>OX327704.1:15000000-17500000 GCA_946807835.1 Ailanthus altissimus
CAAAGGCATTAAGATCTAACAAATTAAACAAAATTGAGTTCATAATAATCGTAGTCAACAAATCAATCCATCATATTAAGATTAAGACTATAATCCTAGAAATTAATCTTAGATCAACATGATAATAATATCAAGTTCAAATACAGATATAAACATGATATAAGCAGGTCAATTTGGATCAAACTAGTAAGAATTGGAGCAAATGAAGTACAAGTTCAAGGATTGGTCAAAATTGATCCTCTAAAATGATCTTGATTTGGTTGATCTTGTGTAATCTCTCCACTAAATGTGTTTGATTCTTGTTTTAAGTGTTCGATTGTTAATTAAGGGCTGTTTTATGAGTTAGGAAGGTGTTGGAGTTGAGAGAATTTGGGGTGTTTTGAGAAGAGGTTCGGAATTTCCCCTAGGGGGCAAAATGTAAGGTTTTTATAGTTGTAATCCAACACTGGGGCATTACACTAATAACGCTCAGGTGTTGAACCAATGCTGGGGCGTTGTGATACTTAAACGTAGGTGCGTTAATAGCACTGTGACATTTCTTTGTCAACGTTGGGGCGTTGTGATCTATATCCAAAACTTCGCCCCTAGCGTTGATGTCCACCACGTAGGAGCATTCCTATTAATGAATGAATGCTAGAGCGTTAATTTAACCGAATGCAAGGGCATTTATCTTTGATGTAAGAATTCCAGGGCATTGTAAAATGTAACGCTAGGGCGTTCATCACCATTTTTGTATTTTTGTTTTCATTTTAACTCTCATTTTACAGTAGCCTTTCACTGTGCTTTTTTTTTGCCTTCAAACCGTTGGATTTTATTCCCTATATCCTCTATTAGTTTCCATTCCCGTCTCATGATAATTAAAACCTGTAAAAAAAAATCAATGCATAAATAACTCAAAATTTTACTTGAAAATGGACAATTATTAAGATAAAAATGAGGCCATAATATGTATCTAAATTATACTCGTCACTTGTCTACCTTTTGAGTTTACGAAGGGTAATATTGCTAAAGCGTGAAGCTAGAGTAAAATGCTAATAGAGTTTACTTTCCACTGTACAGTTAAAAAGGTTTAAATTGTCGTTTTCTCATTTGAGAGATTAAAAAGATTATATAAAGTAGTGGGAGGCATCTTTAGATTAAAAAATGTATAAAAGTTATACCCATGATCTTAAACACTATTTATTAATGATTAGAATTATTCCGCTGTACATCTCATGCATAGCGTAAGAGATAAAATGAGTATCTTATAGAAATAAAATGGCTATGAGCAATCTGTTAGTACACTTGAATTAGGCACACCAACTATAGGGTACCAAAAAATATTTATACTTACTTTTGAATTTGAGAATTGTTCTAGATTCAGAAAAACTTGGATATATATTGTTAATCAAGAGATGATAAGACGTGTTTATGATAATATCACTTTAAAAGAGGTGGAAATTTATCAAAAATGGATTTAGAATGATTTAAGAGTCAAATCATATATCTTAACCTCAATGTCTAACAATCTTTAGTGGGAGGAAGTACAAGTGACATTGTGGTCTGTCTGAAATTTCTTTTTGATATATCCAACCACAGATAGAGAATAATCATAGTGGAAAGTGTTTCCACTGTTGTGAGACTTGACATTGTAAATGTTATTATCAAAAGTACCTTGCCATAGAAAAATAAACCCCTTAGGTGCATAAAAGGAAGTAGTTCGATAACTTTGAATAATATAAAATTGTGGCTTATGAGATTATGTCATATTGGTGTAAAAAACCTAGCCCATTTGGTTAGGGCTGGTCAAATACCTGATCTTACCAAAGAACCCTATCCAGTTTGTGAATTTTGTATTTAAGCGAATATGTCCATATCTCTTTTTACAATGTTGACATCGGGCCACTGATTTATTAAACTAATACATAGCGATGTATATGGTTTAATGAATCACACTGGCAGAGGTAGGTTTTCTTACTTTGTTGTCTTCATTATGACTTTCCATAATACGGACATGTGTTTTTGGGAAACCCAAGTCAGAAACTTTTAAAATGTTCAAAGAGTTCTGACTAGAAGTAGAGAAATAAACATTTATGTATATTCAATGCCTTCGATTAGATCAATACAGTTATCCATGAATAGTAAATTCATAGATTATATAAACTAGAATGCGATTCTCACTCAATATAATCTTCTAAGTACTCCTCAATGCAAAGGTGTTTTAAAGAGAAGGAATTAAACTTTATTAGATATGCTCCGATTGATGTTAAGCTTTACCGACCTTTAAGTATATTTATGGGATTGTGCTCTAGAAACTGTTGCGCACTTATTGAATAGACTTAGGGTTGTCTTGCTTGCATAAGAGTTACACGATAGAATAAACTTTCACCTAAATGGTACAAGTATCAATTCATTGAGTATCCCAAGCATTCTATAGGATTCCAATTTTATGATTTATAGGAACGAAATATGTTCATTGCTCATAATGCCACTTTCTAGAGAAAGATTTTCTCTTAAATTGTGGGGAAAGAAATACTGAACTTGATGAAGTTAATCAAGATGTATATAAACTGACGATGAAACTTAAACGTCAATCGAATGAAATACCTTTAACACACTCTCCTGATAAGTTGAAAAGGATATCAAGGCAATCTATTAGGTATATTTGATACCTAAAGATGCCTTTGGTATTTTCTTAGTTGAATAAAAAGATCCATTGACTTATATAGAGGTGATGTTGGACATCGATTCAGAAAAAATGGTAAGATACCATAAAATTCAAAATTGACTTTATACATAACAATCAAGTCGGGACTTAGTTATGCTTCCTGTAGTTATTGTTCCTATTTGTTCTCAATAAGTTTATACATTAGAAAGCGTGAGCCTAAAATGAGGGTAGAGATATGCATGGAATAGCCTAAAATATTTGTATTCAGTCTAGCTTTTAATTTGATGTGCATACTAAAGAAGTCCATATGGACTTAAGCAGTTTTTTTGAAGCTGAAATCTTCATTTTAACAGGAAAATCAAAGAGTCTGGTTTAATCAAGAACAAAAAAAAAAGTGTGTGTGTTAGGAGAGGGCAGTGAGAGCATGATTATATTTTGAGTTCTCTACGTGGAAGACATACTCAATGTTGGAAACGGCGTTGGTATGTTTCAAATCAATCAATTAAGAGTTATCTGATTAGGAACTTTTGCTTGAAAAATTTGGGTGAGACTTCCTATATACTAGCTATAAAGCATCACAGAGATAGAACAAGAAAGATGATATGATTATCCTAATCTTCATACATAGATTATATTTTATGTGGTACAACTTTAATTATTGTAAGTTAGTTAATGTACCTTTCAAACATGGCTTTCATCTTTCTAGGAAGAAGTATCATCAGTAAGAAGATGAAAGGGTTAGAGTGTCTAACATACCATATGCATCAGTTATAGGTAGCTTGATATACTTCATGCTATGTACGAGACCTGTATCTAGATGGCTATAAGTGTTATAAGCCAGTATCAGTCTTATCCAGGTAACGACCATTAAATGGCTATGAAACATATCTGGAATACCTAAGAGTTATAGAGGATACATTTCTAAAATCATAGAGAAAGTTACTTACAATTGAGATGATGCACAGACTTGGACTTCTAATCTAACCAGAAGATAGAAAGTCTATATCTGGTTTTTTATTTCTTCTCAATAGTACCATAGTTAGTTGAGAGTGCACTTTAGATATCCGCAGCTAATTCTATCTTTGAGGAAAAATATGTTGTAGCTTGAGAAACCTACAAAAAAAGTTCTATGGATATGAAAGTTGGTTGCAGTGCTTAAAATAGTTCTAAGCTTAGCGGATCCTATCCCACTATAATATAACAATAATAAAGCAATTGCTCAAGCTAAGAACCCATAAGGCCCACCAGAATTCTGATCATGTGGACTCTGAATACCATATAATTAGAAAGAACTTAACTATTAGAGATGCAATAGTACCTATGATACATTCCATGGATAATATAGCGGGTCTACTCAGGCCTTAACTCTTAAGGTGTTTAAGAAATACGTAGAGATGATAAGTATTAGATATCATTATGAATGACACTAAAATAAATGATAGTTGTTGGAGATGGTGCTTACGTGTTATTATAATATTATATAAATATTAATTATTTAATATTTATACAATAAATATTTCAAATAAAATCGTTGATATTAAATATATATGGCAAGATTTGTGTAATGTTTCAAATATTTTATTATCTGAAGAAGCTCAGATCTGTGTTAAGAGTTAGCAATGCTAAGAGTTATAAATACTAAGAGTTAGCACTGCTAAGAATTAGCATGTAATAAGAGTCAGCGAAATCTAAGGAGTTAGAACCTTGGCTGAAATGGGACAAAGACCTGAGAATATATTAATAATCACATAGTTGCAATGAGTTATAAATAGTGCTAGGAAATATTATTGTGTAAGTATGTTCTTAAACTTTATATTTTTGGTCTATCTTCACTAATGTGGGTCTATTGATGAAGACCTTATCATATATAGATTAGTGTATGTCTATATTTGAATAGTCCAGATGGTTAGTCTTAGCAAATCATAAGTTTAGTGGAAGTTCGTATAGGTATACGGGTATTTAGTAAGGACTAGGTACTGAACGAACTCACGAGGACCTCCAATAGACATGCCATAAAGCCATCAATAGAAGGTCTTATCGAGTTGAGTAGTACTCGTGGTCTTTTAAATTGAGTGTCATGGTGGGCTTGTGAGTGATCCACCATATTACAATTCTACACATGTCAGAGACCTTTTATGATCTAACCACTGGGTATCATTAGGCATAGTTTGATGCTCATAGAGTCTAGTGTACATAGATATAGGATCTGTCAACTCATATAGGTTAGTTGTATATCCTAATTCTTCGGGATTGTATTTTAGAAAGTTTTGTGGCCACAAGCATAAATCCCAAAAAGAGTTTTTCATAGGGTTAAACAATACTGCAAAAGTGTTTGCATATTTATAGAAATACAAATCTAGAGATAAGTTCATAGTCGAGCATATAGAGATTTGACGATGATGATCCATATCTCTGCTCCTCCAGGATATAAGTGACGGATGGCTTATTTGAATATATATTAACCTCAGCTTGTATGGTTGAATGTGTCATTCTGTAATAGTCGTAACGTGTGTGTGGGGCATCGTTTATAAATATACAAAAAAATTTGTAAGATAAATGAGTATAAACCTAAAGAGTCTCACAATATAAAGTATACTTGTTAAACATTAGGTAGTGTACCAAGTCAAACAGTTCGATTCGAAAAAATTTTAAAAAGTAAGAATTGTTCTAGGATCTCTCGAAAAGTTAATGAGCTTAAGTGTTAAGCCCAAAAACTTAACAAGAGGCAAGTGATGATTTGTCACCACTTGCCACAACATGCTGTTACTTGTCATGAAATGGCATGATGATGCCTTATTATGGCTCGACAAGTGGCAAGATCAATTTCCACATTTAATATTAAAGGATATGTGTCCTTAAGTTGCAAAAATATGTACTCATTGGATTGTTAAATGTGTGACTAAGCTAAATGTTAGACTTAATATAATAATAAAATAATGATTATAAAAAGCGAGTGTTGTTATTCTCAAGTAAACTTATTTTAGATACGACAAGTGTTGCAATTAGATAAGTAAGAAAACATTTGGCCCTTTTGTGAAGAAAATTTGTAAGAGTTACAATAAGTGAACAAATGATTCTTTTGAAAGTTAACATCCGACAACAGTTAACAAAAAGAAAGAAAAGAGTTTCTTTCTTTTTTTTCATTGATTTTACCCGATGGACAAGGAGAAGCAAAGAGTTGCTTCAGTTCAATTCTGTTTAGAGCTGTCATTTTAGCTTCAGCAATCTCACCGATATTTTTAAACTAAAATTGTTCACAGTATCACTTTAAGGTGAGCTCTAATTCTGTTAGTGTAATAGACTTACATTTAGAATGTGTATGTTGTACAATAAAAAATTAAATTTTCATTTCTACTGCATTGAATTGTTTGTGAGACATACAATTATTAAAATTTAAAATTTAAAATTATAATGTACATATAAGCACCCTGCGATTAGCATACTTACAAAAATAATAAGCTAAGGGATGTCACTAATCGAGCTATCATAGGTGCTGAGGTTGAGCTGGAAGTCGTGTTTGGGGAGTTGAGGATAGTTATAGAGGACTCCCAACAAGCCATGACTACTTCCACGACGGAGATTGAGGCAGCTGATGCTTCACTTATGCAATGGAAGAGAAGGGTGGATGCAACCAGGAAGCATTATGAGCATCAATGTTTGATGGTTTTTGCTTGATGCTTTCGTTACAGTTTTAGGGATGGATATGATTATGTATCCTATAGGTAGCTTCCGAAGGACTTTGCTGACTATGGATGGTATAGAGAGTGGTCTGCCAAACATTTTAATGACAAGCTGAGGTTGGTAAGGGAGCTTTTGAGGTTTATCTTAACGTGGCTGAGCTCCCTGATGATTCTTCTGATGAAAATTGAGCAAACGCCCACTTTTCCTCGACTTTCCGTAGCCTTTCTATCTTTCCATAAGAAACTTATGTACTTTGAAAGAAATATTTTGAATGAATGAACAAGTTTGTTTTTGTTTTATTAGTTTTGAGTATGATGTTTATAATGTTTGCTTTAGAATAACTTTTGCTGAAAAATGACAAAGTTTTGCTTTTTTATTTATTCCATAGTTGTTTTTTATGCTTAAGAGTGTTCTTCCTCTCTTAATGCTTTGACCTGTTGATTTAGTTTTCTGATGGATGTTCTAAGTATGTGTACTGTGATGGATAGATATCAAAAGAATAAAAATGGATGTTATACTTTATTTCCTTTTTGACTTATGAATTTTGAGGTTACCTTTATTTTACTTAACTTTGTGTTTCAGTCTGGCTTCTGTGAATCACTTACTGAGATTTGAAATACCAGCTGTGGAACCGATTTTGACTTCCCTTGATTCTTTTAGAAAGGCTCGCCGATTTCTAACTTTGTTTTTGACCTTTCAGAATGTGTTTGGTCTCTTGTATGATGGCATAAGACTTACGCCTTGCTGAGATTTTGTGTTTGTAATTTTGTGTAGGATCTTCTCAAGGTTGGATGCTTCGGGGCATGTGACCCTTCTAAAGAAAGGTTGTGTATGAGACTTTTGAGCGTAAGAAGTTTCTTAAGGTTATGTATTTTATACGATCTCTTAAGGAGAAGGTGAGATTTGAATTTCTGAGTATATGATCTCTAAGGTTGAGTGGCCTATAGATACCCAATCCTTAAAAAAAAAAAAGGCTACTTTTGTCATTCTGGATGCATCATCTTTTCAAAATCGGGTGGCCTACAAATCACACAAACCTTTTAATAGAAGGTAATTTTTGATATTTTGGCAAATTTTAAAAATAGATATACATTTCACGTAAAAGAAAGTATTAAAATTTATTTTTAATATTAATATTAAATTTTCATCTAATAATTTAAAATTTAAAATTAAATGATAAATTAATATAATATTAAATCCAAATTACAAGTCTTTCATAATTAAACCAATCATTCACAAATTTAGGGAAAAGAAAGCATGATAAACCAAATTCTCTCTCCAATTTTATAATCACCTTTGTAGGTCAATTAAAGTGAATTTTTTTTCTTTCTCATATAGATTTGTTTCTTTTATTTTTTGATGGTTAGGATTTGAGTTTAATTGTTTTACTTTTTTTCTGACTTGATTCCATTGCTTAATTAGGTTTTATCAGAAGTTTTCTTTTTTTTTCTTTTTAAGAAATAAACTAAAATGAATTTTCATTCATCACACGGGATTGAATTGATTTATGAAAATTTAAAATATATTAACAAAAACCAGAACATTTTAGAACGAAAGAGAATTTGAGTGAGTTACATAAATAGGAATCAGAATAGTGTATTCTTATATATCACACTTTTATGATAAGCTTGGGAGTTAAAAATACTTTCATATTAAGTGATTATAACTCAATCTACAATAATATATAAATGATGACTTATTCATGCACCTGTAAACTACAACGAGAAAAATAAAAATTAACCTAAAACTTGTTAAATTGAGAAATTATCATTGGTTCAATTAAATACCATTAGCATAATCTATCATTAATAAAATATTTTCATCTTTTCTTAACAAATTTTCACCTTTTCTTTTACATAATAATTAATTTATTTTCCAATTTTTTTAATAGTCTTATCAACTATATTATTTAATTTTCTTTTCTCATGTATTACTAATTATACTTACGACATAATTTAGAAATTATATTTCCACTGCATAAGACTTGAACAGATGCATAAATTAATGTCATGTGCTTATAATCAAGCTGTCACGAGCTTATATTGTCAGTGAATCACGTTCATAACAAAAATCAAAACTAATCGATGTTCAAGATCTTCATGTACAAGATCGATCGTATGTTTTTATTTTCAAATTGTTAATCAATAAAATCGTATAAATTCATTGATAAATTATGGTGAAAACAATAAAGTTTATGACTATTTTTTTTAATATAAAAGAGGAGAATTTGAACTCGAAATTTCACTAAAATGAAGGTAGTACTTTACCTTTAACTTGTTAACACAAGTATTTTATGACTAAAACTTTTATAAATTGTACTATAACTAAGTAAGAATTAATTTAATAACTTTATCTGTGATGCTATTCTTTTTTTTTTTTAATTTACTCAAAAGACTAATTTTTATACCTTAAATAAGTAAACAGAAAACAGAGTAATAACTTACTATATGTATCAGTTACAAAATAATCAATTACTTATTTATTATTAAAAATCCTAAAACAAAATACCAACATTGATATCATGATATTCCTTCCATTATAAATTTTCATAGACAGTAGTACACAGTAAATTAATACTTTGGAGACTAAGAAAAATATATTAATTAAGTACATATTAATTAATCAATTAATTAATAAATTACTAATTTTTAAAAATATCCCTTTTTTAAAAAAAAAAACATTGTATCTAATATCCTTTTATTGTAATGAAGTGAATTAATTTGAATTTTTTTTTCTTAATTATACATATTAAATAGATCCATGAATTTTACTTGTTGAATATTATAATTCTATTATTGAGTCTATATCGTACAAAAAAGCACTCAAAGCGACAAAAATATTGAATAATTGCTTGTCACATTATAAAAATGCTATACTATAGAGATAAAATTTAAGTCAACATCAATTTAACCAACATAAAAATATTGAGCATATTATATAAATTTAATTACATATTAATTTATGTAGTAAGTGAATCCTATAGTAAAATTAAAAAGATTTTTCTATAATATAATATTTTATAAATTTATTGAATTATTAGTTTTGCACGTCAAACCCAAGTCAGGATCGATAAAAAATATTATATTATCAAGGTTATCAATTTATTGAATATTAATTTGTCGAGATTTTACTGTATATAATTTGTTGACATTGCTTGTTGGTGTTAAAGTATCAGGTTAGACTCTCCAATCTAACACCACTTAGACATCAACTTAGCCACAACTCTAATACCAGTTTGTTGAGGATTCTTACGTACTCTAATACCTTCTGGTCTGGTATTTAGCATCTTAGAATCTTATTGCGCTTTGCAAAAGCTTTTCCTCATAAGTCAAATAAGAATTAACCAAGAAAATAAAGAAAAAAATTACACACAAAGCACAAGAATATACGTAGTTTGATAAAATCGCCTACGTCCACAGTGGATTACAAGCCCAGCTTCTTTTATTGTAATTCTTTAATACCCAAAAAATCCCTTACAAGTGAAACCCAAGGAATACAACAATAGAGAATCTCCTAAAGAATCTATCTAGTGCTTTCTTGTGCTTATGCGCCTAGTACTTAAACACTTTATGATACTCTTTCGCGCTTGTGCCCAATGTCCTAAAGCTACCCCATCCCTCTATTCTGTATCTTGTTGATGCATTGACAATTCTAATGAATTATAAGGGTTTATATAGTGTTTACAAAGTCTATATAAACCCTATCTCTTGTTGAAATTTTGGTGATTCAAAATTAATAATAATTTAATTTTGAGTTGGGAACTAAGGGAGAGTTGGACACATGGTTTAGGACACAATTTAAGGACAAAAGAGATGTGAAATAAAAACTGAAAAAAAATGTATTGTTTTGCGATGCTATTTATGAGGTACTGTTCATAGGCCATTGTTCACGTGGTTACTGTTCTATGAGAGTAGTGTTCCACGGGTCTTGTTCATACAGCTCTGTCTTTTTTTTTTAAAGTCATATTTTGGTTCCAATTACGTGTTTAAGTCAATTTTGAACTACGTTGTAGTACATACCTTATGTGAAGCACCAGAGTACCGTACCACTATTTTAAGAACCTGCTCTATCATGTCAACTTTGAATGCTACATTCAAGTTAACTCTCCATCACTACGTTGGCTGATACACTTTATGTGAAGCTTGGAGCATGCCACCGCCTGTCCATAAAGCACAAATATAAATCTCATTGCAAGAAAAATGGGGCATAACAGGCTCTTCATCTTCTTATTCGGCACCAAGGATTTCTTCCAAATAACTAACTTTGGGGCATGGCTCTAACGCCACTGTTATGAGCCTAACGAACCACGCATATCTCCACATTGGTATGATATAGTTTATTTTGGGCTTAAACCTCATGGATTTTCTCTTGGGCTTTATTCAAAAGGCCTCATACTAATAGAGATATAGTTTACTCCTTATATACCTATGATCCTCCCTATTTCTTGCTAATTGTGTGACTTTTGTTCGCTTTCTTAACAGTTGGCCCAACAATGACCAATAATATAGCATTTGTAATGATAAATTCTTTAAAAAAAATTCATTAATATTAATATTAAAAATAAGTTTTAACCCTTCACATAAAACATGGATCTAGTTTTAAGATATAAATTTAAGTAAATCCCAAGAAATAAACAATTTAACCCAAAAATTTAAAACAAGAAATTGAAACAATTCAATACAACGGCTTAAACATATGCATTTAATTTTAAAATTTATCATATAAATTTTTATATACATAATTTCCCGTCATTGTTTGTCGGTTAGTGATTATTTGTGTGTAAAATCTAAGTGATTGGATCCGTGTATATCTAGTGTCCTGTTAGAAATGTGAATTAACTTAAATTCTTGAAGAACTGAGGTTAGGTTTTGTCAAATAAAGTAAGGCCAAAATTTACTTACACGAACGAGGTTTAAAATAAACTTGGACTGTGAGATAGTGAGCAAATCGTCGAGTTTGGCTTACTTTGTGGAGAAGAAAAAACAAAACTCAAAAATTGGACTATAGAAATCAATAAGCAAAGATGAAAAATCTTGGGATGAAAGTTAAAACGAGAGAAAGATAAACTAAAAGAAAACTGTAATTGTTATATTGATTGAGTTGAATGATGATTACAATGAAAAATTAAGCCTTTATATAGGCTTCTTAAAATTCTATTTTAATCCTAATTTGAAAGGAAAAAGAACTCTAACCAAATAAGAGTTCTTATACTAATAGGCACTTAATATGAGTTTAATACCCAACTAAGTCTGGACTAATGTATACAAAAATAAAAAAACAAAAAAAAAACAAATAGGCCAATTATGTAAGTTTTTGGGCTGCATCAATAATGTCCCCTACAAGCCGGTCAAAAGAATTATTTTGTTAAAACTTGCATCATATAAATCCAGCCTTCTACTCTTCTTGTTCAAAGTCAATATAAGTTCACTTTCCTTAAAGCTGATCACCATATGAACTTGTAGAGCAAAGTCGGCTCCATTGCACTTCCCATGGATTATATAGAAACAAATCGACTTTAAGTAATAATCTTAGAAACTTATGCAGATAAATAGACTTCTAAAGACATCCACATGAAAGAATTGGCTATGTAATTGCACTTCTTACTAATCTTATAAAGTAGTTGGTTTAATGCGAAAACCTTATGAACCATAGATAAAAGCACCTTTAGCAAGGAAATCTTTAGTGAAGAATTGACTCAAGAAAGAATTTTGATAAAAAGTTGGCTTTTCTAAGTAAATAAATTCAAAAGATGCTCAAAATGTTGCCTTCATTCGATTATGTCATAGCCAACCCACAATCCAACTGATTTTTCTTATTATAAATTGGCTTAGTAAGATTTCAAAGCTTAATTATCGACTTACTAAGATGTTTTCCTCTAAATATTAGCTTGGTTTAAATCATGATAGCAAACAATCCTTTAAATAAGCCAATTTCTCTTTATACGAGAACTTATTTACTTGAAAATCCCTAACTTGTGAAAGTTTTGATTTGATGCCAATGATATCGAATCTGTCTTTATTAAATGCTAAATTGTGGACTTCATTTTTGTCGTTAGAAAATTTACCTATAAAACCCAGCTCAATCAAATCATTTTTACTTTTGATTTTTGCTAAGTAAAGTTTTTCTCCAAGTTTCTCTCAACTTCTTTGGTAAGTTTCCCAATTTTACCTTTTTGATTTTTTTGTAACTTTAACTTAGCTATTTCTAAGTCTGAACTTAGTTTTAGGAAATTTATGGGTAAGTTTAAGGAAACATTGGCTAACCGTTCAAGGCTTGAGCATATTGCCTTTCTTTTATATTAGTTGTGTAAATATGACTTATACATCCCTTCTAAAAAAATAATGAGGCAATACCTCAAGGTTGCAGTCGTCTTAGCAAGTGCCTCAGATATAGATTTAGGCCATTTTTTTCCTTTCTCACCAGTATAGAAATTTGTTTGAAATCCCCCTATTAAATGTGAAAAGGTCTTCCCCAATGTTGGTGGCCCTATATAGATGTCGTATTTTTGGGTGTCGACCTACTTCCCTCATTTTTTCAAAACAACCTCACAACTTACTCAAATTTGGCTTAGTTACTATTATTCATTGGCTAATTGAATGGCAACTCGAACAAGGTAAATTTGAAGATAACTTTAAATATTTATTTACCACCACCCACCTTGACAACCAAGATTTTTGTTGGCTTAAACCAGTCTTATTTGGTCCCAAATAAGCCAAATGGTTCTATTTTAGTGGCATAGATGTTGGATTGACTGCTTAATGGCTAGGGACTTGCATCATAGGGCTGTCATAGCAACAACCAATAACAACAAATGTGGAACAGAAACCTACCACCCATAATGGGTCAATCAGTAATTCGGTTATGTCTAGGCTATCACACATCCAAACTTGTTCTCAGCCAACTAGTATATTAGGACCAGAGTCATAATCAAAGGCATAGATTTCTTAAGGAAAAATCTCAAGTATCTGCTCAATTGAAAATGTCCCTTCAATTAGTTGACCATCCCATTTCCCCTAGACAGCTTGATAGTTTTGATGAATATTAAAGTCAAATAGTCAGCATACATTTCATATTATTTATTACTGGAGCATTGATCCTTCATAATTTTGATGCCAATAAGGAAACTAATCCTAATGCTGATGTACAGGTCGGCCAGAAAAAGTCTTGCAGTAAGCTTATTCAAGAAATCTTTGATTTTGAAAAGTTTTACGGTTTTAAATACAACTGTTACAAGTTAGATGAAATGAAGAAATTATACCGCCAAAGAAGAAGGAACTTCTTGTGGAACACAAGTGGTCGACCATAGCTCGTCAAACTCAATGGGTTCGAACTAGTAGCCTTTAGTTTCAAGAGTCTTTCTTTAACAGGCCATTTGTGGATCCAAGGCCTCCAATTCTGACGGCCAAGCTCAGTATAGCTAGAGATACTCTACATAGAAGAAAAAATTGACCAATATGTACCAACTTTTATTTTAATGATTTTAATAAAGCTAAAGGACCTATAAACCCTTGAAATTTAGCAAAGGGGACTAAAAGCCCCGAAGTTTCAGAAGGGTCAGAGAGACCTCTGCCAGAAGATAAAAACCGTTTGAATTAACAGAGAAAATGAAAAAAATCATCTTTTTACTATCAAATGGGTTGAAAATACAAAAATACATCTGTGTGTGTTTTAAAATGAAATAATAAAAATATACATTTTGTGGAATTTGAACTCAAGACCTTTGTCACAAAACTAACCACTTTAACCAATAAAGTTATAAGCAATTTATTAACATAAAGACTATCTATTTTTTACATGTATATAATGAAGGAAAAGACCTTGTATGCGTTTTAATCATTAGGATAAGAAAAAATATGCACTCAACAGGACTCAAACCTAAGATGTTCTAGTAAAATCTAACACTTTAACTATTAGACTGCAAGTAATTTATTAATACTAAGTTTATCTATCTTTTATATATATTATAAAGACATCTGGGCAATAAAAAAATAATTAAAAGGTAAAATTAATTAATTAATTTAAATTTAAAATTAAATTAAATAAATTAAACAATTATATTTGAATAAATGAAATTTAAAAGGAAATTAAATAAATTAAATTTAAAAGGAAATTAAATAAATTACACAATTAATTTAAAATAAACTAAATTTAAAATGAATTAAATAATTTAAATTTTAAAATGAATTAAATTAATAAATTTTAAAATGAATTAAATTAATTAAATTTTAAAATGAATTAAATTATAAAAGGAATTAAATAAATACATAAATTAGATTTGAAATTAATTAATTTTTAAAAATGAATTAAATAAATATATTGAATCTAAAATGAATTAAATTAATTAAATGAATCAAATTTAAAACTAAATTAAATTAAATTAATAAAAGGAGTCGATGACGGGTGGCCACTTGAATAGTTTTCAATTTTTTAAAATTTAGTTTATTGAACTTTTCTTATTTCTTTATTTTTATTTATTTTACTTTAAATTAAATTAATTTAATTTAATTTATTGTTTAATTAATTTTAATTATTTTATTCATTGTCCTAATGTCTTTATTATATATATAAAAGATAAATACATTGAATATCAATAATTATTTGTAGCCTAATGGTTAAGGTGTTAGATTTACTCTCAAATATCTTTGGTCTGAGTTCCACAAAGTGCATATTTTTAACTTTTCATTTAAAAGCACGTACAGGGTTCTTTTATTGTATATATAAAAAATAGATAGTTTTAGGTCAATAAAATGCTTGTAGCCTAATGAGTAAGGTGTTTAGTTTTAAGCTAAAGGTCTTTAGTCCAAGTCCCATTAAGTGTATATTTTTATTCTTTTGTTTTAAAACTACATACAAGAGTATTTTGGTACTTTAATCAATTTTGACCAACATATGGGGTTTTTTTTAGTACTTTTATCAAATTTGACCAGTTGGCCATTTAATTCAAATGGTTTTCGTCTTCTTACAAGGGTTTATACAACCTTTTGAAACTCCATGGGTCTTTTAGTCCCTCTCACTAAATTTTAAGGGTCTATATGTCTTTTACCCTTTTAATAAACATATATTTGATCATAAGTCAGTTAAGATCATTAGTGATACAACTCGACAATATATAATAACTTGATTTTCATTGTTTTGTCGATGTTCTAATTTTAAACCTTTGCCGATTTGTTTTGCAGAAGCTGTAACTTCCCCAATTGATGCTCTTACTAGAGGTGAAGAAGAGTCGGCTCCCTCTAGAAAAATGACATAAGGTATTGTAGGTCTACTTTGAATGATACATTACCTGTGAATTATGAAAATTGACCTTAATCCTTTTCTTTTTATTTTATACTAAAGTAATGAGTGGCCTAGGATAAAGATTAGGCATAGCTTTTAAGCGCAAATGACTTCAAAAGAATTGAGCACCTCTATGCCATTGAAATCACCTTCATTGGCATCGACCCCTGTTAGCAAGTCTTTATTCCTAAATGTGAAAATAATGGATGAAATAGATAAGTCCAGTCAACATCTTTCTTTACCTACTCGGCCTACTAAGCTGATGAAGCCTGCCCCAAAATCTTCTTGAAGATTGAAGGTGTTACTTCAGTAGTCGACGTCCTCACTATGCTTCTTCAAGAGTTTGATTCTAAGAGTAAAGATTTGAAGGGCTTGAAATATAAAAAATCGGTTTCTCCTCCTACCACAGATATTGTTCAATCATAAGTTTTGATGTAATCGACTAGCTAAAGGGCCTTAGATCTCAAATGGCTGAAATGTTATTGGATGATAGGTCTGTGTTTGACCTTGACAAAAAATTAAAGTTCATTTCCGACAATGCCTGATAGGACCCAACTCGAGATCCTCTACTATAGATCCTAGCGGCCTTGCCGGGCACCCCGACGAAAGTTTCTCTGACCTAACTGGGTAATTTGAGAAATTTCACGAGGTAAACCCCTTTTTAATTCTTGCTACTACTGAGAAGGTCTTGTAATATACATTATAAAAAAAACGGACAGAGTTTCCCCTGTTTTTTGAAAAATTCATATAAAACCTACAAAGAAATTTCACTTCTATTTCCAATACATCTCAATACTACCAATTCGGACCTCCGGTCCTTTCCAAATTAAATCCAACACAACTCAATTATTCATTTAAATCACAAAATGAGCATACTCATGAAAAGTAAAAATGATCATCATAATCTCGAATTCTTTTCTTGTTGGTTCAAAACATACATACAAATATACATGCCTACAACTACTATGCATAAAGTAAAGAGTGCTATTTAGCACATTTACATGTACAAAAATAATCTTCGAATTCGGCCCACTACTCGGCAATAGGAGAATCAGCAGCTTGTGTACCGAGACCTGCACCTGGGAAAGGGGTTTAGAAAAACATAAAACACAAAACAGGTGAGCTAAAGGAGCTCAGTGAGTGCAAATAAAATTTTAATAAAATAACATCATGTATAGATAGCAAATTCTAAAGTTCATGCAGAAATCATGCTTCTAAAACTGATGTAAAACTGTAAAACGGTTTTTTTTTAACATCATATGCTATTGAAATCTTGCCGAGCGGGTTTTATCTACATCTTTGAAAAACCACACCCAGAATCTGTATAACATAATAACTGTTGTGTGCATATAAATGCATAAATGCTATCAGTAAATCAAAAATTAGTAAAATCCTCGCTCGGCTATTTTCTTTCTAAACTGTACCAATGGTAACCCTAAAGCTCTATACTCACGCAGCGACTCAACTAGCACCGCACACGTGAGTAGGTCACGGGGCACCTCAACTAGCAGCACCCACAGTGACATCTCAAGACATCTCACTGGTTATGCAGCGGAATCCTACATCGCATACATATAGCGAGACAATACCCCGTACACATAGGGCGACTCACATGACTCGACATCCCGACTTCCCAGAGTTAGTGTCACACCCCCAAGACCTGCCCATGTGCACGAGATATACCGGCCGGGTCTAATACAATCATCACCACTATAATCTAAGGGTACCAATGGCCTTTAAAACAAATGCAGAAAATTTAAAACTGTTTATCAAATCGAACATGTAAAAGCATGTCTATGAATATATATCAAGATCATAAATCGTGTTTATGCATCGAAAGCTCATAAAACATACATATTCATTATGCGAAAACATAATAAACGAAAATTAAAAGAAATGGCAGATTTCCACTCACAACCGCTCCATGCTCAATTTCGCTCCCGATTTCTGCTCCCGTTATTGCTCTCGGTTATCTTCACCTACGCGCCATAAATGACATTTAGAACCAAATCGAATGCTAGAATCTCATTTAACTACTAAATGCCCTAATCGGCATACAAAGCCCGAATACGTACTACTTCCCGATTTTTATTTACGGAGTCATTTAATCTAATCTAACTCACCATCCGGCGCCCTGAAAATTATTGCACGCCCTATAACTTGGTTGGACATAAATGCCATTCACCTTTCCAAAATGGACAATTATGTCCCATTTTCTTCATTTTTGGTTTTTTCATCAACCATATACATTCAATTTACAATATACACCATTTACACACAACTCCTCAATCAAAACACCACTCAATCCCTAACTTCCCTAAAGTGGCAGAATTTCACCCTATGTTCCAACATATTCCTTTTCTCAATTTCTTGTTCCAATTACAACAAAATCAAGCCAATTTCATTCTAAAGCCCTAATTACAACCAATTGAAATCTCTACAACAAAATCACCAAAAACCCTAATTCTTACCTTGCCAATTTCTGTAAATTGATGACTCCTTCAAGCTCCACACTAGAATTCAACTCAATCTAAGCCAAGAATACACGCAAGAACATCAATTAAAGCATTCTTGGAAGCTTACTTATCAAACTCATAAAGCAATGCTTTTTTTTACCTCTGTTTCTTGAATTTCTACTAATTGAGGCTTCAATTGAGCTTAGGGATTCATATGTAACCTTATTTTAGCTTGATTACACATGAAAAATCATGAAAACAAATTAAATTTCACTGTAGCAGCACCTTCCCCTCTTGCACGAATTTGCTCTCTTTTGCTCTAAGTGTTTGCTTTTCATCTCTTGAAAATTCTGCAACCTTCCAACATATATATAGTGCTCCCTCAATTGACCATTTTGCCCATCAACTTACTCAAAACTTCTAATTTGCCATTAGTTCAAATGAAAAGATTTAATTGGTTCCTTTGTAACTATCTAGTTAGAATAGTCAAAAGAACTAACTAGAGTTTCCAACTTGGCAATCCATGAGATTGCTTCTAATTGGTCCATTCCTTAATATATGGATTGTATTTTTCAACAAAGGCTTGTTCCATACATAACCCTTAAATGGAAATTCATGTAGTAAATTAGGATTTCCTTTTCTAAGCCAATAGAGAAAACTTCCAAAAATATTTTAGGGTCGTCCGGCGCACCGATCGAGTGTGAAGTTAACAAATTAGGTCTAATATCTCTCACGTGCACTATAAAGGGAATATTTCTAATAGGTTAAAATCGAGTAACCCTACGGTGTCTTATTTGCTCTATACCGAAATCTAGGCGCCAATACTACTAATAGGGATTGGATATTACAATGCCACAGCCAATATTATGTTAGTCAGCTTAAATACCCAAATAAACAATTTTGCTGCATCGTTTACAAGTATCGCCACGAAGAAACAATTGGCTATGAATATAATTAATGTTGGGTACCGATCAAAACCGTATTGCATTGGGTGCGTGTATGCATGTGTGTGTGTCAACTATTCATAAATATATATACGTGTATCTCATACATAATATATGTGTAGCAAAAATTAAAAATATAATTTCTTAAACAATGAACACGATAAATTTTACATTTCATTACATTAATGAAATTAAATGGTTATTAATCGCATTGATACCAATGATTGAGAATAATCATCTGACAAGCCTTTGGAATAGTATAAGCTGGAGTATCATCCAAAATAAACCCGTTGACAATTCTAAGACTCAACAGGGTAGACTTGAGTCGCAAGAATAACAGTCTTAATTTTTCAGCACCGGTTTAACTCTTAAACCCCGAAATTAACTCTTAATCTCTAGTTTAACACTTCAACTGTATCCTAAGTTAAACTCTTTAACTTAGGACACGTCTGTTTTAAATTTTGTTCAACTCTTGAACAATCAAAACAAACCCTTTTATTGTTTCAATAAATATAGTTTTTGTTTTGATGTTTTAACATTTAAAACCAAATACAAAAACACTCTCATTCTCACTATCTCATGGCCAGCCACCCATTAACTAAAACAATCACCAAATTCATTTGTTTCAATTCACTTTATAAGCCATAGTTTTATTAACCATTAAGAAAATGATGTTAACTTAACTCAAGGGTTAATTCTTAACCCAAGTTAAGTTAACACTTACTTAACAAGTAATAAAACACTTAGCTATTAAGTTAACTCTTTAACTTAACCTTAGTAAACTTAAACCAAGTAAACTTAACCCAAGCATAAGTTAGTTTAAGATTTCTTAAACCTTAAGAAATCTATTACTTAGCCCTTAAGCAAACCAGCCTTAACCCAACTATAATTAACAATTAACCTTAATTAAGTTAAGGTTTATTTAACAATTAATATTTCATTTAATTAATATTTATTTTATTAAGTTAACTTTACCCTAAGGTTAACATTTAATTGAGGTTAAGTTAATTGCTACCTAACTCTTAAGTAAAAACAAATATCAAGATTATTTACCAATTAAATAAAACTATCCATAAGCCTTTATTTGGTTACTAAGTCAACCCAAAGTGTATCCAACCAAACCACACAATTGAGTAAACTCAACCAAAGGCTCACTATATGCCACATGTCAATATTCAAGTGGTCAACAATAATTGTTGAATAATTAATGTACTTAACACTTAAGTCTTGATATGCACGCATCTCGAGGGTGCTTGAAAGAAATATTCAATTTTGTTAGAAATTTACTGGATTGAACAATTCAATCCGATACATTGCCCCAGTGCACAACGAGTACATTTCATATTGCAGGACTCCCTAAGAACACGCCCAATTTGTAAAATGGAACTGTTCCATGAGTCTATGATTGAGGCCTCATATACATGTCATGAATATTACAAATCAGCGCATTAGACCATATAAGCTGAGGTCATAGCGCATACATATAATCCATCCATCACCTATATCCTAGAAAAGTGGATATATAGATCAGAACCGTCAAATTCTTATATACTCATCCGTGAAGTTATCTCCAGATTTGTATTTCGTAAAACAATATCTGCAAATTCTTTTACGATAATGTTTAACCCTATGAAAAACTCTTTTTCTAGGGTTATTTTCTTGTAGCCACAAGACTTCCTGAAATACAATCTCAAAGCATCTGGATATACAACGCCCCTATGGGAGCTGACATATCTTATATCTATGCACACTCGACTCCATGAGCATCGAACCATACCCAATGACACACAATAGTCAGACCATGAAAGATCTTTGACATGCGTGGAACCAAAGCATGATGGATCATTAACAAGTCCACTTTAGAGCTCGGGTCAAAAGATTACAAATATTACTCAACTTGAGAGGACTCACCATTGACAGCTTCATAGGATGTCTATTGGCGTCCTTATGAGTCAGTTCCGTATATAGTCCTAACTAGATACCCGCATACCTATACGAAATCTAAGCTTATAGTCAGTTAAGAACAATCATTTGTACCCTATAGATATAAATATACATTAATATATTTGAAAGAGATCCACCGACAAACTTGTATTGGTAGAAATAGATAAAAAAATATAGTGTTTAAGAACATACTTACATAATGACATAACTTAGCACCTATTACAACTTTTTGCAGCTATGTCATTACTAGTATATTCTCAGGTCTTTGTCCCATTACAAATAAGGCTCTAACTCTTTAGATATAGCTGACGCTTATAACCAGCTAACTTTTAGCAGTGCTAACTCTTAGAATTGATATAAACTCCTTAAGACCAGATCTGAACTCTTTCAGACCAAATCTGAACTCCTATAGATTATACGTATTTAATACTAACGATTATACTAAAAATGTATATTGTATAAATTTTAACAATTAATATTCATACAACATTAGAATTGCATGTAAGTACCAACTTCAACAATTAAAGAAGTTGAAAAAGAAGCCTAAGAGAGAGAGAGAGAAGGTAGAAGGTCTAAAAACTCAATAGATGTCCAAAGTTTGTAAGCTGGGCATTAAGAACGAAGAAGCTAATGATATAATAGCTACTTTAGAGGCAGAGTTAGAGAAATACAAAATGGTAGAGGCTGAACGAACCCAAAAATCACAGCTAGCTCAGTGGATCCTTAACAACCATCTAAAGAAGACGGCTTTAAAAAAGAACCTAAAGATGAAGAACAAAAAGGTCCCCAGAGTTAAGTAAGAGGTTAATTCAATGGATTCAGTTGTTACCGATTTCTTTTCCAGCCTTAAGCAAATATGATTGTAATAGAAATTGGCTTTAAAACTTCTTTGTACTTGAATGTTTTTTAATAAATATAATTGAGTTTTTGCTAAAGTTTTTTTTTAATCTTTTTCATCTAAATCGACCTGCTATTAATTTTGAAAGAATTGACAACCGATTATAGTAAGTTTTAATTTGGACAAGTTTAACTGAAATCACTATCTTTTCAATAATAATTAAAACAAGTATTATCTCAATCAGCTTATAATAAGTACTTCAACTGATTCAAAACAATTGGATCTTAAGACCTGAGTATCTTCTTATCAATTCCTTTTAAAATAGTCGACTAATAAGACTTCAAATATTTTCCAATGATCGCCTTTGGATGCTCGATCCCCTTCTAAATCAGTTAAGAGATATGCCCTCTTGCCCAAGATTTTGGAGATCTTGAAATGGCCTTCCCAATTTGGACTACAATTTCCTAAAACTTATTCTTTTAAGTTAATTGGTAAGACCACTTTCCATACTAGGTCATTAATCTTGAATAACCTTTTTGTTACAAGCTTTTTTTACGCTCTTCTTCTGTATTTCAAGTCTGTTTAAGGCTTCAATTCAGTCTTGGTCTAATATGCTCATCTTTTCTATCCTAGCATCTCGATATTCCTAAACACTTAACTTAATTTGATGGTGTCTTCTAATGAAGTCAATAATGAGTTTCATTGGGATCATAGCTTCATAACCATAGACTAATTGGTAAGGAAATGCTCCAATAGTCGTATTTGGGTTGATACGGTTAGCCTATAGAACCTTTTATAACTTCTCGTGCCAAGCCCTTAGATTATCTTCGATTACCTTTTTAAGTTCCAAGATATTAGATTTATTGGTAGATTCAGCCTGCCCATTTGATTGGGCATATTAAGGAGTACTATGTATTAGGTAGATGCAAATTCTTTTGCAAAGGTGATAATTTTTTCTCCTATAAAGACCGTTCCCTGCTCAGTTGTAATGGATTTTAGAAGTTTGTGTTGGCATATAATGCTTTCTTTAATGAACTTAATTACCAACTATTGAGTAGCCGAATTTAATGGGACGGCTTCTACCCATTCTGTGAAGTTGTCAGTTGTCACTAAAGTGAAGGTATGTTATTTAGAAGATAGTGGGTAAATCTTTCTAATTATGTCCATTGCACATCCTCTAAATGGCCAAAAACTAATAAGGACGTGCATCTCTTCAGTTAGGATGATCTAAATAGAGCTATACTTTTGATATTCCTTGCAGGCTTTAGCATAGTCATGACATTCTTTCTCTATAATTAGCCACTAAAAATCGTTCTTTAAAATTGATTTTCTTTATTGGTCAACCACTTAGATGAGCTTCTGCTAACCCTTTGTGTGATTCGATTATGACCAATATCTATTCTTTGGGCCAATACATCTTAGTAGTTCTCCAATGAGTCTTATTCTAAATAACTTATCTATGAAGAATGCAAACTTTGAAGCCATGATTTTAATCTATCAATTGATATTGGTACTTGGATTCTTTATATACTTGATTAGTTCATCCCTCTAATCGTTGTCCAAATTGATTTATAAAATCGGCCTCTGCTCTTCTTATTTCAGTTCATTACTAATAATGCATGAATTAGTTTATATATTAGTAAGATTTCTTCCATTGCTTTCTTGAAGCCAGATGCCCCTGAGCTAAGTCACTGACTTCTGAATTATTAATCCTTGTTAAGAATTCGACAAAGGTATGTTGAAACCCTTCCAGAAGATGTGACACTTTCTTACAATATGGTATCAATAAGTCGGCTTCACATTTATATTCACCTGTTATTTACTTGATAACTAGTAATGAGTTACCTCTGACTTTTATATCTTTCACTCTCATCTATACAAGTATTTATAGGCTAATAATAAGTGTTTCATTTTCAAATTAGTTATAGGTATAAGAAAACTTCAGTATGCATGACATTTTCATCTTTAATCCTTATGAGAAAATTGGGACAATGTCAGCTCCTGTTGTTTGGGCTATTTTTGAACCATTAAACTATAATTGCAAATTTTGATTGCTGATACAATCTATTTCCAAATCAATATTGGTTGAATAAAATGATGGATATTACACATAGGTAATCGACTTAACATATAATCTCTGAGTTTTGTAGATGAGAAGTAGAGAGCTAAACACAATTTCTCAATCGTTGTATATTGTGTCTCAGCATCATTTAATACTTGACTAAGATATTACAAGACTTTTGTTACCCTTCTTTGTTCTTGGGCTACCATACTCTCAATTGATTCTTCTGCTGCTGATATAAAGGATTAAAGGTAGGCAAGATTTTGGTAGAACCATAACTGGTAAACTTATGAGGTATTTCTTAATTTCATCAAAGACCTGTTGATGATGAACCATCCACTTAAATTTCTCGCCATTTTTTAACTTCAACAAAGGTGACTTAGAGTGAAGTTAACCGACAGAGTTTGAAATAAATCACTTCAAAAATTTTATTTTGTCAATTAGTTATTGAAGTTTTTTCTTGGTTCTTGGTGTAGGTGCTTCTATTATAACTTTAACTTTGTTTTGGTCTACTTCCACCCTTTGCTAGTATACCAAAGGTCGAAGAAAGTTTCTTGTCGATACTCTAAACACATACTTTAGAGGGTTTATTTTCAGCTGATGAAACTTCATTCTATTAAATGTTGATATCAAATCGGCCAGGTGTATTTCATTTTAACACTACATCATTGATGTAAACCTTCATAAATCTGCCTATCATGTTATGGAATATTGCATTCATTGCCCTGTGATATGTTGCTCTAGCATTTTTTAAGCTTAATGGCATTACCGTCTACTCGTATATCCCAATGACCCTTAGACATCTAAATGCCATTTTGCTGACATCCAACTTTTATGTAAAAATTTGATTGCAGATAAAATGGCCATAAAAAAGCTCATAATTTCATGACAAGCAGCTAAGTCGACTAGTATATCAACTTTGGCCGTAGGATATTTATCTTTAAGGGTCACCATGTTTAAGTTCTTAAAGTCGATGTAAATGTGAAGTTTGTCATTTTTCTTCATAATCGAAACTATATTGGATAGCCACTCTATATAGTTTGTTGGTCTAATGAATCGGCTTGAAGAAGTATTTTACATTTTTTTGTCATTTCTCTTTGACCTATCTTGACATCCTTCTCATGTGTGATTTATAAGGTCAAAATCCTTCGTTGATTGGGAAGTCTATATTCTACTAAATCTCAACTTAAACTAGACATTTCGATGTAATCTTATACAAATTAATCCTTGTATTCTTTTAGCAGTGCTACCAACGTAAACTCGATTGCCAGATCCAAATGTGCACATATAAAAACTGGTCATAGCTAGTCCTTGATACCCAAATTTATCTCTAAAAGTCAACTTTGGGTATGAGGATTTAGATCGTCCAATTTTATTAAGGCTGGTATTTTTTCTCCTATATTATGGATGTTTTAAGGGTCTTGAATCTCATCCCTGTATGAGAATTAAGACCTTTTATCTAATCATCTGAAAGTAAACTAGGGGTCGACATATTTTAACTGTCATTGGCGAAACTAACTCTTCTCTCAAGACCTGTTAAGTTTCGCTGGTTAGTGGGTTAGTCATATCTTTTATGTATCGACCATCATCATTATTCTTAAGGATGGTGGTCTTGCTCATCTCCCGTAAAAAGCTTTAAATCAGCATATATTATTTTAATGGGCTAGTTTTGTTTTCATTTAAAATTATTTGATATATGCTAGATGACAAAGTCTTGTTGGAATGGATCCAGTCCCTTCCTAACAAAGAATTATAGTCACTTAGTACATTAACTATACAAAAGGGTTTATTCGTTTTAGGCGACTGACTTTAACTCTAACTGATATAAATTCATCTGTTACTGTTTTGTGTTCAACAAAATCGATCATAATTACCTCTGATAACTCCAAATCATTTTTTGAAATTCTGAGTTTCTTTATCATTCATAGAGGTAAAATGTTCACACTTGACCCATTATTAATAAGGATCATTTTACAATGAACTCTATTAAGGTTGGCCTTAACGTAAAATGGTCAAATGTGCCGAGTCATTTCATCAAAAGCTTGAGAGGGTGTGAGCAATGTCGATTCTTGATGGTCGTCACTTTTGGTATGGTATACATGTACCACGCCCTCATTAATAGTTAAAGCCTGATCAGGTTTAACGACCATATTAACAGCTTCTTTTTTAGCCATCCCTAATTTGCTTATCCCTGGTTGGCTTTGGCTTTGTTGACGAGTACCCAAATCTTCTTTGGTTGGCTAAGGGAATGGAAACCTTCACTAGTCAGATTAGATGGTATCCGACTTTTAGGTGATCTATTACCATAGAGCTTTTGTTAAGACTGTATATCTTGGCGAGGTTATGTTCAATATCTTGTCCTTCTCACTATAATGCTAGACAGCTTCTTACAAGTGTCTAAGTTGGTCACACATCTGCATGCACTAATGTTGAGTCTTAGTTGGCTTAGAGTTTTTATAACCTTTATATCTGCCTTGCCAATAAAGTATACTTCTCAGAGTGTTATGCTCCTACCGATCGACTCTGTTGGCCCTAAGCTTGAATGTCCTTTTGGGTTGGTGTTATCATGTCGACCTCGCAACTGATGGCGTCTGTCCACTAATGACTTTGGCAAAGGTTATTTGACATTATGGATAGACTAAATAAGCTTTCTTAGAATTCTTCTCTTCAGAAAGATCCGACTTTTCTTAGACTATCCTCTCCTTTTGGGAGGCATCTTCAGTAGTATCGCCCACTTGAATTTTTATTCTCAGCTTATCAGGAGTCCAAATTTGAGCCGAGAATCCTTCTTCAAAAATCTTCCTCTTAATGGAAGGTATGAAGACATTTATACCAATAATGAGGAAAAATCGGTTTCAATGATAGGTTTTTGCCTTTGGAACTGAACAAGAGTCAACCTTCATTAATAAACCATTGAATTTCATTCCTAAACACAATACAGTTATTTGTATTATGCTGCCAAGAGTTGTGTCATTTTTAATAGTTCTTACCAGTTCTTTGTTCAAGTGATGGGATGATATGCCTGTAATGCCCCAAAAGTTTTATTTATTTTGATTGAATTTATTAGTCAAAAGAAATGGAAGAATTTGATTGGTTAAATAAGTGTAGTATGGAATTAAAACCTATGCTATTAAAACTTTTCCAACATTTAGACCAATAGAATTTTGCCAACATTGTTAAATGGAATTTACTAGAATTAGTTAGATTTAAACTAGATTTTTTATTTAGTTTAGTTATGAATAGTGTTTGAAATTTTTGGACCAATCAAATGCCACCATTTCTAACCAATGGTATTTTTATAATTTTGTGTTTAGTTGGGGGTATTTTTGAAAAGAAAAATAAAGGCTATAAAATGGGGAATAGTATTGAAAAAATTAGAGAATTCAAAACCCTTGGCCATCCCCTCCCTTTTGCATTTTCTCTCAATTTTTCTTTTATCCCCATTTAAATTCAACAATTCTCAATACTTCCATTAGTAAATTAAGCCTCCAAATCCTTAATTAAAGCCCTCTTCATCAAGTTTCAAGGATCAATTTTAAGGTATAAGGTGTTATTCAAGGTGAGTTGATGCTAAATGTTTTGTTGAATATGGATTTGGGGTTTCAAGGGTTAATAGATGAAGTAGCCATGTAGAATTAGTGAATTATGCTTTTAATTTGGTAATTAGAAATTTATTCATTATTTGTGTATTTTGGCAAATGAAGGTGAAAGCTTGGCCAAGGATAGCCAAGGGAAGGAGAAGGAGAAGATGTGAGTCAAGTGGAGGAATTAAGCTTAGAAGGTTGGTGTACACTTTAGTTTGAAACTTAAATTATTACCTTAGGAAATTTAGTGTATATTTATGTATTTTAATAATATGATGGATGAGTATGTTGAACTATGGCATTGAATTGATAATTATATTGTTTCTAAATGTATTAAATATGTTTTGAGTATTGGATATTAATTGATGGTCAAAATTGAAAAGAAAAGAAAAATTGGGCATAAATATGAATTTTGAGGAAAAAGGACTTATATGAAAAATTCTGGACTAATTTGTAAATATTTAAAATTTTTATGTCTTTATGTGAATTAGTATGGAATTAGAACTTATATATGACTTGTTGAAGAAATTGGGGCCTAATGGCAAATTTTTGGAACAAATGGGCCTATAAGTGAAAAATTGGAAAATTTTGGGCTGAATTGTTAAATCTGAAAAATCTGAAACTTATTTGGGTATTTTTGAATATTCTGGACCTATATGAAAAATTTTGGAACATTTGGGCTTATGTATAAAATTTTGGAACATTTTAGGCATAAAGGTGAATAGTAGAAATTTTGGGCCTATTTGTAATAATAAAAAAAATATTTGTGTCTAAATATGAATAATCAAAAAAATTGAGTAAACATGAATTTGTATAATAATTTAGTTTAATAATAATAAATTTGCGTTAAAATGTTTTTAAAGGAAAATAATGTATTAATAATACTATTGAGACGCCCTAAGTAAACATGAACATTGGTAAGGGAGGATTGGTAGTTGGCATGCCAATAGGGTATTATAGCAGTACTGCGCCGTTTGTTTGTCTGATGACATTACTCTGTGTATCCGATCTGTTATCTATTCTGATCTGTTCTGGATCTAGTGGGTAATCACCGAGTGGTTGATGCCGGATCATTATCTGATATTTGTTAGCCCATTAGTCAATCTATGGTATCATGTCAGTGTTTATTTTGGGCACCTACTTGGATTAATTATAAATATGATATTTGTATATATATATATTTTTGATTAATTGAAATGAGAAATCGAATAATGTTTTGGTTTAATGAATTGATTAATTGATTAATTGATAAATTTTGATTTATTATGATATATGGCAAAAATTGGTTATTACTAAAAATTTCATTATTTATATATATGGTTTATTGCAAAAAGGTAATAAAATTTTATTATACTGTTCCATCTTTTGTGTACACCTACTAAGCTGTTGTGCTTAGCGCGTTGGATTTACTATGCGCAGGTAGTAGAGTTGCCATCACTAAAGACTGAAGAGTAAATCTTTCTGTAGCAGCTCAGAGTCGCTCACATCTTCTCTCTATATATAATTATTTTTTGTAGATATTTTGTTTGTCTATAAACTGTTGTATATTATATTATGGACATTAAGTATATGTGCATGTATATATGTATTTCTTCAGAATTGTCTCTTTTAAAACCATGATGATATATGATATCTATTTTGATAATATACTGGATGTGAAATAGTTTGGTGAAGGTTTGATACATTTAGATTGCAATATGAGTTGTGAATATTTGCTGAAAAATAAATATGGAAGTTGGTTAAGAATGGATATTGAAATTTAGGAGTATTTCTTTTGTTACATGTAGTGTAAAAATCCAATTTTTAGGGGAGACTCTGTCAGTTTTTCTCCGTAAATGTTTATAAAACAAAAATATTTTTGAAGTTTGAATAATCATTATCATTGTTTCTATTCGATGCTATCGTAGCACCCCCTAATCTCGTGTCTCGATGAGAGGCGAGTGAGGAGGGTGTTACAATGTCCCTCAGAGAGCTTTATTTATTTGTCTTTTAAAAGCAAATAGAATATCTCGCTAATCTTCCTCAGGTCAAAAGAATACTTCTCAGTTATTTGAGTATTCTTGTTGAACTTCTTCTTCTTCTTGGTGGAAGTCGAATATTTTAGGATTGGGCATTCATATAGAGCTCCTTTAACTACTTTAGCAAGATAGACCTCCTCATTCGAATTCAAATCTTCAGAGTCATTTTCTAATTTGATCTAGATAGTAACTATATCCAATTGATCCTTGTAGTAAGTTCCTTTGGAGGATGTCTTTTTTATCTTTCTCTATCAAGAGTCTCTTCTAGTTGGTTGTTTAAGTAGTTAATTCATACAAACCTCTAAATTGATGCCTTTTAAAGTATTCCATACCCTTACCATTATTGGTACACAATCGACTTTAGTGATTTAGATTTGGCACCGCATCCTGAGCTTTCTAAATCAAGCTATGTATTTTAATACTAATTTGCCCGGTATCTAAATTACTCTAGCTAGGTCAATCAAGGTACCTTTTAGAGATAATTTATAGAATTCAGCATGGAATTTATTTTTCATCTGCTCTCACTTGGCAATTGACTTGGGTATTAAGTTTGTATACTAAGTAAAGGAAGTTTTTGTTAAAGAGTTGCTGAATAATCTTAACTTCCAAAAGGGAGAAGAGCTGGCTTCCCTATACTATACGGTAAACCTTAAGATATGCTTGAAGGTTATGAGATTATCTTCCTCTAAAAATAAAAATAACTTAGGTATTTTGTACCCCTTCGAAAAAGGGAAGAGAAAGTATACTATTAGGGTATAGCTTTATGCAGAGCTTCAGCTAATATATTCCTATTGATCTCATTGCTCTAGTGGCTGGCTAGCCTATGTGGCTCTATAGACGCAAATTAGATTGGCATTGACTGAGACTGGTCAACTTGTTCTTGTGCTTGTTAAACTGGCTGGTACAAGCTCCTCAAGTTTACCATCTTTTCAGCAAAATCATAACTGAAAATATACCCAGGTTGGTCGTGTTGAATTCGAGCGTTTGTAGACTCAACCCTTTCAGATCGTCTTAGGATATTAACCAAGTCATGTTGTAGATCAACTTGTCTATAGTTCTGGCACCTATGAGGCTCTTAGAGCTCAAGATGAGGACGGCCTTGCAGTAATGTTGTAAGTTCGGTTTGGTTTTGTCTTATGGTCTCCAAAATTTTTATTATACTCAGTTGATATTTTGATTATCCTCAATCAATGGTCTAAAAACTGCGACTATGTAATTGGTAAGAATAGTGCCCAACTATTGGTTTTCTAAAGAAATTTGGGAAACCAATCCCTGAATATTGGTTGTAGTAAACGACCTAGGAGATGGAAAAGAAAACCTCTGAATTTTCTCCAACTATTGAGTCAATAGTTCTTCCTCGACATTGGTTGCAGAGTTCAAAGGATTTCTAATAAAAGGTGGGGTCATAGTCATCTCCTCCCTGGTTTTTGCCATACTGGATGGTTCTGCGGCATTCTTTCTAACATTGGTATTTTTACCTCCCTTCGTCATATTTATAGTTACTACTAGCATACAGAGTTTGGTCCCGCTAGACATGCCGTGTAAAATCTATATGACTAGATTCGTGTATATTTAGTGTTCTACTAGAAATATGAATTACCTCAAATTATCAAAGAACTGAGGTTAGGTTTCTTCAAATAAGGCAAAAAAGTCAAATTTGACTTACATCAAGCAAGGTTTAGAATAAAACTTAAGCTGTGAGATAGCAAGCAAATCGTAGAGTTTTGATTACTTTACGAAAAAGAACAATCGAAACTCGACAATTGGACTATAGAAATCAACAAGCAAGAATGAAAAATCTTAGGTTGAAAGCTAAAATGAGAGAAAGATAAACCAAGAGAAAACTGCAATTGTAGTATTAATTGAGTTAGATGATAATTAAAATGAAAAATCGAACCTTTATATAGACTTCTTAAAACCCTTTTCTAATCCTAATTTGAAAGGAGAAATAATAATAATCAAATAAGACTTCTTATACTTATAAACACTTAATATAGGCTTAATATCCAACTGAACCTGAATTAATGTTAAAAAAAAAAAATTAAATTGGCTCATTATGTAAGTTTTTAAGCCTATATCAACAATGACATAATATTTTTAATGATAAATTTTTTTGAATATATTTTTATTAATATTAGTATTGAAAATAAGTTTTAACTATTTTTATAAAACATGAATCTAATTTTAAGACATAAAATCAAATGAATTCAAAAAGTCTAAAATAGTTCAACTTAAAAACTTAAACAAGAATTGATGGTAGTAATCAAAGGTGACATAAAGGTGACGTGGTGACGTGGCATAGTAGGGTTTTTTCTCTCGGCGCACAGAACTAACCTACGCTGTATCCATGAGGAAGAAAAAATCGAACAAAATGCCGCCGTCTCCGTCCGCTCGCTGTTCCCGGAATCGCTCGCCTAGCGAGCAAGTGAACGATGGTAGCGCCCTGCTTGCTGCCGATCCTCCTTCTGCAGCCGTTCCTCCTACTGCTGCTGCTCCTCCCTCTGCTGCCTATCCTCTGCCGGCGTCCCACGCGGCTGCTCCCCCGAACGCTGCTTCCGGGTGTGGGGAACCTCTGGCAGCCTTGTCCGAGTTACCTACGGGGTGTTCTGGGTATCCTCTGCGCTGTGGAGCTGCTGCAGGTGCGTCGGCCGGGTCCAACGGGTCTCCTGCGGGGGCTGCCGAGGTTCATGCACAGGGGGTTGTGCTGTGCTCTGCCGGCTCCCGGGGTGCTGGAACGAAGGCTCCTGGCCCCCCTACGAATGGTGGTTCTTCCAGGGCCGCACCGGCGCTCGGGAATGGCGGTGGCGCTCCGGCTGGCTTGGCCTCCATGGTTCCTGCCTCCGCGGATTCTGGGCTGTCCGACGGGGCTCCTCCGGTGGCTCCAGAAAGTGCGGCCAAGCGCAGGAGCAACGGGCTTCCCGCGGTGTTGGCTGTCGGCATGGGTCCGACGCCGGCTGTTTGTGGGGCGGGCTACGGTGCGACGTCCGCTGCTGCTGCTGCTACATTGGGCGTGGTTGCTACAGTACCCGCGAGTGCTACAGTACCCGCGAGTGCTACAGTACCCGCGAGTGCTACAGTACCCGCGGGTGCTACAATGGTAGATTGCGAGGGCAGAAAGGGCGTACAATCCAACAGGCCTTGGGTATCTTTATTTGCTGACAACCGTACTCGAAGCCATGGCAGTGAACTACAATTTGTCCCCCCGACAATCTCAAATGGTAAGAAAATTGTGAAATTCAATAATAATGAACTCAAAGAAGAAGAGAAAAGGTGGCAGCATGCATTAATTGGGTGTGTGTATGGATTGTGCCCCCAATTTCAACCTCTCCAAGCTTTTATAACGCGCCGTTGGAGGCAATTTGGCCTTATCTCGATTCACTCCATCAAAGATGGGGTGTTTCTGTTTAACTTTGAGAATGAATATGGGCAACAAAAAGCTCTTGAGGATGGTCCACTGACCTTTGATAAACGCCCTTTGATACTCAAAGCTTGGAAACCCCGAATGGTAATGGATGTGGCAAGTATCAGAACTTTACCTATTTGGATGCAATTCCCAGGATTACCGTGGGAATTCTGGTGCCCCTCGCTGTTGAGTCGTATCGCCAGCTCGTTGGGATCCCCTAAATTTAGCGACCAATGTACTTTGAATAGAACAAGGCTGGCATTTGCGAGGGTCCTGGTGGATATGGATGTGGAGGGTGATTTCCCTTCCATGATTACATTAGAGGACGAAGAGGGTAATATGGTTAGGCAGGAGGTGACTTATGAGTGGAAGCCATCAGTATGCTCTAAATGTAAACGGGTTAGTCATGATGGGAAAGACTGCTTGACAGGGATAAAACAAGTGTGGAAAGCAAAAGGGAATGATCAGAATAATCAAAGAGAAACTGAAGTACCTATTGGCCACCCGGAGATGCCAGAACCAAAAGAGTTAAATCTAAGTAAAACAGAAGGGGAGATATTGACGCCAGAGGGAAATGAGGTGCATGGCCACACAGATAAGGCAACAAAACAAATGCCAGGAACCGGGGGAACAAAGGAGATCCAGGTAATGGACAGATTTAACCTAAGGAAGACTATTATTCTGACACATGATGTGGGAATTATAGGGAAGGGTCGACGTGCCAAAAGGAACTCTAAATCCCCACATAGGGGACAATGATCGCAAGCTGGAACATTCGGGGTCTCCATGACCCCTGCAAACAATCATAGGTACGGGCTCTGATTAAATCTTGTCGATTATGTATTTTGGGATTGTTAGAAACAAAAGTGAAACTGTCTAATCTAGATACCATTTGGAAGAAGTTGGCATTACGAGAGTGGAAACTAGATAATAATTCTGAGTGCCTAGACATGGGAAGAATATGGATCGCCTTTAATCCGGCTAAATGCAATGTCACGATCTTACAAAAACACCAACAATTCATACATAGTAGAGTGATTATTGATGGTATGATGTTTTACTGGACTCTGGTTTATGGTGCCTCTGCTAGTATTGAGAGAGAGAACCTGTGGAAGGACCTTAGGGAGGATTTGTCTCCCAACACTATACCGTGGTTAATCCAAGGAGACTTCAACAATGTACTCAGCAACAATGACAGAATTGGTGGTCAATGGGTTAATGATAACATGGTAGAACAGTTCAAAAACTGGATATCGAGACTAGAGTTATTCGAGTTAAAGAACCATGGTTGTCACTACACTTGGTGTAACAATCAAACAGGTGGACAACGAATTTGGAGAAAAATTGACTGGGCATTTGTTAATGGAAAGTGGCTGGATGCATTGGAGTTTTCTGAGTGTGAAGTTCTTCCAGCGGGCATTTCAGATCACTCTCCTCTCGTGGTCTCCATTTCTAGAGCTTCATATATTGGGAAGGTTCCTTTCAAGTTCTTCAACGCCTGGTGTACTCACAGTGATTTTCTTCCCACAGTCGAGAGAGAGTGGCAGCATGATTGTCATGGTCCCCCAATGGCCAAGGTATGGTTTAAACTAAAGCTATTGAAGCCCAAGCTAAAAGAGCTTAATAAGGTCTTCTTCTCAGACATCCAGCAAAAGATTGAAGATTACAAACTGATGTTGGCCTCATTACAGAGTAGTCTGATCTATGACTCATTCAACCAAACCCTTCAAGATGAGGAAATGGGCATTTACCAACATTTAAGGAATCTTATTTATGCTGAAGAAAGCATTGTCAGACAAAAATCCAAAATCAGATGGATTCAAATGGGGGATTCAAACACCAGCTACTTTCATAAGTCAGTTAAGCAAAGAAGAGCTCGGAATAGAATCATTTCGATTGAAAACCCAAACGGAGAAATTGTTGAAGACCCCACGGTTGTGAAAGAAGCCATTGTCCGATACTACAAAGATTTGTTGGGTACCCCTACCTCCCATAGGACGTCCATACAAAAGAGAATTATGGACGCGGGCCCTAAACTGAAGGTTGATGATAGAGACATGTTGAATGCCCCTGTCACAGAACAAGAAGTCAGAAGTGCTATCTTCAGCATCAATGGTGATAAAGCCCCTGGACCGGATGGCTATAACAGTTGCTTCTTTCAAAAATGCTGGCACATAATAGGAAGAGAGGTCACTGCAGCTGTGCAACATTTCTTCTCCTCAGGTCAGTTCTACAACCCCATAAATGCCACTGCCATTACCCTTGTGCCTAAGGTTCATAATCCTCATAGCTTGGGGGACTATAGACCAATTGCATGTTGTACCGTCCTCTACAAATGTATTACCAAAATTATAACATGCAGACTGAGGAGAGTGGTGAGCTACTTGTTCAGCCCTAGTCAATCAGCATTTATCCCTAATAGGAAGATATCAGATAATGTCTTACTAGCTCATGAGCTTGTGAGGGGTTATGATCGCAACAGTGGGAGCCCAAGGTGTGCTCTTAAAATAGATCTCCGCAAAGCTTATGATTCAGTATCTTGGGATTTCCTAGAAGAGGTATTGATGGGTCTGAATTTCCCTTATCACTTTATCAACATCATCATGAAGTGTGTCAAAACAAGCACGTACTCAGTTATGGTAAATGGCAGACTAGAAGGCTTTTTCCCGGGGAAGAAAGGTTTGAGGCAGGGGGATCCCATGTCCCCTTTGCTTTTTGTTATGGCCATGGAATACCTCAGTAGAAGCCTAAGTTGTATTCCTCAAAACCAGTTTATATATCACAAAGGGTGTAACAGGCTGAAACTAAACCACTTGATGTTCGCAGATGACCTATTGTTGTTCTCTAATGGGGATGTCAAGTCCGTGGGCTACTTTAAACAAGCACTTGATGATTTCTCAATGGTCTCAGGGTTGCACCTAAACGCTGGTAAGAGCTTCATCTTCTTTGGGAATGTGCCTCAACCTACCAAGGAGACAATCCTTCAAGTGACTCAGTTCCAGCAAGGTGTTTTGCCTATCAAATACTTAGGTATCCCCTTAATCTCTGGAGGACTGAAGAAAGACCACTGTCAGGAGCTCATTAATAGGATCTCTGCAAGAATCTCAAGCTGGACTGTGAAATATCTGAGCTATGCGGGGCGGTTGCAATTAATAAAATCAGTCATAATGAGCATGCATGTCTACTGGAGTTCTATGTTCACCCTGCCTAAGTCGGTCACCAAAGAAATTGAAAGCAAATGTCGTAATTTCTTATGGCATGGAAGTAACCAGCAGGGGAAGAGAGGTTTAGTGGGCTGGAATGAGGTATGCAAAGATAAAATTGAGGGGGGTCTTGGCATTAAATCTATAAGCTTGTGGAATTCAGCGGCAGTTACTAAACACATCTGGGAGCTGGTTGCTGTGAAAGCCTCATTGTGGGCAAAATGGGTAATTGATAACAAACTGCGGAGACTAAGTTTCTGGGGCATCACAAAGCCAATGGATGGTAGCTGGACTTGGAGGAAGATGCTGGGATTGAGAAGTCAGATAAAACAATTGTTCTCCTATGAACTGGGCAACGGCAAGTCCTTTCAATTTTGGTGGGATCCATGGCTGAGTGGAGAATCAATAGTTAATAAATTCCCCCACATACAAATCTCCGATGCGGATATTCCTCGGGGTGCAAAGGTTAATGAACTATGGCAGCATGGTCATTGGAACCTTCCTGACCCTTTGGACGAGTACACTTCTCAGGTATGGGACTATCTCCGTAAAAATATTTCAATTTCGGGAAGAGAAGATAGAATTTCATTCACCGCAAGTCCCAATGCAAAGTTTTCCATTGCGAGTACTTGGAGATATCTTAAGAACAATGAGGCTAAGGTGGGATGGAGTAAACTGATATGGGGAACGCAACATATACCTAGACACAGCTTCGTTACTTGGTTAGCTTTGAAGAACAGATTATCTACCAGAGAGAGACTTAAAAAATGGGGGGTTATCCCATCAGATGATTGCCCCCTTTGTGGTAATGACAAGGAAACAATCACACACTTATTCTTCCAATGCAACTTTTGTAGTGAAATTTGGCACAAAGTACTAAGGGCGTGTCAACTCAATCAGTGCCCGAACAGATGGCAACGAGTAATCTCCTTCATGTGCAGGAAATCTAAAGGCAAATCCACTCTCAATAAGATTAGAAGAGTATCGTTCTGCGCTACAATCTACTTTATTTGGAGAGAACGGAATTTGAAGGTCTTCCAACAGAAAACTCCTTCTACAAGCGAAGTCTACCAAAAGATTAAGGATGTTATTTGGATTAGATGTATAAGTGCTGTAAATGGCCAAGGGATTGACCACATTGCTGTTGGTTGGTAAATGTAGTTAACTGTCTGGGATTGTATTGTTTTACTTTCTCTCTTTTATTGAATCTTTACTCTATAATACCAGCGGAATTTAGCATTTATATAAAAACTTTTACTTACCAAAAAAAAAAAACTTAAACAAGAAATTAAAACAATTCAACCTAAAAACCTAAACATCTTTATTTCAAAAAGTTAATAAGAGATTAAAATAGTTTAACCCAAAAGTTAAACATGTGGTCTGATTTAAGATTTAGGCTAAGTGGATTTAAGAAATTAATTGAAAGTAAAAATGTGTGAGTCTCAAACACAAAATTTTGATTTTCATATAATATTATTAAAATTGTCCAACTTAAAAATTTATGTTGATGGATGAAAATTTGATATTAATATTAATAACAAATTTTAACACTTAATAATAATTAGATTGTTGTTGGTAACGTAGTCAATCTTATCATAACAGTTTCAATTTTTCGAGGCCTAACGACTTTGAGTTTTAGCTAAATGAACACAAAGTTTTTCGCTTTTATAGTAATTAAACTTATTTGTTAGAAACCTGCCAAAACTTACATAAATCAAGACCATTTGTAGCTTAACTTAAATATTTTTTTTTAAAAAAAGGTCATTTGCAGTTTCAACTTAAAAAGACACTCGAAACCAAATCAACTAGCAACCATTGTCTAATTTAACTTCTCTAACTTAAAAAATAAAGTGAATAAGATGGCAACCATCAACCAACCAAATAAATTACCAAATTGTTGACTCAACGCTTCATATTAGACAAGCCGAAATCTAATGTTGCTCTATTTCTAGCTAGGCCCCCCCATCCCATGAACTAAGGAGTAGGGACCATTTTGGCTTCAAGATAAGGACTACATTTCGGCTAACCAACATTACAAATAAAAACCCTTTTGGCTGTTTTGCCAATACATTTAACCACCTCCGAGACTCTTAAGCCTTAGCTGTCAAATAACAGGAGCTAAATAAAAAAGGAGACAACATTTTTCTGTTGATTGTTGTGTGATAAACAAAGGAATCGTCACATGGGCTATGTGCTGGCATGACAGAGCCGCCTATATCAACGCGATAAACCACCCCATTTTTCATAGTTGTACTATTAAATTTCTCAAACCCCACTTCGAAATATTCAAATCTAGCTCCAGCTTAGCCCACACTCTGAGCATAACATCAAAAATAAAAAATTCAGAAAGCCACCTATTCAAATTAAATATTGTCTTGTGGGCTTGAAGCACATGGTGTCATGCCTCACATGGCTGCTTGCTTCCAAGGTCAAGCATGCATTCATGTGCATGCATCTTTCGATAAATAAGAGAATGAAAAAGATTAGAAACACATGAATTTGGATTTGGTTTATTTCTATTTAGTTTGTTTATAAGGTTAGATTTGATTCAAGGTTTATTTTTTTTTAAAAAAAAGGCTATGGAGAGTGATTGTAATGGTGACTCTTTTGTGTCATCTTCCAGTAGAGATGAGGAAAAGGTGGAAGCAGTTGATGATCTCCTGGAAGAGTGTTGGTTCTTCGAAAACTTGCTCAAAATAAGAACAAGGATGTTAAGGTGTTATTCTGATCCTTGTCCTTCAAATCTTAGCCAAGATATGTTGGCTAAGAATTCAGAAAGTCAAAACACTTCATCAATAGAGAAGATGAAAGGAGATGGTGTTGTTAATCGGGGAGTGATTCGGGCACCATCTTTGCCACCTTGCATAGGGAGGAAAGAAGAGAAGCAAGAGCAAGAAAAGAGCAGTATTGGGACAAGACAATTGACAAGGCAATCATCGCATCAAAATATGCTACAAGAACCAAAGCCAACTTGTATCAAGAAGAAAGGAGGAAGTTATAAAGAAAAGGAAAGTGCAAGTAAGAGCAAATTGACAGAGCAATCTTCGTGCCGGAAATTGCAAAAGGCTCCATCTCTTCCACCAAATATCGGGAGACAAGATATCAGCCAAGACATGGACAGTGATGCTAGAATGAGCAGATTGATTCAGCTAGCATTTGCTAACTCTTCAGAAAGCTTGCCCCTACAGAACACTTCAAAGGTACTCATTCATAATCTTCAAATCACAAACAGATTGGTTTTCATGTTCTGTTGATTGTAATAGTTAAAGATCATTCAGGTTTGATAAGCCAAAAACATTGCAAATAGATGCTGAAATATGAACTTTGCAAATCTATATTACTCTGCTTAAACGATGGTCCCTCCTTAGGAATATCTAAAGTTGTGGGCAATTTAATTTGTTTTCAGGGCATGCCACAAAGTTGTACCATTCCAAGGCACCGACCACCAAGAAGCTCGGAGGTGGAAAGCAGTAACACAAATGGCATCAACGAAATGAGCCGCCGATACCTCAATCAACAGAAGTTGATAAAAAAGAGCTTGAATGATCTTGAAACCGAGGAAGTGCAAGGCTTCAAGGACTTGGGATTCACATTTGAGAAAAAAGACTTAAGCCCAAGTGTACTTGACATACTCCCTGGTTTGCAAGAAAAGAAAGGAGAAGAATTTAACCAAGATATTAAGATGAGGAGACCTCATTTGTCTGAGGCATGGCTTGTGCAGAGCTGTGCACCTCCAGTTCCAAATTGGGTTGGAAAGAATTCTGCTGAAGACATGAAGGCACGTCTCAAATTTTGGGCTCGAGCTGTGGCATCTAATGCGCGCTAAGAGTTCTAATAACTTATACATAATTGATTACAAATGAATTTGACAAAATGGATGCTCTCTGCTAATCCATTTTTTTGGTCCCGCTGCAATTCCTGCAAAAATTTCAGGAATGGCAAGCAGGGTTAAGAAATAAATCTGTAAGATATGAAGTCCTGTCTAATTATATCAATCTTATATAAATTCTTTCATTTTCAAGTTTCTGTATGTCATGTATAGGGCACAGTTATAACAGTGAAATTAACTTTGATTTCATGATGGTTAACAATCTCAAATGATTTTCATAGCTCAACAAATTGAATGAGATTGTTTTGAATAAATTTGGAATGTCTACACAAGTATGTTCTTTGTATAGAAAGGGAACCAAAATAGGCAAATACAATTATGCAAGTTCAAAGTAGAATTTTGATTATTGTAGTCCCTATAATAATAAAGTCTGCAGTCAATTTTGCTTATCCAGTGTTGTTCTCAATTGTAAAATTAGTATGAGTGATTGAAATTGCTAAGTGTATGCTCTGAATTCTGTTCATCATGTGTTATCATAGTTCACTATAAATGATGAATTAAATTCTATTTATCAATTTTGGATCATATGCTGTTATAGTTCTATAGAAGGAAGAATTTTGTTTGTTTAATTTAATTGATGAATCAATTCTTTTGGGTTTTGTCCATAACAAGGACTCTCACTTGCTTCCACTTCCAATTGTTTACATTTTTTATTTGCCGTTAGTTCCAGCTTGGATTTTGATAACTGGTTGTTAGTCTCTGGTTTAGTTATATATACTTTCAATTTATCTTATTTCAGTATGGATTCAGAGGAACTGTCTTCTGGTGTGTTCTCATGACTGAAGACTACACTTCTTTTGTTTTTCTTTTGTTATGCTATTCAATTGTGCAACAGAGCTAGAAGAACTGTTATATCATTGTCTTATGTTTCTGCACTATGCGACATCTTTCTGTCCTATTATATCTCAATTCATGTTTTGCAAAACAGGATTTAGTTGCTCCTTTATTCTTCTTCACCTTTCATTACTAAGAGTTGTTTTGGATTCTGAGAAAATGGATCTTGCTTGGTCTAGAAATTCTGGTCTTCAGGGGCAAAGAAATCATTGAAGGAAGAGGCATTGGATAACTTGAAAGCATTAGGGTCAACTTCAATCGAGGCAAAGGCCCCTCCTTCACCTGTTCAGGCATTATTGGGTGGAGTAATGGCAGGTGTAATTGCGCTCATTCTTTATAAGTTCACGACTACCATTGAGGCAGCTCTCAACCGCCAGACAGTTTCAGATAATTACTCAGTTTGGTCTTCAATTTTTTTTACTTCTGTTAGCTAGGTTTTAGAAATACTTTTGTCGAATTACTTAAGCTGAAGCTACACGATGTAGGAAATAAGCTCTTGAAAACAGTTTTTGAATAACTATTCTTCTACTTCCTGTTAATTGAATGTAGTGCGACTAGCAGTAAATTCTCAGATTGTTTTATGGCTTTCCTATATTATTGAGATAGTCACCATCCATTTCTCGTTTTGATCTTGTATTCCTGATTTTCAGGTTCGTCAAATAACAATAACCATAAGGTACTCCCATTACTGTGAATTCGTGAAAGTAATGATTCCTTATTTTCGTCCTACTGATTTGTTTTTGGCACATTTGTGTCCTACTACTACTGATTTTTTATTTACTCTTTCAGGACAATTGTGAATGGGTTGTGCTACCTTGCCACATTTGTTTTTGGTATCAACTCAATTGATTTGATCCTTTGTGGAGGCCAGCTTGCCATTAATTCCTTCATGGAAGATTCTAGTAGCAAAGAAACAGAGGAAAAGGGTGAACAGCAATCAGGCTCACTGAATTCAACACCTGACAACGCCGAGGATCCAAGCTCAGATAATACACTTCAGTGAAAGAGGAAACCTAAATTATTGTGGGAAAGAGAGAGATTCATAATCTCATCTGTGCAACAACAAAAAAATGAATGAAAGAGAAAAGCTTCACTTTTGGTTGTGCTGTCAACTATTTATAAATGTTCTAACCACATGTCATCCTCTACTCAAGTATTAGCTTGTGATTTAGAATAGGCATTGTATAGTAGCTGCTCAGGCCTGTAGTGTAGATAACAGCATTAACCAGATTGCAAAACCACAAGCTAATACTTGAGTAGAGGATGACATGTGGTTAGAACATTTCATGTGTTCCAAGTGCGGCCGCACAGATTGCAAAACCAGAAGTTATGCTTCTGAGTTTGTAATTAACTGTGCAGGAGCTGGCAACCTGAAGAATCTTAGCAGAAGTGTTTTAATCAATTGGATGCTGGGAACAGGATATTTCTACATGTTTTATTTTGCTCGTGTCTGGCAGCTTGTTACTCAACTCAATGGAAATATTCATATTCTTATGATCTTTTGCTTTCATCCTTATCATTCTTGCAAATGATGGTCATTGCTGACAATCTAGACCTCTGCTTCCATGCTCATGCAATCTTTCATGGTGTTAAATGACCTTTCTTACGGCAGTTATTTCCTTACAATTTTCCTTAACGGGTTTGGGCTCGTGTTGAATTCATGTCAACAATATGCAGAATCATCACAATATTAACCGAAGTACCAAATATCATATTGGACAAAAATCCAGAGTAGCATGTAGGGACAAAGTAGATTACTCGTATGCCAACTGACTAGAAAAGGCTTCCTCTTTTCACTGCCATCTGCTTATGATTCACAGGAGTATCGGAAATTTTTCTCCGCTGAGGAGGAAATTGACATGGACAAACTACGGGAAATTAATTACTGTTGATACTAAGCCCTTATCCTTTGCCTCAACCTACAAATTTTCCAAACCAAGGTCTTTTGTTGTGGCTGTTGAAAATACTGCAAGCCCCTCAAGCCCATTAAACTCTTAGTCCATGATCCCTTGTTCGATACAAGACCTACACCACAATACCAACAACACGGCTGGAAACATTCATCAGCACCAGCAGCCACAATAAAAAACAATGCCGCCACCAACAGTACAAGACACCTCGACATCACAGCTCACCATCAAGAACAAGAGCAATATCAATATAAGGGCTACAAATGACCCCTTTTTCTTAATTGCAGACTTTAAGTAAAGAGGTGGCTTGGAGACTACTCCGCTACAGTGTACATAGCAATTCTTTGTAAAGCTTTACAATCAATGGAACAGTTTAAAAAAATACACTTCCATTCCAAACAAATTTCCTTTATTTTTTAACTTTGGTATCAAAGTCATGATTGAAATCCCTCAGAATACTACAGCTGATCCAAGCGCACCACTAAAAGTAACTTTGTCGCAACCAATTCCAACGCATACTCTTTCATCACTCCTATAAAACTTACAAATACTAATGGTTGATCTGAAAATTCTGTCAATTTATAAATCAACTAATTCAATTTATTTTCCTTTGAAAGTTTAGCTATTTGGGAAGAACCAGCAATTGGATTAGGTTTGTCTACTCCAAGATGCTAGGTCTAATGAGAATATTGGATCAAAGACAAAGGTGAGGTCGCACCAAAGGTTTCTCTGACAATGGCGCTCCAATACTTAAATCAACAACAATTCAAAAAAATAAAAGAAAAAGGAGGCAAGAAAGGTGGATTGTGGATGATGAACCGAACTAAACTGATAGTGAGGAAGACAACGCTCAAGGACTTTAGAATACTATCACTTTGATTATTGTTGTTCAGAACGACGGTCTTCTGCTTTTAGTCACAATAATCATTTATCGTAATCGTGATTGTCCCTCTCTTGGCAAAACTTGACCTTATTTATAAAGTTGTAATATAGATTTGATACGCAATATTAGAATCGTAATAAGATTAGAAGTCCATTGAGACTTTTCCTTCTTGAATTCAAATATTATAGTTACCTAAATAGAGTTTATCTTTATTGCTTGTGTAAGACTTGTATTGAAATTATAGGAGTTGTAATTATGAAAAGTATATCTTATCTATGATTCTCAGTAGTTGAATCCTTTTTAAATTGTCTAAGCATGACTAGGATAGTCGATGATAAGGCGTAATTGCATATAATATTTTATTCTCCTAAACATGATGTTTGTTCAATTTATCCTAATAATTCGGCTATTTATACATATTAATATTGTTTTAAGGGTTTAAGCACTATCGGAGCAAAAATATCAAAAACCGGATGCAAATGAAGCTATTTGAGATGAGAATCCGAGAAGCGACTAAAATGCAAAAAATGTAAATAGTGCAGATGAACAATACTTAAGTTCACTGTTCGCCCGGCACAGTATGCTATAGTGGAGCACCGAGGCGTGCACATCAAAAGCTTCATGCCGTGACATTGAATCTGAATGTCATGGCGTTGGATACTAGACATTTTTCAAGGGCATTTTTATCCAATTTTTGAAACCCAAAACCTATATAAATGCCTATTATTGAGTCAAGAGGAGTTGGGCAGTAGAGAGCACGAAATTAACACTTTATTTGGGTCTTGAAAGCAAGAATCAACAACAACAAGAAGAAATTCTACATTTTGGAGGAAGAACATCACTATTGCATTAAGGAAAATTTTCTCTTCTCTTCAATTTCGTATTTGTTGTTGATTCTAGTATGTATAATAATGTTGTTAGATGCTCTGAACTTATGTTTTTAATTATGAACTAAGTTTTATTTTTAGGAGTATAATGTGAACTCAATATGTAGCTTGGATTGATTATTTTCCCTTATTCATCATATTGGTATTGAATTGTTCAATTTGTTTTATGCTTAATGCTTCTAATTACATGACAATGTATTAGATTGATTTGGGAACCTCAATGAACTTGAAAAAGGAAATTTTGTATTGGTTATTAATAGATTGATGTATGATCATTGTGTAAAAGCATGAGTTCCATATGAGATAGGAATATGCTCATATGGCATATATGACCATTTAGAGAACTTGAACTTAATGGATCTTATTTTAATTTGATTATCATAGGAATATTGATGATTAATTGAATAAGATATATTCACTTGACTATCGGAAGAGGCTTGTGAGGATATTAGAATTCTTGGTTAACATTCATATTGATAGTGCTAAGGGAAGTAATTGGATTCAAGTGAAGTATTGAGGAATTATTGTAATCCTAGGTATTTGAGTATTTATGCTATCACGTTTGTTCTCTTTGCTCAATTCTTGTAATTATTATTTTTTTTATTTAGTTAGTTTAGATATCAAAACCATTGAATTGTCAATAGCTTGAATAAGAGTAGGAGGACAATATTTTAGTACTTAACAAGTAATAATAACAATTCTTCGCGGGATCGACACTCTACTCATCATATATTACCTAACGTATACTTGCGTTAGTTTGTATTAGCATAGAAATCACACAACAAGTTTTTGGCGCTGTTGCTAGGAAATTATTTATTATTCTTGTTGATACCAATACCAATTCATCTTATTCTTAGTTCAAACATTTTTCTGTCATTGTTCATTTTGCTGTTATTGCATATTTTGCAGTCATTTGTTTAATTTTTCTGTTTTTCAATAATTGTGGATTGTTTATGATGGTTGGAACATCGCGTTTATTAAAAGATTTTACAGTGCCAAGAGTAAGCGACATCTACTCAAGCATTCAAAAACCGATCATTAATATCGATTACTTGGAAATTCAACCGGAGATGATTCAGTTATTGAAAGCATCAGTACAATTTGGTGAATTACCAAATGAAGATCCAACTGAGCACGTTCTGAATTTCTTAGAAATTTGTGACCTTTGCAAATACAATGGAGTCTCGGATGATATAATTCAGCTTCGCTTATTCACATGTTCACCCCGAGATAGAGCAAAGAATTGGTTCACTACCACCGGAGTCTATAACAACGTGGGATGAGTTAGTGCAAAAATTCCTTACCAAATTCTTCCTACCTGCAAAGACAAGATGATGAGGAGTGCCATAACTTTATTTGTGCAGAATGATGATGAGTCCTTACATGAAGCATGGGAAAGGTTTAAAGAAATATAGAGAAAATGTCCACACCATGGCATCCCAAAATAGTTACTTGTGCAAATTATTTATGATGAGATAGTTGGACATTTAAGGATGTTTATTGATGCTGCAGCAGGAGGCGCATTTATGAATATATTTGCTGATGATGCATATGAATTGTTAGAAGAGATGGCCTTTAAAAATTATCGATGGAAAACTGAAGTTGCTACCCCAATGGAATGCATAGAGAGAGTTACATATATCACTTGTGATTTTTATGGTGGTAACCATCTAAATGGACAATGTGTAGAACCTATATATTATCTAGAATTGGTTACCAACAGCAACACAACCACAATTTCAATGCCTATTTTCAGAATGAATGAATCAAGCATCTTGGAATAGCAACCAAGAGGAAACTCCACTGCAATTAAAGCCTCTTGTAACACCACCAGAAATTCTACAACAACAGCAACTTGAGATGGAATCCTCATTAGAAGATATGTTCCAACATGTAAGTAGGACAGCTGAGTTGTTCTGTAGTCAATCTTCATCTCTGCAGATGTTAGAAATGCAAGTGGAACAATTGATAAATGCTGGCCACAATCATCCTTAAGATGCATTGCCAAACAATACTGAAAAATTGCCAATGAAAAATGTTGAACATTGCAAGGCAATCATTGTGGAGAGTGGGATAGAGCAACTTACAACCAATGAAATAACCAAAGTAAAGGGGATTCATCACATGAATGAGGAGCAAACAGAAGTAGCTGAAATAGTATAAAAAGAAGAATTGCAGCAGCAAAAATTTCTGAGCCATTGTACTCATTTTTCATTGTCTATGGAGCTTGAAGGGAAGAACCATGATCTACATTTTTCCATTGCTTTAAGATTGATATGGTTATTCCGGATGATGCTCAACCACCTCTAAAATAGCAAGTACTAGAAGCCATCAAGGATCATACACATGAAGAGGTATCGCTACACATATTAAACACTAAAAAGTGGCGAAACAAGCTCATCAAGGAGCAGCTAATAGATATCGGTGAACGAGGTTCAATCGTCTGGTCTAAGATTAAAATCTTTCTGGTAAAGCTCAAAGTAAGGTGGTCGAGGGTGTTCCTTAAAAATTTTCTCATGGAACTATGGAAGTCGAAAAAAAAGAATACCGTTACTTATAGGCGTCGACTGAAGTTTCATAGGCGAGATGCCTCGAATATGTAATTTAATCCACCATAAAAAAATAAAGACGTCACACTGACGGCGTTAAATCTGGCGCTACTTGGAAGGCAACCCATGGTAATTTTTTATTTTATTATTATTTTTATTAAATTTGATGTTTATGTTATATTGAAAAAAAAATGAATAAAAAATGAATAAACAAAAGAAAAAAAAAGAAACCAAAAAAGAAGAAGAAGAAAGCAAATAAACTTTAAATGAATAGTGCCTGGGAATTTCCCATTCCAATGTACCAGTGCAACAGCGCTAAATCCAGTACTACAGCGCTGGCAGAATAGTTTTTTTTTTTTGCCCCCTCATTTTTTTATATTGTTGTTTTTGACCCGATCTGTTTCCCATTTTCTCTTTTGCCACCACCCCCCTCCCCCAATTTTTTCTAATTGGTTTTTCTTCTTTTCTCTTTTACCCCTATTTTATGCATTTCTTTTTTATTTCAAAACCTTAATCCCTCTCAACCCTAACTCTTCATTTCATTAAATTTAACATTTTTAATTTAAATTCATCATAAAATAACCACCTAAAATACATCAAAAACACATGTCCATTTTTTATTAACTCTAATTTTCACCCAAAAAAATGGAGATTTATCAAAAAAAAAAAATTCAAGGGGCACTCCAAAGTGAGATTAATGGATTTATTGTCCAAGGTACGTATTTTTGTGTCCTTAAACTTAATTATTGATGAAATATTTATCATGGTAGTGTTTGAACTATATTGAGGAGTGGTAATAGTGGATTGTGTTGTAGAGTGAATTGTTGGTTGAGAATTGTATTTGCGAATTAATTGGGAAGTGTTTGAATTTATTTACACGTGAATTATAACACATTGTGGTTGTTTGAGGGAGATTAATATTATTTTCATGGTAAAATTTAGAAAATTTTGGAGATTTGAATTTGGTGGAAGGTATTACATTGAATAATGAACAACCTTTGCTACTTCATCAAGCTCCGACAAAAGTTAATGACAACGATTTGGGGGATGATACGGGCATTATGGAGGACGTGAATGAGGCCTTAGCACATCATTCAGGGAAGTATTTTAATTTTTTAATTTTATTAATGCCATGAGGATATGTCATGAATTAAGTTTGGGGGAGAGAAACACTTCCACATTTTTAAATGGTCTTATTTGTTTATCTACATTTTTTTTTTGTTTTTAATTGTTGTCGTTATTATTATTATTTTGGTGTTTTTTTTATTTTGTGTTCTGTTTTTGGTTTATGATGATTATTAGTCTATGATAAAACTAAGTGTAGAGACTATAATGTTGGAATCAATAGATACTATGTTTGATTTTGATTACAAGTTTTATCTTTTATGATTACTTGAAACACATTGAGCACATAGTTGGATTGTTAAGTTAGTTACTGACTTAGAGAAAGTTTATGCCCAACAAGAACACAAAAGGTCTCAAACATACTTTAGAACTTGTTTGATTATTTCTTGAGGCGAAATCCTAGGACATACATGATTAAGGAAGTAATTTTATGCCATATTTGGATCGTTTAAGCCCTTTGAGCCTACCGATATATATTTATCCATAGTCACCTATTTTGAGCCTAATGACCATCTTTCTTTGTTAACTATAATAATATCCCCAAACAAATACATATTCCATCATTATCATCCTTCACGGTATAGACATAGAAGTTATGGCTTGTGTTTGTTCCAAAAGGTTAAAAATTTCTAAGTTTTGGGGCATAGTGACTTAGAATGCTTTGTAAAAAAAAAATCAATCAAAACCAAAAAAAAGAAAAAGAAAACAATTGCAAATATATATCCCTATATGCTTCTTTAAACAATATTGATAATAAGGAGCAACAAAGGAAGTTTCAAATTAAGTTTGGGGGTATTCTTTGGAATGAGATTAAAGCTTTGATGTTCAACAGCAATGTATGTTTATGGTGTGATTTGAACCAAAAAAATGAATCCATATTATCCTACCTTTACCCTAACCATACATTACAAGCTTAATAAAGTCTTATTTGATCCTTAATTATGTTTGTTCCTACATTGGTGGAGAGTGATATCAAAAGCATGCCTATGGAATGTATGTTTCAAAAAGAAAATCCATAGAGACCACATCTTTTCTGGTAGACATAAACCATTCTGAGTGCATTTAACTGACAATAACGACTACACACATACACACCGAGTAATCACTTATATGATGAAATGAGCATGATGATTAGACATATTGAATAGTCACCATATTTAAAGATTTTTAATAGTATAGACAATACAATACTTAAGAATAATTATTAATCATCTGTTAGCCCATAAATTTATTTTTGAATTTATTTTTGTTTGTTTATTTTTATCTTTACTCGAGGATGAACAAACTCTTAAGTTTGGTGGTATTTGATAGGACGTAATTGCATAAAATATTTTATCCTCCTAAACTTGATGTTTGTTCAGTTTATCCCAATAATTTAGCTATTTATGCATATTAATGTTGTTTTATAGGTTTAAGCACTATCAGAGCAAAAATATCAAAAACCAGATGCAAACGGAGCTATTTGAGATGAGAATCCGAGAACGGACTAAAATGCAAAAAAATATAAATAGTACGGATGAACAGTACCTAAGTTCACTGTTCACCTGGTACAATATGCTACAGTGGAGCATCGAGGCGTGCACATCAGAAGCTCCACACTGCGACATTGAATCTGAATGCTGCAGCACTGGATAATAGACATTTTCAAGGGCATTTTTATCCAATTTCTAAAACCCTAAACCTATATAAACACCCATTATTGAGCCAAAGAGGATTTGGGCAATAGAGAGCATGAAGTTAACACTTCATTTGGGTCTTGGAAGAAAGAATCAAAAACAACAATAAGAAATTCTACATTTTGGAGGAAGAACATCACTATTGCATTAAGGAAAATTTTCTCTTCTCTTAAATTTCGTATATTTTGCTAATTCTGGTATGTATAATGATGTTGTTAGATGCTCTGAACTTATGTTTTCAATTATGAACTAAATTTTATTGCTAGGATTACAATGTGAACTCAATATGTAGCTTGGATTAGTTACTTTCCCTTATTCATCATATTGGTATTGAATTGTTCAATTTGTTCCATGCTAATGCTTCTAATTACATGACAATGTATTAGATTGATTTGGGAACCTCAATGAACTTGGAAAAGAGAATTTGGTATTGGCTATGAATAGATTGATGTATGATTATTGTGTAAAAGCATGAGTTCCATATGAGATAGGAATATACTCATATGGCATATATGACCATTTAGAGAACTTGAACTTAATGAATCTTATCTCAATTTGATTATTATAGGAATATTGATAATTAATTGAATGAGATATACTCACTTGACTATCAAAAGAGGCTTGTGAGGATATTAGGGTTCTTGGTTAACATTCATATTGATAGTTCTAAGGGAAGTAATTAGATTCAAGTGAAATATTGAGAAATTATTGTAATCCTTAGCATTTGAGTATTTGTGCTTTCTCTTTGCTCAATTCTTGTAATTATTATTCTTTTTTTATTTAGTTAGTTTAGATATCAAAACCATTGAATTGTCAATAGCTTGAATAAGAGTTGGAGGACACAATTTTAGTACTTAGAAAGTAGTAATAACTATTCCTCGTGGAATCAACACTCTACTCATCATATATTACTTGTTGTGATAACATATACTTGCATTAGTTTTTGTTAGCATAGAAATCACACAACAGTCGATATGTGACCAAGGTAATCGATTAGGTCGAAAAACATACCTAATGACGGAGGACATTGTTGGCGCAAGTAGGACTACGAGCCAGCTCGATATTACCCACGCGCCTTTGTGACTAGTGGGCTTGTGCTTGTGGGCTTGGCCTTGTAAGCTACAGTGAATATGCTAAGGATGCATAGTTATTGGGCTTTATGGACCAAGATCCAATATGAGCATTTTTAGTGTTGACTTGTAACATTAGAAATTTTATAATTTTTTGTGTTCCCTGGATTTAGAAGTATCTTTAGAGTGCCTTTTAATGTGATCGGTCAGCATTCTCAGCTTATTCTTTTAAGGCAGTGCTCGAGATTAGGTCTCGTGTGGAGGAATGGATGCATTTGTTCAATGAGATTCCTTTAGCTGGTAGTTCCTAAGCCCACATAACATAGACGTGTAATTATAAAAATAATTGGGATTTTATAATTAGAAGCTAGCACCAAATGCACATTTTATAATTATCAAAATATGTACGTTGTTATGCGACTAGATGAAAAATTGCCTCTTTTTGTTATTTGTTTTCTCCCTTGTGAATATTTCTTATAACTCTTCCTCATATTAATAGAAATTTTTGTTTTAGCCTACTTCTTATTATGATGTGGCAATCCTCCTTTGTGAGATACTAAATTTGCTAAATATTTATACTCTAGTATGCACCTCTTCTAGTTTGTATTTTTAGAATTTTCCAAGGAATATATTTATCTTTTGAAGAGGCATTCCATGAAGGTTCTCATTACCTTGCTCAAGTATTAAAGATGTTTTCATATTCCTTTAACAATCTGATACTTATTTTCTCATTACTTTCTTAAGAAAATGAATATTTTGTTGATGACATTTTTAACTTTGTACAAGTTAAAAAAGTACAAGAGATAACTAAGCAAAATATTTCTTCAAGAGCCCTATGCTCCAGGGTTTTTTGACAACCCTTCCATCTGCTTGTTCGAGCTCATATACTCATGATCAAACTCTTTTACGTATTTTATATGAGCCTTCCCAGTTTGATCCAAGGACTCCTTCAGTCAGGTCTTTGGTGTTGGTAGCACTTTCCTTAGAACTAAATATCCTTATTAGAATTTTATTGCTCAAAATTTCTTATTGTAAGTGATCTTTTTTTTGGTATGTCAAGGTTTGAATCTTAGCTAATTCTCTCTTTTGCTTGAGGTGGTCCAGGTTTCTTCTTATTAGTTCTTCATTTTTGTTCTCATGAAAATACTACACTCGATGAGTGGGCATCCCTATTTCGACTGGAATTATAACTTCACACTCGAAGGTTAGAGAAAAAGAAATTTCCCTTATAAATGTCTTACTGGTGGTTCTTAGGGCCCATAATACTTCGAGCAACTCATCGATCCAAACCCTTTTTCTTTTCAGCTAGCCTATTCTTTAAAAGTTTCTTGATGAGTTTATTAAAAGATTCAACATGCCCATTTGTCTTTAAATGAGCGAAGGAGGCAAACAATAGTTGTCATGAGTTTTTTACATAAATTTTTGAAGCTTTTGCTATTTAACTATTTGTCAATGTCTATGATGATGCTGTATGGTGCTCTAAACCTACAGATCAAGTTCTGCCAAACAAAGTCTCTATTCTTTTTTATGGTGATACTTTCCAAGGGTTCGACCTTTATTAATTTAGTGAAATAATTAATGAGTACAATCACATATTTGGTCGAGCCTCTAACTTAGGGCAAAGGACCAATCAGGTCAAGCACCCCATTGTGTAAAGGGTCATAGGTTGTTCATCATCTTTAAGACTCTTTGGTGGATCATGGATTCTATCAACGTGTTTTTGGCATATGTTACATCTTGACCATCTATTTGGCATTTTTAAGTGTAGTAAGCCAATAATAGCCTATCCTAAAGGTCTTGTAAGCCAAGACTTCTTCTCTTAAGTGGTTTCACAAATTCTCTCGTGTGTTTCATAGAGCATATATTTGGCCTCATCGGTGTTAGGCACCTGAGGTATGAGGGAAAGCTCCTGGTCAATAGAGGATACTATCAATGATGGTGTATCGAGCAGACTTATATCTCAGTTGTCATGCTTTTAATTTATTTTATGGCAGCTTCCTTTTTTAATTTATTTTAAAATAGGGTCTATCCAATTTGGGGATTAATCGATTTTCACGACCTTTTCTATTTTAGTTTCTTTAATGCTCTATATAAAGATAAACTCAAGGAGGATAAACTATGGTATTCAAGCTTCTTCTCTTGAAGTTATCCTTGCTAGTATGTCTACCCTATGGATTTTTAATCTGAGCATTTATTGGATATCGACTTCTTCAAATTGTTCAATTTGCATTTTAATTTTCTGAAGGTAAGTGGTCATATAGTCTCCTCGTGCCTCAAATCCCTTATGACTTGGTTGACGGTGAGTTGTGAATCACTTTTGATAAAAACTGTTTTAATAAAGAGTAATCCAGCTAAAAAAGCCTTGTATTCGACCATATTATTTGTGGTAGATAAACTAAATTATACTACATAACTAAGCTTATCTCTTACTAAACTGATAAGGAAGATTTCATCTCTACATCCTTTAGAATTAGAAGCTCCCTCATTAAAAAATGTCTAAGTTGAGGCAGAGAGTGTTTCTTTATCTTGATTGTCTAATACTCCCCATAATGGGCTTCTATCTCGATCTTGTCGTCTTGGGTACACTCTGTGATGAAATCGGTGTATCTGTTAATGGCCATTCTTAACTTATATTGACTATCAAACTCATTGAGTTCGATTTTTTATTTAACCAAATGTTCAGAGAGGTCAATCTTATGAAGAATTGTTTTTTAAAGGCTAGTCGATTAGAAAAATTATTGTATAAGCTTGAAAGTATTGTCATAACTTCCATCCTATGACAACCAATGCTAATGTATTTTTTTTATTTGGCGGTAACGAGTTTCAAGATATGTGAAGGCTTTGCTAGTGAAATAAATTGGTCGCTAAACACCTTTATCTTTTTTTACTAGCACTGCACTTACTGCTCAAACTGAAACTCTTAAATATATGATCAATTGGTCCTAAGATTTTGGTAATATGAGGTAGAGTTATAAGCTATGTATTCTTTTAAATTTTGAAAGGCCTCTTCACATCAAGCGGTCCATCTTATCTTATTTTTATTCTTGATGTGCTAGGCTGAAAAAATTCAAAACATTTGCTTATTGCTTTAGAAATAAATCAAGTAAAGGCAGCTATTCAGCATATGAGTCTTTGTATTTCTTTAACAGTACTCAAGGACTTCATTTCGAAGACTACTCAAACTTTGTCTGGGTTGGCTTCAATTCCTCTGTGTTTTATTATAAAGCCTAAGCATGTTCTTAATTCAAACATAAAAACACATTTATTAAGATTTAACTTCCTGTTATAGCCTTTTAAGATCTTAAAGGTCTTTCTCAGGTCACCTATATAGTCTTTAGTTCCCACTAATTTTGCAATCATATTATCCATGTACACCTCTATGCTCTTCTTGATTTAGTGGTTTGAATAGATTGTTTACGAGTTTTTGGTAAGTGGTGCCTACATTTTTTAGTCCAAATGGCATGACCTTATAGCAATAAATTTCATAATAAATGATGAATGATATTTTTCCTTGATTGGGTAGGAACATTTTGATCTAATTATTTCCTAAAAAAGCATCCATAAAGTTAAGGAATGTGTGCATGTTAGAGCTAGTGCTTATATGCCATTTCAATATTAAATGAATATTAATTGTTTAATATTTATACAATAAATATTTTGAATAAAATATTATTTTTAAAATAATGATACAATGCTTGTAACGTTACAGACATTGTATGATCTGAAGGAATATAAATATAGTGTAAAAGAGTTTAGATCAATACTAAAAGTTAGCATCACTAATAATTATAAATGCTAAAGAGTTAGCAAATTATAATAAATAGCAAAATCTAAAGAGTTAGAACCTTATCTATAATGGGACAAAGACTTAAGAATATAACTAGTAATGACATAGTTGCAAAAGGTTGTAATATGTGCTAGAAAATGTCATTATACAAGTATGTTCTCAAACACTATGGTCCTAATTTATTTTCACCGATGCGGGTCTATCGGTGAATCCCTTTTATATAGATCAGTGTATGTCTATATATGCATGGTACAAATAGTTATTCTTAGCTGACCATAAACTTAGTGGAAGCTCGTATAGGTATGTAGATATTTAGTCAAGACTGGATACTGACCAAACTCTCGAGGACCTCTAATAGACATCCTATGAAACTGTCAATGATAGATCTGTTGGGATTTGTACTTACGTGCCATCTCTTTATGTATAAATATTTGTTTAATATTTATACTAGTATTATAATTTTATTAAATTGCTAATTATATTTTATATATAGTAAGATGCTTGTAATGTTTCAGATATTGTATGATCTGAAAGAGTTAAGATCTGGTCTAAATGAGTTTAGATCAGTGCTAAGAATTAATAATGCTGAGAGTTATAAATACTAAGAGTTGGTACTGATAAAGAGTTATCAGGTAATAAGAGTCAGTAATATCTAAAGAGTTAAAGCCTTATCTGAAATAGGACAAAGACCTACGAATATATTATTAATGATGTAGTTGCAAAGGGTTACAAATAGTGCTAGGAAATGTCATTATGCAAATATGTTCTCAAATATTATGTTCTTGATCTATCTTCCCTAATGCGGGTCTATCAGTGAATACCTTAATAAATATATAGATTAGTGTATGTCTATATTTAAATGGTTCAGATGGTTAGTCTTAGCAGACTATGAGTTTAGTGGAAGCTTGTATACAGATATAGGTATTCAGTAAGGACTGAATACTGAACAGACTCACAAAGACCTTCAATAGACATCCCATAAAATCGTTAATGGAAGGTCTGTCGAGTTGAGTAGTATTTGTGGTCCTTTGACCTGAGTCCCATGGTGGGCTTATGAGTGATTCACTATACTTCGGTTCCACACATGTTAAAATCCTTTCATGGTCTAACAGTTGGGTGTCGCTAGGTATAGTCTGATGCTTATGGAGTTCAGTGTGTATAGATATGGCCATCAGCTCATTTCGGTGAGTAACATATCTCAATGTTCTAAGATTGTATTTCAGAAAGTCTTATGGCCATAAGCAGTAATTCCCGAGAAAATAATTTAACCATAGGGATAAATAATATCACAAAAGTGTTTGAGAATAATATTTGTTGAAATACAATTCTAGAGATAAGCTTTCGATCGAGCATATGGAGATTTGACGGTCTTGATCTATATCTCCGCTCTACCTAGATATAAATAGAGGGATTATACAAATATGTTGTAACCTCAACTTATATGGTCTAACGTGCCACTTTGTAATATCTATAAGGTGTGTGAGGGCATCATTCACAGACGTATGAATGCGTTCTAAATGAAAATTCGAGCGTGAACCTAAAGAGTCTCACAATATAAAGTGTACTCATTGTGCACTAGGGTAGCATTATGGATTGAATAGTTCCATCCTAAAGATTTCAGCAAATTAAAAATATATTTTAGGGTTCCCCGGGTTATACACTTATTTAGACTTAAATATTAAGTACATCATTAATTAGTTGGCAAGAGTTATTAACTAATTAAATATTGACAAGTGGCATAATTTTCATACACGTGTATGATTATTAAGAATCTTAGTGACCAAAAAAAGGAATACAAATATATATATATATATAAATATATTATTTAAGTGGTGGCCGTTGTCTATTTTTATACATATGTTTTGTTTTGCTTCATTTAGTGAGGAAGCAAAAATTAAAATAGAAGAAAATGAAGCAAAAGCTGAAATACAGATAGAAGAGAAGAAAGAAAAAGAGAGAGAAAGAAAAGAAGAAGAAGAAGAGAAAAAAATAAGGGAAGCAGAGAAAAGGGAAAAAAAAACAGAGAATGAAAGTTTACAGGAAATAAGTTTGGGTAGTTTAAACTCAGTAATTTTGCGGGTAATATTTTTACGATGTTAGAATATTTATATTTTAATATTTATAATACATAACGGTACTAATGATGTATTTTTACATCTTATAATATAGGAGGTGTGCTGATAGCGGATAGATCTCAGAATTCAAACTCAGCTCAGGATTAGCGCATTTTTGTAAGTGGATAGCTATATATATTTTACATATTTTTAATACATCAGTTTATGATTTAATTACATATTATTAGATTTAGTTATGATTTATTTTACACAGATAAATATTTATGTTAATTAGTATATTCAGAAATATTTTTAAAATTTATTATAGTATAGCTTATAATTATGTTCAGTACAGAAATAATTATTTCAAAATAGTTATGGTCATGATATTATATAGTAGTAGTTTTTGAACCACCATATGCGTACCCTTCCCTTTATTGTAGTTGCTCTGTGCATGCGGTAGACCAGTTTTGACAGAACCCGCCTGATACCCTCTACTGTAGGTCCTAGCGGCCCTGCCGACCACTTCGATGTAAATTTCTCAAAATTTAAATTGGTAAGTTGAGAAATTCTGCGAGGTAAACCCCTTTTTAGTTCTTACTATTACTGAAAAAATATTAGAATATACACGAAAATCCCTTCTTAAGTTTTTAAAAAAGAAGGGTAGAGTTTTCCCCTGTTTTTTTGAAAATCCATACAAAACCTGCAAAAGAAATTGCACTTCTATTTTAAACACTTCTCAATACTACCAAATAGAACATCCGGTCCTTTCCAAACCAAATCCAACACAACTCAATAATTTCATTTAAATCACCAAATGAGCATACTCATAAAAGCAAAAACGATTATCATAATATTGAAATCTCTTCTTGTTGATTCAAAACATACATAAAAATATACATGCCTACAACTACTATGCAGAAAGAAAATAGTGCTATTTAGCACATTTATATATACAAAAATAATCTTTAAATTTGGCCCACTAATCAGCTGTAGGACAATCAGCAGCTTGCATACCGAGACTTGCACCTAGGAGGGGGTTTAGAAAACATAAAATATAAAACGAGTGAGCTAAGGAAGCTCAGTGAGTGCAATTAAGATTTCAAATAAAATAATATTATGCATAGATAGTAAATTCTAAAGTACATGCATAAATCATACTTCTAAAATTGATGTAAAGCTGTAAAACGATTTCTAACATCATAAGCTGATGAAATATTGCCGAGCGGGTTTTATCTATATCTTTGGAAAACAATATCCAAAATATATATAACACAATAACTGTCATGTGCATATAAATGCATAAAATGTTATCGGTAGATCAAAAACTAGTAAAGTCCTCGCTCGGCCATTTTCTTTCTAAACTGTACCAATGGTAACCCTAAAGCTCTATACTCATGCAGCGACTTAACTAGCACCGTACATGTGAGTAGGTCACTGATGTCTATTTTAATGACCTAGCGCAAGTGCACGCTTTTTGTATCAAGTAATATAGGACTAAGTCTAGATTATCGATCCCACAGAGACTATTGTTTCTATTTTCTTAAATCGAATACTAAAATTACTTTACTTTACCTTTATCCAGACTAGCTTCAAGGATGGAGTTTAACTAACTAAATTATTGCTATTGAACTGAACCTAATTAAAATATTACAAATACTTAGAGATAGAATTCACTCAATTGATAAGTAATCTAGGGTATCGACGCATCCCCTAGTAGTTCACTGAACCCTTTAACCCCTTAGTTATTTTTCTTTTTATCAATTGATTGGCTAGACACTGATTTCATCATAAGCTTTTGTCGACAGTCGAATGATAATATCACACCCTAACAATTACCTATATGTCTATGGTAATCCGAATAAGATGTAACTCATTAAGATTAAGTCTAATCAAACCATACATGCCACCTAGGTATATGTATATCCTAGATGGAATTCATAGATGTTACCCTATGATCATGTATCAATCTACCATAGGCTAAACACATGATTCCTTTCGTCAAAGTTATCATGGTTCCTAAACAATCAAAATAGTGATCAAGTATAATGAAAGCATTAAACATAGATAGATTGAATCAATTAAGGGATAAAAGTTCATAACTAAGAGTTTAAACAAAATCAATTACATACTAGGTTCAATAACGTCTAACCCTAGATCAAGAGAAATTAACTCATGTTCAAAACAAGAATATCAAAGCAAAAGTAAAAAAATATAATGAACGAAATCATCTCTTAAAAGTAAGGAATAAAATAAAACAAGTGATCCCCTGAGTTGTTCTTCTTCCTCTTGTCTTGGTTGCTCAAGAGTTGATTCCCCAATCTTCAATCTTCAATAACTTCACCTTGATTTCTTGGCTTCAATGTGTGTTTGTTGCTTGTGTTATTCTCCTTGCTAAGTGTCACGCCCCAGACCCAAAAGATCTGACACACGACATCACTTACATTCATTCAATAATACTTAAACATTCATTTTAATTTCTTTCAGAATTATAGCAATTGAATTATGACTGGGACAATTAGTAAACCGGAGACACGCAGAATTTTCTCAGAGATTAACACTCTACTACGTCACCAGTAGCAACTTTGTTACCGGAAGCCCAGAATATATTCATTGTAAATTCTTACTTAAAATCAATCCATTACTACACTTGGTGAAACTTAAACTAAGTCCAACCACACACAATAAAATAATACATAGGTATTTATTCACTAGGGACAAATCAAATATCTTATCCCAAGTGTCCCCAAATGAAACACTTAGCAACCTAACAACTTAGGGAACCCAAGGAACAGCAGAAGCCTTGCCAAATCCGCTAAGCACACATGTACCTTATTTACCTGAAATCACCATAAACTATAATGAGTATAAAAACTCAGTAAGCATACTAGTTTTTCATATATCAAATACAAATACATATATGTACACAATGCATATGTATGATATGCTGTGATCAATCAAAATCATAATATTATCAAATCACATATCATGTAAGCGTTTACACATTCTTTCAAAACACATAATAGGAATACCATCACTCAACAACTACTTAGTAGGACTTACATATCACATATCACATAATGAGCCAAATGTCACTCGTAGGTGACATACCGTATGAGAGGAATAGTACAAGTGAGGTCTTGAAATTACACACATATAATGCTTATGCCCGAAGGTAAAAGCCAAACCCTCACCCTGATCATCGGTGAGTCCTCTCACATGCACCAATACGCCACCACACGAATGTGATGACTCACACTTCCTTTAGGTACCAATAGGATCCTCCCTACATACGGAACACATAACATATACCAATCCCGAAGGAAAAGCCACACATAAAGGCTCCACAAATCACATAAAATGCCTACTAAGTTAACAGTGAGTTCAAGTACCCTCAAAACACAAAATATTTCTCATGGACATATTACACTTCAAAAGCTTTCTTTGTTAAACATATCTTATTTTGAAAGCTCACTTTCAAAAAACACATGTATGTCCATGCTCACATTCATAAACATATATTTACATTTCATATCAAAACATATTTTGACATAACATAAACATATTCTTAACCATATTTACAAAATCATTCATAACACTTACTATGTTTATTGTGATTCCAGTAAAAAGTCTAGTATACTTACCTCTTAACACTTTCAGCTACAAGGCTTAAATCTCCTTAACCTATCAATGGAGATTAATCCTTTCATAAGCCTCACAATTCACACAAAATACTTAAATAGCTTACAAAATTATACACAATGCATTTATCACATCAAATTGGTCTAAAAACTTGGTTTCTCAAAACATGTAATTCTGACCACTTACACTTAACAAAATTTTCTAATACATCAAATGATGTCCAATTACTCCAAAATCAGAATATACCATCCTTGACTCATATATCCTTCTTATATATGAATATTATATCAAAATTCCTACACAATCCATTCCATACACACCATTGAATCCAAACTACTAACCTGACAGGATCAAGATACTTACTGAACAGTATTCAATATCCCAATTTTATAAAATCATATACTGACTCAAAAATTATAAAACTACCACATAATTACTATTGACACATATCTCAGTCCATGATAAATATTTGGATTCCAAATAACTGCCAAAAGTATTTTAAAACTATTTTATTTCATAACTTTAAAAATCTGTTAATCAAATACTACAATGAGCTGATACACTTTAGAAATTCATAACACTTCAACCACATTGATCCAAATTTTCAATTTCGAGTATATCATATTAGACATATAAAATTATCATATTCCACAAATTCATAATTTTTGAAGATCATTCAGTAGGACAAAAATTATTTTTCACTGTACTATACTGTTTACACAGGAAATTTCTAGAATTTCAGGGTCATTTTGGTAAATTCACTATAAATTCAATTTTCAGAATTTTCAATCGATTCAAAGTCTCAGATGATCCTTAACATGTCTAATTTCATATACTCAAAATTCAAAACCATAATCGAATCACAACAATTTATAAAATTCCTAGATCAAGAGGTTATCCAGCAGAAATTCCACAATTCATCATGATTTATCAAACTATCTTATAGATCATCATCAATTCTCATATGATCTTACGAAATACACAACAAATCCTCAATTATACATATTTTCAGAAATCAAAACTTAAAGGAATTAACTTAATTAATACCAATAAATTGAGAAATACGTATGATATACCTCTTGAAATTCAAAATTCCAATTTCTTCTTCTTTTTCTTCTCCTTCTTCTCTTTCTCTCTCCTTTATTTCTCTCTTCTCTCTCTAAAAATGGGTAGCTCGACCAAAATGAGAGAATTAGGGTTTTTAAAAGTGTATTTTTATACTAAGAGGCTAATTTTTGGTATTTACGAATTTGCCCCCAAAACTTTCAAAGTATAACAATTTGGTCCCTAAAATAAATCTAAAGTCATACAAATAAACCCAATACTAATCGTATATCCTTAACCTATAAAAATATTACTAATAACAATATATAATTCAAGTATCACCAACATACAAATAAAATACGTATATTTATACATATATAAATACTTATTCTTACCAGTCGTGGATACTGGTTACTACACTAAGTCTCTCTATTTTTGCCTCAAAAGAGTGTTTTTGTTGCTATGAGAAACCCTAGGCACGAGGAGCTTCCAATCCCCTTTTTTTCTCAAAGAACAGAGGAGTATTTAAATCTCCTGCATGGGCGCCGCGACGCTGGGGTCTCAGCGCCGCAGCAGTGGACACGAGTACAGGTATCCGCAAATCTTCGACGAGCACCACGGCGCTCACACGCTGTTCTGGGCGCTGCGGCGCCCAGCCACCACCTACTACTGTTGCGCTACTTTAGTAATTTGAGCGTAACTTCTTCGTTTGACTTCCGATTTGCCTCCCGTTTGTTCCTATGCGTCACATTTTCCATCATGCATCTATTTATGATCAGAAAACACAATTAAATAGTCAAATACTTATGATTTGGAGCAAAATATGAAAGTTAAGTATAAATCCTACTAGCGCTTTTATGCCCCTATCAATCACGGGGCACCTTAACTAGCAGCACCCACAGTGACATCTCAAGACATCTCACTGGCTATACAGCGGAATCCTACATCGCATACATATAGCGAGATAATACCCCGTACACATAGAGTGACTCATATGACTCGACATCCCGACTTTCTAGAGTTAGTGACACACACCCCATAACATGCCCATATGTACAGAATATACCGATCAAGTCTAATACAATCACCACCACTATAATCTTAGGGTATCAATGGCCTTTAAAACGGATTCAGTAATTTTAAAACTATTTTTTAAACCGAACATAGAAAACATATCTATGGATATATATCAAGATCATGAATCATGTTTATGCATTGAAAGCTCATAAAACATACATTTTCATTATGCGGAAACATAATAAACGAAATATAAAAGAAATGACAATTTTCACTCATAACCGCTCTAAGCTCAATTTCGCTCCGAATTTCTACTCCCATTACAGCTCTCGATTTTCTTCACCTACAAATGACATTTAGAACCAAAACGAATGCTAGAATCGCATTTAACTACTAAATGCCTTAATCGGCATACAAAGCCCAAATGGATACTACTTTTCAATTTTCATTTATAGAGTCATTTAATCTAATCTAACTCACCATCCGGCGCCCTGAAAATTATTAAATGCCTTATAACTTGATTGGACATAATTGCCCTTCACCTTCCCAAAATAGACAATTATGTCTCATTTTCTTCATTTTTGGTTTTTCCATCAACCATATACATTCAATATACATAAGGCACCATTTACACACAATAACTCAATCAAAACACCACTCAATCCCTAACTTCCCTAAAGTGATAGAATTTCACCCTAGGTTCTAGCACATTTCTTTTCTCAATTTCTTGTTCCAATTACATTAAAATCAAGCCAATTTCATTCTAATGCCCTAATTACAACCAATTAAAAGTCTCTACATTCAAATCACCCAAAACCCTAATTCTTATCTTGCCAATTTCTTCCATTTGATGACTCCTTCAAGCTCTACACTAGAATTCAACTCAATCTAAACTAAGAATACACACAAGAACATCAATTAAAGTAATCTTGAAAGTTTACTTATAAATCTCACAAAACAATGCTTTTCTTACCTCTTTTTTTTGGATTTCCACTAATGGAGGCTTCAATTGAGTTTAGAAATTGGTCTGTAATCTTATTTTAGCTTGATTAAGCATGAAAAATCATGAAAACAAAAATTGAAATTTCACTGTAGCAGCCCCTCTAACACTTGCACGAATTTTGCTCTCTTTTGCTCTAAATGTTTGCTTTTGATCACTCTTGAAAAATCTACACACTTTTACATACATATATATATATAGTGCTCCATCAATTGACCAATTTGCCCCTCAACTTACTCTAAATTTCTAAATTACCATTAGTTGAAAACTAAGTATATAATTAGTTCTTTTATAACTATCTAGTTAGAATAGTCTAAGGAACTAACCAAAATTTTCAACTTGGCAATCCATGAGATTGTTTCTAATTGGTCCATTATCTAATATATGGATAAGATTATGTTTCTCAACAAAGGCTTGTTCCATACATAACCCTTAAATGGAAATTCATGTAGTAAATTAGAATTTCCTTTTCCAAGCCAATAGAGAAAATTTTCAAAAATATTATAGGGTCATCCGACACTCTGATCGAGTGTGAAATTATCAAATTAGGTCTAATATCTCTCACACGCATCATAAAAGAAATATTTCTAATATGGTTAAAATCGAATAACCCTACGGTGTCTTTATTGCTCTATACCGAAATCGAGGCGCCAATACTACTAATAGAAATTGGATATTAAAAGTTTAGTTTGCTCTGCCCGAGTGATGCAATATTCCACCGGGTTAGACCAGCTAAGATCCCCACCTCTACCTGTGCGTGAGTTATTCCGTCAGATTTGACCAGTTTTTCCCCGGGTACAAGTTTGGTGTGTTTTTCAATATATATGTAATACATATTTTCAGAGCTATGTTACATATATTCAGCTTGATAATTGATTTTGTGATGGTTTATGCTTTCAGATTTTCAAATTGCTAATATTATGTTATAATTTAAGTTTTAACACAGATATTATGACAGCTCATACTTTCAATACAAGTTTATTAATTACTTAGTATACAACTTCATGATTATTCTGTCTTACAAATTTATACGTGTGCAATACATATAAAGTATATAATATTTTTCATATTATGTCCACTCACTGAGTTATAAGCTCACCATTTTTCTTATCAAATGTATGAGTAAAGAGTATGTTAGTCTCATGTCATCGCAAAATCCGCTTCGATTCTTGAGAAGGGCTCAACTCAGATCCTGTCAATAATTTTGTTCCATGAATTGTTTCACCATGAATTCACCCATTAACCATGTTAGTAAAATCAAATCAAATAAATATTAATTATTCAAATAGTTTTTGAATAATTGAATAAATAATCATATTTATTTAATTATTTATTATTTTGGTTTAATATGGAGACATATACCTAATGAGGTATAATTGCCACCAAATATTATTTTTTAGTTTTTTGGCCACTTAATCAATTTTGGGAATACTTGTGAAATACTTAACACACCTAAACATTATTTTGAATAATTAACTAACAAAGCGTGGAGTAAAAATTGTGCATAGTAAGGGAGCATGGTAGAGAGTTTGTTTTTTGAGAGTTTTTCTTTGAACGAAGTGTAGAGAGAAAAACTAGAGAAAGAAAAATAAATTCTTCTTATTTTTCTTTCAAGAAACACAAAAGCTTGTTGCTGAAAATTCAATTATAGCTATTCTGGTTTCACAGTCCCACCAGATTATTGTGAACTAGAATTGAATAAAAGTGCACTTCAAGGTGAGCTTAAGGTTGAAGCTAAGAAGAATTCGGAATTAAAATCTTCAATGAAGGTCTTCAAATGTATGTTTCTATAATATTAAGTTGTTAATGATTTAAGTTACATATGTATATATTGATTACAAGCTTAATTCCTGCGAAATTCGTGTATATGATACATGTATTTATTTTTTTAACATGTACACAATCATATGCATACACCCTAAAATACGTCAACAAGTGGTATCAGATCATGTTTATTGCATTTTTAGGTTATTGGGGTGTTCTATGAAGTGCTTAGAATGTTTGAAAATAGTAAAATTTGCATTTTAAAGTGTTTAAAGTGTAGTAAAATAGTTTCTGTCAAAAAAATGTCATGGCGCTAGGAACCCTATTGCTGGGGCATTCATGTATCAACATGAATACAGTGATGTTCAGTAGTGAACGCATAAGCCTTCTTCGATGAACACTGGGGTGCTCAAGTGTTAAACATCGGAGCGTTCTTAATGATGAATGCAGGGGCGTTCAAGTGTTGAATGTCGGGGCATTTATAAGTCATAAACCCAGGCCGCTTAAGGTTAAAGACCAAAAAAAATAGTAAAAATTTTTTTGGAGCATTTTATTGTATAATGCTATAACGTTCAACTTTTAATGTTGAACAATACACTCATATTTGAAATTATTGTATGAGGTTTATTTAATACAATTATAATTGTCATATCATTGTATTAAATGTTATATTTATTTATTTATACTTATTAATCACAATGGGAGCCTTATTGGTGGGGGTTAGTTGTGCTTACTTAAACAAATATTCTAATTATAAATTAGATTTGTATAAAATGTGAAAATTTATTATAATTGTTAATGGTAATAATAATTATAAAAATTATTAAAAAATATTAAATTAAAAAAAATCTCTCTCTAAATTAAATTAAATAATATTGTATTATGAGATAATATTATATAATGATCCGTCTTATCAATATAGTATTAGACGGTTCACTTCGGTCTTTCCTAATATTGCTACAGCATTAGGGATTGGTTAGGGTGATTCGGGCTATGTCGGTTAAACATGAGATGAGGTAAATATATGCGAACGTATTGCCCAATATTGCTATAGCATGAGGGTTATACTGGTAGCATATATTTAATGATTGACAAGTTAATCTAGAATACATTTATCCAATATTGCTACAACGTGAGGATAAGGTGCATTTACGATCAGTGGTAAGAGTTGCATGAGATACAATTGACAAGAGTTGTCTACCTTTTAAGTTTATAAAGGCCAAAATTCCTACAGCGTGAGGCTAGCGTACAATCACAATGGATCCATTTCTCACTATATAGTTTAAAGATCTAAAACTATCATTTTCCCGTTTGAAAGATTAAAGGGATTATGTAAAATAGTGGGAGGGAGTTTTAGATTAAAAAATGTATAATTGTTATACCCATGATCTAAAATGTTATTTATTAGCGATTGAAATGTTCCTCTAACATCTTTTCTTTTGTCTTGTCAAGATCAAATCGCTTCAAGCAACCCACTAATTCATATCCTTGATGCGCACCAACTCAAATATGCAAAAACTTATGCTAACTGGCTTATGAATCTCAGAATAGTTCTGGATTCTAAGAAGTTTTGATATATAATTGATCAGCACCTGCTCCAAGTCATTTCTGATAATGCTTCTCCGAAAAAAAAAGAGATATATCAAAAATGGTTGGATGATGATTTGAAAGTCAAATCATACATCCTCAGCTTAATGTTTATGGATCTCCAAAGAGAGCATGTTCATATGGATAGTGCTGGGAGTATAATGCTCCATCTAAAAGAGTTATTTGGTGACCGGCTTTAAGTTAAAATATACAGGGTTGCCAAATATCTCTTTCAAGCTAGACTACCCGAGGGCAGTCCAGTAAGTCCCTATGTCCTTAAGATCATATCTCATATTGAGAGGTTAGAAACTATAGATATCTTACTGAGCAATACATTGAGGTACAATTTGATTCTCCAATCACTTTCAAGGTCATTTACACAGTTCATCATGAACTTCAACATGTAAGGATTGACCCCTACTTATGCTTATCTGTATAACATGATGAAAACAACATAAGAGTACATAACCAAATGAGGCACAGCCCTCTATGTTTAGAGTACTTCATCTTTTGTCCCAAAGAATTCTAGGAAGTTCAAAGGAAAGAATAAAAAGAAAAGAAAGTATGCACCTAAAATGGGTCCTCAAAAGCAACACATATCCAAACCCCAACATAAAAACAAACCAAAAGAAAAATGTTTTCATTGCAGTGAGGATAGACATTGGAAGCGGAACTACCCAAAATACCTTGCCACGATTAAAAAGACCCCCTGAGGTATGCACTTGCCTATCATTGATATTTCTTTAGCATTTGATACTAATATTAGCTAAGTATTAGATACTGCTTGTCCTTCTCATATTTGTAATGTGTTGCAGGGTCTAAAGGAAGTGAGACTGTTACAGTATGGAGATGCACAGCTTCGTGTTAAAAATATAGATTTTTTACAGGTCGAGGATATTGGACGTTTTAATTTACTTCTTCCATGTAATAAAATTATTGTATTGAATAATTGTTATTATCTGTCAAACATTATCCAGAAAATTATTTTCATTCCTATATTGGAAAGTAAGGGATATCGTATGTATGTACATAATCGTTCCTTATGTTTGTATGATTTGGATAATATTTTATTAGTTGAATGTCAGTTGATTAATTGTCATTATATATTAGATATAGTAGAAAATGTTATGAATGTACAGGCGAATGTTGATAATAACTCAGAAACTTTAAACGATATAGAATTGTGACATATGAGATTAGGTCATATATGCGTGAGACGCCTAACCCGTCTAGTTAAGAATGATCAGATACCTGATTTGACCATAGAGCCTTATCCAGTTTTTGAATCTTGTATTCAAGAAAAAATGATCAAAGCTCCAATTATTGGTGTTGGACACCGCGCCACTGATTTATTGAAACTTTTACATAATGATGTATATGGTCCAATGAATCACACTGCAATAGGTGACTTTCGATACTTCGTTATCTTTATCGATGATCTATCATGATTTGGATACGTGTTTCTTATAAAACACAAGCTAGAAACTTTTGAAAAGTTCAAAGAGTTTCGAATCGAATTAGAGAAATAAACCGAAGTGTATAGTAAATGTCTTCGATCAGGCGAGGCGGTGAATATATGAGCAGTGAATTTTTAAATTATTTAAATAAGAATGAGATTCTTGCTCAGTATAGTCCTCCAGGTACTCGACAACACAATGGTATTTTGGAGAGAATGAATCGGACTTTATTGGATATAGTATGATCGTTGAATATCTATGAGCTATGCTCTAGAAGTTGCTGCTCATATATTGAACAGGGTCTTATCAAAAGTTGTTCCTTCTACTCCTTATGAGATATAGAATAAAACAAAATTGAGTCATAAATATGTTAAGATTTTGGGCTATCTAGCTTACATAAAAGTTACGCAACATGATAAACTTGCACCTAAAAGATACAAGTATTGGTTCATTAGATATTCTAAGAATTCAATGAGGTACCAGTTCTGTGATCCTAAAGAACGAAATGTGTTTGTTGCTAGAAATGCCACTTTTCTAGAGAAATCATTTCTCATGGATCATGGAGATTGTAGAAAGATTGAATTAGATAAACTCAATCAGGATGTAAATGAACCAACGATGAAATCTCAGGCTCAATCGAGCAGAATACCTTTAACACACCCTCCACGTAGGTCAGAAAGGGTATCAAGGCCACTTGAAAAGTATGGTTCAATACTTGTATGTGCTCTTGATTTTTCTTGATTGAAGAAAAGGATCATTTGACTTATAGAGATACAATGTTGGACATCGATTTGGGAAAATGGTAAGAGGCCATAAAATCTGAGATTGACTCAATGCATCAAAATCAAGTCTGGGACTTGATTGAGCTTCCTAAAGGAATTGTTCTTATTGGTTGTAAATAGATTTACAAGTGGAAGCGTAGGCCCAATAAGAAGGTAAAGACTTTCAAGGCTCGACTAGTGGAAAAATTTTATACTCAATGATCTGGGATTAATTATGAGGAAACCTTCTCATCAGTAAAGATGCTTAAGTCAATTCGAATTTTACTGGTAATTGCTGCATATTATAACTATAAAATTTGGCAAATAGATGTAAAAATAGCATTCTTAAATGGATGTCTTAAAGAAGAGATCTATATAGAACAACTTGAAAGTTTTACATCTAGCCAAACTTCTTGTTTAGTATGCAAACTAAAGAAGTCTATTTATGGACTTAAGCAAACTTTCAGAAGTTAGAAATTTTATTTTGATGAAGTAATCAAAAGGCCTGGTTTCATCAAGAACGAAGAAGAATCATGTGTGTGTAAAAATAACAGTGGGAGCATGGTAGTTTTCTTAGTTCTTTATGTAGATGACATACTCACTATTAGAAATGATATTAGTATGTTACAGTCTGTTAAAAGGTACCTTAGTAAGAATTTTTTCATGAATGATTTGGGAGAGGCTTCCTATATACTGGGTATAAAGCTTTATAGAGATAGAGTTATGGTGCTTATAGTGTTAAGATTGGTGCTTACCTACCATCTTTAAATGTACATATACTTGTGTATTTATACAAGTGTACGTTTCCATTAAAACATTAATACCTATTTATATGGTACCATGCAATGTAACATTATAGACATTATATGATCTGAAGAAGTTCAGATCAAATCTAAAGGAGTTTAGATAATGGCTCATAGTTAGCCACGCTGAGAGATATAAATGCTAAATATTAGCACAGCTAAGTGTTAGTTAGTTATAATACTCAGCGAAGATCCAAAAGTTGGAGCCCTGTCTGTAATAGGACATAGACCTGGGAATATACTAGTAACTACATAGTTGCAAGAGTTGCACTCAGGTGCCAGAAAATGTCAGTTGCGTAAATATATTCTCAAATATTATCCCTGATCTATTTCTGTCGATGTGGGTCTGTCAGTGGATACCTTTATATATAGATCAGCATATGTCGTACCTAAAGGGTATACATGGTTGTTCATAGCCGACCGTGAGCTTAGAGCTCGTATTGACATATAAGTATCTAGTTAGGACAGATATAGGACAGACTCACAAGGGCCTCTAATAGACACCCAATGTAAGCCATCAATGAAGGGTCCTCTTGAGTTGAGTAGAATACGTGGTTCTTTGACCTGAGTGCCACAATAGACTTGTAAGTGATCCACCATACTTTGGTTCCACATATTTCACAGACCTTTCATGGTGTGACCGCTAGGTGTCGCTGGTATGGTCCAATGCTTATAAAGTCTGGTGTATATAGATATGGGATTCGTCAGCTCACATAGGGAGTTAGATATCCAGATGCTTCGAGATTATATCCTAGAAAGTCTTGTGGCCATAAGCGTTAATTCCAAGAAAGAGTTTCTGCAAGGTAGAACAATATGGCAAAGGAGTTTACACATATTGTTCAGTAAGATACAAGTCTGGGGATAAGACATGGATGAACACTAAGGAATTTGACGGTGATAATCTATATCCCCAGCACATCCAGGATATCATGATGGAAAGGCTATACGTATGCATTGTAACCTCAGCTTGCATGGTTCAACGCGTTGATTTGTATATTCGTGACGTGTATGTGGGACAATATTCATGAACTCATGGAATAGTTCTATTTAACGAATCAGGCGTGGACTTAGGGAGTCCCGCGATATGGAGTGTACTCATTGTGCACTGGGACAATATGCCGGATTAAATTGTTTAATCTAGTAATATCTAGCACTACCACAGAAATGCATGCGTATCTATATTTAAGTGTTAAATATAACAATTAGTCAATAATTGTTATTTGCTATTTATATAAGGACAAGTGGTGCATTGTGGACCCTCGGTTGAGATTACCCAAGTGTGAAATTTGGTAAGACCCATTAGGGGGTACATTTTGTCACTATTTATAAGGGGCAAAATGGTCATTTCACACTATAATTATTTAATTATTAAATAATCAATAATAACTTATTATTTTATATTATAATATATTATTATATTATATATTATTTTAAGCTATAATATTATTTTATTTTGGATGCCAAATAGTTGGCATCTATTTATATTTTTTTTATTATTAATATTATATTTTATTTTAATATATATATATATATATTGTGAGATAAGTGTGAGTAGAGAGTGTGTGTATTTATGACGGGAGAGAGATAAGAGAAATGAAATGAATTTTTTATTTCTTCTCAAATGGTGTCGAGAAAAGAAGACGAAAAATAAAATAGGAAAAATAAAATTGTTTCATTTTTCTATAGTGCCATAAGAAGCAATTGAGAATTACTTCAATCTTTATATCTTATCCTTTTAGGGAAAAGGAAGAATACACACAACCGGCCATTTTATGGGTTTAAGAGTTAAACCCAGTGGTGGATATGGGACTGTTGTTCTAGCTTGTCAAGCCTACCGAGTTGGTGACTAGAACGGCCAACAAGTTGGTCTCCATACGGACTCCGAGGATATACATGTATAACTTTACACGTTCAGGTAATTTCTCAACACTACTAATATATTAATGAGATTAATATATTTTATTTATTGTCTTTATTGTATGTTTGAATGCTTCTGCCGCATTAATATGTATATGATACATATTTTAAGCAATAAAGACAATTGCACATGTATACACCCACGTGTATTAGATCCCCGACATATAGACAGTTAATATACCTTTTAGACATGGCGTTCATCTTTCGAGGAAAATGTGTCCTTAAAGTGAAGATGAAAAGGTTAAAATGTCTAACATACCATATCCATCAGCTGTAAGAAGCTTGATGTATGCCATGATTTGTACAATACCTGACATCAGTATAGGTATAAGTGTTACAAGCCAATATAAGTTTGATCCAGGCAAAAGCCATAGGATGGCTATGAAACATGTCCTCAAGTACTAAGGAAAATTTTTTGATATATGGAGAAAATGAATTACAAGTAAGAGGACACACAGATTCATACTTTCAGTCTGATTTAGATGATAGAAAGTCTACATCTAGATATGAATTCATTCTCAACGGTACTGCTGTCAGTTGAAAGAGCAACAAACAGTCATCCACAGCGGATTCCACAACAAAGGTAGAATATTTTACAGCCTTAGAAGTAGCAAAAGACGTAGTGTGGATACGCAAATTTATCGATGAACTTGGAATAATTCCTAGTGCAATGGATCCTATACCATTGTTTTGCAATAACAACGGAGTCATTGCACAAGTTAAAGAGCCAAAAGCACACCAAAAATCTAAGCATGTGGAAAGGAAATATCATATCATTAGAGAAATTTTAGTTAGAGGAGATGTAATAATTTATAAAGTAAATTCAATAAATAATGTAGCGGACTCACTTACTAAAGCCTTAACTCCAAACATATTTGAAAGACATGAGAAGTTAGTAAGCATTCGATACCATCGTGAATGGTACTAAAGCAAGTGGGAGTTGTTGGGATTTGTGCTTACGTGTCATCCCTTTATGTATATCTCCATTGTTAAAGATCGAAAAAAAATGAAGATTATCATATTTTTCAATGTTGTCTTATTTTTCAAAGTTTAGGCTTGTTGTCCCGAGTTCAAACAACCTGTTTTTATACATTTTCACCCGTCATCCATTAAATTGTTATGTATAATCACTGCTTTAGATATGTCTCCACTTGTAGGAATGGTATCCCTTGTCTAAGCACTTCTCACCCACTGTATTATGCTTATATCCTCACCATAGCTTGTTTTCCTAAGTATTTGCACATGTGCAATAACTGCTTGATGTAGTTTCTACTTCTTCACACGATGCTCTTAGTATTTTTTTTAAGATTTATGCTCACGTGTCATCCTAAATTATATGAATATTTAATTTTGTAATATTTATACAATGCATATTTTATTAAATAAATAATTACATTAATTAAATGGTATAATACTTGTAATGCTACAGACATTGTACAATCCGAAAGAGTTCAGATCAGTACTAAAAGTTAGCATTGCTGAGAATTACAAATACTAAAGAGTTAGCAGGTTATAATAATTAAAAAAATCTAAAGAGTTAGAACCTTATCTGTAACAGGACAAAGACCTGAGAGTACACTAGTAATAACATAGTTGCAAAAAGTTATAATAAGTGCTAAAAAATGTTATTACGCAAGTCTATTCTCAAATATAATGTTCTTGGTCTAATTCACCAATGCGAGTCTATCGGTGGAACCCTTTCATATAGATCGGTGTATGACTATACCTAGATGGTCCAGATGGTTGTTCTTAACTGACTATAGACTTAATATTGTTTTAAGGTTTGTGCTCTCGTGCAATCTAAATTGTATGAATATTTAATTTTGTAATATTTATACAATGCATATTTTATTAAATCACTAATTACATTAATTAAAAGGTATAATGCTTGTAACGCTACAGACATTGTACGATCTGTAGGAGTTCAGATCAGTGCCAAGAGTTAGCATTGCTAAGAATTATAAATATTAAAGAGTTAGCAAGTTATAATAATCTGTAAAATCTAAAGAGTTAGAACCTTGTCTGTAATGAGACAAAGACCTGAGAGTACACTAGTAATAACATAGTTGCAATAAGTGCTAAGAAATGTTATTACGCAAGTCTATTTTCAAATATAGTGTTCTTAGTTTAATTCACTGATGTGGGTCTATCGATGGAACCTTTTCACATAGATCAGTGTATGACTATACTTGAATGGTCCAGATGGTTGTTCTTAACTAACCATGGACTTAACAGAAACTCGTATAGCATACAGGTATTCAATGAGAACTGAATAATGAATAGACTCAATGAGGACCCCAATAGACATCTTATGAAGTCGTCAATGGCAGGTTTGTTAGGGTGCCAATTTATCCCAGTTCACAACCCAAAAATATTGGGAGTGTGCATGTGGTACACATGTCCATTTTAAAATTCATATATATACATATTTAATACATACATATACGCATCATAAACGCAACGGAATCTAGAAATCTAATTTCTTAAAAATAAACACGATAAATTTTATTCAATTACATTAATGAATAAAATTGAACTATATTAATCATATTAATACAAAATTGAGAGATATCACCTATCAAGCCTTTGGAACTGATTTATTCTGGAGTACCACCCGAAGTAGACCCATTGATAGTTCTAAGACCCAATGTGGTGAGCTTGGGTCACTAGAATAGCAGCCTATATATTTGTTTCCAACATCGGTTTAACACTTAAACCATATGATTAACTCCTAATCCCTATAGCCTCACTTAAACTATATCCATTATGTTTTTGATGTATTCAATACTTAAATTCATCAAAACACAATTAACTCAAATACAACAATGGTGGCTATTTGTTTAAGAGAAGATAAATAACAAAACAACTTTTCTATTATGTTTTTGTTATTTTTAACACTTAAAAACTTAAACAAAAATAATTTTTCTTACCTTCAAGAATGGTTGCCCACCTTGTTGGCTTCAAAGAAAAATAAAAAACATTTTCATCTTGTTTCTTTCTCCCTTATTGAAAGCTTACACTTAAGTTCTTTTCTTCTCCTTTGTTAATTCAAGAACAAAAATGAATTCAAAATAGACTCCTTAATAGCCGACAACCTACCCCATCTTTATTCATCAAATGAATATATATATATATATATATATATATATATTAATTTCTTTTCTTCAACATTTTTGAAAGAGAAGAAGAACAAAACTCTTTTGTTCTCTTCCATACTCTCCATTTTCCCAGCACTATATTAAGGATACAAGGGAAAAAATAAATTTCATTTTTTTTCTTTTGTTTCAGAACCAAATGAAATCAAAAGGCACAACCACATCTCATGGCTAGCCACTCTCACCAATATATATTCATCAAATGAATATATATATATATTTATAATTAAAAATATCTTTCCCTGTTGTCTAAAATATTATTATTAAAATAATGTAGCTTATTAAATAAACCAAACATGTGTCCGACAATTGGACAAAAGGTGATGGGTGGCCATCACTTGTCTTTGACAAGGAAAATTTTATTCAAATCCTTAAGGTTTCATTTAATTTTTCTTTTAATTAACATTTAGTTTACTTAATTAATTGCTCAATAAAATCTCATTTTATTTAGCAATTAAGTCTTCAATAAAATATTTTCTTTATTAATTTAACCATAAGCTTGTAAGTAACTTTAGTCAAATTAACTAATCACTTAACTCTTAAATAATCGATTTAGATTATTTAACACTTAAATAATTGATTTAGAAAAATAACCCTTAAGCCTTTAATTAACTCAACGTGGGTCCGACTATACCCAATACTTGAGTCAATTTAACCGAAGGCTTACTATGCGCTACATGTCACTATTTAATTAGTCAACAATAATTATTAACTAATTACTGTACTTAACACTTAAGTACGCCCACACGCGCATTCTGAGGGTTCCTGAAATAAATTATTCGGTTCTGCTAGAAATTACTAAATTGAACAATTCAATCCAGTATGTTACCTCAGTTTACAACGAGTTTTATTGCCATGTTCTCTAAGTAATCGAAAGTGGAGAGAAATATAATATAGGTTATCATTGTTTTCATCACCTTTTAAATCACAGCCATGTTGAACCTTATACATCTCTTCTAATATATTATCGATCTCTCTTTCAAAATGGTAACACATGCCTAATCGTTAGATTACATCAATCAAGTCGAGTTTCTACCTAGTATTGTTGGTATCAACTGTTAGCATCCTTCTAACTTTTTCTTTTAGTTCTTGATGCTTTCCCTTTTTAAAAAAGGTATTGAGAAGTTTCAATTTCATTTAGTGGGGCAACATTTTTTGTGGAAATAGACATGTCGGCCTTCCTTCGAATGATGGAATTCAAACAAAACAAAGTTCTCCACGACCAACTCTTAAGATGGCAAGAATGGTTTTCCACATTTTCCTTTAATGTCATACACCTCAAATGACCAAACAATACTCTGGCAGACTTTTACTCTAAGCCACCTAATCATTCAAAATCTTACCACCTAACTTCCCAAACAATCTCCTCCTTCTATATGATGAACCCTTTCATTAATCCTCCAATTCTTATATACCTACCTAAACTACTATAGTCAATTAAGACTTTCACCTTGCATCACAAAGATAAGGAGAGCTAATGTTAAAATACCAATCCAAAGCTATCTGAACTAAAGGCATGTTATTTTAGGCGGTCTAAGCATTCATCTTAAATATCTTTTCCTGACCTTGTTTACTATGGAAACATCTAAATCTCAATCCCTAGATATTCTTCATTTCCTGTTATATTTACTTGATTAGTTTTACCTAGCAATAGAATTCCATATCAATGAAATGGTGGATTAGATCCAAGATGTCATTGTGATACCTCCACAACTTTTAAACAACCGCTAATATTGCAAAATTTTCCTAGAATACTTTTTATCCCATTGTTTGGTGAAAGCACAAGTTCAAATCCCTTCTCAACCATTTTTCCCCAGCTCTAATTTTCTAAAGACAATCTTAAATCAGTCTTAATCTTACAAAGAAAGAGAATAATCACCATTTTTAATATAGTGTAGTATTATCCAACAATTATTGACCTTGCGGTATATCCATTCCCTCCTTAGAAATAATTTCTTTACCATCCATCTAAATTCAAAGGCCTACAAAAATGCTTGGATAGTGATGCTCTGTGGGAACTCTATCCTCTTGAGTACTCTAGAGCCATAGAAACTGATAGCATATTCTTCAACACCAGGTCACTAACAAATAATAAAGATGCATTTAACAAGCATTCCTCTAGTACCCAGACTCATAACCCAACCTCTGAGACGTATACCCAAACCTATTCATTGAACATAGACCCAATGTACCTGGACTTTTCACTAATTGCAACATCATTCTTTATTGAACTCCTTTAACCAAACACAAGCCTTTGACGAAAGCCTAATTTATACATAGCCAAGCCCTTAAACATAATCTTAGCCTACGTAAAGTTACAGAGAAAATCTAGACAAAGATAATTTATGGTGGCATGACTTTTTTCAAAAAAGAATCTGACACAATCAATAGTACTGAAGAAACTATTAGCCTTTAAAGAATATGTTTTTCACGTGCAAAGAATTCTATTATCCTTATTTTGTATTAGTACGTGAAACTTTATCTCATGTAATCTTATCTTTATCTGTCCAAGTCTCATGTAATCTTATCTTTATCTGTCCAAGTCTCATGTAATCTTATCTTATTCGTCATTTACAGTCTTATCTTGTATGATATGTCTAATCTATGTTTGTAATAAAAGTGTCGGTAAAGGGTAAAAAGGTCTTTCCAAAGTTTGTCTTATTATCCCCACTCTTTTATAAATAGAGGGTGGTTTCTGCATTTTAAGGCATCAAGTGGAATGTAATAAAATATCCTTTCAATTCTGCTCTCCATATTCTTCTAAGCTACTTCCCATAACCCTTGAGATGAATCAAGGAGAGAACATTTATAAGAGTTACAAAGTAAGCCTGGAGAGTATGCTTTATAGTTACCTTAAGTAGGATCCTCTGCAATACCCCGGAATTTTTATTTATTAGGATTAATTTTTATTTATTAGGATAAAATTATTTGTTAAAGAAAATAAAAGAATTTGATTGGTTGGAAAAGTGTTGGTACGGTATAAATGGATTCATGGAATTAAAACCTTAGCTCATTTACACTTTTTCTACACTTTATCATGAACCAATAGCAATTAGCCACCAAATGAATTGGAAAGTGGTAGAATTGATTGATTTTTGACTAGATTTTAAAGACTTTAGTTAGTGTATAATTATTTGAATTTTTGGACCAATCAAATGCCATAATTTCTAACCAATGGCATTTTTATAGTTTTGAATTTAGTTGAAGGAAAATTTGGCAAGAAAAGTGATGAGTATATAAAGAGGAATAGTGTGGGAAAATACCAATTTTTGCAAGAATAGTGCCGTTCCCCCCTATTTCATTTTCTCTCCATTTTTGCTTTTATTTCCCTTTAAATTCAACAATTCTACATACTTTTCTTAGTAAATCAAGCCCCCAAACTCTTAATTAAACCCATTTCCATCAAGTTTCAAGGATTACTTTTAAGTGGAAAGGTGAATTTCAATATGAGTTAGTGGAAAAAAAATTATTTGAATATAGATTTGGGGTTTTAAGGGTTTGTAACTTCAATTGCCATTTAAAATTAGGGGTCTTTGCATTTGATAGGATTACTTGAAATTTTATTGATTATTTGTGTATTCTTGAATATTAAGGTAAAAACTTGGCAAAAGAGAGCCAAGGAAAGGAGAAAGAAAAGAAGTGAATGCCACTTGGATGGTGTTTAAGGTTTGGTGTACACTTAAGTTGAACTTAAAATTTTGTTTTAGGGCATTAGTGTATAATTATTTAATTAAATTATTTGATTGATACTTGAATGTAAATAGTATATTTAATTAATTATTATGTTGGTTCTAAGTGAATTAAATGTGTTCTTAATATTGGATATTACCTATATGTGAAATTAGGTATTACCTATATGTGAAATTGGGTAAAATTTGGAACTATATGTGAAATTTGATAAAATTTGGACTTATTTGTGAAATTTGGTAAAATTTTAACCAAAATGCGAATTAATGAAAATCTTGGACTTATGTGTGAAATATTGGAAAATTTGGACTTATATGTGTGTTATTGAAAATTTGGACTTATATGTGAATGTTTGAGAAATTAAGACCTGTATGTGAATTCTTCAAAGTTTCGGATCTATATGTTAATATTTGAAAAACATTGAGTCTAATTATGAATATTTAGAAGAAAAAAACAATTGGGTTTTATATAATATGGTTATTAAATTATTAAGGAGCCCTGGGTAAACTTGAATATTGGTAGGTGAGGATTGGTAATTGACTTGTCAATAGGGTGTTATAGCAGTACTGCATTGTTCTATATCTTTGGTGATTCTGATTTGTATCTCTGATTTGACATATACTCTGATTTGATCTGGATCCAGTGGGTAGTCAACGAGTGACCAATGCCAGATCACTATCTGATAGCCCGTTGGCCAATCCATAGTATCGTGTCAGTGTTTATTTTAGGCGCCTACTAAGATCACATGTAATGGTTTAATCACGTATATGATAACTGAAATTTTAATTTAAAATATATGTTATATCTTGAGTAATTGATTTAAATATTTTGGTAAATTTTAACCTATCCTGTCGACATTGTGATAAGTGATAGTAATTAATTCTGTTATTTGTACATTGTTTGAATAAATAAATTTTATTGCTTTAACTTTTATGTACGCCCACTAAGTAATATTTTTACGTAGCATGTTAGAATTTACCACGCGCAGGTAGTAGAGTTGCCAGTATTGAAAACTGAAGAGAGAAACCATATCTGCAGCAACTCGAATTAGTCACATCATCTATTTATATATTTTGGGTAGATATTTTATTTGTATTCAAAATGTTTGTATAACAAATTGTATGGACATCTACTGCATGTACATGTGTATGTATGATCAAAAATCATTTTTGAGTTGTAAATGATAAATTGTATATATTCTTTCGATCCTATAGTGTATCTGATTACATTTGGTGAATGATTAACCTCTATGAGTTAAAATTTTTATGGTGGGTCTATGGTTGAATAACAGGAGTTGAGTTGAGAAACAGAATGATTGAGAGTATTTTACTTTGTAACAAGTGGTGGGAAGTCCAATTTTTAAAGGAAACTCTGTCCATTCGGATTTATTTTTTAAATTATTTTAATATTAAGGTTTTGAAAGAAAATGGTAGTATTCTCTGATCTCGTTTCAAAGAAAGGCGGGCGAGGGGGATGTTACATTTGTAGTGGTATCAGAGCCCAGTTTAGGCGTTCCTAGACCTGGATGCATATAACATTTTGTGTGATCATGCATTGAAAAATATATACATGCATACATAAGAGGATGTGACTTTAACCTGCAAATTTCTCTCATGTCTTATACAAGATAAAGAAATGGAACCCTCTAATACCCGAAGAGTCAAAGGTGGTGATAGGAGTATTAGTGGTGGCCCAGCCAACGTAGCTGGGGAAGTTTCACTAATGTGCTCCAGTCCAAGGATGGTTGGACAAGCTGGTTAAGGTAACCAATGTTTATGCAGCAGATGGCTGAGTACTTTCAGCATTTAACCCGAGCTGGATCTCAAAAATCAGTAATAAAGAGGTTGACGAAATATGGCCCACTGATTTTCATGAAAGACGAGATGAGGATGCATGTACTACTGAATATTGGCTATAGCGAATAGAGATAATGTTACAGCAGCTTCATTGCAGACTGAAGAAAAGCCTAGAGTGTGCAGTGTCTCTTTTATAGAATGATGCTTACCAGTGGTGGAGTTTAGTATCACATATAGTATGACCAGAGGAATCGACCTGGGATTTTTTTCTAAGAGAATTTAGAAGAAAATATATCAGTCGTATCTATGTTGATAATATGAAGAGGAAATTTATTAATCTAAAACAGCAGCAGATGACAGTGACTGAATATGAGAGAGAGTTTATTAGGTTAAGTAAGAATGCTCTGGAGATTGTAGCTACAGAGGCAGAAAAAAGCAGACAATTCGAGGATGGCCTGATTGATTATTTACGCCTCTAGATTATGGCATTACAGATTAAGGAATTTTAGAGATTGGTTTCTGTGTCCCTTAATATAAAAAAGGTAAAGAATGAGGAGCAAGCCAGAAAAGATATAAGTCAACTGAGAAGAGGTCCAGGGCAGTCCAGTGGATCGTAGCCCGCAAGTAAGAAATTTAAGGGACTCCAGACTAGTGGCCAGTCAAACATGCCAAGGCAGAGATAAGGATCCACTGCTAAGTCAGGACATCCGATAGTTTCTGTGGCCAGTATCCCAGGGAACTCAGCACAGGGACCAGCCCCTGCATGTGAGAATTGTGGTAGGAAGCATTTGGGTGAATGCTAAAGATTGACGGAGTATGCTTTAGATGTGGATCACATGACCATTTTCTGAAAGATTGCCCGAAGAACAAGACTACTTTTGCTCTACAGACTGAGAGATCAATTTCCACAATTCTGAGAGCCATAATGCCTAGCCAGGTAGATGTTGCAAGAAGCAGTCAGAAAGATGCACCTGCGTTAGTGAGGAAACAGGATACTCGTACCCCAGCACGTATTTATGCTATCAAAGCCCAGGAAAAGCAGGATGCACCTGATGTTATCGTGGGTACAGTTTCTATTTTTAACACCTCAGCTCATGCATTGATAAATCTAGGATCTACTCATTCATATATTTTTATTGTTATTCCTAGAAAGAGAAATATACCAGCTGATACAATTGAACATGAGGTGTCAGTTAGTAATTCCTTAAGACATAGTGTGGTTGTGAATAAGGTATATAGAGGATGTCTAATCCAGATACAGGGATATGAATTTCCAGGCGATTTAATAGAATTGCCTTTTCAAGACTTTAATGTGATATTGGGTATGGATTGGTTGTCAAGGCACTGAGTTGTAATTGATTATCATTTGAAAGGAATTACTCTTCGAACTGGAGTTGGAAATAAAGTAACTATAGTAGGGGAAAGATTAGATTATCTCTTTAATTTTAAATCAACCACTACTGCTAGAAGATTAATCAAGAAGGGGTGTGAAGCTTATCTGGCCTATATAGTTAATTCGCAGAGGGTTGGATCTAGTTTGCAAGACAGACCTACCGTATGTGATTTTTCGGATGTATTTCTGGATGAATTACCTGGCTTGCCACCAGAGAGAAAAGTAGAATTTTTTATTGATCTTGTGCTGGGTACTACCCCGATATCTATCCCTCCTTACAGAATGGCACCTGCTGATCTGAAGGAATTGAAGATACAATTGCAAGAATTACTGGACAAGGGATTCATACGACCCAGTGTATCCCTATAGGGAGCACCTGTGTTGTTCATAAAAAAGAAGGATGGGTCACTTAGACTGTGTGTTGACTATAGATAGTTGAACAATGCCACAGTCAACAATAAATATCCTTTACCTAGGATTATTTATTTGATCAATGGAGAGAAGCTAGTGTCTTCTCCAAGATAGATCTAAGATTGAGGTACCATCAATTGAGGGTGAAAGAGTAGAACATCCCCAAGACGACTTTCAGGACTTGATACAGACATTATGAGTTTGTAGTAATGCCATTTGGGCTGACGAATGCACCTATAGCCTTTATAGATTTAATAAACCATATTTTTTATCCGTATCTAGATCAGTTCGTAGTGGTATTTATTAATGATATTCTAGTTTACTCTAAGACCCCAGAAAAGCATGATAGTCATCTCTGGATTGTATTACAGACATTAAGAGAGAAGAAATTATATACCAAGTTGAGTAAGTGTGAATTTTGGCTTAATGAGATTTCTTTTCTAGGGCATACTGTATCTGCTGAGGACATTAGAACTGATCCTAAGAAAATAGAAGCAATCATAGAGTGGAAGCCACTTAGAAATGTTACTGAAATTAGAAGCTTTCTAGGTTTAACAAGTTATTATAGACGATTTGTAAAGGGGTTCTCCTTAATAGTAACTCCATTGACTAAGTTACTGCAGAAGAATATTAAGTTTGAATGGGATGCGAAATGTCAAGCAAGTTTTGAGAAACTTAAGGCAATATTGGTTGAAGCTTCAGTTTTAACTCAGCCAGTATCTAGTAAGGATTTTGTGATCTACAATGATGCCTCTCATAATGGAATTGGTTGTGTATTGATGCAAGAGGGAAAGGTGGTCGCTTATGCTTCCAGACAGTTCAAGACTCACGAGAGAAATTATCCGACACATGATCTGGAACTAACAGCCATAGTCTTTGCTTTGAAGATATGAAGGCATTACTTGTATAGGAAAACATGTTATATTTATACCGACCAAAAGAGGTTTAAGTATTTATACACTCAGAAAGAGCTTAATTTGAGACAGAAAAGGTGGATGGAGTTGCTTAAAGATTATAATTATATCATTGACTACCATCTGAAGAAAGCAAATATGGTAGCTAATGCTTTGAGTAGAAAATTTTTGGTTGCTTTAAGAGCTTTAAATGCTTTTTTGAAGATAGTAGTAGATGGTGCAATAATAGCAGAATTGAAATTCAAGCCTCGCTTGTTTTAGCAGGTATAGGAAAAGCAAAAACAAGATGAAAAGCTAATGATTATTTGTAAATGAGTCCAAGAGGGGAAGAAAGTCGATTTTGTAATAAAAGAGGGTGATAGTTTGTACTTTAGAGAAAAATTGTGTGTGCCAAATGATGATGAATTAAAGAAGATCATTTTAAAGGAAGCATACAGCAGCCCCTATGCTATGTACCCAGGTAGCCCGAAGATGTACCGAGAATTGAAGATTGATTATTGGTGGCATGGTATGAAGAGGGATGTAGTAGATCATGTGACCAAGTGTATGACTTGTCAACGGGTGAAAATTAAACACCAGGTTCCATCGGATTTACTGTAGCTAATTTCTATACTGGAATAGAAGTGGGACCGTATTACTATAGATTTTGTCACGGGTTTACCTATAACTCAAAGTAAACATGATGCCATTTGGGTGATTATGGATAAGTTTACTAAGTCGGCATATTTCCTACCAGTTATGACTGATTACTTACTGGATAGATTGATAGAATTGTATATAAAGGAAATAGTCAGGTTACATGGAGTACCTGTGTCTATTATATCAGATAGAGACCCGAGGTTTAACTCCAGATTTTGGATGAAATTATAGGAAGCCTTGGGTATTCGATTGAGTTTTGTTTATGCTTAAAATATAATGCGACTATCATAGTATAGATTGAAGTGTCAATCCCATGAGGAAGCTTTTGGAAAATAGGTTGGTGAAGTAAAAATATTAAAGCAGTAGCAAGGGAAAAATTAACTAATTGGTTTAAGTGGATGAGATAGAATTTGTCTATGAATTGAGAAAAATGTCTTATGATGATTTCAACAAAGCTTCGAGAATCACAATTATGCTTTATAAATTTACTCTACACTTTGATTCAATATTTATAACTCAATTGGTTGTTTTACATCTAAACAATCAATCGGAAGATATGTAAAATATAGTACATTTGATAACACATGCATTTGATATGACTAAACTCTTTTGTAAATATTAACACAAATCATGTTTATTTATACAAGTTATCTAAGATCAACAATATATCATCTTAACAATATTGCAGTAAAAGATCAACTTGAAAATCAAACATTTATTGTCTTTACATGTTATCCAAGATCGACAATATATCGATCGACAATATTGCAGTAAAAGAATAATATATAAAACAATGTAACCAATAACAATTATAATTCAACTAGAATCACATAAGAAAAGCATGACTGAACATTTATGAGATATGAGAATTATAACCTCTGGATTATAGAAAATAAAATAGATAAAAGTTTAATCAAAACCAAACTTACAAACATTTGTAGCTCTTGACAACGAATCAAAACATAGGAGTAGATTGATTACACATAAAACTTCATCTCTTAGCCTTGTCAAGAACTCTAGCCTAGATTACAGTGCATGTTAATGAGAAAAAAATAAGAGAGAATTATCTAATGTTGAAAACGTCCTAAGAGTGTCCTTATATAGGCAATGAATGGAAATATGTCATGTGTGACATCAATCTTCAATAATTTTAGGCCAACAACTCATTCACCCACTTACAGCATATTTTTGATAATATAAATAACTAATATAGCCTCTATATCTAACATAAAAGTTGTATCATTTTGTCTCTTCTTTCCATAGGCACTGGATTCATGCAAATTGGATGAGTATCCAATGCAATATGAGCACAATTCCAAAGATACATCAGATTTTGGCTAACAACCCTTTTACCAACTTATAATGCAATTTGGTCTATGCTAATGGCTGATATGAACTTTATCATCAACATAAAAGTTGTTGATAATTAAGTCAATATTTCATATATTCACGAATTATACCAATTGAGTATATATTTTGTGAGATACGGTCCAAATACATGAGTTAGGTCAAGCTAAGCTGAAGTTGTAGCCCTATTCTATTGTATCTCAATTTTTGGCCCATAACATGTTGGATTTGGCTTCTCAACTATTCTTAGAGTTTGTATAAGATTGAGTCATGTTGCTTCAGGTTTAAGAATTTCTTTATTTTGATTTTTACATTGAGAGTTATGTCCATTTTACCTAAACCTGTGCAAATAACATTCATTAATCACAATTTAAGGAGAACACTTTATTTCAAGCTATAAGTACAAAAATACTAAAATTAATGACATTAAATGGTGACTGAATCTCTTAATAAATATGCATTTTCATGTGTTTATCATAGCCCCTAACCAACTTATTGCTAGTCTCTAGTAATTCAAGCGTAAATTGAATATGCAAAACTACCTAAACATTTCAAACAAAAAGTCAGTTCAAGATCACTATTTCTATTATAGTTTTTTCAATTATAACTTTCAAAAATTGTGTATGTGTGAACTAAGCCGTAACCATCTTACCACAAACCACAACAGATATAGCCTTGAGAATTTCTCCAAGTAAAAGCCTCAACTCCATATCCTTACAGGTGTATGACTATTTAAAAGGTTAGGATTTCTCTCATGGAATTGGAAAATAGTTAAGCACTCAAGAAAAATTAAATTTTAAAGACAGACATACGAACTAACATTGATCCAAAGATAAAAAAATTAATTGTTTAGAAATCAATTATTCTTAACATACGCCAGCTTTAGAACTTCAATTGGCTTGTGAGAATAATACAAATATAACTTAGTGAGAAAACTGACTTACAAAAAATTTATCTTCTAAAATTGAATGAAGACTTTATTAAATAGAATTGATTCTTAGTTTTTTTTCTATATTTTTTTTTTCATTTTTCTTTGGTATTTTGCTTTTTTTTTTGTATTTTTAAAAAATACAATGAAGCATTACAAAGGTTTCTTACCAATTATATTATACACAAATGCAACCAACTTATTCCGTAATTTAAATAATATCAATCTAAACAAAAATTAACCAATTCAAAGGATCAATGAAGACTCATAAACTATTTTATCAACCTTTCCACTTACTCACAAAAGATATGTGAGATTAGAAAAATATATACTTAAACATATGAATTCTGTTGGCTATATAAATTGAATCATCCGTCTTACCACAAGGCTTAACATTGTGCTCAAAAATATTTTAGAAGTCATTCTTTAGTAACCTAAATAGAAACAGTGACTCAACCTAAATAATTTTGAAATCATACCTAGGCAAAAAAGTAAATTCCTTTATACAAGAATTACCAAGACTACAAGCAATAAACAACAATACATGAAACATAAAACAAAATAACAAAAAGTTAGTTAAAATGCATTTCAAAAGTTAGAACTAAAACTCTTTACTCTGTCATTCTAATTTGACTTAGAATGCGTCTCAAGAGTTCAAGAATGAACTCTTTACTCTGCCATTTTAATCAAATATCGAACCACAAAATTTTTTTTTGGGCAAAATGTGACTTGTGTCTATTATCCACCCCCAAACCAACTGAAACATTGTCCTCAATGTTTAAATAGAAATAGATAAAGTATAGGAGACATTACCTGAAATGCTAATTATTCGAAAGAAACAAACCTGAGAGACACTTAAGCAAATATAAACTAAAATGATGATGCTGATAAATAAATAAAACAAAGAAAAACACATGTATTTACAAGTAATGGTGATTGTGGCTCATATCTTCCTCTGGTTTTACGTCCAATAACGGCTTAAACGCCCTATATGGGTCAGGGCTAGGCTTCCCATCTAATTTTTTTATAAATTAAAAAACATGGTCTTTTAGAGTCAGATTCCCGAGACTCTACCGTTGATGTTCATTTTGAATTTGTTTCATAAATCGAGAAGTTCACGTTGCACGAGCCCACAGGGATGCGTCTCAAGAGTCAATAGGATATCATCCAAAGACTCCTTACTCAGTCCATCCTTAATGAACTGAATTTTTTCTTCTAGATATCTAGATACAAATCGTAAAGAACAACAACTCCGGTTACAATTCCATCGAGTATATTTATGACAGACTTGTAAGCTCCTTACTCATCGCCTTTTGGCATAAGAGCTTTTTTCAAGACCAGGCATATGAGAAACAAAATCATTTGTAGACTCACTAGATAATCGAACATTGGCTTCAATTAACCAACGAAGATCCACAGGGATATTATCCAACATCAATAACCTTAGTCTTTCACACCATGCTTTGTAAATCTTAAGTAGAGCATTTTGAGGCAATGAAGGAAAATATTTTTTAAGGTTGGCAAGAATGCAATCCATTTTGAAAGAAAGAAAATAGATGAATGCACAGTTTGAGGGACAATTTTTAAGGAACTGAGAAACCGACTTTAATAGTCACGGAGTACCGTATCTGCCACTTGACCGAAAAATAAAATCACACTGAAGAAAAAAAGAAAAAGAAGAAAATAAAGTAAAATAAAATATGAAAGAAAATAAAAGAAAAATTAAAAAGTCAAAATGTAAAATATAGATAAAATATAAAATATGGTACAGATGGATTGAACCTGATCAAACATGATAGACAGGATCCATGAGAGGGATCTCGTCTAGGTACATAGAGTGGTCGACCTTTTTCACATAGTTTTTCAACCGCTGTCCATTCACTTTGAAAGTTCTCACATCAGTAGGGTCTTCGATTTTGACAGCACCATTAGAAAATATGCGCCTTACCATAAATGAACTAGTCCATCGAGATCTCAACTTTTTAGGGTGTAAATGCAATCTAGAATCATAAAGATAGACCCGTTGATTTGACTCAACGTGTTTCCTTGAGATCTATTTGTCATGAGCTGCTTTAATTTTAGCTTTGTAAATTCTGAAGTTGTCATATACGTCATTTCGTAGCTCTTCTATTTTCTTCTTTTCGATTTCTGCATTGAGAGTTATGTTTATTTTACCTAAACTTTTACAAATAACATTCATTAATCACAATTTAAGGAGAACACTTTATTTCAAACTAAAAGTACAAAAATGCTAAAATTAGTGACATTAAATGGTGACTAAATCTCTTAATAAATATTCATTTTCATGTGTTCATCAAGTTTAAATACGTCTTTCCACCCAAGATAGATGAACAATCAGAGAAGGTGATTCAGGTGCTAGAGGATATGCTCAGAAGCTGTGTGATTGACTTTGAAGGGGGTTGGGTTCACCATCTTTCATTGATAAAATTTACTTACAATAATGGCTATCAAGAAAACATTGACATAACACCTTATGAAGTATTGTATGGAAGGAGATGCAAGACACCTCTGTGTTAGACAGAACTCAGTGAGAATAAGTTGGCAGGACCGGACTTGATAAGACAGACTAAAGAAAAGGTGAATATGATTAAGAAAAGACTGGAAGCCTCATCTTCACGATACAAAGCTTATGCGAACTTAAAAAGGAAAGAGATTGAGTGTAAAGTTAAAGATAAAGTCTTTTTGAAAGTATCTCCGTGGAAGAAAGTATTGAGATTTGGGGAGAAGGGTAAGTTAAGTCCTAGGTTTATCGACCCATATGAGATTATTGAGCATATTGGTTCGGTAGCCTTCAGACTAGTTTTACCACCTAAATTAGATAGGATACATAATGTCTTCCATGTATCAATGCTGAGGAGATATCGATAGGATCCTTCTCATATCGTAGCAACCGACACTATTAATGTGCAACCTAATTTGACATATGAAGAGGAATCAGAAAAAAAATACTAGATAGAGAACTCAAGGAATTATAGAATACAATGGCTCCACTGATGAAGGTACTCTGAAGAAATTATAAGGTCGAAAAGGCTACTTGGGAAGGTTAAGAAGTAATGCGACAATAATACCCTCAACTTTTTCGATTAGGTAAATTTCGAGGACAAAATTTCTTAAGAGGGGAAAAATTGTAACACTCCAGAATTTTTATTTATTATGATTAAATTTATTTGTTAAAGAAAATGAAAGAATTTGATTGGTTAGAAAAGTGTTAGTATGGTATGAATGGATTCATAAAATTAAAACCTTGGCCCATTTAAACTTTTCCAACACTTTATCATGAACCAATAGCAATTAGCCACCAAATGAATTGGAAAGTAGTAGAATTTGTTACTTTTTGAATATATTTTCACTAGTTTAGTTAGTGTATAGTTATTTAAATTTTTAGACCAATAAAATGTCACCATTTTTAAAAAATGGTATTTTTGTAGTTCTGTATTTAGTTGAGGGCAAATTTGGCAAGCAAAGTGATGAGTATATAAAGGGAAATATTGTGGAAAAATACCTATTTTTGCAAGAATAGTGTCATCCCCCTCTATTGCATTTTCTCTCCATTTTTCTTTTATTTCCCTTTAAATTCAACAATTCTACATACTTCCCTTAGTAAATCAAGCCCTTACACCCTTAATTAAACCCATTTCCACCAAATTTCAAGGATTATTTTTAAGTGGAAAAGAGAATTTCAATGTGAGTTAGTGGGAAAATTTTCTTTGAATATGAATTTGGGATTTTAAGGGTTTGTAACTTCAATTGTCATTTAGAATTAGGGGTTTTTACATTTGATGGGATTACTTGAAATTTTATTGATTATTTGTGTATTCTTGAATATTAAGGTGAAGGCTTGGCAAATGACAGCCGAGGAAATAAGAAAGAGAAGAATTGAATGCCACTTGGATGGTGTTTAAGGTTTGTGTACACTTAAGTTGAACTTAAAATTTTGTTTTAGGGCATTAATGTATAATTATGTATTTAAATTATTTGATGGATACTTGAATGCAAATAGTGTGTTTAATTAATTATTATGTTGGCTCTAAGTGAATTAAATGTGTTTTTAATATTGGGTATTACCTATATGTGAAATTGGGTAAAATTTAGACTTATATATGAAATTGAATAAATTTTGGACCTATATAAGAAATTAGGTAAATTTTGAACCTATATGTGAAATTTTGTAAACATTCGGATCCAATTGTGAATTAATAAAAATCTTGGACTTATGTGTAAAATATTAGAAAATTTGGACTTATATGTGTCTTATTGAAAAATTTGACTTATATGTGAATGTTTGAGAAATTAAGACCTATATGTAAATTCTTGAAAATTTCAGATCTATACATTAATATTTGAAAAAAAATTAGTCTAATTATAAATATTTAGAAAAAAAATTTGGGTTTTAAATAATATATTTATTACATTATTAAAGAGTCCTGGGTAAACCTAAACATTGGTAAGTGAAGATTAGTAGTTGGCATGCCAATAAGATGTTATAGCAGTACTGCACTGTTCTGTATCCGACATATACTATGATTTGATCTGGATCTGGCGGGTAGTCACCGAGTGACTGATGCCGAATCACTATCTGAGAGCCCGTTGGCCAATCTATTGTATCGTGTCAATGTTTATTTTGGGCGCCTAATGAGATCACATATAATGGTTTAATCACGTACATGATAACTGAAATTTTAATTTAAAATATATGTTATGTCTTGAGTAATTGATTTAAATATTTTGGTAAATGTTAATCTATCATGTTGACGTTGTGATAAGTGATAGTAATTGATTCTGTTATTTGTACATTGTTTGAATAAATAAATTATATTATTTTAACTTTTGTGTACGCCCACTAAGTAATTTTTTTACGTAGCGTGTTAGAATTTACCATGTGCAGGTAGTAGAGTTGCCAATATTGAAGACTGAAGAGAAAAACCATATCTGCAACAACTCGAATTAGTCACATCCTCTGTTTATATATTTTGGATAGATATTTTATTCATATTCAAAATTATTGTATAACAAATTGTATGGACATCTACTACATGTAGATGTGTATGTACGATCAAGAACTATTTTTGAGTTGTAAATGATAAATTGTATATATTATTTCGATCCTACAGTGTATCCGATTACATTGGGTGAATGATTGACCTCCGTGAGCTAAATTTTTATAGTGGTCTATAGTTGAGTAACAGGAGTTGAGTTGGGAAACAGAATGATTAAGAGTGTTTTTCTTTATAATAGGTGGTGGGAAATCAATTTTTAAAGGAGACTCTGTCCATTTAGTTTTTTTATAATTATTTTAATATTAAAATTTTGAAAGAAAATAGTAGCATTCTTTGATCTCGTTTTAAGGAAAGGCGGATGACGAGAATGTTACATCCTCCACATCAGAAATCTATGCTTACAAATCAAAGATATCATGTTATTTATAGCTGGCCAATTCCATAAAAGTTTAGACACCCAAAGAGGTATCATATTATTTATAGTTGGCCAGTTCCCAAAGATGGCCATAGTGAGACGAGATATTTTTTTCTTTTTTTTTTAAGGAATTTTTTCTTACTTATTTTCCACAATATTTTTTTAATCAATACCTTGGGAGATTTTTCTTTCTTTAAAAAATTTCATGTAAATATCATTTTCTATATAAGTAGTTCTTTGACACTGACAAATATTAAAAAAAAAAACTCCCATTAGCTTTGGCAATTGTTGATATTAATTCAAAATGAATAAAGAAAATTGAAAATAAAAAACTCCCATTTTTTTTTTATAAATTGATACCATATTATGAAATACTTTTACAAATTTAATCTTTATTTAAGTTTTAATTTATTATTTACATAATATAATCAATTTTGATTTCATTTATCTAATTTATATTTTACTAAAAGGAAAATAAATTCTTAAGTAGAGGGAATTTTTTTATTTATCTTATGGTGAATTTTTATTTATCTTTCATCCCTTTCCTAACAATTGTACTCTTGTGGACCTTATTCTATCTTGAGCGATTACAATTGACAAATAATTTTTAATTTTCAACATATACGAGTTCATGATAATGATTTTAAAGTCCAAAAATGGCCAGCAATTTTAACATTTGTTGAAATTCTTTTTTTCTTTTTTCTCCCTTTTTTGGAGTTTATATGATTTAAGAAAAAGTTGAGAAAGTAGACAAATATTTATGACCATTCTTTTAAAAATTGAGTAAAATTTATTTTCAATAATGTTTTGTGAATAAGAGACTACCTAGGACATTTTATATAATTCTACATAAAGAAGAGGATTCCAAGAAAGGTGCCAAGGCATGCTCACGTTTTGTAAATAATATAAAAAAACAACAATTTTTCTCCTTAGAATCCTAAATAAATTTTGTATCTCTTGATTTAATTCTTCATAAAAAATTATTTTTAAAATGCAAATTTAAACTAATCCAATAAATTTCAATATAAGAATTGAATATTAAATTAAATAATGTAGTTTATTTAAAAGAATTATCCTAAGAAAAAATATTATTAGACATTTTATTATTGTTTTTATTTTCATATCACAATTTTAAAGTGTGTTGTAAAAGGGGTTTCTTAGTCTAATGACCTCAGATTGAATAGGTGTTTTTTCTCTCTAGTTGAACTTGATGTTCTCTAGAGATATGCTTGTTCGTCCTTTGAGAATCAACCATATTTCTACTGTTTATTTGATTCATTACCATGAATGAAATAGAATCTCTTTGCTATTGATAAATGCATTTTATATATGATGTTATACTACTCTTATTTTAATAATTGGTCATTTTGAATGTGAATATGTGGTTTTACGTGTATTGATGTCATTTTTATGTTTCAAATTAATCGAGCTATTTAAAATAAAAATTCAAAAAAAAAAACAAGGTAAAAAAATAAATATGCGACAATGTCAGTGAATAGTAACCTATTACATTACAAGTGAACAGTATTTTTACTACAGTACTCCGCTCTTGGGAGCCAAAAAATGGTGCCCAAGCACTAAATCACCTAGGCTTTGACACCTAGAGGCTAAAAAATGGCGCCCATACACCAAATCAGGATCTCTTTGGGCATAAAGTTTAGCGCCTAGGCGCTGTTAACACCTAACATCAATTTTGAATTTTATACCCTAAATTTAAAGCCCATTTTGAAGTCCATAAAAGGAATATTAAAAGTCTCATTTATCATCGAGCAGAAAGCACAAAAATTGGAGAGAAAAACAAAGAGTTTCTAGTAAGAGAATGCATTTGAAAGCTTGGAATCTTGAAGAAGCATGAAAATTGAAGGCTAAAAGTTTCTCCAACTAGTTTTCCCTTCTCTTTGTGTCTCATTTACTTTAATTTAAAGTTTATATTTTTAATTTGTATTTTTTTTAACATGATTACTCTTATGAATCTTTGGATTATTGTAGTTATGCTTTGACTATGGAGAACTAAATTTCATATTCTAGGGCTTGATGTAGTTTCCTTAAGTACTATGTTTTGATATGTTTAGTTGATTAATGACTATATCTTGTGTTTATTATTTATGCTTTTTATAAGTTTAATGCTTCTAATTGGATTGAGAAATTAATTAGATGATTTAGACTTTTTGGTTATGTGCTCGGAAAAGTTTAACCAATGTGTTGGAATTAAAAAAGCATAGCCTTTATTGTATTGGGAGACTAATAGAATTAAGGCAATCACTTAAGGGTAGCTTAATGCACGTATAGATAACAAATTAGATAGCGATGTCAACTTGATTGTGTATGCATAGGATCTCATTTGATGCTCGGGGAGAGATAATGAGATTAGTTTTAAACCCTTTATTAATGAAATTACAATAATAGTTGTTAATCACTAATCATGAAGAATATAAAAAAGGTAGAGTGAAATCAACCCTAGGACCCTTTTTACTATAGAAATCTCATCTCTTTGAATTGTTTAATTATTAGTTATTGTATCTTTAATTTTATTAACCAACCTAGTGTTTAAATTGGACTAGATAAAGTTAGGTTATTAACATTATAGTAAAGCATTAATCCTTGTGAAAATAGTACTCATTCATCACTTTATTAATTGCTACACTTGCAGTTTTATTTGCGCGTGTTTAATTTTGCAAATAACAATCCTTTTCTTTTGATAATTGCTATAATGAAGAATTCATAGGTATCGAGGAAGAAGTGATCCAGAGACATCAAGCTCAAGAAAAATACGATTTATTTGTCAACGTTTTAGCCTGAAAACCTTTTTACATGAGGTATTTCAAAATACAATGCACAATTTGTAAAAGCCATTAGAAGGATTGAGCTTTCATTAGTTTGGATTCATTGTTTTCTTGTGTGAACTTAACAAGGAAGATGATCGAAAGAGAGTGTTACTTTTTCAACCATGGCACTTCGATCGATTTTTATTGGCAATGGAGATAGTAATGAATGAAACATGACCTCAGGATCTTGACTTCTAGTTTTTACCTTTTTGGATACAAGCACACAGTCTTTCGATAGTACACATAAATGTTAAATTTGCTGAGTTGATTAGAAATAAGATTGAATCGTTCTTATATGTTGATGCAGATGCTTCTGAAGATTTCCCTTGGATTTATTTGCGAATTTGAGTGAAGCTCGATATTAAATCCCATTTGTAAGTGAAAGTTTCTCAAATTTAGATTGAAAGACATGTTAAAATGGATAGAATTTAAATATGAAAAGTTGTGAAATTTTGTATATTGTGTAGGGGTCTAGACTATTCTTACAGAGAGTGTTTAGAAGATTTTTCGGCAGTCCAGAAGAATCTTAGAAATAACTACTACACGGATTCGATCCAAGTGGTAAAGGGACTAAAGATAGTGAAAGAAGTTGGATGATCTGAAGAAATAAGTATCCTACCAGCTGGTGTTTCAAAAAAACTAGAAAAATTGAGTCAATCCTGCGATTTTGCTAAGAATTCTCAGGAGAAAGGTGTCGACACCGAGTAACACTTAGGAGGTAGAGCTTGTTTTTCAGGATTTTAGAAATTTTCTTCAGGTAAGATTCAGAGTAGGAGTACTATTGAGAGTGTTCAGTTGGCAACCAGAATTATGGTGGTACTACAGGAAATTGAATTTCGATAAAGTTGCTGAAAGGCCAAGTTAGCCTCTTTTCTCGGGTAATTCAAAATTTCAGTTAGGGATAGGTTCAGGTTTGTTTTCAGTGATGGCCTCTCATTTGGATAAAGAGAGGTTTACTTTAATTTTAATTCAAACTCAAGTTGATTTCTTTTTAGAGTTGATAAGAATTTGAGCACTAATCCTATCCCAGTTAGATAATTTTTTGAATCCATTTTAGACAACATCTCCAAATCTAAGCAAAGTCATAGTGCTCTTCATCAGATTGGTGGTCAAAAGGTTTCAAACATTGAGAACTCTGTTAACTTAGGCCCCTCAAATATTTTATTTTGTAAGTCTCTCAATATCCTACCCATTTTTCCTAATTTAACTAGTAATACACCTAGTTTAATAATATCTCCTTAAGTAGATAGGTCAAAAATTTCTTTGGAGCTAACCGTGCTTGATAAGAATTCTTCAGCTACAAAGGCTATTAGACATTCCTGTAACTAGGAATTGCAAGTCAAGTTTGCTTTCCCTTACAATAATTTCTATAAGGACAATGGTGAAACTCATAAGAAGAGGTAGAGGAGAAAAGTTGATATGGCTAGCTTGCAAAATGTTAACTCTCCCCTAAAAGGAGCTTCGAAACTTAGAATGAAGATCTTTCTAAGGTAGCGGCTATTAGTTAGCCTCGCTAAAAGCTATAAATATACTTAGTTAGAATGCATAAAGGATTTAGAGCCTTCATGCAATGAAGAGCTAGCGCAAGCTCCTTGATGAGTGTTCCCTTAATTTAGTCCTTGTTCATGAGACTAAATTGTATGGCAATAGGGCAAAAAGAGTTTATAAAAGTCTAAGGTGTCAATCTTCTTTTCAAATTGACAACAATGGAAGCAGTGAGGGTATTTGGATGCTATGGAATGAATCCTGGAATGTTAAAATTGAAGGTATTGTTAAAATTACAACACCAAGCCTAAGATTCGGTCCAAATATTTATAAGCCCAATTCTTGAAATTTCTAAGTTAGGTAAGATATTTTGGAGTTGATAATTAAGGAGATAAGTATTACAAACTTATGTAGTTAATAAATTTTTACAATATTTTATTTATGTGGTTTTGGTTTATTAGAACTAAGTATAAATACTTCCCTCCTTCATTTGGTTTTGCATGCAAGCAAGTTAATAATAAAGAGTTAATCAAATATTTGATCAATTGTTGAGAGTTAAGAGTGTTAGAGAGTTGAGCAAATAATAAGCTCAATAAAGAGTATGTGAGTATTGTGTTGTAAGTGAGAAAAAGTAATAGTTTCTAAAATTTGTATTGTAAATTTTATTTTTGTTGTATAAATAAAAGTGTTCTATTTGTGCTCTATTATGCTTAACAATTGGTATCAGAGTTAAGTTGTTCGGGGTATAGAACAGTAGTCGAAGTACTGTTCATACAGTTACTGTTTAAATACAGTACAAATATTAGAGTCTGATGTAGTTATATGAATTATGCATGTATAGCAAAGTTATGTCAAAATGGATAATATTTCCTAAATAGTATAGATTTTAAGTGGAACCGTTGTGACCCCTTCAATCTTTTCTGAGAACTTTCCTAGTGTACAATTCATATAATTAAACACTAGACATTGTTACTGTGGTGCTAGTGGAAGCGTTGTTAGGAGTAACAGCGGGACAATTAGAGATTGACCTTGGTGGAGTTTTATTTGAGTTGTGTAGAGTTCAAACTCTACAAGCTTGCAGTTTGAGATTAAGTTTGTCCTGCATTATTAAGTCTTGCTGGCATAATGGGAGACCTTCAAGTAGTTGGAGGAATTAAAAAGCTCAACAACTAAAATTACAATACATGGGCGATGTTGATGGAATCTTACCTTCAAGGTCAAGATCTTTAAGAGGTCATTGCTGGGAATAAAGTAAAATAGCTAACAGACGAAGCCACTTTAAAGAAGTGGAAGGTAAAAGCTGGTGAGGTTATATTCGCTATTAAGACCACAGGTGAAGAAGAAATGTTAGAGCACATAAAGAAGGTTAAGACGCTAAATAAAACATGGGACACTTTTGCATTACTCTTCTAAAAAAAACAACACACGACTATATCTTCTAGAGAATGAACTATAGTTTTTACTATTGTACAAGGCTAACCAACCTAACATCTCTCTTTGAATTTAAAATTGTAGTTGCTGATCAAGAAGTGATTGCTAAGCAAATAAGTAGGGTCTCATTAAAAGGCGATAAAGAAGCACTTTACATTGATAAAAGAAAATGTTGATTTAAATGACGTGCTGGTGGAGGATCTAAAAGAGATGATGATATGATAAAAAGTCATCACCAAAAAGGTAGCTCACAGAAAATGAGAGCATGGAGGACTCGAGGCAATGGTAGTTAGTCCAAGTAAAAGAAAATATTTGAAGAAAAAGGCTATAATTGTGAAAAAAAATCAGACACATGGCCAAAGATTGTTGGTCCAAGAAAAGGTCTACTGAGGGTCATGCTGCTACATCAAACTTAGAAAGGAAAAGTGAAGATGAGTAAGATGCTAAAGTATCCTTCGCTATAAAAAAAAGAAGACTTATCGCTCTCAGTGATAATGCATGGGCAGATTGACTATAAAAATGATTGGATCGTCGACTCAGGATGTTCAAATTATATGACTGGTGACGAAGAAAAGCTGCAAGTTATGACTAAGTACAAAGAAAGTCGCATGGTGGTAACAGCCAACTACTCAAGATTGCCTATAGCTCACATCGATAACACAGTTCTTGCACCTCGTTATAGTCCTAACAAGGTAACATTTCAAGATGTCTATCATGTCCCTGGCATGAAAAAGAATCTATTGTCAGTATCATAGTTAACATCTTCTGGATACTATGTATTGTTTGGTTTACAAGATGTTAAGGTGTACAAAGATTTAAAAATCATGGGAACACCAATAATGGAAGGACGGTGACTAGAGACGGTCTATGTACTATCAGCAGAGTTAACTTATGTAGACAAGACTCGAAAGAATAAGACAATAGATTTATGGCGTACAATATTGGGATATGTAAGTTATCATAAGCTAAAAATGATGATGAACAAGGCAATGCTTAAGGGTCTACCTCAACTTGATGTGCGAGTGGATACAATATGTGCAAGATGTCAGTATGACAAGACACATCAACTATTATATGAGGAGTCAAAGTTTAGAGCTAAGGAGCCATTGGAGTTGGTTCACTCTGATGTGTTTGTACTTATTAAGCAGCCATCAATTAGTGGCATACGGTACATAGTGACATTTATTGATGACTTCTCGAGGTATGTATGGGTTTTATTTATAAAGAAAAAATTAGATACCTTTTTGAAGTTCAAGGAATTTAGAGAAATAAGTGAAGGAGAAGTCGAAAGGAAGATTCATTGTCTCCGCACAGATAATAAAGGAGAATATACTGCTAATGAGTTCTCACAATATCTTCGAGAAAACAAGATACGACATCAGTTCACATGTGCTAATACGCCATAACAAAATAGTATTGTAGAAAGAAAAAATTTGACATCTTGCAGAGATTGTAGAAGTATGTTGCACGCAAAAAATGTACCAGGAAGATTTTAAGTCGAAGGAAGAAAGACTGCAGCCCACGTGATTAATAGGCTTCCTCAACCAAGGTTATGGTTCATATTACCCTTTGAGAAGTTGTGGGATATGAAACCTATAGTGAGTCATTTTCTAGTATTTAGTTATATATACTATATGTTTGTGCCAAGTCATTTGAGAAACAACTTCAATAAAAAGGCAATTAGGTGTATATCAGCGTAAATGATGGAAATGTTATGACCCTACTAATGGGCGATGCTATATATCAAGGAATGTAGTGTTTGATGAAGCATCTTCATAGTGGTCACCATAAAAAGAAGAGCTTCCAAATTTAAAAGAAATAGAAAAACGACTACAACAAAAGATAGATGAGCAAATTGCTAAAATTCGACCGAGCCTAGAAGAACTTGATGATGGAAGCAGTGATGACAACACCGAACAAGAGACAACTCAAAGTCTTTGAAAAACTGGCATTTATTAACAACCAACAAGCCAAATATAAAAAAGCAGAACCTGCAACCCCTTAATCTTATCTCGAAGGTCAATAAGAATACTAAAGCCTAATCTCAAATATACTAATGCAGTTATGGCAAAAGAGGAAAATTTTAAAGAGCCTGAAACTTTTGAAGGAGCATCATAAAGCACTGAATGGATTAAAGCTATAGAAGAAGAAATCATAACATTGGAGCAAAATCAAACTTAAGATTTTGTGCCAAAGCCAAAAGATGTGAAGCCTATATCTTGTAAGTGGGTATAAGATCAAAAGATGTCTTAATGGATTGATGTAGAGGTATAAAGATCGGTTGGTAGCTCGAGAATTTTCTCGATAGTATGGGCTAGACTATGATGAAACGTTTAGTCTAGTAGCCAAGATCACATAGTATGAGTTCTACTTGCACTGGCAGCTAACAAAGGTTGGATATTGTGGCAAATGGACTTAAAGAATGCTTTTCTACATGATTCAACCAATGGAATTTGAAAACAAAGTTCATCTTAATTATATGTGTAAATTGAGAAAGACGTTGTATGGATTAAAACAAGCTCCAAGGGCGTGGTATGGTAAAATTAGAGAATTTTTAACATATGGTGGTTACTCTATAGCACCAGCTGATTCTAGCCTGTTCGTCAAAGCTAATTGGAAGAAACTTGCAATTGTGCCGGTATACATGGATGACTTAATGATCACTGAAGATGCTGAAGAAGAGATTCATCGAACAAAAGATAATTTGATAGTTCGCTTCCAAATGAAAGAGCTTGGACAACTTAAGCATTTTCTTAGGCTCGAAGCCACTCAGATAGTAAAAGGGATTTTTCTAGGATAACAAAATTAAACCAAAGATTTATTGCAGAAGTTTGAGATGCTAGAATACAAACCTATCTCAACACTGCTAGAAGCTAATGCCAAGTTATGTGGTCATGAAGGAAAGAATTTAGAAGATGGAATTATATATTGACAAATAGTAGGAAGTCTTATCTATTTGATAATAACTCGACTAGACATTTCTTATGCAGTTGAATTAATAAGTCAATACATACAAAATCCTAAGAACCTCACTCAAAAGCAATTCAATGGATATTGAGATATATGATAGGCACAATTGACTAAGGTCTCTTCTATAAGAAAAACCAAGATTGTAAAATAATTGGTTATTATGGTGCTGACTATACTGAAGACCATAACACGTGACGTTCGACCACTGGGTATTTTTTCAAGATTGGTTCAGGAACAATCTATTGGTATAATAAAAGGCAACCAACTGTATCATTGTCAATTACTGAAGCTGAGTACAGAACAACAGCAATGGCAACTCAAGAAAGTACATGGTTGATGCAATTGATAGAAGATTAACATCAACCAAGAGATTATAAAGTGTCAATATATTGTGATAATCGATCAGTAATCTGTTTGGTAGAAAATCCAGTTTTTCATGTAAGAACAAATCATGTGGAGGTGCATTATCATTTTATCTGGGAGAAAGTTCTACAAGAAGAAATTAAGTTGCTATATGTTAAGACAGAAGATCAAGTAGCTGATTTGTTCAAAAAAAGTTTAGGTGTTCAGAATTTCAAAAAGTTTCGAAAATAACTCAACGTGGTTAGAAGAACAGAAGTTGGTGTTGAGGGAGAGTGTTAAAACTACAACATCAAGCCCAAGATTAAGTTCAAATATTTACAAGCCTAATTCATAAGATTTCTAAGTTAGGTAAGATATTTTAAAGTTGATAGTTAATGAAATAAGTATTACAAACTTATGTGGTTAATAAATTTTTACAATATTTTATTTGTGTGATTTTGGTTTATTGAAACTAAGTATAAATACTCCCTCTCTCATTTGGTTTTGCATGCAAGTAAGTTAAAAATAAAAAGTTGATCAAGTATTTGATCAATTGTTAAGAGTTAAGAGTGTTAGAGAGTTGTGCAAATAATAATCTCAACAAAGAGTGTGTGAGTGTTGAGTTGTGAGTGTTGTGTTGTAAGTTAGAAAGAGTGAGAGTTTCAAAAATTTGTATTGTAAGTTTTATATTTGTTGTCTTTATAAAGTGTTCCATTTGTGCTCCATCATGCTCAACAGGTATGTCATGGTGGCATGTCAAAGTTACAATAACAGATCACTTGCAACACATATGGAAAGCGGTTGGTTTTTATAGGAATCCAATCATACATGAATGAGCTTATAGTTAGACCCTTCTTTGACGGCTGAAAGGTGATTCTTCTATTCCTTTTTTTTTTTTTTTTGGCATTGGTGATTTCAAGAAAATCTTTTTATGTAGGATAAACTAAGGGCTCAATGCACAAAAGACAATCTATGCTAGATTTCTAATATGTGATTAAAGAAATAGAACTTATTGATCTATGGTTTGTTAGTTCTCGCTTCACCTGGAAACAAATGGAAGAAGAGGAGAGGTAATTATGAAAAGTATTGATCAAGCCTTTACTTGTCAGAATTGGAAGAAAATGTTCTAACAAGCTAGAGTTCTTTATAAAGACTTCTTCAACTCGGATCACAAGGCCTTCAAAGTTTAGCTTTTCCTATAGCATTTAAGATCTTCATCAACTTACAAGAAAAGAAGATTTTTCTTTGAGCCCTTATAGTTGGCAAAGAATGATGTCATAAGGTAATCTCCACTTCATGAGTGAGTGCTACTGAATATATCCACTATAAATTATAAATATGTGCAAATAAATTGCAAGCTTGGAGTCAAGTTTTTGGTTGTTTAATTCCCATGAAGATTAAAAAGGTTAAGCAGTAGCTAGATCAACTCTATAAAGGCCAAAGTTTTGACATGGAAATGATTTGAAAATAGGAGTGTGATTTGAACAAACTATTGATGTAAGAAGAGATTTACTGGCATTAAAGGGCCCGCATAAACTAGCTCAAGTGAGGTGAAATGAATTCAAAACTTTTTTCACGCTAAGGCAACAACTCGCAAATAGAAGAACTTCATCACAGGGATTTTTAATGAGCATGGGATCTGGTGTGACGAGGTTGAGTATGTGGCTGAAACCATGTGCAAATATTTCTAGGATTTATTCTGTTCAACTCTTCCAAAGTAACCAAATGATGCAGTCCTTATTTTGAGATCTGCATCCAAGACTTTCAGACGTATCAAAAGCCTTTACTAATGAAGCTTACACTGCTACAAAAATCTACAATGCTTTATTCTCAATGGGTGCCCATAAAGATTCGGGTCCATATGGCATTCATGCTGCTTTCTTTCAATAGTGTGAGGAGATAGTAGGTGTGATGTGGTCAGCTACTGCCTTAATGCTTTGAATGGTTCTGAATCACTAAAGATGGTCAATAAACAAATGATGTCCTGATTTTCAAAAAAAAATAGGGCAACGTTTATGAAGGACTTTCACTCTATTAGCCTCTATAACGTATTATACAAAATATGGCGAAAGTTATAGCCAATCGCCTAAAGGTGGTATTACCTGAAATCATATCTGAATAACCAGAGTGCCATTTTTCCAAACTGTTGATGGAGGAATCACCCTTCTCTCTCTTGAGGTTATGTTAAAATGAAAAACTCTAAGTTCAACCTAGAACCCTAACCTCTTTGCATAGCGAAATAATCTGTTTATCAAGCAAAATAGTAAGAATGCAAAGCAGAAAATAAAAGATCACAACACAATCTTACGTGGTTCGACTAATTACCTACGTCCTCGGTGGATCCAAGGATCTTAGCCTCTCTTATTAACTCCCTAGAGATTTTATAAGGAAAACCCAATTAAAGAACCCTCAAAAAGATCTAATGTTTAATGAACCCTTACTCAACCGTGAGCAATAAATACCCGAACGACGGTTCCACCATAGCGCATACAAGCACTTAGTGTCTACCCAGTTCTTTTCCTCTCTTAGAGTCTCTCTTAATGCTTAATCCCAATTAAAGAGTTTACAAGTGTTTATATAGGGTTTATTTCGTGCCTACTAACCCTATTTCTTGTTGAAGTAAGAGTTCATTTGTTTTGAAAGTCCAAAATTTTTCAAAACTAGAAATCCGAATAAAAAATGAACTCCTTGTCGCGTCTAGTCGCTGCGTGTAGCGCGCCCATCACCACGGTACTGCATGTAGCACACCCATCACTGCGGCGCTAGGATTCTATGTTGAGCGCCACAGCCCTCGGCCCTAATGCCTTCCTGCGCGTTTTTTTCACTTCCTTCGAGTCTTGTTTCGCTTCCCCCTTCATATCCCACATGTCCTAGACTTTTTCATACGTGTCCCACACGTTCTAGACCTTTTGTGACTCTCTTTTTTGATATTCATCTTAATTCTTGTTCAACCAAAATTGTTAAATCACCAAATCTCCAACACAAACAAATTAATCTCAGACAATCATTTTTCTGGCTTTGAATTAATGCACTCTCTCAATAGCAGAACAAGTGATAGAACAGGATTCATGGCCCTGAAACTAGATATAAGCAGAGCATATGATAGGATAGAGTGGGATTTTGTGTTATTTTTACTTGGTCGATTTGGTTTTCCTGAGAGAATCACTACTCTATTAAAAAATTGTCATCCAACAGCTCAGCTCTCCTTTATCATCAATGGCGGTGTCGCTAGATAAGTCAAACCCACCAGAGGACTTCGGCAAGGTTGGCCCTATTTCCTTATTTAGTTTGGTATGTGCAGAGCACCTCTCCCATTTACTACAGCAAGCTGAGGCAGATGGGAAGCTTCGTGGTTTCGCCTGCTCACATAATGTTCTTAGAGTTAATCATCTGTTCTTAATTTTCTATTGATCCACGCTATCAGATTATTTTGTTTTTCCACAGATTATTGGTTCTTACGAGGAACTATCTGGTCAAATGATCAATCTGGATAAATCCTCTATAACCTTCAGCCCAAACACATTGATGGAGACCCAACAAAATATACTTTCGATGCTGGATCTATCTTGTCTGGAACCTCATGGAAAATATCTCAGGCTTCTCTCTTTTATTGGCAGAAACAAGAGATTGGTATTTCAACACTTGTTAGATAAAATTTGCAGCCGCTTGAAATACTTTTCAATTGGAGGCAAAGTTGTCCTTATTCAAGCAGTCCTACAAGCGATCCTAATGTCCATCTTCAAGCTACCGTGCAGTGTAATTAGTCAACTTACCTCCATGATTCGAAGATGGTGGTGGGGTAACGGCAAAATGGCGTGGCTGAAGTGGAATTCAGTTTGTCAACCAAAATAAAGCGGTGGTCTGGGATTCAGAGAACTATCTAGCTTCAAAGGAGCCATTTTAGCCAAGCAATGTTAGCGCTTGGTCACACATCCTGAATCATTGGCGGCAAGGATTGTGAAAAACAAATACTACCCCTATCACTCTAATACACACAAGGGTCAGAAAGGATCTTTTTTGTGGCATAGTCTGCATTGGGGTAAAGGATTGTTAAGTCAAGGGCTAAGGTGGCGAGTGGGCAAGGGAAATTCTATAGCATTATTTTCAGATCCCTGGATACCTAGACCTCCCAACTTCCAACCAATCACCCTAAGCTCTGGTAGATATTATTACAAAGTGTCGGATACTTTACTACCTTGTGGAAGTTGGAATTTGGAATTCCTTCGATCTATGATATGGGACGTGGATGTGAATTTGGTGCTATCAATCCCAGTTCGTGATTTTTATGACAAGACGACTTTATTTGGCACTTTCCTCAGGTGAATTCTCTGTCAAATCCCCCTATTACCTGGACTGAAAGTGTAAAAGCATGAATAATGAACAATGCAGTGGGGTACTTTCTCTTCGGTCTTGGTGGTAAATGCATTGGAAGTTAAAAATATCTCCGAAGGTCCATTTCTTCATTTGGAGAGGTCCTTGTAAAACTTCCTACAAAGCAAAATTTAGCAATGTGAGGAATTCCCATATCAAGCGAATGCCCGAGATGTCAGGTAGAATCCGAAAGTGTTGTTCATGCCCTCTTCAAATGCAGCTATTCAAGTCCGGTGTGGGAATATTCTGTGGTGGCTGGGGTCTTCGAAGGATATAAGGGACAAGGATTCAATAAGCTATTATGGTTACAGATGGAGCATGTGAATATGAACACAATGAAGGATTTTGAAGGGATATGTATGGTTCTTTGGGAATGCTAGAATGCAAGGAATAAGTTTGTGTTTCAAAATGTCTTTGATGAACCAAGGGTTGTTATTGATAATGTTGGTTTCATCCTTTATGACTATCAGTCAACTATAGATTTGTATCATCACGAGCCAGCTCCATTTGAAAAGGTTTCGGAACCAGCTCCATCTGAAAATGTTTCGACTCCTGTCATCCCTAAATTCTGATGCTACCATGCTTATTCAGGGCTGAAATTCTCATATGATGATTCAAGCTACTGGTTTCCACCTAAAATCATTTAAAGGCGAACTTCGATGCGACAATTGAGGAAGGGAATGGCCATATTGGTTTGGGGATGGTTAGCCGAAAATTTCATTCTTCTTGCTTCAGCTAAAACTATTATTGGTAACTTCTCACCCTTCACAGCCGAATGACTAGCCTTATATCATGGGCTACAAACGGCAAAAGCAAATAAAATACAGATAAATATAGTTGAAGTGGATTGCCTAAACATCTTGTATGCTCTCAATCAACAAGCCTTTTCTGGTATTGAGGGTAATATTCTTAGATTAGTGTTCAACCTTCTTAAAAGTTTGGAGGATGTTTCTTGTTGTTTTGTTAAACAGAGTGGAAATAAGTTGGCTCACTTTTAGGAATTTGTTTTTTTTTTTTGTAAATTCTATTATAAATGAGGAGTGGATTTACCTTCTTCAATAAATACATATTCTTCTTTTTTTAAATAAAAAACGCATCCTTTTTTTTAAAAAAGTTAAATGATATATATCTCATTGATAATAATCAAGAAAATACATCAAAAAACCTTTGATACTACAATCAAAGGACTACCAGGATATAAAGGAATGAGTACATATTGAGACTTTTCCTAAATTAGAACTGTCACAAAGAAGAGTATTAATCATACCTATATAGGGCAAGGATATCCCTACAATAGGAATACAACACAAGAACTAACCGACCTTTTCGAAGAAAAGGAAATAACAGACCTTTCTCAAGAAAGGGAAATAACAAACCTCGTTAAGAGGAAACATTGTTGTGTGATTTCTATAACACAAATTAGCGCAAGTGCACGTTGTCGCAACAAGTAATATATGATAAGTAGAGTGTCGATCCCACAGAGAATGATTTATCTTTTCTAGTTTAAGTACCGAAATGGTGTCTTTCTACTATTATCCAGAAAATGATTTAATGTATGATGATTAAACTACTCAAGTAAAAGAACAACTTAATTATGCTAAGTGATAAACTAAATTACCAACAAATTATATTCAATATGAGAAATCCTAGGATTACAAACTATCCCTCATTATGCAAATAAATTCAGCAGAATCTCTTTGATGTTTATTGGTTCTCAACTTGATATATTGACCAAAACACTCAACACATCACAAGCCTCTTTTGCAGGTCAAGTGAATCTATTCCATCCAATCAAATATCTATATGTCTATGATAAATAAATTGAACAAAATTCATTAAGCACAAGTTTTATGAGCCATACATGCCTTATGAGTATATGTCTATCTCATATGAAACTCAAGTGTACTACACTATGATCATGCATCAATATGCTTAAGACTAAATACCTAAATGCCTTTGTCAAGTTTATTTAAGCATTTCTAGATCAATTTAACCACTGGCCAAGTAATCAAATAGCATTAAGCACAAGCACAATGAATATATCAAAAGCTGAATTAATACCATAAAAGAGAGAACTAAAATCAATCACATAATGAGTTCAAGGATGTAATCCTAGATGAACGAAATTAGCTCATCATTAAACTACACAATCTTGAAGCTAATTCCATCAATACATGTAAAATAAACATCTTACAACAAGTAAAAAATCAAAGCAAAGAAGACATCCCTGTCAAATGCCTTTGTTGTTGAAGCTTGCTTTCCTCCTCTTTGATTTCTTCAAACTTAGAAGTTAGGTGTTTCTTTGTGTTTCCAGCTGCTGTCCCAGCTGGAGTCCTCTCCCAAAATGTAAGTTTTGAGCAATTAAATAGGTAAGAGCACGGAATTAGGGCGCATTTTGAGTTACTTTTGGGTTTCCTGATTTTCAGGAACCTGTCAAAACTTGTTACCCAGGTCCCGGCGCCGCGGCGCTGCGATTTGGCGCTGCGGCGCCCAGTTTCTGCAATCGGCGCCGCGGCGCTGAAATCCAGCGCTGCGGCGCTGCACTGTTGCTACAGTGGTACTGTAGCAGTACTGTAGCTACAGTGTTACTGTAGCAACAGTGCCCCATTCGTATTTTTATCTCTAATGCTCCGATTTGCGTCCGTTTTCCGGTATTTTTGCTCCGATAATGCTTCAACCTATAAAACAACATTAATACGCATAAATAGCCCAATTATTGAGATAAATTGAACAAATATCAAGTTAGGAAGATAAAATAGTTTATACAATTACGCCTTATCAAACATCCAGATCTCTTAAATAAGTTTAAGAGAGAAATTATTAGGATTTTTTCTAAACATAAAAACTAAATTTAAACCCCATTATTAAACCTTAAAAGTAACCACGCAAAGCGCGACATTATCGGTGGTAGTTGAGGGGCTCGAGATTACAGAAGGAAAAAATGACAGTGGCCGGCGGACGTTCGGCAAGGATCAACAAACTTTACCGAATCACAGATCTTAATAATCAAACCAAACAAATGGCCACAATTTTCCTGGTATTCGTGAAATAACAAAGATCATCAGAGGAACAAAAATTCGACGGCTGGCAGGGATCTAACTACATAGTACACCAACCTGATCTGGAGTCGTCGGCGATGCGGTCTAAGTGGCTGCCAATTGACACGTCCAGAATATAAAAGTTATTCCCAAGTGCAGGATTGTCGAAGTAATAAATAACCCGATGAGAACGGGGTCGATCCACAGGAAAGTAGAATTAAAATTACAAATTATAAACACTTTAAAGATAATTAATGCAGTATAAGATGTTTGTAAATATTATTTCAATTAACCAATTCAAATAAAAAGCTAAGGTTACGAGGATTCACTCTTGGCATAAGAAGTAAGAATATATTTAACTTTTTATTTTTTTATAACTCAATTGGAATCCTCACACAAAGGAGGTTCCAACCGGAAAATATAGCAATTAAAGTTCATTATCATTTATATATTGATTAGTATTTATTTCTTTCAATTATTATACACCAAATCTTATAAATGGGTTCAAGTATTTATTATGCCAATCTTTATATTTGTCTACAATAAATTAAGACTCCCACTTTACAAGAAAGGTTATATAAACCAAATCTTGTAAATGGTTTCAAGAATTTATTGTGCCAAATATTAAGTTTGTCAATAATAAATCAAGAATCACCACTTTAGAAGAAATGGTATTAATTCTACAAACAAAATAAATACATCATATATAAATTTGCATAACTTAAAAATGAAGCATTAAATTCATGAATAAATATTAAACATATCTTATTACCTTGCCAAGAGCTTCACCCTTTCACCTTAGCTTAAACAAAATTATTTGGACATAATAAAACTAAATGAAAAGAAAAGAAATGGAAGAAGAAATAACATGACTTAATAGTAAACAAGAGAAATAATAGTACAAGGAAATGGATACAAAGGAAAAGTATTTTGAACTAAATTCTAACTTTTTAATTACATTCTTTAGGCATAAACAAGCCACCTATTTATAGAAAAACATGGATAAATCGAGACAAATTTGGAGGGAACCACTTGGTTGATGAAAGTCAAGAATGGTGGCAAAATAATTTGCATTCATTATCACTTGGGCACCCACTTGATTATCCAATTTGGAATTGATGTGATCCGAATTAGCTGTCACTCAAAACATAAAAGTTTTAGATAAGTCTCTCATCTTTCCAAATTGAGTGATCTCATACGTATTAGATACGTATTTCTATAGTTATGGGCCAAATACTGATAACTATTCAAACTGGGCCTGTACTGCAGATCAATTCTGTTCTAGGCCAATTTTCACCCTCTAAACACTCGAATTTCCAATGCTTTGTGAAATACAATATGTTAGCCCATTGAGTCAGCTCTGCACAGGATTAAGAATCACCTCAATTGGATCTTTAGGTAGAAATTTATGCCCATTTTACCGAACCTACCACAAAACAGTTATAAGATAATTAAGTACAATATTGTAAACATACATAAGTTAAGAAAATTAAATACACTAGTAATACAAAATAATCATGTAAAACTCTTATTGAATGTGTAATTTCAAGTGTTCATACCAATGATGTCGAGGAGCAATGGAACAGAGCTGAGGAAAGTCGGGAACCCAAGCTGCACGACGTGGTTGAGGAACTCTTCAAGAGGGTTGATGGTCAGACCAACTGCAATCACCACTTCGGTCCTACCTATGCCAAGCAAAGTCAAGGGCAACAACGTAAAAGATGGCAAAGGTCTGACTATGGGTGCCATGAAGGTTGTCGTAGCAGACCAGAGCAATGGAAGACCAGGGAAGCACCGGAGAGTTCGCAGCAGCTCTGTCCAACTATAGGTGGCAAAGAGGCACGTCAAGGAGCCGAAGAAGGAAACTAAATAAGTGAAAAGAAAAAAAATTATTTGTTATGGACTATAAAGCCTTAGTGATGAAAGTTGAGAAGCTGAAACAAAAAAAGGCTGAGGCTACAAACTCTCAAAATTAGGGTGAAATCCTTTTTCATGCAAACGAGACATTCAAAGCAATAACAACGCCTGATAGAAATGCATTTGAGCTTCCAAGGCAAATTCTACTTTTAAAATTCAAAATTAATTAAATCAAGACAGTTGTAGAAACTTTAAAGTGATTTTGAACTGATGCTGAAGAGAATGCGTAAAGATTTGAGAAGGAACATATTAGCATGGTTAGCAGGATTGAGCAATTAACTTAGGATTTAGAGTCTGATCGATCTAGAGACTGGGCAACTACTCTAAATGAGGCACGGGCCTCATAGACTATGGATAGGTATTTAAGCTGTGTAAGAGTTATTAAAAAGCATTACCCAAACCTTACCTCCAATGGCTCAAAGACATAATTTCTCAAGCCGAGCAGAAGGTCTTAAAGGCCCTACCTTTGGGTGATGGAAATAAAGCCTCTACTAATAACCTTTCTCCTGTTACTTAGACGTTTTTCATTTTGTATTTTACTAATTTGTAATTGAGAGGAAATTGGCCTTACAAACTCTTATATTTCAATTTTATAATAATAAAACATTATGATTGCGTAATTTTCAGATTAAGTGCAAGAGGAGCGTGGTGTTAGTATGCCAACTAGGTGTAATTCTACCTACTTAATGTTGTCAAATGCGTTGAAATTATAGAAGGATTTTGATGTGATGGCAGAAGAGAATGATATATATGAGAGTTATTATTTAGAGGAGAAAATTTGAAAAAGAAGACAAGGGCCACCAAAGTCAACGCGGGCTAGAAGAATATTGAGCATTTTGTGTCATTTTTATAATCTTTTTATAAAAAAGACATTAAAATCCAGTGTTTCATTGAGTGTAACCTCTATTTACGGCTTCAATGAGATTTGCATAATACATTCCCGCTTGAGAAAATTAAGTCAGAATGATGAGTTTTCATTAAGAGCCATGGCAAACAAGATGAGATTAAGGTTTAAAAAGTATTGAGAATCCACAAAAAAGATTAACAAGATGTTGATAATTGGTACCCTACTTTTGAAATTTTCCAACCCGACCCAAAGGTTGTCCTAATCGGGACAACTTTCTTCATCCTGATCGGGACTGGGTAGGGTCAAAAATTTCCAAACCCTGCCAAAATATAAAGTTGCCACCCCTACTAATGCTCTTGCCATTCTAGTAGGTCTATCATCTATTAAAAACTAACGATATTTAATTTGATGCTTTTGTTGTGATTGATGATTCATTTTCCAACGAACGATAGCATCAAAATTGGGTTATACAATCTAAGACATCTCCAAATGTTGGGAGTACTTTTAGTCTTTCAATTTCTTGTATTTACCAAAAGAAACTAATAGAGTTGCTCATGGTTTGGTTTACGTTTTTCACTTGTATGAATTCCAATGTATATAGTAGTAACACTATTCGAAGTTCTTTGGAACCTTTGGTTGTATAGGATTGTCCTTATCTTTCTTTTGGTGCTATGTGAAAATTATTTCCCTTTCAAGAAAAATGGGGAGGGTAGAGTTGTGTCTTGAGGCCAACGACGTAAGCTCTTACCGAGGCCAGCCACACAAGGTTTCAAAAGCTTTGGAAAGGTACACAATGACCAAGGACTAAAAAATCACTATTATCCTTGAGGATCTCAGAGTTAGATATCTGACCAACCCAACCCTTAAAATCACGAGATCGTCCAATCAAAACTATCTCAAAGACAAGATATCTTAAGCACAAATTTAATTCCAACAAGCTCGGAATAAGTTTAAATCAGGAAGATAGAGATTTTTTATAATCATAATGGGATTTTATAACATATGTCTATAAAAAAGAAGGTTCAGAGGCTTACAAAAGGGTTCTTCTTTCTAATTATTTTTTCAGATCTTTTAATTTCTTTTTAATCGAACCATCAATTCTCACAACCTACTTACTAAGAACAATACAACTTTCAAACTACCTCATTTAAATATTTTTGGTCTTTTCTATTTTTTTCTTGTAAGATATTTTGTTGACTTAAGCATTATAGAGTCGTCATTAAAAAAAAAAAAAATTCTGACATGGTATAACATTCTTTGTGAATGCAAATAACCTCGTGTAACCCAACGCATGTTGGAGTGGTCACCAACCCAATAGCAGCTTAACCCATAAGGAAATCCAATACTTGTTCCCAAAAAGAAATCTAACTCATTGGCCAATAACAATCCAAAGTCAACAATTGCAATAAACTTCTCCGTCCTAGCCAACTTGCCTATCCATGTTGAGAGTCGACGCACTAGATTCTTAATCTATTGGTGCTCTTTTCTTTACATATCCAAGTGTATAGATTTATTCTTATGTATATGATCATGACTTTATTTATGTCTGTAACTATAACCCATGAATTTCACCAGCTTGAAGTCGTTAAGACCGTCATCCAATGGAGACAAAAGGCTCGAAATGATGACATACGCAGGTTATTTTCTTACGATCTCTTCTGAGAATGTTATTACAAGAAGTTTGGCACAAATTTAATATTAAGTATAGTTTTTAAATTTTTTAGGGTGAGTAAAGCTTCAATCTCAAAAGTTTATTAATGGGTGTAGAAAAGAAACGGAAGGCTGTATTGAGTAAATATATGACTTGAAATAACTCCCTCCATAATTTTGAAAATTTTAATAAAAGGTATTTTAAATGTGTAGGATGTATAATTTTTTTTTTTAAAAAAAAAGTGGGGGCTGTAAGGTAAGGAAAAAGGTTTGAATAGAATCACTCGGCAAGTGTAATAATACCCAGTTGAGTTTCAATTGTCTGTAGAGAATTGGACTCGGATCTCTCTATTTCTGTCAAGTAGGGAATATGAGATAGTGCAGAAATTCTCATTCAAGAAAGAATACAAATCATTATCGTACACGGACTAATAATTAATTCTGGAGAGTAAACCTATAAATAAGACAACAGACTTATGGGGATAATAATCTCCACCCGTAATCATAAATTCTTCCTCCCTCTGCTTACTTTTCTTTTTCTTCTTCAATGGAAATAACTCCGGTGACGACGTTGATAGATATGGATGCGGATGCGGATGCGGATGCGGATCCAAATCTTGACTTATCCATGTATCCGTTCTTGGAAAAGTCACTATGGATTCAGGTAAGATCTTGCTGGTCGAAGCCGTAAAGAAGGTTATCAAAATTGTTGGGAGCTCCAAATTGAAGGAGATGAACGACTAATGGGAGAAGTTTTCGGTTGAAGAGACACGGATGTCAGATGCAAAAATGGTGGTGGAAGCATATTTTGTTTTTGAAAATGTTGCATAAACAAAACTAGATTTCCATCTTTCAAATGAAACAAAAAGTAATTGCTTTGAAACAAATGCAAAAATGATTAAAGTGTTTAACTATTATCTAAGTAATGGTTAAAAAGTTAATCATTTGGTATTTAAGAGTTAAACACTATTGTTGAAAATTGGAGCTGCTATTCTAGAGAACAAGCCTACCATAATTGGGTCCTATAATTGCCGGTGAGTGCATTTTGTAGTAGACTCTAGTTCGAAAATTTTCAAAGGCTTTTTTAATGTGTTTATTTCACTAATAAATTAGATTTTTTATTTTGCTACGCTAATATGTATGTATACACGTATATTGCATTGTAATAAACACGTTACACATGCATACACCTTAGAAAATTAGCATACTTTCAATGCCCAACTATGAAGTCTACTAGCTGATCAATCTTTGGGGGTGGAAAGCTATCCTTGGGGCAAGCTTTTTTCAAGTCTTTGAAGACTACGTATATCCTTCATTTTTTGTTGGCTTTTTTGACCATTACGACATTGACCAATAGTTTAGGATAGTAGACTTCTTGAATGAACCTTGTTGTCTATAGTTTTTTTTACTTCAACCACAACAACTTTATTTCTTTCTTGATTAAAAATCCTCCTCTTTTGTTTAACTAGCTTGAAAGATTAATCGACAGCTAGTGTGTGTGATATAAGAGCATGATCTATTCCCGACATGTATTTGTGTGACCAGGCTAAGATGTCCAAGAACTCCTTAACCAATGAACTCAATTCTTTTTTATCATCAACTCGAGCTGTGAGCCTATTTTTACTACCTTCTAGGGAGATCCTTATCAAACAGGTATCGCGATTATGTCTCATATTGACTTCGAGATTTTAACCCTTTTTTTTTCTCTTGGATTTATTGTAAAGATGCAAAAAGTCCTTTTAGATAAGACTATATAGCAACTCCTTGTTGTTTTTCAATCTCAACTAATGACCTCTACTCCATCTCTAATAGGAAAGTAAGGTTTTAAATAGTAGATTAACATGGCGGCATTCGAGGTTCTCGTGAAGGGTCTTCTTACATAACCATTAAAGTTTACCATCATGATTTTTATAAGCTTTTCTCTTAAAGACACAAGTAAACTTATGACTCATAATGACATAACATAACTATCACCAAATCCAAACAAGGGAGTCTGTGTTCGTTCAATCTTCAAATCTTTAATATTGAGCCCATTTAATGTGTCATTGAATATTATGTCCACAGAACTTCTTATGTCTACGAATACTCGATTTATCTCTATCCCAACTATTTATATAGTCACAACTAGTGCATCATTATAGGGATAATCGATGCCTCATGCATCTCTTTAGTAAACATTTTAGGGACTAACTAAACTTATAAAATTTTAGTGGTTGGAGTGGTACACATCACTTAATGTCCTACCAGTAAGTACCGAGAGTAATTATTTATTTGTGTGTTTGAATCTTTAACCAATATAGAACCTCTTGAAATAATCATGGTTGTTCCTTCACGGGTTGAGACTATAAGTATTGATTATCCTAAGGTGCATACATATGAGATTGTGTTCATCATAACAAAATCATGCATCATATACATATTTGTGCGCAATGGAAGTTTGGAATCTAATTTTGTAAGCGATAAACACAATAAAATTTTCATGTTATCTCATAAATAAAAATACAAAGGTTTGTAGAGAATCACCTTGACAAGCCTTTAGAATTTATGTTGCCGGAGTTCTCGCCTTAAAGTAAACTTGTTGTAAATTCTAGTACCCAAATTGGTGGGCTTGGGTAATCTAAAATGATAACTTAATTCCAGCAAGAATTTACACACTTAAACCCTAATTTAACTATTAAACTAATTAGCTTAACACTTAAGTTAGGACTACTAAAATACAATAAGTAATGTTTGTTCTAGTTTAACTTTTAAACAATAAAACTCACTTCATGGTTACTAGGAGAATCATTTGCCATATTAGAAGAAAAAGATGTAGTTTTTAACTTTTGAAAAAATAGCTCTCAACTTTTGAACTATAGCACTTCTCCTTTCTTTTTCTTAATGGCCAAATATTATCCTCGTCCAAGAGCAAACATTTTACACCTTTTATTTGTTTTAGCTTTCCTCTATTATTCAACAAATGGCCCATTATAGTATGGTCACCCATGCTTGCATATTTACACTTGTTTTTGTATTTGTTTACATTAAACAAAACAAAGCCTAATAATGCATGAGTGATAGCCAATTGTGAGAGAAAGCAAAATGAAGAAACATTTTCTTGTAATATACATCTTGACCCCACAATTGACTTGTCCATTTGTATTTATTTTTTATACATTTATATTAAATAAATCAAATGCAAATAATGAAAAAATGTGGGCTGAGAGAGACAAAGCAATTTGAAGAAACAATTTTTCTTCATTTGCTTGTAATACACACTTTGGTCCTACCAATCTCATGCCATGCTTTAGTGTTTTTTCTTTTATTAATTTAATCAATATTAAATTAATTAGAACACATGCATAATTATAATAAATAATAATTGTTTGACTTAATTAAAATAATATCAAATGTTATTTTATTATTTTATTTAATAAATAATTTAATGAATAAAATAATGATCTTGTTTATTCAACAAGTAAGGTTATTTTAGTAATTTTTAAGTCAAACAATAATTGGCCTATAATGTGCCACATGTCATCATTCTATTAGTCAACAACTATTGTTAACTAATTAATGCACTTAACACTTAAGTCTTAACATGTACACATCCCGAGGGACACTGAAACAAATGTCCAGTCTACTGAAATTTATTGGATTGAACTATTCAATCGGTACGCTGCCCTGGTGCACAACGAGTACACTTCATATTGCAGGACTCCTTAAGTCCACGCTTGATTTGTCAAACGGAACTATGTCATGAGTCTGAGATCCATGCTTCACGCACACGTCACGGATATTACAAATTAGCGTAGTAGACCATGCAAGTTGAGATCATCACGCATACATATAATTCTTCTGCCATTTATATCCTAGAAGAGCGGTAATATAGATCATCACCGTTAAATCTCCACAATCTCATCTGTGAACTTATCTCAGGGCGCGTATCTCGATAAAAAAATATACTCAAATACCTTTATGATATTGTTTAACCCTGTAAGAAACTCTTTTTCTAGGTTTATTGCTATGGCTATAAGTTTTTCTGAGATACAGTCTCAGAGTATTCGAATATACAACTCACCCATGTGAGCTAACAGATCCCATATCTGTGCACACCAGACTCCATGAGCATCGGACTATACCCAATGACACATAGCGGTTAGACCATGAAAAGTCTCTGACATATGTATAATGGTGGATCACTCACAAGCCCACCATAATGCTCAGGTCAAAAACCCACATGCACTACTCAACTTGAGAGGATCTACCATTGACGACTTCATGGGATGTCTATTAAGGTCCTCGTTGAGCCTGTTCAATATTCAATCCTCACTGAATACCCGTATGCCATACAAACTTTCAGTAAGCCCATAGTCAACTAAGAACAACTATCTAAACCATCTAGATATGGTCATATACTGATCTATAATAATGGGTTTCATCGACAGATCTGTATCTGTGAATTAGACCAGGAACATCGTGTTTAAGAATACACGTACATAACAACATTTCTTAGCACCTATTGCAACTCTTTACAACTATGTTATTATTGATGTACTATTTACAGACAAGGTCTTAACTCTTAGATTTTACTAACTTTTATAACCTACTAACTTTTAGTAATGCTAATTATTAGAAATTATAATTCTCAGCATTACTAACCTTTAGCGCTGGTCTAAACTCCTTTAGGCTATATCTGAACTCTTTCACATCATATAATGTTTGCAGCGTTACAAGCACTGTACCATTTAATTAATAAAATTAGTAATTTAATAAAAATATACTGTATAAATATTATAAAATAAATTATTCATACAAAATGAAATGGCACGTAAGTACAAATTTCAATAAAGGCTTCTTTAACCTCATATCGGCCTTAAACTCTTTCAAGTACCCATTTTTCATCAGTATGCCTACTTGAAATCTTAAAGATGTGCACCCATTAGTAGTATGGTCGTGGTTATAATGGTACACACCTTTTGTCTTAACTTTTCTGTTCAGGTGGCATTGTGAGGGGTCTTAGCTCCTCAAGCAGACCTTTGTCTTTGATAGCTTCAAACACCACTGCTAAGAGAACAGTCAAAGGGGTGTATTTTTCTCCCTGTACTTTTACCACTCTAAGAAGAGATCGCCTCATCCAATCCCCCCTATGTCCTCCTTGAAGAGGTTCTTTTAGGATACTTCACTAATTTTTATGGTGCTTATCTCTTCACTCTCGTGCCATCCTCATTTTGAAGGACCTTTTAGATTTGTGTCCCTACGTCTTTCCTCATGCATCTACTTCAACAATTTTTGTTGTTGTTTCTTCTTCTTAAATTTTCATATATTAAGGAGCTTGTTCCTAGGCGAGCGCATACATTGTTGACAAGTTTTTCGAATAGGTAATACTAGAATTAACTTAATTTTAATCTTAATTTTAGAGATTCTAGTGTGATGGGCAAATTAAACACTCCAAGCAAAATTCCTTCTTGGTGAAATTATTCTATGAAGCTTCTCAAGTGTTCAGTCTAACCTTATTTAAGTCGTCATAGCTGTTATGGGTCTTTGGCCTTCTCATGGCCTCCTTAAAAATGCTGAACAAATTTATCGGTCAGCTCACTGGAGGATGAAATGCTCTTCTATCTTAGGCTTGTTTACGCTCAAAATATAACGCGGCTATCGCAGTATAGATTGAGGTGTCGATCCCACGAGAAAGCTCTTGGCAAAATAGGTTAGTGAAGTAAAATATTAAAGCAGTAGCAAAGGGCTAATTGATTTAAACGGATGAGATAGAATTGTCTATGAATTGAGGAAAATGTCTTATGATGATTTAAGCAAGGCTTTGAGAATCACAATTATGCTTTATAAATCTACTCTATACATTGATTCGATATTTATAACTCAACTGAAAGTTTCACATCCCAAACAATCAATCGGAAGGTATGTAATATATAGCACATTTGATAACATATGTATTTGATTTAGTTAAACTCTTTGCAAATATTAACACACATCATGTTATTTATACAAGTTATCTAAGATCGACAATATATCATTTTGACAATATTGCAGTAAAAGATTAACTTGAATATCAAACATTTATTACCCTTACATGTTATCCAAGATCGACAATATATCAAATTGACAATACTGCAGTAAAAGATTAACATATAAAACAATGTAACCAGTAACAATTATAAATCAACATGAATCACATAAGAAAAGCATGACTGAACATATATGAGACATGAGAATTATAACCTCTGGATTATAGAAAATAAAATAGATAAGAGTTTAATCAAAACCAAACTTACAACATTTATAGCTCTTGACACCGAATCAAAGCATGGAAGTAGATTTACTACACATAAAAGTTCATCTCTTAGCCTTGCTAGGAACTCTAGCCTAAATTACAATACATGTTAATGAGAATAAAAGAAGAGAGAAATTATCTATTGTTAAAAACGTCCTAAGTGTCTCCTTATATAGGCAATGAATGGACATATGTCATGGATGACATCAATCTTCAATAATTTTAAGCCAATAACTCGTGTATCCACTTGCAGCACGTTTTTGATAATGTAAATGATCAATTCAGCTTCTGCGGCCGACATGAAAGTTGTAGAATTTTGACTCTTCTTTCCATAGGCACTGATTTCATGCAAATTGGATGAGTATCCAATGAGATATGAGCAAAATTCCAAAGATACATCAGAATTCGGCCAACAACCATTTTACCCACTTGCAATGCGATTTGGTCCATGATAACGGCTAATTTGGACTTTACCATAAACATACGAATTGTTGATAGTTAAGTCAAAAATTCACAGCTTCAAGAATTATACCAATTGAGTACGTATTTTGGGAGATACGGTCCAAATACGTGAGTTGGGTCAAGCTGGGTAAGAGTTGTAGTCCGATTCTGTTGTATCTCAATTTTTGGCCCATAACATGTTGGATTTGGCTTTTCCACTATTCTTCAAATTTGTGTAAGATTGAGTCATGTTGCACCAGGTTCAATAATTTCTTCATTTCAATTTCTACATTGAGAGTTATGTCCAATTTACCTAAACCTGTCCAAATAACATTCATTAATCACAATTTAAGGAGAACACTTTATTTCAAGCTAAAAATACAGAAAATACTAAAATTGGTGACATTAAATGGTGATTGAATCTTTTAACAACATGTATTTTCATGTGTTCATCAAGGCTTCAGAACCAAAAAATGGTTTCTCTATCCAGATTCATATGGGATAGACAACACGTCTACCTTTACCTAAAATTTGATATCGAAAATAGATTCATTACCTAATCGACGTAATGATGAAAGGCCGATATGCCTTTATAAATTAGTTGGCTTTATACCTTAAATCACACTGGCAATTTTATATCTCTGAGTTCATCAGTAAGATGAGACATTTTCTCTTACTCACTTACCTTTGGGGGAGGAAGTTCTTGCCTTACCTCCATTCTCAATGAGTTATTGTAATAGCTCTTATACACTTTGAACTTTTTCTGTTGGCGAGTCTCTGGACTTAGGTGCTAAATTATGCTACATATTATAGTCACGATGTTTTATCTTATTTAGATTCTTTCTTGCGTTCTCCTTGATTCTGCTATTTTCTCTTCCCCTATTCAACATTTCCCTAGCTTTTTTGTCAATTTTGCTATCTTATCTTCATTTGTTTAGGATTTTTCAAGCATCTCCCTTAACTCTACTATCTTCACTTCACTTGTGTAAAATTTCTCTAGCATCATGGATGTCCTTACTTTATCTTCTAAGTCTATCCAATATTCTTCAGGCCTCGCCTTCTCCTAAACTTCCCTTTGCTTCATAACGTCTCAAAAGGTTTGATTTTTCTATTTTTGATTAGGCAAGAGCAGGATCATGGTCTCCTCAGTGTAACCTTCTACTCAGTGGGTGACTATCTTCTTCAGAAGACTCTACTAGAACCCATTTGCCTTTTTATTTTTGGGTTAGTTAATAAGAAACTTCCTTTTACTATTGAAATGATACTCCTCAAATTTTAGGAATTATGCTATGATCCAGGGTTTTGTTGGGATTCTTATAATCCTCCCAAGTTCTCACTCTTTTTCAAAACTTCAATCATTAAGTTTTTTAGTCTATCCCTATCTTGTCATGACTTTCTTAGTTCTTCTTCCAGTGCTTTTGCCAGTCTAAAAATTCTGCATCTTGATATGGCACATTACTATTTCATACTTCTATAGATCTACTTGTCTTTGTGGTCCTAGAATCCCATTAACTAGCAGGGTTTGCCCGCTATTTTAAGCGGCCATGGAGAAGGTATTAGCATCCTTTGAACGTTCATTCTTCATATTTTTTATCTTATTAAATAGTTTTTTGTTTTGATTCCCACAAACAGCACTAAACTCTTGACTAAAAAAATTTGTTAATTTTTAAATCAATGAGTTGACTTTATTTCTCTTAGAAAGCTTAGCTATTTAAGAAGAATTAGCAATTGGATTGGGCTAGTGCACTCTAAGGACGTTAGGCCTAATGAGAATCCTACAACCAAAGACAAATGGTGAGGTCGAGCCAGAGGTTTTCTAAGCAAAGGCATTCCAATGCTCAAGTCAACAACAATCCAAAATAAATAAAAAATAAAAAAGAAAGGGGGTGCAAGAAAGGTAGATGGTAAATGATGAACTAGAGCTAAATTGAGAGTCTTAAGGAAGACAACACTTAAGGCCTTCAGAATATTGTCACTTTGATTTTTGTTATTGAGAACGACAGTCTCCTATTTTTAGTCACAATAATCATTCATCATAATAGTAATCATCTATCTCTTGGTAAAATTGGATCTTATTTATAAAGTTGTAATATAAGTTTGATACGCAATATTAGAATCCTAGTAGGGTTAGAAGTTACTCGAGACTTTCCCTTCTTATTCAAATATTAGAGTTTTAACCGATTTAGCAGTACTTGCACAAGTTAATCTCCCTCTAAAATTTTGGCAGGAGGCCTTCAGCACTACAACTCATTTAATGTGTTTACATAACTTGGCTTAAATATGATCCAAATAAAAGAAACATCTTGACCATACTACAACTCATTTTGTGTTTTTATGCTGCAACTCATCTTGTTTATAAATAAAAGAATTTATTACTTCATAACTTATACTTCTAAGTACAATAGCCTGAAATTTTTCTTTTAGCAGTAAAAAATATAATTTAATTAATATAATGATCTAGAAACGCAAAACAATTACTACAAACAATATATCAAACTAATACAATGACTTAGATACTAAATGGCTACAATGGAAGAACAAAAAAGCATAGATTTGACATTAAAATGTTGAATTCCACTCCGTCCAACAAAGAAAACACTTTAGCATATAGAAGAAAAAAATTTAATTACAACAAAAGCATAAATGTGCAACATTTCTTTCTTCTTTTTTTTTTTTTGAAAGAATCAATAATATTCTCGATTAATGTTTTTAAAAAAAAAAAAGAAATAGTGTTATCATATTAATTTAAAGAAACAAAAGAGAAAAAAAAATTACCATAAGTACATAAAAAAATAAAAATAAAATAGAAAAATATTTATGAATACTTCACCTAACTTGCACCCATCCCAAACTCACGACAGATATTAATATTGTATACCAAACGTATCCTAAACTCGATTCAAGCTTTACCAACCATCATTAATCAATGTACGTTAAAGGCTCTTCATCTTTTTAAAAAGAGAGAATTTAAAGGTTCTTACCCACTTATCTCTTTCAATCATAGCCTTAATTTAAATTTAAACCATTTTGTCACCTTTGAAAAGGAACCAACTCATCCCATGATATCTAAAGAGAAGGTTGGAATATTCAAACTAAAATCTTATACACAAACCAAGGCACTCAATGTCACATCTTTAATGCCACTACATATCAAAGTAGCCTTAAATAATCTAGCTTAGAAATAAGTTAAGAGAAGTTCAAAACCCTTTCAAAAAAAAAAAAAAAAACAAACCTAGCCTTTAATATCCTTTAGGCCATAACTTATATTAGTTAAAAATAAATGGGTCTTCAAAGTAAAAGAAAACTCAAGTGGGATTATAGCTAAGCCCAAAGCAAGACTTCTTTGCTAAAAGGTTTCATCAAACCCTAGGACTTGATTACTCAAAGACATACAGTCCTATTGTTAAAGCATCAATCATAGGGTAATCTTAAGCTTTGTAATGATAGGAAAATGGGGTCTCAAATAAATTGATGTTAATAATACTTTTCCTTAGTGGAGAAGTGATAAAGATAATGAAATATAAATAAGCAACCCAAAAAGAAGAGTTGGGTATTAAAAATATTTATGCATTAATATGTTCAATTTATATAATATGTAAAATATAAGCAAATTCAATACACAAATATTATAATAAATAAGATGTAGAGTACAAAAATAGTAGCACCCAAATATCTACATAGTTCGGCAATCTACACGATTTACGTCTATGTCTCAAGTAACTCGTTTTGAGGATTTTACAAAACTTACTTCAAACCAAGATCAAAATTTAATACACTTGACTTCCAAAGTGTCCAAAAATCTTTACAATGCATGAGCATCCTTTTACTCTGAAATGTTTCCCTAAACACTTGAATAATCCTAATAATAATACTAATACAAAAAAATAATAATAATCTAAACTCTTAAATGAGTTAATTTGAAGACATAAGCACAATTGGGGGGATTAAGGATATTGAAATGTGTTGTCTTCATGTATTTTAAGCATCTTTGAATAAGGTAATTATAGAGAAATGAGAAAATCAACCGTTAGAGCTCATTTCTAATCATTCCAGCACTTATCCAAGTTAAACCCACAAGATTTGAAAAAACTGGTTTTGCATATTGAACCATATGGCCGATTTAGCAAACAATATAGTCGATTTGACTTAGGACAGAAATTTTAAAGTTTTACAAGTTTCAGTTTTATGAAATTTATCCCTTTTTTAAAATAAAACATGTTTTTTAAGGATTCAAATAATTTGAAAAATATGTTTTTTTTACTAATTAAGATTTAGCTCTCAAATGTAAATTAAATACCTATATCATTACAAGCACTAAAAATAATGAATTATAACTACTTTGTAGCTTGTCTTGATTTTTAATTTACCTCCATAAAATTTGGTGTTACTTGATTTTTCATTAAATAAATCCTTCAAAATAACTTGTGGTCATATTAAGTAATCAAATATGGTATATAAGAAAATATTTATTTGTTATCATCAAAATCAAGGTTAGTATGATCATGTAGCTCAATAGACAGTCTGCGTGCTTCAACCTAAAGGTTTTATTAACAAAAACAACCCAAATTATGTATATAAACTGACTAAACCTTATGTGGACTCGAACAAGCACCAAGGGCATGGTTTTAAAAGTTAAAATCTGCCTTAGTTGCTTGAGGATACAAATACTCTATATGTGATCATTCCTTATTCTACAAGATTGAAAAATCTTCCCTAACTATTATGTCGGTGTATGAGGATGATATCATAGTGATACGAAATAATTATCCCCTCATAGAAGATCTTATTAGAAACTTAGCTCCAATTTTGCACTAAAAGATCTTGAGAAGCTATTTAACTTCTTACATATTGAAGTTTTAATAACATAACACTCTTTAATATTGCCACAAACTAAATATATACAGGATCTCCTTGAAAGAACTAATATGTTTCAATGTAAAGGCACATCCACCCCCTTAACTACAAATTATAAACTAACTAAAGGTGATGGTGACCTCCTGTATAGAAGTATGATTGGGTCCCATCAATATGCTACCCTTACCAGACTTGAACTTGCACTTGTTGTCAATAAAAGCAGCCATTTTATGGCCTTACTTCTATGACTTCACTGGATAGCATGCAAAAGGGTATTGAGATATCTGAAAAACAAAAGGTATGGCATAGAATTTTATTATACTTAGATATAAATATAATTACCTTCTCAAATTCAGACTAAGGATGTGATACAAGCAACATAGAATCAATCAGTGGCTACTTTGGCTATCTTAGAGTTAACTTGGTTTTATAGAGCTCTACAAAAGCAACATGTTGTTTGATCGAGTGCATAAGTTGAATATATAGCCTTAGCTCATACTACAGCTAGGATCACCTGGATACAATCAATGATAAGTGAATTAAATCTTCATCCTCTATCAAACTAGTGGTATGGAGTGACAGTGCAAATACAGCAGTTGTTCACACCAACCTACTTACCATGCCAAAACCAAGCATATAGAAATAAACTTCCATTTTGTTTGAGATAAAGTTGCTACAGGAAAAACTTTTAGTTAAATTCATACCAATTAACTAGCAAATTTCACACATGCTTACCAGACCTCTACCCTACTCTAAATTTTGTACTTGATAACCAAATTCAAGGTCCTACACAGGACTTCAGCATAAAAGGGAATGTTGAAGATACTGCAAACCCCTTAGGCTTATCAAACTCCTAGGCTATAACCCCTTAAAGTACAAGAGCTACATCTAAATACCAACACAACTTGAAACATTCATCAACACCAACACCAGCAGCCATAATAAAAGATAATGCTAGCACCACTACATATAAGACACCTCAACATCACAGTTAACCATCAAGGTCAAGAGAGCAAGATTAATCTAAGGGCTACAAATGACCTAAACTCTTTATTTTTGGGCTTTATGTAAAAAAATAGCTTGGAAACTACTCCGCTTTATTATTTTTTTTCATCAGCAATAACGAATTAAGATTCTCTTTTAATCTAAACCTACTTGCTCTTTTAAAGATTTTGCGACCAATAAACTTGCTTTTTTAAAAGATTTTGCGACCAATAACCCATTTATATTCATGTTGAACTCATTTTTGTATAATTGTATTGTTAGTTAGTCTTGACTAACAAAATTCGTTGATTTGTTTTTTCAACCAAAAAGTAGGATAAAGAAGAAAAAAAAATAAGAGTTGGTGAACTGAAAATAATGCTTCAACAACCTAAGTTTTGGGATTAAATTTTAGAAAAGTTCAGCATTTTCTCTATTTTGTTCATTTGTTTGGAAGTGAATATTGTAATAGGATATAGGTGGCTACATCTCTGCTCACAAGTAAAGCTCAGTATTTGGCACAAACCGCACAATCATTTGATGGAAGAGGAAGACTGCACAAGGAGGAAAGAATCAAAGATGCTTTGCCTGGTTTTTGTGATTGGGGCTGGGCTCCATTTGAGGACTCGGGAACTTTTGTCAAGGGGGTTTCGCTGAACACTTAAGCTGGTAAAAGATTTAGATTTTTGAAATGAAAAAACAACACTTAAGCTGGTTTTTCATTTTTGTTTGTGACTGCTGTTGAAGCGGAAGCACACAAACAAGCTAAACAATTCACCCAAGTAATATAATAATGCAGAACAAGTTATTAAGAAATAAAAGAGAGAAAGGGTAAAAGAAGAACACACAAAGAATTACGTGGTTCGGCAACTTGCCTACGTCCACGGCGGATCAAGATCACACTTTTCTGTTATTATGAATCACAAGGTAACCACAAAGTATGCCTATTACAAGAAAGATCACAAAGAAAACTCTCTCTTTCTTCTAGGGATTTTCTCTCACAAAGAACCACTAAGAATAATCACTAAAATTATTGTTGATCACCAAGATCTCTCTAAGATCACAAAGATCTCTCTAAGATCACAAAAATCTCACTAACTTGATCACAAAGATTGTCAAGATCACAAAGTTATGTTTACAAGCCAATTGATAGCCTTTATATAGGCCTTGGGACGTCCTAGGTATTCCCTATACGTGTGGGAATCATATTAAGGAGTCCTAGAGCAAGTGGGAGACGAAATTAGAAAGTTTCCTAATTTCGGGATACTGTTCCCGCGTCCAGCGCTGCAGCGCTGGAATCTCGTCGCTCCAGCGTTGGCGCGCTTCTGCTGAGCGCTGTGCCGCTGGATTCCTGGCGCTGCGGTGCTGAGTGTTCTGTTCTGGCGCCGCGGTGCCCACTCCTGGTCGCCGCGGCGCTGGTCGCATGGTGCGCCTTCTCATTTTTGCCTCTTTTCACGTCCGTCTTCGATCCGTGTGCACCCTACACACTTAGCTTGATCCCCAAATCATATTCCAATGATTTTTAATCAATATTCTCACAAATCCCCTCCTTGATTCAAAATCATTCACAAAGTAAATCGATCTCTCATTTCCGCATCTTTGGTCACCCTCACAAAGTAATGACTGCAGTTAAGTCCTTGCATAGGACAAACTTAACCGAGGGCAGTGGCTTAGTCAACATATCAGTAAGGTTTTTAGATGACACTATCTTTGTCAAACTAACTTCACCACTTTGGATAATCTCACGAATGTAATGGAGCCTCACATCAATGTGTTTCGACCTCTCGTGGAACACTGGATGCTTGCTTAGGTGTACGGCACTCTGGCTGTCATAGTATACACCAGTGTTTACATCTTTACGAGCCAATATCTCCGCGCATATGCCTTTTAACCACACGGGCTCCTTTATAGCTTCACCAACAGCTATGTACTCTGCCTCTGTGGTAGAAAGTGCAACCACATGTTGTAGAACTGATCTCCAACACACACTACACCCAAACACTGTGAATACGTAGCCCGTCAACGATCTTCTCTTGTCAAGATTACCTGCATAATCTGAGTCTACGTACCCTCTTACCATTTCATTGCTGTCCTCGTCCCTCTTATACACCAACCCATGATTCGACGTTCCCTTGAGATATCTCAGAATCCACTTTACTGCAAGCCAGTGATCTTTACCCGGATTCGCCATGTATCTACTCACCACACTCACAGCCTGTGTTATGTCTGGTCTTGTGCAAACCATTGCATATATGATGCTCCCCACAGCGCTTGCATACGGTACTTTGCTCATCTGCAGTTTCTCATCCTCGAATGTCGGCGACTGTGCTGCTGACAGTCTGAAATGCATGGCCAAAGGAGTAGAGACAGCCTTTGCGTTTGACATACCAAACTTCTCCAGAATTTTGACTATATATCGTTGTTGGGATAAGAAGATAACATCTCTTCTTTCCCTCACAATGTCCATACCTAAAATTCTCTTCGCTGCTCCTAAATCCTTCATTTCAAACTCGCCACTTAACTGCTTCTTGAGCTTTTGTATTTCTTCCATATTCTTGCATGCGATCAACATATCATCGACGTATAGAAGCAAATACATCATCCCACAACTCATGTTCTTGAAGTACACGCATCCATCATACTTGCTCCTACTAAAGCCACAAGCCATCATAAACTCATCAAATCTCCTATACCACTATCTAGGTGATTGCTTTAACCCGTATAATGACTTCTTTAGCAAACAAGCATGATCTTCTTTACCGGGCTCCTCGAACCCTTGCGGCTGTGCCATGTATATTGTTTCTTCAAGCTCTCCATGTAGAAAAGCTATCTTTACATCCATCTGCTCTAGATGTAAATCAAGGTTTGCACACATAGCTAACAAAATCCTAATAGATGTGTGCTTGACAACTGGAGAGAATATCTCATGAAAATCGATTCCCTCTCTTTGAGTAAAACCTTGTGCTACTAACCTAGCCTTAAATCTAATAGGCTCAATCCCCGGTATCCCCTCCTTCACCTTATACACCCACTTACACCCGACTAGCTTCTTTTGAGGTCTCTCCACCAACTTTCAGGTATTGTTCTTCCTAAGAGAACAAATTTCTTTTTTCATGGCCTGCTGCCATTCTTTTTTGTTTTCACTCTTCATAGCCTCACCATATGTCCTAGGCTCATCATACTCAAGAGTGTAAGTAGAATTAAAAGCATGAACAATTAAGTCTGCTTATGCATACCTGACTGGTGGGTTAATCGTTCTCCTTAGCCTGTTTCTAGCAAGCTGGTACTCTTCAAGTTCCAACTCAGGAGTTCTAGTCTTCTTTTGGGTGGACTTGGAGGAACTCGCCAGTGTTTTTGGTTCATCTTCAAGGATTTTCTTGTTGAAGTGTTGATCTGTGGGCATATCAGATCCGTTTTCAGGCGTTACTTCAACTTCTATTGACTCGGGTGCTGAGTTTTCCTTGGTCACAGGTTCTTCTTTCTCATCTACTTGGGAGGTTTTCAACATCGTCATCTCATCGAACGTCACATCACGACTTATGATACTCCTTGGTGGTGTTAAGTCTTTACACCACACCTTGTATCCTTTTACTCCTTCGGGGTATCCTTTTACTCCTTTGATAGCTCTAGGTTTTAACTTCTCCTCCTTAACATGTACAAAGGCAGGGCAACCAAATATTCTAAGATGGTCATACTTTGGAGGATTGCCAAACCATTTCTCTTCTGGCGTCTTGAAGTCAATTGATGATGAGGGACTTCTTTTTATCAAGTAAGCAGCAGTCACTACAGCTTCTCCCCAGAATGTCTTGGACATCTTTGCATTGGTAAGCATGCATCAAACCCTTTCAAGTAGGGTCATGTTCATCCTCTCAGCTACCCCATTCTGCTGCAGTGTTGATCTTACTGTTCTGTGCCTTGCAATCCCATGCTTGGCACAAAACTCATCAAACTCTCTGTTGCAAAACTCGAGGCCGTTGTCAGTTCTCAACCTCTTCACTCTTTTGTCAGTTTGATTCTCAACAAGAGCCTTCCAAGTCTTGAACACATCAAATACTTGATCCTTACTCTTCAACACATAGACCCACAGCTTCCTCGAATAGTCATCAATCAAGCTGAGAAAATATCTAGCACCACCACGAGTAGCTGTCTGAGCTGGTCCCCAAAGATCCGAGTGTATGTAGTCAAGAGTCCCCTTAGTCTTATGTTCGCCGGTACTGAACCTCACTCTATGTGCTTTCCCTAGCACACAATGCTCACAAAACTCCAAGGGCTGGAACTTATCCTCACCAAACGCCTTTTGACTATATAACTCCTTTAGGTTTCTCTCGCCTAAGTGTGCCAGTCTAAGATGCCATAACTTGGTTTACATACTCTCATCATCTACAGAGAATAGTGCAGAACCACTCACGACTTCACCCTTAAGCACATAAACACCTTTGTGCTTCTCTCCTCTCATCACCACCATGGAACCTCTCAAAACTCTTAAAATCCCTCCGTCGATCCTGATGGAACACCCATTCTAGTCTAAAGTCCCTAGTGAGATCAAGTTTCTCTTCAAGTCAAGAACATACCTAATATCTGTCAACTTTCTCACTCGCCCATCATGCAACCTAAGCTTAACACTACCAATTCTCATCATCTGACATGCAACGTCATTACCCATTAAGACCTTACCACCACTAATAGGCTGAAAATTTATAAACCAAGACTTGTGCAGGCACATGTGAAAAGTACAACCAGAATCTAAAACCCATTGTTTAGAGTTTATACCATCAGTAGTGACGAGTGTCTCTGCGCTGTCATAGCTATCATCATAGGCAAGCGCAGCATCCGCTTTCTTCTTGTCCTGTGCTTTCTTCTTAGGACAGTCCTTTATGAAGTGCTCATCTTTCTTACAGCAATAGTACTTCCTAGGAGTCCTAGACTTTGACCTTGAGCCTTTTTTCTTCCCATCTCTATATGAGGGCCTTCCTCTTACAGATAAACTTTCTGCATTGCCCTCAGCCTGCTTTCTTAATAACTTTGAGTTTAATGATGATTTCACATCACTCATCGTTAAACTCTCTCTACCGTAGAGTAGCGTATCAACAAAACTCTCATAGCTCTTGGGGAGTGAACTCAGCAGGATAATTGCTCTATCTTCATCTTCTATCTTGATGTTGATAGACTCAAGATCAAGGATGATCTTATTGAAGGTGTCTATATGATCTTTCATCGGCGTCCCCTCTAACATGGACAGCTGATACAGCTTCTTCTTTATATGTAGTCTGTTGGCCAACGATTTTCTCATATAAAGAGAGTCAAGCTTCTTCCAAAGATCTATTGCCGTCATCTCATCTACTACTTCCCTTAGTACTTCATCGCTCAATGACAGAACGATTGTGCTATGAGCTCTTTCTTGAATGTCCCTTCTTTCTGCTTCTACTCTAGATGACTCTAACATCTTCTCTTCATCACTAGATGAAGCTGCAGTCTCCTCTAATGCCGAACCAAGTCTTTGGCTCACCAACAACGCCTTAACCTTCATCTTTCACAGATTGAAGTCATTCGTACCGTTGAATTTCTCTACCTCATACTTGGGTGTGGCCATGTTTGCTTAGAACCAAAGCTCTAATACTAGTTTGTTGAAGCGGAAGCACACAAACAAACTAAACAATTCACCCAAGTAATATAATAATGCAGAACAAATTATTAAGAAATAAAAGAGAGAAAGGGTAAAAGAAGAACACACAAAGAATTACGTGGTTCGGCAACTTGCTTACGTCCACAGCGGATCAAGATCACACTTTTCTGTTATTATGAATCACAATGCAACCACAAAGTATGCCTATTATAAGAAAGATCACAAAGAAAACTCTCTCTTTCTTCTAGAGATTTTCTCTCACAAAGAACCACTAAGAATAATCACTAAGATTATTGTTGATCACCAAGATCTCTCTAAGATCACAAAGATCTCTCTAAGATCACAAAAATCTCACTAACTTGATCACAAAGATTGTCAAGATCACAAAGTTATGTTTACAAGCCAATTGATAGCCTTTATATAGGCCTTGGGACGTCCTAGGTATTCCCTATACGTGTGGGAGTTGTATTAGGGAGTCCTAGAGCAAGTGGGAGACGAAATTAGGAAGTTTCCTAATTTCGGGATACTGTTCCCGCGTCCAGCGCTGCAGCGCTGGAATCTCGTCGCTCCAGCGCTGGCGCGCTTCTGCTGAGCGCTGCGGCGCTGAGTGTTCTTTTCTGACACCGCAGCGCCCACTTCTAGTCGCCGCGGCGCTGGTCGCATGGTGCGCCTTCTCGTTTTTCGCCTCCTTTCGCGTCCGTCTTCAATCCGTGTGTACCCTACACACTTAACTTAATTCCCAAATTATATTTTAATAATTTTTAATCAATATTCTCACAACTACCATTTCTATAAACTATAAGGTACCCTTTCCCTTGACCACCTGAACTTTAGCATGCTCTCCATAAGAAATGAACAGTTGTTTAAGCATATATCTCCAAGTCTTAAATTTGTTTTGTTCCGTTCCATCGAGTGGAATATTAGACTGTGTCTGTATGCACAGATATAACACAAAAAAAGTACAACAACTGCCCAAATAAATACAATCCCACCCCCACACCCACCCCACTAGCCCACATCTTTGATCCACTTATAACCAAATGAAAATTGAACTGTTCTTGTTTTTTGCTTGTTTCTGGTTTTCACCTCCTGCCTTTCTCCTTGTCCCTACCTCCAAAAAGTAAATCCACATACACACACAAACCCTGTGCAAGTGCAATGCAGCAGTGGTAGAGAAATGTCTAGGCTTTAAAAGTTGAAAAGCTGTAAGTAACATGATGATCTCTGTAAAAGAAAAAAAAAATCTTGAAAATTGTTATGGATTAAATTATAAAAAATTTCTTAAGTCAAAAATTATATATTTGTTAACAATGCAGACAGATATCATTTGAAAATGAGTAGTTCTTGGTGACCCGATTGAACAGAAGATGCCTGAATTCTTCTGTTCACACGGCACATTCCAATTCCCAGAGTGACACAAAATCATGAAATTTTTCAATCATTCTTGCATTTAACAAATAATTTATGCATTTTCAATCATTGATTCTCAAGGGTGATATTGTAACAAATTCATTAATTTTCCAACACAAGTTTTTGCAGATTTGTGACCTTGTTCACTCGGACAACTAAAAATTTTTACAATAATTACCGATTCCATTTCACAATAACTGTAAATTAAAGGTAAAGGACCCATAATCCATTGAATTTGCATAACATTCCAATAATCCATCCATTGAATTTGACACAACACAACATAACACATGCATTGGATTAGATCATAGGATCTAATAGTATAGTTTTCAATTTAAAACTCAAAAGAAGAAAATGAAAATAGAAGGGCGAAGATCAGTAAATTTACCATTGATTGATACACAAGACCAAACAGTTGAGGGCAAATGGTTTGGTGGGTCTTGAAATGAACACCACCCTTTGGACACCAACATCAACATGGCAACTACCTTCACAAATCACAACACTACTACTGCTTTAATAATTTCACCACCAAACCCTTGTCTAAACCTCACACTAACGCCCAGAATTGACCCTTGCTGGCCCCAGAACGAACATGGCATGCACCATGGTGTCCTATTAATATCATCAAAAGTTTATTCCTTTTTAATTGATTTATTTTCAAATTAATAAAACTCACGTACATTATCCAAAGTCACAATTGAAATATTAAATTTATCCTTTCATTAATTTTTCTTTAAAGAAAAAGGAAACATTATTGATTGATTTAGGCACAAATGAGGTAAATTTTATACTATAATGAAGAAAAAGAGAAAAAGAATTGTTTGAAAATCACTAAATATGATAAGATTTACAAACAAGCCCATAACAGTAAAAAGCCTACAAATTACCCATACACTACAAACTTACCGAACTTCTGACCCTTTTATTGACCCGGCTCAAAACCCGACTCCAGCCGCGCCGATCCTGAGCGTGTCAGGGCGATGCGGCTCAATCTTTCTATTCTTCCAAAAACAAGTCTCAGGAGCAAGTTTAGCAGACGATTTTCTCGGCTCGGACTTACAGCGAGTCAGCGCAAACGGTTCGTAAGACGGCTTGGCTCCGACAAGCTTCTGCTCTATCATGGTATTCATCGTTTTCACGGAAGGCGCGCCGAGAGCCGGAGGCAGAGGAGGAGCCGCTGGGAAAGAGCAAGATGACCTCGGCGGCTGCATTAACAACTGGCACTGCGGCGCGGGATTAGAGTCAATGCTGGCTCTCTTCTTGGGCTCATCGCAGCGGTCCGTTTTGTTGGCTTTTTGCGGCGGTGGCTTTTTCTCTGACGGCTGCCATCTGATGAAGTCCGTACTGCAAACCCACGTCTCTTTTGATACCTCCATTGACAGCTTCGGCTCACACATCATTAACAGCAAACAATCTGGCAACAAATTCTGCTCTTTTTTACTTTCCCCCTCCTTTGACTCTTGACCCGTTTCGGGTTCTTGGGTCATTTTGGGATGTCCGGGCTCGGATCTTTCATGGGTCGTCTCTGTTTCTTCTTGTTCCTTCTTCTCTATGGACTCTTTCTCTTCTGTTAACACCTCTGCTGCTGTAACTTCTTTTTCTTGCTTTAGTTCCTGAGATTCTTGTTCCGGCTGTAACAAGGCTTCAGAAGAACAAGAAAGGCTTGGCCTTTTCTCTTCAATGTCATCAGAAGCTTCTGTTTTTTCTACTTTTTGAGCTGGTTCCGGTTCGTCTTCAAGAACATCGTCACGTTCTCGCAGGAACTTGGCTTCATTTACTTCATTTTCTGGATCTGAAAGGAATTCTTGTGAATGCTCAGAAACTATTGAAACTATTTCTTCATCAAACACTGGCTGGTTCAGTACTTGTGTTTCTTCTTCTTCTTGTACTTGCTTGTGTAGCTCACCCTCTTGTACTTCATTGATATCTTGGCTTTCCTCTTCTTCTTCTACTCTATCCAAAACCAATTCAGCTTCTGCTTCTGCTTCTGCTTCTGCTTCTGCATCTGGGACTTTATGTTCTTCAATAACTTGACGAGATAAGACCAAATTTTCACAAGGCACTTCTTGTTCTTGCTCTACTTTCACTTGCCTATCTTGTTGGCTCTCTACTCTTTCATATTCTTCCCCATCCTCTTCGTGTTCATCCTCAGCCTCTTCATCTTGTGGAGGAGGGCATTCCCAGAACCGATTTGCAAGAGCAGCCATTTTAACAGGATCAGATCTGCACCGCATCAACAACAAAGCATTCTTTGGCGGCATACATATACTCACTCCTGCTTCTTCTTCCTCCAAGATCTCATTTTTCTGCTCAAATTTATCTCCTTCGATCACAATATCCTCTAACACATGCCTTCTTTGACTCCTCCTCGGCATATCATCCTCTTCTTCCCTCTCTTCTTCTTCCCCCACCACCAACTCTATCTTCTCCGCCACCAGCCACCTTGCAAACACTGCCCCACAAGAGCTAGCGCTGCCATTGGCATTAACACTAGAACCGGTGCTCGCTTTCCCCGGCTTCTCTCTTTGGTCATTACTCGCCATACAAGAAGATCTACAAGGCAAAAAACAATTAAATTCAGCTCCAAATGTTCTCAATGCCTCGCATATCGTCACTGGCAAATGAACCCATCTCTGATTCCTATGAGGCAAGGACTCTTGCTGCTGCTGAAACTGATGGCCAATGTGCCCAAAATCTTGATAATGACTCGCATCAAGATTGTGACTTTTTGCACTGCTGCTGTCGATGCTACCACCTTGTTCCGTTTTCCTAAAACTCACTTCTCTTCTACTCTTGGATCTTGCCCTCATCTTCTTCCCTTGCTTCTTAGTCTTGACCCTCACTTGACCTATGCAGGTCACTTTAGGCGAAGATGGCTCGGGGTTTTCAAAGGAGCAGCCTCGTTTCTTCCCGTTAGTGGCCGGAAACATAGGAGAAGCTTGGCCGCCTTTGATACTACCGCTGCTTCTTAACCTTCTACTAAGAGAAGTGGACAAGGAGATTTGTGAAGAGTCTCTAGCACGGCCGGGGCTTAAGATTGATTTGGAAGAGATTTTCATGGAGAAATAAGATAAGCGTGAAGTGAAGCAAATGAAGAGCTCGCTAGTAGTGCTTGCAGTAGTAGTAGTAGTAGTAGTAGTAGTAGTAGCTGTTGTTGTAGTAATAGTGGTGCAGGTGCTTGTGCTGCGATGTGGGGGTGTGTCTGTGACTCTGTCCATGCGCTTGTTTTATTATTAGTATTTGGGGTTTTGCCAACTTGGCTTGGCTTTGGCCATGATTCATGAATAGGGCAAAGATTTTCAGAGATATTTTTGTGGGTGAAAGAAAGAAAATACAGAAGAGAGAGGGAGAGGGAGATGATGGTGTGGCGTTGTGTTGTGTTGTGTTGTGTTAGCAGATAAACAGAAGCAAAGCAGGCGGATTGATGAAGTGGGTTTGTACTTGTGCGTGTTGTTTACTTGTTTGTTTATTGATGACGATATGCATTGCTGCTGTGCTGACTGCTGGGTGCTGTGTTTGACTTAACCAAAATGTAACTCATACTTATTACTTCCAACTTAATACCATCTCACCGTTACCTCTCTTTAACTGCCCCTTCACACTACCACTAACATTGCTATCGGATTATCCTTATCATCCATAATTTTATTGTTTGACAATTTCACCCTCATTCATTTTTTTTTTAAATTTCTCGCTACTCATTTTTTTTACCCACTATTCTCCTTACATATGAATTACAAAGTGTACATTTTTTTTTTACCCCTTATCTTCCTTAATCTCGATTTCAACCTTTTGCAAGGCTTGAATCATTGATATTATTAGTCAAGAGGTATACATTGTCTCTAGTATTTATTATTGGCTTAAAAAATTAGTTAATTAAATAATACTACTTATCTTAATTTTTATAATTCTTAACCTAAAGCAAGGGATGCATAGTTTTTTGGACTTATTATTAATTTAAAAGATTAAAATTAATATGTTAAATAGTGCACGTGATAACAAGTATTGTCCACTACAAATGAAAAACTCTTTGACCCTCTTTCAGAATTTAAACTCTTTACTTATATTAAAGAGTGTACAAATATTACTACTTGAACAATACAATTAGGTGCCACCCTTATTCTTCTTTTTTTTTAAATAAAAATTTTTTACTAATTAACAAATTACCTTTGAACCTACGCGTCATTCTTCAATAATTTCTTTACTATGACTCAACTTGCATCATCTAAGCCATGATTTTATTTAAACACGACTTTGGGATATCTCAATTTAAAAAAATAATTTTATTTACTTTAAAATAATGGGGAAATTTTTTTTCTAATTAGAATTCCTTTTATCAAGGAAAATTAAATTTCATTATGCCACAAATTCTATAAAAGATAACAATAAATTTCAATTATTAACAAAAGTTTAATTGTTTTCATAATTGAAGTTATTAAACAATTAAGAACTTCTCTAAATTTAAATCATAAAAGAATGGTTTTTTCTTTCCAATAGAAAATAGCATATTGTTACATGTTTGTGTTATAATTATAACATTTTTATGATCAAATATAATATTATTGATAAAATTATTGATATTACAACAAAGAATCATTGATATAAAATTAAAGAATTATCAAAATAATATAATACATTAATTTATTAGCGTATGCCCTGAACCTAATCTCTTACTATAAAGAGACACAATCTAAACCTCGTATTGAGATATTATCCCTATAACCAATAACCATTATCTTTATTATGAACAAAAAATTCTACTTTCACAAAAAGAAACAAAACTATCCTCATGCAAGAGGGGAAAATATATCACCACGAGATCATCCTCCATTACAATAATAAACTTATTCAAAAACATCAAAGTAAAACAACAATCAAACTCAGGTGGCTGCGATGAGGCTTGAGACGCCACCAAAATTAGCTCCTCCTCCACATCTTGGCTGACTTTGGCTGCTAGTGACCAATATTAGCTTGGGCAGTAGTGTTGTTTGCCCCGCAGTGGATGGCAGCAGTAGTGGATTCCAAAATCTAGTAGGAGAGAAATATGGGACAGTGGAATTTGACTAAGATGCGGCGAAGGCTGACAAAGACATGGCTAAGCCAGCGTAGTCATGGTAGAGGCCATCGAAGGCTCAACAAAGATTGATTGATCTTAGCGGAGGGCGGCGACTTGATTAGATGCTTGCACATGTTGACTGCCTCACCAGAAAAGCAAGATGAAAAAAAAAAAAGAGGAAGGGAGGATCGTGAAATACAGGAAGGAGTGTCCACCGAAAAGAGCACTGACGGCTCCCTCTCCCCTATGGAGACGAAGGTATTATGACAACAACAACTTATGAGTTTTTTGAGTTAAAGGGTTTTTTTTTTTTTAAGAGAGAGAGCTTTTTTTTCCTAACATAATCATAACCTTTTATGTTAAAGAAAAACACTTTTTGTTCCAGTAAATAAACATCATATTTGTAACATGTTTGCATTATAATTGCAACCTTTTATGTTAAACATAAAATGACATGAAATTATTGTCATTGTTCTAGGAATATAGGAAAACCCCTTTAGTTATTGTTGCTAGGTTGATCTCAAAAGCCAAAAAAAAAGCTGATGAATTGATATTTTGTATGAACCATAACTCACAAATAGTGACAACGAAGTGATGCTCAATGAGTGATGGGGGTAAAGTAGGGGAGGGGGACGACACTTGCACACACGGAGTGGAGATTAGTTTGATCAAATTTCTTTTTATGATTAAATTTTTTTTTTTTTTTTTTGTCTAAAGTCAAATGAAAGATACTTTTTCTTCTCACCAAAAGGAAGAAAAGTTATGGAAAAAAGAAAGCCAGTCCATGAAAATATTGTGAGTTTACACACATCTTTGCTCAGATATGATCACTTCTAAATTGACAACAACATCAGCAAAAGTTGCTTCATTTGTCAATAGTTTTTGTGGTTGACACAAATGTGGCAGACCATCCGATCAAAGCCCTCTATTTACAAATTTGCATGAACAATGTTAATACATACTAATTATACTGTTTATGCACAGTAATAAAAGACATAATTTGCAATTGTGCATGAACAATGTTATTAAATAATAATTACACTGTTTATGCACAGTAATTAAAGAGAGTTTTCATTAGTTGGCCAATTCGTTTGTGTTAATCACATTGTTTATAATAAAATTGTAAAATTTAGATTTGAATTTGAGTTTTATTAAATTTAGATTTAGGTTTAAATTGAAACTTAAATTTTTTTTAGGTTGGGCTAGATCTAAATTTAAACTCAATTTGTTTTTCAATTTTTTTTTTTTGTTTTTTAGGTTAAATTTAAATATTTGAATTATTTATTTTGTAAAATAATTATTAGATTCATATATATTAAAGATTAAGAATTTTATAAATTAATTAAAATTTTTTTTTTAAAAAAGACAAAACTCAAATTTTTAGCTGAATTTTCAAGTTTCAATAAAAATTTAAATCCAAATTTTTTTAAACAAAGAATTTGAAAAAAAAAATCATTTTTTACACTCAGGTTGAATTCGGGCTAAATTAAATTTTTGAATTTTTCTAAATTCAGATCTAAACTAAATTATCAACTCTAAAATATAACACTACTCTTTATTGGTATTAATATTATATCTCTTTTGAGGGTGAAAAGCTTAAAATTTGATAACCATATTGGTGTGCATACGAGGTGATAAATTGTTTTCTATCAACTCTTTCTTTTTGAATAAAATTCAACAAGTTATTATATAGTCTAATAAATTTTTTTTTCCTTTTTTTAACACATATTAACTCATAAATTAGATGTTAATCAAGTCATATATCGATCAGGGTCAATCCATAGCTTACTCAAATCATTTTGCAAAAATGTTGTATTTAGTGTTTATATGTTATGTAATTAATAAAAAAGAAGAACAAAATATAATTAATGATTACTTAAATGAATAAAATGACAAGAACATGAACAACTAAAATGGAGGAGTCCAAAAAAAAAGGTGGCCAGATCATATTTAAGATACAAAAAACAAATGACAAGTGATAAGATTAAGAAAGAAACAATTACAAAATCCAAAACAATAAATATAAATATAAATATAAAATGGGGTATTTTTGGGAATATGAAATTACCATTAGTGCGTGGCGTGTGGCGTGTGGTGTTTTCTGTCTTTCTTTCAGGTTCTGCCCGCAAACCCAACACGGTACCCTAAACATACAAATCGCAATAACAAGTAGCCGTTTTTGTTTTTTTTTTTTGGCAATGGGATTAGAAAAGGACAAAGTGGCAAGTCTGGAAAATAAATTAGAAAACGATGGGTGTTTGTGTTTGGGAAAGGAGATCACATGGTGGGGTCGGTAGACCTAAGGGCGCACGTGACCACATACCGTGGGATTTGCGATTGCAGCTTGCTGATGATGTTTGCATAATCTGAGAATGATCAAAGTCTATATCAAACCCCCACTTTTGTTGCGTGCATAATACTCTCCCTCTGCTACCATTTCTCTCCTCTCTAATAACATGCCCGGTTCTCAAAAATAAAATTTATGGAAAAAAATTAAAATAATAATTTTTATAACTGTTACCAATTGCATTTTTATTTTCTAAAAATTAGAGCGAGATATGCACGAGAATTTTCATAAACATATTATATATATATATACGTGCGCGTGATGGCACGCGTTATTAAGGGAGAATGGGTGTGAAGTGTGAAGCATTCAACGAACCAAATGCCTCGTTGGCGGAGAGACCTGTGCTGTTCTGTTGTACTAAAACACTATGATGTTCCCAAGCAATTGCATTGAGTTCTTCACAAAAAGAGCGCGTGCGTGCGTTGGACAAAGCTTAAACAAACTCTCATCTGCTGTTCAACGAGACCAATCAAAGCGGCCGGAGCAACCAATAGTCTTTTGCCACGTCATAAAGATGAAATCGCTTTGACTATCGTGGCAGAAAGCAATTGGGAGAATCAATGCCAGTCTCAGGTGGAGGGTAACATTCTGCGCTCATGGGAAAAGCCAGACTGCCAAAAAGGGTCTCTCAACTCACACATACCCAAGCAAAAACCCTAACTTCTAAATGGAAATGATGAAAGTGAGCCCTCCCACTGTGTGTGTAGACTAATAATAAATGATGGGTCAAGGGTTACTTGGAAAGCAGGGAATTGACCAAAACATTGAACACACTAGAAACAGACAAAAAAACAAGTTATTAAAGAGCATGTTGTTTATTTATGTCTTTAAACAATGAGATTAAAAAGCATACTTTGGCTTTCTAATTGGGGGCACAAACAAAATGCCAACTTTTTTATGCTACAAGGTTCTTTAATAACCTAATTAATTGTCTATAGATACATGATATATCATAGTTGCTTTTTCAGTAACAAAGCAATATCAAAACCTTTCCTTGGCTAGCAGCTCAGTTTCCTGCCACACTGCCACTACACTGACCTTTTTCTTTTCATTTAGAATTATATTGAAAATTTTAAATTATATATTTTTTTAAATAATATAATAAATAATTATTAAATAATAAAATAAAATAATAAATTATTTTAAAATTTATATTATTTCCTAATCTAATAATTATTTAATATATTTTTTAAAATACAATTTAAAATTACTAATATTATTCATCCATTCATCCATTTCTCAACTTTAATGCTCAAGACTCGAAATTTGTAGCCTTTAAATTATATCTTCCCAAGTTATATGATGCTTATCATTTATCACATTATTCTATCGTTATTCATTCATGTGGCAATATTCCAAGCAAGTTCGTACCATCAAACTTTATAAGATTGTCCAAATTTTGTGACTTGACCATGTATAACCTTTTATTTTTATTTGAATCACACGTTCTACTCTCATTATTATTATTATTATTATTATACTAAACTTACAAACTTAAGATATAACTTTTATATTTTAATTAATGTGATATTTGATATATTTATTATTAATTAACATTATATAATTACTCTATTAACAAAACTTAAAATATTAATAACACATTAATTAAAATTATAAAATTTATATTCTAACTTTATAAACCTAACATTACTACATCATTAAATTCAGGCATCTTTAAGTTAAAACTAAAGACAGGAATCTTAAGTTGAGAATATTTTGGTCCAATAAGTGTCTTAATAATGGCCACTATCCAACTCCAAAGACATTGCATGGGCTAGACCCCACTTTATATGTAATTTAATCCCATATCTAAATTAAAATGATTAGATTTAGTGTCAAGTATTTGATTTGTTTCTTACATTTGAGGGAATGGAGGAGGGTTAAGACATTACACAAAATATTTTAAGCTTGACAGCCAGATGATAACCCATCTCCACACTCTGATAAAAATCTGCTTATCATGGGACAGATATAAATTAGGAACCAATTATTAGAGAGTCATGTGGCCCGTCACAATTGGATGGAGATTATCTTACAATAATTTCATACATATGACATGTTTCCCCCCTTGAGTATATGACAACGAGCCCTATTGTAAATGAATTACCTTATATTCACATGTCAAATCCTAACTGTTCTGGTTTATGCATTATGGGAATTGCTATATAATTGAGAAGAAAATCTTAATAATGTTATTTAATGCCAATTAGTGACATTATGTTTAGCTATTGATAGACATTAAATGTCAATAACATGCTATTACACTCTACACATATGACGTTATAGGGGTATTACTAAAAAGACCATAAAAAAAAAACTATCAGAATAACACCATATTATGAGCCATTTTTTAAACTTGATAATGAGAGAAATAATACACAAGTATTAATAATTATGTCTACATGTTTCGGTCATGACCAAGAATGAGTAAGCATTGAGAAGGCATTCCAGGAAAATTTGGGGGGTAAAAAAAAACATGGGAACTTCAGCGCACAAAAATTGAAAAAAACAAAATCATAAAGACAAAAGTGGAAATGACTAAGTTATAAAGAAGAACATCACTTGCAGACTTTGATGAATACAAATTTCAACTTCATTTTATTACTCGAGTCACCCTGGGATTGGAAACCATTGGAGTTTGCTAAAGCTTACTACACTTTTAAAAAAAAAAATCATAGATCCATGAAACTACTGATCCTCGTCTAACTACAAATTCATATAGTTTCATGAAAAGGCAGCTATACAAAAGAAGGAAAAAAAAAACTTTTTCTCTTCTTGCAAAGGCAATTTCTAAACCTAAGATCTACCCAACCCTGCATATCCCTTCACCACTTGAGCTAATACCCAAGGCACTTTCTCAAACATTTACAGATTGTCAACCGGATATTCATAGTCATCACTTGCAAAACTTTCTTTTTCAAAGACAATGTGTGCCTTATGAAACAAAGAGGGTATAATGCAGTAATGACCTTCCAACTACAAGTTAAAATTACCATTTGCAGGAATGTGAAGGCACGTCGTTGTAAATTGAATATAGACACCCTCGTAGTAAGCTTGTGGAAACTACTTCAGTTGAATTCTAGCACTACCTTACCAGGAATGAGCCCCTTGTCTTTTGCCTCGTGTGCCTCTTTAACTTGTGTTATGGGGAACGTTTTATCAACTGGTATTTTAAGCTTGCCAGCTTCAGATAGCCTGTGAATCGCATCTAAACCTTCTGCATCAGCTCGCATGTACACATACGAATATTCTGGATCATCATAGAAAAAACTTTATTGGTTTAATCATTTAAAGGTTTAATGGCTACATATTAAAGTGGATGTTATAGCCCTGTAAAAATAATACTCAAACATAATAATTTCCCTCAAATAAATGGGATACAGTATAACATACAGAATTGAGTTTATATCTTTCATATTTGGAAGCACGCTAGAAAAGGATACAAAAGGGAGAAGAGAAACTAATTACTCGGCTCCTAATTATATAGTTGATACAGATAAATTTGATATTCTAACAAGATGATGCAAAACTCAGTATTTGACATTCTGCATCTATTTACCAATGCAGTAAATTCATTGAACCAAAGGATTTCAACAGATGTAGTACTATTAGAAATCTACATTACAAAAAGCAGCACACTAATAAGTTGAAAACTTGGTGCCTTATCCATCTGTTTATGCATGAGAGACTATCTCATTATTTAACAATCAAAGATATTCAAACACTATGGTACTGGATAATTCTTCAGGCAAGCTTTCACTCATCTGTGAAGGGTCCCTTGTAGCACCAAGACAACAAAAGTTCTGCACCATATGTACAGGTCGTAAGACAACAAATTGGCATCTTTTAGCATGAAGAATCTCCTCTAAAACAAACTCTTTTGAAGAAGCTTTTTCTCAAAAGAAAAATCAGTCATGGCGGCTGCCTTTGTCACCTAATAACTCTCTCTCACAGATACTGAAGGGAGTACCACTTGGTCATGAAGAGCAGTGGCATTAATAGAGAGATACATTTTCAAACCAGGATCTAGGAAAAGAAACATGAGATGAAGTCCCAGCAGATGGTAGATCCTCAAGTTGAACACAAGATTACTCCTTGTCACTCAATTGACATCATTACTCCATAACTTCCTGAACATCTTACAAATTAATGGATCAGAGTTTCCTGTTTGTTATTTTCTGAGAGTAGATATGCTTTATGGCTGCTGAGCTAAAAAAAATTGTGAACTGAAGAGGGCAACTATCTAAGAATATTCAACTAAATATAAGCAACCAACATTGAGGCTAAAAGATGAAAAGCATTTGGCTCTATGGAACAAAATTTATATCTACCACTTGGCCGAAAAAGGAAAATGCACTTGCTATACCTATTCCATGAGAAGACCAATACTGCATCCGTTTCTTCAGTAGAGCAACAGTAGCCATAGGAAGCCCCATTGCTAGTCCATAATGATCTGCAAATGATGCTGCCTCACCCTATAAACAGAAAGGATTATAGTCATTAAATGCTTAAGGTAAAATATTCAGGAATATAGCACCAAAAAATTTTCTTAAAGAGAAAAGTAAAATAGGTTTCATTTCTTACATGGAGTGTCATATAATGTCCCCCCCTCTTCAAAAAATTGACACCTAATCTTTCCGTCTCTTGGCCACCAATAGTGTCCAAAACAGCATCGAACTTCCCCCTTATGGCAACTTCAATGTCCTGAAACCAAAAATGTTTGCTAATTTGTTAAACCACGTTCCAAATCCCAATCATAAAAGAAAATTCAAGTTAACCATCTGGACATGGACTCTGAAATGTCAAATAACTGAAAAACATAGAATGAAGAAAACAAAGCTGATCATATCATCACCTCAGCAGAGTAGTCAACTGCTTGCTCAGCACCAGCTGCCAGCACCCGATCTATACTTTTCCTCCCGCAAGTAGCTATAACATGACACCCTGCGGCTACTGAAAATTGAACTGCAGAAAAACCTACCGCTCCTCCACCACCCAAAACTAACAACCTTTGCCTGGAGAGATGAGAAAAGAAAAAGAATGAGTGAACAGATAACTAATTTCCTTTAAAATATGGGTTTTTCTATGATACTGGGATTACAGTTACAGTATAATACCAAAATTAATTTAGACCATTGGATCAAATAAAGGAATCAAATCTAATAGATATAAATGATCCTATTATTAATACCATTAAAAACTTCCCATAATCCTTAAAATATAGAGAAAATTATTATGGGAACCTCGAATTCTGAGAGTTGGCAAGGGAACCAATGATTTTAAAATCAGCCAGAAAATGAGATTACATGATGCATTCAACCATCCATGACAGCAAAGGCTTATGGAAATTGTTATCACCTAGTTGTGCATCATATACCTATCATGAAAGTCCTGAAAGGTTACTCAACCTTTTATAATGAATAGCCATGTACACCAACCTTTTTATAATGAACAGCCATGACAAATATACCAGCATATACTAATGAGAGGTTCACCCAATTTTGCAATGAAAAAGATTGGAAGAGGACAATTAATTGTGAATGTTGTTGACCACAAGGAGCAACAAAAAAGAGAAGTTACAAAAATTATTTATTACCCATCACAAAACTCAGCACAAACTGAAGAAAAAAAAATTGGAAATGAAAGATCCACATATCCAAAAACTTACTATTTGAAAAAAATCTTCATCACAGCATTAGTAAGAATATATGGCATAGATTGGTAACTTTCATTTCTAAGAGGGGAAATAGTTTATCAAAGAAAAAAAAAAGTTCAGCAATAGCAACATACCCCTCAGTTATCCTGGCAGTACTTCTTAGAGCACGCCATGCAGTCAATGCAGCAAAAGGAATTGCACTTGCTTCCTATAATGGGCACATGAAATTTAAATTCATGTTTTAGAAGGTAAATATAGAAACAGCAAAAACAAAACTTCTCAGGACAACCAGACAACTACAAGTTCATCAAATGTGTGACTAATACAGGGAGCAGCCAACAATAATATAAGTGAAACCACAAGGCTACAGATAGTAATATATAAATGTACACTCAGCTTGAAATCGAGATATATATTAAAACTTACAACATGACTAACTGATGCTGGCTTTGGATAGAGTTCATCTTCTGAAAGAATTGCATAGTCAGTGTAAGTACCCCTCACAGCAGTCGGGTGCAATGCACCGAAAACTTCTTGTCCTATGGTCAGCAACCTCACTGAAGCTCCAACAGCTGCAACTTCACCACTAACATCACGACCCAAAATGAGAGGTAGAAGAGGTTCAAACAAGGAGCGACCATAGCCTGATCGCATCTGAAAGAATTAAAATTTAGAACTTTTAATACAAATAGTCTGATTCCAAGGCCAAACTGAATACTTTCACCATTGTACTTTCAAAGTTAAGCTGAAACAAACAGTCAAAAATCAATTGCAATTGTGTCCCAGGGGGCAAAATGAATTAATCTACAGCTTAAAAGGATCCAATGATTGTTTTCATAATAAATAGTAAATATTTTTTTAATAACGTTTCTTATGCTGCTTTATGCCACAGAATTGAACTCGCTATTCAGTTCTTAATGATCATCTCATCACGGTAAATCAACATACGTTTAACATTTCATGAAGTTGGCGATCTAATTAATTGATAGAAACAAAATCTTTCATTTTTTATGGCATTCATTAAGCTCAAATATTCTAAAAACATTTTTGTTTAAAAAAGTTATGTTAATCTCTACTAAATAAAATTCAATATCTTGATTTCCTACAATTTCCAATATTTTCACGGCAACCAAACAAGAACCTAAGAAAGAAAAATACACATCAAAAGAATCGAACAAGCAAAAACTCACTCACTCTGGTATCGAGCGGATTGATAGAGACAGCTCGGGTTCTGACGAGGACCTCATTGGGCTTGAGATCGGGAACCTCAACATTGGGTCGGAGCTCCAACACCTCCGGGCCACCGAACCGCGGAAGCAGGACGGCCCTGCAGCTGGTCACCATGAACCGAACGAACCGTAATGACCGAATCGAACTGTTAACATTCTTGTGAGCTTCCAAGATTTGCATTCTCTTGGTTTTATTTGAATCGTGTGTTATGAGTTAATGTTGAAGGGTTTTTGTAGGTTGAAGAAATGCGATCGCGGCCGAGTGGGACTGATGAGACCAAGAGCCAGAGCCAGAGCCAGAGAACGTGTTGGTATTTTGTCCGCAGAGAATGCAGTTGTGTTACGTGTCATTTCCTTATTTTTTTACTTCATGCGTATTATCAAAATTCGTTTCAAATTTCTTTTTTCTTTTTTTAAAAAAAAAAAACGTTTCAAATCTTTTCTGAACTTTTGAAATTTTTACCCAAAAACCAAAAAAAAAATCAGTTTAATTTGTTTTTATTATTTTCTGCCCAGTATTATTTTGGCTCTTTCTGCCTTTCCGAATATTTTTCTTCACTCATAGCGATTTTTTTTTTTAGGAAAAAATGCCGATTTTATTGCTGAGAATAAATTAAGTCATTGTAAATACAAATAAGAAGAGAAAAAGGAATTGAGTCTTCCTAAATTGAAGACAAACATTTAATCGCTAAAACATATGCAACAGAATTTCCTTCACAGTGTACGAAAGAGTAAGAGGTATTTTTAAAGGAGGCTGTCTGTTTGGTTAGGAATTTTTATAGGTTAAAAGGGGTTTTTTTTAAATTTTTAAAAGTTTTTTTTAAATTTTTTTGTGATATTTGATTGCAATTGAAAAAAAAAATTTAAAGATTAAAAAAATTTAATTTACTTCTACTTATAAAAGCTCAAATTTTAAGCAAATTTTTTAGAGTAGAATTTCTTAAATTTTTTTTTTTATATTTATGTAATATCATATATATCTTAATGATATTTTTTTTAATTTAATAGTACGTACTTAATAAAAATAAATTATATTCAATTAATATTTTTTTTTAAAGTTATTATATTTTTATATTTCTACAGCTATTATATTTTTTATAAAATTTTATTAAAAATTTTGTTCGTTATTTTATTTTTTTAACAAAAATAAGTATTATTTTATTTTTAATTGTTATACCAAACACAATAATTTATTTAATTCGTTAATTACTATATATTAAATTTTATTTTATTATGTTTATTATATTTTAAGAGATTAAATTTTTTAAAAAACACAATAAAATGTTTAATTTATATTTAAAAAATATTAAATTATTTAAAATTTAAATATAAAATTTATTAGTGTCTTTTTTAGTTTTAATAACAAATAAATACTTTTAACAAATTGTAACCAAATAATCTAATACTTCAAAAAAAAATTAATTAACAATTAATCTTTTTTTTTAAAAAACTTTACTTTTAAAATTTTTACTATTAAACTTTTCATTTAAACCAACCACATCGTAACTTGTAAAAACTTCACTTTTAAAAATTTTACTATTAAATTTCTCTGCGCAAACCAACCACATCGTAAAGAGCATGATACACAGCTAGACATTAAGCTAAAAAGGGAGAAAAACAATTTGAAAAATATTTGGCAACACCCCTTCGATTTAGCTCTTGAAATATTATTGCATCCACATTCAATTTAAATGTACCCAGAGAAGCAGATTGCCAAACTATCATGGTTGAACTCTTATCAGATGCTTGCAAGGAATTATCGCTCGGCTTGACACTTATACACAACTCCTAAAACTTATACAGAAAGAAACCCGCATGCTTTATAATATCCCTTGTAGAACATGGGCGATTGCTAAATAAAAATCTATTTCGAGAACACTAACAAAACCACAACAAAATGAAAAACATCTCATAATCTAGTGCATTCAGCTCATTCAAAAAAAAAAAAAAATAGCAACCATCCTCCCAAAATAGCTCCATAGAATAGAAGTCTATGAAAAATTTACCAAATATGCTACACTCCCAAAACCTCCATCACTCTTGGACATGAAACCAAAAGCATGAAAAGAAGTTTCAGCCTTTAATTCACATCGCCCACAAATTGGTGAAATACCCAAGTGTCTTTGATACAAATTCCAAGCGGTTGGCAATATATTTAAAGAAACCCTCCACATAAAGCCTTCACTTTATGAGGAATGTTTAAACTCTTAAAGAAAACGCCACCAACGTCTTGAAGAAGAATTCTCACCCATCTGAATTTGTCTCAAAACACATCCTAGCAACATAGTATCCTGATTTGACAGAAAAAAAAAAAAAAAAAACCCAAAGATGCAAAGTGACATAGCAAATAACCTAAACCCGAAAACTGAATAACAGGGATGGATGTAATCAACTGCACATCAATCGGCCAAAACACCTCATTAAAGCATTAACATTCCGAGAACCATCCTCCAACATCAAATCAGAAACGAGGTAAAAGTTCCCCCCAAAACTTGGTGTAATAGGCTGGAAAGAAAAAGGCCTAGTTAGCCAAAGCTCTGAGAATACGAAGATCGATTGGCCATCACCAACTCACCATCTAACACCCTTCTTCTTAAGCAAATCATGACTCCAAATCAAACTACGCCAAAGATAAGAACAACCTCAAGTACAATTTGCAACAAGGAAATTGAAGTCAGGAAAATATTTTGCTTTAATAATTTTATTAACCAATGAATCCGGATGCATTGAAATCCACCACCCTTGTTTAGCCACCAAATCTTGATTAAACTTAAACAAACTTTTGAAACCCAAGCCTCCATCAAGCAACGGCGAACAAAGCACCTCCCAATTAAAGCCAATGCATTTTGCACCAAAATCGTAATCCCCCTAAAGGCCTCCAAAGATTGTGCATTGTGTTATGACAAGCATCGCACTGATAATTTTTCCTCGTTAGTATTTTGACGAACAATCCAAATTTAGCAAACGAACAATGTTTCCGAACAATTGCAAACACTTCTTCATTGTTAATATTATTAATAGAAAAGGATTCTAAACCTCTTCTCCCAAGCGCCTCGAGCCAAACAAAACCAAAATAGACTTAACCTTTGATTTCCACCAGAGATCTACGGCGTGTTGGATCATAAATTTAATCCATTATGGGAGCCCAAACTTAAACTCAATTAAATTAGAGTCCAAGTTTATAATCAAGATTCAAAACTACTAGCTTTCTATCTAAAATATTTTAAGGTGTGGTAATTATGCATGTGAATAATTTGGAAGGATGAAGAAGAATGAGGTGTATGGTTATTGTAATTCTAGATTAATTTATTTATATGGTGTAGGATTGTTCTTAAATAGTATAAATACCCCTCCCCATTTTAGTTTAGGTATCAAGAAAAATTAAGAGCTTTTAAGTGAGTGAAGAAGCAAACTCTAATAAGAGTGAGTTGTAGTATCTTGTTTTTTGAGTGAGAGTGCTCTTGTAATATTTGTTTGAGTTTGAATAAAAGTTGTTTGTGTGAGTGTTTCATTTTCAACAAAGTGGTATTAGAGCAAGTTGAAAAGTATACACTATTGCATATGAAATCGAAGGTCTCGACGAAAGGAATCCAACGCCTCCAAAATCTCCCTAATTTGAGTTCTGACACGCCCCCACGCGCTGCCGGAAGACTGCTGCCAGAGAATCGAGTTGACTCACCGAGTTGACCGAGCCGTAAGCCTGTTGACCGAGTCCCTTGACCGATCCGTCCAAGCAAGTTGACTGAGCCGTCAAAGTCATTGACCGTTGACCAAGTTAGGGTTGACTTTGACCGTTGACTGAAAAATTAAAAATTTTGACCAGGTCTCTCCCAAGGTTTTTCGGCGTTTCGGATTCATCCGTGCAATCAAATTTTGCAAATTCTCATTATATTGAGAGATATGGCAAATGGTATGGCACTATTCCAAGTTCCGACACTCAACAACAACAACTACGACAATTAGAGTATCAAAATGAAGGCACTTCTTGGATCACAAGATGTGTGGGATATCATAGAGAAAGGCTATAACGAGCCTGCGGATGATGCTGCTTTTGCTGCTCTTACACCAGATCAAAAAACAACTTTGAAGGATTCGAGAAAGAGAGACAAGAAGGCTCTCTATCTCATCTATCAAGCATTAGATGATGATGGCTTTGAAAAGATTTCGAGTGCAAGCTCTAGCAAGGAAGCGTGGGAGAAGCTGCAAACCTCTTACAAAGAATCCGAGCAAGTGAAGAAGGTCCGTCTCCAAACATTAAGAGGTGAATTCGAATCCTTACACATGAAAGTATCTGAGTCTATTTTGGATTATTTCTCAAGAGTAGTAGCTGTTTCTAATCAATTAAAAAGAAATGGTGAAAAGTTAGAAGATGTGAAGATAATAGAGAAGATACTCTGTTCGCTGGATCCCAAATTTGAGCACATCGTCGTGACGATTGAAGAAACTAAAGACTTGGAAGAAATGACGATCGAGCAACTTTAAGGATCATTGCAAGCATACGAAGAGAAGCATAAAAAGAAGCATGGGTTTACTGAGCAACTCCTCAAGCTGCAACTCAAGGATATGCATAAAAGCCAACGCAATGATAGAAACCAACGTGGTCGAGGCAGAGGTAGAGGCCATGGACGAGGTGGAAGTTGCGGTTATGGACGAGGCTGAAATTACAACAACAACAATTCCAACAACTATGAGAAAGGAGAAAGCTCAACATAAGGCCGTGGAAGAATCAATCCGAACTCAAGGTATGAAAAATCTCAAGTTCGATGTTATAATTGTCAGAAGTTTGGGCATTATGCTTCAGAATGTAGAGCTCTCAACAACAAAATTGAGGAGAAGGCCAACTACGTAGAGGAGAAAACAGATGGCAAAGAAACTCTTCTTCTAGCACGAAAGGAAACTGATAGTGGCCAAGCAAATTTCTGGTATCTTGACAGTGGTGCAAGCAATCACATGTGTGGAAGGAAAGACATGTTCGTAGAGCTAGACGAGTCAGTAAGCGAAAATGTTTCGTTTGGAGATGATTCCACAATAGCAGTAAAATAGAGAGGTAACATCCTTATCCGTTTGAAAGATGAGAGACATCAATTTATTTCCAATGTCTACTATGTGCCCAATATAAAAAGTAACATCTTGAGTTTAGGGCAACTGTTAGAGAAAGGTTATGATATTCATATGAAGGATTATAATCTTTCTATAAAAGATGATAAGACTAACTTCATTGCTAAAGTGCCGATGTCAAAGAATAGAATGTTCTTGATCAACATACAAAACGATGTTGGAAAGTGCCTGAAAGCTTGCTACAAAGATGCATCATGGCTTTGACATCTTTGATTTGGGCATCTCAATTTTGGAGGTCTAGAGCTGCTATCTAAGAAGGAGATGGTGAAGGGACTACCACGCATCAATCATCTTAACCAGCTTTGTGAAGGGTATCTAGTCAGGAAATAATTCAGGAAAAGCTTTCCAAAGGAGTCAAAGACAAGAACCAAGAAACCACTCGAGCTCATCCATACCGATGTGTGTGGACCGATCAAGCCAAGCTCTCTCGGTAACAATAACTATTTTCTTCTCTTCATTGATGATTTTTCAAGAAAAACCTGGTATATTTCTTGAAACAGAAGTCAGAAGTTTTCGAAGTCTTCAAGAAGTTCAAAGCAGCAGTGGAGAGAGAAAGCGGTAGAAAGATCAAAGCTATAAGATCTGACCGAGGTGGAGAATTTACTTCTAGGGAGTTTCAAGAGTTCTGTGAAGCAAATGGAATTCGTCGACCAATGACAGTTCCTAGATCCCCCTAACAAAATGGCGTGGAAGAAAGAAAGAACAGAACAATCCTCGACATGGCATGAAGCATGCTCAAAAGCAAGAAACTACCCAAGGAATTTTGGGCAGAAGCAGTAGCGTGTGCAGTCTACTTGTCAAACCGATCTCCAACAAGAAGTGTATGGGGAAAGACACCGCAAGAGGCATGGAGTGGAAGAAAGCCTGGCATTTTCCACCTGAGAATCTTTGGAAGTATAGCCCATGTTCATGTACCGGACGAGAGAAGAACGAAGCTTGACGATAAAAGCGAGAGTTTTATCTTTATCGGCTATGATGCTAATTCGAAGGGCTACAAGCTGTACAATCCAGACAATAAGAAGATTGTGATTAGTCGAGATGTGGTCTTCAACGAAGAAGAAGAATAGGATTTTAACTCTCATGCAGGTGACTTCAATTTCTTTCCTCAGTTTGAAGAAGATGAGCAGACAACAAGGGAGCAACTAGGACCTCAACAAGAGCTTGAAACTCCACCCACTTCACTAACATCAACCACTCAAGGAGACTCATCACCTTCATCATCGTCAAGTGGGAGTCAAAGTGAAAGAGTTGTGCAACGTACAAGAAGCCTTAGAGATCTCTATAAGGTAACTGAACGACAAGATAATCTTACATTATTTTGTCTGTTTGTCGATTGTGAACCAGTGAGCTTTCAAGAAGCAGTACGAGAGAAGAAGTGGAGAGATGCGATGAACGAAGAAATCAAGGCCATCGAGAAGAATGACACATGGGAACTCACCTCACTTCCCAAAGGACATAAGGCGATAGGTGTCAAATGGGTGTACAAAACAAAGCAAAACGCCAAAGAAGAGATTGAAAGGCACAAAGCGAGGCTAGTTGTTAAATGCTATAGTCAAAAGGCTGGAATTGACTATGATGAGGTATTTGCTCCTGTTGCTCGATTGGAGACTATTAGACTAATCATTTCTTTGGCAGCTCAAAACAAGTGGAAGATACAGCAGATGGATGTAAAGTTTGCCTTCCTAAATGGAGTTCTTGAAGAGGAAGTCTACATTCAGCAACCATCGGGCTATAAAGTCAAAGGCCACGAAGACAAGGTGTTGAAGTTGAAGAAGGCTCTTTACGGGCTAAAACAAGCACCAAGGGCATGGAATAGCCGAATCGATAAGTACTTCCAAGAGAATGGCTTCAACAAATGTCCCTACGAGTACGCTCTATATATCAAGATCAAAGATGGAGATATTTTGATCGTGTGCCTCTACGTGGATGATTTAATCTTCACCGGAAGCAACCTACGCATGTTCAATGAATTCAAGGAAGTGATGACGAAAGAATTCGAGATGACAGACATGGGGCTCATGGCGTACTACCTTGGCATTGAAGTTAAGCAACAAAAGGATGGAATTTTCATTTCACAAGAAATCTATGCAAAGGAGATCCTGAAGAAGTTCAAGATGGAGAATTGTAAGCCGATAAGCACACCGACGGAATACGGAATCAAGATGTCCAAACATGAAGAAGGCGAAAGTGTAGATCCAACATTCTTCAAAAGTTTGGTGGGAAGTTTACATTATCTAACTTACACGAGGCCCGATATTCTTCACACAGTTGGATTGGTTAGTCGCTACATGAAATCTCCAACAACCACTCATTTTAAAGCCACAAAGAGAATTCTTCGCTATCTGAAAGGTACAATTGACTTTAGCTTGTTCTATTCAGTTTCTAATGATTACAAGCTTGTTGGATATAGCGATAATGATTGGGGTGGAGACATATATAATCGAAGGAGCACTACTGGATTCGTATTTTTCATGGGAGATACTGCTTTCACATAGATGTCAAAGAAACAACCGATTGTCACATTGTCCACTTGTGAAGCGGAATATGTTGCTGCTACCTCATGCGTTTGTCATGCAATTTGGCTTAGAAATCTATTGAAGGAGATAGGCTTGATACAAGAAGAGCCTACCAAGGTTTGTGTCGACAACAAGTCAGCCATTGCCTTAGCCAAGAATCTGGTATTCCATGATTGAAGTAAACACATCGATATTCGCTACCACTATATAAGGGAGTGTGTTGCAAGAAAGGATGTGCAAGTTGAATATGTGAAGTCACAAGATCAAGTTGCCAATATTTTTACCAAACCACTGACAAGCGAAGACTTCATAAGATTAAGGAACTTACTAGGGGTCACAAGATCAAGTTTAAGGGGGGGTGTTGGATCATAAACTTGATCCATTATGGGAGCCCAAACCCAAACCCAATCAAATTGGAGTCCAAGTCCATAATCAAGGTCCAAAACTACTAGCCTTCTACCTAGAATCTTCTAGGGTGTGGTAATTATACATGTGAATAATTTGGAAGGATGGAAAAGAATGAAGAAGAATGAGGTGTATAGTTATTGTAATTTTGGATTAGTTTATTTGTGTGGTGTAGGATTATTCTTAAATAGTATAAGTACACATCCCTATTTTAGTTTAGGTATCAAGAAAAATTAAGAGCTTCTAAGTGAGTGAAGAAGCAAACTCTAATAAGAGTGAGTTGTAGTATCTTGTTTTTTGAGTGAGAGTGCTCTTGTAATATTTGTTTGAGTTTGAATAAAAGTTGTTTGTGTGAGTATTTCATTTCCAACACGGCGGTCCCTGTTTTTCTTTTACTGTCCTTTCTTTGTTTTAGGAGTAGTTTTCTTTTAGACTATCTTTTAGTCTTTAGCTTTCTCTTTGGTCAGTTTTTAATGTTTCTCTCTGGCGGTCCCTCTTCTCCGGTGACCGCTGCTTTCTTCCCTTACTCTGATGGCTCTTCTTCAAACGATCTAGTAAGGAATTCTTGCCACCGCCACACCGTCATGTAGGGGCTAAAGCAAAGATGTGCACCTCCTCGCCGTCACGTCTTCTGGTGGCCAAATAGTTTATCGTCTACTCCATCGTGCTGATGCTAGCATCTTCCGATTTGTGGCTTCCTCTGTGGGACAAAAACTTTAATTGGTGAAAGAATCACCACAGTCAGGATCTCATGTTAAATCATCAAAAAGAATAAAATCAGAAGCGTACTTGAATCTATGAAGTCGTAGAAAATTGGGGTTGATGCCTTCCACGTCTAAACATTTTTTTTATGAGAGAAAAGTTGTCGTCACTCACTGATGGAATGTGAATGAATAATACGTTAGGGTTTAGACTGGGTGTAGTAACCAGTATCCACAACCGGTAAGAATAAGTATTTTTATATATATAAATATACGTATTTTATTTGTATGTGGGTGACACTTGATTTATGTATTGTTATTAGTAGTGTTTGTATAAGTTAAGGATATACTATTAGCATTGGGTTTATTTACAAGACTTTAAATTTATTTTAGGGACCAAATTATAATACTTTAAAAGTTTTGGGGGTAAATTCGTAAATATCAAAAATTAGCCTCTTAGTATACAAATACACTTTTGAAATCCTAATTCACTCTTTTGGGTCGAGTTATCCCTTTAGAGAGAGATAAGAGAGAAATAGAGGGGAGAGAAAGAGAAGAAGAAAAAGAAGAAGAAATTGAAATTTTGGATTTTAAGAGGTATATCACAATTATTTCTCAATTTATTGATGTTAATTAAGTTAATTCCTTTAATTTTTTATTTCTAAAAATATGTATAATTGAGGATTTGATGTGTATTTCCTAAGATATTGTGAGAATTGATGATGATCTATGTAGATAGCTTGATAAATCATAATGAGTTGTAGAATTTCTGCTTGATAGTCTCTTGATCCAGGAATTTTATAAATTGTTGTGATTCAATTCTGGTTTTGAATTTTGAGTATATGAAATTAGACATGTTTAGAATCATCTGAGACTTTGAATAGATTGAAAATTCCAAAAATTAAATTTTTAGTGAATTTACTAAAATAACCCTGAAATTCTGAAAATTTCCTGCGTGAACAGTATGATACAGTGACAAACAATTTTTGGCCTACTGAATGATCTTCAAAAATTACAAATTTGTGAAATATCATAAGCTTATATGTCTAATATGATATACTCAGAATTGAGAATTTAGATCAATGTGATTAAATTGTTATAATTGTCTAAAGTATATCAGCTCATTGCAGTATTTGATTAACAGATTTTTAAAGCTATGGAATCAAATAGTTTTAAAATACTTTTGGCAGAGATTTTGAAGTTAAGTATTTATCATGGATTTAAATATGTATCAAGAGTAATTATGTGATAGTTTTGTAATTTTTGAGTTAGTATCTGATTTTATAAAATTACGAGACTAAATACTGTTCAATAAATATCTTGATCCCGCCAGAATAATAGTTTGAATTTGATAGTGTTCATGAAATGGAATGTGTAAGAATTATGATATAATATTCATATATAAGAAGGATATATGATTCAAGAATTATATATTCTGATTTGGGAGTAATTGGATATCATTTGATGTATTAGAAAATTTTGTTAAGTGTAAGTGGTCAGAATGATAGGTTTTGAGAAACCCAATAATTAGACCAATTTAATGTGATAAATGCATTGTGTATAATTTTGTAAGCTATTTAAAGTATTTTGTGTGAATTGTGAGGCTTATGAAAGAATTAATCTCCATTGATAGGTTAAGAAAATTTAAGCCTTATAACTGAAAGTGCTAAGAGGTAAGTATACTAGACTTTTTACTGAAATCACAATAAGCATAGTAATTGTCTATGTATGATTTTGTAAATGTGCTTAGAAATATGTTTATGTTATGCCAAAGTGTATTTGATATAAAATGTGAAAGATATATATTTATGAATATGAGCATTGACATTGAGCATGGATATACATGTGTTTTTGAAAGTGAGCTTTCAAAATAAAATATGTTTAAAAGAGAAAGCTTTGAAGTGTAATATATCCATGAGAAACATTTTGTGTTTTGAGGATGCTTGAAATCATTATTGACTTAGTAGGCATCTTATGTGATTTATGGAGCCTTTATGTGTGGCCTTTCCTTCGGAATTGGTATATGTTATGTGTTCCGTATGTAGGGAGGATCCTATTGGTACCTAAAGGAAGATTGAGTCATCACATTCGTGTGGTGGCGTATTGGTGCATGTGAGAAGACTCACCGATGATCAGGGTGAGGGTTTGGCTCTTACCTTCGGGCTTGAGCATTATATATGTGTAATTTAAACCTCACTTGTACTATTCCTCTCATACGGTATGTCACCTACGAGTGACATTTGGCTCATTATATGATATGTGATGTGTAATTCCTACTAAGTAGTAGTTAAGTGATAGTATTCCTATTATATATTTTGAAAGAATGTGTAAGCGCTTACCTGACATGTGATTTAATAAGATTATAATTTTGATTTATCACAGCATATCATACACATGCATTGTGTACATATATGTATTTGTATTATGATATATGAAAAACTAGTATGCTTGCTGAGTTTTATACTCATTATAGTTTATGGTGATTTCAAGTAAATAAGGTACATGTGTGCTTAGCGGATTTGGCAAGGCTTCTGCTGTTCTTGGGTTCCCTAAGTTGCTAGATTGCTGAGTGTTTCATTTGGGGACAAGTGGGATAAGATATTTGATTTGTCCCTATTGAATAAATACTTATGTATTATTTTATTGTGTGAGGTTGGATTTAGTTTAAGTTTCACCAAGTGTAGTTATGGATTGATTTTAAGTAAGAATTTGTAATGAATATATTATGGGTTTCCGGTAACAAAGTTGCTACTGGTGACGTAGTAGAGTGTTAATCTCTGAGAAAACTCTGCGTATCTCTGGTTTACTAATTGTCCCAATGATAATTCAATTGTTATAATTCTAAAAGAAATTAAAATGAATGTTTAAATATTATTGAATGAGTGTAAGTTATGTCATGTATCAGATCTTTTGGGTTTGGGGCGTGACACTGAGGACCTCAACCTATTATTTATAGTATTTTATTTTATTTTGGCCCATTATAAAATAATTGGGTCTTTATACATTAAAACTCATGCCATACGTGATGCCCTAAAAGCCCAATAATAAATAAACTTTATTTGATTACTTTTAATGGGCAACAAAATAGATAGCCAATAATGTACTATTAATTGATATATACAGGCCAACCTTATTATATAATACCTAACAATCTCCCACTTGAGCCACATATGTCACTTTACAATTGTACTTTATCAAATAACTTTATGAGCTCAATATTTGCTATCTTAATAAAAGACATCTCTTAACAATTTGGTCCATCAACTATACTAATATAGGATCAAAGCGGTCTTCGTTATCTTTCTTGTAACTAAACCTATCAATGGTCACATACATCAATATAATCAATGACTTAAATCAAGCATGGATGTGTAGCATAGAATTTCATGCAACGTGATCCCTTAACATGCCTATTTTCAATTGGTCCTACTTTATAACTCATAAGAGTTCAACAATATACTTTCAAAACTTTATGTAAAATTGCAATTGAAAAAATATAACTTGATTTCAGAGTTTTCAATAAATAAACAAAAATAATACTTTAGACTAATCAGAAATATGTCAATTGTAATTGAACTTCAAGAAACAAACTCTCACTATAGAAGCATATCATTAGGATGAACCACACCTATATGAGCCACATGCTCATGAAACACCTTAAGTGGTACACCCTAGGTAAGCGGATCTGCAATCATTAAGTTTGTACTGATATGTTCAATAGACACCTGAAGACTCTGAACTCTTTCTTTAATAACAAGAAACTTGATGTCAATGTGCTTCAATTTTGATGAGCTTCTGTTGTTCTTAGAATATAACTCAGCAGCTTTATTATCACAATTTTTTCTCAATGGTCTCTCAATGCCATCGATACTTTATAGCCCAATGATAAAATTTCGCAACCATATTGCTTGATTTGATGCCTCATAGCAAGCTACAAATTCTGCTTCCATTGTAGATGAAGTTACGAGTGTCTGCTTGACACTTTTCCATGACACAGCTCCCCCAGCCACTAGGAAGACATAACTTGAAGTGGATCTTTTGCTATCGAGACAACCAGTAAAATAGGAGTCTCAATACCCAATGATCTCTAAATGATCTGATCTCCGATATGTGAGCATGTAATCTTTTGTTCTCTGTAGATACCGTATAACCTTTTTAACAGCTCTCTAGTGATCCATTCCTGGATTACTTAGATATCTGTGAAGCATGTCAACTACATACGCTATATCTGGATGCGTACAAACTTGAGTATACATGAGACTCCCTACTGCTGATGCATAAGGGATATTCTCTATCTCTTTCTTCTCAATCTCATTTCTTGGGTATTGAAGCAGACTAAATTTATCACCTTTAGCAATTGGTGTATCTCTTAATGCATAATTCTTCATGTCAAATCTACTAAGCACCTTATCGATATATGCCTTTTGTGATAAGCCAAGTATGCCAAGAGATCGATTTCGATGAATCTGTATACCCAACATAAAAAGACATTCCCAAAATCTTTCATTTTAAATTTATTTGAAAGAAATATCTTAGTTTCATGCAACAAACCTATATCGTTACTTGCTAGTAGAATGTCATCCACATATAAGACAAGAAGAATAAATTTGCTCCCACTGATCTTGTGATAAATGCATTGATCAACAGTATTTTCCTTAAACTAAATGAGATAATCACTTGATCAAATTTTCGATACTATTGACAGAATGCTTACTTTAAACCATAGATGGACTTCTTTAATTTGTGCACCAAATGTTTTGAATCTTTGGATTCAAAGTTCTCTGGTTGCAACATGTATATGGTTTATTTAATGTCGCCATTGAGAAACGCAATCTTTACGTCCATCTGATATAGCTCTAAGTCATAATGAGCTACAAGTGCCATAATAATTCTAAAAGAGTCTTTCGATGAAATCGGAGAGAAAGTCTCTTTATAATCAATGCCTTTCTTTTGAGTGAAACCTTTTTCGACTAGCCGTGCCTTATATCTTTCGACATTGCCTTTTGAATCCCGTTTGGTTTTGAAAATCCATTTACAACCAATTGGTTTCGCTTCTTTAGGCAATTCGACAAGATCCCAAACGTCATTGTCTTGCATTAATTTCATCTCATCTTTTATGGCATCTATCCATTTTTAGGAGTTCACACTTTGTTTGACTTGACTGAAAGTTATTGGATCATCTTCCAGTCCTATATCAAACTTATGTTCTTGGAGATATACGACATAATCATTCGAAATCACTGATCTCATCTCCCTGGTGAATCTTCTTAATGGCACTTCCAATTGAGGTTGTTGTTGTTGCTCCTCTACATGAGTAAGAGCGGGTTCTTCAATATTAGTGAGAGGTATCTCAGGAATGTCTTGATTATCTGTATTTGCATTCAGCATAATGACAGATGCAATTATCTAGTCATTATTAATTGCAATATTAGGAATAGTTACATATTCCTCTTTAAATACAATGTTTCTGAGTTTAGCACTCTCATTATATTCAACATCCTCAATGAACTTAGCATTCCCTGTCTCAAAAAAAGATCTGCTCGAGGGATCATAAAACTTGAAACCCCTCGATCTCTCCGAGTATCCAACAAAGTAGCAGCTTACTGTTCTTGAGTCCAACTTTCTTTCATTAGGCTTGTATGGCCTAGCCTCAGCTGGACAACCCCAGACATACAAATGCCTAATACTAGGCTTCTTTTCAGTCCATAACTCATATGGGGTTTTAGCTACTACTTTACTTGGAACTCGATTAAGGATATATACTGCAGTCTTTAAGGTTTCACCCCAAAGAGATTTTGGTAAAGAAGAATGATTTATCATACTTCTAAGAATATCCTTTAGGATCCGATTTCGTCTCTCAGCTACACCATTGTGACTTGAAGTCCCCGGTATAGTGTATTGAGGAATGATGCCACATTCTTGCAAATATCTTGCAAAAGAGTTTGAACATTGTTCACCTGATCCATTATATCTACCGTAGAACTCACCACCACGGTCAGATTTGACGGCTTTAATTTTCTTGCCAAGCTAATTTTCAACTTCAGCTTTATAGGCTTTGAAAACATCCAATGATTGAGACTTCTTATGAATCAAGTATAGATATCCATAACAAGAACAATTGTCTATGAAAATAATTAAATATTGTTGACCATTCCAGGAAGTTGTAGAAAATGGACCACAAATATCAGTATGAATTAATTCCAAGACATTTGAACTCCTGTTAGCACCAACTTTTCTAATATTTGATTGTTTTTCCTTAATACATTCAATACATATTTTAAAATATGAAAAATCAAGGAAATTTAGAATTTCTTCTGACACAAGCCTTTGAATTCTTTGTTTAAAAATATGTGCTAAACGCTTATGCTATAACATATAAGAATTCTCATTAATTAATTTGCGCTTTATACCATAATTGCTTACATGTAAGGTCTCATTAATTTGTGAGGCATGAAGATCTAATTGATATAAATTATCAACTAAAGAATCGGTACCAATAATATTTGAATTCTGAAAGAGACTAAACTTTTCATTTCCAAAAGAACAAGAGTAACCGAATTTGTCCAAATAAGAAATAGAAACTAAATTCCATCTAAATGACGGTACATAAAATGTCTCATGTAAATTCAAATAATAACCAGATTCTAATAGTAATTTAAATAATTCAATTGCCTCAACAGGAGCCTTGTTACCATCACCCACATAGATGAATCTTTCAACATCAGTTGGCGATCGGCTCTTTAGGCAACTCTGCATAGTCACACTTATGTGAGTAGTTGCACCTGTATCTATCCACCAAGTGTGACTTGGTACTAAAGCCAAATTAACTTCTGAACAAACAAAGTTGAGAAGTTTACCATTTTTGTCAAGCTATTTTGCATACTTGGAACAATCCTTCTTCACATGTCCAACTTTCTTGCAAAAGTAACAAGAGATTTTAGTATTCTGTTTCTTTTGCACCTTAAGCTGTGAAGTTCCAATGTCTGCAACTCTTTTTCCTTTATTATTCCTATTCCATTTCCTTTTCTTGTTGGAAGCATTGTCATTGGAAGAAGTTGCTAAATGAGCACTCTCTATCTTTTCTTGTTTCAATCTCTCTTCCTCTTGCACACATTGAGCAATGAGCTCATTAAGAGTCCATTTCTCTTTTTGAGTATTATAACTTATCTTAAAATGACTGTATTGTACAGGAAGAGAGATCAAGACCAAATGCATGAAAATGTTATCAGATAACTCTAACTTTAGTGTTCTTAATCTTGTAACAAGATTAGACATTTTCATAATGTATTCCCTTATATTTTCTTTGCCTTTATACCGCATTGAAACAAACTTAGACAAAATGGTGCTTGTTTCGACCTTTTCATTACCAACAAATCGGTTTGCTATTTGGCTCAGGAAATTTTTAGTATTTTCTTCCTCAGGCATTGCGCCCCTAATGGTATCTGAAATAGAGTGCTTTATGATCATCAGACTTATGCGGTTAGAACGCTCCCATTTTTCATAAAGTGTCATTTGTTCAACAGTACTACTATCAGTAGAGGCGGGAGGTTCTTCCATCCGGATTGCATAGTCTAGATCTATACACCTAAGCATAATGGTAATGTGCTCCTTCCATTTCCTGATGTTAGTGCCGTTAGGCATTGGAATGTTGTTCAAGTTGGTAGATATAAAAGAAGTATTTATTATATAAAACAAATAAAAAAAACTCACAATCAATAACCATGTCATTTAATCATGCATTTATATAAACACGTGGCATAAGATATAATAAATTGGGCCATTATAAGATACCAAACACAACATTACTATTTAGTCTTTGGACAGAAATAACAATTTGTAAACGGTACTCCAAAAAAAAAACTTGGACAATAAACATTGATAATAGATCCTACCAATAATACACCTTTCTTTGGACCGACATATTATATGCATAGAAAGTGCCAAAGTTTATCACATATTTACTGTCACATGTGTTTATTATTTGGCCAAAAGATAATCTTCCTTTGGGCCGATTATCTTCCGCATAAATTTAAACACAATTATTTATTTTTTTTTAATAATACCCACATATTTTAAAATAAATAAATTTGCATAAAAAAGATCACTTTGGTGGCATTTTAATTCAATTTAATTTATTTTAAAATATTGGATATCAATTTGTATGAAAAGAAAAAACAAAATAGGATGGTCAAGGTCAAAGTCAACGATCAAAAGTCAACAGTCAAATCATGTCAAAATTAAAGCGAGACCGAAATAGAAAGGGACCAAAGTGGTTGAGTCAGGTCAAGCTTAACCTTTCCTGATTATCCAAATCCTAAATTTTATCCAATAACCTAAACTCAAAATGGGCTCAGGTCCATCCTAACTCATTTAATTTAGTTAATATGTTGAGTATAAAAATTTGTGTCAAGTAAAATTTTTATGGATCATATAAATTTGATTTAATAAACTCTCAAAATTTATAGACACTAACTATCTGATGTATATCATAATTAAGAGAAATCTCATTAAAATTGACATTATTAATTTAATTTTGAATAAATTTTATCTTTTACAATTTTTTTATTTATTTACGCATTCAACTTTTGTTTTGTTTTATTTTTATTCATCAAAAACAAATTCCGAAATGAACTTAATATTCATTCAATCCGTTGAATATTTATTTGAAGGTAATAATATCAATTCTATCAATCTGAATCCATGCCGAAGCAATCAATGCAATCCGTATAAAAAAGAAAAGTTATATACATTCAATCATTGCATTATAATTGATATAAAATAAAAATATTGTTATATAGAATCCGACATATGCATTGAATTTGACATATTAATATAATATATATATATATAAAGGCAAATCAATTCTGCATATATGTTATAAGTTAAAGGCATATATATATATAAAGTGAATTCAACTTGCCCTTTTTCTTTCTTTTTTTTTTTTGTTTTGTTGCCGCCGCATAGAGAATTAATATATTACGTCGTATCTATTTTTGTTTTTATAATTCAAAATTAAAATCACATCTCGCATAATGATTATGACAAATTAAATTTAACAATATGTTAAATCAAAGATAATCAATTTAATATATAAAATTCTCTCTCAATAATTCAACATAAAATTACTCTGATATTATTTATAGAATAAAAATTTTAATTGGTGAAAGAATTATCATAGTTAGGATCTCATTTTAAATCATCAAGAAAAATAAAATTGGAAGCGTACTTAAAATTATGGAGACGTAGAAAATTAGAGTTGATGTCTTTCACGTTTAAATATTTTCTTTATGAGAAAAAAGTTATCGTCACTCACTAATGGGATGTGAATGAATAATACGTTAGGGTTTAGACTGGGGACCTCAACCTATTATTTATAGTATTTTATTTTATTTTAGTCCATCATAAAATAAAATAAAATAATTAGGTCTCTACCTATTAAAACCCATGCCATATGTGATGCTTTAAAAGTCCAATAATAAATAAACTTTATTTGATTACTTTTAATAGACAACAAAATAGATAGTCAATAATGTACAATTAATTGATATATGTAAGCCCACCTTATTATATAATACCCAACATCCCCGTCCACCAGCGCTTGCTGAGATTTGGTCCACATCGCGTTCCCTCACCATCAGTCCCTCCCCATGCAACTCAACGTTTTCTACAATAGATGCCGATTTGAGTAAAATTTTAGTTTGGGGCGTTGCCGGACTCTAGCAAAGCATCATTGTGTTCATGTTTTGTCGCCTCCCCACCTTTGGATCCGAGCCGTATCTACTGTTCCTGACCACCGAGCTCTGCCACCGGCCATCTTCCAAATTTATATATTGCGGTTGTTTATTTGAATGCTCAGTGTTTTGGTATACTGAAGTTTGAATTGTACTTTTATTGTAATTTAGGGTAGGAGTGATTTTGTAATTTCTCTCCTATGTTTTTACGGGTAATTATTTATATAACAATTTTTTTATATAAGGTAAATATTTTTTTTTTATGAAATTAAATTTTTTTTTTTAGAGTCTAATCATTTAGATAAATATCTGTAATTAAGATAAATTTTGTTGTATCTCCATTAATTAAAAAAGTAAATTCAAGTGGATTATAAAAATTTTATTTAATTATTATAAAATGTTTCGATAATTATTTAATATATATTAATAGATTTATTTTATAATATTATAAAATTATTTATAATATTATATTAAAATTAAAAAATAAAAATAAAAATAGAAAATATTACAATAGAGATTCCATTTCATCCATGACAGCACTCTAGAAGGAAAAAAATCAAGTCCAAAAAAGGACAAAGAACTGATCTGTAGACTCACGTGGAGAGAAAACTCAAAAATTAGGCTTCACTCATAACGACTTTAGGTCAACTAATGTGATAGTACTTTGATTATAAATATTAATACATTGTAATATAAATGTTGTTGAACAAAAAATTGTTGAAATCCTACCTGAATATCACGTGCTTCCACTGTTATCTTTTTTTAAAAAAAAAATTGGTGATTCTCGACCCTCTTCTTTTTTTCTCGAAACAAAATGAACGATTCATGATATAACCAATTTAAACGAAAGGCAAACTATGCTCCAACCAAAATGTTCTAAGAAAAATTTTACACTCGAGCTCTTATTTTTGGATCTCTTCACTACTAGTGGTTGATGCCTGATGGTTTAGTTCTCAAGATTGAAGTTTCTTTTCCTGTTCACTTGTTGGCACTCAAAATCCAAAGCACAAGGGACAAGAAAGACTAACTCTACCAGGATAATATTAATTGAACCAAGAGAAGTCGTGTAACTGGAGTTTATACAACTATTCAAGATAAGGAAATTTGCAAAACTGTCCAATTAAACCTACTATTTTGCTTACAAGTCTCAACTAGAGCTGCCAGTTGCGGCACTTGTTGCAGCAGTACTACTAATTATGGCAGCACCGTTGGGAGGGACAACGGGATTGCTCGTGCTGATACCCGTAATGGCACCAGCATTTTTGGCTTCTGTGGTTGTGGTTTGGGGGGCCACAGAGACATTAGAATTAAATACAGGGACGGTTGGGGCTATATATGTATTGCCTTGCTTTTGCATCACATCAGCGGATGAACTAATAACCCCAGGAGCACTGAGGCCTGCACCAGTTTTCTGCTGGTCCATATTTGCCAAGTCATTCATAGCATGAAGTTGCTGCAACCTATAATCAGTTTCAGGCCTGCGACAAAGTTTTCTGATAGGCACAATTTCCTGAGAAATGAAGTTTAAGAACTCCAAAATAAGTCACCATTCATAAACCCATCAAAATGATTGATTCAACAGTACAAAGATTTGATACCAATCAATTTATCAACAATTCAAATATCAGATAACAATCTTATATCTGTTTGCATTTGTTTCATCAGCAAGTAATTACTAACAACTAACTCATAATCATGTTTCCCATCCCGCCATATGAGCTTAAGTCAAGTCTAAAGCACCATCTCCTCCGAGGTTTATGATTCTATTGCAGCATAAATAACATGTGAGTTCCACTTAGTTACAACAGACACCCAGATCCAACCGAAACCACATAAGGTTTTTGTTCTCTTTTCCAGCTTCTAGGCTATAAAATTGAACATAATGGCCACAGACACCAAAGAAAAGTGGTAATTCATGGTCAGGGAAAAATGAAATAGGAATCACAGAAGTACAGCATAGTAGCAGAAGACACCAAAGCATATCAAAACACAAAACAAACGGGATCAGAATTAACATTGAAAAGTAGGCCATCTGTAGAGAAAAGGGAATGAACCCAGTCAGATTGTTACATGGAACTACTAAATAAGCAACCTACCTTCATACTTGCCATACAAATTGTATTAGTTTTCACACGATGGGCAACCACTAGAAAGAAAAACAAATAAATATAGAAAGGAAAAAAGATATAAACATACCTCAGACTGATCATGATCATAGCGTACCAAAAACCTACAGCGACAACCTCTTACATCATGCCTTCGTCGTTGTGCGTCAAGAACATGGGCATCAAAGTAAAGAGCCTGATCTTTACCTTCCTGAGAAGTCCAAATGCAGTAGATAAAGGAATTGGCAGGCAGACCCAATAATAACTAACTTCTCTAACAGATTAACTAAACATGGTCTTTAATTTGCTTTTAAATGTAGAAATCCGCACCTGAAAACAGAGTATGAGATCTCCAGGAAGAACAGCAACACATTCTGATGCTTCACACGGAAGAGAACGCTGCCTGAAATGTCTTTTTATGTTAACCCACTCATCCTCCTCTGCTCCAAAACCAGCAAACCTTACCTGCACTTCCTGAAACATCCAACAGTATTTCAAGCTGAATTTCAAATGAATGCAACTGATAATTGAGACTGCCAGTGACCATCTCATGGTTACAGGTCAGAGAAGTCTAGATACCATACAATCTTACATAAATTTAAAGCATCAATTTGAGGAAATAGTACCTGAAATTTCAGTGAGGACTATTTAATAGTTAATCCTAAGCACTAAAATAGGTGAAAAACCAAGCAATTTACATGTTTTTAGGTGCACAGAACAATCTTTCTCACATAAAAGGGATCTACAATGACACAAAGACAATATTATTTACAAGAAAGAAAAAGCAAGAATTGAATAACAATTAGCTTCAAAAACAAGCATATCATCAGTGTCAGCACACTGAAGTATACACTGACAAATATGGCATATCAAAATAAGTATGAATTAAAGTGGGTAAGAAAAGTCTATTTAATGACTTGTACTGTATTGAAATATGCAGGGACACAAGTTTAAAATCTTACCGGATCACCTGTCTCTGAATTTCTACGGGCTAGAAAGGCTGCAACATCATACCTGAATACAGACAATATCCTATTAGATTAGATACCGAGGACTTGTTCATCCATTGAATGACAACTATCAAGAAAACAGCCACCACGATTCCTGATACAAATGGCAGGTAGACTTACCATGCACCATCTCTTGCAGATTTCGCTTCAAACTCCATGAAAGTATTATCTGATGCAGCCATCCCTGCACTTGAAACTGGCCAAAAAAGAAAAATGGAGAGCAAAAAAATCTTAAAATATTATTATCAGAGCATAATATGAATTAGAAGGCACAGAATAACAGGGTGCAATAAACTGAAGCGAGTTGTTCTTTTGACTTTTTATCCTGATGAATGAGGCCTCTTAATGACTTTTCAGGACCTCAATTGCCTATTAAAAAGGAAATGTTTTCTAAACATGACCTTTCACCCATTCAGTAAATCCTCACCAGGCATTGGATTTTTTAAAGAATATAAAGAAAGGATAAGAAGAAGCTTCAAATTGATTTTTTGATAGAAAACAAAAGAAAAGGTATATTAATGAATAAAAGCCAAGTACAATCCTAAGAAGCTTAAAATTACTAAAAATGCTAATAAATAAAGCCATTTCTCATTCTCATTCTTCTTCAATTTTAAACAGGTAAATAGCTTTTTCAAGATGAAAGGGTACAGGCTGCTGCAGATCTATATTGGCTATAATACCAAGCATACAACGAGGTTCCCAGAATATTCTTCATCAGAATAACACTAGGTATATAATATCTCTAGCCAAGAGATGCTTCTAAAGCAGATAACATACTGATACATAAGAGGCAACAGCAAACGTTTTGACCACATTATTTATTTATTTTAGTTTCTTTATCATGTCACACATAATATTGCAAACAATTGATACATTTAAGTCAAATAGAAATGGAGGCATTAGACTAAGGTATCAGCAAGCCTTCACAGTTTGAAAAATATTGAAAAAAAATATATATTAGAAATAGAAATAATAAATAATCTATTAGAAATAGAAATAAAATATTGAAAAATATTCAATAATGAATATAAATTAATATTGAAAATTTCAATATTTACTTGGTTTTCATTTAAATTGGTTTTAATTGGTTTGGTGGTGGAATTTGATGGAATCACCTTGAAGAGAGAGAGTATTTGGATTAATTGAAGAGAGAGTATTTGGATTAACTCTGGATAAATATTATTCAGACATTTCAAGGAAAAAAATGCGGATATAGTCGAATGGTAAAATTTATCTTTGCCAAGGAGAAGACGCAGGTTCGATTCCCGCTATCCGCCCAGGGTAAAGTAATGTATTTAATAGGATAAAAGATTTCTTATAGTTGACCGTGATAGTATAGTAGTTCGATCTTTCCACCCCAACAAAAAAAGAAAAGTGTTAATTAATTACTAGTTAACAGATGAGATAATAATACACTGTGCTTTTCTATTATTATCCACTTCCATAGAAGTAAAAATATATAATGGGCTAGAGAAAAATTGAACAAGATTAAAGAAATACAAAAGATCTGTGACACATTGGTGAAGTTAAATTTATCATGATAGGCCTCTTAAGCTATAAATTGGCGGTATTGCAGTTTGCAGCAGACAACACTAGGAAAACTGCAATAGAAGTGTATGAAGATGCATATTAATCATATGCAATGGGCATTCGGTTACCACAAAATTCATGCCTTGGTACACTGAACTGTAACTCAATGACATGAGCAATTGGGGAAACATATTAAAAAATGCAGCAAATTTATTCTAGCACAGAAGGCCAAACTATAAACAAATGCTAGACAGATAATACTTGAATAGTAACTGATTAATGACAATAATTATGACACAAAAGTTGAAAAAGAAAAAAGAAAAAAAAAAGCAAGTCGTGATTCAAAACTTCTAAAAGGAACCCATTCTACCTAAAGGAGCAAGCGTAGAAGCAGGTGTAGAAGCAGGCATAGGAACAGGCATGGGAATAGGCATTGAAGTGGGCATGGAAGCAGGCATGGAAGCAGGAATAGAAGCAGGTGCAGAAGCAGAAATAGGAGCAGCTACAGTTTGAGGGATATTTCTCACAGGAGCAGAATCATCCTGAGCCATAGGTGTTACACTTAACTTGCCAGGAGATTTGATTGATTTTGCCCTTATTGCATACCGTTTATTTTGGAACCAATTCCAAACCTATGATAAAATTGCTATCGTTAGTATACTAACTGCGAATGACTCCTCAATATTCAAACACTGGAAAAAAATAGACTTACTTGCTTCATTTGCACTATAATCTTTCCTTTTCGTTCTGGGGACTCACTACAATCAAAACCTTACAACTTCAACTTCAATCTAATTAAAATGACAATATTTCTACAATATATTAAACTCTAGATAGAAATAGGACACACCTGAACTTCTCCGCAAGACCCATAAGAATTTCCCGTGATGGCATTCCATTATGGTGCTCTTGCAGAATACCTTCCATCTCCACGACCTTTAAAGGAGGGCAATTCATAGAATTATGTCCAAAGTTGAAAAAAGAACCAACTCTCCCAAAAAGAATAAAAACCAAAAATCTAAATAAAAGATAAGATATGATGAAAAAGGGTAAAATAAAAAACTGAAGAAAAAAACAAAGAGACAGAAGGTAATAAAATGTAATCGACCCAAATACTATATATCAATTAACAAATTTGGAGAACTTGAAATGAAATCAGAGACAAAAAGATGTAGAAAGTTGGAGAAAAATAAGAAGAAAAAAAATAACAACTCCGACATGGACCCAATTAAAATTAGTTGAGAAGTAAAACGAAGAACAGGAATGAATAAACGGAGAACGAGAAATAAATACCTCAGCGGGAGCGAAGCGGAAGGCGGGGCCCCCATTACTGGGAGGTCGACCCATAATATGTTCTCAGCACTTGCAACCAAAACAAAAACAAAGTGCGTTGTTATCAAGGAAGGCAAAGTGATTCGAAGTGGTGCTTTGGTAAGTAAGACAAAGACGAATCAGCGACAGAGACAGAAAGCGTCAGGTAAGTAAGCGGGTGATTATGGTTTAGTTTTTTGATCTGAAACACTTCCCCCTTCCCCCTTCCGTCCTTTCTAATTTCATTTACTTCTCCTTTTTCTCTTCTTTTATTTTCTTAAAGAAAATTCCTGTTTATCTCTCTCTCTCTCTCTCTCTCTCTCTCTCTGTGTCTGTCTTTTTTCTCTTCAAGTTTTAACCTCCTGCTTTCTCTGTGAGTGTGATTAAGTTTTATTAAATTTTCTAGTAATTTATCTTTTAATATGTATATTTGTCCATACATATATATATATATACATATTTATCACAAATTGAGTAAACAAAGATTTCATTTCATACACATAAACCTAACTTACAAATAATAATGAAATAATTCACATACTTTCCGCTTCAAAATAAAAAGTAAAAAAACAACCCCTCTTTACAATTTACATAAAAAGTTATCAACAATTACATTTTTGCTAATAATTCTACACAGCATTTGACATTTGACAGGCCTGCAATCTTGATGTACATGAACTGACAGTTGATTTTCATCTCTCATACATACATGTTCATTCAACCAAATACTCTTGCATAACTTTTTCATGTTAATTTTAAAAACATTATAATTTACTTTAATTAATTGTGATATTTTTAAATTTTTTATTTTATATTATTAAATATTTTATATTATTTTAAAATTTTAAAATATATGTAATAATATTTAATTAAATTAAATAAAATTTATTCATATATATAATTGAACATATATTAATGAGTTTATATTTATAAAATATATAATTTATGTATAAACATATGATGTTAATATAGGGGATATAAATCATAAATTTTTTATAAATTAAATCATATTCACAACCATTAATAAAAAAGGACATTTTATTATGTAAGATTTTAATTTTTTCTGTTTTCTTATAATAGATGATTTACCTTGATCATCGAAGTAGAGACTTCGAGTAGAAAAATTAGTGTATATAATACATTGAACATGACAACGTGAATTTTGATCTGGTTAATTAAATGTCATAGATCTTAATTTACAAAAATTTTAATAAGCTTGATTGATCTTAATCTTGAGTAGGTAATGAACTTACATTCATACGTTGTATCTTTTGAGTTATCACGGAGTGAGATCTATATAAACTGTCAAAACCTCAATAGCTTGGAGATATAATTTCATAGGTCGTAAGAACATATATTTACAAGATGGAATCTAATAATTAATGTCAACCTAAGATGTTTATAGTACTTGATCATTAGAATCTGTGGCCACAGTTGATTCAATAAATTATTTATTGAATAATAATATTTATTTATAAATTTGTTTACAAATATAGATATATTAAAAAATGATCATTAGAGCATTCAGTGACTTAGGGGCAAATAAGTAACTAAAGAGACAAGATATTTTTTAAGGCCTAACTTTAATTATGGACATCAATTAGATGGTCAATTAAGTGGTTATTATTGGTCTAAAGGCCAAACCGAATTTTATTAAATGAAGTTTTAATTAAATGGGTTTTTATTTTATAACATGGATTACTAGAGTACAGCCCTTTACTTTTAATAGAATAGCCTGTGATTAACTTCGAAAAATTGGTGTATTATGAGATTATAAGGACTATGGCTTTTAAGTTAGAGCTAAGAAGTCTATGGGTCTTGTAGTCCCTCTACTAGCTCAAATCCTAATCAAATTCTAAATATTCAAGGGAGATTCCTATATATATGGGAGATATGTAATAAGAAATGTGACTATAACCATAAAGAGAAAAATTCTTTTACGTATTCTTACGTGGAAAAAGAATTTTAGTTAATATCATTCTCTCAGATTTAGGTATTAGTGGTTTTAGATATTAAGAAATATTCACGCACCCACACGCGTTGAGTTTGAAGATTGAGGATAGTAGAGAAGACTGCAGCTATTCAATTCAAGATCTATCATAGTAAGATATTTAGGTAATCTTTTATCCCTATACATGTAATTATGAACAAGACAATTTGACTTTCGCTGTATTTATTTTTATAAATAGAAATTTTTATTTACCAACTAACACATGTATGATATTGTTCAATATACCACCTTTTTAATCATATATATATATATTTAAAAATTGGGGGAAATCATAAGAAAAACAGGAACTTTTTAATGTGAATTTAAAATTTTTGAAAATTTTTAGAAATTAACTCTTAATTTTATAGGGTATTCTTTTTTAGGTACACATGAAAATTTTAATCTTTTATACTTAAAAAAAGTTAAATTTAGACACTTTTGCCTCCAATCCCGAATATCTTTAATTTTCTCCTCTCTCTTATTCAAGTGCATAAATATTGTAAAAATTGATAGATTTTGTGATAAATGAGTAAATTGTTGAACGTTTAGTGGAAAAATAGCTTGGAAGGCCCAAAAGAGGCCAAAAACGTTGTTTTTGGCCTCCACGAAAAGCGACACACGCGCTTAGTGCACAATCGAGCCATGTGGTGCCCTCTCGTGCTGTTGTTTGGTGTGCTCTCATGTCGCTGCTTGCGTGTGCTCTAGTGCTGTAGCATGGCGCAACCTAAATTTTTTAAATTAAATTTATTTTGATTTGAAATTAAAGAAATTTTTGTTATTAATTAAATTAATGAATTAATATATTTAATTTAATTTTAATTATTGTTATTTAAATTTTTAAATAAAATATAGTTATTAACTTATTTAATTTATTTAATTATTAATTGATTATTTAATTATTTTATTATTTAATTTATTTTTAAATATTAATTAAATAATAAAATAAATTAAATAATTAGCCATTAGATCATTAAATAATATAATGAACTATTTTTACTTTTGAGTATAACAAAATATATATTTTAAAGATTTTCTCTGTACAACCATTTACAACAACAACAACTTATAAACACAAGATCATATTATTTTTATCTCTTCGAGTTACGAAGGTTTGTAAGCTTCAATTTAATATCATCCATGAACATGTTATATTCATCTTATATCTTATGAAGCTTCTTCAGAGCCTTCTCATGGGCTTTATTATGTATCTCCACTGACACTATGATTTTATCTAATTTTGATTTTAGTTCATCAATAAGTTTTAATGATTTAATGATTTCAAGAGATATAAATATTTCAACATTTGATATAACTAAAAATTTTATTGTAGAATTCTTGAAAGAGAAATTTCATCAACCATGATCATGCTTAACTATTCTAGTTGTCAACTAACATTATTGATTATAACTATTCATATACTAAACTGCCCTAAAAACAATTTAATAGATAGCAATTCAGAGAAAAATATGAATCGGCTTTAACTCATAAAAGCAACCAACATCTTGGGAAAAAGTGAATATACCTATGTCCGAGATAAATGATATCATTCTCTTTCAAAATCCCGCCATCAAGAGATACAATATTATATATACAAATATATGCCTCTATCATATTTTTACGGGTTTTGTAAACTTGTAGTGTGCCTAAGAGTTGACCAACAACTATGAGGAGGAAATTAGGTAGCTATATAATGTACCTTATGTCGCTTATGCGGATGACAAGAAATATGCTTTCCAAGTGTAGTTGCAATTGTATATAGACCAAGTATAAAATCAGACTCTTCAAAAGGTGCCTTGTATTCTGTTGTGGGTTGAATTTGTAAAAGTGAATAATTTAACAGGCTCCTGGATTGCTAGATATTGTTATATTTCCATTCTTTTTAACTAAACATAATCAAGAAACATCCCACGTTGTCTCATTTATGGCTGATTTTCTTTCATGATGTCAAGGCCTGTGAGACACAAGGACAAAATTAGAAAATATAATCTATGCGTTGAGACTCATGAGAAGTCAATAAAATGATAGAATGCCAAACTTGAGCAAGTCATATCTATGTTGCAAGGACTATATTTCTTATCATTCTAGAAATGCTATTATATGGTTTTGTTAAGAGACGTCAAGGATCGTATTTCTTGTCATCCTAGAAATGCTACTATATAGTTTTATTGAGAGACGTGGGATTGTCTAAATAGGTTTATTTTGCAAAGTTCAAGAAGAATAATACAAATCTTTAATGAAGGATTGCTTGTCCATTTTATGTGAATTGCCTCAAATCCATACTTGAATTAGTGATAATCATGAATATTTGGAGAATTCTATTGTGAAGCCATCTCAAAATGATAATATTGCTTTGCATTAGCCTGTCGACAAATTTTATACTCTTTCATTGTCCCTAATGTAATAAGATAGTAAACATACACCATCTTTTTCTGACCAAGTCTATATGCTCAACTTATAACTTATCTTTTCATTGATGGGTTCCATACAATATCTAGCAACATAACTCTTGAAACCCCTATAAGATTTATGCCTTCATAAAAAGCCTTTGTTAAGACAAGTAATCTTTACTTCACTCGCCGAATTATTGAAAAAATTTACCGAGTACTATCCTTACTTTACATCTTATTCCAAGGAGTATGTCCTTTATCAAAGACAAAAAGACTTTGAAGCTCAAGAAGGATTTTGTTAACATTATCACCTACTTTTTTGGATAATTTTTTACTTTTTTCATTCATAAGTTTACTAAATAATCTTTAACAGAGTCTTAAGATCCTTTTATTTCTTGTTCATGAGTACAAATTTACCATTTCATTCCCCATTTTGGAACTCCTCTTCTCAGTTAAGCATTATGTTGTAAGGAGAAACAATGACAGGCCTGCAACCATTTCATTCCCCATTTTGGAACTCCTCTTCTCAGTTAAGCATTATGTTGTAAGGAGAAACAATGACAGGCCTGCAATTTAGATGTAGTCTCATGAATGAATCTCGTAAGACTATGGTCAGACGGCTTTTTTAGTTCTTCAAGGCTAGCTATTTTCTTTCAAGTGAATTCAAAGCCTTCACATTGATGTAGAAACATGCTATTTTTTAACACCAAGAACAAGGTCCCATACAGTGCCATTTGCTTGATAATTAAGACAGGAGCCAGATTGGGAGTCAAATTTAGATTCCAAAGCATAAAGCTCTTTCCTTTAGACACTTGGCCTGTAATATGGCACAAAAAAGTTTCAAAATATCAAATATATTAAATTATTTGTTTTCTTTGACTTAGACAAGTAGAAATTACTTATACTTGATTATACCTTATCTGTAGCCTTTCATTCGCACACGGTGATCAAATGTCATTATAGAAGATACAACATTCAATGGTGTATTGAATTATTTTTCAAATAGCATTCATGCAAAGAACGTCATAAAAAAAATATTCATATAAAAATTGTTCAATTGTTTTTTGCACATGATTTTTGTGTGATTACTTTTATTATTATTATATAGATAATAACGGAAAATATAATTTTATCTATATAAAGATTGATGATACTACTTTCCTCATTCCCAAAAATTTTTTTGTTTAGCGTTTAGAATTAAGGATTAACCATATTTTTAATTGTTCAATTATTGTTGTAAATTATTGTACAAAGAAATATTATATATTTGTTATACTCTTAAGAGTAATAATAGTTCATTATATTATTTAATAATTTAACTGATAATTGTTTAATTTATTTAATTATTTAAATGCTAATTAATATTTAAAAATATTAAATAATTAAATATACTAATCAATAATTAAATAAATTTAATATATTAATAACAATATTTTATTTTAAAAAATTAAACCAATTAAAAATAACAACAAAAATTAAATTAAATATATTAATCCATCAATTTAATTAATAACTAAAAGTAATTTAATTTCAAATCAAAACAAATTTAATTAAAAAATTTAAGAAAATTAATTGAATTTTTTTATAAAAAAATTATGCTAAGCGTGCATGTAGCACAACCACTATAGGCATGTGCATCACCGCCTATGGTAGTCAAAGACGATATTCTAGTCATTCTTCGGCCTTCCAAATTATTTTTCATAAAATTTATCATTTATCATCTTTTTTTATTTTTCACAATTTTTACATCTTGAATGAATAAGAAATGAGAAATTTGAAGATATTTGGGGTAGGATAAAAGTGTCCAAATTTAGCCGTTTTTGTCACGCCTCAGACTCAAAAGATCTGACACACGACATCACTTATATTAATTCAATAATATTTCTAAACACATTCATTTTAATTTCTTTCAGAATTATAGCAATTGAATTATGACTGGGACAATTAGTAAACCGGAGATACGCAGAGTTTTCTCAGAGATTAACACTCTATTACGTCACCAGTAGCAACTTTATTACCGGAAGCCCAGAATATATTCATTGCAAATTCTTATTTAAAATCAATCCATTACCACACTTGGTGAAACTTAAACTAAATCCAACCACACACAATAAAATAATACATAAGTATTTATTCAATAGGGACAAATCAAATATCTTATCTCACGTGTCTCCAAATGAAACACTCAGCAACCTAACAACATAGGGAACCTAAGGAACAGCAGAAGCCTTGCCAAATCCGCTAAGCACACATGTACCTTATTTACCTGAAATCACCATAAACTATAATGAGTATAAAACTCAGTAAGCATACTTGTTTTTCATATATCGAATACAAATACATATATGTACGCAATGCATATGTATGATATGTTGTGATCAATCAAAATCATAATCTTATCAAATCACATATTATGTAAACGCTTACACATTCTTTCAAAATATATAATAGGAATAGCATCACTCAACTACTACTTAGTAGGACTTACATATCACATAATGAGCCAAATGTCACTCGTAGGTGACATACCGTATGAGAGGAATAATACAAGTGAGGTTTAAATTACACATATATAATGCTCAAGCCCGAAGGTAAGAGCTAAACCCTCACCCTGATCATCGGTGAGTTCTCTTACATGTACCAATACGCCACCACACGAATGTGATGACTCAATCTTCCTTTAGGTACTAATAGGATCCTCCCTACATACGGAACACATAACATATACCAATCCCAAAGGAAAGGCCACACATAAAGGCTCTACAAATCACATAAGATGCCTACTAAATTAACAATGAGTTCAAGTATCCTCAAAATATAAAATGTTTCTCATGGACATATTACACTTCAAAGTTTTCTTTGTTAAACACATTTCATTTTGAAAGCTCACTTTCAAAAACACATGTATGTCCATGCTCACATTCATAAACATATGTCTTTCACATTTCATATCAAATACACTTTAGCATAACATAAACATATTTTTAACCTCATTTATAAAATCATACAAAACAATTACTACGTTTATTGTGATTTCAGTAAAAAGTCTAATATACTTACCTCTTAGCACTTTCAGGTACAAGACTTAAATCTTCTTAACCTATCAATGGAGATTAATCATTTCATAAGCCTCACAATTCACACAAAATACTTTAAATAACTTACAAAATTATACATAATGCATTTATCACATCAAATTGGTCTAAATACTTGGTTTCTCAAAATCTGTTATTCTGAATACTTACACTTAACAAAATTTTCTAATACATCAAATGATGTTCAATTACTCCAAAATTAGAAAATATCATTCTTGACTCATATATCCTTCTTATATATGAATATTATATCAAAATTCCTACACAATCTATTTCATACACACCATCGAATCCAAACTACTAACCTGACAGGATCAAGATACTTACTGAACAGTATTCAATCTCCCAATTTTATAAAATCATATACTAACCCAAAATTATAAAAATATCACATAATTACTCTTAACACATACCTAAATCCATGATAAATATTTCACTTCAAAATCACTGTCAAAAGTATTTTAAAACTATTTTATTTCATAGCTTTAAAAATCTGTTAATCAAATACTGCAATAAACTAACACTCTTTAGAAAATCATAACAATTTAACCACATTGATCTAACTTCTCAATTTTGAGTATATCCTATTATACATATAAACTTATCATATTACACAAATTCGTAATTTTTAAAGATCATTCAGTAGGCCAAAAATTATTTACCACTGTATCATACTGTTCACACAGGAAATTTTCAGAATTTCAGGGTCCTTTTAGTAAATTCACTATAAATTCAATTTCTTGAATTTTCAATCGATTCAAAGTCTCAGATAATCCTAAACATGTCTAATTTAATATAATCAAAATTCAATACCAGAATCAAATTACAACAATTTATTAAATTTCTGGATCAAGAGACTATCAAATAGAAATTCTGCAATTCATCATGATTTATCAAGCTCTCTACATAGATCATCGTCAATTCTCACAATATCTTACGAAATACACATCAAATACTCAATTATACATATTTTCAGAAATCAAAAATTAAAAGAATTAACTTAATTAACACCAATAAATTGAGAAATGGTTGTGATATACCTCTTAAAATCTAAAATTCTAATTTCTTTTTCTTTTTTTTCTTCTTCTTCTCTTTCTCTCCCCTTTCTTTCTCTCTTTTCTCACTCTAAAAGGGATAGCTCGATCAAAATGAGAGAATTAGGATTTCAAAAGTGTATTTTTATACTAAGAGGCTAATTTTTAGTATTTACGAATTTACCCCTAAAACTTTTAAAGTATTACAATTTGGTCCCTAAAATAAATCTAAAGTCTTGCAAATAAATCCAATGCTAATAGTATGTCCTTAACCTATACAAACACTAATAATAACAATATATAAATCAAATAACATCCACATATAAATAAAATACGTATATATATATATATATATAAATATTTATTCTTACCGGTTGTGGATATTGGGCACTACAGTTTTAACTATAAAAATTTAAAATTTTATTGGTAACTAAAAAAGAATATTTTATAAAATTTGTGGTCATTCTTTAAAAGTTTCCATAATTTTTATACGAATTCAATGGATAAATGAAGATATAAAGATCCATTAAAATTCTTTAACAAAAAAAAGAAAATTAAATGACTGCCCATGTAAAACTCCATCAATGAACCATCTGATCCCTCTGCTTCCTAAGTTTAATCATCTGCTTATCTTCCAAATTATTTATTGACCCTTTCGCATTCATCGATCCATTCACTATATCCGCAGTCAAATAATCCCCGATCAATCATTGATGTCTAAAAGATAATTATGTAAACAAAAGATTAAAAATATGAATTTCAACTCACTTGTCAATCGCTTCAGTTAAAGCTGCAAAACACATTACATCAAGAGAACTACTAGTTCAACTTTCATTATAATAACATACTTCCTAAAGATAATTGGGAATTTTTCAAAAAATCCCAAATATTTTTAAGCTATTTCGTATGCCTCACACGATAATTTTGTGTTGGTTTCAGAGGTGGCAATTAGGCTAGTTATGTGGGCATCCTGACCTAATAGGGTACTGTAGTATACTGTGCCTGCAATTCAACATGTTGTGCTAACACGGGTTCGTTGTCAGCATGATCTCATGATGGGTCGTATTTGACACGAATCTATAATGAATCTTATTAGACATGACCCATTATGGGCTTGGAACGAGAACAATTCACGGCCGATACAAATTTTTAATTATTTATTTTTTAGATATCTATATTTTGACATATTTAATTTTTATTAGATATTCAAAAATATTTTTTAATTTAAGGGTAAGAGTTCTCAAATTTGTGAATGGTGGTTGGGATAACTGGAGAGGAAGTTGAAATAGTGTTGCAGGGTGAGAGTTTAATCTAGTGGGTGGTGGCTGATGGCTGGAACTTCTTAAGAACTCTTACCCAATCTCTTTAATTACAATATTTGTAATTACAATTAAAATATTATTTAAAAAATAATTACAAATATTAATAAATTTTAAAATATCTAAAAAAAATTAGATATTTAAAAAATATAACATAATTTAATTATTAAACCTCTAAATAAAATTTTTTTGACGATCCTCTATACACTTCGTAGTATGTTGACAGATGCGCACTAAATAAGAATGATTAATATAAGTTAAAATTCTATTACAATATATAATCTTATAATAAGATTATTAACTGTTTATATTAAACCTATTATGATTATATAATTAATGCGACTTCTCATTAAATTTTTCATTTTCTATCCTGATATAATTTATAACAATTAAACTTAATTTTCTATTATGTTATAATTTATAGCAATTTATATCGCCCGTTGTTATACAATTCATATAAGATTTTGTGTTTTTGTATAACTTAACTTAAATTTAATGTTCATATATAAAAAATTCATGTTAATTTCATTTACTACTTTAAAACTACTGTTACAAAGTCAAATATCCAAATCATGTATAAATTTTATTTATTTTGAGGCATATATCCCCATTTCTATGGCCATCTTTTGTCTAAAAAATAACTCAATCTCAGGACTAAAATCTAAGACCTTATACAACATAAAACTATTCAAAGAACATACAAACAAATACCCCACAATCCTTGTTCTAAATCTTCTGCTGAGGCACACTCTCTCTTAATCTAATCATATTGAATTATGACAAGTCTAATACAATATCCCTCCTAAGATTATAAAACCTATATAACTAGAGATAATGTAGCATTAGAATGCATAATGGACCGACATAAACCTCCATGACGCCGTCAACATATCTATTAAGGCTAAAATCATAGATATTGATCTTTCACTGCACAAATCCACCTCAACTGCAATCCAATCCTCACTTGTAGTTGACGGGAATATAAACCTACATAAAATTAGACATTGTTACATAAATATTACAATACACACACACACACATATATATATATATATATAAAATAAATTCTTTAACCACAATAATTACCTTTTCAACCTCAGCTCACAGTTTGCCACCCAATAAATCTTCTTCAAATCCTAAGTAAGCACGAGTTTCATGTAAAAGCCGATAGATTTGTGGCGTATTACATGTAGGCATAATTACAAAACTCCTAAATTTAAAGCAAAACAAGTAATTAGTATATGTTAATGATACAATATAAAAATTAAAAAGCTTAAAAAAACTTACAAAAAATACGTATCCACATAAGTGGACCCTTGTGACAATGCATGGTGATACTTGCACTATCATTGACGAACTAATTTCAAGTACTCATTAATTTACTACAAAATCCAAACAAATAAAGTTAAAATTATTTGATTTAAAAGCCAATGGAATCTAACATATATACATATATATCATTTTCACTTACAAAACCATTTAGCCAGTTGTTTAAATTTTGATGAAATCATGATAGGTCAACATCAATCCTAAATAAATTGACTATACCCTCAGCATTGTGAACCTAAGCCTTAAACTTAGCTTGGATGGTCAAGTCTATCGACAATAAAGGATTCATGTCCATCATGGTCTCATCGTACTGAGGTTGTACCTGAAGCTCTGTCTTCCTCTTCCTGATCTTTCGTGGCATGGAATTAATAAATAAGATGTGTTTTACTCATACATCCTTATACTACCAAATATACTCATACTTTTAGCAAGATCAGGTAAAATCTGTATGCTAGTAGGACTGTTAGTTGGGTATTGCATGTTTGGCTGCATGTTATACCCAATGATGAAGTCTGAACGTCATCTGCTACATTTTCTCCAAACTAAAACAAAACACAAAAATGGATAAGTCAAGTAACCTAAATTCAAGTTTTGTAAGCGATATTTATCCCTTACAATATTCTAACTGATCAGCTTCATCTGATGCATAATATCACATCGGACGCGATCAACCTTCTCAAAAACCAACTCCCAATCTCAGTTCACTCTTCACATTAGCTCAACTTTATCTCGATTTATTCTTTGCATCAACTCAACTTTGTCCAGCCTCGTTTGTTCTTACAGCTATTTAATCATTTGTGCAATGTCATAATTTGATGATGTGCTCTGTTCAAACTATACTAAAAACTAATAGAGAATATAGGTTTCTTTTTCAAGATCAGAATCCTAGTTTTTTTTCCCCAGGTCTGGGTTTTTCTGGACTCGAAAAAACCTAGCCTGGGATCTAGGTTTTCCTAAATGGGTCGGTCTCGATCTTCTCTTTTACTCTTTCTTTCTTTATCATTTTTTCCTATCTATTTTAGAGTTTTTGTCTCTCTCTTTCTCGCTCTTTCTCATCAAACTGATTTAACTCTTCTCAAGCTCTTGATCTCTCTCATCAACTAATTCAACTCTCAAGCTCTCACCTCTCTATCTCAAAACTCTCATCAACTTTCAAGCTCTCACCTTTCTCATCAATGATCTGGGTCTTTAGTTTGAGGATTGAGCTGTTTGCTTTTGAGGTTCTATTTTCTCTCTTCTAGTTTTGGAACTTTCAAACTTAGTTGATTTTGTCTAGCTATTATAAAGTTGATTTTGTTGTTTATGTTTTGATTTAGAATCACTAGTGGTGAGTTTTCTTGGTTCACATGTAGGCTTTTGTTTAATTCTTTTTGTTAGTTTGAGGATTGTTAAATTTTGTTTGTATTTTACTTGTGTTTACCTACTGTCTATCATGACTCGTGGGGTCAATTGCAAATGCAAAAACTCAAAAAACAAATAAATAAAGGAGAATGGGTTATTTATTAATTTATTGGTGGTCAAAAAATTTGCTATTTGTCTTTGATCATCTGAATTGCGAAGATAAATGTGATTATGGAGAGTGCTCAATTTGAAAAAAATAAAATAAAATAAAATTGGGTTAAAATCTAGGTTATGCGTCACTCAAACTCGTCTCAGGCTCAAACCTTGACCTGGTTTGCACTTAAATAAACACCAGGTGCAACTTGGGTTCTAAGACAACTTAAAAAACTCGGTTTGGGTTAGGCCAAACCTAAACCAAGACCAGATTTTGTCATCCTTAGTATAACTCAATTTTTATCAAAAAAATGATGAGTTAGACTAAGGTAACTATTTGTGGTTATAAAAGTCTACAAATCAGATGTTAAAGAAATCTTACCAAAACTTGTATCTAAAACACTCTTTATGTTTTCTCTTCCCTTCCTATGCATTTTTAACACATCTGTTTTTTTAGTATTTCTATATATTACTTGCACTTCATCACACAAAATAATAAAATATTCTTCTGATACCCTAATACTCAACAAATTAAAATCGTAAATCATGCATGAGAAGGGCAGTAAAGACTAACTCACAAAAAATAGCAAACTCAAATTTTGAAATACATACACCTAAAGATCTTTCACTGTGATCTAAAAGCATTTTTTAAGGACCAAGGGGCATTAACAACTTGGGACAACAATCTATATGTTTTTGCATATTATCTGTGCCAAACTTACTTTAACATTTATAGACAACTCCACACTTTTGACACATGCATCTTTGTTCTTCATCAGCAAATTGATCTAATGACAACTTATAGAATAATGTCTAAACTTTTGAAGTAAGTCTCCTTTTCCATTTTTCACTAACTATATTCTGCAATGAATCTTTCTCTCTCTCTTCTATTTCAACTTTACCACCAACACCATCATCCATGTCATTGTCAATAATAACACTCTTGAGTTTATCAAATGAAGTCTTTGCTGAACCCATATGCTATGTATTGAATTATAAAAAAAATATTATCATGAACATGTAGGGAAGTAAAGATACCTATAAGATGATTTACGTGTTAGAAACAAGTCCACCAATTTGAAAAACTAATCTATAAGAAAGGATTTTCAGGTTCTTTAATCCACCAATTTATAGGAAAACGATAACATATTTCTTTATCCATTGAAAATTTTATATTTAATGCATCAAACATTATATCTATAAAAACTAATTAAGAAGATAGACTGCACGTACATCAATTTCATCAAGCAGTACATGAAATTGCTGCCGCCAAAAATATTTCATTTTAACACCAAAATTGGTTTGCTTTTGTCTGGACACCAAAAAATTATATGTAAATATTTCCCAACCAGAACTAGACTTGGTTGAATATAGAGAATAAAAGTTCTGATTCAGAAGTTACTAGACCTCCAGGCATCAAGTTTGGTGACAATAGTTGTCTGTAAGTTTAATAGCATCAATAAATATTGATCAAACCAGGAAACATGTATGAAAGATAATAAAACTAACACATGAAATGCATGAGTCTAGCATGATTTTTCACATTTAATAATCCCGCCTCATTTTAAATAACAATTAAAATTAGCCAACTAGGTCGTCTCAAATGCAAATATGCAAGACCAGTTTGAAGTTTCACTGTTGTAATAAAAGTCCAACTGGAATTTCTATATCCAAATGTCAGCAGGTCAACTGCTCTTCAAACACAAAAACAAGTTCTTGCAATTTCCAAATGGGGTTTCTTGTAATAACTAGCCATAAACACAAATACATACACAAATCACCCACCAACTTCTCCAACAAATATCTCTAACACACCCACAGCTCTGTTCATAACCACATAAAAGATCAAAACTTTACACTGAAATATAGTAAAAAGACGCAAATTTGCAGCAACCATTTGAGAAATGATCGAATAAGTAAAAGGGTTAGTCTAAAAAACCTTAAAGCAAGTCGCCACTTTGAGATTGAAGCACCCCAAAGTTGCTTAACAAAGCTGGAACTTTATGGTTGCTACAGCCCAAATCAATACCTAAAACAACAACAAAAAAGGAAAAATGCCAAAAACAACAACATTAGTAGCTTCATTTTGCTTAAAAAATAACTTCATTAGCTGTTTTTATTTGATGGAGATAAAAATAATTGGTGTATTATACTTTGGGAGGTGGCAATTTTGGCGGAAAAGAACGGCTGTTGTTGGTGGTCGAAGAAGAATGAGAAGAACTACTGGTTCGTTTTTGGTAGGTAGTGTTGTAGCTACTATTGTTGGTGATGGTGGTGGTAGTGGCAGCCATGGTGGAGAACGAATATAGAAGGAGAAGAAGCGAAGAATTGTGGTGGTGGTAGTTTGTGTTTCAGTGTTTGTCTTGCGCGATTACAATTTAAGATAAAGGTTCGTTTTATATATTTTTTATTTTATAATTAATTTTTATTTTTAAGTTAAAATTACAAGACATTGAATTCATTTTTAAATGATTCGATTTGATTTGTTTAATTTAACGTAATTTAAACGAATTTATAAGTCGTAAAATTTAAATATATATTTTACATGATTAATAAATAAATAATATGTATTTGATTTGTTTATTTATCATATTAATTCTTATTTATTTATATTAATTTAAACCGTATTAAATTTATAATCTATTTTGTCACTCCTAATCAAAATTATAAATTACACAAATAAATTTAGATGAATTTGAATAAATTTAAAAACTTCCTGAAATCTTATTTAAAATATTTATGAAAGGATATTTTTGATAAATTTATAAATTATAAAGAAATGAATGAATTAAATATTATGATGTTCAATAAACTAAAATTTAAAATGTCAAATAATATATTAATGTTTTGATTAAAAGAATTCTTTTTTAATGACAAGAATAAAAAGCTATATCATATTTGATATGTCGCAAATCAATATCAATTGCACAAATATCACATTTCTCTTTCTTTCTTTTCTTGATATATTATGCATAAATCCAAATAGCAAACTTTAGATCTAAATATAACAAACATATTATATAAATAATTTTATGCTTATCAAATAATATCTCAATATTTTTTATTTAAAGTAATATATTAAGTACTTAATAAATGATAAAATAGTGTAATAAAAAATTTAAATTTTTTTAAAAAATATTAACAATTTAATGAATGCTTAATACATTACTTATTATAGAAAAAGAAATATTATCAACACTAGAAATAGAGATATTTATCTGCAATACCCATAAATTTTGAAAATAAGTATCAATACTTAATCGTTAAAAAATATTCTATTAAAATTAATCTTTGATATAGCAGAATATCAAAAATATCTATAATACCTTTAAATAACATTTCTAAAACACCTTTAAATAACGAAATAGCACTCATTTGACCACACAAATTGAGTCTAATTTACCATGAAATTTAATAAACAACATTTTATTCTTACATAAAATTAGCATTTCCATAAAAAAAAATTAATTTTATCAAAAAAACTTTATCCATTTATTAAGATAAGTACAAAAAATAAAAATAGCTTCAATTCTACATCAATAAATTATTATATAATACAAAATTAAGCTTATTTTACTTTATTACTCTTTTACTATTAAATTTTAACAAATTTTGACCATGTATGAAATATTGATGCCTATTTCTGAAATTTCTAGATATTGCTGATAAATGACCTTACTTCAAAAATATTGCCGATAATATCCCGATAGACAAATATTATACTATTATAATACAACTTAAAAAATATAATATTATTCATAAATAATATAACAACAGGGAGGTTTAACAAGATAGAGCATCATTAATAAGCGAATCTCACAAATCATAGAAACAAATAAATCATAAATATAAAATATAAGTGTTAAAAATCAACAAGAAAAATATAAATTTTTTTACCACATTGATTTCCTAGTATGGTCGATTTGTTCAACACTAAAATCAATTTTGAACCCTCTCTAGTCTCTAGCGCAAGCACTCTCATTTTGGAAATTGAAAATGTAAGTTGGGTGGCAACTCCATTAGATACAAGCGCAACAAAAGGGATTAGAAAATCACTGAACAAATTCTCTTGTTGGATATATCAATACCTCCAAAAGAATGGAATTTTAAGAACAGTTCAATCAAATATCAGTACTTGGAAAGCACTTTCGCTGGATGGCAGATGGGATGCAGTTCGTTGCAGCAATGAGAAAAAGGAATCGTCTTTAACAACAGCAGGTCAGCAGCTAAAGCAATTACCTGTCTATTGAGTGTCATTTCCTTCTTTTTCTAGTCAGCAGCAACTCTTCTGAAAATCTGCACCTGATTTATGTGACCCAAGTGTCAGCTCCAGAAACTTCAACCAAAGTATGAGCAAAACTAGTATTACGAAGGATTTGTAGTAGGTTCAGTGTTCGAAGCATCTCCAAATTTTGGTTTCTTTTTATGCTTCCGTTTCTTCTGCTTCTGTTCAAGCCTTATTTGATCCTTGGCACTTTTCTCCCACGCTTTTCTGTTTTTCATGTAAAGCAGCATTGCAGCACGAGCGTCATCTACCTGAAACAATATATAACAGTTAAAGACATAGTTTTTATTATAGTTTCGAAACAAAAAATTAAGCCAGAAACTACAAAATGAGTTGAGAAGAGACAAAATAGAACTAACAGCTAAACAGAGATAATATAGGAGTTTTAGGGAAAAGCGAATTGAAGTTGCAGTAAAAAACACTCCATTCAATCAAGAATAGAGATGAGAGAGTCTATCCTACACTACTTTCCTAAATTTTCAATGACTGAGGTTTAATGTTTCATCAACCATCAAGGGAATAACATGACAGCTCCTGTAGCGGCTCGATCATCAAGAAAAAGGCACTGCAACACCAATGACACTACTTAAAAGGCCAGATATTATGTTTTCCACAAAATTAATTTTGATTTTTTTGGGATGATGCCATAAAACTTCAATCATTGGGAAGCCAGTTAGATATCAGTGTAGACTCTGGAATCATGACACCAGTAGCTTTACCCCATAAATCTAATCTTGTGTATGGCAGATAAGATTACACTGTGAATCTGAAATGATCCTCATAAAAATAATCAAGCAATAAAGTCAAAACTCACAGGACAATGCTCCCCATTTTGGATCTGAACATCAAGAATCTCAGCTGCAAGATGCCGAAGTGCCTTTCTACGGCCATCCCTGCTTTGCAGACGACACAAGTTATTAGGACACGCCATAAATAAGAATGAAAAAAATCAAATGACAAGGAAAACTTAGTCCCAATTCAGCCAGAGGGAACACAAGTACTTTAAAAAGGGTTGATACTCCGAGGTATCTCGCAAGTCCTTCTTGGGATGTGTTAGTAGTAATGCCTGTTGAAAAGAACACTCACATATAAATCTCACATTCAAACTCCACACAACAACCAAACAAAAAAAACTTGATAAGCAAAACCTTGAGATCATTGTGCAAGGCATGACCAACAAGAATCCTTCCTTCTATAAACTCTACCACTTTCTTCTGAACAACCCTGAAATCCTTTGCTGCAGAAACATAAAAGTGCGCACAAAATGTTCTACAACTGTCAATTTGCTTTCAAATATGATGTCCTCATGATTAGTCTTAATAACACTAAATCCTATTGGCCAATTACAACTAGAGTGGACACTAATACATAGCAACATATGCTTTCCCATGAAGTGTTAATGAGGAAACAGAAAAATGGTGCACAGAAAATGTAATGCCCTCAGGAGTAAAGCAATGTTACAGCAAAGCAAAAATGAAGTTGACCTTTCCTCAAATCTTTAGGTCGAATACCACTAATTCTTGTACGGAAGTCAACAACACGTTCCACTGGATGGACAAACTCATCATATATGACATTTCCCCACTTATTTACCTGCCATTAAGTGAACTACTATAGTGATTAAAAAACCTTCGAAAAATAAATAAGTAATTCTAAACTTGCAACTGAAAATTAAACTTTATTAATCATAGATGAAATCAAACAGTGTTTCAAATTATAGATGGCTTTCTACATCATCTCGAACATGCAAATCTCATTAAAATCTGCATCCTAGAGGTGACAAGAGAAAGGTCCACTAACTTGAATAGCAAAATAGACCTAAAAGAAGAGCTAGCTGCTAACCGTTAAACTTTGAAAAGCACACACTGAAAAATTCACTAGATTGATAGATCATCTACATTGAACTATTTGATTGTCAGGCCAACCACCACACAGTTGGAATGATGCTTTCCAAAGGGCATTTTACACAAAGATAATACTTCTTCACTGCAATTAAATTAGCCAACCTTTGAATGCCTCCAACCGATACCTAAAAATCATTATACTATCAGAAGCACAACCATTTGACAGTCCACATCCAAAGAACTAAGAAATGTCAGACAAGGAACCAATAAATACCAGTGTGACTCTTCCAAGTGCACTTTTATTTCCACCACTGACACCAACCATTTCACAATCCATAGCCACCACATCTGACAAACTGTCAAATCATGGGTCAGTTAGGTTTCATTGCACTCAGAACAGAGGAAAACTATAAAAGATATGGACAAGCAATCAACCATAAGAAAATATTATTAACATAAGAAGGAGCCTTTATTGTTCCATTCACACAAGAAAAATCCCATTTCGTATTAAACACAATGCAGAGTAATATGAAGTGTATAGGAAAAACATAGACTTCAATGAAGTACCCGAAATCATCATTGATGGGAATCAAAGGATTAGGCTTAGGATTATTGGACACTGCCTCGGGCCTCTCTTTCCGCTTTCCTGTATATGAAAAAAGCCCCACTCAAAATCAGACAACGCTAAAAATGCTTGAATGCTAACACAAAACAAGGACACTTAAGAACAGCTTGTGCTAACACAAAACTAGGAACCTTAAACACAGTACTTTGATCAAGATGTTCAAAGAACATCTCTTTCTACGATCACAAATATTTCCTTAGAACAAAATTGAATTGGTTTAGATTATAGAAGCAAGAAAAGTTATCAAAAGAAACAACGAAAATCCAACAATAAACCTCATTAGCCAAAAAAGGCCCCAAAATAAAGAATGTCAAGCAAATTCAAACTCCAAAGCAATAACCAAGCAGTACCTAGGTAAGAAAAAGTTACCAAGAAAAAACAGATTTTTTTGCCCTTGAAAGCTAAGAGCATATTAATTTCTTCTTGTGAAAGCATTAAAAAGTGATTACAAATACGAATCAAGCAATTTTATAATTACCCAATATGGAGTTTTGGGTTTCTGGTTCTGGGTTTTTGGTAAGGGCTGAAGGCTTGTTAGAGCCGTGGCATTGGCTTTTCAGCTTCTGCAAAAACCAAATAAAATAAAAATAAGTAAAAGAATGAAGTTAAAAAGAGGGAGAATACATGAAACGTGAGCAGGAAAAGAGAGTTACTAGTTGAAGTTGAGCCCAGTTGGGATTTATCTGTAGCTGATTTTTAGGGTTTTTCTTCTTCTTTTGTTGTTCACTCGCCATCTTCTTCTTCCTCAGCGCCACTGCTGATAAGTTCTTTTCTTTTTCTACGACTATACAAAGAGCTGGAGCGCGAAACGACGGCGTTGTAGTAAGACAATTTTCAAACCTAATAAATGTTTATTTAAGGCGTTATTAAGGTATTTTTAAATTTTTTAGTACCGTACCTTAATTAGCCATTGTTAATTTTAAAACTCTCTTTTCTATTCCCGTATTCTTTGTTTTTTCTCAATCATTTTATAAAATAATATAATTTAAAATAAATAATTATAAATATATGTCAATAAAATTATGTATAAATTTGTTAAATCGTGTGAATATAATGTAATAATTGTAAATTGGTATGAATCTAGTAAATTGCAGCATTATTATTTGCAAACTTAACTAAATTTTAATAATTTAACACAAATCTTTTAAATATATGTTGTGGTTGTAAATTCCAACGTGAAAAATAAATTTTTTATAAAAAAAATATAAAGTAAAACATGACATTTATAAAATATATAAATAAAAATAAAATTACTAATCTCAATTTTTTTTTTTTTTAAAAGAGAGAATACAACAATTATCATCATTTTTGCACCACCTAAAAAGAGAAGAGGTCAAATTCAGATAGAAATATGAGATCTTGGGGGGATCAGCCCCATGCTCAATTACTAATCTCAGTTGAAAAATAAAAATTGAATATAAATTTTATAACCATATATAAGGTGTATAAATAAAATATAACAAGTTGAATTCATATGAATGAAATTTAATAAGTTAACATAAATCTTATAAATCGACATTGCAGTTATAAATTTTAAATTTAAAGATTGATTTAACTCAAAACTTGTAAGTAAAAATGATATTTATACTAAAAGATATGCATCTGCTTGAAAAAATAAAAAGCAAATCACAATTTCTTAAAGCATATGTAAGACAATACAAATATAATGTAACAAGTATACATTGAAATGAAACTGATTAATTATAATGTTATATTTGTAAATGGAATTAAAACATACAAAAATACTGTAAAACTTGGAAATGAATATTGAATTTGTATGTCCAACGAAACAAGTAAAACTATAACGTCAAACTTGTTGATAAAACATAATATTTGTAAAAATTATAATTAAACTATATTAGTGTAAATCTAGGTATGTAATTAGGGATGACAAATTTCGGAGCTGAATTTAGATTTTACTAAATTTGAATTTGAATTTGAATTTAGATTTTTTGTATGAACTCGAAACTTGAGTTTTATTTGAATTTTTTTAGATTGGGCTGAATTTGGGTTTAAACCTTTTTTTTTTGTTTAATTTAATTTTTTTAGGTTAAATTTGAACTTTTAAAATATTTATTTTGTAAACTAATTTTTAGATTCATATATATATATTTATATATTAAAGATTATGAATTTAGAAATTAATTTAAGACTTTTAAAAAAAAAAAGACAACCTGAGTTTCAGATTGAATTTCCTGTATCTAACCCAAATCTGAATTACCCCAAAAAAATTCTAGATTCGAATTAAAAAAAAATTAGAATTTTTTGAATTTAGATCAAGCAAGATTTTCAAAATTTTCCAGATATAAACTAAATTGTCATCCCTATATATAACTGATTCGCTTAATTATTTTGTAAGAACATATTTCATAAAAGTTTATAGTTAACTTTTGCTATGTGTCAACTTTAATCTTTATTTTATATATATTTTTACATATTTCTAAATTTTTCTTATTTAATCTTTCAATTAAATTATTTTTTGGTTTAATAAATTAAAAAGGTGCTATTTTAATTATGGCCATATCAAATTAAAATTGGAAAAAAAATTATGTGACAAATAAAAAATATAAAAAAATAGTATTTTACTTACTTTATATTATAACTTTATATTTGTTGATATGACACCACAAATGAATGTTATGTTATAGCAAGAATATTTGTTGGGGGTAAAAAGTAGTGACACTTAACTTAATATAGGAAAACTCAATCCATCATTCAAGCTTAAGCCTCCTAAGTAATTGGCCCAAATAGAGTTGCCTCAATAGGACTAAGTCAGAATTACAACACTTAGGCCTTATTAACTCAATTCATGGAACTTATGAAATAGGACTCAAGTTATGCCAAATGTCTCCGCTCAATTATTATGTCAGATGACATATCACCCAAACTTAGGTGCCCATTAACAGTGCACACGTTAGTAATACTCAAATCTTTCCACGTCATAAGCAGGATCAACTAGAGGAGTACCCTAGCTATTTGACTTACAAATAAGGTTAGATAAAAGAATCTCCAAAGGCCCAATGAATAAGTGCCACGTCAGCCTAGGCTAGGACACGCCACGTCAGCACATGATCCATTAAGGGAAGCACCTAGATGCCCATTCAGCTAGCTATTAGACTTGGAGGATAAGATTGGATGGGAAAATTCTCAAAGAGCCAATAGCCAAGCACCACGTCAGTAAGACTTAGAGCACTGGTCACTGCTGACACTGTAGACAGAGGTTGTCTGGGGTAGTTGAGCAGTTCAGCACTGTTCCCACTGAGTGCAGAGAGATAGAGTCAGAAGATCCCATAGTAACTGTTCTCTAAAATGCCATTCTGATAGGAACTGTTCACCACTAGTAGCTTGCCACGTGTCGCTCTTGAGGAGAGTTCTTTAACTAACACTCTCTAAACTGAAGCTAAGTCTCGAAAATACAAAAAGTGAATAGAACAATTGATATTTTTGAAATTCAAATTCTCTCTTTAGTAAGCTAAATTATCCACCTTATCTCTAAACTTTCTTCACCTTTTTTAGGACAAGTTAACTTTAGATAACTTTCTTCAGAATATTTTTGCCTAACTTGAGTGTCGGAGGGTTATTATTGGCCACCCTATTGGCATCTGCCTCTGACCTCTTTTGTGTTGTGCTTCTCAAGTTCCCTCAGACAGCTCAACCACAGTTCGGAGTTCAACTATTTCTCAGCACAATCTGTGATGTCCACCACCATCACAGTCATCATTACAGCCCTTGGTGACCAAAGACCTAAGAACTCGGACTTCCCCATCATCCCTCTCACTCACACAACTCGAGTTAAGGACCTAGTCTCCCCTAATCAACCCTTAACAATATTAATTTGTGATACGCAGTAAATAAGTATAGCATTTTTTAATATAAAATGATTAGAATTTAGTTAATAAAATTGTCAATATCACTTTATATTAATTTATTATATTAAAAAAATTTATTTTAACTAATTTATTGCCTCATAAAATTTATATGCATATTTAACTTATAAAACTCGTACATATTAAAAAATGACAACTTTTCTTGTACATATAAAATTAATATATAACACTTAACATATAAATTTATTATATATTTTTTTATATTCTAATAAAACTAAGTTTATTAGTAAGATATTTGAGAATATATACTGTTATTATGTTAATTAATTAGAAACTTTTAAAAAATAATTGATTAGTAATATAGTTTGCTCCAAATTAATCAAATTATATAATTAATTAATAACATTAATAATTTTTGACACTTTGAAATGACATTACAATGCATTGATTCAATTAAGATAAATTGATCCTCTAATAATATATATATATATATAATATAGTATTAATTAGTAGCATTTCATTCAACATTAATATATGAAAATATATTTATTTATTTATTATACAAAGATATTACTTTTTTAACAAAATTATGCATGAATTTATTTGCATTAAATTTTTGATACATCACTAATTATTATGTATTCAATTATTTTTTATTTTTAAATGTGGAAAAACAATTTAGACTAAATAAATGTATCATTTTTTTTAGATTTGATCATTATTTATAATGCAGAATTGAGAATGAAAATTACAAATAGAAAAGGTGATTAAATTTTTTAGATGCAAATTAAAAAATTCATAATTTAAATACATTACTTTTTATATATAACTTAAATTTATATTTATACGATATGTAACTTTATTACATTAAAATGAAAATCGTAAATAGCAACAAAAAGACTTATTTTATCTGCAACTTTTGTAAAGTAATTTTATTTTATTTGAAAAGGTATGCAAGTTAAACATTGTTGAGAGAGAAAATGCTCTTCTTTCTCTTGAGGTTATGTTGAAGTGAAAAATTTTAAATTTAACTTAGAACCCGAATCTCCTTGCGCAGCGGAATAACCTGTTAATCAAGTAAAAATAATAAGAATCCAAAGCAGAATATAAAAAAGTACAATATAATTTTATGTGGTTCGGCAAATTACCTACGTCTACGGTGGATTCTAACCTCTCTTATTAACTCCCTAGAGATTTTACAATGAAAATTCAGTCTGAAGAACCCTCAAAAGAACGTAATATTTAGTGAACCCTTGTTCTACCACGAACAATGATCACTCAAATGATGGTTCTGTTGGGTTATATGGGTTGTTTTACAAATAAAACTTAGGGTGCTTGCATGTGGGTTGTGTTCATCATACAAACAATATACATATCTCATACATACATGTGCACAGCGGAAGATTAAATATAATGAACACAGAAAATAACATTTGATTAAACTGAAATTCGAAATTGAGAAATATCACCAATGAAGCCTTTGAATTAATTTTCTTTGAAGTCCACCATGAAATGAATCTTTGATCAATTCTAGCAATCAACAAGGGTGAGTTTGATTGTCTAGAATGGCAGCATCTTAATCCAGCATATATGTTTAACTCTTAAACATTTTTCAAAGTTAAACAATTTAACTTAATCAAATTTGTTTTTCCTTTTATTCAACTCTTGAATAAATAAAACAAATCTTGTTTTTAGTTATTACATTTAGAAACCATTTATCTAGTTTGTTTTGTTGTTCTAACACTTAAAACACAAAACAAACAATTTCAATTTCTCAAATTGAATTGGCTCCCAAAATGCAAAACCTAAAATCTAAAACTAATTTCAAAATTCTTTTTTGATTTTCAATTTCATTTCACTTTATATACTAATGTATAAATTCCAAACTAATTTGAATTTCATTTGCATTTCATTTGGCTTAACCTAATCTTAGTTAACATTTAACTATAGTTAGATTACTTTAACTTAACCTTTAAGTTAATAAATATTTAATTAATTTAACCATAGTTAACTAACTTAACCATGGTTAGGTTAACCTTTACTTAACCATTAAGTAAAGTTAACTAACTTAACCTTATGGTTAACTTTTAACCTTAGTTAAGTTAAATCATTTATTTAACAATTAAACAAATAAATATTTATTTTAATTATTTAACAATTAAATAATCATAAAGTGAAATTACTATTATATCCTTACTCGGTTACCAAGTTAACCTAAAGTGGGTCCCACCATTTAACCACATACTTTAGTTAACGTAACCTTAGTAATTGCTGAATTATACTGTATTGAACAATTCAATACGGTACACTGCCCAAGTGCTCAAAGAGTACATTTCATATTGGGACTCTCTAGGTCTACACCCGATTTGTCAAATGGAACTATTCCATTAATCCGTAATCGATGCCCCACGCACACGTTACGAATATTACAAATCAGCGTGTCAGACCATACAAGTTGAGGTCATAACGTATACGTATAATCCTTCCATCATTTATACCCTGGATGTGCGGGGATATAGATCAGCACCATCAAATCCCTAGTTGCTCATCCAATAATCTTATCTCCAGATTCGTATCTCGATAAACAATATACGCAAACATTTTTACTATATTGTTTAACCCTGTGGGAAACTCTTTTCCCAGGTTTATGCTTGTGGCCACAAGACTTTATGAAATACAATCTCGGAGCATCGGATATACAACTTACCTACGTAAGCTGATGGATCCCGTATCTACGCACACCGGACTCCATGAGCATCGGACCATACCCAGCGACACATAGCGGTCAGACCATGAAAGGTCTCTGACATATGTGGAACCAAAGTATGATGGATCACTCACAAGACCACCGTGGCGCTTAGGTCAAAGGACCACGATTACTACTCAACTCGAGAGGACCTTCCTTTGACGGTTTCATAGGATATCTATTGGGGTCCTTATAAGTCTATTCAGTATCCAGTCCTGACTGGATACCCGCATGTCTATACAAGCTCTAAGCTCATGGTCAGCTAAGAACAACCATCTGAACTAGTCAGATATAGACATACACTAATCTATATATTGTGAATTCACCGATAGACCCGCATTGATGATCATAGATCAGGAACATTATATTTAAGACATACTTACATAATGATATTTCTTAGCTCCTATTGCAACTCTTTGCAACTATATCATTACAAGTATACTCTCAGGTCTTTGTCCCATTATAGACAAAGTTCTAACTCTTTAGACCTCGCTGACTCTTATAAACTGATAACTATTAACAGTGCTAACTATTAGTATTTATAACTCTCAGCTTTGATAACTATTAGTTCTGGTCTAAACTCCTTTAAACCAGATCTGAACTATTTCAGATCAAACAATGTCTGTAATGTTACAAGCATTTTACCATATTAATATGATATTAACAATCTTTATTCGAAATGTTTATTGTATAAATATTAACAATTAATATTCATACAATATTGGAATGGCACGTGAGCACCAGCTCTAACAGGTTCCACCTTAGCACACACAAACATTTAGTGTCTACCCAGTTCTTTCCTTCTCTTAGAGTCTCTCTTAATACTTAATCTCAACTAAATGGTTTACAAGTGTATTATATAGGGTGTATTTCGTGCCTACTAACCCTATTCCTTGTTGGAGTAAGAGTCCACTTGTTTTGGAAGTCCAAAACTTCTCAAAACTTAAAATTCGGATGAGAAAGTGACTTCTGACGCGTCTAGCGCCGTAGCGCTCATCCTTGGGTGCCGCGACGCTGGGCATTATCGTGTCCATCACCACGACGCTGGGCTTTTGTCATGAGGGCCACAACTCTCAGCCCTGGGCGCCGCGGCGCTCATGCCTGGAGCTCCTCTCGCGTTTTCTTCACTTTCTTCGCGTCTTTGAGTCCCGTTTCGCTTCCCCCTTCGTATCTCACATGTCCTAGACTTCTCCATACGTGTTCCACACATTTTAGACTTCTTATGACTCTCCACTTTGGTATTCATCTCAATTCTTGTCCAACCAAGATTGTTGAATCATCAATTTTCCAATAAACCCTTTCTTGATTCAAAATCTTTCAAGTAACAAAGCTTCTGGATCCGATCCACACCAATACTTTATTACCTAGAGTTGAGTTCAGTTAAGTCTCCACCAAGACTGAACTTTTCTCGTGCTAGTGACTTTGGTCTCTAAAGGCATTCGTGCACCTTGCATAGGGTATGGATGCGTTGTACTCCTTTCTGACCCTCATCACCTTGGTGAGCACTGTTTGGATGTCACCTAGTGGTCTGCATTACCTCCAACACCCCGCATTAGGCCACTAATGGCCATCCCAGTAAGCACATAGAACCCCTCATTGTGCTTCTCACACTCAAACCTTATAGGTTATTTCTCTACCTTTAGTTTTTCTTTTTTCGCTCTAACCGAATACCCTTCCTCATCGAGCTTGCCTAGAGATATCAGGTTCCTCTTCAATTTAGGAACATATCTTACACCATGTAAGTCATTAGTTTCTCCACTTTTCATCCTCAACCTTATGTCACCAAGTCCCATGATCTCACAAGTCATGTCATTCCCATTAAAGTTTTACCTCTCTTGGCTTTGTAGTTGGTAAACATCGATCTGTCGAGATACATATGGACGCTGTACCCTGAATCTAGTATACATTTACCAGCGTACTTTCCCTTTGAGGCTACTAATGTGTCTATAACTTCGGTATCTTTCTCAGTACCAATTGTAGCCCACCCCCTCTTTAGCCTTTTGATTTCGGACAATCCTTCACAAAGTGCTTTCATTATTACAAAGGAAACACTTCTTGGATCTCCTCCTTAATTGGTTGCTCTTCATTCCTTGTGCAAGCAATGCTGCTCCATTCTCGGACTCAGATCTCTTTGTCAATTCTTTTGAGTTCAATGATGCCTTGACGTTATTCATCGTTAAAGACTCTTTACCATACAACAGCATACCCACAAAGCTCTCATAACTCTTCGGCAATGAACTTAATAGGATAATAGCCTTGTCTTCATCCTCAGTCTTGATGCCTAGTTGCTCAAGACTTATGATGATCTTGTTGAACTCGTCAATGTGATCTCTCAATGAAGTTCCCTCGTGCATTGTTAGGTGATGTAGTTTTTTTTTCACAAGAAGTTTATTTGCAAGAGACTTCTTCATGTACAATTCCTTGAGTCTCTTCCATAGCTCCAAAACGGTTTCCTCATCACCAACTTTTCTTAATACTTCGTCGTTCAACGCCAAGATTATAGTGCTGTAAGTCTTTTTCTGAACCGTATCTCAATCTTTCTGCCCGAACTTTGAGGTTGTCGTCTTATCGCTAGTTGAGGAGCTGGCTTCCTCCAAGGCCGAGTCTGGCCCTTCCTTATTAGTAGAGCCTTAACCTTTTTACTCAAAAGATTGAAGTCATTCATCTTATTGAACTTCTCTATTTCTTGCTTGATTGTAGTCATGGTTTAAATACCCTATGTCACGCTCCAGACTCAAAAGATCTGACACACGACATCACTTACATTCATTCAATAATGTGTACTAATAAATAATATTATATACTAATTTCAAACTTTAATTCAATATAGGAATCCTTAGCAAGTTGCTAGTAAGTTCAACACTAAATTCAACCCATAACCTAACATATAAACATAAACTTTTATTGACAATATTTAAACATTCATTTCAATTTATTTCAGAATTATAATAATTGAATTATGACTGGGACAATTAGTAAACCGGAGATACGCAGAGTTTTCTCAGAAATTAACACTCTACTACGTCACTAGTAATAACTTTATTATCGGAAGCCCAGAATATATTCATTGTAAATTCTTACTTAAAATCAACCAATAACCACACTTGGTGAAACTTAAACCAAATCCAACCACACACAATAAAATAATACATAAGTATTTATTCAATAGGGACAAATCAAATATTTTATCCCACGTGTCCCCAAATGAAACACTCAGCAACCTAGCAACTTAGGGAACCCAAGGAACAACAGAAGTCTTGTCAAATCCGCTAAGCACACATGTACCTTATTCACCTGAAATCACCATAAACTATAATGAGTATAAAACTCAGTAAGCATACTAGTTTTTCATATATTAAATACAAATACATATATGTACACAATGCATATGTATGATATGCTGTGATAAATCAAAATCATAATCTTATCAAATCACATGTCATGTAAGCGCTTACACATTCTTTCAAAACATATAATAGGAATATCATCATTCAACTACTACTTAGTAGAACTTACATATCACATATCACATAATGAACTAAATGTCACTCGTAGGTGACATATCGTATGAGAGGAATAGTACAAGTGAGATTTTTAAATTACACATATATAATGCTCATGCTCGAAGGTAAAAACTAAATCCTCTCCCTGATCATCGATGAATACTCTCACATGCACCAATGCGCCACCACATGAATGTGATGACACACTCTTTCTTTAGATATCAATAGGATCCTTCCTACATACGGTACATATAACATATACCAATCCCGAAGGAAATGCCACACATAAAGGCTCCACAAATCACATAAGATACCTACTAAGTCAACAATGAGTTCAAGCATCCTCAAAATACAAAATATTTTTCATGGACATATTACACTTCAAAAGTTTTCTTTGTTAAACACATTTCATTTTGAAAGCTCACTTTCAAAAACACATATATGTCATGTATGTCCATGCTCACATTCATAAACACATGTCTTTCACATTTTATATCAAAATATAATTTGACATAACATAAACATATTCCTAAGCACATTTACAAAATTATACATAACAATTACTATGTTTATTGTGATTTCAGAACAAAAAGTCTAGTATACTTACCTCTTAGCACTTTCAAGTACAAGGCTTAAATCTCCTTAACCTATCAATGGAGATTAATCCTTTCATAAGCCTCACAATTCACACAAAACAATTTAAATAGCTTACAAAATTATACTTATTGCACTTATCACATCAAATTGGTCTAATTACTTAGTTTCTCAAAACCTATCATTCTGACCACTTACATTTAACAAATTTTTTTTATATATCAAATGATGTCCAATTACTCCAAAATTAGAATATATCATTCTTAACTCATATATCCTTCTTATGTATGAATATTATATCATAATTCCTACACAATCTATTCTATAAACACCATCAAATCCAAACTATTATCCTAACAGGATCAAGATATTTACTGAACAGTATTCAATCTCCCAATTTTATAAAATCATATACTAACTCAAAAATTATAACACTACCACCGAAATACTCTTGACACATATCTCAATCCATGATAAATATTTCACTTCAAAATCACTGCCAAAAGTATTTTAAAAATATTTTATTCTATAATTTTAAAAATCTGTTAATCAAATACTGCAATGAGCTGACACTCTTTAAAAATCATAACAATTTAACCACATTGATCTAAATTCTCAATTATGAGTATATCATATTAGACATATAAAATTATCATATTCCATAAATTCGTAATTTTTGAAGATCATTCAGCAAATCAAAAATTGTTTGTCTCTGTATCATACTATTAACATAGGAAATGTTTAGAATTTCAGGGTCATTTTGATAAATTCACTACAAATTTAATTTATATAATATTCAATCGATTCAAAGTCTAAAATGATTATAAACATGTTTAATTTCATATACTCAAAATAAAAAATCAGAATCGAATCACAACAATTTATAAAATTCTTGGATTAAGAGACTATCAAGTAGAAATTTTGCAATTCATCATGATTTATCAAACTATCTACATAGATCATCATCAATTCTCATAATATCTTACGAAATACACATCAAATCCTTAATTGTACATATTTTTAGAAATCAAAACTTAAAGAAATTAACTAATTTAATACCAAGAAACTAAGAAAGGGTTATAATATACCTCTTAAAGTTTAAATTCTAACTTTCTTCTTCTTTTTCTTTTTCTTCTCTTTCTCTCCCCTTTCTTTCTCTCTTTTCTCACTCTAAAAGAGCTAACTCGACCAAAATGAGTGAATTAGGGTTTCAAATCTGTATTTTTATACTAAGAGGCTAATTTTTAGTATTTATGAATTAGCCTCCAAAATTTTTAAAGTATTATAATTTAGTCCCTAAAATAAATCTAAAGTCTTACAAATAAACTCAATACTAATAGTATGTCATTAACCTATACAAACACTACTAATAACAATACATAAATTAAGTATCACCCACATATAAATAAAATATGTATTTATATATATATATAAATATACATATTTTTACCGGTTATGGATACTGGTTACTACACCCCAAATATGTATTATTGAACCTTTAGCTCTGATACCAGTTTGTTAAGGGAGAGAACGCCCTTCTTCCTTTTTGAGATTATGTTGAAGCGAAGAACCTCAAGTTCAACATAGAACCCTAACCTCCTTGCACAGCGGAATAACCTGCTAATCAAGCAAAATACCAAGAATCCAAAGTAGAATATAAAAGAGCACATCACAATCTTATTTGGTTCGGCCAATTGCCTATGTTCACGACGGATCTAAGGATCCTAGCCTCTCTTATTAACCCCTAAAGATTTTACAAGGAAAACTCAATTGAAGAACCCTCAAAATGATATAATATTTAGTGAACCCTTACTCTACCACGAGCAATGATCACCCAAACGATGGTTCCACCCTAGCGCACACAAGCACTTAGTGTCTACCCAGTTCTTCTCACTCTTAGAGTCTCTCTTAATGCTTAATCTGAAATAAATGGTTTATAAGTGTTTATATAGGGTATATTTTATGCCTACTAACCATATTACTTGTTGGAGTAACAATCAACTTGTTTTGAAAGTCCAAGACTTATCAAAACTTAAAATTCGAATCAAACATGGACTCCTTGTCGTGTCTGGCGCTGCGGTGCTGGCCATGTCGTGCCCATCGCCGTGATGCTGGGTGTCTGTGCTGGGCGCTACGGCGCTCAGCCCTGGTAGCCCCTCCACGTGTTTTCTTTGCTTCATTCGCATCTTTGAATCCTGTTTCACTTCCCCCTTCGTGTTCCACACGTCCTAAACCTCTCCATACGTGTTCCACATGTTCTAAATTTCTTGTGACTCTCCACTTTAATATTCATCTCAATTCTTGTCTAATCAAAATTGTTGAATCACTAATTTTTCAACAGTATATATATTTTTCTTTTTTGTAAGTCTAAATAAAAGTGTTAAGTTATTTATTTTTACAAATTAACAATATTAAGTAAATATTTATGTCCTTCAAAATGTTTAATTATATTTGTTGTCAAACTAATTATTTTGACAAAATAAATAAAATATATAGAGTAATATAAAAAGAATCTAACCTTATTTTTTCAACTAATCATTTATAAAAAGATAATTAAAAAGAAAATATGTGATCTAATTTACGTAAATAGTAGTCTAAATTTATTTAATAATATGAAATATAATTTATTTTTCACAAAATCAATTATAAACCTTTGCCATAGATAAATTATTATATAAAAATAAAAATAATTATGTTTTTATATGATAGAAAATATATTTATTTTATAAGAGCAATTTTGAGAGTTCAAATTTGAATAAACAATTCATTTAGGATTCAAACTAAAATATTAAGTTAAATTTAGTCACTTAATGTTAATGACATATAAATCACTTAATTTTAGTATTAAGATAAAAAACAAATACCTTAAAATTAGGAGTGGACATTTTGCCTAATTCCGAATTGATTTGAGAGATTCAATCTAAAATTTTCAAGTCGATATGAGATCGAGTCTCCTTTTGATCCTTACATGAAGGATTTAAACAGTTCCTTGATTTTTGGAGGATGATCTAACCAAATCCAAAATAAATAAAAAAAACAGTTATTTAGTTAGAAATAAAAAAATGAAGAAAAATATAAAGTGATTTTATTAAAAGTAAATTTAAAATAATTTATTAAATACCTAAATTAACTTTTAACTTCTCAAAATCACTTTTGCTCTCTCCAACAACAAATCTAAACGGGCCCTTATTCATATAATGTAATTTGTGTTCATTTATATCAAATAGAATTTTAACCCTTATGAAAATGAATAAAGTGTTCTTTAAAGGTAGAAACTTATGTCAATAGATCTTTTTGCAAATTGAGCTTTTAAAGAAAAAAAAATATTGATTTCTTAGTTGTCAAACAAAACTTCTAAATTTGTATAATTACCTTAAATGTCAAGTTTTTAGAATTATATTACAAGAGGATGAAGTAATTAAAATTTGTAAAATAAAATAATAACATTGTTAACAATTTCATTTTTTTTAAAATGTTTCAAAATCTCTACTCATCCAAGTTTAAGATACTAACTTTTTTGAGTAGAGAGAAAAAAAGTTTTTTTAATTATCTAAAATCTCTTTTAATTTGTTTGTAACTGAATGACAAAAAAATAAGAATGTATTTAACATTAAAAAAAAGTTTTTTTTTCTAATAAAAAAGCCAACCCAAATAGTAACTTCTTATATTAAAAATTTAAGCTTTGACCATCACATATAATTTAACAATAAAAAGGATTTTTCAGTCATTATATTAAAATTTATTAGGTTTTGGACTTATTTAACAAAGAATAATATAGGTATTTTAAATTATATTTTAAAAAATAATGTATAAAGTAATGATTAAGCAGTAAAATAGTATAATAGATAATTTTAAAATTTATACAATTTTATTATTCAATAATTTTTTGACACATTATTTTTTTAAATATAATATTACTCTTTAACAAACGAACAAATTATGTCCTTATTTAAGAAATATAAAAATTTAAGAACTTATGTTATTGTCCCAAACTTTAGGATAAAAAAAAAAAAGACAATCGATTATAAGAGCTTTGTATAATCATGAACTTGTATTTGCCCATCAATATCATGATGGTCTCTCTCTCTCGAATTTTTTGCTATCAAATTCTGACCCAAAGATTTTATTATCTACTAAAATCTTATTTCACACACACACACACGTACACTTCTCACAAGTGGGAAAAAAGTCCAAAGAATAAATCAAATTGACAAAGCATAAATCAATTTGACAAAGCATAGTGCCCAACTTCCAAAAATGACACTAATGAAGGAAGCATATACTCATCATATTGCTTTTGGGGTCCAATGAATGCACCTCCATATAAAATATAAAGTGGATTGATTCTCAATTCACAAAGTGATCTACTATTGACAATTCTTTTAAGCAAAAAAGAAAAAAAAAAGTAAAAGTAATTGTCATTATTCATTCATGAGTTGTGTTATAATGATTTGAATATTTTTCACTTAAAATAAAAAAAATCTTATAATCATATATATATAATATTTTTTTTCAATTTAAATATTTTACAAGATACTTAAATAATAGCATTAAATATCTCTATATTATTGAACTAAAATACGAATTAATTAATTTATTTAGTTTAGTATTTGAGAAGGATGCATTTAGGTTATCCACCCCTCAAATAAATCAAAAACAACTTGTTTACTTAGTATTTAACCAAAATTGATAAAAGGTACTTATTCGATTATAGGACTTGAATTGTTTGTTTAAATAAGAAACGAAAATTCTATCTAATAATTATTTTATCACATATAATCCATCAAATGTACACTAAAAAAATATGGAAGAAATTCTATTCTTTTTTTTTTTGGGGTAAAATATTATTCTATTTTTAAATATATTGTTATTAATATTATATCAAACTGCTGAATATTTCATTAGACTTTACAATCGAATTATCAAAAATATTATCTTATATCTTTTATGCACATCCATTTAAAATAAAAGGGAGGAAATAATTATAATATTCTGACATTCACTAAAATTGAATTATTAAAAGCATCATTTTATATTCTTCATATATATTTTAACTAGATGAAAAGAGAAGAATAATTACGCTGTCGTGATATTTATTAGAGTTCAAGTCTTAAACTAAAAAAATACATAGAATTTATTGGTGAAACAAGCGGCCAAGGATAAGATAATATTTTTTATTTTATTTATTTGCAAGATTTTAAGATAAGACGAGAAATTATAAAGAAAAAAAAGATATTAAAAGAAGAAATGCAATCACTTGTTTAAAAAAGAAAAAAAAGAATAATATTAAGTATTTTAAATTATATTATAAATATGTTAAGTAAGTCTTAAAAATATAATAAATAATTAAAAATTTATATTATTTTATTATTTAATATTTATTTGATATATTATTTTTTAATATATAAATATAAACAGTGGTTCATAAGAGAAAAAAAAAGTGAAAAAAAGAAAAGTAGTCACTCGCTTAGCGCCGCGCGAATGTCACGCGCTAACACTCAGAACTCTGACGCTACAAAAGCACCGCAATGCGCAACGCTAAAATAAAAAGTAAAAACAACTCTTAAATAATTTTGCATCTGCAAAATGGGAAGAGGAAAGTTCAAGGGCAAGCCCACGGGTCACCGCCACTTCTCAACTCCCGAAGACCTTCGTATTTTCTCTTCCTCTCTTTCTCTCATATACAAAATGTTTGCGTTTTTGGTTTAATATCCGATTTAAAGAACGTTTTTACATTGTGGGTCGTTTTCATTTTTTCTGAATTCAGCTGTTAGAGATGGTTTTTGGTAGATCTGTATGTGGATTTCCATTTATATAGGTACATGTGAAAATGTGTTTTGTTTTTTTTTTTTTTTGTTTTGTGTGTTATAATGAGCTCCTTCAGATTTAATTTGGATTGAAATATAGGTGCTGTTGTGTTCATTTTATTTTAACTCTTTTTTTTTATGATTTCCAGATGATATGTTTACAATTTTTCATTTTTTGGGGGAGATTTATATGTTCCATTACTAGTTATATGTATGCATGCATTTACGTATGTACTTGTTCCTTGGATTCATAGTAATGAAAACTGGCTGTTTTTTTTTCTTTGTGTGGTGATTTTCTGATGAAAATTTGAAGCTTTTGTGTGGAATTAATCTGTTAACAACTTCTAAAATACTGCCGTGGCAATATTTTCTTTTTCTGATTATTTTTCTTTCCTTAAGATCATCTTATACAGGTTACAAATCATTGACATGATTAGATTAAAAAAATGGAAAAGAAATTAATTTTTTTGAGTTACAAAGTTGTACTTGTTTCCATTGTCAATTGGGAAATCTTGGCTTTCAAAAGAAAGTTTAAAAGTTAGACGAGATTCTTTCATTTTCTGCAGTATTACATTGTGACAGAAGCTGACTTTGTAAGTTTTTGTTTTGAATGGTTGCAGTTGCTGGTACTTCTAGTCGTCGTCCCCGAACTTTTAAGCAAGTATGTTTCATCTTAGCTTTTTTTTTTCCTTCTTGCAGCTACTGTTACGGGCTTATGTTATTCAATCTTTTTGTGTTCTAAGAATTGTACATTGCACAATATATATTAATACCACATTTAGATGATATTTCTTTGTCAACTTCTATTTTTATGTACTGTCTTTGTACGTAGTTCGATGTTTCCTTCAAAGATTATAAACTCTTGGCTTTATAAGATTGTCTTTTTATTGCAAAGTTCTTTTTATCTGTCTGTTATTTTGGTTTGTAGTGTTGTTTTTTCTCCTGGCTGATTTTGCTAGGAAAACTTTGTACTGGCTTATAAGAGTGGCACATTGAACTCCATTATAGTGAATCTGTGATTGATGACATTCCTACCAAGTTGGTAATCAGTTTCTTTTTTCAGTTATTCCTGTTTACTATTTTTAAGTAAGAAAACTGAAATCTGAACAATAAATTTTTTGTGATAATATATGAGTTTGGCTTTGTGGTGGTTTCATCCTACATGTTGAGAATTAGTTCTCATAACTGTCGAAGTACAATTTCTAATGGATTTACCCTCAATCTCTAGTTTGCTATTTCTCTGTGGCTATATTGCTACCCTCTCTCTCCCACCCCTAAAAAAAGGAAAGATAAAAGAAAATTTGTTTATATGTGTATGCATCTATTAATGTTCACATGCTTCATCAGGAAAAAGCTGAAGTGGAGGAGGAGGAGGAAGAAGAGTCTGAAGAGGAGGTTGAAGAAGAAAGTGAGGTCCGTATTTATTTGCCTTATATTCTTTTTCTGAATTGGTTGACTCCATTGGCAGTATCTTTTCAATAAAAATTTTCATTCCCTTTCTTGTGGTGGTTGAAATCGATTCTCTATGTTGGCAGAAGAGGAAAGGCACCCAGGGAATTATTGAGATTGAGAATCCTAATTTAGTAAAACCAAAGAATGTGAAGGCTAGAGATGTTGATGTAAGTTTTTATCTATATTTCCTTTCTTACATTGTATCGTTAGATTTGAAGCTGCCTTAAGTAGTTGAAATTTCAAATTCCAGATCGGGAAAACAACTGAACTCTCGAGGCGTGAAAGGTTTGTACTTGTCATTACTTTGTCATATCAATATGAGCACTATTTACCACATGGAAAATCAGAAACTTTTTTATTTTGTAAAGTAATTGCATTTTGCCCTCATATTGACGTGATATTATCTGTTTTGATTGCCCCTTTTAAAAAAAATATTTTTTTGGCACTTCTTAACTGAACTTCATTTGATTGTTCTGGTACATATGAATATGACAGTGTGACTTCTGGCTAGAGCATTGGAGCTCATGAATATGCATTTGGATATGTTAAGATTATATTATCTCAGATATTTATAGTATGCAGGTTTTACTTGAAAAAAGACCTTTCTGTATGAATGTCATTTACTGCTTTGAAAAATAATTATGCTAATGATCAAATAAAAGAACTAAAGATTTATGAATAATTTTTTTTAGCTTGTCATGCCATGTGGCTTAAAAGGTCGTTGATGTGGAATTCTTTCTTGAATTCTTGGAGACACATATGGAGGCGGGGGAGAGGGTGCAACATTCTTTCTTTCTTTCTTTTTTTTTTTTAGTTAAATTTTTACTCAGGAAAGTGAAAAAAGAAAATGACTGTGGAATTGTTCCTTGGGCTTGTTCCTGATGTAATCACTACTTTCCAATTGGATAAGTTGTATGAATCAAGCATGCTTGTTTTTTAGGTGAGGGGTTCTGTTATTGTTGTTGTCGTCATCTCATTTTTATTTTATCTTTTTGCAGAGAGGAGATAGAGAAGCAAAGAGCTCATGAGCGATATATGAGGCTTCAGGAACAAGGAAAAACAGAACAAGCAAGAAAGGATTTGGGTAATTGGTTACTCTCATGTTCATAGTTTTCTTTCTAGAGAGTTCAACAAAAATTATGTTAAGTGTATTACACCATTCCCCTAGTTAACTTTGCATGCCGCATGGTATGGTGAAGGGTGATTATAGCATGGGATGGTACCACAAACTATCTTATTATTTCCTTTGACCTTATCTTTTCTGGTTGTAGATTAGTTTGATCTTTTGATTGTTAACTGACTTTAATGCTCACCATTTTACCTTTCATTTTTTTGATAAGAAACAAAGAAGAATACATTAGAGAAAAATGAAAGAAGATGCAAAAGTGGACTAGATGTCCATGAAGAGAACCACAACCAAGAGATTGGAACCCAAAATAATCAAAAGAATAAGTATTTCCAATCCTTTAAACCCATTTTAAACTATAGAAAATGGCCTTAAAACCCCTTCCCAATTTAAATGTATAAAGAAGAATGAAGAATCTTAAAAATCTTTTGAAACTGAAGCCCATAAAGTAGTATAAAGACGAACACTCTACCATAGACTGCCTAAGATTTCTTCTCTATCTTCACCAAAAATGCGCTTATTTCTTTCCAACCATAGTAACCACAAAAGATCTAAAACAATACATCTCCAAAGGATTGTAATTTTCTTCCCTTTTCCAAAGGCAAATATATTTTTTGAAAGTAGATGTTCACAAGAGCCTAGAACAACCAATAAAATTTTAGCTTCTTTGCAAACTCTAGCCCACAAATCTGAAGCCACTACCCAATGAAGGAAAGATGGCTAGAGGTTTCTTCATTGTTTCTACACATCACACACCATGATGGTGAAAGGCACATCAAGGGATGTTTTCTTTGAATCACCTGCCCAGTATTGATTTTGCCTTGCCGTGGTCTTCACAATCTTCTTGAAAGTATTGAAGTGACCAAGGGAATGATCCTCTTATAACCCTTCAAAAAATGGTTTACTGGTGAAAATTCCCAAAGCCTCCAATCTCCAAATCCTACCATCTTTTTTTCTCATTAAAAATACTCACATTTACAACCACCTTCAAAAGCTCTTGCTATTCTGGAGTTTCTGTTTCATTTAAGTTTCTTTTGGAGTTGAAGTTCCAAGTCCAATTAAAGTGTAATTCTCACCATTGGCTATAGAAAAAGCTGCAATTTCTGTATAGTATGTCTTGAGAATGGTAAACATTTTTTTGTGAGAATGACAAACAGTTAATTCTTATGTGTTTCTGGTAACTGAGAAACCTTTAAGGTTCACAAATTATTATACAAATAATTATATGGTTTATTACTTTCTTGGGGTTGGTAGGCATTCTGTTTGCAACTAATGTTGTGAACAACATTTTAAATGGTTGGATTTCCTAATCATTAACTACAAACAGCATTTTTATATGAATTGTAAGCAAAATGATTCTTGTAATGTTATGTTTTGAAGCATTATCAATATTCATGGCGGACGTACTAGGTATATTGGGACTGTCATTTGTACATCGGGCTGGTCAACCCCAAGGGGGTTGGTCCAGTCGTGAAGGCCCTTGGATAAAACCAAGAGGTCATTGGTTTAAACCCTCTTGAGGTGACCTACCTACAATATTTTTATCCTACAAGTTTCCTGACTACCGAGGTAGTAGGGTTCGGCAGTAGTCTTCAATACACAACTTGGTGAACATAGAAAGGTCGAGGAGGTTCTGGGTATTAAAAAAAAAGAAAAAAAAGAAAAAAAAGAAAAAAAGACTATACATTGGGCTGGTCAGTGGTCTCGGAGATTAACTTTTATCCTGTTGGAGCTAATAACTTTGGGATTTAAGAACACTCATGTCTTTGGCATGGGTGCCAATGTGGGTAAGAGTTACTTGTGAGAATGTAAAGATACTGATGATGGACCAGTTCAATTTTAGTAGCTGTATTTTATTTACTGATGAATAGAATCGAGAATGGAGAAGATGATGGTTGGCCATATTGATAATGGCAAACCAAGGTCTTGAGTTGTTTAGATCCAAAGATTCTGAGGGTTGTTTTACTCCTGAGGCTTTGGTGTCTATTATTTTTTTCACAAGGAACATAACAAAATACCACTACTAGAATTGAGGAACATAATAAAAGAAAAGTGCTTAGAAACATCACATTGTTATTAATGGAGTCTATTTCCATGTCCAGAACACTTATCTGTTGACTATAGTCTATCTCTGTATAGATATCAATTAATTTCTGCCTTTGTATTACATCTACACCTTTGCGTTTCCTGCATCGCTGATCATTAGTTGAGTTCATCTACTTTCTCCGTCTTATTTTCTTAAACTTGTGCGGTAGTTCAGATGATTCTAGTTTTTTTACCTCTTATGTATGCACCTTCCTTTGAAGTTATTTTGATAATCATTTTAATTATTATTATTTTTATATTGATCTTATAGAGAGGTTGGCCCTGATACGCCAACAAAGGGCTGAGGCCGCTAAGAAGCGAGATGAAGAGAAGGCTGGTATGATTTTTGTTGACCCAAATTCTCTTTGCTGCTCTTTTTGCTTCATTCTGTGATACTTTCTCTCCTGGTGATAAAATTTTCTTTTTCCTGAGTTTTCTAGAGGGAAAGCATCAGAATGTGGAGCAGAAATTGGATAACTTTAATCTAGATTTTACCTTCTTCCCCATATTTTCATAGAAACCTTACATGAGATCCATTTATTTTGTCAGCCAAGGAGCAGAAAAAGGCTGAAGTTCGCAAATGAAAAAAATCCCAGAAGCCAGTAAGTGATATCTCGTTTCTTTATTGAAAGAATGAACCTTATCCTACGCATATTAAAAAATAGAAGGAAGCTAAAGCCGATAGATTTTATTTCCCTTCAGACGGTATTTTATATATATATATATATATTTGGGGCATCTGAAATTTTATCCAAGTGTTAAAAGTAAACTCTGTTGTACCAACGAATGAATATAGATCTCTTGATCATGTAAACTAAGAACACTGTCTGCGTGGAATATAAGGTTCTGTTGAATCAAAAAGACGATGGAGATGCATTCATGAGTTTATACTTTCCTTATTCATTGCACTATTGTGGTATAAATCTTTTGCTTCTGCAAAAGTCCCTTTGGCTGAATGATTCTATCTTGTGTTTTTGGGAACCTGCCCAAATAATTTATGCACCTAATGCTAATGGCATCGGGAATCCGTCCTATAAACAAATAGGTAACTGGGGAATCTGTCGAGGGAGATGAGAATGGTTGTTTTCATTGATACTTTTTTTTCTTTCTGTAAATTAATGTATGAACAAAAAGTTTAAAGGAAGTTGAGGATGATGGTGCAGGTAAGCTTCTGAAAAGACAAAAGGCAGCACATTTCTTTATTTGGGCATTAAGATCGTGAAAGAATCTCATTTTTAAACGTACTTAACCAAATAACAAGCTGGAGAATACGTTGTTTAATTAGACTTGTTTTTCATGCCAATGCCACAAAATTTTATAAAGCCTTGTGCTGTTCTTAACCTTATTGGCATAGTTTTCCATTTTCATATCTACTATTGATTATCATTATCCATTTCAAACAACTAACTCTAAGTCACATTCCCATTGAAGAGGTGGTTGTCTTTAATATGTTATGGGTTAAAAAGTAAAAGTACAAGCTTATTAAAACAGACGAGGATGGTTTGTGATAGTAATTGAAATAAAAGGTGCCGAGGGTAATTAGTACAAATTTAGAGGTAGTTATTAGAAATCATATTGATAAAATTACTTAAAAAAAGGTCTACAAATATTTTGAGTTGAAGAAATGAATCACAAAATTTAGGATGCATGTTGTAAATTTACAATAGGACCCCATGATATAGAATCGTGGGATGGTTGGTGGTTTAAGGCATAATCCGAAAGTGCACATGGGATTGAGAACATGGCCCATGTTGTTTGATTGTGCTTTGCCTTGTATTTAATCCTCTGTTTTCCGGCTACAAATTAATTAAGGGACCCACACGCAAAAAATTTGCGAAATCTGTCCAAAATTGAAAAAAGAGCCTTTTCCATGGGAAGAAGAATATGCTTTTCGTCAATTCGATATCTCTTAGCTTTACGCGATATTGTTATGAATATACGTGATATTTAGAATTTAAAACGCTAAATTTAATATTAAATATTTTATATAAAGATTATGTATTTTTGTTTAAAGTTGAAAATCTCATATCCATGATTAGGGGTGGATCTTCTTAGGGCGAAGTCCTAATTTTTTTAATTTAATAATAAATTTTTATTTTTTAAAATAAATATTTTTATAATTTGGTCATCTTTAAAATTTCAAGATCTCAACACGATTAAATTTTAATTTAATATAATTTTTAAGTCCTCATCATAAATTTTAAGGATGACAAAATTAAAAAAATACCTATTTTATTTTCATAAATTTTGATTCAGCTCTTGTACATAATAATATTTTATTTAATAAAAAATATCTAGTAACCAACATTATACGTATTATAGTAAGCAATTATAAATATAGCACTTTATAAGATCTTAAGGATAAAATTGAAATTATAAAATCATTAAATACTATAAATTAATTAAATAGTATTATGTAGTAATGTTGCTGATTATAGCATAAGCAATGTTGTTTATTAATATAGCAAAATTTTGATAATATCGTTTCCCCGTCAATATTGACTCTAAACTTTGTTTACTTTTAATAATATTTTTATTTGATTAAACAATTTTTAGAAATTTAAAATTGTGAAAACAAGAATCTCTTCTCTTAACAAATATAATTTAATATATTATAATTATGAGAGAGGAGGGATAAAAAAGTTGAACGTTACAAATTATAATAATTTTGAAAACGAAAATATTATTGCGAAATAGGGAACATGAGTAAATCTATCAAATCTGAGGCCCACTTGACCTCAATCGTACGGCTACTGTTTTGCAGGCAAAGTAAAGGGATATTAATACTGTCAACCCCTGAGGCTTAGATAAATTATAATTTAATGACGATTTTAATTTTAATTACACTATCACCTCTTATATTTAATTTAAAAAATAAAAATATCCTAGAGTTTTGTATCTTTAATCACATACATTATTAAAATATTCTTAAATATAAATATATTTTCATCTTTTAAATTAAGCAGATGGATAACAATGTAATTAAAATTAAAATTACCTTCAAAATTTAATTTGTGTAAGCCTCAAGAGGTGACAATATTATCACCCTGCAAAACCAAGATGCTTTTGCTCATGACAACCTCAAATATTTACTAGCTTTTGTTTATTTGGAGTATTAACATCATCGGCCGAGGTTGGCACAAATTAAAATTTAATGATGATTTTAATTTTAATTATATTTTTTATATTTATTGTATTTAATTGAAAAGATAAAAATATTGTCATAATTTATCAATAAATAAATAAAGTATTCTTAAAAAGTGAAAGAATTTTTGTTTTTTTAATTAATTGGAAAGGATAATAATATTATTAAAATCAAAATTATCATCAAAGTGTAATTTATGACAACCTTGGGGATAACAGTGTTAATATTTCAATTTATTTGATGGTTTAGTTTTGAGGGTAAAAAAAAAGTGAGAGCTGACGTTACCGAAAACCCAATAACAAGACAACGCACTTTCTTTTTCTTGTGGATATCATTTTCATGTTGTCATGTGGCACGTGTCATGTGTGTGTGTGGTCAGCGCTCGGCAACAGCAACTATTTCCTTTTTTTTTTTTTAAATTTAATTTAATTTCTGTTTATTTTATATTATTATAATCCCATACTCATTCAACTAATGCCTCTGCCCCTCATAATAATATGTTTTTCTTTCTCTTTTTTTTTTTGTTTTAAACAGAAATTCAATTTAATTATCAATTAAAATTACAAATTTCTTGCAATGATTAAACATGTGAAAGACAAGTTTTAATTTAAAAAAAATTGCAATTATTACACTAAGTGAACAAAGGGTAAATGTCAAATCTGTGATGATGTAATGAAAAAACAAATCCATCCATAATAATAATATTAAGTGGGATATTGACATTATCACCAGCCATAAATTATATTTTAACAAAGGTTTTATTTTTAATCACCATCTTTCTTCTACTTTACTTAATTAAAAAGAAAAAAATATTTTTAAATTTTAAGAATATTTTTATCATTTAAAAGGCAAGAGTGTAAGGATTTTTTTTTAATTAAGTATATATATATATATTTATTTAGTGTTATTTTTTTAGTGCTTTTTAGTGTTTATATAATATATATATTTAGACTCTTAAAATTTGATTCAAATAATAATTTCATCTTTATTTTTAAAATTATCCTCAAAGATTTTTTTTTGGTTAAATTTTTTGATCTTTTTCACAAGTTATTATTTTTTTTGTGATTTTTTAAAATAAAATAATAATATTATTATATAAATCACAAAATTTTAAATATAATAATATTAATAATAAATTAAAATTTTATAGTCATTGTCACTAAAAAAGATTTTTTATGAGTAATTTTAAAAATAAGAGAGTAAATCATTTATTTAAGTTAAATTTTGAAGATTCAGATGTCTTTTCTTTTAATTAAATATATTTTTAGTGTTATTTTATTGAATTTTTAAAAAATTATTTTAAAACAGTATTTAAAATGAAATATTCAAATATGGTTTTTATAAAATAACTCTTGTAATGACTGTCAAAAAAAAAAAAAAACTCTTGTAATGGTACTTTCGTAATTATAAATAAACCCAGTACATTTGTACATACAAATTCACGAACGGTAAAAAAAATACGAACAACCAATAAAAGATTAAAAAAAGAAACTCCGTGTATAAATAATAGAAAATAGAAACGGCTGTCTCTCTCTGATCTCTCTATCTCTCAATAATCCTCAATCGGGTCAGTTTCCCCTATTAATCCTCAATCAGGTCAGTTTCTCCTATTTCCCAAATTTCTTTTTATCAATAATTAACACTTTTTTCATCAAAATTCAAACTTGATGGCTTATGATTCTGCTAGTTGCAATTTTACATTAATCACGGGATGACATATTTTTGATGAAAAAAAATTCTGTTATCTTGATGAATCCTTTGTCTTGCAGGGAATTGTGATATATATAATCTGAAGCTCTTAAATTTGTTCATGATAACAAGGTACGACTTTTTTTTTTTTTGAATTATGGATGATTGCTGGCGAATTTGTGTTGAATTTTGGATAATACATAATGGGTATGGTTTATTCTTCTGGATTGTTCAAAATTTGTTCAATTTCTCGAATTTATGATTTTTCTTTAAGTTCTGCGTCTTATTTTAATTTTACATGTGTGGGTATTTCTTTTAATCCCTGGAAATCGTATGTAAGCATGATACAGCGAGCTTAGATTGGCCAAGTTTCTCGGGAGGATGCATGTATTTGGTTCACTTGATGTTGGGGATAATGGTTGTAAGAGAGTTTGGAGATTTTTGATATTAGGATGGAGTTATTTTATTTCAAAGCAAGGCATCTAGTCATCTTATATTATATCATAATGGATAAGAAGTTGGGTTTGATCGGGAAATATTTGCGGAGTGGAATTTGTGCAGCTTCGACTCGCAAAGTGAGATTTTGGATGCTTGTATGAGGTGATGATGTGGGTGGCCTTTATGTCGTTGCGGGTTCATATTTTTATGAATGTGAGCTGATAAGTGAAAGTTGCATGGACATGTTATGTAAAATGCTCATTTTGATGTTATTAATTGTCAGAATGTACTTTTGTTTGTCCTGTAATTAATGGTATCTTCCAGTTCAGATGTGTATACATAGTAGCTCATTTGTGGTGAGCAAGTTAATCTTATACACGTTGCAGTATTGCTCTTGTTGTTGGTTGAAAACAGGTGTTATATGCTGGTTCCTTGGTCATAAATAAGATATATGTAGTGAGAACATATAAGCTCCATGTTTTTGTCCTGGGTTTAGATAATTGTTCAGCTGCTGTTTTCTAGTGAAATTTTTGTAGTGCAACAAAGTGGTTTTAGTAGATATGTTATTTATTTATGCTAGTTCCTGATGATTTTCTTGATCTTGAAACCCTCTGTACTAATCTGTTACCTCCCCCTCCCTACCCCCCCACCTGCCCAAGAAAGCTAGATCATTAATACTCCAAGATACATATCAACATCAAATGCATTGTGAATTTATAAATCTGTTAATGCTTATGCTGTCTGCATAAGGAAGATTGTAATGATGACTCGGTCATTTGCTGTATTTTGCTTAGCTCTCACTTCATTGTGTGACCTAGCCTTTGCGGAAGTCAAAGATGTTTTGTCATTTGACAACTTGTAAAACTGCTTTCAACTCTTTGAAATGCTTCTGTAGGTTAGTCGTTGCTTGCTTGATTGTTGTTTTCCTGAAATCTTGGGCCATGGGGTGTTTGGAGGATTACGATCTTGACATCTAAAGCGTAGGCTCAAGATCTTTGCTTGTTGAGGTTTTTTGACTTAATCCAGCTGATAATTCATTGACCATGGAGGCAGCAATTTCTGAAGTGAAGTCTAGCTAGGATAACCATTAAATAGTACATTTATTGCACGTTTTTTTTTTTGCTATCAATTTGTTTTGTTATACCTTGTAGAATGTAGAATGTAGAGTTATAGTGTGAGAAATAGGTGAATATAGATAGTAGTATGTGGATGCTGTTGATACAATATTTTTATGTAGGACATGCTAGTTAGGGATATTTTGTAATTATAGGATGATGATTATTGTATATTTGCTAGGCTGGAGTGGTGGTCTTGAGACGTGGAAAGGGATTAATCTATTCTTTTGCATAGTATTTGTCATGTATGAGCTTCTAGTGTAACATGCAAGGGGCACTTTGATATAATATCCTGCATTTCTTTTGTGTGGAACATGCTGAGAACTTTGCATTGTCTATCAAGTTGGTTTTGAGAGTATTCTGATCTGTTCTGTTGCATGATCACATGGACTACTTTTCATGTAACTATAGATATTAAATGATTTTGAACTCAGGAGGTGTATCATTCGGTCTATTTTCTTGTTCTTTTCATGTTTGAGATTTAAGTTTAAAGTTGGCTTGTGAGCATAGTTAAATATATCCTGGCGATTCAGTGTTAATGCAATGCATTACGCACATAATAATATTATTATGTGTGGAAGAATTGATGAATAATCTTCGACTTATATCAGTTTGCATTTTAAAAAACTTAATACTGTGTTTTCATTATTCCTAAATATATCTAACTGATTTCATTTAATATTTGTTTTGAGCCCAGGGATTTTGGAGTATGTGGCAAACAAATGTACCATGCACTAGTCAGATGATTGATTTTGAAATGGATCAGCAAAGTCGAGGTTATCTGCATCCGGAGCCCTGTGTTGTTTTGGGGGGTGTAACAAGCTTCCCACAGCCTATGCAAACAATAGTAAGAACTTCAGGGAACACATCAAGTGCTGATGCTCATCAGCACTATGATAGTGCCATGTTCTATGGGATGCCACATTACCATGGTGTTCATCATCATCATGCTGCAAATCTTGATATAGGTGTTACAACTGCATCAAACTTATATGTTCCTTACATGCCAGCCCCATTATCAGGAATGCCTGTGAATCATGGGTCTTCAGATCAATTGCCATCTTCAAGCAATTTTGGAGTCCTTGGAGCTTCTGCAGATGAGTATGGAAGGAACAGCCACTTTATGGATAATGTAAGAGGTTCATACAAGAGAAAAAATACTGAAGGTATTCCTGGGTGTTTCCAGTATCTTAACACCCCAGCAAGCTCTAGTTCTTCAGTTGCTCCCTTGCATGCTAGACATCCTGATGGAGTATCTACGGTCGATTCTGCATCTTTCTCCCCGCCTCAGTACAGAGGAAATGGCACTTCATCAATCAGGGAAGTAGAATCTCAGAGAAGTGTGAGAAACAGATTAGTTGCAACTGGGATGGATCCTGTTCTGGCTCATAGCCACAGTCATTATTTTCAAGGAAACTTTTTTGTTCAGCCTTTCCCACTGACTGGCTCTGTCTGGTTGGACCAACAAAGCGATGGAAGTGCTTCAGCCTGGACTCAGGCCCCCGTGTTACCTTATATGCATGGTAATTACTCCAATTTATTGTTTCTCTCCATTTATACTAATGGAATTTTTACCCAGTCAGAAAACCAAGGTTCCAGGAATCTATTTTCTGTATTCCTGTCTTTCATTTGTATCCTCCTTTCCCCTTAAAAGCATTTTTCTTAGAAATGGAATTGGAGTAGAGGGTATATTTAAGTGCTGATTAACTAGGTGGAAACTAGAAAAGAGATCATTTATATGTTCTTACAGGGAGCAATGTCAATGGTGCTTCTATGGAATCTGGGAACATGGTTGCACAACGATATCCTGAGACCGCTAGCAATAGAAGTTCCTCAACCTTCCTGCATCCTCTTCCCCTCAACATCCGGCATCAGAGTTTCCATCACCCGTCACCTCCTATTCAAGGTGTTAGAAGCCACAATACAAATGTTCACCCTCAAGTAGCTGCAGCTTCATTTAGAGTTCCATCGAGTTATGCTGCCCACAACGCTATGAATCATCCACAGGATAGTTTGGAGATGGTACCAAGGCATCTGGGACCTGTTCCACCAACTGGCTTTAGGATATACCGGTCTCCACGAGAGGGACCCATGCCTGAGGCAACATCAAGACAGCGGAACCTTCCTCACCTGAGAGTTTTGCCATCGGATGTAATTCTTTTGCTCTATTCTTGCAATAGCACACTTTGTTTTTTATTGGTCATATGTGGTGCTTAATTTGAAAAGAAGTATTTTTATATTATTTTGTCAATTCTTTGCTAGTGTATGGTCTATTTAGTTGACCTTCCTCCTTTTACTATCTATGAATTAAATGAGATCTTTAATTGGTGTGTAGGGTGTTGCTGTGCTAGAGATCCCGGAGTTTTATGAAGTAGGGAATTATATTGACCATCACAGAGATATGCGCTTGGATATAGAAGACATGTCATATGAGGTAAGTGAACCACTCATTTAATGTTTTACCCTAAATTGCTTGATTGTCACGAGTAATGCAACAAGCAAAAGTGCTTAGTTGGACTATCTGAATGGAAGAGTTGAAAACCATCCTGTCTAGAGCTGTCCTTGATTGTCCACATTATGAAATAATTGCTTTGCGGTAATATTTGCCGTTAGGATCTCCGGTCGAAGAGCATCACTTTTGATTTATAGAAAATTTGCAGAAATTTGTCTGAATATAATGCAATCTTCAAATTTTAATCACAGGAGCTTCTTGCTTTGGGGGAGAGGATTGGCAATGTAAACACTGGGTTGTCGGAGGAAGCTGTGACAAGTCAACTAAAGACAAGAATTTATTTATCTGCTGCAACTAATATAAATCTGGAAGAGCCAGCATCTATGGATCAAGAACCTGATTCTTGCATTATATGCCAGGTAATATGAGCTTTTACATTATTGAAATTCAACTTTAAAAAAAAAAGAAAAGAAAGAGCTAGGGCATTATTTTTTGATTTCTTTTTAGATAGCTTCATATGGATTCCATTGTTATCATGCAATTCCTTATCTCGTTTCATTCACTGCTAATATATAACATTTGATATGTTGATTCGGGGGTACTGCAGGAAGATTATAGGGACCATGAAATGATTGGAACTCTTTATTGCGGACACGAGTACCACACTGAGTGCTTGAAGAAGTGGCTCTTCGTGAAGAATGTATGTCCCATCTGCAAATCTGAAGCATTAGCCACAGGAAGAAAGGATGTATAAAAAATGGGATGGCCTTGCCCAGTGAAGAGAATAAAAGTATAAGAATGTCAGCTCCACGGGGGCGCAAATCAGTTCGTAAATGCTGCTTCCTGCAGCTGTTTTCCAACTGATATCTATTGTAACAAAGTGGGATGTTTTGTTATGTATGCTGTATATGTACTTGCATATATTTGCTACCAGTCAGAATGACTTAAAAATCCATTTATTTGTTGGTTCTGTACTTAATCAAAAATTGTACAGACTTTTTTTCTAAGTTATGCTTTTGCCCGACTGTATTATTAACTTGCAGTTATAATTTGTTGTTTTCTTCTTTGATATGTGGTGTAATGATTCATACTGCTAAATTGCCGAATCATAACCTTAATAAGAATATGAAAGTGGAAGTTAGTTTTGTTTTACTCGTTTGATTCAAAGCTTGGCATTGTGTTAAAATTCTATTCCTACCCCGCCCGCCTACTTGAGATGTTTGAAATTATTCTAAACGTGGATTTAAAACATGGTAGATCAGCATTTTTATTAGATGAAATTTATTTCATGTTGAAGTGGGTGTGGTTATGTCTATCATTACCAAAATTGCTAATAATATTTGTTAATGTTTTTTTTTTTCCATTTGAAGAGATGCCATTTTGGTTTACTTACTCTGATATTTGGTATTCGTGAGATTTTTCTGAAGTAAAAACACTCATGTTTATATGAAAATTTTGAAATTTTAATTAAAATTTTAACATGAATGTTTTTTTTCCCCCCAAATTTTAATTAAAATTCCAAGATAGATATTTTTTCAATACAAATATTACATTATAAAATATACATCTCAAAGAATACAACATAATTATTTACAATCAATAATTGAAATAACTGTAAATTATAACTATTGTCAATAATTAGAATAATGGCTAAATAATCTCAAAGAATTATAGCACAATTGTTTATAATCAATAATTGAAATAACTATAAATTACAACTGCTGTCAATAATTGGAATAACTGTAAAATACAATTGCAATTACAATCTCAAAGAATTATAACACAGTGTTTATAATCAATAATTGGAGTGATAGTTTAATTTTGCTTAGGCAATTGTGGATAATTGTGAGATTATCAATGTTAAAATTTATGCTTATATGTCATTTTATTATGTATAAATATTTAATTGTAGTATTTGTACAATTATCATTTTTAATAAAATTATTAATATTATTAATTATTAAATGGTAAGATGCTTGTAACGTTTCAAACATTGTATGATCTAAAGGAGTTCAGATAGGTTTAAAGAAATTTAGATCAGTACTAAGAGTTAGCAACGCTAAAAGTTATAAGTGTTAAGAGTTAATATTGTTAAGAGTTAACGAAATATAAGGAGTCAAATTCTTGTTTGAAACGGAACAAAGACCTGAGAATATATTAGTAATGATATAACTGCAAAGAGTTACAGATGGTGCTAGAAAATGTCATTATACAAGTATGTTTTTAAATACTATGCTTTTGATATAATTTTATCGATTAAATATATTGTTAAAACTCATCAATATAGATTATTAGATGTCTATATCTGGATGGTCCAGATGGTTAGTCTCAATAAACCATGAGTTTAGTGAAAACTCGTATAGAGATATTGGTATTCAATGAGGACTGGAATTGAACAGACTCATGAAGACCTCCAATAGACACTTTAGAAAGCTGTCTATAGAAGGTCTTCCGAGATGAGTAGTATTTGCGGTCTTTTGACTTGAGCGCCACGGTGGGCTTGTGAGTGATCTACTATACCTTAATTCCACACATATCGGAAACCTTTCATGGTCTAATTGCTGAGTGTCGCTGGGTATGGTCCGATGCTCATAGAGTTTGATGTGCATAGATATGAAATTCATTAACTCATATGAGTGAGTTCTATATATTGATGCTCCAAGATTGTATTTTCGAAATTCTTGTGGCCACAAGTATAAACCCCAGAAAATATATTTCATAAGGATAAACAATATCGTAAAAGTTTTGCGAATATTATTTATAAAAATACAAATTTGGAGATAAATTCATGGTTGAACAAATAGAGATTTGAAGGTGATGATATATATCTCTGCTCTTCCAGAATGTAAATGACGAAGGAATTATACGAATATGCAATAAATTCAACTTGCATGGTCTAACAGGTTGCTTTATAATATCTGTAACGTGTGTGTGGAGCATCATTTACGGACTTATGAAGGAGCTCCATATAACAAACTGGGTGTGAACCTAGAGAGTCTCAAATATATAATATGTATTCATTGCGCACTACGGTAGTAGATTAGATTGAATAATTCGATCCAAGAAAATTTTAACAACTTGAATTATTATTTCGGGATCTTTTAAGATGTGCATTTGTCAAAATTTGATTATTAAATATATTGTTTAATTAGTTAACAAGAGTTATTAACCAATGAGATGCTGACAAGTAACACACATTGGTCCATGAATTATTTTTACTTTAAATTTATTAATTAACTTTGCTAGTAAAAACTAGTGTAGTAAATTATTTATTCAAAAGTATTTTAAATAATTAGGTAAAGTTGAAACATATTAAATGATAGTAGACTATTTATATTTCAAATAATATATGTAAAAGTTAATCATATATTTTATATTAAATGAAATGAAAATGATGGAAGTTGGCATTAGCGTAGTATGATAATGAAATAAAAAGTATCATTTCTATTATGCAAGTTAGTTGGTTGACTATTTCCACCACTAAATAGATAATAAATTATTATTTTAATTTTTTTATTAAAGTGGTGAGAGCATTTAAAAGAAAAATAATCAAGTAATGGATTATTTTGGTTTAGTGGTGGGAATAGCTAAAATTAATTATTCAAGTGTGCAAACTACTTAGGGAATGAATTGATTCATTTTTTAAAATGAAAAAATTCGGCCATGTTAAGAAGGTGAGAGAAAGAATTAGTCTTGACTTTCTTTCAAAGGTTGAAAGACTAGAGTATGAAGGGTTTTTTTTTCATTCTTATTCACCATACTTAGACAATTCGGCTATGTAAATAGAGGTAAGAAACATTTTACTTTTTCAAATGTTGATGCAACAAAAGAACATCTCTTCTTTTTCTCTCATGGGTGACCTAGCTTGTATCTAATTCTACTCTTATGGGTGACCTAGCTTGTATCTAAGAAAATGTAAAAGGAAAAATTAATTTTGGACAAAAGTTGTTCAATATAATTTTTCTATAGAAATTGTTTCCAAGTGTTCAACGAAAGTTACGTGAACATATTCACCATATTCACTTTCATGGAAACAAAGATATGTGTTCAAAGAGTTTGAACACAATATATTGCTGAAAATTTTAAATCAAAGTTATCATTTTAATTCTATGATCCCACCAAACTGTTATGAACTAGAATTGTTAAAATACACTTCAAAGTGAGCTCTTCACTTAAAAAATTGGAGGACTTGAAGTTTTGTAAAGTTACATTCATTAGGTAAGTATTTTTTACATGTTGTTTTAGTACAATTATTCATCATATATGAATTTTGTATAATAGTTATACTTGTGCATATATGTGATATATGTGTTTTAATTTGTATTAAATGAGTGTATTTTATTAATATGCTTTCGCTGCGTATTGTAAAATTTTAAAATTATACGTACACTCGTAAATCGCATACTCAACACAACAATAAAAAAAATTCTTACTTGATATGAACAAGCTTCGGGTTAGTTGGTAATTATTCAAAATCTGTTGTGTGCTTTAGTCCTTCTATTCCAAACGATGTGGTTATTGATTTAGTAAATGATTTAGGGGTTCAAAGAGTGGATCTTCATGCAAAGTATCTAAGGTTACCTAGTGTCTCAGGAAAAAATAGAACCAATCTCTTTGGCTCCTTAAAGATAGAGTTTGGAGTAAAATCAGGGGGTGGAAGACTAAATTATTCTTGATGGTAGGGCGAGAAATGCTAATTAAGGTAGTCATTCAGCCATTTCTATGTACTCTATGAATTTATTCCGTCTTTTATTAACTTGCATAGAGCATACTCCAGATTCTGGTAGAGTAATATGGATAGAAGAAACATTCACCGATGCCATTGGAAAAATCTTTATCGTTTGAAGAAGGAAGGAGGGCTAGGGATTTGGGATTTTACATTATTTGATAAAGCTATGTTGGCAAAGCAGGCGTGGCATTTGGTGAATCATCAAGAGACATTGGTGACTCAAGTCTAGAAAGGTTTTATTTTTTACGTGCTTCTTTTTCACAAGCCAAACCTACACAAAATTCTCCATTCATTTTTGAGTATTCTATAGGAAAGATAACTTCTTGCACAAGGCATTAAATGGTGCATTGGCATTGGCTCTTCAGTGTCGATTTTCCATAACCAGTGACTACCAAGACCTTATTCATTTATGCCTCTCTTCCCCATAGATTACCCAAGAATGCAAAGGTTGCTGATTTTATTATTGTCTTGGGTTAATGGGATTTAGAGTTAGTTCAGGCTTCATTCTTGGATGAGGAAGCTTAAGCAATCCTCGACCTACCATTTCCTGATATAAGACAAAGCTGCTAGCCCAGAAAAGTCAAACATGGAGGAGTGGTGGTAAAAATTATGGCATTTAAACTTACCCTCAAAAGTTAAAGTGCTCTTGTGGCATGCATTTAATGATTGGCTCCTAACTAATTTTAATATGAAAAAACGTCACATATGTATTGATGAATTGTACTCAAGATGTAAGAGAAGGCCCGCTACAACAAATTAATAGTTCTATAATTGTTATTACATATGATAATTATTAAATCACCACTTATTTTTTACATGCAATGAATTTAAAAATTGTTAAAAATTATAAGTATTTATAATTACATAAAGCAAGTTGTTGACAATGAAAAAGAAGTTGTTAAATTAAGATAAACATAATGCAGGATATGTGTTGTGATTAATATTTTAAATTATAAATTTCACCACATGCAATTGTTAATTGTTAATGTTAATACATCACTGATAAATGCATGTGGTAGACATTTATTAGTGAATCAAACCACAACTTATTAATAGGCATTGTGAAAGTCTTTTTTAAAAATGCTCATTCATTTTTCATTTTTTTTAAAAGTGGTAGTTATAAATATTTAATATGAATTAAATAAAAATTAACAATAGTAAAATTTATTGGAGTTGAAAGTTAGACTTAAAAATAATAACATCGAAAGTATGAATATCAAATAATTATAAAAATTAGGCATTAATTAATTACAAAAAAGATCATTAAATACACATAATATGATGTTTTCACTAAAATTGAATATAAGAAATGGCAACAAGCATTTTAACTTCATAAAAATTAAGTCATAATAAAATACTTAATTCATGAGCGAAAGCTTATGTATTTTGAAGGTCATATGATTATAGTTCCTATAGCATCTCTAAGGACTCGAAGATTATGAGTAGCTCAATATAAGGCAAGATCTTTTAAATTTAGAGTTATCTTTTTTACCTAAACTTTCTAACAATCTGGGCTAAGAATCATGTGATGAACTAGTGATTTTGGATTGGTGGATTCAATTTCAGCTTCTGCCCACTTCACCCATGCCACACCAGTGCAATAATTTATATCTAGCATCTTGAATGAAGTCATCACAGAAGGTGATATCAGGTTGGACCTAAAGTAATTAAAAAATAATTCACTGTTATACATATAATTCACCAAGAAAATTCTTAAATAGTTTGTTGTTTTAATTCATGGCAAACTTACTTGAGAAGATGATTGGAAAACTTCTTTTGCAATGCTAGTATTTTTCTCTTGATTTTAAACAATTTCTTTGGACTGAAAATAATTAAAAAAATTAGACTACCACCAAAAATACAATAATTGTAGTTACTTAATTAACGAATATAAAATAAAAATTGCTAATATAAGAGAAAAAAGATATTTGATCATAAGGTTTAATTATTTAGTATATTTCTCACTAAATACAAGCTGATATATCTCCACTGCATTTTCTCATTAGTGAGCAAATAAAAACTATAGCCATTAAAGAAATACCAATCACAACTAATTTAACTTAAAGTCTTATAAATAACTAATAAAAACATTTCTCATAAAAAATAGAAAGATTCATCTAAAGACACTAATAGTTAAAAATCCTAACATCAATCTTTTAAATAAGCTTTAATAAAATTCTACATATCAAATTGTAATCATGCTAGCCTAGATTTTCTTCTCATTTAAAAAAAAAATGAAAATCATTAAACCACAATCCATAAACAAAGAACACATTAAATAAAAAATAATGCAACAATCTTACAACACATCCTTAAAATTAGTATAATTTTATTTAATATTCAATTACTAACCCAACTTTAAATAAAGAGATAATAAAAAAAAATATTTATTAAAATGGTTGAGGCTAAATGACAAGATCAAACACAAGAACTCATAATCTGATCTTGAACATGAGAATGAATAACATAAATATAGTTCTATTTTATTAATATAGTGGACATAAAAGAAAAAAAGGAGATAAATTCAACTATCCAAAAGCACCAAACATTGAGGAGCCATCACCAAAGAGTTTAACCAAGAAAATACAATTACATAAACTTTATTTGTTTGCTTTACCTGCATAATATGTTCAGAAATATGTACAACCTCCATTTTATTGTTTATCATAAGACTATTTAAGAATTAAGCAAATACAAATGTCAAGATATGTTGCAATATGAAATTAAATATTTAAATTTAAGTTATTATTATTTCCTGAAAATCATTTGTAACAACATATACCGTTTCACTTGCTTCATTATCTTGAGATTAAAAGTAAAAATTTCAAACACTTTCTAAGTAATGTTAGATTGTTAAATAAAAATTAATTCTAAGATTTTTTTTTCACTTATAAATATTCATAAAAGCTTGTAGCCTTCCATTAGATACTTTACATTGAGATTGCAATAAAGAAAATATGTATCTCAAAATTTTTAAGTAATATTAGTCAAATAAACAAAACATTAAGATCATATCTCTATAAACTCAAAAATCCATTATAAAGTAATGAAGGTTTAACTACTTTATTATGCATTAGGTTAGGAATGGTATAGATGCTTATTTATCACAGTCTCATAAATATACGGATGAATATTTTTTGAATATCTATTAAAAAAATCATCCACATATCCTACAACATGCAACTAAAAATTAATTATCAAGAATACTCTTTTAGTTAAATTAATGTAGATTTTTTTATTTTTATTTAAAGATTAAGTAAACCATGTCAGCAAGTTGTATTGTTGCACTAATAATGACCAGAAGATGTTGTACTGCTTTTGTAATTATACCAACATTGATGCTTTGTTCACATTGCTCTTATACTTTTTCATAATAGTGTTTGTAATCAAATTTCATGCAAGGAAATAAAAATAATTCACTAACAAATTTTTTCATTAGCTATTATTAATTATTAAATAAAAAAGATCAACTATTTAACATGATTTAAAGGTGATAAAAACATTGCTAGACTACTATGCATTTAAAAAATATATGAGACATGTGATAATTCTAAAATAATTTCCAACAGTAAAATCCTATTGAATAGCACTGGTCTAATAATTCTAAATATTATATTTACAAATAAACTCATATTTATTAAATTAATAATAGTTTATTAAGTCAATAGAATTATTAGATCATTACTAATATATGCTATAGCAAACAAACATGTCTAATTTAGCATCAAAATGACATAGTAAGAAAATAATCACCCATGTGAAATCAACAGAAGAATAATTTCCAATAGTAAAGAAAATAAAAACAAAAAGATTCATTTGAGTCCACCCAAACTGAAACCCAGCTATTCAATCTTTAAAACTATTTCTCTCGTTACAGTCCCGTAAATTTCCCACATTCCACATATAAACAAACTCATAATTAGAGCAAAATCCACAAACTCATTACCAAAAACAAAACAAACAAAGAGCAAAAGATAGAAAAAAGAAGATAAAAATTTAAAGACATAGGTAGCAAATTTCACAAAGTGCTGGTGATTCTGATTCTTTTTAATGGCTATTATCGCAAAAATTAATTCTTTATTATCCAGTAAAGAAAAATTAAATCTACTAATATTTCTATATCATCTATAAATAAAAATTTATTCTTTTTAATAGTTTAAGGTATTGACTAGAACTAAATAAAAATCAATTCTTTATTTTTTAATAGATAAAATCTATCATTGGTATTGGTTTTTAGATAGACTTTTTATATCCTCTAGTATTTCTGGCATTAAATAAAAATAAACTATTACCTTACCTAGAATCAGTCATAAATTTTCACATCCTTGATTTCATTCAAATAAAATTAAATCTACTATTATTTCTTTCACCTCATTTCATTGCTAATTTTTTATTTCGTTATTTATTAAAACTCAAATAAAATTTTTTTCTTTAAACTTGTTAAAAAAGCTATAACATAAGCAAAATTTATATGACCAAACATTTATCATTTTTTTTAATGTAAGGGGAAATGAAAAGTAAAATATAAAAGAAACAATATTTCAAAAAATTAAAGCAAAAGAAAGAACAAATATTACTGATTCATACTATGAAGCCATTAATTTGAAGAAACTTTGATTAAGAATGTCTTTTTTTTGGTTTTTTGTTTAAGACCCACTCCGATTCCTTGATTCCCCTATTTGCTCTCCCTGTCTTTTCTGTATTATCTATTCAGTTTCTATATTCTAGTTAGGCTAATAATTTGTTTTGTTTTAGAATAAAGAAAAGAAGTGATAGAGAAAGCCTTGACAAATTCACGGGAGTAAAAAAAGATAAGAAGACTTTCCCTCTAAATACTAAAACGACAACCACCATTTAAATGACATAGTTTTTCATCAAAAAAATCTATCACAAACTTTAAGATAATCCACTTTTATGGTGCATGTGATGAATAAAATATTATTGACCACATATATATGTCTATTGTCTAAATCATTTTTAACCACATAAAAAAAGTAAGTTATTAACAATAAAATTCAACAACATGAACCACCAATAGTGGAAGATAAAAAATTATTGCTTATAGAAGATAAATTTAAACGACTTGCACAAAATTATAAATAATCAATAATTAATAATTTTGACAACAAACATTTATAGGTGGTGCTTATATCAATTATCACCACATTAATTTTTATATGATTACAAATTGAAAAATATTTATTAAATAATTTTTTTTATTATAAAAAACTTGCGTAACTTGTGATATTTATCTTTCATTACTCATGCATAAGGAGCGTGGTTATATGATTGTTATTAATAATATGTTGTAGTAGGGACTGAAGTAACTTTCCATGCTTTGTGGTTGTGTAAGTCATTGAAACAAATGCGGATAGACTGTGATTTTATGCTTTTTATTCCATGGTTGCATCGGACCTCTATGTGAGAATTTTTGATATCTTGTATGAATATCATGAACCAATCAAATATGAAGCTGCTGGCGTGATAGTATAGAGAAATTAGTTTCTACGAAACTAATGGTTACATGCCAAAACTACTATGCTAGCTTGCTGATTTGGTTGAGGGATATATAGGAAATTTTCTACTTGAATTTCAGGTTGCTCAAGAAAAATTGAGAGTTAATAGGCCTGATAAGAAAATTAAATGGAGCCCTTCGATAGCCACAATAGTGAAAATAAACTCTGATGCGGCTATAGATTAGAATGCAACAGTTATATGCTTGAGTAATTAATGGGGACACACTAGCACATGTGATGAAAAATATGATGAATGTTTTATTAATAGTTATTACATTGTTAGAAATAATTTATAGTAATTTAAATTTTTTAGCAATAGTTCAAGTGGTAAGAAGTTTTTGAGAGCCTGTAACAACATTTATGATAGTAGTTGCATGTTTAACATTTTATTTTGAGATAAGGTCTTAGTTATTGGTAGTAGTTGGTAATTAATAATTTTAAGTTGTATTAAATGTTATAATAAGTGCTAGCATTCTAAATACCTCAATTCTTGGTAGTAATTGGTAGTTAGTAGTTATAAGTTGTTCTAATTACTTTAATAAATGATAGACAGCCTAAGAGGTCTTTATAAATACATGAAAAATGAAGAAAAAAATATTCAGCCCAAGAGGTCTTTATAAATACATGAGAAATGAAGGAGAAAGCATTCAGACTTTATAATTTTAAAAATCAAGTATTTAGAAGCTTTTTTTTTTGAATTGATACTCTACTATTTTCAGTTTTCGTTTTGTTGAACGATATCAATAACTTTTATCTTCGTAAACAAAATCACGACTCATTAACGCTTATCCTGTGTCAATAATGTTATTCAGACATGTGAAAGTAAAGTGGTGTTGGTTGGAATAGAAAAAATGTGATGCATTGTATTCGATTCCTAATGTTAAAGCTTTGGAACTTCTAAGAGGTGTAATGGCTGGTCAACAATTGGGTTATTTTGATGTTGAACTTGAATCTAATACACAAATATAATATTACAATAATCAAGAAAATAAAAGTGAATAAAAAAAGTAGGGAAGAAGAAAGTACTTAGTGATTTAGGTGTTCGACAATTGCCTACATCTACAACGGATTAAGATCTTACTTATTTTATTGAATCAATGAGCACTCACCAAGAACTCTCTATAAAAAACTCATAAAGAACTCTTTCTCTCTTTCTCTCTTTAGAAAGGATTACAACAATTGCTCTTTTAATTGCTCTATATGGTGATCTATTTTCAAGCAAAAAATAAAACATTTGTATAATTAACCTACGTCCTAAGTCAACTTAATATGAGTTGGATAAAATAAAGTGTTTAAACTTAGAGTCTTCTAAAATTTGAAACAGGTTACATTAATGCTGGGGCGTTGACTTTCAAATGCTGAGGCGTTGAGGAAGTGTTAGAGCTGGTGCTCACGTGCCATTCCAATATTGTATGAATATTAATTGTTAATATTTATACAATAAATATTTCGAATAAAAATTGTTAATATCATATTTATATGGTATAATGCTTGTAACATTACAGACATTATTTGATCTGAAAGAGTTCAGATCTGATCTAAAGGAGTTTAAACTAGAACTAAAAGTTAACCAAGCTGAAAGTTATAAATGCTAAGAGTTAACATTGTTAGCAGTTAGCAGGTTATAAGAGCCAGCGAGGTCTAAAGAGTTAGAACCTTGTCTATAATTGGACAAAAACCCAAGAGTATACTTGTAATGATATAGTTGCAAAGAGTTGCAATAGGTGCTAAGAAATGTCATTATGTAAGTATGTCTCAAATACAATATTCCTGATCTATGATCACCAATGCGGGTCTATTGGTGAATTCACTTTATATAGATTAGTGTATGTCGATATTTGATTGGTTCATATGATTGTTTTTAGCTGACCATGAGCTTAGAGTTTGTATAGGCATGCGGGTATCCAGTCAAGACTGGATACTGAACAGACTCATGAGGACCCCAATAGATATCCTATAAAACCGTCAAAGGAAAGTCCTCTTAAGTTGAGTAGTATTCGTGGTCTTTTGACCTGAGCGCCACGGTGGTCTTGTGAGTGATCCATCATGCTTTGGTTCCACATATGTCAGAGACCTTTCATGGTCTGACCACTATTTGTCACTGGGTATGGTCCGATGCTCATAGAGTCCGGTGTGCATAGATACGGGATCCGTCAGCTTACGTAGGTAAGTTGTATATCCGATGCTTCGAGATTATATTTCATAAAGTCTTGTGGCCACAAGCATAAACCTGGAAAAAGAGTTTTCCACAGGGTTAAACAATATAACAAAAATGTTTGCGTATATTGTTTATCGAGATACGAATCTGGAGATAAGATTAAGGATGAGCAAATGGGGAGTTGACGGTGCTGATCTATATCCCCGCACATCCATGGTATAAATGATGAAAGGATTATACGTATATGTTATGATCTCAACTTGTATGGTCTAACACGCTGATTTGTAATATTCGTAACGTGTGCGTGGGGCATCGATTACGGATTAATGGAATAATTCCATTTGACAAATCGGGTGTGGACCTAGAGAGTCCCAGTATGAAATGTACTCTTTGAGCACTTGGGTAGTTTACCGTATTGAATGGTTCAATACAGTATAATTCAGCAATTTACTAAGGTTAAGTTAACTAAAGTATATAATTAAATAGTGGGACCCACTTTAGGTTAACTTAGTAACATAGTAAGTATATAAATTTAATTTAATTTTATGATTATTTAATTGTTAAATAATAAAAATAAATATTTATTTATTTAATTGTTAAATAAATGATTTAACTTAACTATGGTTAAAGGTTAACTATATGGTTAAGTTAAGTTAACCTTACTTAAAGGTTAAGTAAAGGTTAACATAACTATGGTTAAGTTAGTTAACTATGATTAAAATATTAAAATATTTATTAACTTAAAGGTTAAGTTAAAATAATCTAACTATGGTTAAATGTTAACTATAGTTAGGTTAAGTTAAATTAAATGCAAATAAAATTCAAATTAGTATGAAATTAATGCATTAGTATATAAAGTAAAATGAAATTCAAAATTCAAAAGTTTTTTACGTTTTAGATTTTGCATTTTTGGGAGCCATTTCAATTTGAGAAATTGGAATTTTTTGTTTTGTGTTTTTAAGTGTTAGAACAACAAAACAAATAAATAAATGGTTACTAAATGTAATAACTAAAAAAGAGATTTGTTTTATTTATTCAAGAGTTGAATATAAGGAAAAACAAATTTAATTAAGTTAAAGAGTTTAACTTTGAATCAAGTTTAAAAGTTAAACAAAATGCTGGATTAACATACTGCTATTCTAGACAATCAAACCCACCTTTGTTGATTGCTAAGATTGTTCAAAGATTCATTTCATGGTGGACTTCAAGCAAATTAATCCAAAGGCTTCTTGGGTTATATTTCTTAATCTCGATTTTCATTTATTAAATATGTATTTTATGTGTTCATTGTATTTAATCTTTCACTGTGCACATATATGTATGAGATATGTATATTTGTTATATGATGAACACACCCCACATGCAAGCACCCTAGTAATTAATCAACACCCAACAAGAAGTTGGTGGTGTTAACTTCCGGACGCTTGGGTGTTGAGTTCAACGCTGGGGTTTGTCTTCTAGACATAGGGCCATCTAATTCTCTAGAATTATCACTGTAGCGTTGCGTTTCGAACATTACAATATTCGTTCAATTTGAAATTACACCATATACTGGAATTGTCACCATAGTGTTAGCTTCTGAATGTTGCGGGATTCTTTCATTCCCTTGTGTGTTTTCACTCTTCAAGTTTCCGCATCTTCACTTCATGTCCCTTCTCATTGGCTTGACTTAACTTGTTTTCTTCATATTTTTAATCATAATTCTCTCAAATCCCCTATTGATACAAAATCATCCAAAAAATTTTTAAAATCTTTTATCTCCACGTCAAGTTTATTTCACACATAGAGGTGACTTTGGTTAAGTTCTTGCATAGGACGAACTTAACTGAGGATGATGGTTTAGTTTATATATTAGCGAAATTTTTAGATGACTAAATCTTTGTTAGACTAATCTTACCACTTTGAACTATCTCTCTAGTGAAACGGGATCCTTTTTCTTCAACTAAGAAAAACATCAAAAAGAACCTTTTAGATATACAATATACTTAACAGGTAGCCTTCATATCCATATTTGACTTACGAGAAAGTGGTTAAAGGGTTTTCACTCAATTAATTTTTAGGTTCCATTTTTGGTTCATATTTCATCCTGATTAAATTTACAAAATTCAATCTTTTTACAATCTCCAAAACCCATGAGAAATTATTTCTCTAGGAAAGAGGAAATACTATCAATGAACAAGTTTCGTTCCTTTGGATTATTGAACTGATATCCCATTGAATATATGAGATATCTTTTGAACTGACACTTATATCCATTGGGTCCAAGTATATCCTATTGCACAACTCTTATACAAATAGAATAACCCTAAATCTTAACATATTTAAGATTTAATTTCCTTTCACTTAATATCTCATATGTAGTAGAAGGAACAACTTATAATGGAACTTTATTCAATAAGTGAGTAGTAATTTGTTTTAGCATAACTCATTAGATACATTAGAAGATCGGTAAAGCTTAATATCGATTGGACCATATCTAATAAAGTCTGATTTCTCCATTTCAAAACATATTTATGTTAAAGAGTATTTGGAGAACAATATTGAGCTAGAATTTTATTATTCTTTAAATAATAGATGAATTTACTGCTTATGTATAAACATCCTCGATCTAATCAAAGGTGTTCAACATATATATAAGTATATTTCATTTACTTTGAGTCGAAATTCTTTGAACACTTAAAAAATTGTCGACCTATATTTTTCTAGAAACACATGTCCGTATTGTGACAAATCACAATAAAAACATCGAAGTATTAAAATTTATCAGTGGTAGTATGATTCATTAGATCATATACATCATTATGCATTAGTTCTAATGAATTAGTGGCCAGGTGTCCAACACCTACAAAAGAATTTTAGTCAACTTCCCTTGAATACATAATTCATAAACTAGACAAGGTTCTATGATCAGATCAAGTATTTGAACATCCTTAACTAAACGGGATACTTATCTTATGGCTACTTGACTTAATAACTTATGCCACAATTCGTCATTATTCAAACTTTCAGAACTACTATATGTTCTGTTCACTTAGACATTTTTACGCAATTCTTGTTGTATGTCAAATATAATTGTCATTTATTAGACTGACATTCAGTTAGCAAAATATAATCGTTATCATATAAACATGAGGAACTATTTTTAATTTATGTATGATAATCCCCTCTGTTTAACACAGAGAGCGATATATTTCACCTAATTATTCTTGGCACAAATAACAACAATACAATATAATACTTTTTACTAGAATGGAGAAGTGACTCAAAAGTCATAATAGCTACCATGTCTAGGTAATCTTCATTTCCTACGTGTAGCTGTACTTCTCATTTCATTATTTTCTAGTATTACTTATATTATGTAACATCTTGCAGATGTGAGAAGGGCAGGCGATATCTCATATCCCTGCACTTGTTCACATCACTTGCATATGAAATGTCAATTATCGGTAAACAAATATTTAAAAGGTTTATCTTTTCTAAGTAAAGTTTATTAAATAGTAACTCTTACTATTTTAAACCTTATAATAATGAAAATACTTTATATTGTGAATTATTCTCTATATTTGTTTTAGATATATAAAATAAATTTCAAATGAAGCATTACATTACTTGTACATCTCATATACATATACTCCTATTGAAGATCATTAGATAGGTCAGGATATACAATTTGACTTTCAAATTATTCTTAATCCTTTTATGATAATCTATCATCTCTTCTCAAAAAATATTATCAGAAACACCTTTTCTATTATCTATTGATATATTATATATCTTAGTATTTTTATTAATCAAGAATAATTCTTAGATTTATAAGCAAGTCTTAATATTTATCGGTACCTATAGATTATGTGCTTAAGCAAGTACATAAACGAGTTGCTCTTAATCATCTTATCATTATAAGCTATTTACCTTATCATTAAGATAAATCGAAGATGTATAACGGAACATTTCTAATCCTTAAGAAATAATGCTTTAAATCATGGATATAACTTTTATACATTTTTTTAATTTAAAGACGCACTCTCACTGCTTTACATAATTCTTTAAATCTCTCAAAAGGAAAAATGGTAGTTTAATCTTTTAAACTGTACAATAGAACGTGGACCCCATTGACATTTTACTCCAGCTGTACACTGTAGCGATCTAGGCCTTTGTAAACCCAAACGGTAGACAACTCTTGTTAATTGCATTTCATACAACTCTTACTACTGATCATAAATACACATTATCCGCACACTGTAGCAATCGAGGATGACTGTATTTCAGATTAACTTGTCAATCATCAAATATATGTTACCGATACTACTTACACATTGTAACGATCTAGGATAGTATTTTCGCATATATTTGCCTCATCTCATGTTTAACCGGCATAGACAGAATCACCCCAACCAATCTCTCACACTGTAGTGATATTAAGAGTGACCGAAATGACCCGTCTAATATTGTATTGACAAGGCGAATCATTTTATAATATTATCTTATAATATCATACTATTTAATCTGGTTAAGAGAGATTTAAAATTTTAATTATTATTATATTAATAAGTATATTATTTATTATTAAATAAATAATAATAAATTTTTGAATCTCATACGAATGTAATTCATAATTAGAATATTTATTTACGTAAGCACAATTAACCCCCTTCAATAGGGTTCTCATTGTGATTAACAACGTAAATAAATGATTTGTAATTTAATACAATAATATAACAATTATAATTGTATTAAATATACTTTACTTGTAAAAATTACAAATAAAATTATAATGTTTGGAATGATCGGCGTTAAAAACTAAAGGTTCTAGCATTATACCTAATAATGCTCCAAAAACAAAATTGTGTACTCTTTGTTTTGGCCTCCAGTGGCAGGAGCCGCAGTGCCCAGAAGCTGGCGCTACGGCGTTCAACCAAAGATGCACCTGGCGCTGCGGCACTAAGGTAAGAACCTGGGCGTTGTAGTAACAGTGTTCCGACCATTTCAAACACTATTTTTCGCCTATAATTTTTACTATTTTGTTTTGGGTATTATTTTCAAACATTATTATGTTTTAATTCTAAACATTAACATGTTCAAGAATATCACAATATGTTATTCATCATGCTTAAATATCAAACATTACCATGTTGAAATTTAAACATCATCAAGTTGTTCATATCATACTTAAATATCAAACATCACATGTTGAAATTTAAATATCATCAAGTTGTTTATATTATGCTTAAATATCAAACATCACATGTTGAAATTTAAACATCATCAATTTGTTCATCATTATGCTTAAACATCAAATATCACCATGTTGAAATTTAAACATTATCAAGTTGTTCAAAAATATACAGCATCACCATGTAAACATATTAAACAACAAGATATATCGCATACTCAATTTAACATGCTCTGATACTATTTGTTAAGAATCAAGTGTGTGACATACGAGTGTATACGTAATTTTAAAAATTATTACACGCAGCAAAAATATGTTAACAAATGCACACAATTTAACAAATTTAACCACATATATGCTTAAATATAACTATTATACAATAATTCATACATGATGAATAATTATGTACATATAATTAAAATGTACAAAACACCTACCTAATGAAGTTAGCTTTACAAAATTTTTAAGTCCTCTAACAATCCAATTGAAGAGCTCACCTTAAAGTGTATTATTGAACAATTCTAGTCTATAACAGTTTGGTGGCATTATGGAATTAGAATGATAGCTTAAGTTTAGAGTTTCCAGCAACTTATATGTAAATGATAAACATTTACATACAACTCTTATTTAAATGATAAAAATAATTTCCATAGGATAATTAATTTTACACAACTCTTGTCTAAAACTTATATATCTCTTTCTCTATTTTTTATATTCATTTTGAATCATCTATGAGAGAAGAAGATGAAGAGAAGTTCTACATGTTTTCAACAATTGAAAAGAACAAAACCAAAATTCTCTCTTACCTCTCTCAACCAAATTTGTGCTCTTCCAAAAAATGAATGAATAAAAAATCAAGTGTTAGCCAAAATTTGTTTTTGTTATTCAACATTTTGATTAAACAAAAATAAGTGTTCCACTAATTTTATTGTTGGTCTCCCACTCAAGATTAATTAATCAAGCACTAGATTAATGACCACTTAAATTAATCTTTACCTAATAAATATAATTACTTTAATTATAATGAATAAATAAATGGCCAACATCTAGGTCCCTCTTTGTATTAAAAATACAATGACCATGATTAATATATTATCATATTATCTAATAATAAAATAATAATATCTAATTTAATTATGTAAAACAATTTTGAATAATTACTTTTTATCTTACTAGTTTTTACTACCAAGGTTAAATGGTAAAATTAAGGTAAAATTAAATCATGGATCAAATTGTGCCATTTGTCAACATCCTATTGATTAACAACTCTTGTTAATTAATTCAATGATGTACTTAACAATTAAGTCTTGAATAATACACATCCCGAGGGATACCGAAATAGTTATTCTATTTTGCTGGAATTTACTGGATCAAATTATTCAATCCAATCCGCTACCGTAGTGTGTAATGAGTACACTTCATATTGTAAGACTCTCTAGGTCCACACTTGATTTGTCATATGGAGCTCCTCCATACGTCCGTGAACGAAGCCCCACACATATATTACGAATATTACAAATCAACGCGTTAAACTATGCAAGTTGAGGTTATTGCATATTTGTATAATCTCTTCATCATTTATATCTTGGAAGAGCAGAGATATAGATCATCATCGTCAAATCTCTATTTGCTCAACCATTAACTTATCTCTAGGTTTATATTTTCTTAAATAATATCCACAACATTTTTGTGATATTATTTATCCCTTCAAAATATATTTTCTAAGGTTTATGCTTGTGACCATAAGACTTTCTGAAATACAATCTCGGAGCATCAGGATATACAACCCACTTATATGAGCTGATGGATCCCATATCTACGCACACCGGACTCCATCAGCATCGGACCATACCTAGCGACATACAGCGGTCAGATCATAAAATTTCTTTGACATGTGTAGAACTAAAGTATGATGTATCACTCACAAGCCTATCGTGGCACTCAGGTCAAAGGACCATAAATACTGCTAAACTCGGAAAACCTTCTATTGACGGCTTTATGAGATGTCTATTGGAAGTCTTTATGAGTCTGTTCAATATCCAGTCCTCATTGAATACCTGTATGTCTATACGAGCTTCCACTAAGCTCATAATTTACTAAGACTAACCATCTAGACCATCCAGATACAGACATACACTAATCTATATTAATGAGTTTCACTGATAGACTTGCATCGATGAAATTAGATCAGGAACATCATGTTTGAAAACATACTTGCATAATGACATTTCTTAACATCATCTGCAACTCTTTGCAGTTATGTCATTATTAATATATTCTCAGGTCATTGTCCCATTTCAAATAAGGCTCTAACTGTTTAGATTTTACTAACTCTATTAATCTGTAACTCTTAACACCACTAACTCTTAGTACTTTTAACTATTAGCGTTACTAACTCTTAGCACTGATCTAAACTCCTTTAGACCATATATGAACTCTTTCAAATCATACAATGTCTGAAATGTTAGAAGCATATTACCATTTATTATAAATAATATTAACGATTTTATTAAAAATGATAATTGTAATCATTAAATATTTATACATAATAGGATGATATGTAAGCATAAATCCCAATAGAGGTCACCTGCATAATTTGAGTCAACGTATTCTCTTACTATTTCACCTTCTCTATTAGCCATTTTATACAACAAACTTTGCTCCGACATTCTTTTGTGATATCTCAAAATTTACTTGACCGCTAGCTAATGATCTTTCCATAAATTTGCCATGTACCTACTTATAATGTTTACAGCTTGAGCAATATTTAATCTTGTGAGAACTATAGCATAAATGATACTCCCAACAACACTAGCATATGGTACTTTACTCATTGGCAATTTATCCTCTTCAGTTTTTGGCGAATATGTCGTTGATAGTTTGAAATGCGCGACTAAAAGAGTGGAGATAACTTTTATATTGGACATACCAATGTCTCAAGTATCTTAAACATATACCTCTATTGTGATAATAATATGACATTTATTCTTTCCCTCACGATTATCTTTAATGCTCCTAAATTCTTAATTTCAAACTCGTCACTAAACTGCATCTTTAATTTATGTATTTCTTCCATACTTTTACATGTGATCAATATATTATCCACATATATAAGTAAATACATATTCATCCCACTACTTAGGATCTTAAAGTACACACACCCATCATATTTGCTGCTATTGAACCTACAAGTCATCAAATCTCATATACCACATCTTAGGAGATTGCTTCAATCTATACAACGACTCATCTACAAGCAAGTATAATTCTCCATGTTGAGTTCTTTAAACCCTTATGGTTATGACATGTATATTTTTTCATCTAGCTCTTCATGCAAAAAGGCTGTATTTATATCTATTTGTTTTAGATGTAAATTGAAGGTCACATATATGACTAACAATATGTGTTTGACTACCGTGAGAATATCTCATGAAAATCAATACCCTCATGTTGAGTAAAGTCTTGTATCACTAGCCTAGCCTTAAATCTTGTAGGCTATACTCTCTATATCCCTTCTTTAAACTTGTACACCCATTTGCACCCATCTAATTTCTTATTATAAGGTTTCTCTACCAATTCTCAAGTATTATTGTTTAGAAGAGAACTAATCTTTTTCTCCATCGCTAGCTATCATTTTCACTCTTCTTAGGCTTTATAGCATCTATATATATCTTAGGCTCATCGAACTTAATAATGAATATAGAATTAAAGGCATAAGTAATTAAGTCTATTTGTGTATACCTTATTTATGGTTTAGTCATTCTTCTTAGCTTATCTTTGACTAGTTGGTACTCTTCAAGTTCTATCTCAAATGTCTTAGTTTTTCTTTGGATGGACTTTGAGGAACTAACAAGTGCTTTTTTTCATTTTCAAGGGTTGACTTACTAAAGTGTTGACCTGGGGGTATTTCAGATATACTTTTAAACTCTATTTTAACCTCAACTATTTCTGGTGCTGAAGTTCATTTTGGCATATGCTTTTCCTTCATTTCTTCTTAATTGAATTTCATCATTGTCATCTTATCAAACATTACATCTCTCCTTATGATACTTCTGGATGGCTTCAACTCATTACACGATACTTTGTATCCTTTCACACCTTTTAGATATTCTATGAATATCCGCTTCAAGGGTTTAAGTTCCAACTTGCTTTGCTTCATATATATGAAGGGTAAGCAACCAAAGATCTAAGGTAATAATACTTAAGAGGATTGTTAGACTATTTCTTTTCCAGTGTTGTGAAGTTTATCACCGAGGAAGGAATTCTATTGATAAAGTAGGCTACTGTCATTACAGTCTCACCCCAAAATGCCTTAGATACCGTTGCATTGGTCAACACACATCTAACTCTCTCAAGCAAGGTCCTATTTGTCAGAATATTCTGCTGTGATGTTGATCTTACAATTTTATGTCTTACAATCCCATACTTGGTACAAAATTCATCAAACTCCTTGTTCAAGACTATTGTTCATCTTTAATCTCTTTATCTTTTTGCCAATTTGATGCTCAATAAGAACCTTTCATACTTTAAATGTCTTAAACACTTCTCATTGCTCTTCAACACATATATCTATACCTTCTTAGAATAATCATCAATTAATGCGAGGAAATACCTTACTCTATAATTTGTAACTGTTTGTGTTGGTCCCTAAAGTTTTGAGTGTATATAATTAAAAGTCCCTTTTGTTTTACACTTTCTAGTATTAAATCTTACCCTATGTGCTTTTTCAAGTACACAATGCTCACAAACTTTAATGAATGAAACTTATCCTTACCAAACGCCTTTGATTATATAACTCCTTTAGATTTCTTTCATTTAGGTGAACTAACCTTAGATGCCATAACTTTATTTTCATATTCTCATCATTAACAGAGAGTGATGCAGAACCATTCATTACCATTCTTCGAAGCACATACACATTGTTATGTCTATCACCTTCATCACAATTATGAAACCCTTTAACACTTTAAGAATTCTATTTTCAGCTTTAATGGAACACTCATTTTGGTCTAACATACCCAGAAAAATCAAGTTCATCTTGAGCTCAAGAATATATCTAACTTCTAGCAACTCTCTTACCTTTTCATCATATAGCATAATCCCAATACTGCTAATCCCTAACACTTGAAAAGCCATGTCATTCCCTTAATACTTTCCTACCATTAATGGACTAGAAATTAGCAAATAAAGGCTTATTTGGGCATATGTGAACCGTGTAACCAGAATCCAAAATTTACTTCCCAAAACTCTTACCATAAGAAGTGACAATGGTCTCTATACTTTTATAGCTATCATATGCCCTTTCATAGTTGTTTTTGTTAACATGTTTTTAGGTGTATGCATGTGATTGTGCATGTTGAAAAACTTAAATATATGTCTTACATATACGATTTGCAACTGAATTAAACATATAATCAATATGTACACATGTAAACTGAATTATAAATAAGTTAAGATTATAGAAACATACATTTGAAAAACTTCAGTGAAGATTACAAATCTTAGAGTTCACTTTTGAAGTTTACCCTTTAACTATTCTAGTCCACAACAATCTGGTGGGATTATAGAGTTAGAATGGTAGCTTTGATTAATTTTCAGCAACATATGTTCAAACTCTTTCAACACATACATATTTATTTGCAAGAAAATAAATTGTTTATGCAACTCTTGTATAGCACATTTGAAAATATATTTCATTGAAACATGTTTTTATCCAAAAATATTTTTACTTTTCTTTGGCATGGCTAGATGATGGAATTGAGAGAGAATTGATCAAATCACTTCATCTCTATGTTTAGTGGTTGAACCACTTATTTTTATTTTTTTTGTTTCTCCACCAAAAAATAATAAATGGCCTACATTTTAAGTTTATTGGCCACCAATAGTTTTGTTTTTTACTAATGCTTATCCATAGAATAAATTTACAGCACTATTAATTAACACAAATAAAATTAAAAATGATATCTTCATTTTCTTTTATTATTGTGCTAGTGTAATTTAATTAGCTACTTAACAAAAATTAAAACTTTTTTTATTTTTATAAATTTTGTAAACTTTACTTCAATTGTGTTCCACAATCCATAATATCATGCCATTATTAATAGGTCATAGTAATAATTATTTATACCCTCATTGACATTTATAATAACAATTATTATATATAATATTTAATTAATTATTTAAAATAATTTTGAATAATTATTTTACCTTACTTATTTTTACTAACAAGGTTAATAGGTCAATTTAAGGTAAACATAATTTATGGACTAGATTATGCCACTTGTCAACATCCTATTAGTTAACAACTTATGTCAACTAATTATATAATATACTTAATAATTAAGTCTTGACAAATGCACATCCAAATGGATCTTTAAATAAATATCTGGTTTGCTGGAATTTTTTGGATCACATTATTGAATGTAGTCCGCTACTCTAGTGCTTAATTAGTATACTTCATGTTGTGAGATTCTCCAGGTTCACGACCGATTTGTCATATGAAACTCCTCTATACATCCGTGAACGATGCCCCACACACACGTTATCGATATTACAAAGCAGCGCGTTAAATCATACAAGTTAAGGTTATAACATATACGTATAATGCCTCCATTATTGATATTTGGAAGAGCAGAGATATAGATCATCACCATCAAATCTTTATTTGTTTAACCTTGAATATATCTCCAGATTTGTATTTTCATAAATAATATCTACAAACACTTTTGCAATATTGTTTAGCCCTATAGAAACTATTCTCTGGGTTTATGCTTGTGGCCACAAGATTTTTTAAAATATAATCTCGAAGCATCGGGATATCATATCTATGCACATTGAACTTCATGAGCATCTGATCATACCCAGTGACATCCAATAGTCAGACTATGAAAGTTTTCTAGCATGTGTGGAACCAAAATATGATAGATCACTCACAAGCCCACCGTAGCGCTCAGGTCAAAGGACCACAAATACTACTCAACTCGAAAGACCTTCAATTGATGGCTTTATAAGATGTCTATTGGAGGTCTTCATAAGTCTGTTCAATATCCAGTCCTCACTGAATACCTGTATCTCTATACGAGCTTCCGTTAAGCTTATAGTTTACTAAAACTAACGATCTGGACCATACAGATATAGACATACACTAATTTATATTATTAGATTTTATCGATAGACATGTATTGATGAAATTAGATCAGGAACATAGTGTTTAAGAACATACTTGCATAATGACATTTTCTAGCACCATCTGCAAATTTTTGCAGCTACGTTGTTACTAATATATTCTCAGGTCTTTGTTTCATTTTAGACAAGGCTCTAACTCCTTAGATTTTGCTAACTTTTATAACCTGTTAACTCTTAACACTTAGCGTTGCTAACTCTTAGCATTGATCTAAACTCCTTTAGACCAGATCTGAACTCTTTCAGATTATACAATATTTGAAATGTGACAAGGATCTTACCATTTAATAATGAATAATATTAATGATTTTATTAGAAATGTTAATTGTATAAATATTATAGTTAAATATTTATACATAATGGGATGACACGTAAACACAAATCCCAATAAATTTCATAAGCTATAGCAGCATCTGCCTCCTCTTTCTTATCTGATGGATTTGTTTATAAGTGCTCCTCCAGCTACAACATCTATTATCGTTCTGAATTAACCTGGTAATCCATTATAGATTATTTTGTATAAGTAACCACTTCAGAACTCCATGATGAGGATATTTTCTTGGCATATCTTTTTATCTCTTCCATACCTCATAAAGAGATTCTCCATCTAGTTATAGGAATGATGTGATGTCATTCTTCATTTTGGCAGTTTTAGTAGGTGAAAAGAATTTGGTGAGGAACTTTTATGCAAGATCATCCTATGTAACTATGAATCCTAATGAAAGTGATAGTAGCCAGCTCTTTGCTTTGTCTCTCAAGGAAAAAGAAAATAATCTTTGTTGGATTACATCATTGGATACCCCATTATACTTAAATGTTTTACATATCTCCAAAAAGTTGATGATGTGCATATTTGGATCGTCATTGGGTAGTTTACTAAATTATATCGAATCCTTGAGCATTTGCATTGAGCTTGGCTTGATCTCGAAGTTGTTAACTTGAATAGTTGGCCTTTGAATACTTGAATGGATTTCCTTTACTAAGGGGACAACATATTTTCTTAGTGGTCTTGCTTCATTGTTGGGTGCATTTGGTACTTGATCTTCCATAATGTTGACTTGATTTTACTCTCTTTTAATTATTCTTAAAGTTCTTTCAATTTTTTGATTAAATGTAGTCAAGTCTTCACTTTTGGATCTTCGCATGTACCTCGAAAGAAAGAAAGTAAAACCTAAATTAAAAAATAAGAAAAAAATCTGAAGTAAAAACTAGAAAGATTGGTATTAATATTAACAAAAAAGTAGATAATTATCCACAGCAACGACACTAAAAACTTGATGTGATATTTCTATCTCTTATAATTGAGTGCAAGTATACACTATCATATGCAAATAATAAATGGACAAAAGAGTTAGATGTCGAACCTACAGGGATAATATCTTCTTTTTAACAAAGTACTAAAATTATGTCTTTCTAGTAATTATTTAGAAAAATAAAAATCTAAGAATGAATTTAGAAAATATAAAAGCAATGACACAATGTAAAAAGATTTAGAAAATAGCAATCTAGAGAAAACTTATGGTTAACACTATCCCTCAATATGCTTTTCAATAATTAATCCTTTAATATTTAACTCCCTTAGTTCTTGTTATTGATCAAGACACTAATGTATTCACAAGTCTTTCCCAATGTTATGCAAGTATACCTTAATTTACCAAATACTTATATTCCTATGGTACTTGTAATAAATTAAGATTCATTAAGATTAAGTTTTATTGATCATACATGCCAATTAGTTATATTCCTATCCTAATTTAAAACTTGTATATGCAATATTAAATGTTACTCTATAATCATGCATCAAATTACTTAGGTTTAAATATAATGATACCTCTTCTAAGTTTATTAAAAATTATTACCAATACATTCACCATAAATTGGCCAGATATATTGAAGCATTAAGAATAAATAATTTGAATAATAAAGAACTAAGTTTATTAAATATTATAAAGATATGACAATTAAGTGCACATATTGAGTTCAAGCATTAACCATAGAAAGGATATTTAGCTTATGACTATAAGAGAACAATGACAAAAATAATAAGAAATCATGATACAATCAATAACAAACCGATATAGATGTCGAATTACTATTGATTACACTGTCTAAGAAACTCTTGATGCCGAATAACGCTTTGAATCTCTCTGTATGGACGCTTCAATTATGCTCTAATTGCTCTCTAAAGGCTTGTTTGTGTGTTCTTAATGTTCTTAGATGCTCTTGGATGATCACTAAAGGCTGGGGATAGATGATCTTTTATAAGGATTGATTGAACTTGAAATCTCCAATTCTTATCGGGTAAGGAATCGCGCTGTTGTTGAGGCGTTATCTTGCTGTCACTGTGGCACCACGTTGAAAGGGTTGTATCGCTGAAGCGGTGGCTCACCAACATTGGGGCAAAAATGCATAACTTCAACTGGTCATTTTTCTTATTTTCTTATTTTTTTTCTCGAGTTCTAGCACTGAGGTGGTAAAACTTGTGGCATTGGGGTGACAGATACATATTTTGAAAATTTTCACTTTAGTCCTTATTTTTGCTCATAAAAATAACAAAATAGTCATTTATTCTTATAAAATAATAAATTATCAAGAAACAAATATGTGAAAATAAATGATAAATATGCCTTTATTATTGTCTTTAGCTTTCTTCTCAGGACAATCCTTTATAAAGTATCCATCTTTCTTGCAACAATAACACTTCTTTGGTTTGCCCATCTACTTTGATCTTGAACCATTTTTTTGACTTTCTTTCTCTTTGTTCAGGCATTCCTCTTGTAGTTAATCCTTTTGTATTGACATTTATTTTCTTTTCTAATTGCTTAGAGTCTAACAATGATTTCACATCCTTTATGGTTAAACTCTCTCTCTCTCTCTCTCTACTATAGAGTAACGTATCAACAAAGTGCTCATAACTCTAGGGAAGGGAACTCAACAAGATGATTGCTTTGTCTTCATTCTCAATCTTCACATCAATTATTTCTAGATCAATGATGATCTTATTAAAGGCATCTATGTGATCTTTAATCGATGTCCTTTGTGACATGGACAATTAAAAATGTTTCTTCTTTATATGCAGACAATTTGCCTATGACTATGTTATATAAAGATCATTTAACTTCTTCTAAAGACCAATAGTTGTCTTCTCTTCAGCAACTTCCCTTAAAACCTCATTGCTCAAAGATAGAACAATTATACTATAAGCCATATTTTGAATGTAGTGTCTCTCTGCTTCAGATTTAGATGATTCTGGCTTTTTCTCTTCGCAGACGGAGCTGCAATCTCCTCTAGGGTTGAGCCTAATCATTGACTCACCAACAAAATCATTACTTTAACCTTTCACATATTAAAGTTAATCTCACAATTGAATTTTTCTACCTTATATTTAAGTACGACCATGGCTGCTAAACTAAGTTTTGATACTAGTTTGTTGATGGAAGCACTTCATACACAAATATAATATTGCAACAATCAAGAAAATAAAAGAGAATAAAGAAAGTCGAGAAGAAGAAAGTATACAATGATTAATGTATTCTGTAACTGTCTACATTCACGATGGATCAAGATTTTTCTTCTTTTATTGAATCAATAAGAACTCACAAAGAACTCTCTACAAAGAACTCTTTCTCTCTCTAGAGGGAATTACAACAATTGATCTCTCAATTGCTCTGTGTGGTAATCTATTATCAAGACAAAAATAAAACCCTTATATAGTCTAAATACGACTTAAGTTAATCCTAATACGAGTTGAACAAAAATAGAGTGCTTAACTAACTTAAGAATCTTCTCAAATTCGGAACAATTCGCATTAACATTGGGGTGTTAACTTCTGAATGATGGAGCATTAAAATCGTTGGTGGTGTTAACTTCTGAATGCCAGGGTAATTAGTTCAACGTTGTAGCATTATTGTCTGGACGCAAGGGCATCCAATTCTATAAAATTATCACTGCAGTGTTGGGTTTCGAATACTACAACGTTCACTCAATCTAAAATTACACCACATACTAGAATTGTCGTTGTAATGTTCTCTCATTTTCTTTTGTGTTTTTACTCTTCGAGTCTTCGCATCTTCACTTCATATCCCTTCTTATTGGTTTGACTTAAACTCATTTTGTGTCATGATTTTTAATCATAATTCTCGTAGAAATTTTAGCCAACTCTCAGGTCATTTTCGAACTTGGTTTTATAATCCAAGATATTTGGTAGTGTTTGCACTCTTTCACTCCTTTGAAATTTTGTATGCTACTAGGAATGCTAATGAGGTAGCCCAAAATTTAATCAAATTAGCTGTGAGTTTCTCTTCAAATATCACTTAGAAGTTTGATGTTATAAGGATATTAGCTTCTATTATAAATGAGGACTATCCTCCGCCTATTGTTAATTGAGTTCGAAGTATTTATTTGCCTTTCAAAAAAAAAACCTCAATTTTTTCATATGAATCGGTATTCTCACGCAATTTCTTTCTTAAAAACAATATACTATGTTACAAATAAAAGTCAACTCCAAAACACACGTTATGATCAACACGTTCTAGAAGGAAAAAATTTGCTTTCATAAATTGTAGATAAATCTACTCGACAAATTGTGAAAACAAATCCACCTTACATAAGATTTGAAGAGTTGAAAACTACCACTTTCTAATTAAAATTTTCTTTTCTCTCATAATTTAAACTTGGATAATTTTTAAGGTTAAATATATTAAAGTAGGAAATATGATCTAATCTATTCTTATTCTAAAATAGAGGTCAATTATGTAGGGCTCATCACTAAAGTTGGCAAATAGGTTGAGTCCTATATGAGCTGGTCAACTCAATACGGTGTATTGTGTGCTGTGTTAATATAAGCTCGTGATGGATTAGGTCAAGAACAATTCATTATGGGTTTGGCACAAATTAGTCTAACGGGATATGCTTGATTTGCAAATTAATTTTTTTTTTAAAAAAATATTTGGAATTATTTTCTTACAATATTTTAATTAAAAATTATAAATATTGTAATAACAAATAAAATTATTAGTTGTAAGTAACTATAATCATAATTAAAATTACAATTATAATTTGTTGATACAAATAAAAAAATGAAGGGTCAAATTTAAATCAATATAGTTATAAAACATCCTAATTAGGTTGACATATATTGAACTATCTATCATTTGTAAATTCAATTATTTTTTAATAAATTATAAATTTCTGTTTTACATGATCAAATCTCAAAATTCTGAAAATCTTTGAATATGTCTTCTTACTAATTTTATTTTTAGTCTATTGTATCTTTATAATCTTTTACACACATTAAAACATTTAAAATATCTGATGTTAACATTGTTCACTTTTCATCTAATATCCTATCATCTGTACTAAAATTAGATTGTGATACTACAGTGGACATTAGAGGAGGTAGTAGATCTCGAGTCATGATGGATAAACTATTTTGTTCAATTTCTACCATGATAAAATATTAAATTCTCTTTATTGTTGTGTACTCAATATAAAAGAGTAGTCAATATCCATAAATTTTTCAATTCAAAAGTAGTAGAAATAGTAGAGTTAGAACTAACTTTTCGTTTACCTTTTAATAAAATATTCCAAGCAATCAATTATAAATATTCTCTTAATTTTTTTATTCTATAAATAAAGCTGATCCAAATTTATTTTCATAAAAAAAATAAATTTGTAAATTTGGTCAAAATCATAAAATAGTCCAGAATTTAAAATTTTTGAGATCCGTACAATTAAAACTTGTACACCAGACCAATTGATTCTAGGATTCATTATCTATGCACAAATAAATAACATATGAATTTTTCTTTAATATTTTTAGAATTTAGTCTCCATAATAGTATATATATATAGAAAAAAATTATCTCTATATTTAACAAAAATATTATTAATTTATATATATGAGTCAAAGTAATGGAAGATGAAGGTTGACACACACGTGAACTTGCTAATATGGTATTATTAAATACTTTCAAAAAGATACATATAGTAAAATACAATTTCTTAATCATCATTAGTTAGTATAGTGATTTTCATTTTATCATCATAATAAAATGTAATATAATCAATAAAACTCACACAAGATTTTATCATCATATATGTAGCATTTCAATGAGTTTTCACATTAACTTTGAATCTTCTACTATCTATTTCACAATTATTTAATAGAGCTTTAAATTCTTGTCATCTAGAAGATGATGAAACAATAACTATAATTGAAAGTTAGAGAAGCAATAATTCTTTTTTGCAAAAATTAATTATTATCAATATAATCCAAAGTAACACAAATATATCCTAAATCATTGACATCCGTCTAATAATCAGAAATAATATCAAACGATCCTTTAAATTGTGAGATTTCATTAATTAGATTATTTAGTTTGATAATATACAATGAAAATATTATTTTTAACTGTATTATTAAGAACACGAAAGAAATTGAGTTGAATATACATTTTCATGAATTTCTCATACCTTTCTTTCTTTTGTGAATAAGAGAGATTATTCACTAGTTGCAACATATTTAGCCAATCTACTATGCATGCATTGCTGATTATATTTGAATTCAAAAATATTTTCTCCAGGAAAATTTTGAGTAATTTCAATTTGAGTTGGATTGTTTGAACCATGTACTTGTATACATGCCTTGGCATGCTAATGCAAATGCCCAATGCCACCTAAAATTTTGTCATCTAAAACTTTAGTATAAAACTTATATATAACTTTTTCTTCATACTTTTTAGAAACTGTATAAGTCTTCAGCATTAAATATTTTCAACACCTGATCTTTGACCTCTTTTTAATTTTTTAAGACTTTCAATATTTTCAATTGTGAAAGTAGATTGATTATTGAAAAAAACTAAAAAATTTATTTGTGATGTTAATAACATGTTTTCTTCACTTTCATTATTCATAATATTAAGAATATTAAAATTTGACATTAGATTGATAATAAATGATTGTGTTAAACATTTAGAATTAGATGAATGAATATTAAAAAATAAAAAAATTAATTAAAAGAATTTGAGTGAGATTTAAAAATTGAAATAATTTTAAATAGTTGAGAGAAATTTATAATTTAAAATGACACTCTATGGTGTAGTTGAAAGAGATTTATGATTTGAAATGACACTCTATCGTGCCATTTTAAAGCCCAAAAAATTGATTGTTAATTAATATCAATTATTTTAAAAAAAAGACTATTGATCAATGGATCTCATTTAAAAGAAAAAGTTGTAGATAGTATTATTATTATTATTATTATTTTATAATTTTTTTAAATATTTTATTTTTTTAAAAATAAATTTTCATGCCCGACCCATAGGCATGGGCCATTGAGCTCACGTGCCTAACACAACACGACGTAGTATGATAATAGACCGTGTCATAAATTATGGTAAACTTGGTCTCAAATTGTCGTATTTAGACTAACACAACATGAATTTTATTCATATCATATCAACTCAGACATAACAATTCATTTGAACCTTTATTTTATGGGTCGTGCCGACACTACACGACCCACTTATCACTTCAACTCATTACCTTCAACATCACTTTAAAATGTCATCAATCCTCGGATAAAACATGATCTATGACGATGAAACATGATCTATGACTATGAATTTGGCATTTTCTTCCAACCAAATTCCATTCCATGAATCAATGCAGCTCAAAGCTATCATCATCTCACCAGTAGACTAGTATATTTACACAACACCAAACAAATTTCATTTTTTTTTTAAAAAAAAAAAGGGTTTAATAGTGATAGAACAACCAAAACATTGGTGGTCATCCCCAAGCTGAATTTACAAAGGATAAAATGAATTCTTTCAAAGACTTGAAACATCAAAACTCTTAACGTCCACCTAATAATAATTCTTGTACCTTCAACTATCACTGCTGCTACCATTATCATCAACAAGGATTTTGCCACTTACCCCCTTACCTTTTTTATCCAACTATCAAATACTCCCCTAATATTTAAAAATACTAAAAAAAACCCTCCTATTATCATAATAATTCTGTTAAATTTCTTTTTTTTTTTGGTGTTATTTTACTATTTTATACCTCCCCAATCTGATGTAAATGAAATTTGATCCCCAAATCTCTTGGTTCCCTAAGAAACTTTACCAATTAAACTAATAAATATTCGCAAAATATTTTGAGACTATTAAAAAGATATAACTAATTTTAAATAAAGCATTCATATGTTTTATTTACATTAAAAAAAAAAGAAGACATGCTTTTATTTGAAATGTAAAAATGAAACCTCCATTAAAAAGAGAAACATCTTTTATTTATACCTTTTTAATTATTTACATTAAGAAACAAATATAGTTTTTATTTGTTTAATAGCTGCAAGCAATATTTCAAGAAAAAGAAAAAAGCTGTAAGCAAATCCCTGCTTGGACCTGGATATATTTGAGCCTGTAATGGAGTTTTCATCACCATTACAAAAAAAAACTCTTTGTTTTTCTTCTTAAGTAATTTCATCTCTAAGCCAAATTTGCCAAAATATTCATACCCAAGCCAAGGCCCTTTACACATACTTCTTCCTACTTCAATGGCATCATCTTTGAGTGTAATTGAGTAAGAACACTTATTTTTTAAAGATAAAATGTATTTTTTTTCTTCATAATTTTTGTTCATAAAATAGTATGAAAAAAATGCTTGAAACAACTATAGCAGTGGCTAAGACAACAGCTTGAGAGTTTATAGAACAAGACATGCTTGCTGATATGCATACTTGGCAAAGCAATATGTATACACCCAGAAAGCAAAAATGAGAAATTAGAAGAGTGGCTAGAAATTTGTATACATGAGAGACGATTACGCCCTCAAGAAATAGATTTTAAAATGTAAAAATTATGTAGGGGATTTTTGGGTATCCTTAAAATATTAAAGGTGCTTTTTTTTTTTTTTGTGGTTGAGGAAAAGTCTGGGGGTGTAAGTGGTAAGTGGTAAGTGGTAAGTGGAATCATTAACATTTCCCTATTAATAATGTCATTGCCGACGTTAGGGGTGGGTGTAGTAGGGTTGATTCGGTATTTTTTTTATAGATTGAATTGAATTGAAAAAAATTAAAATTTTTATTCTTAAAATTAAATCATATTGAATTAATTCAGTTTGATTCAGTTTAATTTTTTAAATATTTTTAAAAGACTATAATTATATATATATATATATATAAGAGATAAAAAAAAAGTAGACATTAACTTTAAATATCAAATTGATTAAAATTTATGAACTAAATAAGTTAAAAAAATTATTAAAAATAAAAAATTATCTAATTTTAAACACTAAATAAATTAATTAAGAGTTTATAAATTAAATAAATTAAAAAAAAATTAAGATTAAAGTATATTTAAACAAATAAATTTACCATCAACTTTTTAATACTAAATTAATTACAATTTATAAATTAAATAAGTTATATAAAAAATTATATCATTCAATTCAATTCAGTTCAATCTTATTTTAAATAAAATATAATCAAATCTAATTTAATTAAAAATAAAAAAAAGTTAATTAATTAATTTTTATATTTTAATATCAAATTAAATTAACCGATTCAATACAATTCAATTAAGTACTTTCGGTTCAACTACTTTTTTTTGGGGCACCCTAGCCGACATCATTATAGGAGGCTTCGCATTTCACTTCACGGCCGACCATGAGTGGCATTTACTATTATTAATTTGCATCTTTTGTCTACTTCGCAACTTCCAAACTTATATTATCCGTTGAATCACAACTATTTACTTTTAAAACTCCCAAACGGATAAGAACAAAATACCCCAATTTCTTTCGTCCTTAAAAATGTTTTAGACTTAATTATTTCTCCTAATTACACTTTTAAGTTCTTAATAAGTTGATTTGTTACATTCAAAAAAAAAAAAAAATAAGTTGATTTGTTCTCAGTGCAAGGGACGCACAAAATTCTAAATTGGAGAGCACTAATCTTACTATATATACATTGTTTATAATTCATGAAATCCCTTTCATATCATAAACTAAAATTTTAATTTATCAAAACATCTGCTCTTTTGTCTTATGTTGACATTTCGACTTATCACAAACTCCGAATCTTTATATATATATTTATTTATATTAATACAACAAAACTAAGACCTTTCACTTCCTCTATTCCTAACTAGAAACATTGTTTATCTTCATGCAAACCCTTATCATGAAGAAGATGAAGCAAAACCCAACATGGGAAGACCTAAACCCTTTTATTCTATCAATGATATTTGGACGTCTAAGCCTCAAAGACCAGTTGTTTGGCCCCCCTTACGTATGCCATGCATGGCTCTCAGCAACCCTGATCACCGTCTTTAAGAACTCGGTACTAGACCTTCGGTTGATCGATGAACTTGATGACGAAAAGCAGCGTTCAAGATTTGCCCATCTACTGAAACTGGCCATTGATGGATATCATGGTTGGGTTACAATCTATTTTCCAAGTAAATATGTCTTTGGATACTTTGCTACAGTTTACATAGCTGAAAAATCTCCTCATATTTCTTCTGTTTTTTGGTCTTCGGATCTTAGTACAAGGGCTTTGCCGATGTGTGTATCGCTGTTGTATTGGAAAAAACTTTCCGTTTTTCATGCAAAACCGAATCCTGGAGAAGGGTTCACTGTTATATCTCAATTAGCCGATTTCTGTAAGAATATAATGGAGCTTGGGGTTCATGGGAAAATAACAGAGAGGGAAGTGTTATGTATTATAGAGGGCTTTCCAAGAGTAAAAGTGTTGGATTTATCTGAGTCAACTTTGTCTAGCAAAGCTTTTGGGATTCTCTTAGATGGCAGATTGAAGTACCTGAAAGAACTGAACATATTGCACAGCTTGATTCTTGATGATGATGGGAAAGACACAAGGGATAGACATTACTGTTTAGTGAGAGCTTGGAGGAAAGAAATGTTTGGAAAAGCTTCTAATCTTAAGAATCTCAAGAAGTTTGTGCACTGTTTGGAACTGGAAGTGTCTTGTGAGCAATGCAAAGATACATTATTGAAATACAATAATAGCTTGGCAAAATAGAGCACTTGATGGTGGCCAAATATGTCTCTATCTGTAATCTTTTGTAGCACAGTTTATTTTACTGATATGAATATGATTAACCTTGTAGCTCTGAAGGCAATTGATGTTTCAAGAATCAACAGAAGATAGTTCCTCATAGACCACCACTGAAAAAATAACTAATCAAATACACAAAAGCAAAATTGGTCCAGAAACACTTCCTATTCCAGAGCAATCAAATTACAACAAAAACTACAGCAACTGATAAAAACAGAACAGTACACAAGGAGAAAAACCTCGAGTACTAAGAAACCGATGTCAACTGAAACAGAAATCATTAAGAAGCGGAGCATCAATATCTTTGGACTCTCACCCATTGATAGGTCTCAATGAAGTTTAACTATATTGTCACTGCAAAACTTCAGGGCAGGGAACCTGGTTGTGATGCTTAGAATTCTCAAATTTGTACTGACAGTATTAGCAGCAAGTACAAGTTCAATCCCTTCAGTCATCATAACTTGCATTTAAGCACTGCAGCAACCAACTTTCTTCACAGCTGAGACATCGTCTTTGCTTCCAACATTAATTGTTTGTCCCTGAGGCAATGCTGCAGGATCATTTGCCATATCGAGTGCCTTCCGGCTGACAACATGATAAATTTGAGTTAGCACTTCTGTGAATGCATTTTCAACATTCATGGACTCGAGAGCTGATGTCTCCATAAAGAATGTGTTTTCCCTCTCAGCAAAGGCTGTGGCATCCTCTGTAGAAACAGCACGCAAGTGATGCAAGTCAGCCTTGTTACCCACAAGCATAACAACAATATTGGAGTCTGTGTGATTCCGCAATTCCTTCAACCATCTCTCAATATTCTCAAATGTGACATGTCGTGTAACATCATAGACAAGCAATGCACCAACAGCTCCTCGGTAGTACGCACTTGTAATTGCTCGGTATCTTTAGCAAAGAATACATATAAGTAATCATATTTTAAGTTGCTCAAATAATTAGCAAAAAATGTATACATCATTAAAGAAAACCTAATCCAGAAGTTCACCATAACTATTATAGCAAAATATTGATAAAAGAAACCCCTCAGTTTCACCTCTCTCTTACTTTTTTCTTATTTCCTTTTAATTTTTAAACCAATAACGACTACCTGTGCATCTAAATTTCAGGGTATCTATAAATCATATTGCAGAAAGCATTGAGAATGGGGGAGCACCGGGTTCAGGTTATAATAAAAAGAAAAAACTATAATGAATTCATTTACAGCTGAGTCATGTCGATCAATTAAAGAAATCAGACAAATATTTTTTTATATCTTGTACACTCCTCATTAATATCATCATGACTCTCGAAATCATGTGCAGTAGCAATACCAATCCAAAATACAACAAGTAGTGGGGTCCTGAGCCTTAATGTCACCCAAATGGTGCTACCAAATAAGCCTGAACTTTGGAGTAAAACAAAGCTAAAGCTTATATGGCCAGATAAAAAGGTAATACTACAGATATCAGCAATCATCACAATGAAAAGAATACTCACACATATCAGAAAGCTCACATAACAAACTAATTATTGGGGAGTTCAAAATCAAATCAGGAAACTCTTCCGCCAAAAACTAAAGAATAGATAGAAGCTGAGTACAAACAGCTACTGGAGTTTAAACTGGCCGAGGTTATGAAGAAAAATTGAAATGATTTACTTAACCCATTAAAGATTTATCAATAAGAAATAAGTATCTTCTTAGAAAGCAGTAACAGAAGGCAAAAAAACAAGTGTACCACCCTGCTAAAACACACTCATCTTAGCAAGTAATTATCTTAACTCATCTAACAATGCTTTATCAACCCAAAGCCACATCTAACTGAAATTGACTTTTGTCCGCATAATCTACAAGTGTGAAGAAATATACTAAATTTCCCATAAACATAACAAAATTGACAATTTCTGGTAAACCTAAGAATTTAAAATTTCCTAGAAAGAAGCTACAAGTGTGAAGAAACATACTAAATTGATCTCAGTAATTGTAGTGCCTATTTGGTTAGGCTTTATAGTGCCAAAAAGAGCTTTTTTAATGTCAAAAACTTTTTTTTAAATTTTTTGTTTAAGTTTGGTTGCAATTAAGAAAAAAGCTTTAGGAAATTAAAAAGTTATTTTGCCTCCACTTGCAAAACTTAAATTTTTAGCTTTTGAGAATAGAAATTTTTGAGCTATTTCTTTTTTTTATGTGTATAAATGTCACTTGTAACCTAGTAATATTATCTTAATTCTATAATGCACCCTTAATAAAAATCAATTCTATTCAACTAACATGTTTTTAATGTTTTTTTGAAATTATATCTTCATATCTCTACAACCATCATGTCTTTACAAGATTCTTTATAAAAAAATCTTTTATTATTGATAAGTACTATTTTATTTTATTTTTAATTTTCGTACTAAACACAATAATTTAATTATATTTTAATTTGTTTAAAACTTAAATAAATATATTTATTCAATATTTATTAAGTGTTCTTTTTAGTAATTTAATAACAGATAAATACTTTTAATAATGTGTAATCAAAGAATTTAATATTTTAAAATAGATTTTTTAATTAACAACCAAATGATCAATGACATTTTTTTAAAAGCTATACTTCTAAAAACTATATTTAAAAAGCCCAATCTAACAAACCTATAACCCACTGATTCAAATTTCTCAACTTCCTTCCTTATTCTCAAACAACGAAGGTAAGAGACCCAAGATATAAATCCGCTTTTCTTCCTTACTTTTTCCCAGGAAACACAAATTCAAATGCTTCTTTACATCCTTCTCAGCAACCAAAAAGCTTACAAATTGAAATCCAAAAACTCATTAAGGTCAAAGAAACTACATTCCTCTTAGCCACCAATAACCCATACCAGGAATTCAACTTCCCTTAAATCTCGTCCCAAAAATTTTTAACACACACTGCACCGAAAATTGAGAATGGCAGTTTTTTTTTTTTTTTTCTTGTTTGCTATTGGCTTTATGTTAAAACATAAAATTAAAAAAAAAAAACATTTTACTGGTTTCTTTTTTTTTTTTTATGTTTTAACATAAAGCCAATAGCAAACAAGAAAAAGAAAAAAAAAACTGGCATTCTCAACGGTTGATTTGTAAGCAAAGATTGCATAACGTCAAAAAATTCAAAAGCCAAAAAGATTAGACAAACAAGCTTTATCAACAATACGCAAATCAACCGCTTACACTGCATCGAACTCCACATTTTTCCATCAAACAAACAGAAAAAATAAAAAATTCCATCACTTTCCTCCACTTTCTCAGCAACCAAACATACAACCCAAAAAACCCATATTCCAAAACCCATTCTATCAAAGAAACAAAACTTTATCTCAGTATTCCTTTAACCAACAACAGCCCAAATCTAAATAACTCTCCTTCCCACATTTTCACATCAACTAAACAAAATATAATCCCCAATTCAAAAACCCTAATATCAAAATCAATAAAAAGACGATAACAACACCAAGCCACGTAAGAAATGAACAATAACATACCTTTCTTGGCCAGCGGTGTCCCAAATCTGAGCCTTGACGACCTTATCGTCGACCCGAATACTCCGGGTCGCAAATTCGACCCCAATTGTAGATTTGGACTCTAAACTAAACTCGTTCCGGGTGAATCTCGATAGCAAATTGGATTTGCCCACACCGGAATCGCCGATCAAAACGACTTTGAATAAGTAATCGTAGTCGTCGTCTGCTCTGTAATTCGCCATTTTGGTTATTCGGGTCGGGCCGGGGGAATTGGATCAGGAATTGTGGAATGTAACAGTGGCATGTGAGAATGAGCGAATTCAAATGAAAACCATAGAAGAGGAGGATGGAGTCGACCGTCGAGTGCTAGCTCCCGTAACAGTGGACTCGGGTCCGTCAGTTTATTGAGTCGAGCTTTCTCTTAAGCCCACATTTTTGGTAGGCTTAGATAATAATCTTTAAGCCCAAACATTTATTAGGTTGGGCCACTTGAGGTCCAGCTATCGAACTGACGAAGTTAAACTCTTTTTTTTTTTTAATTTTAAAATTATTTTTTAAATTTGTTATTATTATTATTTCTTTTTGAAAATTGTCCGGGATTAATTTGTTGCATGCATGATTATGTAGATAATTGATTATCCAGTTATTATAATGTTGAAAAAAAAGTATGTGATAAAGTAATGATTATTTTTTTAACTAAAATATTGCATCCAACAAAAAGAAAAATGATCATGCACCCAAAAGATTTAATAAATAATTCCACTTAATTTTTATTAAAAAAATTAAGAAAGAAATAATTTTGACCATTATAATCTTATTGAGTATAGCATAATATGTATAAGGATAATTTTGGTAATACAAACAAGTTATTACTTAATATCTAAAGTATTAAATAGGCACAAGTACCGGGCCATTAACACTTTTATGTTAGAATTAACACTTGATTAGTTAAAGACTTAAAATGTTTATTTTACTTTTAACTTAAAAAGATTCTTTAATTTTTTTTATACTTTTTCATAAAAAATTTCTCTTTTTTTTTCTTTTATCTCATCCTTTTTAATACTTCATCTTTAATATCTAAAATCACTATATAGTAAATTATCAAAAATCATTCATAAAATTATAATTAAATTAAAGAGAAAAAAATTCATCAACATCAACATCATTTCAATAAAATTATGTTCAAATTTAAGAGGAAAAAAAATTCATTAACATCATCTCAACATCTAAAAGTAGTCATCAACATCATCTCAAAATCACCGTAATCATCAAAATCAACTCATGAAATGAAATTAAAGAAAAAAAAAATAGCATTTAAGGTGAAAAAGAACAAAAAAAAAAAAAGCCGATAGCAAAGCGAAATTGTTGGTTGCAGTAACCAAGCAAGGCCGCGTTCAGCCCCCATGAGAGGCTGGGCAGCCTCTCAACAATAGCCACATAAGGTGTGGTAGTTAAACGAAGAAGAGGACAAGAGAAAAAGGGAAAATTTAGGGTTTTTTATTATTAGTTTAGTAGTTATTTTTAATCTATTGTTATTGAATTAATTGTTACATTTATTTTATTATCTATTAACTATTAAAAGTTAACAAAATTTGACTAATGATTAGATATTATTATCTATTTTTAAAATTATTAAATATTTTAAATATTAAATCTTATCTCAAAGATATTGTTAAATTTATTCTTATCCATGATGTACTTACGTCATAAGTGTTTATATTTTATAATTAATCTAATGTTATTTTTTTAAAAAAAATTCCATTATTTAAATTAATTAAATCATATATTTTGAGTTCATTAAAAAATGATCAAGTCCCATTCGTGATTCAATTCTTTACAGGCGCATCTATTTGAATTTTACCCCATTGAATTTTGATTATCTATATTCAAATAGGATCCTAATATAAATTGATTATTTATATATTGTTAAGTTGGAAAAAAAAAAAAAAGAGTTTATAACTATTGAGGTAGACTTATGAGGCAGCCAATACATGGCCGAATATTACTGGTTGTAGTGATATTGTTATCATAGATCGGGTCATAGAAATGATTGCGATTTGAGTTTATTCACTAAGTCTCAACGTCTTGAGTTCGAGATTAAGGTTCACTGCACTTTCAGAGGTCTTTTGGAATTTAAGGAATTGCATATTATGAATTTTGTTCTTGCAGTTTTTTATAAATTTTAAGATGGATCTCGATCATTATCTTATAAATATTTATAAATACTTATTATATTAAAAATTTTAACAAAATTTTAGTATAATTTTTTTTATTTTATAAACATTTTCAAACTTATAATTTAAAGTATAATATTTTTATAAATATAATATTATTAATTATATTTCTAAACTTCTGATATATCATCCATAATTCACAATATTAATATCAAATAAAAATTTATACACTTATAGCTTATATGCCAACATATTTTAAATATCTGAGATAGGGTTAATAAACTCGTGACATCCTTTGCCTAAATATAAATAACATAATACACATTTATAGTCTATAAGTTAAATACACTAAATTCTTGTAGGTCCAAAAGGAAAAAAAAGAGTTTATATATTCTATATAGTTCACAAAAATACATAAAATACCATCACGTGATTCACCTCATCTAGTCACTAAGTTGAGGACGTCTACTATCTCCTAAGATTAAAAAAAATGAGAGGAATGAATTTAAATGGACTCAGTAAATGGAATAATTTCAAAAAAAAAATAATATGATAATAATAACAACAATAATAATAAACCTTTAAAGTATAAATATCAATCTTAACATAAATTATGCAAATAATTCAAAATATCATAAGAATCATCAAATCTTATTTTATTCATATTACAAATAAAAATTCTACAAAATATGACATGATCTTATAAATAATTTTTATAAATCAGATCACATGTAATATATGTCATGGAATTTAAATATTTTAAATTTTTATAAACCTTGCACTAAACTAATACTCATGGAGAAATCATGTCTTACTCGGAATATCCCTCAAGCAGAACGTTAGACGTATTCATCTTTATATCATCTCAAATTCTCATCTTACACATGTATAGAGTAAACTGGCTCTCAAAGAATAAAACGTCTATACATAAGGCCCAAAGTCTATGTGTGTGTATAGACGGGCCCTAAAGGCCTGAATCTCATATCTTTATCCAATAAGAGAGAGTACTGTCTAGTGATTTGAAAACTACTTCTATTTTTATAATTATAAACTCATTGAATCTCATCTCATGCTTTATACTTTAACAAATAAATCATTTAAATGTAATTCTATTAATATAAATGATCTATAACATTATTTACAAATGTTTGAGGAGTCAAACCATAATATAAATAAATTTTTTATAATGTAAAATAAATACTTAATTTAAATATGTCTAATAATTTAAATTAATAACATAAAACAAATAATTTAACTAAAATTTAAATATTCTTCGTATGTCGTAGACTTTATAAAATCATGTATAATAAATAAATTTTTAATATGAGAAATAATTTATATAAATACATATATAATATAAATCTCACTTACAAAAAATGATGACGCTTATCGAAAACGCGTTACTGGAATACGTCACACTCTGCAACCCTCCTAAATGAGTCTAAGTACACTATTATTCATTGATAAGGAAATTAATATCTAAATTGACGATTTTAAATAAAAATTTATTACATAAAATAATAACGTAATGAGTTATACATTTACTAACTCGTTGGATCGATGCGAACTTTGTAATATGGGATCCAACTTGTTCTGTAAATTCTTTACGGGTCCTAAAATGAAGAAAAATAATAATTTAAGCCACTAATTTAATAAATTATAAAATTACCCCAAAATCTAAGGGTTATAATTTTTTTTAAAACTTAAATCTCTCTCTTTTCATAAAATTTTACTCTCCAATATATAATTAACAATAAAAATCTTAAATTAAAGTAATAATCTTATTCCCATAAGCTTGGATACTCCTTCTCACACTAATTTTTTCTCTCTAAAACCTTAAATACTTAAATCTCTCTCTAATTAGAAAAATTATAACACTAGGAGATCTAAATTCATATTTAAAGCATTAGCCCTAACTTAATAACTTAAAACAATTCATGAGTTAACAAGAAAAATGAAGAAATTAAATGCAAGAGTTATGAGAAACTTACCTTTGTTCTCTTGGCATTCACACTCTTTAAAGAAGACAAGTTTTGTTTTATTTTATTCTTTATTAGTTAATATAAAAGAAAATGATTTTTTGTGGGCTTTAAGGGGGGAAATGGGCTTAAGTCATCTTTTTTTTTTCTTTTAAAAAGTAGCCTATTACAATTTTTCTATTGAAGTTCTTTAATTGGATAATTAAGATTTTAAATTGTGAGAGATATGGGAGTAAGTTTGCACAATGTTAAATAGAAAAATATAATAAAAAAGGTATAATTAAATATTTTGAGGTGATTAATGTAGTTTAATGCGCGTTTTTAATGATAAAAGCTAAAATTTCAAAGAGTGGAAAATCTTATTTTTAGGATTTGAGGAGAACTAGCCTCTTTGATTTGTTTTGTTGAACAATATGGTTGCTAGAAACATGCGGGGTTGCTCTTATATGATGAGGGTTTAATGAATAATGCGTCAAGTGTTATTTTTAATGTGAGAAAATGGCTTATTTTATAATTAGGGGCTTGTGTTTAGTTAAAATACTCTTTTTAATCTTTAATTTTTCTAATTTTTTTTTAATATATGTTTGTGAAATAAATTTTGGGTTCATATATGTTCTGTATTCGGTTAGATACAAGTTTTTCCAGATTCGAGAGAAGCTGAGACTAATGATTTTGCCAGCAAGTGAGGTTTATTGATAAACTTAGACTGGAATATAGCAGACGTGTTGCATAGCTTGGGTTCTTCGCGGAGAAGGACAAGCGAAGTTCTAACAAAAGGGTTGTTTGAGGTTTTTTAATAAGTAAGGACGCGGAGTCCTGGGTTGGGCAACAAAAACAAAAGAAAATAGATAAAAAACCAAAAAGCTTATAAATTATGTGTATTCAATAGTTGATGATGATAATATAATGAGAAATCAAACTTATTGATAAACTATAAAATCTTATAAAATACCTAATTTTACAAAGCAAAAAATTCTAATATAACATAATTTCTTATTATGTACAAATTCTAAATAAGTTACAATACAATATTGAACTCAAAACCTAAAATGAAAAAGCCCACGAGTTACTTTTTGAACCAACATCAACAGTATAATAAGTTACCTTTTAAATAAAATAATAAAATAAAATTTTATATAAAAATAAGTGACTTAATCGTATTTTATTCTAAATAAAATTCTATTAAACTAATTAGTTAGTGTAATTCTAAATCTACTAAATTATAACCTAAAAATTAAATCTTAAAAAATAACTTGAGTCCATATATCATACCCCTATTAGACATATCTAATCATGTTCATGAGCATGAACCTAGCTTGAGAACAATATTTGTGCATCAACAATAACTTAATCAAGCAAAATATCTAGAATCATAACAAGGTGTAAATATGTTCGAGTCCTTAACACAACAAGACTTCACTAAATTAAAGAGATGAGGTGACATACTATCTGGACGACAAGGTAATGAGATGACAATACCTTGAAAATATTAAGGCCAAGTTTCAACTGCAGAAAATTACGATGTAAACTCAACCTACATTTTGTTTTTGTTCTTTTTTATTTACCCAAAAACATTAGTCTAGGATTACTTTGTTTCATGCATGATTATGTAGGATAATTGATTGTCTAGTTATTATAAATAAATATAAAAATAAATATAGAAAAAGTAAGGGGGTTGTATTAATATTACTCTAGAAGTACATGAGCATATCAAAGTTACAAATAAAGGCAAACCGGTGGCCTTATTTATAATACAAGATAATCTTATTGATATTGTACAAATGTCACATAGATTGAAAATTTATACAAAACAATTCATGTTTTTATCCCTTCTATTTTATGAGAATTATTGTATAAAGCCTTTCTTATCATGTAACTACATTTCTTCTAATAAGGTAAGTGCAGATGGATAAAGAAATTAAATCTTACCTTTTGATGTGGGGGGAATCTAATTGGTTCACAACAATGATTTTATATATATCTATATATTTACCAAAAAAGAGAGAAAGGAATAATTGCATCCAAACTAAAAAATATTATATACCTTAAAAATTTAATAAAGTAATTGAATTTAGTTTTTTCTTTTCAAATTTGGATCATTATAAACTTATTGAATAGAACATAAGATGTATTGTGTACTTACGTAATAAGTTTTATATCTTACAATCTCATATTTTTGATTGTTAATAATCTGTTAGAGTTAGAGTCTCCTTAACTTACTTTATTATATTATGTAAGTTAAATAAAACAAAAATAAATAAAACGATTCACAAAATAATAAGATTGTGGTTTTGCTTTAAAAAAAAAATAGAAGTAGAATCCTAATTTAAAATGTCAGTGGGGTTATAAAATTAAAAATTATATTGAATTAGAATTTAATTATATGAAATTAGAGTTTAATTGGCCTCTATAACCTTTTTTGGTCAGAAGAGTTAAATGGTACAAGGCCCTATGAAACCTTTGATTAGTAGAGGAGCCATGGGGTATGGGGTAAAACCCTTATACTCCTATTGATTGATCAAAGAACCAAAGAGTACAAGGTAAATTCGCAACCGCTTTAATGAATAGAAAAGTTAAGGGGTATAATAGAAGACCCTTATAACCCTCTCGGTTGATCAAAGAACCAAATATTATAAGACAAAGCCCATATGCCCATTTAGTTAAAAGAGCTAAAGGATACGAGGCAAGTCCCCTATGAACCCCTCATTTAATTAAAGAACCAAAAGTTATGGGGTAAGACCTTTATGACCCATTTAATCAAAAGAGCCAATGGTACGAGGCAAGGTCCTTATGATCCATTCGGTTGAACAAAAAGCCAAAGGGTATGGGGTAAGACCCTTATAATCCCTTTGATGAGAAGAGCCAAAGGATATGACCAAAGCCCCTATGACCAATTTGGTCAACAGCAGAGTCAAAGTGTACAGGACAAGACCCTTATAACCCCCAAGCTGATCAAATAACCAAAAGGTATGAGATAAGGCCTCTATGACTCTTTTGGTTAGTAGAAAAGCTCGGGGGTATGGGGTATAACATTTATGACCCCCTTTGGTTGATAAAAAACAAAATGATATGGGTTACGGCCTGCATGACCCCTTTAATCGAAAAAGCTAAAAGGTATGGGGCAATGCCTCTATGACCCTTTTGGTTAATAGAAGAGCCGAGAGGTACAGGGAAAAGCCTCTACGACCAACTCTATTGATCAAAGAACCAAATGGCATAACGCAAGGTCCCTATAACCCCTTTGGTTGGAAGAGTCAAAGGGACGGGATAAGGACCCTATGACTCTTTGGTCAGTAAAAGAGCTAAAGGATATGATGCAAAGTCTCTATGACCTCTTTGATTATGAAACAAATCGAGGGTTATCAGGTAAGGCCTATATAACTCCTTTAGTCAGTAGAAGTATGATAAGGATTCATTAAGTCTAATATTTTCATCTTCCAAACTTATTATTTGTTCGTAGAAATTAAAATTATTTGACTTTTGATATATTTTATTTTTATTTTTGTAGGTTTGGAGTCAGTGAAGTAAATAGGATCGAAACTCTAATGAAAATAAATCAAAAATATCAAATTGTTACAATGCTACTACAATGACTAGCTACAGTACCCAGCCCCGTAACGCTCAGAAATGAGGGTTGCGACACGTAAAAAAATATCTCTGCGGTGGTGAACAGTAACTAGGCTACAATAACTCATGAATAGTAATCTTACTTTGACTTGTATTTGATGTTTAACCCTAATTTGATGATATAAACCTATAAATAGAAGGCAAAAAATTCTAATTAAATAAAGGGAGGAAAAAAAAAAGATAAAAAATTAGAGAAAGAATTCATAACACAAAATTAAATATCAAAGTCAAAGATTGAAAAACCAAGATCAAGATTCAAGCTTCAAATCAAGATTGAGCGAGAAGCACATCAAGGAGTCATTTTGCTTAGTTTTTCTTCTCTTTCTTTATCATTATATTCTTATTCTTGTTGATCTTTATGAATTGGTTTGATACTTTTGGTTTTATGATGGGCTAAATTGTTCATCTATAATTAGACTATGTGAATCTAGTATAGATTTGGATTCTGTTAATTTTTAGTTTATAAACTTGATATATTAAATTGATTCATTCTATCTTATGTTTTAATGTTTTAATGTTTTCATTATACCTGATCAATATTTTAAATGATTGAAGAACCATGATGAACTCGACGGAGGGATTCATGTGTTTAGCTTAGGATAGTTTGATACATGATGATACTTTTGGTTTTATGATGGGCTAAATTGTTCATCTATAATTAGACTATGTGAATCTAGTATAGATTTGGATTCTGTTAATTTTTAGTTTATAAACTTGATATATTAAATTGATTCATTCTATCTTATGTTTTAATGTTTTAATGTTTTTATTATACCTGATCAATATTTTAAATGATTGAAGAACCATGATGAACTCGACGGAGGGATTCATGTGTTTAGCTTAGGATAGTTTGATACATGATGATAGGGTAATAATTATGAGTTCCATCTAAGATAAACATATACTTAGGGGGCTTGTATGGTATAATTTAGACTTAATCTTAATGAATTACATTCTGATTTGATTACAATAGACATATAGGTGATTGTTAGAATGCGTAATATATTCACTTGACCATCGACAGAGGCTTGTGATGAGATTAGTGTTTAAACTAATTAATTAGTATTAAAGGATTAACTAAGTGGTTAATAAGTTCAATGAAATATTAGGGGACGAGTTAAAATCCTAGATTCTCTTTGTTTGTAAATTCTATCATTTGTTTTTATTAAGTTTAATTGATAGAGTTAGATTAGTTAATTAAATTTCAAATTGTGATTTTTTGAATAAAAGTTAAGTAGGTACAATTTTAGTACTTGATTTATAGAATTAGATTGCATAGTCCCTGTAGGATTGATATCTGGACTTAAAATCATATATTACTTAATACGATAATATGCGCTTGCGCTTAGCTAGTATAGAATCAATCAAAGTGCCGAGAAGTGCGAGGTAAGGCCCCTATGATTGCCTTGGTTAATTAAAAAATCAAAGGTTATGAAGTAAGGCCTTTATAACCTTTTTAGTCAGAACAATCAAAAGATATGAGATAAGACCTTTATGATCTCTTTAGTAAGTAGAAGAGTCGATGGGTACGGGGCAAGGCCCTATGCTTAGCAAAAAAGTCAAAAAGTACGAGGCAAGACCCCTATAACCATTTTCATTGGTAAGAGAGCCTAGTGATATGATGTAAGACCCTTATAACCCTTTTTTGTCAGTTGAAGTGCTAATAACTATGGAAAAAAAACCTTTATAACCTTATTTGGTTCATAAAAAAATTAAAGGCCACACACAAGGCCTCAATGACCTTTTAGTCAGAAGGACTAAAGGGTACAAGGCAAGACTCTTATAACCTATTTGGTTAGTAGAAGAGTCGATGGGTACATAGCTAAACCTCTATGACTGCCTCAGTTGATCAAATAACTAAAGGGTACGCGCGGGCCGGGGGGTGGCGCTCAATGACCCTTTAGTTAGAAGGACTAAATGGTACAAGGCAAGACTCTTATAACCTATTTGGTTAACAGAAAAGTCGTTGGGTATATAAGCTAGTCCTCTATGACCACCTCAGTTGATCAAATAACTAAAAAGTACCGGGGGGGCTCCTAATACTAATAAGGTTTAATTATGCTTAATATTTTCATCCTCTAAATTTAATTTTTTCTCATCTAAATTTAGATTATTTGGCCATTTATGTAATTTATTATTTATTTATAAGTTTTTAAGCATTTAGCAGAAAGATACTAGAAATTGGACAAAAATAGAGAACAAATAAAAAAAGTGGCTAGGGCTGTAGAGCTCCAAATCCAATGTCGTGAGGCCGGAGTCAGAAACCCTAGTGCCATAACCCTTCACAACCAACACTATGACACTCGTTTAAAGTCAGAAGAAGTATATTTCTAGGTCTCAGTACCGCGGTGCCCAAAAGCTAGTGTCATGATGCTCGTGCGATTAAAAAAGAAAACTAAAGAAATTTCAATCATTCTTAGACTCAAAGAAACACTACTATAAGGCTACAAAGACTTATAAATAAGACCATTTTTTAAGCTAAAGAGATATAAAAGTTAAAGCAAAGAAGCAAACCAACTTTTAAGAGAGATTAGGGCAAGAATTTGAAGATTGAAGAGAAGAATTGCACTACAATTTAGAGAGAGAAAATGAAGATCCAGGGCATTCAACATCGTTTAATCTTTTTTTTATTAGATTTATTATTTTTCTCCATAATTTTTTTAAATTATTGCCTTAGTACTCCTTTATTCATCATAAACTATTTTTCTTATTTAAGGTTGCAACTCTTGAACTCAATATGTAGTTAAAATTTATTTTTCTCTCTTATTTTATAAACTCAATAAATTGAATTATTCATTCCATTTGTGCTAATGCTTTCTTTATCTTTAGCCAATATATAGATTATCTTAGGAACCATCATGAATTTGATACAGAAATTTATGTGTTTAGCCTAGGTTAGATTGATATATAATCATAACATAATAGTCATGAGCTTTATATGGGATAAAAATATACTCATATGACATATATGGTATTAATAGATTAGTTTTTAATAAGTCTTATCCTATTCTGATTACCATATATATATAGGTAATTGTGAGGGTAAGATATACTCAATCAATTATTGACAAAGGCTTATGACAAGATTAGGGATCTAGCCAATAATTTATAATTGAGGGAATAAGATAAGAGAGTAATTGGTTCAATAAAATATTAAGAGATAAGTCATAACCCTAAGTTCTTTGTTTATTGGTGACTAACCTTTATTTGCTTAGTCTTTTGTCTTAATTAATTAGTTAGAATAAGTTTAGTGTTAAAAATAACTTTATTTGTTTGGATAAAAGTAAGGAGTTCTAATTTTAGTAATTAGTAAAAAAAATAGATTAAACAAAAATTTTGTGGGAACGATACTTTAACTCAATTCTATATTACTTGTTATGATAATGTTCCTTTACACTCAGTAGAAAATATGCAACAATAACTCCTCAGTTGATTAAAGAACCAAATAAAACAAGGTAAGGCCCCTTATGACTTCTTTGGTCAATAAAAGAGTCAAAGGGTATAGGCAAGGTTCTTATGACCATCTCAGTTAAGCAAAGATTCTAAGGGTATGAGGTAAGGCCCTTATGACCACTTTGGTCATAATAACCAAAGGATACAGAGTAAGGTACATTTGACCCCTTTGGTTACAAGAAAAGCCAAAAAGTAAGGGGCAAGACCTCTATGAACCCTTTGGTTATAAGAGCCAAAAAGTATAGGCCAAGGCTTTCATGACCCATTTGGTCAGTAAGAGAGCTGAGGGGTACAAGCCATGGTCCTTATAACTCATTTAGTCAATAAAAGTGCTAAGTGGTATGGGATAAAGCCCCTTTGACCTCATTTGGTTGATTAAAGAACGAAAAGATATAGAGTAAGGTCTTAATGACCCTTTTGGTCAGAAGAGCTAAAGGGTATAGGGTATAGGCCCTATGACTCATTTGGTTACCAGAAAAGCTTATAAAATTTTAAATATCAACAACTTAATATTAAAAACTAAGGAACCTTGTTCTTTTTTAAGATTTCAGCCTAAAGCTCATTTATTCTAAGGGATCAATTCGACCCTTGAACCTCAGATGACTCGAAGTCCTTAATTATAACCAAGCCCTTAAAGAATATTATAGATGTTATAGCTTGCTCTAAAAAAAGACCTTGGAATTATACAAAGAGATGACTTTGGAGTTATAACATTGAACAAGGTACTCTCGATAATCAGTATAAGTTGAGCAAGGCATCGGTATTCTTATTAAGATAGAGCAATCCTCTTCAAGCAAGCGCATTTAGCCAAGGTCATTTAATGTTGGTTGAGGACCTAATAGTGGATTAGTCACCCTAAAGATACGAGCTATCCTTAATTTTGAGATCCTCAAAATCTTCAAAGTCATTGAAGAAAAGCCTTCTATAATTTTGAAACATATCCTGAATAGAAATGAGATAACTTTATTAGTTTTACTATGACTTAATCATCAATAAATATTTATAAATAGGGGATTTTTTAGGTTCTCATGGGGGAGAAAGAAATTTGATTTCTCTTTGATTTCACGATTCCTTTTAATCCTATAAGAAAGGGTAGATAGTTTCGAAGTATTCTTGAAGACATTCTCAAAGGAAAAACTCCCTCTATAATCCTCAAAAAGACATCACACCAAAGATATTCACATGGTTAAAAAGGCAATTTGTCAAGTAGTTAATGACTCAAAAGGGATCTTCTTTTTTATATTTTTCTTTGTACAAATATTATCTAATAATAGATTAGCTGTGGGTCAAAGGCTTGATAAAGTGGATGTAGGCTATTTAAAAGTTGAATCACTATAATCTTGTCTCACTAGCTTTTATATATCTTCCCTATGCTTTGACTAGATTTGACACTTTGTAAGAGGCACCCACATGCCATCATCACGTGATCTAAAGCCTAAAAAATACGTCTAAATTTTGTTTCTTTCAAAGTTATAATTTCGACTTGTTAGCTTTAAATCGTTCAAAATTTTAGAGTTAACAGTTATTGCATAATTATAACATTGATGACAACTAAATCATTTTAAGTGGTTTAAAAAAATTTGACTTCAAATACAAACATATTAAAATTAAAGAGAAATTTAATTTATATTTTATATAATAAAAAAATTATAAGCTATAATAAAACTAAATTGTTACTAAAAATATATGTGATTTTATAAAATATGTATTTAAGTAAGAGATATTATCATGAATATCTTGGAGGTAAGATTTACTTTCAGTAATACCCATTAGTTTAAAAAATATGCAATAATACCAATCGTTAAGGAATCTTTCGTTAAATATAATTAGAGAAAAATTAATTGTCATTTTAAATTCGTGTCTGACTTATTTTAATACATGTCAAATCAAATTAAAACACGTAGCATTGCAATTTTATTTTTATCTCTCTTGCTTCCATGCAGGGTGACAAAATAAGTTGTGACACAATTATTAAACATGAATTTGATATACTTTAAGTGAATATAAGTAGAAAACATTAACACGATATAAACGAGTAGAATTTGTGTTACTTGTTTATTAATCGTGTCGAATACGTATTTGAGATTTATGATTCACTAATTCATTTAAGTCACATTTAATAAACGAATTGAATTCGTTCTATTCACATGTCTATTAATTTAAGTCATATTTAATAAATTATAATTAAATATCTGTGTAAACGAATCAAATTTAATGTTATTATTCATTTAAACGAATATAATTGTAAACGAACAAATTGTATATAATTATGTAAATGAATTAAATTGAATTTATTTATTTAAATGTATCTAATTATATTATATCATATAATTCGTATATTAAACGAATTAAATATATGTTTCAGTGTGTAATTTATTTATATAAATAAATTTTATACAAATATAATAAAAATTTATTAATATTCTATATTAATAGGACACATACAATTTGTTTTCACTAATTGGCACCCTGTGCGGATATGACCAAAAAAACTCGAAAGCTCCAAAGGGCGCATATTTCCCCCTCTCTCTTGTTGACAACACGATAACAGCTTCCTCCTCTCTCTTGTTGACAACACGATAACAGCTTCCACTGGTTGAATCAACAACTTTTTCAAAATATATTTAAATATTAAAATACCTACAATATTTAATATAAATAAATTTTTAAGATATCATTTATCAGTTCTTCTCATCGTCATCATCGTGCTTCCACCGTTTCTTAATTTTTTTTTGGAAATTTTTTAAGTTGATCATTAATTTAATATAATTTTTTTTTATCGGAGTCAAATATTTTAAGCTATATTAACCAAATATACGTGACGTTTACTATTTTATCCTTATTATAATTTTAATAAATTTTTTTTCTTATTTAATCTTTTAATTTTTTTATATAAATTAATTAAAAATATAAAATTTTAAATAATTATAAAAAAACTATATATAATAAAAATAATAATTTTAAATAAATAATAATATAAATTAAAAAAAACTTGTTGGGCGCGCGCCCAACGAGTAAAATACTTCACGCCCCTAGCAATGTGCCCAACGAGAAAAATGCTTGATGGGCGCGCGCTAAGTGCATGCCAGGGTGCGCGTCCAACAAGCACCCCAAACATCGCCCACCACCGCCTCAGCGATGGTGGGCAGATGTTTTTAAATTAATTAATTTGTTTTTTTATTTTTTATAATTTTTATTTAAATTAATTATTTTTTAATAAATATATTAAAAAAGAAAAAATAATTTATTTATTTTAAATAATTTTAAAAAATAAAAAGTTGTTTCAATTAAATAATTTATATTATTTAATTAAAATTATTTTTTTATTAATTTAATAAAAAAAAGTTAAAATTTTATTTTTTACTAATTATTTTATTTTAGTTTTAGTAAATTTTCTTTTTTTCTTCTTTATTATTTTTTTATAAATTTTTTAATTAATTAAGTTTTTATTTTTTATAAATTAATTAATAGGTAATTAGTTATTCAATTAAATAATTAATTTTTACCTTTCAATTAATTTATAAAAAATAAAAATTTAATTAATTAAATAATTTATAAAAAAGAATAAAGAAGAAAAAAAAGAAAATTTACTAAAACTAAAATAAAATAATTAGTAAAAAATATAATTTTAACTTTTTTTTATTAAATAAATGAAAAAATAATTTTAATTAAATAATATAAAATATTTAATTGAGTAAATTTTTATTTTTAAAAATTATTTAAAATAAATTAATTATTTTAATTAATTAATTGTTTTTTAATATATTAATTAAAAATAATTAATTTAAATAAAAATTTAAAAAAACAAAGCTTTTTGCCAAGCTTTGCCGTTGGGCACTTGCAGCGCCCCCCCCCCCCCCAGCAATTTGCTTGGGGTGCTTGTTGAGCTCGCATATGCGCTTGGCACGTGCCCAGTAAGCATTTTGTTCTCTAGGCGTGCGCCTAATGAATTTGTTTTAAAATTTATATTATTATTATTTTTTAAAAATTATTATTGTTATTATTATAAATAAGTTTTTTTTATAATTATTTAAAAATTTATATTCTTAATTAATTTATATAAAAAAATACAAAATTAAATAAATTTTTTTTTATTAAAATTATAATAAGAGTAAAATAGTAAACGTTACGTATATTTGATTAATATAGTTTAAAATATTTTACTCTGATAAAAAAAAAAATTATATTAAATTAGTGATCAATTTAAAAATTTTTCCTTTTTCTTTTCAACGTAGCAACCATTTCTTCCTTTCTTCTTCATCGTCATCATCATCACACTTCCCAATCATTTCTTCATTTCCTTTTTTTTTCAAAAAATTAATAAAAAATAGCACTTAAATTTTATAAATATACTTATTTAATTATATTTGAATTTGATTTTTTTTTAGTGGCTAAATATTTAAAAATTAAACGCTTATACCCTTGAAAAAACTCTCTCTCTCTACCTGAATTCTCTAAATTTATTTATTTTTTAAATTCAGTTAGATCAAAGATTTAAAAGTTGTTATTGCATAGATCAAATTTTGCATAACATATTTACTACTTTAAACTCTGAAAATGGCTAATTCTTGGTAAGAGTTTATAAATTTAAAAACTATTTTGATAATTTTTAAAAATTAGTTAGAAATTACATTTTAAATAAAAATAGGTAAAATAGATAAAAACATGAAAAATAAGTTAGAATGATAAAAAAAAACATTCAAATCTAACAAAAAATAGCTTATTCGGAGTATTTTACCGAACCAAGACGTTCGGCCAAAGCAGCGGCTGGTTGCTGTCTAAGTTTAACGCATCTTGAACCCGCGGAGCTCACCCAAGATGCACCCTCGGGCACATCTCGATTCAGCGTGGTGAACTCGAGATCCACGACACTGAACTATTTGTGCCACGTGGCACCTCCCTATGGTGCCACATGGAGCATGTAGTGATTTTTGAAAAGTTTTCTTAAAATAATAATTAGAGAATTTTTTTTAAATTATTAATTTTAAGATGATGTTAGATTTATTTTTAAAAATTTTATTTATTTGAGTTTAATTAATTAATTTTAATTAGATTAATTAATAAGTTGATTAATATTGTATGTTAGTTTTTTTAAAAGAATATTGTTTGTTAATTAGTTTAATATAATATGTATATTTATTATTTAGTAATAATAATTTTATTTTTGTTAGATTTATTTTAATAATAAATTTATTGATTAATTATATTAAATAATTTTAATTTGATTAATTAATTACTAAGTTGATTAATATTGTATGTTAGTACTTTTTTTTGTTGAAAGAATATTGTAGGTTAGTTAATTTAATATAATATGTATGTTTGTTATTTAATAATAATAGTAATTTTTTTAAATTTATTTTTATTGAAAAAATAACATATCCAAAGAATATAGACTTTCGAAGAGTATATTTTTTTCGTAAATTGGTGACCGCTTATTCGAAAATATGAGTCTGAATTGTATAAGGTCAAAATTGACGGATAATTAGAAGGAACTATTTAGATCGAACAGTATGAGGCATTTTTTAGATACGTTGGATGTGTTGTTCTTAAAAAAATTGATGAATGAGTTATTACTGCGTGAGGTGATACCTCTAATTTATATGAGAAGATATGGTCTTATATTGACAAGAAGCGCATCCAATTCAACCTGAATATATTTGTATTGATTATCGAGCTAGAGATGTGAGATTACCACCTATCCAAGAGTTAAAGAGAAAATTGGAGAGTCAGTTGTGGAAAAACTACTTTTATGACAAAAAAGTTGACATACACATTTCTTGATAATTGATATAGAGGTTTGAACTTAGTACAAATAAATGATAAAGATACAGTCAAGTTGAATTTATTTTATTATGTTTTGATGCCACGCAATGAATGTTTTAATATTCAAAATTTTGTTCTATATTTAATAGATGACCTTGATGAGTTTAATAATTAACCATGGACGACATTGAATGGAGCATACTTAATAGTTTAATTAAAAATGTTGCATTCTAGGAGCTGAACAAAATAATAAAAAATAGATTTGCAAAGTTATAACTTGTATAAATTTATGAACACATTTCTAATACGTAATAATTTTTTTTATTCAATATTTTGATTTTAATTATTTTATTTATTTTTATTTATGGTAAACTTATATTTTAAAATTATTTTAAATATAAATTTACGAGACTATTTTAGTTTGTGGTCAAATTTTTAATATTTATTTTGATAACCGCTTCTCTCATATTTTAAATTGAAAGATCAGAGAAACTCCACTATTTAAAGACATTAAGAAGATAATTGTAATTAAGGATTTGATATATTTATAATCAATTCACATATAATTATATAAATTAAATTTTAAATTGTTAAATCTACGGTATTTGAATCTATGTTTGATGGCAGTTACAACTACACGTCCGTTTGTGCTTGAAATGGCTAGCTGGTTTTGTGCTTATATGTTATATGTAGTTGTGGATGATGTGTAAATCCATTAGAACATGGATAGATATATTGAAATTGACTTAGATATTGCACATGAAGATGTGGTTTTCTTTTTTATTGGTTACGGCAAAATGTTCGATGAATGTGGTTGGGTGTGGTGTCATGATGGATGTACGGTTTAGATAGAAGAAAATCATCAAGAAATGTAATTATTGATTTTGTAATAATTGTAAAAGTGATAACGACTTAATTTGGATTTCATTGCTTTTAATTTCGCCTTTTAGGAATAATAACTTAATTTTGCATTGAAAAGTTTATTATTTTAATATTGTGTGTAAGGATATTTTCATAATATAACGTTGATATTAATTTATTTAAAAAGTATAAAAATGAAATAATTTAACTACTGAAAAATTTATGTTTTTTTATATAAAAAATTGTGCATTTTATTTGTTATGTAAGGATAAAATAATAATTTTATTAATTTTTTATGTTTAATATAATAATTTAATCATTTCACACAAAAAAGAATCAATAAAAATAGCTATTTAAATACAGATTTCTCTAGTACTTTATTTAAAATTTTAAATTTTAAAAATCATAAATTAAAATAAAAGTGAAAAATAGAAGAGCAATGTTACATCAGACTACTTGTCTTCTTGTAGTTGGATCTCCAAATTTTTGAAATGCTCCAAATTCCACTTGAACATCCAAATGAAATCTAACTCACTTTTTAATTTTAATACTAAATGGGAGCCTAGTTTAATGGCTATTTTCTTCCTAAATAGGAGAGTTTGAAGCGAAGATACCACTTGTCACGGCCCTAAAAAAATACAGTAGAATTTGGACCGTGTGGCGCCATCACTCCACTAAGTCAAGGCTAGCCTTACACCATTCGAGTCTTTTTACACAGTGATTCTTTCCATTATTTTGAGGTTTGCCAATAAAGAATGATTTGATATAAATTTGAATAATTTTAACTAAATATTTTTTAATGACAAAGTATGATTACACATTTTGTAAATTAGTGAATATTATTAAAATTAAATTTTATCTTGAAAATATTTATAATAATATTATATTTTTTAAAATAATGTTAAATATCTTAAATTGTATTTAAAAAAATAATATATCAAATAATTATTAAATTGTATAATAATTTAATAGATAATTTAAAATTTTTAATTACTTTATCACTTAATAATTATTTAACATATTTTTTTAATAAAATATTTAATATTATTTATTTTTTATATTATATTATTTATTTTAAATAACTACAAAATTTTACTATTTATCAGACAAAATTTATCCAGGACAATAATATTCTATCGTTATGGTAGCGTCCCATCAGACAAAATTACGGGACCCAAAAAGGAAGAACCGCAGGTACTTCAACTGTACACGTCTCTCAAAGCCGATGGCAATGCCACGTCACCATAATCTCTTATAAATATTATACAACCTCATGTTCCGTGACTTGTTCCGTCAAGTGTCAACTCTTTCGCATGACATTTTTGGGCTAAAGCCATGGAGAAGAACCAGCAGCAACAACAACATCATCAATCATTGTCCAGCAAAACGGACGGCGGAGATTTTTCTGATTTGGAATACCAATCAGGATTCGGCAACAGCTTCTCGTCGGAGGCGATCGATGGAGCGCTGCCACGTGGACAGAACAGCCCGCTCATTTGTCCGTACGGTCTTTACGCCGAACAGATCTCCGGCACCTCGTTTACCTCTCCTCGCACGCTCAATCAACGCAGGTATCGCCTTTAAATATTTTCTTAATTATTTCATTTGACAATCGCCATCGCTTATTTCTCCTTTCTTATTTTAATATTTTTTTAATCCTCATCTTTTATGATTAATGATTGTCGCATTGAAGTTTAAATTGCTGTTTCTTTTGTATTCTTGTAAGTACATTTAAAAAAATAATAATAATTGTAGTTGGTTTTGGAGTATTTCTATATAAAACAGAGTACGAAAAGAACAGAGTGTGATTCAAAATTTTATTTTTTTATTTCGTTTTTGCTTTTAATGTTTTTTCATGTTTTAGACCATTATGAATCCTGTATCAATTTGGCCGGAACTGAGTAGTAATTTTTGAATTTTGTCTTTTTGTACTACGAGTAAAAGACTAGCCGCTCTGATTGATGATTTCCTTTTATTTAGAAGCATTTTATTGAAATTTTTATTTATCCATGCGATGGATTTTCATTATGTCATTTCTATGTTATTGTTAGTACCCAGTTGCTGAATGATCTTTTTTTTGTCCCTGGTTCTTTTATTCTCCGGCAGTTGGTTATATAGGATAAAACCTTCTGTAACGCATGAACCGTTTAAGCCTCGAATGCCAGCTCATGGGAAGTTGGTAAGCGAATTTGACAAATCCAACAGTTTTGCTACCCCAACTCAGCTGCGGTGGAAGCCTGTTGATATTCCTGATTCACCGACTGATTTTATTGATGGGTTATACACGATATGTGGTGCTGGAAGCTCATTTCTTCGGCATGGATTTGCTATTCACATGTAATCGGTATTCCATAGTTATTTTCACTCATTTCATGTACTAGTTCAGATGATCTCATTGGCCTTTCGAAGGTATTATATAAGTCACTTATAACTCATAATTCAGTCGTATGTAGTATGAAAGTTTTTCTGTTTTGTTGTTATAATCTTATTGAAGTTCAGAAAGGAGTTCTCAATTGTAAATCATGTTGTTGCTCTTGCGATTGAATTTTAAGGCAATATTTGTTGAAATTGTGTGAGCTTTATTCAAATTTTTTGATAAGCATGAGCATTTTCTTTGAGTGTAGGTACACTGCCAACAAATCGATGGACAACCGTGCCTTCTGCAATGCGGATGGTGATTTTTTGATAGTTCCCGAAAAAGGAAGTAAGTGATATAGAATCTTCTCCAAATTTTAATTCAATGACTTCGTGTTTATGGAGACTGATTGTGTATCATTTCTTTTTTTTTTATTCTGTGTGGGATCACCTTTCTTTTGGAATTTGGATCGATATAAGCTCCCTCTTTAGCATGTTGAAAAATCTTGGCATGGAAAGCAACAACTTACATTAGTTTTACTATGTGTTTATGCACAAATGCTAGACAATTACTCTTTTTCTGACAGAGGCTTAGCTAAGTGATAGCCAATCGTAGGAGATGTTGAGTGAATGGTAGCTCTTATGGAACTTTAGGCATGTATAATGTGTTACCCATAAGCTTTTTTAATGCACGAGGGTGTTCCATTCTTCCATAATTTTTTGAACCTTCCCAGGGAATTTATTTTGAATAACGTTCTTAACCACTAGATATATTTGGTGCTACACCATTCCCGTCCTTTTTGCTTGATAAAATTTTTCCGAATATTTATGAGTCTTATTCTTATACGCTGCTATGGTTGCATAGGGTTGTGGATTACTACTGAATGTGGAAAACTGCAAGTCTCTCCTGGTGAAATTGCTATTTTACCTCAAGGGTTTCGTTTTGATGTGAGCCTGCCAGATGGCCCATCACGAGGTTATGTTGCAGAGATATTTGGGACCCATTTTCAACTTCCTGAGCTTGGTCCAATAGGTACATGATCACATTTTCAGCAGTGTCCTGCAAATGAACTAAGTACATAATTTTTATTTCTGTCGTATCTTTCAACATGTGTACATTAGCAGCCATTTCAAAAGTGTTTAAGCAGGGGAGATATACTTTTGGTTACATGTAGGTGCTAACGGTCTTGCTGCACCACGGGATTTCCTTGTTCCAACAGTCTGGTTTGAAGAGGGTTCCTGTCCAGGATATACCATTATACAAAAGTTTGGCGGAGAATTATTTACTGCTAGACAAGATTTTTCGCCTTTCAATGTTGTTGCTTGGCATGGTAATTATGTACCATATAAGGTGGGTGTTAATGCTATTATGATTTCTCTCATTTGTACATTAAATAAAGGAGGCACTTAGCAGGCTGTTTTTCTTTTCTTGTCTAAGGTTGATTAGCTAAATGTTCAAACTAATGTAATAGAAGTTACCTTTTTGTAAGTTTATGATAGTGCACTATCTTGCAAACTAGTTTGAATAAAACTTCTACTTGCAGTATGATCTCAGTAAGTTCTGCCCTTATAATACTGTTCTGGTTGATCATGGTGATCCATCTATAAATACAGGTACAGTTGGCCTGTATCCATATAATTACTTCCTCTAGAAATTTGGTTTTTTCATTGTTGATAACTTATTTTCTAAATTGATTGGTAATAAATGGCAGTTCTGACAGCACCAACTGATAAGCCTGGTGTGGCATTACTTGACTTTGTCATTTTCCCTCCTCGATGGTTGGTTGCTGAGCATACATTCCGACCTCCGTACTACCATCGGAATTGTATGAGTGAGTTTATGGGTCTGATACATGGTGGATATGAGGTATATGTTTGTTCATTTTTCTACTTTTATTCTTATATGGTCATAGTTCATTCCACTTTTTATTCCTAGAACAATTATCTACACTTTGAAGTAGCTTCTTATGTTTATATGGTCATAGTTACTTCATTCCATTGTGTAACATTTTATTTTGTTTGTTTTGCTTTTCAGGCAAAAGCTGATGGTTTTCTCCCAGGTGGCGCAAGCCTCCATAGCTGTATGACTCCCCATGGTCCTGATACTAAGACATATGAGGTATACTGATATATGTTTCTGATGTTTCCCATTAGGCCTCTCTCTCTCTTTTATCTATATTACAGATGTTTCTTTATTCTTTGTAAATTTCTTATTGATAACCATATGTTCTCTCAGGATAAATTAGCCTTGAAACAGCTCCTTCATGTTTAGTGATCCTGGTCTAATACCCCCTTCTGAAACAGGCTACTGTTGCTTGTGGAAACGAGGCAGGACCACATAAGATCACTGACACCATGGCTTTTATGTTTGAGTCATGTCTAATTCCAAGAGTCTGCCCTTGGGCTCTCGAGTCTCCCTCTATAGATCGTGATTACTACCAGTGCTGGATTGGATTGAGATCCCATTTTATTTACGAAGGAACAGATGATGAAAGGGATGGGGAATTGACAACATGGGACATGGAACAGAGGAGACTTTGTGCCTGATTTGGACTCCAGGCACGAGAGCTACTCGCTTGGCAGGTATATACAAACATAAATATTAGCAAGTTGGAATGAGTCAATACATTTAGGAATACAGTATCAGCTTTTGCTTGTGCGTCTATGATTATATTGTTCAGTATTGATAATAATATGAATGTATGTACAACGCATTGATATTGAAAGATAAAGAAAAATGTATGTTGTGTTATGATTCTGGCTTTGCTTAAATCATTTCACATGTTTTATGATTCTCTGTGTGTCCCTCTCCCCCTTAAGTAATAGAAGTTCTATTCAAAATGCTTTGACGAGAGAGAATTGCTTGCTATTAAAACATTTGCTTATATTCGTTAAATATGCATTTTTTCTTTTGTCTTCTAACTTTAATATAATATATATTTTGTATTTATGATAAAAAAAATGTGATTGATTTAAAAATAACTGTTTTAACAGTGATTGATATTAATATGAGATTTTTTTTTATAAATGGTCTATTCCTTTTTAGCTACCAAAGAACGGAATAATTTTTATTAGTTAAGAAATAGGTAATTGGACAATTATATTTCTAAGTTTTATTTCTCTCTCAAATTTTTAAACTTGTAAAATTTGAAAAATTTTGAGAACTTGAATTTTTATATTTGTTTTATAAATATATGAATATTGAAGTGTAATATAACAAAGAGAAAAAATATAAAATGAATCCAAAAAAAAAGGGATGAATTGAAAAACAATAAGATGAATTGGAGAACAATAATGGGTATTTTTTTATAATAAATTTTATAAAAATACTCATTGGTCTCTGCACGTGTTACATATCACATAACTCGCACATGCATGTTGCATATACATGTCACGAGTATAACAAACTTGCACGAAATATATATATATATATATATTATTTTTATTATTAAATAAATTTATAAATCATAAAATATTTATTATTTACTTAATAAATAAATAAATAAATAAACAAATTATTTTTTATTATTAATTATTGTAATGAAATATTATTTAATAATAATTTATTAAATAAATTATTTAATTAGTTGTTATTTATTTAACTTATATTAATTAGTTATTTATTTAATAATAAAAATAATATATATATCTCGCCCAGCTCGACATACATGTGCGTCATGCATTTATGGGTCGTGTGGCATGCAGGACACCCTTAATGAATATTTTTATAATTATTTATAACTTAATCATAAAATAAATAAATTTTTTTTTATTATTTAATGTTGAGGTATCAGACTAAGTTCTCTAATCCGACACCACTTAGGCATTTATTTAGTCACAACTCTAATACTAATTTGTTATAAGAAATCAGCCTTAACACTAATCCTACTATTAGTAATTTGCCTTAACACAGATTCCATTCATTGGGGTATATATGCTTTAATACATTTTAATCCGATATTTAACACCTTAATACTTTAAACGTGTGGAGAAGACTTCACTCACAAGTAAAACAAAAACAAAGAAAATCAACTACACAATAAAGATAACAATCAATTACACAAAATACAATAATATACTTGGTTTGGTAACAAACACCTACGTTTACAATAGATCTCAAATGCTCGCTTCTTTTATTCATTTTTTTTATATACAAAGAATCTTTACAAAAGAAACCTAAAGAATATAACAATAGAGAAAGTCCTAAATGATTTACCAGTGCTATCTTATTCTTATGCCCAGTGTTCAAGCACTCCATGATACTATTCTATGCTTATGCCAATGTTAAAACTGTCACAACTCTCTGTATTCTTTTTTATTGATGCATTGTCTATTTTATTAAATTACATTGATTTATATAGGCTTAAATTTTTTTCCATTAAATGTTATTTTTGGTTAGAATATAAATCTAGATAAGTAAGAATCCAAATTCTAACACAAAGAAGTTAAATTGAGTCAAAACAAAAAATACTTACAAGTTGCCGTGTGAGCAGTACCTTAGCGCATTAATAATACTGCATAAATAGTATCTTATTTTTGACTTTTTATTTTCATCACTTTCTCGTCCATTCAACGTGTCCTTGATCTAATCTTAATTCCTCATTAATTTTTAATTTAAAATCAATTCATCCTTAATTTTAAATAACTAAATTCTAACATTTAATAATATTTTATAAAAATAATTGATAAATTATTTAATTAATTATTAATTATTTAAATTTTTACTAAATAAGATGATTATTTATTTATAATTAAAAAACAAAAAAAATAAAAATAAAAATAAAACAAAAAACAATTTAATTTAAAAAAAAACAATAGAAGAAGCACAAATCACCTTTGCAAAACACTTTGCTGAAAGTGATTCATAGTCCACGAATCATTTTTGTGAAACTTTTTTTAATTTTTCTTCAATTCACTTTATTATTTTTCGATTTATCATATTTTTCTTTAATTTATTTTATTTTTTTATTATTTTATTATATTACACTTTAATATTCATATATTTATAAAACGAACACAAAAGATTTTAATTTTTTTTTAAAATTTACTAGTTTGAATGTTTGAAAAAAGAGAAAATATAACTTAAGGTTATAATTATTCAATTGTTCATTCCTTAGTTAATAAAGATTAACACATTCATTTGTGGTTAAAAAAAAATTCTTTATTAATATTACTTTATTTCATAAAAAAAAGTTGAAGAGAAATTTTGGTTGAGTCGTAAAGGCTTATTTGTTTTATGGGATTAGTTTGGGAGTAGGCAAATTTCATGTTTGACATTAAAAGACGGTGTGGGTAAATAATGTATGTCTCACATGGGATAAGCTATTCACTAAATAAATTAATTTAATTTAATAAATTTAAATTAAATTATTTACTTTTAAAGTAATAAATAAAATTTAAAATATTATAATTCATAAAAAAATAAATATTAATTAATAAAATATAATACAAAATGTTAAAAAGAATGACAAAATATAATTTATAAACAAAATAAAATGTTTATAAATTAGTAAGTAAAAATTATTCAATTATTTAATATCTAAATTAAAATTAGAGTATAATATTTAATTAGTTTCTATTTGCATTAATGTAAACAAATAACTAAATAATTTTGTATATATTTAAATAATTTGGAAATAAATTTATTTACATTATTCAATCTAATTTTATAATACATGAAATACAATGTAATATTAAATAATCTAATCATTTTATGTTTTATTTAATCATATTAATTTTAATCTAATAGAATTTTATCCTACCCAACAAGCTTAAGTGTTCATTTAGTTAGGTTTTTCTACTAGTTAAAGAATTTTTTTAATGCCAAATTTTAAATATCTTTTAATGACGGTTTGTTGCAATTAAAGAAAAGTTTTTAGATGTTAAAAAAACTCTTTTGTCTCTATTTGCAAAAGTTTAAATTTTAAATTTTTAAAAGTAAAATTTTTTGAACTTCTTTTATATTTATGCAATGTCACATATATGCTAATAATATTTTCTTAATTTTACAGTGTATTCTTACAAAAATAAATCCTATTCAATTTACATATTTCAATATTTTCTTAAAAGTCATCGTATCTTTATATTTTTACAACTATTATATTTTTACAATAATCTATTAAAATCTTTTGTTGATTATTTTATTATTTCAATAAAAATTAAAACAAGTGTTATTTTATTTTTAATTTTTGTACTAAATATAACAAATTTATATTGATTCATTCATTACTATGTATTAATTTTATTTTATTCTTGTGTTTTAAGAAATTTAAATTGAAAAAATACATGATAAATTAAAATTTATTTAAAAAATATTGAATTGTTTAAAAATTGAATATAAATTTTATTAAGTATCTTTTTGATAATTTAATAATAAATAAGTACTTTTAATAATATATAACTAAACTATTTAATACTTTAAAAAATTTTAAATAATAATTAAATTATTAATATTTTTAAAAAAATAAACTTTTAAGAATTTTATTTTAAATAACTCTATTTTCAAAAATTTTATTTGCAAATCTTAACGAAACAAGCTCGTATGCATAAGCAATTGACAATAAAAGGGGATGGATTTTCACCTAGTACGTGACTTTGTACCAGCTTCTTATGTTGATGTATAAAAATTCTTTAAAAAAATACTTTGGGCCTTGACTGATGTAACAACTTCAGCCCAAACAAAAGTTAAAGGGGCCGGGGTCCATGGGACAAATGTTTTTTCTTTTTTTAAATAATTTTTTGAATAACTTTCCCCAATACGTTTTTGGGATAGTTTCTTTTAAAAAAAAAAAACTATTTTCAAGATTTGAACTTACCTTAAGGTTCTCAAATTATGACCAAACCATACCAATAAGTTCCTGCATTTGTTGGAATTTGTAGATAGAAAAAAATCCCGCCTATTCAATAGTTTGAGTAATTGGTTGCAGAACACCGTCAAACAGAAACCGATTCCAGTCATTCCAGCAATTCCATAACATAACACACAATAATTCCAAATCAGTTGTCGAAAGAACCGTAAAAATCGCCAACAACAACGAACCCAATTCAGCACCCAAAATTAGCTAGCTAAATTCCCAAACTTCTGAGATGAAGGGACAACAAAGCAGTGCATGTAACGTTGTCTCAGCATGCTCACAACATCGAAACACACCAATGAAATATTTAAATGGCGTCGATTTGGGGAATGTGTATTTTATTTAATTGCTTTTTTTAGAAACAAGATATATATTACTCAGGCTAAATCATCCAGTACAAGAGGAGTAATAGGGTGTGGCACATGGCCAAAACAAATACAAGTAGACCTTTCATGCAAAGCAAACTTAGCAAGGCTATGTGCAACCTTGTTGGTATCCCTAGGGCTGTAAATGAGATTAGAAGAGGCAAAAAATTCTAAGAGTTAATAGATATCCTCAAAAATAATCCCCAGCTCAGAACAAAAGTGAGGGCGAGCTTCTAAGTCATTGATAATGGCCAAAGCATCAGAGACTAAGTCAATAGAGGTAAGATGATGATCCCTTGCCAGCTGCAAACCAAGTCTAATGGCCATGGCTTCGGCCTCTGGAGCTCGATGAAGAGTTGGGATCGGCACAGCAGCAGAAAGAAGCACCTGTCCAAGATAGTCGAGCATAACAATACCAAGTCATGTCTTACCAGAGTTAGAGCAAGTGGCTGCATCCGTGTTAATTTTAATATATCCCAATGTTGGCAGTAGCCACCTTTGCAAAGGTTGCTCAATAGGATGCTGATCAACTTTCAGGCGTGCAGACTGGTATTCACGTAGGAAATGAGTAGCCCATCCCAGAGATGTGTCCGGGGGAATTCGAATATGGTGATGCAACCACTGGTTTCTGATGAACCAAACACGCCAGAGCACAGTAAAAAATAGCTCCATCTGGAGTACCAACCACTGGTTCCCCAACTCTCCTGCGAAGGCCTTTGTGTAAGTGCGTCTGTCCCATATAATGCTTTTCCAGACAAATGAGGATGAGGAGCAGGCAGTAGCCTGTAAAAAAGAAACATTAGAAAAATAAAGGCTCCGTAAGATTTGTGCAACAAGCAAATCAGGGTATTGTAATAGCCACCAAGATTGCTTAGCCAAAAGAGATTGATTAAAAGTAAACAAGTTGCATAAAGCCTAGGCCACCATCTTCCTTTCGAGCACAAAGTTTATCCCAACTACACCAGTGCATTTTCTTCTTGGCATCATCACCGCTCCATAAAAAATGGGCACATAACCTGTGTATCTCATTTAGAAGGGATGCATGGAAGCAGAATAGTTGCATAGAGTACGTGGGAATAGATTGAATCACCGCTTTGAGTAATACGTATCGGCCACTTGCAGAAAATAGTTGACATTTCCATCCTTTTAATTTATTCCAAATACGATCCTTGATAGATGCAAACAAGGATCTCTTATCTCGTCCCCCGCAACTTGCTAAACCAAGGTATTTCTCATGGCAAGGAACCTGCTGAACACCCATACACTGAACAATTTGTATAGCAGAGGCCAAAGGCATTTTGAGGCCAAAACATAAAGCCAATTTCTCCAAGTTTATAAGTTTAACCCGAAGCTGTCTCATAACATTGACGAAGAGCATTAATAGTTTGACAATTGGAGAGTGATGCCTGAGCGAAGATGAGGCTGTCATCTGCAAAGAATAAGTGGGAAATCGTTGGGCCACCCCTCTCACAAATGCATGATGAAGCAACGTAGAGAAGCCTTCTGCGCAAATAAGGAATAACTATGGAGATAGAGGATTACCCTAGTGTAACCCTCTAGTTGGTTTCAAAAGTTCCCTAATCTCCCCCATTAATAAGAAAAGAGTAGGAGTGGACAGACAACAGAAGATGCGTTGACACCATGTTTTTAAAAAAACCCATTTTTCTCATAAGGGCAATCAAAAAATCCCATTCAACCCGATCATAAGCCTTGGACATGTTTAGCTTAAGTGCCACAAATGGGTCTCGAGATTGTCTTTACTGCTTAACCAAGTGCAAGCATTCATAACTAAATATTACGTTATCAGTAATCAGCCTACCAGAAATGAATGCACTTTTGAGTCTCAGAGATGATCTCATGTAGCACCATTCTAAGTTGATTAGCTAGGACCTTGGCAATGATTTTATAAGACACCTTGCAAAGGCTAATAGAACAGAAATCCCCAGGTCGTTGCGGAGTATGAACTATGGGAATCAAGGTAATCAGAGTATCATTAACACAGCTCAAATCCTCAATGCCATTCAAAAATCGCAAACAGGCTTCAGTAACATTCTTACCCACCACATCCCAATACTTTTGATAAAATAAAACTGACATACCATCGTGTCTTGGTAGGGTACATTTGAAAAACAACCTTGTGAATATCAGCTGCCAGAAATGGTGCATTGAGGTGGTAAAGACTTCAGTCTGAGAGCCAGCTAGACACACAATCAAGAATAGCCTGAAAATCAATATCTAGAGGACCTGAAGAAGTGAAAATATGGGTGAAGCAGAGGGGGAATTCAGCTGCTCACTTTTAAGCTAAATGGGAGACTGCAAGTTATGTTTTAGATTTTTGGGTGGATGCGTTACCGCACATCCTTGACCTTTGTAGTTTGTATTAAGACAGATTTTTCTCCTCCTTGAATAATATTCGTTCTTTCCTTTTTTATTAAAAAAAAAAAAGAATTTAAGTAAAACATGCCCTTCAACATTATCAAAGATACTGTCAAATAAAGTGAAGATCCATGGACAAACCAGGTGACTAAGCAATCTCAGAATGTAGATATTTGATGGAAAACCAAATATAATTATTTGTTTTAAAATAATTAGATTAAACCGAATTAATTTTTTCTAATTTGATCCGATTTATTATTATTATTTTATTTGGGCCTAAATGGAGTCTTTTAAAAAAATGTGAATTTTTTTTTTTTTGTTAGAGCCAATTTAAGTCCCAAATAAATTTCAGCTAGTCGAGGTTGACTAACACCTCAAAAGTTCTTTACGACTATTAGATCGAGGGTGCGATTCCTACTATTTGAGTGCAGATTTGGATCCGTGTGTCGTAAAAATATATAAATAAAGTTAAAAAATAAACCCAACCAATTACATAAATTAAAAATAAGGAAACAATGAGAGAAGTTGAAATCCTAGAACAACCAATTCAAATCCCAAATTTTCTTGACCGAGGGTTTTCTGCAACTAAACAGAGAGAACGAGAATTGAAAATTTTACTATTGATTGATGAAAAACAAAAATGATAAAAAAATTTGAAAATTTTACAAAGTTGAATCAGGTCAAAAATGCAAATACTCTCATTAATCTCAATGCCTCCTCTGATCAGAAATACAAATGCTCTCATCGATCTTAGGCCAAAACAGGAAAGTCACCTAGACCTCAAAAGAAACAAATTGTAGCAAAATCAATAACTTTTAACACATTATCAACCACTAATTATCCAAAAGGAACAAATTTTATAACAACCCAGTGACCCATGAATCAAGATCAGCTACCCATCAAATATCACAAACCAAATATAAAAATCAAGCAGAAAAATATAACCATATAACATAAAATCATCACCCTAAAAGATGAAAATTTATAAATCAAAGAGAGAGGCCCTTTCAAGCAAGTGATCTTCAGCGACTTCAAGCGAGAGAGTGAGGCGATCTAGAGAATAGAGAGAGAGTAGCAGAACGGACGAGAGACGAGCTAGAGAGAGAGGAAAAAAGAGCAACTGCTGGCCTACTGCAGAACCAGAACAATGAAGTGAGTCAGTGATTCGTTCACAGAGAGGGAGGGAGAGAGAGAGAGAGAGAGAGAGACGAAAGGCTGTCTTAGTTGCTTAGGGTTTGAGTGAGAATTGAGAGAGAAATTCGTTCATCAGCAAATCAAAATTAGATTACGTTTTATTTTAAATTTACTGTAAGTAGTTGTGTGTGGGCAAGCTCAAGCTAGTTTTTCTTATGCTCAAATTAAATAATGCCACGTAGTATTTAATTATAAATTTACTAAAATATTCAATTTTTTTTCAATTCCTATGTTTAAAAAAATTAGACCAAAATTGAATTGGGCGGTCGGTTATCACATTTAGGATAACTAAATGATTTTTTTTTTATATGTTAAAAACTTAATCGGATTCACCGATTCGATTCGGATCAAATTAATTTTTTTTTAGTTTTCGATTTTTTTTCAACCCTTGCCACATTCTATGAAAACCATATTTGAAAGTTTTTTATTTTAGTCAACAAGATCTACAAATTAGCGCAAACCTTCTATTTATAAATTTTAACTAACCCATTTAAAATTATTCATGGAACGAAAGAGTTAAATTTATAACTAAAATTTTACGCAAAGCTTAATTAGTATACAAATATAGAAATATATATATTTAGTAGGCTCGAAGGTTTAGATGCTCGATTATCTCTTAAGCCAAAACTAATGAAAATTTATTTATTGAGAGAGAGCAATAACTCAATAAAAGTTGCCAGAGCTTAAGTGACAGTGAATGAAAAATTACTTAGAGGAGATAGTTTAGAACTACTAAGGTCAAGTTAAATTAGAGAGATCTTTTGAGGTCGTGTTTAGGGTTATTGAGATCGAAGTTAGGTTGGAGAGGCTACTAAGGTCGTGTTTAGGTTGAAGAGAACTACCGAATAGGAAAAACCTAAAACATATTTTAGAGATTGTATGTGACTCAAGATTCATAAGTTAGTCAATAAGTGGTCCAAATTAAGATTAAGATTAGGGAGCTATTCGAAGGCGGTTATAACAAATAAGGCTTAGTAAAACTCATAACTCAATATTGCTACTAATAAGAAAGTGCAATATAAAGATAATTAACACACGAATTTGTGTGGTTCAACCCAAAGGCCTACATCCATGGTAGAGCTCATCATCAAAATCTAATATATGAAGAAGATATTACAAGGCATAAGTTATAATGAGAGTAATGTCATTCATGAGTCAGGATCTCCTATGTTCTTTCTTTCTTTGGACTTGTGGAGTGTTATTTCTAGTGTTTTGGTAGATGTTTCCTTAGTAAGGATGAATGATTAGAGGTTGCCAAGTATAGTTGTAGGCAAACCTTAGTATGAAAATGAAGTTGAAGAGAGGAGAATGAGTGAATATAAAAAAATGGAGCTTTTCATTTATCATGTCTTGTGCTATGAACTTTTCAACATTTGAACTTCACTTATTCTCTCGGGAAAAGTGATGCTTTTATGTTGGAGATTATTGAAGCGGAAGCACACAAATAAGTAAAATCTCCCAAGCAAATAATAATGCAGAACAAGTTATTAAGAAATAAAGAGAGAAAGGGGTAGAAAAAAGAACACACAAAGAATTATGTGGTTTGGCAACTTGCCTACGTCTACGACGGATCAAGATCACACTCTTATCTTATTATGAATTACAAGGCACTCACAAAGTATATCTTTTACAAGAAAGATCACAAAAAAAACTCTCTCTCTCACTCTAGGAATTTTCTCTCACAAAAAACCACAAAGATTATCACTAAGATCACAAAGATTTCTTGTTGATCACAAAGATGTGTCTACAAGCCAATTGATAGCCTTTATATAGGCTTTGGGACTATCTAGGTTTACCCTATACGTGTGGGAGTCGTAATTGGGAGTCTTGAAGCAAGTGAAAGACGAAATAAGGAAGTTTCCTTATTTCGGGATACTGTTCCCGTCTCCAGCACCACGGCGCTGGCGCCTGGTGCGCCCTTCTTCATTTTCCCGCCTCCTTTCACGTCCATCTTCGATCCGTGTGCACCCTACGCACTTGGCTTGTTCTCCAAATCATATTCCGATGATTTTCAATCAATATTTTCACAAATTCCCTCATTGATTCAAAATCATCCACAAAGCAACTCGATCTCTCATTTTCGCATCTTTAGTCACCCTCACAAAGTAGTGACTCCGGTTAAGTCCTTACATAGGACGAACTTAACCGAGGGCAGTGGCTTAGTCAACATATCAGCAAGGTTTTTAGATGACGCTATCTTTGTTAGACTAACTTCACTACTTTGGACATTCTCACGAATGTAATAGAGCCTCACATCAATATGTTTCGACCTCGTGGTGGAACACTTGATGCTTGCTTAGGTGTATGGTACTCTGGCTATCACAATATACACCGGTGTTCACATCTTTACTAGCCAATACCTCCGCACATATGCCTTTTAATCACATGGCCTCCTTGATAGCTTCACCAACAGCTATGTACTCCGCCTCTGTGGTAGAAAGTGCAACCACATATTGTATAACTGATCTCCAACACACTATACACCCAAACACTATGAATACATAGCCCATTAACGATCTTCTCTTATCTAGATCACCTGTATAATCTGAGTCTACGTACCCACTTACCATTTCATTGCTGTTCGCATCCCTCTTATATATCAACCCGTGATTTGACGTCCCCTTGAGATATCTCAGAATCCACTTTACTGCAAGTCAGTGATCTTTTTTCGAATTTGCCATGTATCTACTCACCACACTCACAGCCTGTGCTATATCTGGTCTTGTGCAAACCATTGCATACATAATGCTCCCCATAGCGCTTGCATACGGTACTTTGCTCATCTGCAGTTTCTCCTCATTGGATGTCGGCGACTGTGCTGCTGAAAGTCTGAAATGCATGGCCAAAGGAGTAGAGACAACCTTCGCGTTGGACATACCAAACTTCTCTAGAATTTTGACTATATATCGCTGTTAGGACAAAAAGATAACATCTCTTCTTCCCTCACAATATCCATACCTAAAATTGTCACGCCCTAGACCCAAAAGATCTGACACACGACATCACTTACATTCATTCAATAATACTTAAACATTCATTTTAATTTCTTTCAGAATTATAGCAATTGAATTATGACTGGGACAATTAGTAAACCGGAGATACGCAGAGTTTTCTCAGAGATTAACACTCTACTACGTCACCAGTAGCAACTTTGTTACCGGAAGCCCAGAATATATTCATTGCAAATTCTTACTTAAAATCAATCTATTACTACACTTGGTGAAACTTAAACTAAATCCAACCACACACAATAAAATAATACATAAGTATTTATTCAATAGGGACAAATCAAATATCTTATTCAACGTGTCTCCAAATGAAACACTTAGCAACCTAATAACTTAGGGAACCCAAGGAACAGCAGAAGTCTTGCCAAATCCGCTAAGTACACATGTACCTTATTTACCTGAAATCACTATAAACTATAATGAGTATAAAACTCAGTAAGCATACTAGTTTTTCATATATCAAATACAAATACATATATGTACACAATGCATATGTATGATATGCTGTGATCAATCAAAAGCATAATTTTATCAAATCATATATCATGTAAGCGCTTACACATTCTTTCAAAACACATAATAGGAATACCATCACTCAACTACTACTTAGTAGGACTTACATATCACATATCACATAATGAGCCAAATGTCACTCGTAGGTGACATACCGTATGAGAGGAATAGTACAAGTGAGGCCTTTAAATTACACATATATAATGCTCATGCCCAAAAGTAAAAGCCAAACCCTCACTCTGATCATCGGTGAATCCTCTCACATGCACCAATACGCCACCACACGAATGTGATGACTCACTCTTCCTTTAGGTACCAATAGGATCCTCCCTACATACGGAACACATAACATATACCAATCCTGAAGGAAAGGCCACACATAAAGGCTCCACAAATCACATAAAATGCCTACTAAGTTAACAGTGAGTTCAAGTGCCCTCAAAACACAAAATATTTCTCATGGACATATTACACTTCAAAAGCTTTCTTTATTAAACACTTCTTATTTTGAAAGCTCACTTTCAAAAATACATGTATGTCCATGCTCAATGTCAATGCTCACATTCATAAACATATATTCACATTTCATATCAAAATATACTTTGACATAACATAAACATATTCCTAACCACATTTACAAAATCATACAAAACAATTACTACGTTTATTGTGATTTCAGTAAAAAGTCTAGTATACTTACCTCTTAACACTTTCAGCTATAAGGCTTAAATCTCCTTAACCTATCAATGGAGATTAATCCTTTCATAAGCCTCACAATTCACACAAAATACTTTAAATAGCTTACAAAATTATACACAATGCATTTATCACATCAAATTGGTCTAAATACTTGATTTCTCAAAACCTGTCATTCTAACCACTTACACTTAACAAAATTTTCTAATACATCAAATGATGTCTAATTACTCCAAAATCAGAATATATCATTCTTGACTCATATATCCTTCTTATGTATGAATATTATATCAAAATTCCTACACAATCCATTCCATACATACCATCGAATCCAAACTACTATCCTGACAGGATCAAGATACTTACTGAACAGTATTCAATCTCCCAATTTTATAAAATCATATACTAACTCAAAAATTATAAAACTACCACATAATTACTCTTAACACATATTTCAGTCCATGATAAATATTTCACTTCCAAATCACTGCCAAAAGTATTTTAAAACTATTTTATTCTATAGCTTTAAAAATCTGTTAATCAACTACTGCAATGAGCTGATACACTTTAGAAAATCATAACACTTCAACCACATTGATCTAAATTCTCAATTCCGAGTATATCATATTATACATATAAAATTATCATATTCCACAAATTCGTAATTTTTGAAGATCATTCAGTAGGACAAAAATTATTTTTCACTGTATTATACTGTTCACATAGGAAATTTTCAGAATTTCAGGGTGATTTTGGTAAATTCACAACAAATTCAATATTTGGAATTTTGAATCGATTCAAAGTCTCAGGTGATCCTAAACATGTCTAATTTCATATACTCAAAATTCAAAACCAGAATCGAATCAAAACAATTTATAAAATTCTTGGATCAAGAGATTATCAAGCAGAAATTCTACAATCCATCATAATTTATCAAACTATCTTATAGATCATCATCAATTCTCAAAATATCATACGAAATACACATCAAATCCTCAATTATACATATTTTCAGAAATCAAAACTTAAAGAAATTAACATAATTAACACCAATAAATTGAGAAATAGTTGTGATATACCTCTTAAAATCTAAAATTTCAATTTCTTCTTCTTTTTCTCCTCCTTCTCTTTCTTCTCTTTCTCTCCCCTCTTTTTCTCTCTTCTCTCTCTCTAAAAGAGGTAGCTCGACCAAAATGAGAGAATTAGGGTTTTAAAAGTGTATTTTTATACTAAGTGGCTAATTTTTGGTATCTACGAATTTACCCCAAAACTTTCAAAGTATTACAATTTGGTCCCTAAAATAAATCTAAAATCTGCAATTAAACCCAATACTAATAGTATGACCTTAACCTATACAAACACTACTAATAACAATATATAAATCAAGTATCACTAACATACAAATAAAATACGTATATTTATACATATATAAATACTTATTCTTACCAGTTGTGGATACTGGTTATTACAAAAATTCTCTTAGCTGCTCTCAAATCCTTCATTTCAAACTCGCCACTTAACTACTTCTTGAGCTTCTGTATTTCTTCCATATTCTTACATGCGATCAATATATCATCGACATATAGAAGCAAATACATCATCCCACAACTTATGTTCTTGAAGTACACGCATCCATCATACTTGCTCCTACTAAAGCCACAAGCCATCATAAACTCATTAAATCTCCTATACCACTATCTAAGTGATTGCTTTAACCCGTATAATAACTTCTTTAGCAAACAAGCATGATCTTCTTTTTCGGACTCCTCGAATCCTTGCGGCTGTGCTATATATATCGTTTCTTCAAGCTCTCCATGTAGAAAAGCCGTCTTTACATCCATCTGCTCTAGATGTAAATCAAAGTTTGCATATATAGCTAACAAAATCCTAATAAATGTGTGCTTGACAACTGGAGAGAATATCTCATGAAAATCAACTCCCTCTCTCTGAGTAAAACCTTATGCTACTAACCTAGCCTTAAATCTTATAGGCTCAATTCCTGGTATCCTCTTCTTTACCTTATACATCCACTTGCACCCGACTAGCTTCTTTTGAGGTATCTCCACCAACTTCCAAGTATTGTTCTTCCCAAGAGAACTAATTTCTTCTTCCATGGCCTACTGCCATTCTTTCTTATTTTCACTCTTCATAGCCTCACCATATGTCCTAGGCTCATTATACTTAAGAGTGTAAGCAGAATTAAAAACATGAGCAACTAAATCTGCTTGTGTATACTTGACTGGTGGGTTAATTGTTCTCCTTAGCCTGTCTCTAGCAAGCTGGTACTCTTTAAGTTCCATCTCAAGAATTCTAGTCTTTCTTTGGGTGGACTTGGAGGAACTCGCCGGTGTTCTTAGTTCATCTTCAAGGATCTCCTCGTTGAAGTATTGATCTGGAGGCATATCAGATCCTTGTTCAGGTTCTACTTCAACTTTTATTGACTCAGGTGCTGAGTCTTCCTTGGACACAGGTTCTTTTTTCTCATCTTCTTAGGAGGTTTTCAGCATCATCATCTCATCGAACGTCACGTCATGGCTTATGATATTCCTTGGTGGTGTCAAGTCTTTACACCACACCTTGTATCCTTTCACTCTTTCGGGATATCCTATTAATACCCATTTGATAGCTCTAGTTTCCAACTTCCTCTATTTAACATGTACAAAGGCAGGGTAACCAAATATTCTGAGGTGGTCATACTTCAGAGAATTTTCAGACCATTTCTCTTCTGGCGTCTTGAAGTCAATTGCTGAGGAGGGACTTCTATTAATCAAATAAGCTACAGTCACTACAGCTTCTCCCCAAAATGTCTTGGACATATTTGCATTGGTAAGCATGCATCTAACCCTTTCAAGTAGGGTCCTGTTCATCCTCTCAGCTACGTCATTCTACTATGGTGTTGATCTTATTGTTCTATGCCTTGCAATCCCATGTTTGGCACAAAAACCATCAAACTTTTTGTTGTAAAATTCGAGGCCGTTGTCAGTTCTTAGCCTCTTTACCCTTTTGCCAGTCTAATTCTCAACAAGAACCTTCTAAGTCTTGAATACTTCAAAAGCTTGATCCTTACTCTTCAACACATAGACCTACAGCTTTCTCGAATAGTCATCAATCAAGCTGAAAAAATACATGACACCACTACGGGTAGCTATCTGAGCTGGTCCCCAAAGATCTGAGTATATGTAGTCAAGAGTCCTTTTAATCTTGTGCTCGCCGATACTAAATCTCACTCTATGTGTTTTCCCAAGCACACAATGCTCACAAAACTCTAAAGGCTAGAACTTATCTTCTCCAAATGCCTTTTGACTGAATAACTTCTTTAGGTTTCTCTCGCTTAGGTGTGCTAGTCTAAGATGCCACAACTTGGTTTGCACGCTCTCATCATCTACAGAGAATAATGCAGAACCACTTATGACTACACCTTTAAGCATATAAACCCTTTTGTGCTTCTCTCCTCTCATTACCACTATGGAACCTTTCAAAACTCTTAAAATCCCTTCGTCGATCTTGATGGAACACCCATTCTGGTCTAGAGTCCCTAGTAAGATCAAGTTTCTCTTCAAGTCAGGAACATACCTAACATCTATCAACTCTCTCACTCGCCTATCATGTAGCCTAAGTTTAATACTACCAATTTCCATCATCTAACATGCAATGTCATTACCCATTAACACCTTACAACTACTAATAGGCTGAAAATTTGTAAACCAAGACTTGTGTGGCCACATGTGAAAAGTACAACCAGAATCTAAAACTCATTGTTCAGAGTTTATACCATTAGTAGCGACGAGTGTCTCTGCGCTGTCATATCTATCATCATAAGCAAACGTAACATCCGCTTTCTTCTTATCTTGTGCTCTCTTCTCAAGATAGTCCTTTATGAAGTGCCCATCTTTCTTGTAGTAATAACACTTCCTAGGAGTCCTAGACTTCGACCTTGAGCTTTTTTTCTTCCCATCTCTATATGAGGGCCTTTTTCTTACAGATAAGCTTTCTGCATTGCCCTCGGTCTGCTTTCCTAATAACTTTGAGTTTAATGATGATTTCATATCACTCATCATAAACTCTCTCTGCCGTAGAGTAGCGTATCAACAAAACTCTCATAGCTCTTAGGGAGTGAACTCGGCAAGATAATTATTCTATCTTTATCTTTTATCTTGATGTTAATAGACTCAAGATCAAAGATGATCTTATTGAAGGCGTGTATATGATCTTTCATCGGCGTCCCCTCTGACATGGACAACTGTATTGCTTCTTCTTTATACGTAATCTGTTGGCCAATGATTTTTTCATATAAAGAGAGTCAAACTTCTTCCAGAGACCTATTGTCATCGTCTCACCTGCTACTTCCCTTAGTACTTTATCGCTCAATGACAGAATGATTGTGCTATGAGCTCTTTCTTGAATGTCCCTTTTTTCTGCTTTAGCTCTAGATGACTATGGCATATTCTCTTCATCACTAGATGGAGCTATAGTCTCCTCTAATTCTGAGCCAAGCCTTTGGCTCACCAACAATGCCTTAACTTTTATCTTCCACAGATTGAAGTCATTCGTACCGTTGAATTTCTCTATCTCGTACTTGGGTGTGGCCATGTCTGCTTAGAACTAAAGCTCTGATACCAGTTTGTTAAAGCGGAAGTACACAAACAAGCAAAATCTCCCAAGCAAATAATAATGCAAAACAAGCTATTAAGAAATAAAGAGAGAAAGGGGTAGAAAGAAGAACACAAAAAGAATTACGTGGTTCGACAACTTATCTACGTCCACGGTAGATCAAGATCACACTCTTCTCTTATTATGAATCACAAGGCACTCACAAAGTGTGCCTTTTACAAGAAAGATCATGAAGAAAACTCAATTTCTCACTTTATGGATTTTCTCTTACAAAGAACCACAAAAATTATCACTAAGATCACAAAGATTTCTTGTTGATCACAAAAATGTATTTACAAGCCAATTGATAGCCTTTATATAGGTTTTGGGACGACCTAGGTTTACCTTATACGTGTGGGAGTCGTAATAGGGAGTTCTGAAGCAAGTAAGAGACGAAATAAGAAAGTTTCCTTATTTTGGGATACTGTTCCCGTCTCTAGCACTGCGACGCTGGGATCTGATCACTGCGGCGCTGGCATGCCCATCCGAGCGCTGCGGCGCTAGTCTCTTGGCGCCGTGGTGCTCAGGTTTTGGAATGAGCCCCACGGCGCTAGCGCTTAGTGCGCCCTTATTTGTTTTCCACCTTCGTCTTCGATTTGTGCGCACCCGATGCACTTGGCTTGATCTCCAAATCATATTTCGATGATTTTCAATCAATATTCTCATAGAGATAAACTCTAGACGTAGAGGGAGCTAGCCTGAGATTACCCATTAAGGGTGACACGTGGCAGAACACTATCGAAGAATTGCCCTTATAATGAGGAGTATTTTGGAGAACTTACTTAGTATGGGCAAAAAGATAATTAGAGCTTTGTTGTTGCTTGGAGTACTAGGTGTCTCATGACTGATTGCGTTTTTAGAGTTGTCAGCTTAAGTTGGTGAGATCTAAAACGTACTGAAGGGTCGTTTGATTCTGTCCCTCTGAGCTCAGCAGATTTAATGCTGAATTGCTTAACTACCTTAGATATATTTTGTTTATTGTGTCAGTAGTGTCAACAAGAGATAAAAGTCTTGATTCTACTTAACATAGCGCTCACTCATTAGGTATTTGGAAATTCTCTTATCCAACTTTATCCTTAGGTGAGATAGCTAAGTACATGGCGTTCATGTGCTCCTTTAGTGGATCCTGCTAGTGACGTAGTGAGATTTAAACTGTGTTGACGTATATGCTGCTAATTGGCCTATGCTGATGTGGCAAGTGTCTAAGCTCTTATAACGCTTCCTCTGACACTGCTACTGAGTGGTGACATGTGTTTTGACATGAGTCCCATTAGATAGGCTTTATGGGTTTAGTTATAAAGGTCCAAGTGTTCAGGCATAGACTCAGTCTCACCGAGGTAGCTTGTTATGGACTGGACTGCTAAAGGAGTCTGAGCTTGAGTGCCAGACTAGGCTTCCTTAAACTAAGTTAAGTGTCACCAATTTTTATCCCCAACAATATATATGAAAAAATGATATTTTTGTCCCTCGAATATGGTCTAATACCTAAATTTGTCCATTTTGTTTCAAATTATCCAAATTTGTCTCTCTTCGTTAGTCAATAATCAATAGATTTAACAAAAAAGTTAAATTTTTTTGTATAAAGACACTTTTGCCCACGTTAAAATTAAAGTGTTAATATTGTATTTTATGCGTCAATAAATGATTAGCTATTGATAAAAAAAAATGGACATGTGGCACATTTGAATAGGTTTAATTTTTATATAACTTTTTAATTTAAAAAAATTTATTTTTTAAAATAAATTTTTTTTAAAAAATAGAATCTTCCACTGGTATTGACATCGACACTGCTGGCTATTGGATTCCGACAATAAAAATTATCAAAATTTATATCATTGGACTCAATTTTTTGTGATCTAAATAATGATGGAATCATTTTTTACCAAAACAAAACTAGAAGGCAGTCAAATATACAATGAGAGCCATGGGAGGCGGGGCCACTAGTGGTGAATGTCAAACCATGAATGTTGGATAGATTGGCAGCCGTCTTTCAATTTTTTGTCAAAAATAATTTCACCATTGTATAGATTACAAAAAATAAAGTTTAATAATATAAATTTTAATCATTTTTATCGTTGGAGTCTGATGATCAGTTGTGGTGGGCCATCGCTAGATGTTTACTGTCGATGGTGGTGGCCCTCAGTAGAGTTTTATTTATTTAATAATTTATGATTATTTAACATGTGTTATAGTGTATGAATATTTTCTTATTAAATTATAATTTTACTTTTTAATAATAAGATCTAATGGTAACTAGTTTAACGAAGAGGAACAAATTTAAATAATTCGAAACAATAAAGACAAATTAAGTATTAGGCTATATTTGAAGGATAAAAATATCTTTAAGTTTTATATATATATATATATATTTCATATATCAATTTTTTTTATCTTCTTTATTTTTTAAAATTTTCTCAACAATAAGAAGTCCCAATATTTTTCTCCAAGTAAAAGATAATAGGGTATTGTTAAGAAAGAAAATATATAGGATAATAGGATCTCGTTTCTCGCCTTCAAATCATAAAAGCTTTAATTACTTGTACTTAATTGACGCATATATATTGATTACATATACATATATACATACACATATATATATATTATATTATTATTATTATATATATACATGTGTGTATATATACATATATGAATATACATACATATATATTATATTATTATCCACAATGATGGAGAAAACCTATTGTTATTAGTAACATAATTGTACGTTTATTCGATTTTCCATTGCCCAAAAAAGTTATTATGCTCCCCATATATATTGAGATACTTTCTCTATTTTGGGTACGTGTTTTAAAACCCAGAGACTGAAAAAAAATCTTAGCATTAAAGCAGACAATATCTGTAAAAGAAGGTGGATCTCGACTGTAAATTGGATTCAAATCCATATTATCACGTTAAAATAAAATAAATTGAAAAAGATTTTAACAATGTTAACAGTAAAATTCTTTGTATCTATTATATTTAATAGTTGAACAACATTATTTTTTGTTTTCTTTATTTAAGATTATTAAAATTTTAATTCCAAAATCATAAAAAAGAAGAAGAAAACATAATCAAATCATCACAAGAATCAATGCAAATGGTTGACTGTACTTCTGATGCTGCAAATGCAAAAAGTTGTGACCACACAGACACACTTTCCTTCTTTATAGTTTTATAATAACATGTTTGCGCGTCGTCTTCTTTCTGGCCATTTTTATTATTATCTGCAAAAAAAGAAAAAAGAAAAAAGAAACAAGTAGGGCCTTTGTTCTCTTCTCCCACGTGCAATAATGCTTTCTCTGTATACTCTTTTCTTCTGTACGGTATTAGTTTCTTTCACAGTTTCTGGGATCAATGAAAAAATGAACATATTTGAGAGAAGGGTTTATAATTATTTTTAAACTTTCATGGCATGCACATGCAAAACCCTAATTCAAAGAATTGTTTTTTGTCAAGTTTCAGAAAGAATATTGGTATTTTGATAATGTGCGCAAGGAAGTACAGTGAACATGGGTTTTAGGTTTAGAATACTTTAGTGGTCATTTCTTTTTTTCTCCTCCTCCTTCTTTAATATTTTTTTTTCCAAGTTTCCAGCTGTTCACTAATCATTATTAATGTCTCTCTAAGTACATCCATTAAATAACAACAACATAAATGCCAACATATGAGATGATGGAAGGTGCTTGGAAATTATATATATGTAACTTGTGATACGAGAGAGATGAAAATTTAGTGACAGAGACAGGCCTCCATGTGAGTCTGATTTGGGGACAAAGGAAACAAAAGGTGGGCTCTTACAAACAGTAATCACATGGGGGGTGAAGATGAAGGACTTGAACATGATTCTTACAAGTTTCCCTTTCTTTCACAGCTCATCATCCTTCTTAATATCTTTTTTTTTTTATATATATATATTTTAATTTCTTCTTTTTCCAAAATTATTGACCCCAACTTTGGGTAAATTGATTAAATTATACACATTTTGTTTTTAACATTCTACCACTAGAGGAGGAGGGTTCGAACCTGCAACATTATGTCGGGTGTGCATTAGGGGTGGCGTTTGCCATTTTATCAAGCACCCCAATGCTACACCATCCAATTTTGTTTATGTGAAGAGGAGAAAGTTTATATCCGATCTGTTACAATTATTAAATAATATTATATCATGTTTATATTTATTTATCATAACTAATAAATTGTCTGCTAATTTTTAAGATAAGTAGATACATGATAAAATTTATTAGATTTTAGTACATATAAAACATTTCATATTGTTTTTTTTTTTTTGCAAAAAAAATTAAAAAAGACAAAAAATTATGAATTCTAATATATTAATTATCCAATATTTTTTTTATAAATCGAGCTAAAAAAAGTCTTATCTTTTAATAACTAATCAATATGATGCTGAATTTGACTTAATTAATTTATTCGGTCATTTAAGTTGTTTATTTTTCTAACATAATAAGAATTTTAAGTCAATTTTGACTTTCATAGAAAAATCTATTTTTTTTGGGTTAATGTAAAAAATGAGAATGATATTATAAATAATTTAATATTTATTTAGAAATATTAACTATAAAAAAGGTTAATCAAATGAAACATGTTGATTAATATTGGATGAATGCATGTGGTGTGTGTGTTCATTTTGTAAATATATATCTCATACATATATATATACAGCGGAAGTTTAAAATTAAATAATGAACACAAATTATACATATTAAATAATTTAATTATAAATTGAGAATATAATTTTTGAAGCATTTGGATTAAATTTGTTTAAAGTCCACTTAAAATATAACCGTTGTCAATTCTAGCAATCAATAAGGGTGAAATTGATTGTTTAGAATGCAACCTATAATCCAACAATTAGTTTAACAATTAAACACTTTAGATTAATTCTTAATCTAATTAAAAAATAATTTGTTTTAACCTTGATAAACATTTAAACAATTAAAAAAAATTATTTATTATTACAATAAATAACCTAAAATGAAAGTAGAATAAGAGTTGTTAATTTCAACACTTGAAATTAAAAACCAAAAAATAATTTCTCTCTCTTTTTCCAAATATTTGGCCGGCCACTTCTAAATTTGTAACTTATGAAATTTTGTTTCATTTGAGCTATATAAACAAATGCACATAATTCAAAACTCATTTCAATTTCATTTCATTTTAATTCCATTTTAACTTAACTCTAGGGTTAATAATTAACTAAGGTTAAATTAAATATTATTTAATTATTAAATAAAATAAAATATCTCATTTTAACCTAACATAGAGTTAGTAATTAACTTAGGTTAAGTTAAACTTTATTTAATATTAAATAAAATAAAATATCTTAATTTTAACTTAACCATAATGTTAACAATTAACTAAGATTAAGTTAAACTTTTATTTAATAATTAAATAATAAAATATTTTAATTTTAATCTAACCCTAAAGTTAATAATTAATCAAGATTAAGTTAAATTTTTATTTAATAATTAAATAATAAAATATTTTAATTATTTAATAATTAAATAATAAAATATTTTATTTATTTAATAATTAAATAATAAAATATCTTAATTATTTAATAATTAAATAATCAATTAAGTAAAATTACTATTATATCCTAACTAGGTTATCAAATTAACTCAAAGTAAGTCCCACCATAACCATTTACTTTAATTAACTTACCATAATTTTATTGGATTGAACTATTTATTCTGGTACGCTGTTTTAGTGCACAACAAGTATACTTCATATTGGAACTCCCTAAGTCTATGCCTGATTCGTCAAATGGAACTATTTCATGAGTTCGTAATCGATGCCTCACACACACATTATGAATATTATAAATCAACGCGTTAGACCATACAAGTTGAGATCGTTGCGCATATGTATAATCCTTTTGTTATTATACCCTGGATGTCCAAGGACATAAATTAGCACTGTTAAATTTTCAGAAGCTCATCCATAAACTTATCATTAGATTCGTATCTCGATAAATAATTTACACAAATATATGTGCTTTATTGTTTAACCCAGTAGGAAAAAAATATTTTTGGCTTTATTGCTTATGGCCATAAGACTTTCTGAGATATAATCTCGAAGTGTTAGATATATAACCCACCTATATGAGCAGCCGGATCTCATATCTACGCACACCAAACTTAATGAGTATCAGACCATACTCAACGACATGTAAAGGTCAGACCATAAAAAGTCTTTGACATCCGTGAAATCAAAGTATAGTGGATCACCTACAAGTCTACCATGACGCTCAGGTTAAAAGATCATGAATATTACTTAATTCGAGAGGACCTATCATTGATGGTTTCATAGAATATCTATTGGGGTTCTCATGAGTCTGTTCAGTATCTAGTTCTGACTGAATACCTGCATTTCTATACGAGCTTCCATTAAGTTCATTGTCAACTAAGAACAATTATTTGTACCGTGCAGATATAGACATACACTAATTTATATAATGTAGATTCATCGATAGACTCGCATTGGTGAACATAGATAAGAAAAATAGCGTTTAAGTACATACTTGCATAATAATATTTTCTAACATTTATTGCAACTCTTTGTAACTATGTTATTACTAATATATTCTCAGGTTTTTCTCATTATATACAAAATTCTAACTCTTTAAATTTTGTTGACTCTTATAACTTATTAGCTCTTAGCAATGTTAATTCTTAACACTTATAACTCACAGTATTGCTAACTCTTAATTTTAATCTAAACTCTTTTAGACCATATAATGTCTATAGTAGTACAAGAATTAATATCATTTAATAAAATTTATTAACGATTTAATGAATTATACATTGTATAAATATTACAAATTAAATATTCATACAAACAGAAATGACACATAAACTCAAACTTTAACATAAAATTCAGCCATCCAACTATATTAAGCATTTAGCTTAATTCAGCTATACTCAAAATTCAATCAAAAAAATAAAAACTACCTAATTTTTAGCATTTTAGTTTAATGGAGGGATAGGGACACTTTAGTCTCTTGAGTTTGATATAATTGATAGTGTATCATAATTAGATTGAAAATACCTACTTTTATTTCAATCCGTTAGTTTTTTTCATTAATAGAATATACTATTTTTGTAATTCAAATGACTTATTTATCCTCAAACTTAAGTGTATAATGAATTTAACTTTAGACATGTGATAGAATTTTATCTATTTATTATATTTGAACACGTGATACAATTCATCCATTCATTTAATATAATATAATTGAATAAAATAAATTTTAATATAATTTAATTTTATGCTTAAAAAATTATTAGTAAAATAATTTATATGTAGATTTAATTATAATTCTTTTTAAAAAATAAAATAATTATTACTTAATTAAATAAATATAAATGATATGTGTTAAAATTTGATGAGTTAAAAATGATGCGTATCATTATGTATATAAATTCATATATTTTATTAACATATATTTTTAAAAATAAAATAAAATAAATAAAACATATAAAATAAAATAGTAACAGAAAGGGAGCAACTGACCATTTGTTTAACTAGTGGTCACTGTTGCCACTGACAATTGGTGGCAGATTAATTTAAAATTGACATTATAAAACTCAAAATTTTATGATTTATGAGATAGTGAAGGTTTTTCATCAACAAAGCATCAGAGAGGTCAAACATAAAGAGAAAGGTGACGGTTATTGTAACGCTACCGTTTAGAGGTGCACCACTATTATCATTAAATAGATTGCTGGTTGGTAATTCTAATAGTGGTGGTGGTGAACATCAACTCTCCACCATTTGTCAGCAGAGTTATGATAGCTGCTACCTTCTCTTTATTTTTTTGGCATCTCTTCAGTATTTTGTTGACAAAAAAAATTTTAACATCGTGTAGATCATGAAAATTTTGAATCTAATAATATTAAATCAATTTGTCACTAGTGGTTGATAAGTCAGCTGACGAAATTTGTGACCATAGAATATTGGTGGCCGATTGCTCTTTTTTCGTATTGTTTGTGTAATTAGACTAAAATACCATTATTTCATTTACATTAAAGAAAAAAATTAATAGAAGGAAATAAAAGTGATTATTTTCGATTTAGTTAAGATAAAGTTGTTAATTAGATCAAATTCAAAAAATTAAATTGTCCCTATCCCATATTACAAATAAGTTAATATTTATTTTTAAATATAAAATAAAAATAAATAAGTTAGTCAAATTCAGCCAATTAATTATGTTTAGTATTCAACTTTATTCAAAATTAAATTAAAAATATTTAACATTGCCTCATTTTGAAATTTAAGAAAATGTGAACGTTTGCAAAAGAGAGGGGTTATATGTATAATATAATTCAACTCTATAATATATTTGTGTATACCGAGTTAAGAACATAATTTTTATACATTTTTGATAAGAATAATGCTATAAATTTTAAAGTGTATTTTAAATTATATTTTTAATAATAATACGTTAAATAATCATTGAGTAGTAAAATAATATAAAAATTAAAATTATTTATTATATTTAATAATTATTTAATACATTATTATTTAAAATATAATTTAATATATAAATTTAAAACATATAACATTTTTCTTTCAATAATAAATTGAATGCTTAGAACGTGGGTACTGGTTGGTTTAGTAGTTAAAATATTTTGAGAGAATATAAAGATCACGCAATGAAAAAGAAGTTAAATGCTCCACAAAATCCAATAAATGGGCCATGTATTGATAATGTAGAATCTATGGCGAAGCTAAGCCCTAAATTATTACAAATAATAATAATAAAACTCAAATATATAGGTTACAGGCACTGAAAATACACATACAAAGATATACCCACATATGTACATATAATATATTCCTACGTTAAGAGTTAGGGGCATGATTATAAATAAAAGGTTGATGGCAAAGACTAAGAGAGGGGTCACATCGGCACGTGGTGACTGATTCCTCCAGTTATTAAACTCCCACTGCTACTTGCCATTGAAACCGTTGAGTCCTCTCTTCAAATCCATCCCCAGCTGTTGCTAGCTGTCTGCTATCGCTCCCATGTGACCCACCAAACTCCCCTTCCTCTAATAGCCTTTGTATGCCCTCTCCACCTTAAATTATAAATATAAAAGTAAAAATAAAAAATAAAATAACATGACGCTAATCCAAACACACAGAATCTACACTTTTGATTTCATGATTTAATGTTTTTGTTGCTCTTGTTGTCCCAGCTTTGTTGCAATTCTTGCATTGCATTTGCGTTCAATCAATCCCCTCCCCCGCTTTATATGGTCTCAATTCTGCTGCCAGCTAGAGAGTGTTTTTAGGAAGTACCTAGATTTGCTTTGAGAAATTTGAGATTGTTGTTTTTCTTGGCTGAGATATAGTTCTTTTTTTGTTTATTGCGCCATCTGGGTTATTCACATAGTTGCCCAATGGCACAATTGCCACCAAAAGTGCCAAATATGACCCATAATTGGCCTTCTTTTCCTCACCAACGGATTACTCCTATTTCAAACTTCATTTCCAACAACAACATTGCTAATGTTGCCACCACCATGATCATTAACAGCAACCAGAACAACAACAACAACAATCAGCCCTCTTGGGTCGATGAGTTTCTCGACTTCTCCTCCATCCGCCGGGGAGCTCATCGCCGGTCCATCAGCGATTCCGTGGCCTTCCTCGACCCGCCCTCGTATATAGAAGAGTGTAGGAATTCTAATACCATAAACAATATGCCTGAAGCCAACTGCTTTGATAGGCTCGACGATGAGCAACTCATGTCTATGTTCTCCGACGACATATCGGTCCCCGTGCCACCTACGGGTTCCTCCTCTAACCCTTCCACGCCGTCCGATCAAAATAGCAACAATGATGAGAAAACAATGGCGTTGGATCAACAACAGCAGCCAAAGAATGAGGCAGGAGAGGTGGATAGCTCATGCAAAAATGAACCACAACAAGCCACGCAGCCTCCTCCTGCTTCTAATAGCGATACCATTATCGATCCAAAGAGAGTTAAGAGGTAAAAATAACGACATTCATGTTAAAAAGAAATTAAGAATCCAGGTAGCAGAAACCCAAATCAAGCTTCAACAGAATATTTTTCTTCTTGTTTGCTAAGAAAGAAAATATATTTTTATGGATTTTGTATCAGAATTTTGGCAAATCGGCAATCAGCTCAGAGGTCAAGAGTGAGGAAACTACAATATATTTCAGAGCTTGAACGGAGCGTAACAACATTGCAGGTACTTAATTAATTACATATATTCAATAACTCTTTTGATTCATAATATGCATAAAAATTATATATTCCATAATAATAATACAACATTTTTGTTTCTTCTGATGCAAAATCATAAAGAGTGAAGTATCAGCATTGTCACCGAGGGTTGCATTTTTTGATCATCAGAGGTTGATTCTGAATGTTGACAACAGTGCTTTGAAGCAAAGGATTGCTGCTTTGGCTCAGGACAAGATCTTCAAAGATGGTATTATAAAGATCTATCTTCATTATTCTTTTTATTGATTTCATATGATATGATGAACCATAATTTGCACGGAAACATAAATTCTCTTCCATCCTCATGAAGAACTTCCATGCTTCTGGTGTAAAATACTAAATAATATGACAATAAATAATTTTTACTTGATGATTAGTGGAGTCTTTTTTAAGGCTAAGCGAAGTTCTTCAAAATAAATTATGTAATTTAGGTTATAATGTTAGTAATAATATTAATTATGATTATAATCTATTGACTTTCTCTTCTTGCACGCCTCTGTTAACGTTTAATCTGAATTAATTTCATCTGGGATTTCCATAAATCTGTATTTTAACATACTAAAATGGATAAACCACATATGGACCTTTTTAATGCAATAAAGGTGGCTTTATTTATAGGTTCTTTTATTCTTGCTGAAGTACATAGAGTTTAGTTCCTTATTACCATTGATAATCATTTCAAGATGATTAATTAGTTAATTAACTTGTGCCCTTTTCTTTTTTTTGGTCATAAATTTCAGCTCATCAAGAGGCTCTGAGGAAGGAAATAGAGAGGCTTAGACAAGTTTATCACCAACAAAACCTCAAGAAAATGAACAACAACATCAACAATGCACCACCACCGCCGCAACAACCGCAGTCAGAGCAGCCAATGATCACTGATACAATCGGGTGTACGGACAAAGATCAGCAACTTCTCTAACTTCAGAATTGATTGAGAGAGAAGAATGGTCCCAAAAACAAAAATTAAAAAAAAAAAAAAAAGAAGGGGTGTGGTGCATATTCTGCTAACTGGGCTTTCGCATTATGTGTTCCTACTTGCTATTCTTTTTAAAAATTTTTTAGAGGTGGGTCCTTAACAAGAATTGGACTTAAAAAGAGTTTGGAAAAAGGACACGTGGAGTGCTAAGATAGGTGGTGACAAAAATATATAACAGTGTATTTGTTTTGGTTATTTTTCCTGGGAAGGGTGGTGGTGGTGGATTTGGTTGATTTTTTTATTTTTTCAAAATTGTATTGTTACTGATAGATTATTATGAATCAAAATTCTTTTGGGAGGCAAAGAATGGGGTTGGGGATGTATCAAAAGGAGATATTGTCAGGGATGGGGTGATTGTCGTAAACTCTCTTTTGTGGTTTCTTTTTCACTTGGGCTTAATGTGTTCACTGAATTATGGCATTTTGATTTTTTTTTTTTTTGAAAAGCTGTAAAAATTTGGTAAAGATTATGATTACAGGAATCAGTTCGAATTGGTCATAAAAACGCCAAATGAAAATTGTTTTTTCTCTACAAGGACAGAATTTTGGTCGGTTTCTATTAAATTTAAGCTGTGTGAATTTATTAATCATTAATATAAAATATTAATTACACATATGGTATGAAATAGAAATACAATTGTACGTGCATATCTGAATCACAACATTTGTGCGAGTATATATTGCCTTCTAGAGATTCGTTTTGCACTTTCTTAGGTTGAGGGGGGGAAATAGTCATGATTTAATTTTTGGAACAAAAATACTTTCAAGTATTATTTGAAAATGTTTTATTTACAAAATTTCTCTTGCACTAATCAAATTTATGGATATATTTATGCATGCATACATACTTGTATGTAGAGAAAGAAACAACCAAAACGGTTAACTCATGGTCTTAAATATAATTACTCTGTAAGTTCATTGAAAGTCTCAAAAATCAAATATCATAAAAATACATTCTTATTTTTTTTATAACTTCTCAAATTTGTAAGAAATCATCGCCCTCGTGTAAAAAAAAAAAATATTTAAATACTCAAATCAGTATTTTATGAATATATAAAATTATATATTTGATAAAAGTTTTATATAATTATTTTGTATTATTAATATTATTAATTTTTTTAATTTAAGCATATTTATAATATTATATTTAATTAATTTGATCTATTTTATCGCAAGTTCGATAAAATAGAAATAACTTTTTACTTAAGAATTTAATTGGAGTGATTCCTGATCCTATGAAGAGCAGATATAATGGCCAAAAATATTATATTTTATAAAAAATTTGTAATTTAATCATTTAGAGGATAAAAAAGACCTAGAAGAGAACTGATCTGTAGTACATGCCCAATCTGAATAGTATTCAGTATTTGACCAATAACTGGAGAAATACGTATCTAATATGTATGATAAAACTTAATTTAAAAACTCAGAGGCTTATCTACATCTTTGATTTTTGAGTGAAAACTAATTCGGTCCACATTAATTTCAAATTGGACATTCAAATGGGTGCATTAATAATAATCAATAAATTAGTTGCCTCTCTCTTTGACTTTTATCATTCAGGTAGTTCCTTTTTCATCTGTCTTGTATTATCTATATTTTTTTTTATAAATAAGTGGCATGTTTATACCCAATGTATATAATTAGAGAGCTAAATTTTAGTTTAAAATACTTATCTTTTGTATTATCTCTTTGTAGTATTATTTCTTTTATTTACTAGTTTAAAGTTAATGTTATCTCTTCTTCCATCTCTTTCTTATAATCTTATTATGTCCAAGTAATTTTTATTTTATTAAGGTGAAATGATGAAACTCTTAGTAAGGTAATAAGATATACTTAAATATTTATTTTAGAATTTAATGTTATATTCTTAAGTTAAACAAATTTTTATATGATATAATTATTTTATTTTGCAATATTGATACCTTTCTTGTAAAGTGGTGAATCTTGATTTATTACAAACAATCTTCATAATTGGCACAATAAATTCTTGAAACTTTTTACAAGATTTGACATAGGTATCATTTCTTGTAAAGTGGGAGTTATGATTTATTGTAGATAAATATAAGATTGGCATAATAAATACTTGAACCCATTTACAAGATTTGGTGTATAATAATTAAAAGAAATAAATACAAGTTAATAAATAAATGATGATAATATTTTATTAGTATATCTTCTGATTAAAACCTCCTTTGTATGAGGATTCTAATTGAGTTATAAAGAGAGTTGAATCTATTTTTATTTCATATGCTAAGAGTGAATCCCTTAACCTTAACATTTATTTTAATTGGTTATTTAAATTATTATTTACAAACATCTTATATTGCTTTATTTAATTTTAAATTATTTATAGTTTGTAATTTAATTCCACTTTCTTGTGGATCGACCTCGTTTTCACCGAGTTATTTATTACTTTGACGATCATGCACTTAGGAATAAATTCTTATATTTTAGACGTGTTAAGTTTTTGGTGCCATTGTCGGGGAAGTGAAATTAACTAAGATAATTTATTTTATTTTCATAGAAGGCTAGGCCTCTTATCTTACTTTACGTTAATTATTCTTTGTTTGTTATTCTTATTTTACTATGGTTGGTTTTACTTAATCACCTATAATTTGTTTACTAACCTTTTATTATCCTAATCTAACACTGACTAATCTAACTCATAATTATTCCTCTAACTTTTATTTTATTGTTGGCCTTGCCATTTAATTTATTTTTATTTTTGTATTTCATTTTTTTTCTCTTATTTGTAATATTTATTGTATATGTATTTTATTTCATTTATTTCTATGAGTGGTTGGTTTCAAGATCCTAAGTCACGTCATTTGGTGAAAGGTAATTTTGAAACTTTCTTTAATATTTGATTCTCCATTGTCTTCTCATTCTTCACCAAATAACACTATGAACGGTAATCAAATTAAGGGACTTATAGACTTAAGGGACAACCAATCCCAACACAATGATCATAATCGATCTAGGATACTTAGAGACTATATGAATCCCACACGAATCGGTGCACCATATTTCTTAGTTTTTTCCTCCAGATACAAAACATTTTAATTTTAAATCGGGCATTATCTAACTTTTATTCACTTTTCATGGCTTAGATACAAAGAACCTTACCTACATTTAAGAGAATTTAAAGAAGCGTGTAACATGTATAATGACTTAAATTATAGCATGAACACAATTTGACTTAAGCTTTTTCCTTTTTCTTTAAAAGATAAAGTTAAAACATGACTACAAAATCTTAGGCCAGGATCCATTTCTTCATGGGATGAGATGCAACAACAATTTCTGAAAAACTATTTTTTTCCTCATAGAAAAAGTTCTTTCAAAAGATAAATTATCACCTTTACCCAAAAATCAAGAGAGACCCTTTACTAATGTTGAAAAAGGTATAAAGAATTACTTAATACCTGTCTTCATTATGGCTTTGAGACTTGAAGATTAGTCTTAAATTTCTACAGAGGCTTAACACTCCAAGTTAGGCAAATAGTAGTAGTGATGTGTAATAAAATATTTGGGGATAAAGACTTAAAAGAGGCAATAAACTATATAGACTTACTAGCAAAAAATGCTCAAAATTGTGACACTATTGGTACCTATGAGGCACTTAGTAAAACTCAAACCATTACATCTAGTGGGAGTATTTACCACCTTAGAGAAGATCATGACTTCCAGGCTAAATTAGCATCCCTAGCTAAAAAAGTTGAAACCTAAGAAATGAAAAAGAGTGGTCAATTAAAATCTGTTCAAGAAATTGTGTATCACATATGTGAAATCCATTATCACTCTACTAATGATTGTGTAACTTTGCATGCATTTAAGGAATGTCTCCACAATAAGCCAATGTTTTAAACACGTTTAAATGGTTAAATCATAGCCTATATTCACAAAACTACAATTCTAATTAGAGAAATCATTAGAATTTTAATTGGAGAAATGACACTCAAGCATATACTTCATTACCACCTTTTAAATCACATCAAAAATTTTAAAACCTTCAAGGTTATGCATTATATGTACTACCTCCTAAGAAAAATCTTGAAGACACTTTACATGTATTCATTAAAAAGTAAAAGTCTATTATTTCTCAAAATGCTCAAACATTTACTAATTTAAAAGATACTCTTGCAAAATTTACATATGCACTAAGCATTCATGAGAAAAGAAAATTTTCTTCTCAATCACAATCAAACTCCAAAGGACAACATAACTCAAATACATGTAGTTCAGGAAGCCAACACATGGATAAGTTAAAGTCGTTATCATTTTTTAGAATAGTAAAGTTATTAAAAAATACATTCCTGAACCCCATAAGAACGATGAATCCATCTTTAAGGGTAAGAAAAGTATTGAACTTACACCTAGTAAAGAAAACACTAAACCTTACCTTACACCCTCATTTTCTCAGGCATTATGTAATGCTAGAAAGTTGAATCACAATCCTAAAATTTTTGAAATCTTAAAATAGGTAAAAGTTAATATTCTTTTATTGGATGCTATTAAACAGGTCACTCTTATATACAATTTTTAAAGGATTTATACACAGTAAGAAGAAAATTAAATATGAAAAAAAAGTATTTTTAGTTGAACAAGTAAGTGCTATTATTCCGAACAATAATGTTTTGAAATACAAAGACCTGGTTGTCCTATAATTTCATGCATTATTGAAAGTTATAAAATTGAACAAGCCTTACTTGATCTTAGTGCTAGTGTGAATTTACTACTATATTCAGTTTATCAACAACTCATTCTTGGTGAATTAAAACCAACTTCTGTAACTCTTTTGCTTGCCAATAGATCAATAAAAGTACTAAGAGGGATAGTTGAAGGTGTGTTAGTTCAATTTGCTAAATTCATATTCCTGTAAATTTTATTATCTTGAACACATAACCTGTTAAAAAATGTAATCTGATACATGTTATTTTGGGTTATCTATTTTTAACTACTTCTAACGTTTTAATTAATTACAGGAATGAAGTAATAAAACTTTCATTTGAAAATATGACACTTGAGCTCCATGTTTTCAATATGTGTAAGCAATCATATAAGGAAGAGGATGAAAGTGATGAAGTCAATATGATTGAAACAATTGTAGAGGATCATTTTCAAAAAGGGAGTTCTACTGATCCCTTAGAAATTTGTTTAATGAATTCATTTGAGTTAAATATACTATTAGATTATGAAATCTCTAATATATGTTCTTTACTTGGTTATGCACAGGTGATTAAAAATAAAGGACGAAAACTAAAGTTTGAAGAATTAGGAGAAAATGAGAATAACTATAATGAAATTCCAAAGTTGAAGTAGAAACCTTTACCTAAAGAGCTAAAATATGCATTTCTTAGAGAGAAGCAAGTTGAAGTAGAAACCTTAGAGAGTTACTTGATCTTGGTGCTAGTGTGAATTTACTACTATATTCAGTTTATCAACAACTCATTCTTGGTGAATTAAAACCAACTTCTGTAACTCTTTTACTTGCCAATAGATCAATAAAAGTACTAAGAGGGATAGTTGAAGGTGTGTTAGTTCAATTTGCTAAATTCATATTCCTGTAAATTTTATTATCTTGAACACATAACCTGTTAAAAAATGTAATATGATACATGTTATTTTGGGTTGTCTATTTTTAGCTACTTCTAACGTTTTAATTAATTACAGGAATGAAGTAATAAAACTTTCATTTGAAAACATGACACTTGAGCTCCATGTTTTCAATATGTGTAAGCAATCATATAAGGAGGAGGATGAAAGTGATGAAGTCAATATGATTGAAACAATTGTAGAGGATCATTTTCAAAAAGGGAGTTCTACTGATCCCTTAGAAATTTGTTTAATGAATTCATTTGAGTTAAATATACTATTAGATTATGAAATCTCTAATATATGTTCTTTACTTGGTTGTGCACAGGTGATTAAAAATAAAGGACGAAAACTAAAGTTTGAAGAATTAGGAGAAAATGAGAATAACCATAATGAAATTCCAAAGTTGAAGTAGAAACCTTTACCTAAAGAGCTAAAATATGCATTTCTTAGAGAGAAGCAAGTTGAAGTAGAAACCTTAGAGAGTTACTTGATCTTGGTGCTAGTGTGAATTTATTACTATATTCAGTTTATCAACAACTCATTCTTGGTGAATTAAAACCAACTTCTGTAACTCTTTTGCTTGCCAATAGATCAATAAAAGTACTAAGAGGGATAGTTGAAGGTGTGTTAGTTCAATTTGCTAAATTCATATTCCTGTAAATTTTATTATCTTGAACACATAACCTGTTAAAAAATGTAATCTGATACATGTTATTTTGGGTTATCTATTTTTAACTACTTCTAACGTTTTAATTAATTACAGGAATGAAGTAATAAAACTTTCATTTGAAAATATGACACTTGAGCTCCATGTTTTCAATATGTGTAAGCAATCATATAAGGAGGAGGATGAAAGTGATGAAGTCAATATGATTGAAACAATTGTAGAGGATCATTTTCAAAAAGGGAGTTCTACTGATCCCTTAGAAATTTGTTTAATGAATTCATTTGAGTTAAATATACTATTAGATTATGAAATCTCTAATATATGTTCTTTACTTGGTTGTGCACAGGTGATTAAAAATAAAGGACGAAAACTAAAGTTTGAAGAATTAGGAGAAAATGAGAATAACCATAATGAAATTCCAAAGTTGAAGTAGAAACCTTTACCTAAAGAGCTAAAATATGCATTTCTTAGAGAGAAGCAAACTTACCAATTGGTAATTTCTTCTACACTCACAAGAGAATAAGAAGGTAAGTTATTTGAAGTATTGAAAATGCATAAAAATGTAATAGGGTAGACTTTAAAAGAGATAAAAAGTATTAATCCTTTGATTTGCACATATAAAATATACTTAGAGGATAATACCAGAACTTTTCAACAAATTCAAAGAAGATTAAACCTACATATAAAAGAAGTATTAAGAGCTGAAGTTCTTAAATTACTTGAAATAGGAATCATCAATCTCAGGCAGTAAGTGGGTAAGTCTTACTTAGCTAGTACAAAAAAAAAAAAAAACTTAAATCACAGTAATTGAAAATAAAAAAGGTGAGTTACTACCAACACAATTCTCATCTAGTTGAAAGATGTGCATAGATTATAGGAAGTTGAACTCTGCCACTAGAACAGACAATTTTTCTTTACCATTCTTTGACGAAATTTTAGAAAGCTATTCTGCCTATTATTAAATTTTTATAGCATTAGAGGATTAAGAAAATACTACCTTTACGTGCTCTTTTTAGATGTTTGCTTTTTAAATGATGCCCTTTGGACTTTATAATGCCTAACAACATTTCAAAGATGTATATTAATAATTTTTAGTGACATGGTTGAGTATTATTTAGAAGTTTTCATGGATGATTTAATTGTATTTGAAAAATCTTTTGATAATTATCTTAAAAACTTAGAAAAGATTTTAAAAGGATTGAAGAAAAGAGTCTTGTGTTGAATTAGAAAAAATATCATTACATGGTCACTTTTAAAATTATTTTAAGATATGTGGTGTTGTCTAAAGGAATTGAAGTAGATAAGGCAAAAGTCAAACTCATTGCCCATTTTCCCTCATAAAATAATCAAAGAAGTTTATTCTTTTTTAGGACATGCTAGATTTAATAGTAGGTTCATAAAATTTTTTAGTGCTATATTGAGGCCTCTTTATAATCTTTTAGCAAAAGATGTATCATTTGACTCGACTCAAGAATACCAAAATTTATTTGAAAAATTAATTAGCCTCTTAACATTTATTTTTACCATATAATCTCTTAATTGATTTTTGCATTTTGAGCTCATGTGTGATGCTAGTGACTATATTGTTGGTGCTGTATTGGGACAAAGAAAGAAAGGTAAACCCTATGTAATTTATTATGAAAGTAATATTTTAAACAGTGTATAAATGAATTACACAACAACTGAAAAAGAATTACTTGCTGTAATATTTGCATTAAATAAATTTCATTCTTACATAATTGGTTCTTCAACTGTTGTGTTTACTGCCATGCTGCTATAAGGTACTTAATGTCAAAACAGGATGCAAAACCAAGATTAATTCAATGGATTCTGTTGCTTCAAGAATTTAACATCACTGTCAAAAATAAAAAGAGAGCTGAGAATGTTGATGCAGATCACTTATCAAGATTCATAGCAGATTCATCAATAGAAGTAACACCTATTAATGACTCTTTTTTTAATGAATTTTTATTTTCTACTGTTACAATACCTTGATATACTAATGTGTTAATTTTCTTGTGATAGGTGAAATGCCACCTCAATGGAATGCTCAAGACAAAAAGAAATTTCTAACTGAGGTGAGAAAGTTTTATCGGGATAATTCTCATATTTTCAAATATTGTCCTGACCAAATATTTCAAAGGTTCATATCCAACAATGAGGTAAGTAGAGTTATTAAATTTTGTCATTTGAAAACATGTAGGGGACATTTCTCATCAAAGAAAATAGATGCAAAAATCTTGCAGTGTGAATTTTATTGGCCTAATTTATTTAAAGATACACATGCATTTTGTAAAACGTGTGAAAATTGTCAAAAATTGGGATCTATTTTAAAACGAAATATGATGCCTCTAAACCCCATTCTTCTTACTAAAATCTTTGATTATTGAGGAGTAGATTTTATAGGACCATTTCTACTATTATTTGGATTTACATATATTTTAGTTGCAGTAGATGATGTCTCAAAATAGATTGAGTCTATTTCATGTCAAAACAATGAACATAAAATAGTCATAAATTTTTTGAAAGAAAATATCTTGAGTCAATTTAGAATCCATCGAGCTATTATAAGTGATGAGGGTAAGCACTTTTGTAATAGGCCATTTGAAACATTAATGAAAAAAATATGGTTTTACTCACAAATTTACCATCTCTTATTATCCTCAAACAAATAGACAAGTTGAACTAGCTAACAGAGAGATAAAATAAATTTTAGAAAAAAAAAACTGTAAACTTAAATTGTAAAGATTGATCTTTAAAACATAATAATGCACTTTGAGCTTATAGAACTGCTATTAAAACTTTATTAAATATGTCTCCTTATAGGCTAGTTTATGAAAAAATTTATTACTTACCTATGGAACTTGAGCATAAAGCTTAGTAGGCTATTAAAACTTTCAACGCAAATCTTGATTTTGATGGACAGATACATAAATTACAAATAAATGAACTTGAAGAATTGAGAAATGATGCATATGAGAACTCAAAAATTCATAAAGCTAAAATCAAAGCTTTTCATGATCAAAACATTTAAAGAAAAACATTTGATGTGGGTTAGAAGGTTTTGTTTTATAATTCTCGACTTCATATATTCCATTAAAAATTAAGATCAAGATAGAGTGACCATTTTATTGTAAAATATGTATACCCTTATAGAGCAATTAACATTGAAAATTCTAGAAATGGTAATGTGTTTAAGGTAAATAAGTAAAGACTCAAGCCGTTTCAAGAAGAATTTATGTCTTTGTCTGACCCTTGTTACGAGACCAATTGATCTTTATTGTACATATTTATATATATTTATTATTCTTCTAACTTTATTTATTTTTCGTATTTGTAGGTTAATTTAGTATTTTTATGTTAAGTTTTATTTTGTACTCTGGTTAAGTAGCGGATAACAGTACTCTGTAATATTTCAACTTAGATTTGTTAGTTTTTCATAATTACTAATACCTTCTCTTCTTCTTCTTTCTATAAAAAAAATGGATGACATTCTAATGAATTTAAAAAAACTTTTCCTCATTATCTCAAAATGCCTTAAACAAATTTATCAAGTAAGATGCGAAACATTAATGTTATTAATGATTATGAATATATTTGTTGATGTACGTTGGTTAATTGAAGTTAATGTTCGATTGGCAGGCGAGTTTTCAAACTTATTAATTTTCTATATGCTTGACTTAGGTAAAAGCTCTTTTACAAAGAAGTAAATAGCAAAAAGATTAAGTGTTTATTACAAGTGTACACGCATGACTTGTAACACACGGTGTCACACTTTAGGAAAGATGTTTATAAATCATGAAGATAAAATTAGGTTCATTAAGGTTAACCTGAGTAAGGAGTCTTTAGATGATATCTTATTGACTCTTAAGATGCATCCTAATGGATATATGCATATTATAATTCGTGAATTATGTGACATATTCCTAAAAAAACATAAGTGATATAGTCTCGAGAATTTGACTTTAAAAGACATTATTTGTTAATTTATAAAAACATTGGATGAAAAGCTTATCCCCAACCCATAGAGAGTGTTTAAGCCCTTTTTAGATGTAAAACCAAAGGAAGATGTGAGCCACTATCACAACTACTTGTATATATTTACCGTAGCTTTTATTTTTAAATGTTTTATTTCAACCTCAAATGTCTTCTGCAACAACAACCAACCACCCATAATCGATTTTAAATATTTTATATTTAAAGTTTAATCTTATTCATTAACAACCAACTACCCATATAACTTTACTTTGCAATGCCTTTTGGCTTTATAAATACATTGTAATAGTTTTGCGTCTTCATACAAACTTAAAATCATACAAAGGTTAGGGCAAGTGTAACAATGGAGAAAATATCAACTCGTAAATTCACAAATTTTTTATGTCTTTTGTGGATCCAGCCCTGGGAAAACTGGAGAGTTTATAGAAACAACAGAAACTTTTGGTAATGTGTTAGTTGAGTGAAAAATTTATTTAGTATATGGAGAGATAGCCGTGGATTAATGTGGTGTAAAGTAACAGTTGTAAAAAATAAAAGCAATCGAGTTTTGAGTATCATACCAAAAGCTCTAACTGTTAGGAATATTGTAAAAAAAATAATTGAGGATGAGTTATAGGTATCATCAATGCATAAACGTATGTCTATAATGTTTAGGTATGCTGATGCTTTCGTAGCTATACTAGGAGGTATCAAAACTTTAGAGGAAAATTTTTAAATTGTCTCCTAGGCGTAATTACAAATCCATTAAATATTCATTAGTTTGTTAAATGTTAATATTTTTTATAATGAGTTGTTATATTTTCTTGATTATGCGATGGAAAAATAATTCATCTCATCTGCATCATGACAGATCCTCATTTCTGCTACAACTATTGATCAATTGCTTGATGAATTAGAAACTTTTATACCTCTATTTGATCCAACAATATGTAAGATATATTGGTATATGAATGATAGTGCGAAGAAATGTAAGATAGACTTAACTCTCCATCTGTAGCTTTTCTACTTTATGTATTTTTAAGCATTTTGTATGGTTTGTTTTATTTAGTTATAGGTTTTCTTTATAATAAAATATATTTCAGGTGATATATTCTATACTCTACTCTTTCTATATTTTGATATTAAGGACAATATCTTAATCTGATTGGTAGAGGATAGTTGAAAGATAATGTTAGTAATAATTTTTGATATCACTTTGTTCTTGAAATTTTTTTTCCATCATGAATAGTGTGAGTAAAAGATTCATTTTTGAACTCTTGAGATGTATTCTAGTTCTAAAATGGCAAAGTAAAGAGTATATTACTGAAATTTTAAAACACATTCTAAATGTATATTTTTAATGCATTTCATGTACATTTGTTTGTTGTTTATGTTCTCGGTAACTCTTATATAAATAAATTTGCTTTGCTATCGCGGTTTGATTTCAAAATTATTTGGTTTATATCACTTTTTATATCTAGGTTACTAAAGAATAATTTCTGAAATTATTTCTTGAGCACGATACTAAATCTTGTGGTAAGATGGATTATTCAATATATTTAGCAAAGAGAATTTTCATGTTTAAGCATACATGTTCTTTTCTAAACTCACACATCTTTTGTGAGTGAGTGGAGAGGTTTGAGATAATAGCTTATAAACTTTCATTGATCTTTTGAAATGGTTAATTTTTATTTGGAATGATATTATTTGAGATAGAGAATAATTTGTTTGCTTAGTAGAAGGGAAGTAAAAAATTATAGAAAAGTATTGTGGTAAGAAATTATTTTTACTTTGTAATGCTTCCTCATGTTTTCAAAAAAAAAAAAAAAAAAAGAAAAGAAGTCAATTCATTCTTGGTTCAATTTTAGAAGACAAAAGTTATTAGGAAGCACTTTTATCATAAAACTCTATTTGTAATATTGACATAAGATAATTAAAATCTTAAAGTTAGCATGTGGCAAGAGTTGTTTGACTCTAAAAAATTAATTTTTTTATCTTTAGATCAATGTTAATTTGTGTGTCTGTCCTTAAATGTATCTATTTCTTAGGTGATTAACTATTTTTTTAACTCTATGAGTGAAATCTTAGCCCTTTAAAAATTTATTCGCCTGTGAGGATATGGAGTTGAGGCTTTTACTTAGAAAAAAAATTCAAGGCTATATATATTGTGGTTTGTGGTAAAAGGCTTTAACTTAATTCACACACACAATTTCAGAAGCTATAATTGAAATAACCTTAATAGCAATTATAATCTTGAATTGACATTTTGCTTGAAATGCTTAGGTAGTGTTCAAATTTTATTTATGCTTGAATTGCTATGGACTAGAAATAAGTTGGTTGGGGAGTGTGATGAACACTAAAAATTACACATTTAAGAAGGATTTTATGTCATCATTTTGTATTACTAGTGTCATTATCCTCTTTAATTTAAGCATATTTATAATATTGTACCTAATTAGCTTTTAACTATTTTATGGTAGGTTTGGTAAAATGGAAAAAAAATTTATCTAAAAATTCAATTGGTGTGCTTCCTGCTCCTATAAAGAGCTGGCTTAAATGCCTAAAATATTAGATTTCATAAGGAATTTATAATTTGGATATGTATGCTACAACTCAATTTGGAAAGCTAAAAGACTTATCTAAAACTTTTAATTTTTGAGTAGGAGCTAATTTAGACCACATTAATTTCAAATTGAACACTAAAATAGGCGCATTAATGATAGTTAACAAATTAGTTGCCTTCCTCTTTGAATTTTATCATCCAAGTGGTTCCTTTCTCATTTATTTTGTATTATCTGCATTTTTCTATAAATAAGTAACCTATTATGCACAAAACACATAATTAGAGAGCTAGATTTTTATTCAAAATACTTATTTTTTTGTATTATCTCTTTGTAATATTATTTCTTTTATTTACTAGTGTAAAGTTTATATTATCTCTTCTTCCATCTCTTTCTTTTAATTTTACTATATCCAAGTAATTTTCATTTTGTTAAGGTGACATGGTGAAACTCTTGGTAAGATAATAAGATATACTTAAACTCTTATTCCAAAATTTATTGTTACATTCTTAATTTAAAAAAAAATTATATATGATGTATTTATTTTGTTTTACAATATTGATACTTTTTCTTACAAAGTGGTGAATCTTAATTTATTATAAACAATCATTATAGTTGGCATAATAAATTCTTGAAACTATTTACATGATTTGGCGTAGATAGCCTTTCTTGTAAAGTGAGAGTTATGATTATTGTAGACAAATATAAAGATTGGTACAATAAATACTTGAACCTATTTACAAGATTTAATATATAATAATTGAAAGAATTAAATACAAGTTAATATATATATATAATATTGAACTTTTATTGTGATATCTTCCGATTAGAACTTCCTTTGTGTAAGGATTCCAATTGAGTTATAAAAAGAGTTGAATATATTTTTATTTTATATGCCAAGAGTGAATCCCTTAACTTTAACATCTATTTTAATTGGTTATTTGAATTATTATTTGTAAATATCTTATATTGCTTTTTTTTGTCTTTAAATTATTTATAGTTTGTAATTTTAATTGCACTTTTCTGCGGATCGATATATTTTTCTCGAGTTATTTATTACTTTGACAATCCTGCACTTGAGAATAAACTCCTATATTCATGACATGTTAGTATTTTCTTAAAAAAGGTAATGTTTAGTGTGTGGAGTGGTTTAAGGGCTAGCAAGATGCTATGAATAATCGATAACACTATAGAATTTAGTACTGAATAATGAATGAACAGTGACTAATTCGACTTATTTATAGTGCATGTATCTAAATCATATATGTAGTATGCATGAACATTCGCCATTGATTAATCTGGTTTAATTAGAGATTAAGTCAAGTTTTAATTTATAATGCACCAAACAAGGGAAGGATTTATGTAGAAATCATCTACTTAGTGAGAAATTCTTTTTCATGCAAAATAATGATGAAACCAATCTAAATTTGAATTGAACAATAATTTTAATTCGATCTTGCCTCGTCATATCTTACATGATCAATTTCTAAGGTCCATGGGTTGACGGGTCGTGTTACTTGGTATGATGAGTTCTATTTTTGAGCTGAGATCCACTTAAATATAAAGATTGGGCTTGTTTTGAAGTGGGTTGAAATTCAAAATATGCATAGTATCCCAAGTTGGTTAGGCTGAGGAATAATAAACTCAATAGATATTCTCTTTATAAGGGAAGAATAGTACCGATATATTTAAGAGCCTCATTAGGCACGTTACTTCATTAATTGTCCAGCGTGTACTACGCGTATAATTCTAGAAGGGATTTATTTTTATTGAATAACATTGTTTCTAATAGATAAGTCTCTTTAAATTCAAGCGACATTCCTATTTAACAGGGACAGTTTCAAAATTCTTATTTAAATATTTGTCCATTCACAATTCTCCCTCATATTCCAAATTCGAGAACAAAAATTCCAAATTTCCCTCTTCTTCTCTATCCCAGACTTTCATTTCATCTTTCTACAAAAATCCAACTTTTGAAACAAAAATAAATTTGCAAAACAATGGCAAAGGGTTTAAATATTTTTAGCTTGGATGAACTCAAATCTCTTTTTGAGTTCCTAAAAGATGTAAAGATTAGAAATCTTCCCCAAGAGGAACCTCACAAGAACCCTCTATCTATTTGCCCTAGAGAGTTACCCCTCTTTAAGGAGCATATAATTTGCTTTTATTTCTTAATCCCTCTAATAATCCATGAGTTCTTGCACATAAACAAACTTTCACCAAACTAAATTCATCTTAATATCTTTTATTTACCTCAAGATCTTGCAATCCTAAACCACATGATTCTCCCACCATATGGCCTATCCTTATTTGATGTTTTTATGACTTATAACCTTTGGCATTCCAAAAGAATTTCTATTGGTCCTTTAAGGGGGAGAGAAAAATAATCTTTGATTTCAAAGATAAAAAGGTTGGCTTTAAAAAAAAAAGTGGTGGTAGTTGGTGGTGATTGAAAGAGGGCATACTACCCTTATAAAGTCACCTTAGATTTAACCTATTTTTTAGCGATTATCTATTTTTCAACTCTACGAGTGAAATCCTAGCCCTTTGAACACTTATTCACCTGTGAGCATATGGAGTTAAGACTTTTACTTAGAGAAAAATTTCAATGCTATATATGTTGTGGTTTATAGTAAGAAGACTTAGGTTTAAGTCACACACATTTTTAAAAGCTACGATTGAAATAATCTTAATAGCAATTGTGATTTTGAACTAACATTTTGTTTCAAATACTTAGATAGTGTTCCAATTTTATTTATGCTTGAATTGCTAGGCACTAGCAATAAATTGGTTGGGGGGTGTAATGAATATTTGAAATTACACATTTAATAAGGGTTTTACATCATTATTTTGTATTACTAGTGTCATTAACCTCTATAATTTAAGCATGTTTATAATATTGTACCTAATTTAGTTTTTAACTATTTTCTGATAGGTTTGTTAAAATAGGTATAACTTTCTACCTAAGAATCTAATTGGTGTGATTTCTAATCCTATGAATAGAAGACCTAATGGCCTAAATATTGAATTTCACAAGAAATTTGTATTTCGATCATTGAAGGGGTAAAAAATGGCATAGAATAGAATGGATCTATAGTATAGCCACAGTATAAATAGTCTTTAGTATTTGGCCTATAACTGGAGAAATACATATCTAATATGTACGATAAAACTCAAAAGTGAATCCCTTAACCTTAACATTTATTTTAATTGATTACTTTCAAACATCTTATATTGCTTTATTCCGTCTTTAGATTATTTATAGTTTGTAATTTTAATTACACTTCCTTGTGAATCGACCTCGTTCTCACTGGGTTATTTATCACTTTGACGATCTTGCACTTAGGAATAAACTCCTATATTCTGAACGTGCCAGTTTTTTCTTAAAAAAGGTAATGTTTGGTGTGTGGAGTTGTTCAAGGGCTAGCAAGATGCTATGAATAATCGATAATAATATAGAATTGAGTAATGAATAATGAATGATCAATGACTAATTCGACTTATTTATACTGCATGTATCCAAATCATATACGAAGTATGCATGAACATTCACCGTTGATTAATCAGATTGAATTAGAGATTAAGTCCAGTTTTAATTTATAATGCATCAAATGAGGAAAGGATTTATGTAGAAATCGTCCATATGGTGAGAAATTCTTTTCAATGCAAAATAATGATTAAACTAATTTAAATTTGAATTGAACAACAGTTGTAATTCGATCCTGCCTCGTCATATCATACATGACTTGTTTTTAGGGTCCATGGGTCAAGTTACTTGGTATGATGAGTTCTATTTTTTAGTTGAGATCACTTAAATATAAAGATTAGGCTTGTTTTTGAAGTGGGTTGAAATTCAAAACAAGCATAATGGCACAAGTTGGTTTGGTTGATGAATAATGAGCCCAATAAATGCTCCCCCTATAAATAAAGAATAGTGTCGGTCTATTTAAGAGTCTTTTTGTGCTCATTTTTTCATTAATCATCCAGTATGCACTATGTGTACAATTCTAAAAGGCATTTGTTTTTTTTGTGTAACACTATTTCAGACAGATAAGTCTCTTCTAATTCAAGCGACGTTCCTATTTGACAGGGACAATTTCAAATTTCTTATTTAAATATTTGGAAACTTTAATAGGAAGACAAGCTTAACTTGTCCTTATACTCTAGGTTGGTAGAGATTTTTTAAAAAGTTATTCTGAAGAGACCAATTTCTCACAAACATATTTTTTTAAATGCATCTATTGAGAGATTACACCCATTAATATAGAGTTTACCACCAATTGTGTGCTCTTATCTGTGAGGAGGGGCTCTTTACTTTGACCCCTTTTTTGATTTAAAGTTCGTGGAATGCGTTCCTACCTACATTGAAGGCCGTGAGTTCCATGTGTGGTTGACGTGTCTCTAAACCCTCATTGATTTTATTTTATTTCCTTCAGGGATAGAATTTGGGGGTGGAATCGTTGAGGCCATATACAACCTATTTACTTACAACAACTTATTTCTTGATAAACTTGAGAAATCACTTTAATTTTAAAAAAATAATTTTACTAACATCTTACGTTTCTTTATTTTTGCTAAATTCTGGTTTCCATTGTAGGCATGAACATTGAATCCGTTCATATATCTAGAAAAGGTAAGGTTTTAGAGTTCACTTTTGCGAGCTCATCTTTTGATTTTAACACTTCTTCATTTTATAGTACAAATGTGAAATTTGCAGATGAGGGTTGTTCCTCAAATGAACCTGATTCTAGGGATCCCCCATTTATTGCTGGTCCTTTTAAAGAAGTCCCTCTTATGGTTGGGCCTTCCATAACTTTTGTAGCTGTTGTAGTTAGTTTTGTTAGAAATCGAGTGTGTGACATACAAGTGTATACGTAATTTTAAAAATTACTATACGTAGCGGAAACATGTTAATATATACACCCAATGTAACATATTTAACCACATATATCACATAAATACTCAAGTATAACTATTATATAACAACTTATATGTGATGAACAATTGTGTACATAAATTAAAATGTAAAGAACACTTACCTAATAAAGGTAGTTTTACAAAATCTTCAAGTCCTCCAACAATCCAATTGAAGAGCTCATCTTGAATTGAATTGTTGAACAATTCTAGTCCATAACAGTTTGGTGGGATTATGGAGTTAGAATGGTAGCTTAATTTTTAGAATTTTCAGCAACATGTATTCAAACTCTTTGAATACAATTTTGTTTCTTAAATGGAGATGATAAATTTTTTACATACAACTCTTGTATTAATTCTTAGAAATAATTTTCATAGGATAATTATTTTGAATAACTTTTGTCTAAAATAATTATCTTTCTCCATTTTCTGTTTATTCATTTTTAGCCACCATTGAGAGAAGAAAAAGAAGAGAGGTTTTTCATGTTTTTCAACACTTGAAAGAACATAAATAAATTTTCTCTTACCTCTTAATTCCCTTGGCTGAATTCTACTCCAATTGAATGAAATCAATTCAATTGTTAGCTTAATCTTTTGTTTTTATTATTCAACACCTTTTGATAAAACAAAAACAAGTGCTCCACTAATTTAATTGTCGGTCTTGTTAGGGTCGGTGCTTACGTGCCATCCCTGAATGTACATATACTTGTGTATTTATACAAGTATATATTCTCATTAAATCGCTAATACCCATTCATATGGTATTATGCAATGTAACGTTACAGACATTGTAGATATGAAGATGTTCAGGTTAGATCTAAAAAAGTTTAGATAAGGGCCTACAGTTAGCCACGCTGAGAGATATAAATATTAAATATTAGTACAGTTAAGTGTTAGCTGGTTATAATATTCAACGAAGATCTAAGAGTTGAAACTTTGTCTATAATGAGATATAGACCTGGGAATATACTAGTAACTACATAGTTACAAGAGTTGCAATCGTGTGCTATAAAATGCTAGTTACGCAAGTATATTCTTGAATTATTGTTTATGATCTATTTCTGCAGATGCGGGTTTGTCGGTGGATACCATTTTATATAGATCAACATATGTCGTACCTATAGGGTATAGATGGTCATTCGTAGCCGACTGTGAGCTTGAAACTCGTATTGGCATATGGGTGTCCAGTTAGGACTGGATATAGGACAGACTCACAAGGGCCTCCGATAGACACCTTATGTAAGCCGTTAACGGAGGGTCCTCTCGAGTTGAGTAGTATAGGTGGTCCTTTGACCTAAGTACCTGGACTTGTAAGTGATCCACTATACTTTGGTTCTACACATATCACAGACCTTTCATAGTGTGACCGCTGGGTATGGTTCGAAGCTTATGAAGTTCGGTGTGTACAGATATGGGATCCGTCAGCTTGCATAGGGAGTTTGATATCCAGATACTTTGAGATTGTATCTCAGAAAGTTTTGTGACCACAAGCATTAATCTCTGAAAAGAGTTTCGCCAGAGTTGAACAGTATAGCAAAAGAGTTTGCACATATTGTTCAAAGAGATACAAGTATGGAGATAAGAGATAGATGAGCACTAGGGGATTTGACGGTGATGATCTATATCCCCACACATCCAGGATATCATGACGGAAGGATTATACGTATGCGTTATAATCTCAACTTGTATGATTCAACTCGCTGATTTGTAATATTCGTGACGTGTGCGTGGAGTATTGCTCACAGACTCATAGAATAGTTCCATTTGACGAATTGGGAGTAGGACCTAAGGAGTCCCACGATATAGAATGTACTTGTTGTGCACTGGGACAGCGTGCCTGATTAAAGTGTTTAATTTAGCAATATTCACCAGAACTACGAAAATACGTGCGTGTATGTATTTAAGTGTTAAATACAACAATTAGTAAATAATTGTTATTTACTAATTGTATAATATTAGGTGGCATATTGTGGACCCTCAGTTGAGTTTACCTAAGTGCTAGTTTGGTGGGATCCACTAGGAGGTAGACTTGATAACTATTTATAAGGGGCAAAATGGTTATTTCACACTTTAATTATTTAATAGTTAAATAATTAAATCTCTCATTATAATATATTATTATATTATTTGGCACCCATTTGTAATATTATTATATATATTATATTATATTATTATTTTATTTTATATATATATATATTAAGAGAGAGAGATGAGAATTGAATTGTGAAAAGTGTGTTTTGAGAGGCATTTTGCTGAGAGAAGGAGAAAAGAAATGGAGAAGAGAAAAGAAAAATAAATGCTGGGAAGAAGAAGAAAAGAAGAAAAAAAAAAAGAAAAAAATGAATTTGTTTTATTTTTTCTTATGGTTCCAATTAAAGCAATGATAGATTGTTTCAAACTTTCTATTTCTTATCTTTTTTGAAAAAAAGATAAAATACACACCCGACCATTTTGGGGATTAAGAGTTAATCCCGTGCTGGATATAGGGCTGCTGTTCTAGCTCATCAAGCCTACCGTGTTGGTGACTAAAACTTCTTACGAGTTGGTCTCTATACGGACTCCGAAAAAAATACGTATATAACGTTACACGTTGAGGTGAGTTCTTTATCCTTCTAATATATTAATATGATTAATATATTTTATTTATTATGTTTATGGCAATTTATACGCTTCTACCGCATTTAAATTCGTATTTGATATGTATTTAGGCAATAGGCACAATAGCACATGCATACACCCACATGTACTAGATTCCCAACAAAAATGGTATTCAAGCCATTTAAGACATATATAGGTGTTGTTTGAGTGAATGGATGCAAAAGGCACAGTGTAAATGATGCGTTTCAAGTGTTGAAATGGGTATGCCAAACGGGAAGCATGGGGCACTACAGCGCTAATGGGTTGAGGCGCAGCGCCGGGGGTTTGACCTCCCAGTGCTGCAGCGATCCAATTAGGCACCACGGCGGTGTACTGTTCACTTAAATAGTAGCATATAAATAGTATTTTGTGCTGTTTATAGCTACAGCAATTTTGAACAGTGTTTTAAATAGTGTTTCAAAATTAATTTTGCATGTGTAGATTTATGAGATGTAGTGATAAAAGTTATCAGTCTACATTATAAATCGGGATTTATGAGATACAGTGATAAAGAGTTATCAGTCTGAATTATAAACTAGGAATTTTTCTGTATTGGTAACCACAATAGGAGCCCTACTGGTGGGGGTTAGTTGTGCTTACATAGAAAAATTAATTAATTGAGAATCATCTTCCCTAGGAGAATGTAGACTAAGGATATATAAAAATCTCTCTTAATCAGATTGAAGAATATTACGTTATGAGATAATATTTTATTCGGATCCGTCTTGTCAATACGATGTTAGATGAGTCACGTCGGCCTTTTTTCAATATTTCTTCAGTATGAGGGACTTGGTCGGTTGGGCTTGGACTATACCGATTAAACATGAGATTACGTAAATATATGCAAAAGTATTGCCCAATATTGCTATAGTGTGAGGGTAGTATCGGTAGCATATATTTGATCATTGACAAGTTAATCTGGAATACATTTACCCAATATTGTTACAGCATGAGGATAAGGTGTATTCAGAATCAAGGGGTAAGAGTTGCATGAGATGCAATTGACAAATATTGTCTGCCTATTGGGTTTACAAAGGCCAATATTGCTACAGCGTGATGCCTAAGTAAATTTTAATGGGCTATACTTCCAGCTGTATAGTTTAAAAGTGTTTAAACTATTGTCTTCTTATTCGAGAGATTACCGAGATTATGTAAAGTAGTGGGAGGGCGTTTTAAATCAAAAATGTATAATTAGTATACCTATGATTTAAAACGTTCTATTAGCGATTTAATGACTATATCGCTTACATATCCCGTTATTTTGGCCTGTCAAATAGAATGGCCACTATGAACTAATTGGTGTGCATAGTTGATGCAGTTCAACTTTAAGGTACTAAGAATTACTCTGACTGGTGGATGAATCTCAGAAGTCTTTTAGATTAAGAAAATATTAGATTTATTGTTGATTAGAGTTTGCTGTAAGGTAATTCTGATAACACATCTCTGAGGATATAAACAAAGAGAGTGTGACCCTCTTTGTTCAAGGTGCTTTATCTTCTTACCCAAGTATGTTTAGTGAGATCAGATGTGTTAGGAGAAGAAGATGAGGCAGATACCCAGGATAAATCCTTAGAGGCAGCATTTATCCAAAGATTAGCAAGAGGGCGTGTAGATAAAAAGTGTTTTCACTACAGTAAGGGTGGGTATTGAAAACCCCTCTACCTTATAAGCATTATAATTGTCTGAAAGACTCCCACAGATTTGTGTTTAACACACATAGACATTTCTAGGGCATATGATGCCAATTTAAGCTGGGTATAAGATACTGCATGTCCCTCTAATATCTACAATATGTTGTAGGAATTGAGAGAGACTTCAATATAATAACTTGCAGAAGTAAAGTTAAGAGTAAAAAATAATGATTTCTTGCAGGTCCAAATTGTTGGGCAACTTAACTTGCTTTTTGTATGCAATACAATAGTTGTATTGTATAATTAGTATGATATTTTATTAGTTGAATGTCAGTTAATAAATAGACATTATATACAATTAGAAATGTCTGTAGATTGGAATCCTTAAATTATACTGAGCTGTGATATATAAATTTGGTTATATAGGTGTGAGACACTTATCCGTCTGGTTAAGGATGGTTGGATTTTCAATCTGACCATAAAAGATTAATTAGTTCATGAATAATGTATTCATGGAGATGACCAAACATATTAAATTGTACATTATATCCCTTTGATTAGTTCAAAGAAGTGAGTACATTAACAACAAATTTTTTGTTTGTTTAGGAAGAATGAGATTCTCATTCACTATACTCCTCTGGGTATTCCAAAAAATTATAATATTTTGAAAATGAGGAATCAAACTTTATTAGATATGGTTTGATTAATAATGAGTGTTATCAATCTATATTTGTGAGTATTTGCTCCGAATACAGCTGCTTATTAAGCAGAGTTCCATCAGAAGCTGCTCTTTTCATTCTGTATGAGTTACAGAGAAAAAGGAAGCCGTATCTTAAATAAGTTAAGACTTGGGGCTGTCTTGCTTACGTAAAATTACGTAGTATAGTATCTTATTTTGTAATAGTTACTCAACAGGATAAAATAGTACCCAAGAGGTATTATGTATAGGTTCATTGTCTATCCTGTTAATACAATAGGATACTAATTTTATGATTCAAAAAAGCGAAGTGTGTTTGTTTCTCGGTATTCCACCATTCTAAAGAGAGAGTTTCTCATAGATTATGAGAATCATAAAAAGATTGAACTTGATGAAATTAATCTAATAATCAATGAACCAAGGATGGAAACTCGGGCTCTGTTAAGCAGTGGCCTTTTAGCACACTCTCCAAATGAGTCAGAAAGGATGTCTAGGTCACATTTTAGGTATAGATGATACCTGAAGGCGAACTTGAAATTTTCTTGGTAGAAGAATATCATCTTTGACCTATAGGGAGTTGATGTTGGACATCGATTCGAGAAGCAGCAAGAAGCCATGAAAGCAATATTGACTATATGCATCAGAATCACGTTTGGGACTTGGTTAAGCTACCCGTGAAAATTGTTCTTATTGGTTGTAAAGAATTTACAAAGAGGTAGTGGGAGCCATAAGGAAGGTAGAGACTTTTTAGGCCCGATATTGGTTCTAGAAAGGTAATCATCAGTGATCTAGGATTAATTTAGAGGAAAGTTTTGGACCACTATTGATGCTAAAGTTAACTAGTATGTTATTGGCTCTTTTAGCATATTTTAACTTTAAAGTTTGGCAGATGAATGTAAAGGACGGAATTTTGGAATGGATATCTCGAGTAAGAGATATTTATGGAACAGCCTGAAAGTTTTACGTCCAACCAAACTTCTGGTCTAGTGTGCATGAAAAGTCAGTGGGAGCATGATAGTCTTCTTGATGCTCTTTGTTGATGACATACTGGTCATTGAGAATGATGTCAGTATGTTATAATCAATCAAAAGTAACTCGTGAGTGTTTCTCCAAAAAGGATTTAGGAGAGGGTTCTTTTATACTAGGTATAAAGCTTTATAGAGATAGAGTTAAGAAGCTGATAGGACTCTTCCAAATTATTTAACATCAATAGACTTAGTGTTCATCTTCGAGGAGAGTGTCTTTACAGATGGAAGATAAGAGAGTTACAATGTCTAACACACTAGATACATCAGCTCTTTAGAAATTGATGTATACTATGATGTGTTTGAGACCTTAGATCAGTTTGACTGTAAGAGTTACGAGCTAATTTTAGTCTGATTCAGGTGACCATCATTTGATGGTAGTCAAACATATCCCAAGGTACCTTAAGAGTACAAAGGATAAGTTTATCAAATATTGAGAAAGTAGCTTACAAGTGAGAAATAACACAGAGTCAGACTCTTAATTTGACCTAGATGATAGAGAATCTACATTTGAAAATGTGCTCATTCTTAATAGTACTAAGCGAGATGGAATTACACTAAATTGGGAATCACTACTAATTTAGATTGGCACAGCGGAAGCCGCAGTGAGGATTCGTAGGTTTATCGCTGGTCTTGGAAGAGTTCCAAGACAGATGGATTCTATCCCATAGTTTTGTAACAAAACAACACCGTTGTAGAAGCTGAGATGCCAAGAGGACACTAGTACTTTAATCATATTGAGAAGAGTCTCATATGACTAAAGAGATCTTGGCTAATAGAGATGTAATTATTTATAGAAGTGCTCTATAAATAATTTAGCGGACCCTCATTCTAATGCTATGACTCTAAAAGTATTTATAAAATACGTAGAGTCGATGTGTATGAGATACCATCTGGAATGGCACTAGAGTAAGTGGTAGATTGTTAGGGTCGATGCTTACGTGCCATCCTTGAATATACATATACTTGTGTATTTATACAAGTGTACATTTCCATTAAATTGCTAATACCCATTTCTATGACATTATGCAATGTAACGTTACAGACATTTTAGATCTGAAGGAGTTCAGGTCAGATCTAAAGAAGTTTAGATAAGGGCCTACAGTTAGGCACGCTAAGAGATATAAATGCTAAATGTTAGCACAGCTAAGTGTTAGCTGGTTATAATAGCGAAGGTCCAAAGTTGGAACATTGTCTGTAATGGGACATAAACCTAGGAATATACCAGTAATTGCATAGTTACAAGAGTTGCAATTGGGTGCCAAAAAATGCTAGTTACGCAAGTATGTTCTCGAATTATCGCTCTTGATCTATTTCTGCCGATGTAGGTCTGTTAGTGGATACCTTTTTATATAGATCAGTATATGTCGTACCAATTGTGAGCTTAGAGCTTGTATTTGCATATGGGTATCCAGTTAGGACTAGATATAGAACAGACTCACGAGAGCCTTCAATAAACACTTTATATAAGCTGTCAACGGAGGGTCCTCTCGAGTTGAGTAGTATACGTGGTCCTTTGACCTGAGTGCCATGGTGGGCTTGTAAGTGATCCACCATACTTTGGTTCCACGCAAGTCATAGACATTTAATGGTGTGACCATTGGGTGTCGCTGGGTATGGTCCAATGTTTATGGAGTCCAGTGTGTACAAATATGGGATCCGTCAGCTCGCATAGGGAGTTTGATATCCAAATGCTTCGAGATTATATCTCAGAAAGTCTTATGGCCACAAGCATTAATCTCTGAAAAGAGTTTCGCCAGGGTTGAACAGTATAGCAAAAGAGTTTGCACATATTGTTCAAAGAGATACAAGTATGGAGATAAGATATAGATGAGCACTAGGGGATTTGACGGTGATGATCTATATCCCCACACATCCAGGATATCATGACGGAAGGACTATACGTATGCGTTGTAACCTCAACTTGTATGGTTCAACGTCCTGATTTATAATATTTGTGACATGTGCGTGGGGCATTGCTCACAGACTCATAGAATAGTTTCATTTGACGAATCAAGCGTAGGACCTAGGAGTCCCGCGATATGGAGTGTACTTGTTGTACATTGGGACAGCATGTCGGATTAAAGTGTTTAATCTAGTAATATTCACCAGAACCACGGGCATACGTGCGTGTCTGTATTTAAGTGTTAATACAATAATTAGTTAATAATTGTTATTTACTAATTGTATAATGACACGTGAGTATTGTGGACCCTCGGTTGAGTTTACCTAAGTACTGGTTTGGTAAAACCCACTTAGGGGTAGGCTTGATAATTATTCATGAATGACAAAATGGTCATTTCACACTTTAATTATTTAATAGTTAAATAATCAAAATATCTTTCATTATAATATATTATTAAATTATATTACATTATATAATATTATATATACATTTATATTTTATTTTGGATGTTAAATAGTTGGCACTGATTTGTAATATTTTATTATTATTATATATAGATTATATTATATAATATATTATATTATTTCTTTATATATATATATATAAAGAGAGAGATGAGAATTGAATTGTGAAAAGTGTGTTTTGAGAGGCATTTTGTCGAGAGAAAGAGAAAAGAAATGGAGAAGAGAAAAGAAGAAGAAACCACTGGGAAGAAAAAGAAGAAGAAAAGAAAATGAAAAAATGAAATTTTTTATTTTTTCCTATGGTTCAAATTGAAGCTACAGTGGATTGCTTCAAATTTTCTATTTCTTATTTTTTTTTAGAAAAGGATAAAACACACACTCAATAATTTTGAAAATTAAGAGTTAATCCTGTACTGGATACGGGGTTACTGTTCTAGCTTACCAAGCCTACTATGTTGGTGACTAGAAATGCCCACGAGTTGGTCTTCATGCGGACTTCGAAAAAAATACTTGTATAACGTTACATATTGAGGTGAGTTCTCTATCATTCTAATATATTAATGTGATTAATATATTTTATTTATTGTGTTTATTACAATTTATACGCTTCTGCTGCGTTTAAATTCGTATTTAAACAATAGGCACAATAGCATATGCATACACCCACATGTACTAGATTCATGACAAGTCTCCCACTTAGGATTAATATATTAAGCACTAGAATAATGATCACCTAAATAAATCATTACCTAATAAATATAATTATTTTAATCATATTAGGTAAATTAATAGTCAACATCTAGGCCCCTCATTATATTAAAATACAGTGGCCATGATTATCATATTATCTAATAATATAATAATAATATCTAATTTAATTATTTAAAATAATTTTGAATAATTACTTTTTACCTTACTAGTTTTTACTACCAAGGTTAAATGATAAAACTAAGGTAAAATCAAATCATGGAAGAAATTTTGCCATTTGTCAACATCTTATTAATTAACAACTCTTGTTAATTAATTTAATGATTTACTTAACAATTAAGTCTTGACAAATGTATATCCCGAGGGATCCCGAAATAATTATTCTATTTTTCTAAAATTTATTAGATCAAATTATTCAATCTAATCCCCTACCCTAGTGCTCAACGAGTACACTTCATATTGTGAGACTCTCTAGGTCCATACCTAATTTATCATATGGAGCTCCTCCATACGTCCATGAACGATGCCCCCCTACACGTTACGGATATTACAATTCAGAGCGTTAGACCATGTAAGTTAAGGTTATTGCATATTTGTATAATCCCTCAATCATTTATATCCTAGAAAAGCAAAGATATAGATCATTACCGTCAAATCTCTATTTGCTCAAACATCAACTTGTCTCTAGATTTATATTTCCTTAAATAATATCCATAAATACTTTTATGATATTTTTTATCCCTTTGGAATATATTTTCTGAGATTTATGCTTATGACCATAAGACTTTCTAAAATATAATATTAGAGCATCAGGATATACAACCCACTCATATGAGTTGATGGATCCCATATCTACGCACACCAGACTCCATGAGCATCGGATCATACCCAGCGCACACAGCGGTTAGACTATAAAAGGTTTTTTACATGTGTTGAACCAAAGTATGGTGGATCACTTACAAGCCCACCATGGCGCTTAGGTCAAAGGATCACAAATACTACTAAACTCAGAAGACCTTCCATTGACGGCTTTATGAGATGTCTATTGGAGGTCTTTGTGAGTCTGATCAATATCCTGTCCTCATTGAATACCTGTATGTCTATACGAGCCTCCACTAAGCTCATAGTTTGCTAAAACTAACCATCTGGACCATCCAGATATAGACATACACTAATTTATATTAATGGGTTCCACCGATAGACCCACATCGATGAAATTAGATCAGGAACATTATGTTTGAGAACATATATGCATAATGACATTTCTTAGCACCATCTGCAACTCTTTACAACTATATCATTATAAATATATTCTCAGGTCATTATCCCATTTCAGACAATGCTCTAACTATTTAGATTTTGCTAACTCTATTAATGTGCTAACTCTTAGCACTGATCTAAACTCATTTAGACTATATTTGAACTCCTTCAGATCATACAATATCTGAAACGTTACAAGCATCTCACCATTTATTATAAATAATATTAACAATTTTATTAGAAATGATAATTGTATAAATACTATCATTGAATATTTATATATAATGGGATGACAGATAAGCACAAATCTCAATAAATTTTACTTATCGAGGGTTATCCAACTACTGTCATTCTAATGATTGGAGCATTAGTTTTTTCCTAATGGGTTTCAAGAACTATCGCAAGGAAGGTAAAGTAATTTTTCTCTTCCTTTGCTATTGAATTCCTATTTGTTTATTTTTTCTAAGACTCTCTCGATCTATTTTATTCTATAGATTTTTAAGCTTTCATAGAAGATCTTCCAGTTGTAGTTCTCGACTTCTTTTGCAAAGCCCCTAAAAAAACAAAGGTGTTTAGAAAAAGAAAAAGAAAATCTAAGAGCATACCCTAAGAATGTTAACTTAGAGCCTTCCCATATTAAAAAAATAGAAGACTATCGAGATTAGTGTTAGTGTGGTTCTAGAGGTTATTCCAAAGGTGTCTAAAGCTATATGTCCAGTTTTTAAGGTTCAAAGATAGCCAATGGAATTTTCTAAGGCTGTACCAAAGCCTTATGCAGGTGGTGAATCAGTTCTTAAGGTCCCAAAGGAATTTATGAAAGAAGGGGGCTCTATTATAAGTCTGCGATAGGGCTTTTTAGAGTTGAGAAGGCTTTTATACCCATTTAAAAATCCTCTTATGGAGGGCTTCATCCTTTTGGGTAAGTTTAAAAATGTCTTTTAATGATTTCTATGTTTGTTTATGTCTTGATTTTTATTGGGTTGATTTTGACTTTCCATTCTTGACTTCTTGATTGTTGTTCACATAAAAGTTGATCAATATTGATAACGACTTAGAGGGTCATACTCCCCCTTAAGAACGAAGCAAGAAAAAGAAGTAAGATGCCTCATTCATAGACTAAAGTAATGAAAAGAAGGGCAACTATTCCTCCCTAACTAAGAGTAGGAAGAGGGGTCACACTCCCTTCTAATTTAAGAATAAGTTGAGGGAGTGCAACTCCTCATTCTTTATCAAGGATGGAGAGAAAAAGGGATGGGAGGATGAGAGTTTAGTTAGATGGATACATTCCCCATTAAGGAAGACACTAAGGGAGCCTCAAATAAGGGTTCCTTAGTTTATCAATGAGTTTTCCCTTTGGTTCTAAAAGGGGATGGGGATATTGTTAAGGAGTCTACCATCCTCTATTTCAATAAGGAGAGTGCTATTTCAATTTCGTCATATTTGTTTACTAAAACTAATTTGGATTTTATTCCAATGATGATGGAGCGAAAAAGTTTGGCTTTCATGATCATGGTGAGTATAAGTTAATCTCTATTTTATTTTATTATTAATTTTTTTATCTTGACTGGGATGGTTCTTAATTTTCTTTCCCTATATAGGCTTTCTAGGATAATGCTTGTACATTGGAGATGTACAAAAATGAGATGAAAGTTATTCAATGTGAATTGATTGAACTGAGGAGGTATTTACATTTAGAGTATGTAGGCAATGTCCTACTCTGTAGGCAAAACATTGTCCTTCGAAATGATCTTGAGAGGATGAAGGAAGAGAATAGGAAAATTTGTGTTGAATATGTTGAGAGGGCCATTACTGTAGATATTAGGCAAGTGGTGTCTTTGTTGGCAACTAGATTTATGAGTTGAGGACGACTAATGAAGGCTTAATGCAAGAAAAGATATCTCTTGAAGAGGAAAATGCAATGATGAATTCCTCGAAGGACACTTCAAAGTCCAATATGAACAAGCTGTAAGATAATCTATCCATGGTGAGTGTTGAACTCGAGAAAAAGCACGATAAGCTATGGGCAGCAGCTAACCGTTATGCCGATTGGTGTGGATTTGCTGAAGGCATATGAGGCCTTGAGTGCCTGAGTGGGAGAAGACTACTGAAGAACTAAGGATAGCTCTACAAAGTTCCAAGCTACTGTAGAGATTTTAAATGCTTAGTGGAAGCATAGGTTGGATGCTTTAATAGGGCATTATAAATGTTAAGTGAAGGTATTGTTTTCAGGAAGCTTTCGTAGAGGTTTTAGGTTCAAACGAGAGCTTTTTGAGTACAAAGAGTTCTTTAAGGATTTTTATATAGTATGTAGCTGGTATAAAGGCTAGTCTGCAAGGCATTATGATGATAAGCCTCATTAAATAAATTTTATTCTATTAGAGAAGTTGTCTCAAAGGATGATCCAAATGTTGTGAAGTTCTTTGAGGGATCCTATAATGCTAGAACGGATTAGTAGTTCCTCCATTTTCAAGTCTCATGTTTTTTCATTTTGGAAAAACTAAAGCCATGATTCCATGTATAAATTATCTATTAACTTTATTCCTTTCATTTTGGTCTTATTAGTAAATTTCTAAGTGTTGTTATCATGGTATGTGAGATTAAAATTTATAATGTGTGTGAAAATTCTTAGTTTTGCTTACCGTATATGAAATTAGAAAACTTAAAAATATACTGAGTCTTGTTTATAATACAAGAGAAATAATGAAATTATTTCCTTATTATGAATGCATTTGCTTTATGAAGGTTATTTTGTAGGTCTTTGCTCTTTTTTGAATCTTTAGCATCCTGTGCTTCTATGTTTATTATCGTATGATAGTGAGGAAGTGTAGCTAAAGCTCCATGACTTCCGGGGAAGGTATTGAGCCTTTGTAGAGGGATGATATCATCTTTTCTTTGTTCTTTCGAGGAAATGTAGTCAAAGCTCCATGACTTCTAAAGAAAAGATGTTTTTTTGTGGAAGGGTGGTCTTAAGGACTTTAACTCTTTCGTGTTTGATTTTTGTGGAATGGTGGTCCTAGGTGTAATATCCAATCCCTATTAGTAGTATTGGCGCCTAGATTTCGGTATAGAACAAATAAGACACCGTAGGGTTACTCGATTTTAACCCTATTAGAAATATTTTCTTTATAGTGCACGTGAGAGATATTAGACCTAATTTAGTAATTTCACACTCGATCGGTGCGCCAGACGACCCTAGAATATTTTTAGAATTTTTCTCTATTGGCTTGGAAAAGAGAATTCTAATTTACTACATGAATTTCCATTTAAGGGTTATGTATGGAACAAGCCTTTGTTGAGAAACATAATCCATATATTAGAGAATGGACCAATTAGAAAAAATCTCATGGATTGCCAAGTTGGAAGTTCTAGTTAGTTCTTTGAACTATTCTAACTAAATAGTTACAAATGAACTAATTACATAATTGGTTTTTAACTAATGGCAAATTAGAAGTTTTAAGTAAGTTGAAGGGTAAAATGGTAAATTGAGGGAGCACTATATATATGTTAGAAGTGTAGTAACCAGTATCTACAACTGGTAAGAATAAGTATTTATAAATGTATAAATATACGTATTTTATTTGTATGTTGGTGATACTTGATTTATATATTGTTATTAGTAGTGTTTGTATAGGTTAAGGTGATACTATTAGCATTGGGTTTAATTGCAAGACTTTAGATTTATTTTAGGGACCAAATTGTAATACTTTGAAAGTTTTAGGGGTAAATTCGTAAATACCAAAAATTAGCCACTTAGTATAAAAGTACACTTTTAAAACCCTATTTCTCTCATTTTGGTCGAGCTACCTCTTTTAGAGAGAGAGAAGAGAGAAAAAGAGGGGAGAGAAAGAGAAGAAGGAGAAGAAAAAGAAGAAGAAATTGGAATTTTGGATTTTAAGAGGTATATCACAACTATTTCTCAATTTATTGGTGTTAATTATGTTAATTTCTTTAAGTTTTGATTTCTGGAAATATGTATAATTGAGGATTTGATGTGTATTTCGTATGATATTTTGAGAATTGATGATGATCTATAAGATAGTTTGATAAATCATGATGGATTGTAGAATTTCTGCTTGATAGTCTCTTGATCCAAGAATTTTATAAATTGTTGTGATTCGATTCTGGTTTTGGGTTTTGAGTATATGAAATTAGACATGTTTAGGATCATCTGAGACTTTGAATCGATTCAAAATTCCAGAAATTGAATTTGTTGTGAATTTACCAAAATGACCCTGAAATTCTGAAAATTTCCTATGTGAACAGTATAATACAGTGACGAACAATGTTTGTCCTACTGAATGATCTTTAAAAATTACGAATTTGTGGAATATGATAATTTTTTATGTCTAATATGATATACTCGGAATTGAGAATTTAGATCAATGTGGTTGAAATGTTATGATTTTCTAAAGTATATCCGCTCATTACAGTATTTGATTAACAGATTTTTAAAGCTATGGAATAAAATAGTTTTAAAATATTTTTGGCAGTGATTTGGAAGAGAAATATTTATCATGGACTGAGATATGTGTTAAGAATAATTATGTGATAGTTTTATAATTTTTGAGTTAGTATATGATTTTATAAAATTGGGAGATTGAATACTGTTCAGTAAGTATCTTGATCCTGTCAGGTTTGTAGTTTGGATTCGATGGTGTGTATGGAATGGATTGTGTAGGAATTTGGATATAATATTCATATATAAGAAGTATATATAAGTCAAGAATGATATATTCTGATTTCGGAGTAATTGGACATCATTTGATTTATTAGAAAATTTTGTTAAGTGTAAGTGGTCAGAATGACAAGTTTTGAGAAATCAAGTATTTAGACCAATTTGATGTGTTAAATGCATTGTGTATAATTTTGTAAGCTATTTAAGTATTTGTGTGAATTGTGAGGCTTATGAAAGGATTGATCTCCATTGATAGGTTAAGGAGATTTAAGCCTTGTAGCTGTAAGTGCTAAGAGGTAAGTATACTAGACTTACTACTGGAATCACAATAAACATAATAATTGTTTTGTATGATTTTGTAAATGGGGTTAAGAATATGTTTATGATATGTCAAAGTATATTTTGATATGAAATGTGAATATATGTTTATGAATGTGAGCATTGACATTGAGCATGGACATACATGTGTTTTTGAAAGTGAGCTTTCCAAAATAAGATGCGTTTAACAAAGAAAGCTTTTGAAGTGTAATATGTCCATGAGAAATATTTTGTGATTTGAGGGTACTTGAACTCACTGTTAACTTAGTAGGCATTCTATGTGATTTGTGGAGCCTTTATGTGTGGCATTTCCTTCGGGATTGGTATATGTTATGTGTTCCGTATGTAGGGAGGATCCTATTGGTACCTAAAGGAAGTGTGAGTCATCACATTCGTGTGGTGGCATATTGGTACATGTGAGAGGACTCACCGATGATCAGGGTGAGGGTTTGGCTTTTACCTTCGGGCATAAGCGTTATATATGTGTGATTTAAAGACCTCACTTGTACTATTCCTCTCATACGGTATGTCACCTATGAGTGACATTTGGCTCATTATGTGATATGTGATATGTAAGTCCTACTAAGTAGTAGTCGAGTAATGGTATTCCTATTATGTGTTTTGAAAGAATGTGTAAGCGCTTACATGATATGCGATTTGATAAGATTATGATTTTGATTGATCACAGCATATCATACATATGCATTGTGTACATATATGTATTTGTATTTGATATATGAAAAATTAGTATGCTTACTGAGTTTTATACTCATTATAGTTTATGGTGATTTCAGGTAAATAAGGTACATGTGTGCTTAGCGGATTTGGCAAGGCTTCTACTGTTCCTTGGGTTCCCTAAGTTGTTAGGTTGCTAAATGTTTCATTTGGGGACACGTGGGATAAGATATTTGATTAGTCCATAGTGAATAAATACCTATGTATTATTTTATTGTGTGTGGTTGGACTTAGTTTAAGTTTCACCAAGTATAGTAATGGATTGATTTTAAGTAAGAATTTACAATGAATATATTCTGGGCTTCCGGTAACAAAGTTGCTACTGGTGACGTAGTAGAGTGTTAATCTCTGAGAAAACTCTGCGTATCTCCGGTTTACTAATTGTCCCAGTCATAATTCAATTGCTATAATTCTGAAAGAAATTAAAATGAATGTTTAAGTATTATTGAATGAATGTAAGTGATGTCGTGTGTCAGATCTTTTGGGTCTGGGGCGTGACAAGAAGTGTGTAGAAATTTGAAGAGAGATCAAAACCAACACTTAGCCAAAAAAAAGAAATTAATTCGAGCTTCAAAGGGGGGTGCTACTACAGTGACTATTCAAGTTTTTTTTTCATGATTTTTCATGTGTAATCAAGCCAAATTAAGGTTACAAACTAATCCCTAAGCTCAATTGAAGTCTCTATTAGTGGAAATTCAAGAAAAAGAGGTAAGGAAAAGCATCTTTTATGAGTTTAATAAGTGAGAATTCAAGAATGTGTTAATTGATGTTCTTATGTGTATTCTTGGCTTAGATTGAGTTGAATTCTAGTTTGGAGCTTGAAGGAGTCATCAATTTGAAGAAATTGGCAAGGTGAGAATTAGGGTTTTTGGTGATTTTGTTGTAGAGATTTCAATTGATTGTAATTAGGGCTTTAGAATGAAATTGGCATGATTTTGTTGTAATTGGAACAAGAAATTGAGAAAAGGAAGGTGTTGGAACCTAGGGTGAAATTCTGCCACTTTAGGGAAGTTAGGAATTGAGTGGTGTTTTGATTGAATTGTTGTGTGTAAATGATGCATATTGTGAATTGAATGTATATGGTTGATGAAAAAACCCAAAAATGAAGAAAATGAGACATAATTGTCCATGTTGGAAAGGTGAAGGGAAAGTATGTCCAATCAAATTATAAGGTGTTCAATAATTTTCATGGCGCCGGATGGTGAGTTAGTTTCGATTATGGCTCCGTAACTAAAATCGGGAAGTAGTTTACATCTGGGCTTTGTATGCCGATTAGGGCATTTAGTAGTTAAATGAGATTCTAGTGTTCGATTTGGTTCTAAATGTCATTTATGGCGCGTAGGTGAGGATAACCGAGAGCGTTAACGGGAGCAGGAATCGGGAGCGAAATTGAGCGCGGATCGGTTGTGAGTGAAAATTTGCCATTTCTTTTACTTTTCGGTTATTATGTTTTCGCACAATGACTATGTATGTTTTATGAGCTTTTGATGCATAAACATGATTTATGATCTTGATATATTCATAAACATGCTTTTACATGATCGATTTGTGAAACAGTCTAAAATATTTGGATTTGTTTTAAGGCCATTGGTACCCTCAGATTATAGTGGTGATGATTGTATTAGACCCGACCGGTATATCCCGTGCACATGGGCAGGTCTTGGGGGTGTGTCACTAACTTCGGGTAGTCGGGATGTCGAGTCATGTGAGTCGCTCTATGTGTATGGGATATTGTCTGGCTATATGCATGCGATGTAGGATTCCGCTGCGTAGCCAGTGAGATGTCTTGAGATGTCACTGTGGGTGTTGCTAGTTGAGGTGCCCCGTGACCTACTCACGTATGCGGTGCTAGTTGAGTCGCTACGTGGGTATAGAGCTTTAGAGTTACCATTGGTAAAGTTTAGAAAGAAAATGGCCGAGCGAGAATTTTACTAGTTTTCCATTTACCGATAGCATTTATGCATTTATATGCACACAACAGTTATTATGTTATACAGATTCTGAATATAGTTTTCCAAAGATGTAGATAAAACCCGCTCGGCAAGATTTCATTAGCATATGATATTAGAAACCATTTTACAATTTTACATCCGTTTTAGAAGCATAATTTCTGCATGTACTTTAGAAATTGCTATCTTTGTATAATATTCTTGTAATTGAATTCTCATTTACACTCACTGAGCTCCTTTAGCTCACTTATTTTATGTTTTATGTTTTAAACCCCTTTCCCTGGTGCAGGTCTCGGAACGCAAGCTGCTGATTCTCTTATCACCGAGTAGTGGGCCGAATCCAAAGATAATTTTTGTACATGTAAATGTGCTAATAGCACTCTTTACTTTATGCATAATAGTTGTAGGCATGTATATTTGTAAGTATGTGTTAAATCAAGAAGAAGAGATTTTCAGTTTATGATGATCGTTTTTACTTTTTATGATTATGCTTATTTTGTGATTTACACGAAATAATTGAGTTGTGTTGGATTTTATTTGAAAAGGACCAGAGGTCCGAATTGGTAGAATTGAGATGGGTTGGAATTAGAAGTGAAATTTCTTTGCAGGTTTATATGGATTTTTCGAAAAACAGGGGAAACTCTGTCCGTTTGTTTTTAAAACTAAGATGTCATTTTCATGTATATTACTAGATCTTCTTAGTAGTAACAAGAATTAAAAAGGGGTTCGCCTCGTGAAATTTCTTAACTTACCCAGTTAGGTTCGGAGGAACTTCCGTCGGGGTGCTCGGCAGGGCCGCTGGGATCTATAGTAAAGGGTCTCGGGTCGGGTCCTGTCACTAGGGACACCAACACTTTTGGGGTTGATCCCTTGAGAAAAAGTGGTTTCGAAGACTTTAACCTTTATGGGTTTGATCTTTTAAAAAAGAGCAGCCTTAGGGACTCCTACCCTTTCGGGTTTAGTCTTCTGTGAAAGGATAGTCTTAAGGACTTCGACCCTTTCAGAGAAAGCCTCTTTATCATCCGATCTTCTAAAAAAGTGTAGCTGTGACTCCACGACTTCCGAGGAAGGGTTTGATGTTCTATGGAAAGGTGCAACTAGGAACTTAGACCTTTTTAAAGAAAACGTTTTATCACCTTAGAGTTTAAAGAAGTGTACCTGAATCACTATGATTTCCAGGGAAGGTGTTTAGTTTTCTACAAAAGTCTTAGTCATAATTGTATGAGAAGATAAAAAATATAATCTTATTAGTAATTGAATTGAGAAGAGATAATCATAGAATATATTTTAGTTTGGATATGTTCTATAGAGTAAGGATGGGTTTCCCCTCTATAGTTAGCAGTAGGTAGGCTTTGTGGTCTAAATTTTTGATGACCTTATAAGGTCTTTTCCAAATTTTTGTTTACCATATAAGGTTTTTTTTTCTTTCGGGAGGCCATACCTTCCTTCTATGTAGTAGTTATAAAAACTTCTTTCATCGTTGTGTCTTTGTCTTCCTCTTCTCTTATCCACTATTCTAATTTTTGGCTTATCAGTTTGAAAGAGGTGAAGTTCTTTTGAACAAGATATCAATAGTAAAGAGTGAATGTCCTTATTGCCTTTCGATATGTTTGTGCCACAATTTCTGTATCGTCGTTTTTCAATTTCATTAACCTCCTTGTTAAACTTATTTAAGAAGCTTTTAATCGATTCATTCTCCCTTTACTTTAGGAAGAACAAATTTAATTTCATTTTCTTCTTCTTCCTATTCCGTATATACTATGTGATGAATTGAGCAGTTAGTTCATCGAAGGGTGAGATCGAATTCTTCTTTAGCCATTGAAACTACACTTGAGTAAGATCCTTGAGACTGGAAAGAAAGGTAATGCAATTCAGAAAGTCATCAATTGAGTGCATTATTATCTTCGCGTTAAAGTGAAAAATATGCTCCTCAAGAAAAACATACTGATGCTCAAGTCAGTATTTTTTTAAAAGAGAGTGCTCAATATGTCGAGTGCTTCAACAACCAGCAAGATGTTACGAATAATTGATAATCTAGAATTGAGTAATGACTAATAAATTATATCAGTGAATATATAATTCGAGTTATTTATAATGCATGTATTCAAATCATATATCAATGAATATATAAATGAGTTATTTTAATGTAAAATAATGATTAAATCAATTTAAATTTGAATAATAATTTTAATCCATTATCACTTTGTTTTATTCTACATTACCTAATTTTAAGATCTATTGGTTGATGAGTCAGGTAAAGGTTACCTGTGATGAGTTTTTTTTTATAACTGAAATCCACTTAAATATAAAAAATTAAACCTGTTCTGGAGTCAGCTGAAATTCAAAACATGCACAATGATGACTAATTGAACCCTTGGATAATGGACCTAACATTCATATATTAGAAAATTGAACCAACAGGTTTACGAGGATTCACCATCATTTTCCTAAGGTGAAATCCACGTGTTACTTCTTAACAATTGATGCAAGAAATCAAAAGCGAAAACCATTCACTTATGACTAATGCTTAATTTTTTCTTTATTGAACTTGTGTATTAAATTAGACAACGGCGAGGCATAGGCATGATGAGGCACGACACAATTACGCATATGGGACAGGCCAGATTTTCTAGTAAGGCAAGAGACTTTCGATGTGTTTTACTTTCTTTACTCATTTGACTTCAAATTTGTGTGTATATATATATATAGCCTACAATTTGAACATGGCCAAGTCGTAGAGCCAGTTATATCATAAATATGGATTAAACTAAATGAATAATTAACAGACTTGATGACTTAACAAAGCAGATGTTACGTTGTTAATCTTGGATTAGTATATGTTATCTTTTTCATTATTATATGTTTTCTTATAATTATTATTTGAATCCAGCTATTAACCCAATTTATGATCAGTTTTCCTACTAACCTGAAACCAGATTGGATGAAAGATTTAATAGGAATGGGGTTCTTTTTAATTTTTCCAATTACTTAATCATAACCAACATTCTATCTCTAATCTTATTTGAATAGATGAACCTCTAGCTACTAAATGTATGATCCAGATAACATGAGAAATAATTAGTGTAAAATAGTTTTATTAGCGAACACGACATTGTTTACGTATGGTTTATATTAGAGATCTACACATAATCAGAAATATTGCTTGTAGCTCCTAGACTTGTTACCTTCCCCTTTAATAATCTATGCTATATCTTAAATATCATCACAATTAATAAATATATACAACTCTTAAGGTAATTTGCATCCTATTTGTATATTAATGTACTTTAATTTTTTATGAGAATTACTCCTTCTAATTCTATACGGTGTGTTCAATGTTTAAACTTGAGGTGAATCTAGCTTCGGATGTGTTTGGATTTGGAGAGCTTCTTGGAGTTTCTGCATTGCTGACTCTTCGACAGAACCGCTGCTTGAAATGGCTCCACTGCTTCAAAAAGTTGACCATCAGCATCCTGATTTTGTTATGTAGAAGCAGATTTTCATAATTAATTTTCCAGTTGCAGTGACTGAGATATATTGCGAGAGCAACTGTGGAAGTGCCTGCTGTTATTGCAAAAAGTACCCAGTAGCCTGTGAGGCTGAGACTTGAAATGTCATCATCTATGTCCACTTCCATGCATTTTTCTGCAGCAATCATGTTGGTCTCTATTTCTTTTAGCTTGCCGCTTTCGGATACCTTCAGTAGTGCTTCAGTTACGCTTGGAAGAAGAGGAGAGCCCTTCGCAAATGCCTGCGCCACAATAAGCCCATTAAAATCATCCATGATACTCTAATATTTTGAATAATTATAACGAAAGATATAATAGCCTTAACTGGGTGCTAGTTTGTTCAACTGGTAAAACTTTGAGGAGCCACACTAAGAGGTTTAGAGTTTAGATTTTACTCACACGAGAACTTCACACCAGACAGAAAAAAGGTTTTGTTTTATATTAATGCAGTTAAAAAACATAATACTCTTAAATTAGCGTCACCTCACTTAAATTACAAAACTTGAGATACAAACTTACATAAGTAGTATCACTTATTTTATTTTATTTTTTAAATACATATATTGAACCTTCTTTAAAATATTTCTGCATGGTTTGAAATACATCTTTCTCGTAAGGGAGGTTGCTAACATATTTTAAGAGAAATTTCAGATCAATAAATATGCTTATTATATATGTTTGTGTTCTTTGGATATATATTAATATTCATTCATACAAGTTCTGTTGAAGGGTAAGACCTATTTATGTTCCTCTAATTTTGTGTTATTTTATCTTTTACCTAATAAATATTTCACGTTAGAAAAAAGGGGAAATTTATGATCAATTTCATCAAGTCTATGAATTTAAATATTAGAAGAGATTTCTAATGACTTTGAGGTGCGAAGAAGACTTACGAATGCAAGTCCTCCAACTTTGTAAGTTGGCCCAGCTGTGGTGAAGCTTTTGCAGTATCTTGCATGAAATATTTTGGCCACAGCAACTTCAAGAAATATGGCATCAATCTTTCTACTTTTAAGGTCATGTGCATAATCTTCAAGAGAGGAATAACCCTTGAGGTTTCTTGGGTTGAAGCGCAATACATCCACCAAATATCTTGCTACAAATGATACATTAGAGTAGCCAACTAATGCATTGTTATGCTGCAGAGTCTCAATGTTATCTACTGTCGGTTCGAGCCCTTGTACAGTGAGCATGCTGGTGAGATTAGCCGTGTATGTCTGGGTAATGATTAGTGCCACAAACAGCCACACCATCATTGTCATCCTTGATAAATTGCTGTGTAGTCTTTCGCCTTTGATCAGTCACATAAACCCAAAAAAGTAATATCAGCCACATAATATCGTGATCTTAGTGCAGAAACTCTAAAAGTGTGTTTATGTATAAAAGAAGAATTTTGTCAACTTAGAAAAGCTCAATTTTCGGTGGATGCATAATAGGTCATTAGATCCCACTTTCTTTAAGATATTTCGATGATATAAGTATTTTTTTAACGAGTTCTTAGGACAGATAATAAATAGAGATGCTCTTGAATTACTTAGAAATTGTCAGAAAAGATGAGATCTAAAATTAGAAAGACAATCGATTCTTGATGGATGCATTATATACAATCAGATTCTCACTTTCTTGATTTCAAAACCAGCGTAGTTTTTAACGCGTATTCGTAGGACACATAATGAATATTATACGAAAAGGAAGCTCCTTACCATGTGAGGAGAAAAGTGAGCTGAATGATAACCATAGAAAGACTCCCACTTGATGCAAAGCAGAGCCTTTAAGCTCAGGCCAGTTATTGCGCTCTATTAGCCACACTACAAAGCCATTGTAGACGCTTATGACGGCTACCAAAATCCACATGGTCCTTGTAAAAGGTTTCATGAATAACAAAGCTTTGTTGCTTGATTTTTGAAGAGGGACTATCATCACCAATCCAGATTCTGTGTATGGGTGTGTGAAGTCTGCGTACTGGCATCGCCTGGCCACTATTGCTACATCCCCAACTACCGCATCAAATTTCTGCTCCCAATAAGCACAGACAATTGTAAGTATGATTAGATTTAATTTTGTAATTAGTGATCATCATCGCATGAATTCAAATTGGAATTTTCAATGCTAAAATGGAGCTGATGTTTTAGTATTAGTACAGATTGCGTACCTTCAAGTAAATTTGCTTCACTATATCATCGTATGAACCACTGACCGGAGAAAAATTATATGACAAGTAGTATGGCAGCTCCTCTACTGCAGCTTTGAAGAGATCAATTGAAAATCCTTCGAAGGAAGTGACATTTCTCAACTCATCATACTCAACTTTCACATACTGTTTGAATTCGGCTCCGACGGGCACGCCAATTCTTATTGGTTGATCACTTGCTGGAATTGTCCATCCTTTGGGCGTATACAAAGGTTCACCTGGCCAAATGACTCGTTTCAAATCTATCATGGAACAATTGTAGGTAGCAGAATCATTGATCGTCTTCCAGAATCGTCCATGTGTCCAAAACCCTAGTACTCTGTAGCTCCTTCCTATCACATTGATTATTTGATAAATGTGGGCTGGAGCTACCTTCTGATCATTCATAAATTGAAATTTTCCTGTTAAACCATCAAAATCACTAAGCAAAATCCTTTGGAACAACTTTTGATTTCCCATCTTGTTGCTCTCCTTCATTGCTAAAGCTACTGACCAAACAGCATCATAGGCTTGAATTGCTAAAGCACCAGGCTCGTGGTTATCCTCTTGAGGATATTCCGAGCCAAATCTTTTGCGAAATCTCCAGTAAAAATCCTGGAACTTAGGCTCGCCTTCAGGAAAGTAGCTTCTGACCCCTACAACTCCTTGCATTGAGGAGATGGTGGAGGCATTGATGGAATGCACAAAACTAGTAGAGGCATCTGTAGTGATCCATACGTAATCCTTTTCCATCATTTGCATTTTCTTCGCCCTTTCAAATAGATGCACGGCCATTTCTAAGGACAAATGAACTACGAACACTCTACATTGGCCCTTTTTAAGCTTCTTAAGCACTTTGGTTAGTTGAGAAGAAGGAAAAGGTGGGAGAGCAAGAACGTGCATAATTTCAACTCGTGCTTCTCTTAAGGCATCGAAGAGATGAGATATGACTCCAGTAGCCGAAGAATCTATGTCTTCATAAATCACAGTAACTTGGCGCCATTCCCAGGATTGCACAATATCAGCTATTGCTCTCATTTGTGCTCGCTGGTTTGGTGAAGCTTGAAGCAGAAATGGCCATCTCTCTGTTGCCCAATTTGGAGTTGCCTCGGAAAAAGAAAGAACTGGAATCTGTTTGTCGCTTGCTATCTCCGCAACCGATGATATCTCTTCCCATGTCTGTGGCCCTATAATTGCTTCAACTTTTTGTTGATTCATAAGGTCCATGGCTGTAATTTATGAAAATATCATGCGCATCAATATGTGTACACACACACACACACACACACACATATATATATATATATATATTGCTCTGGATTTAGACTAACATAAAAGAAAAAAAAGCATCCAGTACACGTTCCTTTAAAAAGAAAATTTCCCTCCTATCTTTAATCATTTGTTTTCCCCTAATTTTATCATGTACAAAGAGCATATTATGAAATGAGTAACGCTATGTTTATATAACTGGAATACAAAATTTGTATCTTAGACGTACATCACTGATACGAAATACATTCATTTTTTTGTATTTTTTTATTTTGAAAAAAAATAAAATAAATACATAAAATATCTTTGACCTCTCCTATATTATATTATGGTTTAAATATAGACAAATTTCAAGCTTTAGAAAAATATTAATAACCTTCCATGTATGTAAGGGAGATTTTCGACTAATTTCAGGGAAGGTTCTTGGAAAAAATAAACGAAAACTCAACAGTTAGGCCAAATTTTTGACAATTTTGTTTTTTGTTTTGTAATTTGAAGAAGAATATTCTTAATGAATATAAGAAATTTCGTGCATATTGTACGAGATGTGGACGGCGTTTATCCTTTGAATATGTCTACTTTCTTATTTGGAGGTGGTATTTTCGGTGAGTTAGACTTAAGTTTTAGCCTCAATAATATCATAAAAAGCTTGAAAATATAACTTGATTGATGACAAGGTGCTTCAAAAACCTAAATTGAGAAATCTAATTAGTTTCTTATTTAGAAATTGAGTGACTTCTTCTTATTCTTCTTCTTCTTCTTTTTATTATTATTATTATTATTATTAAGTTTTAAGTTAATGAAAACAATACGAGGTAATAATAATTTTTTAAGAATAATATTATTTTTTTCAAATTGATTTTAACATTTTCTATCTTAATAATGTGTTAAGTAGTTATTGAATAATAATTTTTTTAATTTCTAAAATCACCATCATTTTTTTAAAATTATTTTATTTATAATTATTATATACTTTTTTGTTTGGATTGAATTAAATTTAATAGACTTGTCGAAGTAAATTTATGAATAAATTTATTAAAAATAGATTTTAAAATATTTAATTCAATCCATCGATCTATTAATTTTTTTTTTCAAAAAAAAGTTTGGATTAGATGAAGAATATTGAATGAATTAGATTGGATTCCGAACACCAGAGTACAATATAAAGAGGGTCAAGATTTCGAATTAATGCAAATATAAAAGGAAAATAAAATGTTGGGTATCTTATAAAAGAAACGACCATAAATAGTTTGGTAAGTTATGTCACTATTTGGTTTAATATTTTTATGTCGTCTTCATTACTCTTTATTTACAACTGAAGTCAACAGAATCCTCTAATAGTGAATTGAGAGGACTACTACTAAATACATTAAACAAAATTCAATTAACAAAAGACAAAGATGTAAATTTTTTTAATAGAAAAGGTTAAATACATAAATATAAGATGAAATAGTTGTTGCTATTTGTTTCAATGTCGAATTATTGGTTTTAGCTAAACATTTTATATAAATAAAAAAAGATAAACTTTCTCTTTAGTCTTGGGTCAATGACTTCTTAATTGAAAGGTTAATTTTCTCATATAGATAATACATATTCTGGCTCGTTGAATTTTTTCGCGTTTCTAATAATGAAATTATTAGAACTTAATAGAGAAGAAATACCGTATCATAAAATTTTTGTAAGATATTTTTTGTCTTTTGATTTAATCCCTTATTATTTGATAATTAAGTCAGTTTTTAATTAAAATAAAATAGATGAAACTCTTAATAAGAGACCAAATGCAATGCAATAAAGTAAATAATTTTGTTCTTCAACAATTAATTTCTTATACGATACTAATTAAGTTGATTTGAACAGAAGAAGTTTGCTTGAATGTTTATATTTTATCAACAATAAAGAAAGAGACAACTTCTTGTAATTCCTATAATAGAGTAAGATACCAAAATTATATTAAAAAAATAAAAAAAAGAATTATATTAAATAAAAAAAAGAATGAATTTCGCCTCTTGATGAAATCTAACTTTTTTTTTGGCTTAGTTTTTTAATTTTTAGAGTTCTGAGATTAAAAAAGAGTAGCAGCAGTGTGATAATTTAGAATCAAGTCATTATTTTCAAGTTAGAGACTTCTAAAAGTATGTGTTTTAGTGGTTGATTAGGAAAATTTTAAATAAAAAAACCTTAACCCTATAATATTTTAGATACTATATGTTACAATCTCGTTAAAATAATATTAACCAAGATTACACTATTAGAGGATACAAATCTATATATTGCATCTAGTCAAACAAATAATTTATATAACCTTTGTTATATAAACTATTGTTTATAAATTATCGCCACATATTAAGAATTAGTTAGATAAAAATACAAAAGTTAAATACAATTAATAAAAATAAGTAATTTAAAATAATGTCAATTATGTATAAGAAAATTGTCGGTTTTGTTTTGAAGTTTATTTGAATTATTCAATTAGTCTTTATATATATATATATATTTTAAATATTTTAGTTAGTCTTATTATTGAAAAAATAACTTCAAAAGTATATTTTTTAAAGCTAGCAAGATAAATTTGATTAAGTATGAGATTATTTATTATAATTAGACAAATAGACATATCGAATTTATCTTAATGCTTTTAGAAAGGACATTTAAGAGTTTAGACTTGTTTTTTTTTTCAATAATAAGGATTAAATAAGATATTTAAAAAAGTATAAGGACTAAAAAAATAATTTAACTAAATTCTAGGGACTAAACTAGTAATTTTCCGCGTAAGTTTGTATGAATTAAAATTTTTTTCGGGTACAAATAATGCTATTAATTATATTTACCTGCTAGAGCTGCATGAACAGATTCTCTCCAGGAGTCTCTCACGTACAGAACCAGGCTTTGATTACTCGATGCATTGAAATCCTCCATGGCCATCTCCATGGCAATTCTCTGCTCTCTACCAGCACGAGAACTGCTGTCAATAATGGCACCTATTATTCCCTTGACATGGTTATCGTTTTCTCTGTCGGCAGCTTCATTGGCTGTGGCTTTTGGTGTGAATATCAGTACCACGGCCAAAAAACAGAAGAGAGCAGGACACATTTTCTCTCGTGGGGAAGTTTAAACGTTGCTTTAACTTGGTATTTATATATGAACCATGCCAATCTTTACGTCTCTTTTGGTCCAAGATTTACATATAATTTATTCTATTTGTCAATTTCTTCGGTCAGAGTCAAGGGTAAGTTAAATTTCTCAGAAAAGTAACAAGAAGTAGGCAGATGGCGTCAATTCCAACTCTTACCTCATATTTGAAGTTTGAACTCTAATAAACGTTAAAATTCAATTTCATATTAATAAAATTGATTCTAAAAATTACAAATTCAAATATAAATTGAAATTTAAATATTAGAGTTATAAAATATTTAAAATTTGTGATAAAGTTAAATTAATAATATTATCAATATCTTAATCTTTATTTATAACTATATAAAAGGTGCTAATATTTCTTTAGAGAAAGTATGTGAAAGAAAAGAAGAAAAGAAAAAATTGATTTTGATTGAGTGTGTATGAGTGAAGAAGGAAAAATAAAATAAATTATCCTATATAAATGTGTATATACTTTAAAATTTATTCTAGGTCTCCATTATCAAAGATGATTAAAGCATGATATGTAAAGAATATGGTCAAGTTTATTGAAGAGAATAATTGCAAGTATAAGATTAAATCTTAAAATTATATAAATCCATCATTATCTGTAAAAGGGAATAATTATTTGACTTTAAGATAATACTCTATGACATACTTTTTTATGTTCAAAGTCAAGTTCTAATTTTTCTTGTTCTTTCTTTATATTTAATTTTATTTTTTCTTTGTTAATAGTTTCTATCTTATAAATATTTCAATATATATATATAATTTAATATATAACTAAATAATATTTAAAATTGTTGCGGATATCAAGCCATATACTTTAGTTTGACACTTTTATGACATCAATTAAGTCACAATTTTGATATTCTTTTTATTCTATGCACAGTAAAAAATTATAACTCACACCATAAGTAAGAATACATAAGATCAACACATCAATAAAGATAAAGAAAACAAACCAATCAACAAGACATAAGATATACGTGATTCGATCTAAAATTGCCTACGTCCACGGAGGATCAATGATCCAACTTTTTATTATTGATATAGATTACTAAGTATCTTCTTACATCACCAATGATCCTACAAGACCCCTTAGTATCTCTCATAAAGACATTTAAGTATCTATATTTGATCACCATGATTCCTTAAGATCTCTTAGTATCTCCTCATAAGAGAATGTTACAAGAAATACAAGAATAACTCGAACATCTAAGCTAAAAGGATATATAGTGTTTATTTTATTTACTTAAAAATAAAAAGAAAACACTTCCCAAAAAGTTACACCCTAGTGCACCACGCACTTAATTCCTACCTAACTCCTCTATTATCTCTTATGGTTACATCTTAAAACTTTATATGCTTATCTTTTTCTTGTGTTTAGAAGGGTTTATATAATGAATAAAATACCCTTAGAAATTCTAAACCTAGTTGAAATAAGAGCTCTTACTTGTAGGAGTCCTAATCCTACTTAAATAAGTCAATTAAGCCAAAATAAAAAATAACATAAAATCGTGTATGAATAGTAATAGATAAACAGTATCCATTCTTTTGTTTTTTCATTTTGCTCCTTTCTTGTACATTAAATATATACTTGACTTCATAATTATTCTTCTCTTGATATTAGTTTTAATTTTTACTTATATAAAATTATTGAATCATTAATTTTTAACAAAAATAAATAAATACAACATAATATTTAAAGACAAATTTATTAAAATGCTGGTCAAACCGAAATTGGTCAATCAGAGTGTATTTTATTTAAAATAATATGGTGCAAAAGAAATGATTGGGGACTCGTATTTAAGAAGTATATACGATTTAAAAGTTAAATTTATTGAAAGAATCATATATATGCTTTGTTTGAATTTGTCGATTGGATATATAAATATAAATTAAATTGTTCTTCACACTTTCTACAAATGCAGATTTTTCTACCCCACATCTCGATTTGTATGAGATAATACATACAAGTATGCAAGAGACACATGGCCTCGTGTACTTTGTTCATTTTGTTGCTGTCATAAGAATTGATAAAGAAACTTTATCTCTGGTCATCTCCTTACCTGTCCTTTTTCTTTGATTTGTTTTTGACCTTTCTAGCAAAATCTAGAAAGTGCTTAGATCCAAGATGCTATTTATCACGCAATGAAAGTTTCTTTGATCACGAAATCATTCATAAAACATATATACCGATCATGTCCAAAAAAATATATAGTATATACACTTGTCACCCCAGTGTAAATGACGTATAACAATGTCTCCAGCAAGTTGGACTAAATGCTGAAGGGACAATTTCCACGAAGTATTCATATGGCTTTTTTTATTGGTTCCAAAGAGGACTGTAAATCAAGATGTGACTTCCTAACAACTTAATTGCGTTGACTAATTGATTCTTAATTTTAATTTTACGACCATGTCTCTTTCGATATAGACATAGCGTATAATAAAACTACTCAATGTTTAGTTAATATATATATATAGATCTTACTGTTAATGGTTTTAAGATTTGTTAAAATGTTCTCTAAAATTTCGAAAATAATCATAAATCTTTCTTTAAAAATTTCATGTAAAAAGTGTTTCTTCTCAGAAAATTCATAGACAAAAAAATATTATACTTTTTAAAATAATATTTTAATTTTTTTATTTAAAATAATTATTAACAGAATTCACATCGTGAATCTTACGGGTTACTTTTTAATTTTATAAAATTAAAGCAATTGAATAATTTTTTTTATAATTTTTAATATATCAAGTTAATTTTGAATGTTTAACTTTTATAACTTATAAAATTATTTAAAATTTTATTTTAATATTTAATAAATATTTGAAAAAAATTAAAATATACTTAAAAAATATTGTATTGTTCTTTAATAAAACCTAAACGAATATAGAAGAAATTACCCTAGTTATCAAATATTGTTTGACATACCACTTCCGTGTAACAATTCGATCACTAAGATCGTATGCTTTAGCACTGATAATTAATAAGGGTAAAATACTTGATAACATCCCGAATTAACTAGACACTATAGATTATATATTGGTCCCTCTCTGTTTATACGCAGTTGGTTTTCGGTGTTTACTTAGTCTAATTAAATTATGTAATGATATATAGTGGTTTTAAAATGTACTAATTTGTTACTATAAAGGTCCGAATATTCTTGGAACTATTTGTTACGTATGGACTACGTACTGAAGATTTAGACCATTGAAACTGGAGATTAGCCTTTAGATCCACCTAGTGAATTCTTGCAAAGAGAGAACATTGACCATTTACTCGAAACATGCTGAATTGTTGATTTCCACAGATTGACCTACGGTGAGCTAATGAAAGGCCTTCAACAAAACATTAATCTTTAGAGAAAGTTCAAAAGAGAGAATGTAGGGATTAATAAGTTTGAAGAAATAAATTTATGTCCCAATAGAAGTCGATTTGCAGAGATACTATGCCATAAATTCACTTGTTGATTTGAAGAAATAGTTTTTTGGGTGAACGAGTTTTAAATTTATTTATGAGAAGGAATTAAATTTAAGTTTTGTCTCGATAGGAGTGGTTAATGTGGGCTTGAACTTCCTCTTCGTCACGAGTTACAAAGGGCCTGTAAAGAAAACACGAACATAAACTTGATGAATGTCTTGTTGGGATGAGTTCTGGCGAAGACACTCCGATGCTTAAATCAAAAAGGAAGTTTTTTTTTAAAAAAAATAATAAGATAAGAATAAATCCTTATAATGCCAGGGATGGGAGGAAATATTTCTTTCCTTTTTCGTTTGGTTTTTATTATTTTGAAATTTTTTCATAATTTTTTTCTAATGTCTTTTTTTCTCTTTTTTATAGTAATGGCTTTTCAAGAGCCTTTTTAAGTTTTTCTCTGCAGTATTTCTGTCTTGTGCCGAATATTTTTTGTTGCACTTGTGACACAGGCCAAATATCTTTCTAATGTGCCCTTGACATATGTCGAATATTCCCTTACAAATATTTTGACCCCGTTCTTATTGTACGCTAGATTTTCCTTATAATATGTTAAGCATATTTCTAGGGTTATTTCAAATGGTTATAAGGATTATGATTTTCAAACGGTTAACCATATTCCTTGGGTTAAGATTTTCTATCTCCGTCAGCAATTTTGATTTAAGTGAGGATTATTTCAAACGGCTCGAGTCAGATTTTGAACGGTCTTCCCTCACTGGTTTGATGTCGATGTAGGATTCCTAAGAGCAAAGCTAGCAGAATATGGTCAGTACTTGCTCAGCGATGGTTGTGTTTGGGTCGGTAAGGTTGAATAGGTTTTCTCGTTTATCGACCAGATCTTTCAAGTTCGAACCGGTTCTCTATCGTTTCTCTGTTAGGTTTTGGCCTATAGGTCATTGCTCCTGGGCTTGTCTTTGGATTGGACTCCATGCGCAAATTTTGGTGATTTTTCTATATGAGAGTGGCCTTTTTGAAGGGAGCATTTGGCTGGTCCTCCAAGGGTCGGCCTTGATCCAATTTAGGGGCCTCGAGCCCAAAGGCAAAAGAAGGAAATTTTTAGGGGGGGACAGGGATCCGCTAGTTTCTAGTTTTGATTTATCAAAACTGAAAACTCTATTTTGATATAGTCGGCTTATATTGCTTCCCCATAATTTTCTTCTGTTGTCTTTCTCGCCCAAGCTGATCTAATTTGCTCCTCGAAAGTAGTTGCATGATTTGGTCTAGATTTTAAGGTCTTTAGAGCGGGCAGGCATGTTGTGGTAATATCACAGTGATCTGAAGAGTCATCGCCATGTGATGGCGATTTCTCTTAGAACTTACAAATTTAATGGCAGGCCTCTCCAAACGTTGTACTTTATTATCGTGAAAGTCTCTTCATGGTAAGTCGTTGATCTTCTTCCGATTGTGTGGTTGATAGCAGCTGCGACCCAAACGTCGTGTCCTTATCTCTTTTCGAGTGACATTTAATTGATTAGTGTCCTCCGGGCTATCCGATCTATCTGAATCTGATGGCTTGGGTTACAGTCTTTTGAAGAGACGCGTATTTATTGCATCTGGGGATCTGCGGCGTTACGTCTCTGGCATCAGGCACCTTTTAATTTTTCCCGTCTATCTTGCCCGTTCATTTCAATTTTGAACAGTCTAGATTACTTCACTACTGCCTATAAGTAGTCATCCTCTTCTCTATTTTGTACCTTTTATCATGCATCTCACTTTCTACTGTTATCTTGTTATATTATCATTGCTTCTCTTTTGTCGAAGGCGAGTTCTTGACTTAGTGATTCCGTCTCCGTCGTACTCGATTCTTTAACTTTCTCCAATTCTTCTGGGTATGTCCTTTTATTTGCTTTATTTCTTTTGCCTTATTTGTGCCTGTGGTTGTCTTATTTTTTCCACCTAGATTTTTAAGCCTTTCTTCTGTCATTTTGTCTGTTTTGGTTTTTCTTGTGTTTTCTGGTCCTGACTGTGGAGTTCCCTCTTTTTCTGAGATAGTTCTAAGCGAAGCGAAGCCGGTCCTGAGTACTAGGGAAGGGGAAGGCAACGATCTTGAGGGCTTAGTAGCGGGAGAGGGTATGGAAGTAATGGAATACGAGATGAATGCCAGATACCGCACCTTTTGCCTGAATGAGAATAACTTAGATCTTATTAGACATTCCTACGATATTCCTAAGACGGTTACCTTCAGGCTGCCTTCCAAGGAGGATTACCTAAGCAGCCATACCAATTGTGAGGTGGCAATTTCTATTAAGTTCTTAAGGCTGGAACTTAGGCTTCCTATGCAATGGTATTTCGCTAAACTGTTGGCCCACTTCGGGATAGCCTCATCTCAGCTAGGTCTGAACTTATGGAGAGTGCTAACAGGCCTGTTCATCTTGTGGGCAAGGGTAGGGTAGTCCCCCTTCCATTTTCAAGAATTATGCTACCTGTACCATTTCAGGAGTAATGCTAGAAGGCAAATGAGCTTTTATTACCTTTCATTTCATGGCCTTTAGAACTCGGTCATTGGTCAACCCATCTCTGTAAAGGACTGAAAGAGGGAGTGGTTTTTCGCCAGGGGAGAGTAGGGTCAGAGGGTTCCCAAAAGGGATCGGGGAGAGTGGGTTATACTTGCTGCCTTTTTTGCAGATGCAGGTCCTAACCCTTCCGTATATGTAGATTTAACTAGTCTGCTCGGTTCAATTGACTTTCCTTTGCTCACCTGTGTTTCTTCAATTACTTGAGCTACTGACGTGGAAGTATCTGAGCAAACCTTTAATCGAATAGACGACACGCTTTAACATATTTTTTCAGTTTTGGAGGTGCTATCCCCATTTAGCCTCGTTGAATCAAGACTAGTTCCCTTTATTCCATCTTTACCTCAAACCCGAAGAGAGTTTCTGTCCTTTTGCTTTGAGCTTTTCCTTCCCTTTTTTTTTCTTGTTTTTTCATTGTGTAAAATGTAAGAATGTCTGAGCAAGAAAGTGGCGAAAGGAGGAAGAGGAGTTGCATTGAAGGCTTTTCCTTAGGCGGTAGGGGGCCTTTAAACCCTGCTAGTGTCATGGGCATGTTGTTTGATTCCTGGAGGAATGGGGTGAGGCGGCCCTTCCATGGGAAGGTGTCGTCTTCTCCATCCACCTGTGATTGGGCTCGCGAGAATAGTGTTAGAGTTGGTATTTACGTGCCATCCTTGAATGTACATATACTTATGTATTTATACAAGTGTATATTCCTATTAAATCACTAATACCCATTAATATGGTGCCATGCAATGTAACATTACAGACATTGTATAACTGAAAGAATTTAGATCAAATCTAAAGGAGTTTAGATAAAAGCTCATAGTTAGCCACGCTGAGAGATATAAATACTAAATATTAGCACAACTAAGTGTTAACGGATTATAATACTCAGCGAACATCTAAGAGTTGGGGCCTTATCTGTAATGGGACATAGACTGAGAATATACTAGTAACTACATAATTGCAAGAGTTGAAATTAGGTGCCAGGAAATGCTAGTTGTGCAAGTATGTTCTCGAATATTATTCCGATCTATTTATTCCAGTGGATACCTTTAAATATAGATTAACATATATCGTACCTATAGGGTATAGATGGTTGTTTCTAGTCGATCGTGAGCTTGGAGCTCGTATTGACATATGGGTATTCAGTTAGGACTAGATATGGGACAAACTCACGAGGGCCTTCGATAGATATCCTATATAAGTCATCAATGGAGGGTTCTCTCGAGTTGAGTAGTATACGTGATCCTTTGACCTAAGTGCCACGGTGGGCTTGTAAGTGATCCACTATACTTTGGTTCCACATATGTCACAAACCTTTCATGGTGTGACTGTTGGGTGTCGCTAGGTATAGTCCGATGCTTATGGAGTTTGGTGTGTATAAATATAGGATCCGTCAGCTCACATAGGGAGTTTGATATCCAGATGCTTTGAGATTATATCTAGAAAGTCTTGTGGCTACAAGCATTAATCACGGGAAAGAGTTCCGCTAAGGTAGAATAATATGGCAAAAGAGTTTGTACATATTGTTCAATGAGATACAAGTCTGAGGATAAGACATGGATGAGCAGTAGGGGATTAATGGTGATAATCTATATCCCCACACATCTAGGATATCATGATGGAAGGACTATACGTATGCGTTGTAACCTCAGTTTGCATGGTTTAACAAACTGATTTGTATATTCGTGACGTGTGCGTGGGGCATTATTCACGGACTCATGGAATGGTTCCATTTGACAAATCAGACGTGGACCTAGGGAGTCTCACAATATAGAGTGTATTCATTGTACATTAGGGCAGCGTGCTGGATTAAAGTGTTTAATCTAGAAATATTCAACACTACTATAGGAATGCGCGCATTTTTATATTTAAGTGTTAAATATAACAATTAGTTAATAATTGTTATTTACTAATTGTATATTGACACGTGGTGCATTATGAACCCTCTGTGCAGTTTACCTAAGTGCGAATTTGGTGGGACCCACTAAGGGATAGACTTGGTAACTATTTATGAGGGGCAAAATAGTCATTTCACACATTGATTATTTAATTGTTAAATAATCAAAATATCTCAAATAAAATATTATATTATTTTGTTTTATTATATAATATTATTATATTAAATAATGCCATATAGTTGGCACCCATTATTATTATTATATTATATATTATATTATTATTTTATTTATTTTAGATATAAATAGTGAGAGATGTGTGTGAATGTGTGGGTGTGTGTGTGTTTGGCTGAGAAAGAGAAATGAAGAAAGAGAGAAAGAAAAGAAAATAGTGCCGAGAGGAGAAGAAGGAAAAAAAAAGGAAAAAGAGAGAAAAATAAAATTGTTTCATTTTTCTCTATGATACCAAAAGAAGCAATTATGAATTGCTTTAATCTCCATTTCTTATCTTTTTAGAGAAAAGAAAAAATACACACTACTGGCTATTTTAGGATTAAGAGTTAATCTCGTGCTGGATATAGGGCTGCTGTTCTAGCTCACCAAGCCCACCGAGTTGGTGACCAGAACTGCTCAAGAGTTGGTCTCCATGCGAACTCCGAGAAAATACGTGTATAATGTTGCACGTTCAGGTGAGTTCTCAATACTACTAATATATTAATATGATTAATATATTTTATTTATTGTAATTTTAATGCTTCCGCCGCTTATACTATGTTTATAATACGTATTTTAGGCAATTGACATAATTACGCATGTATACACCCATATGTATTAGATCCCTAACAGATAGAACTGCTCAGAGTTTGACTGTCCGGGAGAGAGGTTCTACTCAAGGTGGTTCTTCTTCTAGGGAACGGGTTTCTGCTGAGGCTCGACCACAAGACTTCTCCACTGTCAAAACGCCAAGTAGGGGGCAGGGATCGCCGACTTATCCCTCAACAGCGGTCACACAGTCCGGGCTAGCATCTACATTATCTAGTTCCCTGAGGTGGAAAGGACGATCTTCCCGTGAGGGGCCCTCTCTAATGTCTGCCTCAGTTTTGGTCCCGGAGGCCAGTGAGGACCTGGGCTTCTTACACCCGGTGATGCGGGAGCTGGAGAGGAATGTGACCCCCACTTGGGTAGGTCAAGCATCTTCCCTGGATCCTGCCACTGGCTTCAACGTTGTGCTAGGATCTGTCATTGACGTAAGTTACCTGGTACTTGGTTCATTTCCCCTTTTTATATCTGCTTGTTCTGACCCCATGGTTTTCTACAGTCAATTTTCCTCCTTCCTGAGTTTCGAGCTGAGATCATGGGTTTCGCGACCCATGCTCAGAAAATAGAGGATGACATTGCTCAGTCCAAGGTTAAAACTCAGTGTGAAAAGAGAATCATCGAGTAGGAGAGGAAGATGGCTGATGAGGCGGGGGCCAAGTTGGAGGAGATGATATCGCCAAGCTGAGGTAGAGAGCAAATTGTTTGAGCTCGACCAGCAAAAATGGCTGGTTGAGCAGATGATGACAAATTCTCTGAAAGTGGCGGGGTCTGAGTTGGTGATTTGACCCACCAAAAGAAGGAACTCGAAGCGCAGATCGGTGCAGCCCAAAAGGAGAAGGAGCTGATTGAGTAGAGACAGATCTATCTGGCAGCCCAACTCGATCAGCAGAGGAACTAGTAGTCAGCTGATCATGAAGAAGGCTTCTATCAAGGCGTCATAGAAGGGTTCCAAAGATCCATCGTCCTTTTTGAGGAGCACTACCTAGATATTGACCTCCAGTGGCTGTAATCCTTAGTCCTGTTCCTGTTGGGGGCATTGCTATTATGAGTAGCAGTAAGGATACTCCCTTTGCAGACCAGGGGCAGGCTAATAGCACTACTTCTGCTTAGCCATAGGGGATTGTCGACCCAACCAACCCTCTTGTTATCACGGTCCCTCAAGTTGACAATGCTCATAAAGCCATCCCCATTGTGGATCTGGATATGCTTGATACCGCCCCTGCAGCTTGAGCTATCCTTCTTTCTTTGTAGGATTATTTTTGGGAATGCCTTGTAGTTGACTCGTGTAATCATTTTCAATGAATAGATAATTACGCTTCTTAGTATGTGCATCTGTCCTTTTTTACTAGCTCAAAGTAAGTTTGTTTTGTCGCAGCAAAAATGCGGTAATGTAGCCGAACGACTTATAAAACATCGATCTTGTTAAAATAACCACAGCATTAGTAATAATCATTATTCTGAATAAGATAATTCATGAATAAAAATAAGGCTTGTAGTTAAATAGGCTGACCGTTTTTGCCAAACGGCTTAAGTCAGGATCGTTCCATTAGTCATCCTATCCAATGCTCACAGGCTGAACAACAGTGTTTGGGTAATCGACAGTCAGTTGTATGAATGCTATTACTAACCGCAACCATAAATAGTTTGAAATAAGACCCGCTCAGTACATCTTATAGAGATGCCCGATCCAAGGAGCAACTGAGTCGACTCTAGTGATACGTCAGTAGTCGGTGAAATCCAAAGCGAGTGGCTTAGACTGACCGTCGAGTGTGAAACCCTTCAATACCTTTGGGCGACCGGCTCGGTGTCATAACGTTGAACAACATGTGTCATTGGTGCTATGGAAAGGCCATAGTGATACCGAGGTAAAGCCACGGTCAAACCCTCTTCAATAAGTGCCATGGTGAAACTCATGGTAATGTTGTAAAAGCGTCATAACCCTCACCCCACTGAGCCATCCAACTGTAATGCTAGAGAACGAGCATCGAACCAGTCACGGTGAAATGCTCCGCGAGCGTCTAACCAATGATGATGAAATAGAATTAACATTGAACTGGTCACAGTGAATTTCTCTGCGAGCGTCGAACTAGTGACAGTGAGAAGGAATGAGTGTCGAACCGGCCACAGTGAAATGCTCCGTCAGCGTCAGACTGGTGACGGTGAAATAAAATGGGCATCGAACCAATCACGATAAAATGCTCCGCGAGCGTCGAACCAGTGATGGCGAAATAGAATGAACGTTGAATCGGTCAAGATAAAATGCTCCGCGAGCTTCGAACCGATGATGGTGATATGGAATAAGTGTCAAACTGGTCATGTTGAAATGCTCTATGAGTATCGAACCGGTGACGGTGAAATAAAATGGGCATCAAACTAGTCACAGTGAAATGCTTCGCGAGCGTCGAACTAGTGACAGAGAAATGGAATGAACATTGAATTGGTTACGGTGAAATGCTCTGCGAGTGTGGAACCAGTGACGGTGAGATGGAATGAGTGTCAAACCGATCATGGCAAAATGCTCTGTGAGCATTGAACTGGTGACAATGAAATAAAATGGGCATCAAATCGGTCACGACGAAATGCTCCGTGAGCTATTGTAATACCTTGTTGAAAGAGCAAGGGTATTCTTGTAAAGACGATGTCACGTAGACGATTCATTCTGTGTTTCAGTCAATTTGCTCCTCGTAAGCATTTATGAAAAAAACAAAAAGGTTTTTATTTAAGCATGGTGTTTATACAGTGGATGATTGTAAACAAAAGTTTAAAGATAATATTTTCGTAGCAGTTCGGCATTTCACAATTTCCTGATGGTTTGTCCGTCTGGCCTTTTGAGTTCATACGCCCCTCCGATATACCAGAGGACCTTATATGGCACTTCTCAGGTGGGACCGATGACTCCGTCTGCGGGGTTATTTATGTTGAACACTACCCTCCGCAACGCCAGGTCTCATTCTTTGAAATCTCGGGCCTTGATGTTATTGTTGTAATATATGGTTACCTTTTGCTAGTAGGTTGCTGCTCAGATCTGGGCTCGATCTTTAACCTGTTTGATCAAGTCTAGCCCTCCCTTTATCAGTTCGTTGTTGATGTCCTTAAAAAGTTTAGTACTCGGTGAGTCGTGGTCCCAATTTCTGCAAGAGTCACCGCTTTACTCCCTAAGGCTAATGAGAATGGTGTCTTACCGGTAGCTGTCTTACTAGTCATTCAAAGTGCCCATATTACCTCTGGTAGCTCTTCTACCCACGTTTCCTTTCTTTCCATCAGCTTTTTCTTGAGTAGTTTCTTAATCAGCTTGTTGGAGGATTCAACTTGACTGTTAGTTTTAAAGTGTGCGGGGGAGGCGAATGACAATCGTACTCCCAGTTATTTGTATAAGTGCTTGAAGTTGTTGTTGTCGAACTGCTTCCCATGGTCGGTGATGATGGTGTGAGGGATGCCATACCAACACATCAAGTTCCTCCATACAAAATCCCGGACACTCTTCTTCATAATTTTCGACAGCGGCTTAACCTCGATCCATTTTGTGAAGTAGTCTACCACCATGATCACATACTTGTAAGATCCTTTGCCTCAAGGGAGTAATCTGATCAGGTCAAGCCCCCACTGGGTGAACGGCCATGGTTCACTCATCGTGGTCAGCTCATTTGTGAGTTCTTGGATCCTGTCTGTGAACCTTTGACATGTGTCACAGCACTGAACCAGGTGTTTAGCATTTTGAAGGGTGATGGGACAGTAATAACTAGTTCGGAAGACTTTGTGAGTCGAAGCTTCCTTCCCAAAATGGTTGTCGCACACTCCTTCATGGATATCCCTTAGGACCCGCTTTGCCTCCAGGGGGCCCAAGCACCACATGTAGGGGTGAGAGTAACCTTTTCGATATTTAGCGGCTTGGTATTTAATTTTTTGGGCTTTTTTTCTATCGGTCGAAATCGTCTTATTCAAAATGTAGTCCTTGATGGGGTCTATCTAGCTTGACTCTGATTCAATCTACATGAACTTCTCTCCTTCATGGGTACTAGGTTTTGACAAGAATTCCATAAGTACCGTATGAGGGAGACTAGCATCTTCTATTGACGCCATTCAGAGGATGCTATTCACTTGATGGTTCTCGTTTCTTTGTATCAGCTCTATCTGTATCTCTCTGAACTTATCGGTTAACTTACGTACTATTACGAGATAATTGGCTATTCTTTCTTCTCTTGCTTTAAAGTAGTCGTTAACTTGATTTACCACCAGTTGAGAGTCGCTCTTGACCAGTACCTCTTTTGTGGCCAATGCTTCAGCCATTCTTAACCCCTCTAGGAGAGCTTTGTATTTTACTTCATTGTTCGATGCTTTGAATCTAAAGCGAATAGCGTACCTGATCTCATCTTTCTAGGGGTTAATGAGGATGATCCTTGCTCTACTTCCCTGCTAGTTGGACGCCCCATCAATATAAAGTACCTAATTTTCTAAAATTACCTCAAGGACTTGGTCATTTATCTCCTCACTCATGATTGTCTCGTATGTGCTTTCGGCCAGGGGCTGCCCTTTATAGTGATGGCTTTTTATGGGCCTTTTTGGATTTTTCTCTGTAGTATTTTTGGCTTACGCCGAATATTTCTTGTTGCATTTCTGACACACGTCAAATATCTTTTTGATGTGCCCCTGACATAGACCAAAAGTCCCATTGCAAATTTTCTGACCTTGTTCTTATCGTACAGCAGATTTTTCTTCTGATGTGTTAAGCATATTCCTTGTGTTTGTCTTCGCCGACGGTTTTGATTTAAGTGAGACTTATTTCAAACGACTCGGGACAGATTTTAAACAGCCCTCCTTCACTAGTTAGATGTTGACGCTGGATTCCTAAGAGCAAAGCTGGCAGAATGTGATTAGTACCTGCTCAGTCGTGGTCTTATTCGAGTCGGTAAAGCCGAATAGGTTTTCTTATTTATCAACCAGATCCTTCGAGTCTGAATCGGTTCTATGTCGTTTCTCTGTTGGATTTTGACCCATTGGCCATTGCTCCTGGCCTTGTCTTTGGATTGGACTCGTTGTGTAAATTTTGGTGAACGTTCGAGAAGAGAGTGACCTTTTTGAAGAGAACGTCTGGCTGGTCATCCAGGGACTAGCCTTGATTGAATTTAGGGGCCTCGAGCCTAAATGTAAAAAGAGGAGATTTTCAGGGGGGAACACCACTATTTAATATTGTTGTTTTTAATGTTAACAATTCTCCAAATATTATTCACTTTTTTTTTTAATTTGGGAGTCGAACCCATAACTCGTTATAGGTGGTTAAATCCTAAACAAATTACGTTGTAGCTTTTCATGGCTTTTTGTTCTGAAATACAACACAAGACTCATTAATGAGTGAAAATATATGAATAAGAATCTATGATGATTAATAAATATATATAATGCTACATATTTTAAGTTTGTATTCTAAGTTGTATTTAAAATAATGACGTGTCAAATAATCATTAAGGTGTAATAGGTAATTTTTATAATTTACACTATTTTACCACCTAATAATTATTTAACACATTATTACTTAATATACAACTTAAAATATACATTGAGATGTGTAACATTACTCTTATAAAAACTTACTACCTAAAGTATGATAAGCATAATAGAAGATATTCGTGATTACCACAATGCACTATATGGATTTGGACCCGTAATGGCAAAATATCAATAATGATAGAAAAAGGTCTTTAATATATTTGTAGGTGATGAGAATGTCCTCCCTGAGTCTTATACATTCCTGAGGAATATAAGAAATTATTAGAATTTAGATAAATTATAAAAAATATTTACTTTTTCAAATTTTTTAATATTTATAGTTTTATGAAAGGATAAAATAAAGCGTATTTATTTTTGTTAAATAGCTTTTTATCTCAAATAAATACATATTATTTGGACAAATATTAATAAGATCAGTAATGCTATTTACGTACTTAGGATACAAACTTATTTATATAGTTAAAAAATAAAATAATTAATGATATGACATTTAATGTGTTCATTGTTGATTAGTACTGTATAACTACCACATTAATATGTTTAAATGATTTATAAGATTAAAGTGTAAAGTATGAAATAAGATTTTATGAGTATATAATTGTATAAATAAAAGTAATTTTCAAACAACTAAGCAATACCCTTCCCCTTTTAGATAGAGAGATAAGATTTAGGTTTTTGTGACTTGTTTATACATACATACAGGTTTTGGGTTGTATGTATGAGCCTTTTCTCTTTGGGAGCATTTTTACTTTGTGTATGTGACAGACGAAGATATGAGATAAGTACATCCAATACTCTATCCAAAGAGTATTCTAGGTACGATGAGGCTTTTTCCTGAGTACTAATTTAGTGTAAGGTTTTAGATAAATATTTAAATTCTATGGCATGTATTATATACGAAATAATTTACAAAAATTATTTATGAAATTATGTTAGATTTTGCAAGATTATCATATTTAGTATGAACAAAATAAAATTTGATGATGTTTATGAAATTTTAAAATATTTATATCATACGTGTTGAGATAGTATAAAAGTTTATTATTATTATTATTATGATTATTATTATTTTATTATCGCTATTATGATTCTTATTTATTTAAACTATTTCACTCATTGAATTTGTAAAAACTTACTCCTCTTACTTTTTTCTCTCACTGAACATTGTAGACTTCCCCAGCTAAGTGACAATGGAGATGGGTCATATGTTGGTGTTTTAGGTTATTTTGTGAGCCATGTGAGACTCATATACTCTTTATGTCTTTTTCAGCCTATGATGACTTATTGTATTTGAATTTTGCACTTGGATTTGTATTATGCTATTTTGGGCATTTGATGTTATAATGTTGTCAATATTGTCCTAGAATATGTTGATGAATGAGTTTATAGATGTAATATTTTTATTTAATGAGATTAGTTGTGTAATGTGGATAAGAAATGAAAAGTTTGGAAGTATCATAACTTGTGTTGAATTTTATAAAAGTGTTTATATTTAAGTTACAAGTTTGGGAATGTCTAAAAAATAGGAAAACTCTGCCAAATTGTTTATAGAATTTATATTGTAAAGAGACTATAAAATGTGTATAAGATAATAGTCGAGATACGCCTTAAAGTTTATAGAGACGCTATAGGGGGGTCGTTCCAGTTGGTATTAGAACACAGGTTATAGATTCTATAAACTTTCTTGTTCTTTCATGACTTTTAGTGTTGTAGCTAATATAGTTAGGATGATATTTTAATAGGCACCATTATGCCACTACATTATACTAGACCCATCATTGAGTTAAAGTTATATCTTAGACGTCTTGGGGGAAATAAGTCGATTAATGAAGGCGCAACAGAATCTAATACACCTCAACCTATTTAATGAGTACTTATGACCCTACCAATGATCACCATGCTTACTCAACTTATGAATGCATTTATGCAAAAGTAGGCTCAAGCATGTGCTAGTATTAACACCATTGAGTGAGTGAAGAATCTTGGGAAAAGAAATTTTAATAGTTTCAAAGATCCTTTAGAGGTAAAGTCTTAGTTAGATAGGGCAGAAATACACATTTAATGTGATGAGGTGCTTAAATGAGGAGAAGTTATCATTTGCCACATTCTTGCTTGAAAGAGGTGCACTCCATTAATGAAGACCAGTACATGAACACTATTAGCTCTCTAAAGAAATTACTTGGATAGTATCTTGAAATGAATTTTATGACCACTTCTTTTCTATTGTGTATTGGGAGGATAAACGAAAAGCGTTTCTTCGCCTGAATTAAGGGTCTATGTCTATTGAGTAGTGTGAGAGAAAATTCTTAGATCTTTTACGTACTATGATAATTAGAGGTGGGCAAGTTCGAGTTCAAGTTGGGTGTAAAAATTTCTGAACCATTCCCAAACCCAATCGAGTTCTGGTTGGGTTAGAAATTCTTCAATTTTTTTTTATATCAAATTAGTGTAGTTTATTTTGGGACTAGTCGGGTCGGGAATTCCTGTTTGAAATGACATCATTTTGAGTAGCTTTTCAAAATAAATAATTTGGGTTCGAGAATTTTTCAAACCCGACCTGACTTATTCGGGATAGTATTTTCTATCTCGAACGGGTATCAAATATATACCCATTCCCGTCCTGACCCGTAATTTGAGGACGGGTCGGTACAGAAACAAAAATTCTGTCACTCCTAGTGACAATTGTTATAGAGAATGAGAAATATACTAAGTTTAAGGATAGTTTGCACTATAAGATTCATATAACTGTAACTGTATATGGCTTCAGTGAGTTTAGAAAACTAATTGAGGCTGCAACAAAGGTAGAGCAGAGTATTAATGAGTCACACAAATTTTCAGTCAAAAATGTAATCAAGAGTATGTAGAGGGTGGCCCTAGAAGTAGGCCATCTAAAAGAGGAGGCATTCATTTGACTAGTTTAGATGGCTTTTAGAGAAACTAGGATTTGGGATAGAGAAGCTGACAGGGACAAAGTCTAAGTCAAAGCTTAGTGTAGTAACCCATAGGAAGCAGAAACTAGGGATCCAATGGTAAAGGTAGTAGAGGCTATCGTGATGACCACTCAGTGAGCACTAAAGACAAATAGTGTAAATCCTATAGCAGGAACTATAAGGGAGAGTGTTTGAATGAAAGTAATACTTGTTACCATTATGGTCTACCTCATAGCACTTCCAGGGTAACTTTATTCAGACTCAAGGTCAGTGGGGATAGAGAAGATGACAGGGACAAAGTCCAAGTCAAGGCCTAGTGCAGTAACCTATAGGAAAACTAGGGATCCAATAGTAGAGGTAGTAGAGGCTATCGTGATGATCACTCAGTGAGCACTAGAGACAAATAGTGTAGATCCTAAGAGAGAGTGTTTGAATGGGAGCAATACTTGTTACCATTGTGGTCTACCTCACAGCACTTTCAGGGTGACTTTAGTCAGACTCAAGGTCAGAGGGATGTATAGATAGAAAGGTCTACATCGATTGTTTGGCTGATACTTGACTTTGAACACCAATTTGTTGCCATTAAGTTTGTAACTTTTAGAAAAAGTAACTAAGTCCTATATGTGATTAGCCATAAAAGCATTATATTATGCTTACATAGCTTTGAGCCATTTATCATTTGAGATTGCCTCCTTAATATAAGAAGTAGTATTAAAAATGAGTGAAAAGTGACATCAGGTTCTGAGGAAGTAGTGTTTAGAAATATTTTTGGTTTAAATATGCTCACTTTAGCTCTGGTTATCATTGGATATGAAGGTGCTAAACTAAATTTAGGTTATATAAGAGGAGATACTGGAGACATGAATCTTAGGGATGAAGTAGTAGGTAAGGCTTCTGAGATGAAATTGTTTGTAGAGTATGGTAAAGGAGATAAAGTACTCTTTTTTTTGGTTGACTGTTGATAATCAAGAGATTCTAAATCAGTGGATAATGTTTCCGAGTTAGGTGCTTCTAAAACTTTGTACAAAGTTGATAGACAAAGGATTCTCTTCTCTAAGGTGCACCAATAAAGTACACATTTGTTAATTCTAAATTAACATGAGCAGCCAAATACTTTCGAGGAGCTATAATCAGGTCTAACTTCAAATAATATTTGAAATGGTGATGACTAATTTAAAACCAATGTTGGTAATCAATTTATAAGGCGTGTAGCTATTTTTAGGACTTCTTATTAGAATTTGACTGCTATATGATGAACACTTAAAATTACACATTTAATAAGAGTTTTACATGATTGTTTTGTATTACTAGTGTATTTCATTTTCTTAACTTAAGTATGTTTACAATATTGTACTTAATTATCTTTTAACTATTTTGTGGTAGGTTCGGTAAAATGAGCATAACTTTTACCTAAAGATCCAATTGAAGTGATTCCTGATCCTGTGAAGAGCTGACTCAATGGGATAACATATTATATTTTACAAAGCATTTGAAATTCGAATTTTTAGAGGGTGAAAATGGCCTAGAATAGAACTGATCTGCAGTACAGGCTCAGTTTGAATAGTCATTAGTATTTGGCCCATACCTATAGCAATACGTATCTAATACGTATGAGACAACTCAATTTGGAAAGATAAGAGACTTATCTATAACTTTGATGTTTTGAGTGACAGCTAATTCAGATCACATCAATTCTAAATTGGATAATCAAGTGGGTGTCTTAGTGATAATGAATGCAAATTATTTTGCCACCATTCTTGACTTTCATCAACCAAGTGGTTCCCTCCAAATTTGTCTCGATTTATCCATATTTTGTTATAAATAGGTGGCTTGTTTATGCCTAAAGAATGTAATTAGAAAGTTAGAATTTAATTCAAAATACTTGTCATTTGTATCCATTTCTTTGTAAATTTATTTATCTTGTTTACTATTAAATCATGTTATTTCTTCTTCCATTTCTTTTCTTTTTCTTTAGTTTTATTATGTCCAAATAATTTTCTTTAAGCTAAGGTGAAAGGGTGAAGCTCTTGGCAAGGTAATAAGATATGTTTAATATTTATTCATGAATTTAATGCTTCATTTTTAAGTTATGCAAATTTATATATGATGTATTTATTTTGTTTGTAGAATTAATACCATTTCTTTTAAAGTGGTGATTCTTGATTTATTATTGACAAACTTAATACTTGGCACAATAAATTCTTGAAATCATTTACAAGATTTGGTGTATATAACCTTTCTTGTAAAGTGAGAGTCTTAATTTATTGTAGACAAATATAAAGATTGGCATAATAAATACTTGAACCCATTTATAAGATTTGGTGTATAATAATTGAAAAAAATAAATATTAATCAATTTATAAATGATGATGAACTTTAATTGCTATATTTTTCGGTTGGAACCTCCTTTGTGTGAGGATTCCAATTGAGTTATAAAAAAAAAGTTAAATATATTCTTACTTCTTATGCCAAGAGTGAATCCTCCTAACCTTAGCTTTTTATTTGAATTGGTTAATTGAAATAATATTTGCAAACATCTTATACTGCATTAATTATCTTTAAAGTATTTATAATTTATAATTTTAATTCTACTTCCCTGTGGATCAACCCCATTCTCATCGGGTTATTTATTACTTCGACAATCCTGCACTTGGGAATAACTCTTATATTTTGGACGTGTCAAGTTTTTGGCGCCGTTGCCAGAGAGGCAAAATTAATATTTTATTTTGTTGCTGTTTGTTTGTTTATTTTATTTTCATGGAAGGCTAAGCCTCTTAACGTGCTTTACTTTATTTATTTTTTATTTTCGTTAAATATATTTTCATGGAAGGCTGAGCCTCCTACTCTTTATTTATTATTCGCTTTTTATTTTTATGGAAGGCCAAGCCTCCTACTCTTTATTTATTATTCGCTTTTTATTTTTGCTTTTTTATTTTCATGGAAGGCCGAGCCTCCTAACGTGGTTTACTTTATTTATTATTCTATTTTTTTTATTATTTTCGCTCTTTATTTTCATTGAAGGTCGAGCCTCCTAACGTGCTTTATTTATTATTTTGTTTATTATATAATCTAACATTACTAATCTAACTTCTAATTATTTATCTTTATTTTACTTTTCGTTTTTCTTATTTTTACTTGTGTTTAATATTTGTTTTTCTCTTATTTATTGTTATTGTATTGTATTTTATTTCTTTTATGAACGGTTGGTTTCGAGATCCTAATTCTCATCGTTTGGTGAAAGGTAATTACAAAACTTCCTTTGATAATTTGTTAGATTCTCCTTCATCTTCTCATTCTTTACTAATTAACACCATGAGCAAAAATCAAATTGAAGGACTCATAGACCTAGGGGACAATCAATCTCAACATAATGAGCATAACCGACCTAGAATACTTAGAGACTACATGAACCCTATACGAACCGGTGCACCATCTTGCTTAATTTTTCCTCCGGATGCAACGCATTTTAATTTTAAGCCAGGCATTATCCAACTTTTACCCACTTTTCATGGCTTAGATGCAGAGAACCCTTATCTACATCTAAGAGAATTTGAAGAAGTGTGTAACACGTATAATGATCAAAATTGTAGCATGAACACAATTCGACTTAAACTTTTCCCTTTTTCTTTAAAAGATAAAGCTAAAACATGGCTACAAAACCTTAGGCAAGGATCCATTTCTTTATGGGATGAGATGCAACAACAATTCCTGAAAAAGTTTTTTCCCTCCTATAGAACAAATTCTTTCAAAAGACAAATCACCACTTTTGCCCAAAAACTAGGAGAGACCCTTTACCAATGTTAAGAAAGATATAAAGAATTACTTAATACATGTCCCCATCATGGTTTTGAAACATGGAGAGTAGTCTCAAATTTCTATGAGGGCTTAACACCCCAAGTTAGGCAAATGGTAGAAATGATGTGTAATGGAACATTTGAGAAAAAAGACCCAGAAGAGGCAATGAACTATCTTGACTTACTAGCAGAAAATGCTCAAAATTAGGACACTACTGGTACCTGTGAGGCACCTAGCAAAAATCAAACCACTACATCTAGTGGGGTATTTATCATCTTAAGGAAGACCATGACCTTCAAGCCAAATTAGCATCCCTTGCTAGAAAAGTCGAAACCTTAGAAATGAAAAAGAGTGGTAAAATAAAATCTGTTCAAGAAATTGTGTGTCATATTTCTGAAACCTATGATCACTCTACCAATGATTGCCCAACTTTGCCTACATTTAGGGAATGTCTCCATGAACAAGCCAATGTTCTAAACACGTTCAAGTGGTAAAACAATAACCTATATTCACAAAACTATAATCCTGGATGGCGAAATCACCCGAATTTTAGTTGGAGGAATGACACTCAACCATAGGCTTCACAAGCACCTTTTCAACCACACCAAAAATTTTAAAATCATCAAGGTTATGCACCATATGTCCCACCTCCTAGGAAAAATCTTGAAGAAACCTTGCATACATTCATTGAAAAACAAGAGTCTGTTAATTCTCAAAATGCTCAAACATTTGCTGATCTGAAAGATACTCTTGCTAAATTTGCATCTGCACTGAACATTCATGAGAAAGGAAAATTTCCTTCTCAACCACAGCCAAACCCCAAAGGACAACATAACTCAAATGCATATAGTTCAGGAAACCAACACATCGATAAAGTTAAAGCAGTTATCACTCTTCGGAGTGGTAAAATTGTTGAAAAAGAAATTCCTGAAACTCATGAGAGTGATGAATCAATCTTTAAGGGTAAGGAAAGTGTTGAACCTATATCTAATGAAGAAAACACCAAACCCTTACCTCCAACTCCATTTCCTCATGCATTACGTAATACTAAGAAGATGAATCACAATCCTGAAATTTTTAAAATCTTCAAACAGGTAAAAGTTAATATTCCTTTACTGGATGCTATTAAACAGGTTCCTTCTTATGCAAAATTTTTTAAAAGATTTATGCACAGTAAAGCGAAAACTGAATGTGAAAAAGAAAGCATTTTTAGCTGAACAAGTAAGTGCCATTCTTCAGAACAATAATTCTTTGAAATATAAAGACCCTGGTTGTCCTACAATTTCATGTATTATTGGAAGTCATAAAATTGAACAAGCCTTACTTGATCTTGGTGCTAGTGTGAATTTATTGCCGTATTTAGTTTATCAGCAGCTCAATCTCGGGGAGTTAAAATCAACATCTGTAACTCTTTTACTTACCAATAGATCAATAAAAGTACCAAGAGGGACAGTGGAAGATGTTTTAGTTCAAGTTGATAAATTCATATATCCTGTGAATTCTATTGTCTTGGACACAAAACCTATCAAAGGATGTAATCCGATACCTGTTATTTTAGGTCGTCCATTTTTAGCAACTTCTAACGCTTTAATTAATTGCAGAAATGGAGTAATGAAGCTTTCATTTGGAAACATGACACTTAAACTCAATGTTTTCAATATGTGTAAGCAACCATATAAAGGGGAGGATGAAAGTGAAGAAGGCGACATGATTTAAACGATTGTAGAGGATCATATTCAAAAATGGAGCTCTACCGATCCCTTAGAAATGTGTTTAATAAATTCATTTGAGTTAAATATACAATTAGATCCCGAAATCTCTTATATATGTTCTTTACTTAATTGTGCATAGGTGATTAAAAATAAAAGATTGAAACTAAAGTTTGAAGAATTGGGAGAAAATGAGGATAAACAGAACGGAATTTCAAAGTTGGAGTTAAAACCTTTGCCTAAAGGACTGAAATATGCATTTCTTGGAGATAAACAAACTTACTCGGTGGTAATCTCTTCTACACTCATAAACGAACAAGAAGGTAAGTTGATTGAATTATTGAAAATGCATAAAAATGCAATTGGGTGGACTTTAAAAGACATAAATGGTATTAATCCTTTGATTTGTACACATAGAATACACCTAGAGGATAATGCCAAAACTTTCCAACAACCTCAAAGGAGATTAAATCCACATATGAAAGAGGTAGTAAGAGCTGAAGTTCTCAAATTACTTGAAGTAGGAATCATCTATCCTATCTCAGATAGTAAGTGGGTAAGTCCTACTCAGGTAGTACCAAAATAATCTGGAATCACAGTCATTGAAAATGAAAAAGGTGAGTTAATACCAACTCGAGTCTCATCTAATTGGAGGATGTGCATAGATTATAGAAAGTTGAACTCGGCCACTAGAAAAGACTATTTTTCTTTACCATTCCTTGATCAAATTATAGAAAGAGTAGCAGGACATCCCTACTATTGCTTTCTAGATGGTTACTCTTGCTATTATCAAATTCCCAAAGCACTAGAGGACCAAGAAAAGACTACATTCACATGCCCTTTTAGAACCTTTGCTTTTAGAAGAATGCCCTTTGGACTTTGTAATGCCCCAGCAACATTTCAGAGATATATGTTAAGCATTTTTAGTGACATGATTGAGCATTATTTAGAAGTTTTCATGGATTATTTAACTATGTTTGGGAATTCTTTTGATAATTGTCTTGAAAACTTAGAAAAGGTTTTAAAAAGTTGTGAAGAAAAAAGTCTTGTATTGAATTGGGAAAAATGTCATTACATGGTTACTTCTGGAATTGTTTTAGGACATATAGTATCTTCTAAAGGAATTGAAGTGGATAACGCAAAAGTTGAACTCATTACACATTTGCCTTCACAAAAAACAGTCAGAGAAGTTCGATCCTTTTTAGGACATGCTGGATTTTATAAGAGGTTCATAAAAAATTTTAGTGCTATATCTAAACCTCTTTGTAACCTTTTAGCAAAAGATGTATCATTTAAGTGGACTCAAGAGTGTCAAAATTCATTTGAAAAATTAATTGGCATCTTAACATCTGCTCCTATCATATAATCTTCTGACTGGTCTTTACCTTTTGAGCTTATGTATGATGCTAGTGACTACGTTGTTGGTGCTGTATTGGGACAAAGAAAGGAAGGTAAATCCTATGTCATTTATTACGCAAGTAGAACTTTAAACAGTGCACAAATGAATTATACAACAACTGAAAAAGAACTACTTGCTGTAATATTTGCATTAGACAAATTTCGTTCTTACTTAATTGGTTCTTCAACTGTTGTATTTACTGACCATGCTGCTGTAAGGTACTTAATGTCAAAACAGGATGCAAAACTAAGGCTGATTCGATGGATTCTATTACTTCAAGAATTTATTATCACTATAAAGGATAAGAAGGGAGCTGAGAATATTGTTGTAGATCACTTATCAAGACTCACACTAGATTCATCAACAGAAATAACACCTATTAATGATTCTTTTTCAGATGAATTTTTATTTTCTACTGTTACAATGCCTTGGTATGCTAATATTGTTAATTTTCTTGTAACAGGAGAAATGCCACCTTAATGGAATGCTCAAGACAAAAGAAAATTTTTAACTGAGGTGAGAAAGTTTTATTGGGATGATTCTTATCTCTTCAAATATTGTCGTGATCAAATATTTCGAAGATGCATACCCGACAATGAGGTAAAAAAGGTTATTGAATTTTGTCATTCTGAAGCATGTGGGGGATATTTCTCATCAAAGAAAACAGCTACAAAAATCTTGCAGTGTGGATTTTATTGACCCACTTTATTTAAAGATACACATGCATTTTGTATAACTTGTGAAAATTGTCAAAAGTTGGGTTCAATTTCAAAACGAAACATGATACCTTTGAACCCCATTCTTGTTATTGAAATCTTTAATTGTTGGGGGATAGATTTCATGATACCATTTTCGTTATCATTTGGATTTACATATATCTTAGTTGCAGTAGATTATGTCTCAAAATGGATTGAGGCTATTCCATGTCGAAATAATGACCATAAAACAGTCATGAAATTTTTGAAAGAAAATATCTTAAGTCGATTTGGAATCCCTCGAGCCATTATAAGTGATGGGGGTAAGCATTTTTGTAATAGGCCATTTGAAACATTAGTAAAAAAATATAGTATTACTCATAAAGTTGCCACCCCTTATCTTCCTCAGACAAGTGGACAAGTTGAATTAGCAAATAGGGAGATAAAACAAATTTTAGAAAAAACTGTAAACCCAAATCGCAAAGATTGGTCTTTAAGACTAATTGATGCACTGTGGGTTTATAGAACTGCTTTTAAAACTTCATTGGGTATGTCTCCCTATAGGATAGTTTATGGAAAACCTTGTCACTTACCTGTGGAACTTGAGCATAAAGCCTACTGGGCTATTAAAACTTTCAATGAAAATCTTGATTCTGCTGGACATACGTAAATTACAAATAAATGAACTTGAAGAATTGAGAAATGATGTATATGAGAATTCAAAAATTCATAAAGCTAAAATTAAAGCCTTTCATGATAAAAAAAATTCAGAGAAAAACATTTGACACTGGTCAGAAAGTTTTGCTTTATAATTCTCGACTTCACATATTCCCTGGAAAATTAAGATCAAGATGGAGTGGCTCTTTTATTGTGAAACATGTGTACCCTTATGGAACAATTGACATTGAAAATCCTAGAAATGAGAATGTGTTTAAGGTAAATGGGCAAAGACTCAAGCTGTTTTTAGAAAATTAAGCTTTTCATGAAGAATTTACGTTCCTGTCGGATCCTTGTTACGAGACCAATTAATCTTTGTTTTATATATTTACATATTTATATATATTTATTCTTCTTCTAACATTTGTTTTTTACTTGCAGGTTAATTTAGTAGTTTTGTTAAAGTTTTGTTTTGCAGCCCGGTTAAGTAGCAGATAACGGTACTCTGTGATATTTCAAATCGGTTTTGTCAGTTTTTCATAATTACTGATATATTCTCTTCTTCCCCCTTTTCTAAAAAAAAAAAATGGATGACATTCTAAAAAATTTGAAAAAGTATTTTCCCTAATTACCTTAAAATTCCTTGAAGAAAATTTACCAAGCAAGATGTGAAAGATTAAGGTTATTAATGATTATGAATATACCTGTTGATTTACGTTGGTTAATTAAAGCCAAAGTTAGATTGACAGGTGAATTTTCAGACTCATTAATTTTCTACATGCCTGGCTTAGGTAAAAGCTCTTTTTCAAAAAAACGAAGAGTAAAACGATTAAATGTTTGTTACAAGTGTGCACGCACGACTTGCAACACATGTTGCCGCACTTTAGGAATGGTGTCTGTAAATCGCGAAGATAAAATTAGGTTCATTAAGGATGGCCTGAGAAAGGAGTCTTTAGATAATATCTTATCGACTCTTGAGACATATCCTAGTGGATATGTGTATATTGCAATTCATGAATTATGGGACATATTAATAAAAGAACATGAGCGGTACAGTCTCGAAAATCTGACTTTAAAAGACCTTGTTTGTCAATTTATAAGAAAATTGGATGGGAAGCTTATCCCCGACCCATAGAGGGCGTTTAAGTCGTTACTGGACGTAAAACCAGAGGAAGATGTGAGCCACAATCACAACTACTTGTATATATTTACTATAGCTGTTATTTTTAAATGTTTCATTTCAAACTCAAATATCTTTTCAATAACCAACCACCTATAATTCTTTTTGAAAATTTTACATTTTAAGCCGATAACCCATGTGACTTTTTCAGCTAACAAATTGAAAATTGGTAAAAGGTGTTGAATCTTGTATTTCAAGCCAATAGCCATATGATTTAACTTTGCAATACCTTTTGGCTCTATAAATACATTGCATTATTTCTACATCTTTGTACAAACTCAAAATCATTCAAGAGAGATGGTGACTGTAATAATGGAAGGATCATCAACTCGTAAATTCACAAAAAATTGTGTCTTTTGTGGATCCAGCCCTGAAAAAACTAGTGAGTTTATAGAAGCAGCAGAAACCCTTGGTAAGATGTTAGCTGAGCGAAATATTCATTTAGTATATGAAGGAGGTAGTCTTGGATTAATGGGACGTGTGGCAACCGCTGCACAAAATAATGGCAGTCGAGTTTTGGGTATCATACCAAAAACTCTAGCTGTTGGAGACATTGTAGGAAAAATAATTGGGGGATGAGTTACAGGTATCATCAATGCATGAACGAATTTCTTTTATACTTCGTAATGCTAATGCCTTCATAGCTCTACCTGGAGGTTTCGAAACATTGGAGAAATTTTTTCAAATTATCTCATGGGCACAATTGCAAATCAATAAAAAACCAATTGGTTTGTTAAACGTTGATGGTTTTTATAATGGGTTGTTATCTTTTCTTGACTATGCAGTAGAAAAACAATTCGTCTCATCTGCAGCACGACAGATCCTCATTTCTACTTCAACTGTTGATCAGTTACTCGATGAACTACAAACTTTTACACCTTTATTTGATCCAACAATGAGTCAGATAGAATGGTATACTGATAACAGTGAAAAGAAACGCAAGATAGATGTGATGCTTCATCTGTAGCCTATTTATTTCTATGTATTTTTAAGGTTTTTGTGTGGCTTGTTTTATTTTGTTGCAGGTTTAATTTTCAATAAAAGATATCAGGTGATATCTTCTATACTTTACTCTTTCTATATTTTGACATTGAGGACAATGTCTCAATTTGGTTGGGGGGAAAGATAATTGATATTATTATTATCACCTTGTTTACTAAAAAAAATAAAATTTATTATTATCATGAATGGCGTGAGTAAAATGTTCATTTATGTATTCTTGAGACACATTCTAGCTCTAGAATGGCAGAGTAAAAAGTACATTATAAACTTTTGAAACACATTCTAATTGGTTTATTTTTAATGTATTTTATGTTTGTTGCTTTGTGATGAACACTTGAACTTGCTTAAGTTCTTAGTAACTCTTGCGTAAATAAATTTGTTTTGCTATCGATATATGATTTCAAAATTGTTTAGTTTAAATCACTTTTTCTATCTAGGTTACTAAAGAATAACTTCTGAAATTATTTTTTGAGAACAATACTAAGCCTTGTGATAAGATGGATGATTCAATATATATAGCCAAAATAATTTTCATGTTTAAGTTTACATATTATTTTCTAAACTCACATATCTTTTGTGAGTGAGTGGATAGGTTTGAGATAACGGCTTACGAACTTTCATTGATCTTTTGAAATGGTTAATTTTTATTTGGAATGACATTATTTGGGATGAGAAATGATTTGATTGCTTAGCTGAAGGATAAAAAAAAAAAATTTGGAAAAGTATTATGGTGATAAATTGCTCTTATTTTGTAATGATTCCTTATGTCTTTCAAAAAAGAAAAAGAAAAAAATGAGTAAAAAAAAAAAAGAGAAAGAAAAGAAGTTAATTCAGTTCAATAAAGTCTTCATTCAATTTTAGAAGACTAAAGTCATTAGGAAGTAATCTTATCACTGAATTCTATATTCGTAAGATTCGCATTAAATAATTAAAGTCTTGAAGTTAGCATTTGGCAATAATGGTTTGACTCTAAATATTTGATTTTCCTATCTTTGGATCAATGTTAGTTTGTTTGTCTGTCCTTAAATATAACTTTGTCTTAAGCGATTATCTGTTTTTCAACTCCATGAGTGAAATCCTAAGCCATTAAATAAGTTATTCACCTGTAAGGATATGGAGTTGAGGCTTTTACTTGAAAATTTTTTAAGGCTATATATGTTGTGGTAAGAAGGTTTTGGCTTAATTCATACACACACAAAAATATTTTTGGAAGTTATGATTGAAATAACCTTTATAGCGATTGTGATCTTAAACTGACGTTTTGTTTGAAATACTTAGATAGTATTCAAATTTTATTTATGCTCAAATTGCTAAGGACTAGCAATAAGCCAGTTGGGGGGTGTGATGAACACTTGAAATTACACATTTAATAAGAGTTTTATGTGATTATTTTGTATTACTAGTCTATTTAATTTTCTTAACTTAAGTATGTTTATAATATTGTACTTAATTATCTTTTAACTGTTTTGTGGTAGGTTCAGTAAAATGGGCATAATTTTCTACCTAAAGATCCAATTGAAGTGATTCTTGATCCTGTGAAGAGCTGACTCAATGGGATAATATATTATATTTTACAAAGCATTTGAAATTTGAATTTTTAGAAGGTGAAAATGACCTAGAATAGAACTGATCTGCAGTACAGGCCGAGTTTGAATAGTTATTAGTATTTGGTCCATACCTATAGCAATACGTATCTAATACGTATGAGACAACTCAATTTAGAAAGATAAGAGACTTATCTACAACTTTGATGTTTTGAGTGATAGTTAATTCAGATCACATCAATTCTAAATTAGATAATCAATTGGGTGTCTTAGTGATAATGAATGCAAATTATTTTGCCACCATTCTTGACTTTCATCAACTAAGTGGTTCCTTCCAAATTTGTCTCGATTTATCCATGTTTTTCTATAAATAGGTGGCTTGTTTATGCTTAAAGAATGTAATTAGAAAGTTAGAATTTAGTTCAAAATACTTGTCCTTTGTATCCATTTCTTTGTAAATTTATTTCTCTTGTTTACTATTAAATCATGTTATTTCTTCTTCCATTTATTTTCTTTTTCTTTAGTTTTATTATGTCCAAATAATTTTCTTTAAGTTAAGGTGAAAGGGTGAAGCTCTTGGCAAGGTAATAAGATATGTTTAATATTTATTCATGAATTTAATGCTTCAATTTTAAGTTATGCAAATTTATATATGATGTATTTATTTTGTTTGTAGAATTAATACCCTTTCTTCTAAAGTGGTGATTCTTGATTTATTATTGACAAACTTAATACTTGGCACAATAAATTCTTGAAACCATTTACAAGATTTGGTGTATATAACCTTTCTTGTAAAGTGGGAGTCTTGATTTATTGTAGACAAATATAAAGATTGGCATAATAAATACTTGAACCCATTTATAAGATTTGGTGTATAATAATTGAAAGAAATAAATACTAATCAATATATAAATGATGATGAACTTTAATTGCTATATTTTCCGGTTGGAAACTCCTTTGTGTGAGGATTCTAATTGAGTTATAAAAAAAAAGTTAAATATATTCTTACTTCTTATGCCAAGAGTGAATCCCTCTAACCTTAGCTTTTTATTTGAATTGGTTAATTGAAATAATATTTGCAAACATCTTATACTGCATTAATTATCTTTAAAGTGTTTATAATTTGTAATTTTAATTCTACTTCCCTGTGGATCGACCCCGTTCTCATTGGGTTATTTATTACTTCGACAATCTTGCACTTGAGAATAACTCCTATATTCTGGACGTGTCACTATACCAGCTTGTGACAACATCGTTAGTGTAGTTTTTATTAGGTGTCTATATTTCTTTTCAAATTTTTTATTTTAATGGTGAGTATGAGAGTAAAGATGTCTAAAAATGATACCTTGTTGCTTAAGATATTTGTGGAGTGGTCTTAATTCTCCACCCTAGTCAGAATGAAAGCTTTTAATTTAATTGTCAAACTGCTTCTCAACTAAGTTTTCAAAACTCAAGAATGCATAAGTGGTTTCTGATTTTGCAGTTAATGGATAAACCCAGATGTATCTAGTAAAGTCATCCAGAAAGCTAGTATAATATTTAACAGCAATAAGTCCCCACAAGTTTGTGTGAATTAATTCTAATGGTTTATGTGTTTGGACTATGACACTCTATAGTGCTACTTATGTGCCGTACTATATTGGCAATGGAAACAAAAATTCAGATTAATATTCAGAGAATATAGTTTTGTTTTATTGTATTTAGGAGAATATAGTTTTGTTTTATTGTATTTAGGAATGCAGTTACACTTATTTACAACTTGGTTCATTATATTATTGTTTGGATGGCCTAACTTCTTTTGTAGCAAGTTGTAATGACTTAGCTATTTATTTTCTAAATTTAAATCTAAGATAGACTTTAACCCTTCTTGAGGTGAGGTTACTTTATTGATTTCAACTGAGAGTGATATGAGATTGTTGTGGACATTTAGAGGTTAAAAACTCTTACCCAACAACTGATAAAATCCTTCTTTAGTAAAGCCTTTTATTAGACCATACCGTATTTCTTATCCTTAATAAACCAACAATTTTTGTGAAATTCAATGAAATTGGATTGTCAAAGATTAATCTAGATATATAAATGAGATTTTTTTAGATTTTAGGAACAAAAAGAGTTTGATTTAGTGTTATGTTTTCGTGTGAAAAAGTGTTGTTAGGTAAGAAAACAATGCCTATATGAGAGATGTGGAGGCTGTGTGACATGTCTTGCCACATATTTGTTATATGGTTTTGGAGTGTTGCTGTTCTTCTTATTGTAACCATTTCTGTCTCTTGTTGATCTACCTCAACCTCTTCATAGATTAAAATTTTCTCTAATTGTGTTGTTTCTCTTTTGTCCAGGTTTTTCAGTGAAGTGAGGAGTAGTTTTGCCTTAAGTTATATTGGCTTGAATATTAAGTTTTGAATGAGCAAACAGTTGGTCAATTCTACTTTCATCATTAAGTAGCATTGCATACACTTCTTGTAATAGAAGCAGTTCATTTTTTGAGGTTATGTTCACCACTATGGAATCAAAGTCAGAGCCAAAACCAACTAAAATATATAGAATCAGATCATCATCATTAACTAAATTCTTTATAGGAACTAAATAGTCAGCAATGTTTTCATTTTGGCAAAAAAGCCACTTACAGATAATCTTCATTTCTTACTAGTCTAGAGTTGCATTCAGAGTTGCCAGACTTTTGCCTTCGATTAAGATGAAAAATAATTTTCAATTGTTGTCCAAAGTTCATGTGATGTGGTACAATTAACCACTTTGCCAATGATGTTTTCTGTCATAATCGATAGAAGCCAACTGAGTACAAATTGGTCCTGCGTCATTTAGATGGTGTATTCTAGAATTGGTGTGGTCACAACATTGTCTTCTTCATCGACTAAGATAACGATAAAGTCCAGTTTCTGTTGAGAATAATGGAATACAAATGAAATACTTTTATTAATACAATAAACCCAAAATTTATAATACAAATTTTAGAAACTCTCACTCTTTCTCACTTACAACACAACACTCACACACTCTTTGTTGAGCTTATTATTTGCTTAACTCTCTACCACTCTAAACTCTCAACAATTGATCAAATACTTGATCAACTCTTTATTCTTAACTTGCTTGCTTGCAAAACTAAATGAGGAGGGGGGTATTTATATTTAGTTTCAACAAACCAAAACTACACAAATAAAATAATGTAAAAATTTATTAACCACACAAGTTTATAATACTTATCTTCTTAATTATTAACTTTAAAATATTTTACCTAATCTAGAAATTTTAAGAATTAAGCTTGCAAATATTTTGGCTTAATCTTGGGCTTTATGTTGTAATTAACTTCATTTGGTGTTGTAATTTTAACACTCCCTCTCAACACCAAATTTTTTTCTTCTAACCACGTTAAGTTGTCTTTGAAACTTTTTGAACTTATCAACACCCAAGATTTTTGTGAACAAATGAGCCACTTGATTTTCAGTCTTAACATACAGCAATTTAATTTTTTATTACAGAACTTTCTCTCAGATAAAGTGATAATGCACCTCCAATGCTTTATTCTTGTATGAAAAACTTAATTTTCTACCAAACAAATTGCTGACCGATTTTCACAATATATTGACACTTTATAATCTCTTGGCTAATATAAATCCTCTAACAACTGCATCAACAATGTACTTTCTTAAGCTGCCATTACTGCTGCTCTGTACTCAGCTTCAGTAGTTGACAATGATACAATCGGTTGCCTTTTACTGCACCAAGAGATTGTTCTTGAACCAATCTTGAAAAAATACCCAGTGGTCAAACGTCGTGTGTCATGGTCTCCAGCACAGTCAGCATCACAATAGCCAACTATTTTACAATCTTGGTCTTTCTTATAGAAGATACTATAGTCAATTGTGCCTCTCACATATCTCAATATCCGTCGACTTGCTTCTAAGTAAGGTTTTTTTATGATTTTTCATGTATCGACTTATTACTCGAACTGCATAAGAAATGTCTGGTCGAGTCAATGTCAAATAGATGAGACTTCCTATCGGTTGTCGATATATAGTTCCATCTTTTAAATCATTTCCTTCATGGCCGCATAACTTGGCATTGGCTTCTAGTCGTGTTAAGATAGGCTTGCACTCTAGCATCCCAAACTTCTATAACAAATCTTTGGCATATTTTTGTTGTCTTAGAAAAATCCCTTCTACTGTCCGAGAGACTTCGAGCCCAAGAAAATGCTTAAGTTGTCCAGGCTCTTTCATCTGGAAGCGAACTGCCAAATTCTCTCTTGTTCGATGAATCTCTTATTCATCATCTCCAGTGATAATTAAGTCATTCACATATACCAGCACAATTACAAGTTTTTTTCCATTAGTTTTGATGAACAGGCTAGAATCAGCTGGTTCTACAGAGTAACCACCATGTGTTAGAATTCTCCAATTTTACCATATAATGCCTTTCTAAATTTATACACATAATCAAGATGAAATTTGCTTTCAAATCCTGTTGGTTGAATCATATACATCTCCTGATCCAACTCTTCATGGAGAAAAGTATTCTTTACGTCCATTTGCTATAATATCCAACCTTTGCTAGCTGCCGGTGTAAGTAGAACTTGTACTGTGGTGATCTTGGCTACTAAAATAATTGTTTCATCATAGTCTAGTCCATACTGTTGAAAAACTCCTTGAGCTACCAATCGAGCTTTATACCTTTCCACTAATCCATCAGGACGTCTTTTGATCTTACATACCCACTTACAAGATATAGGTTTCACATCCTTTGGCTTTGGCACTAAATCCTAAGTTTGATTTTGCTCCAACGCTATGATTTCTTCTTCCATAGCTTTAATTCATTCAGAGCTCTATGATGCTTCTTCAAAAGTCTCAGGCTTCTTAACATTTTCCTTTTTCACTATAACTGCATTAGCATATTTGGAATTAGACTTTCGTATTCTTATTGACCTTTGAGGATGAGATTGAGGGGTTGCAGGTTCTACTTCTTTATATTTGGCATTCATTGTTGGTTGTTGATAGATGCCAGTTTGCCAAAGACTTTGAGTTATCTCTTGCTCAGTGTTGTCATTAATGCTTCCATTATCAAGGTCTTTTTGACTCGGTCGGATTTCAGTACTTTTCTCATCTATCTTTTGTTGTATTTGTTCTTTTATTTCTTTTGAATCTGAAAGCTCATCTTTTTGTGGCGACCACCATGAAGATACTTTATCAAACACCACATTTTTTGACGTGTAGCACCGCCCACTAGTAGGGTCGCAATATTTCCATCATTTGCGCTGGTTATCATATCCAACAAAGATACACTTGATTGCCTTTTTGTTGAATTTATTTCTCAGGTGACTTGGCACAGACACATAGTATATACAATCAAATACTAAAAAATAACTCACAGTAGGTTTCATATCCCATAACTTCTCAAAGGGTGATACGAACCCTAACTTTGGTTGAGTAAGCCTATTAATCACGTGGATTGCAATCTTTATTCCTTCATTCCAAAATCTTTCTGGTACATTTTTTGCGTTCAACATACTTCTACAAATCTCTCCAAGATGTCAATTATTCCTTTCTACAACACCATTTTGTTGTGGTGTGTTGGCACATGTGAACTGATGTTGTATCTTATTTTCTTGAAGATATTGTAAGAACTCATCAGAGGTATATTATCCTTCATTATCTATGCAGAGACAATGAATCTTCCTTTCGACTTCTTTTTCAATTGTTTCTCTAAATTTCTTGAACTTCAAAAAAGAATTTGATTTTTCCTTCATAAAGAAAACTCATACATACCTCGGGAAGTCATCAATACAGGTCCAAACACATTAGAGTGAACTAAATCTAATGGCTCCTTAACTCTAAACTTTGATTCCTCATATGGTAGTTGATGTTCTTTGCTATTTACGCTCAAAATGTAATGCAGCTATCGTAATATAGATTGAGATGTCGATTCCACGAAAAAGCTTTTGACAAAATAGGTTGGTGAAGTAAAATATTAAAGTAGTAGCAAAGAAGAAAATTAATTAATTAGTTTAAGTGGATGAGATAGAATTGTCTATTAAATGAGAAAAATGTCTTATGATAATTTAAGTAAGGCTTCGAGAATTACAATCATGCTTTATAAATCTACTCTATACTTTGATTCAATGTTTATAACTTAATTGATAGTTTTACATCCAAACAATCAATCGGAAGATATGTAAAATATAACACATTTGATAACACATGCATTTGATATGACTAAACTCTTTTACAAATATTAACACAAATCATGTTCATTTATACAAGTTATCTAAGATCGAAAACATATTATTTTGACAATATTGCAGTAAAAGATCAACTTGAATATCAAACATTTATTGCCTTTACATGTTATCTGACACATCCAGAATATAGGAGTTATTCCCAAGTGCAGAATTGTCGAAGTAATAAATAACCCGATGAGAACGGGGTCGATCCACAGAGAAGTAGAATTAAAATTACAAATTATAAATACTTTAAAGATAATTAATGCAGTATAAGATGTTTGCAAATATTATTTCAATTAACCAATTCAAATAAAAGGTAAGGTTAGGGGGATCTATTCTTGGCATAAGAAGTAAGAATATATTTAACTATTTTTATAACTCAATTGGAATCCTCACACAAAAGAGGTTCCAACCAAAAAATATAGCAATTAAAGTTCATCATTATTTATATATTGATTAGTATTTATTTCTTTCAATTATTATACACTAAATCTTATAGATAGGTTCAAGTATTTATTATGCCAATCTTTATATTTGTCTACAATAAATTAAGACTCTCACTTTACAAGAAAGGTTATATACACCAAATCTTGTAAATTGTTTCAAGAATTTATTATGCCAAGTATTAAGTTTGTCAATAATAAATCAAGAATAACCACTTTAGAAGAAAGGGTATTAATTCTACAAACAAAATAAATACATCATATATAAATTTACAAAACTTAAGAATGAAGCATTAAATTCATAAATAAGTGTTAAACATATCTTATTACCTTGCCAAGAGCTTCACCATTTCACCTTAGCATAAAAAAAATTATTTGGACATAATAAAACTAAAGCAAAAGAAAAAAAATGGAAGAAGAAATAACATGACTTAATAGTAAACAAGAGAAATAATATTACAAAGAAATGGATACAAATGACAAGTATTTTGAACTAAATTTTAACTTTCTAATCACATGTTTTAGGCATAAACAAGCCACCTATTTATAGAAAAACATGAATAAATCGAGACAAATTTGGAGGGAACCACTTGGATGATGAAAGTCAAGAATGGTGGCAAAATAATTTGCATTAATTAACACTAAGGCACCCACTTGAGTATCTAATTTGGAATTGATGTAATTCGAATTAACTGTCACTTAAAACATCAAAGTTGTAGATAAGTCTCTTATCTTTCTAAATTGAGTTGTCTCATACGTATTAGATATGTAATGCTATAGTTATGGGCCAAATACTAATGACTATTCAAACTAGGCTTGTACTACATATCAGTTCTATTCTAGGCCATTTTCACCCTCTAAACACTCCAATTTAAAATATCTTTTAAAATAAAATATGTTAGCCCATCGAGTCAGTTCTTCACAGGATCAAGAATCACTCTAATTGGATCTTTAGGTAGAAAGTTATGCCCATTTTACCGAACCTATCACAAAACAGTTAAAATGTAATTAGGTACAATATTGTAAACATACTTAAGTTAAGAAAATTAAATACACTAGTAATACAAAACAATGATGTAAAACTCTTATTAAATATGTAATTTCAAGTGTTTATCACACCTCCCCCAACTAGTTTATTGCTAGTCCCTAACAATTCGAGCATAAATAAAATTTGAACACTACTTAAGTATTTCAAACAAAATATCAGTTTAAGATCACAATCGCTATAAAAGTTATTTCAATTATAACTTCTAAATTTGTGTGTGTGTGAATTAAGCCAAAGCCTTCTTACCATTAACCACAACATATATAGCCTTGAAAATTTTTTTCCAAGTAAAAGCCTCAACTCTATATCCTCAAAGGTAAATAACTTGTTTAATGGCTTAGGATTTCACTCATGGAGTTGGAAATAGATAATTGCTCAAGAAAATGTTACATTTAGGGACAGACGAATAAACTAACATTAATCCAAAGATAAGAAAATCAATTATTTAGAGTCAAACTATTTTTGCCACATGCTAGCTTTAAGACTTTAATTATTTTATGCGAATCTTACGAATACAGAGTCTGGTGATAAGATTGCTTCCTAATGATTTTAGTCTTCTAAAATTGAATGAAGAATTTATTGAACTGAATTGACTTCTTTTCTCTTTTTTTTTTTACTCTTTTTTTTTTTGTTTTTTCTTTTTTGAAATACATAAGGAATCATTACAAAATAAGAGCAATTTATCAACATAATACTCTTCCAATTTTGTTTTTAATTTTATCCTTTAGCTAAGCAATCAAATCATTTCTCATCCCAAATAATGTCATTCCAAACAAAAATTAATCATTTTAAAATATCAATGAAAGTTTGTAAGCTGTTATCTTAAACCTCTCCACTCACTCACAAAAGATAAATGAGTTTAGAAAATAATATGTATACTTAAACATAAAAATTCTCTTGGCTATATATATTGAATCATCTATCTTACCATAAGTCTTAGTATTGTTCTCAAGAAATAATTTCAGAAGTTAATCTTTAGTAACCTAGATAGAAAAAGTGATTTACACTAAACAATTTTAAAATCATACATCAATAGCAAAGCAAATTTATTTATGCAAGAGTTACCAAAAACTTAAGCAACAAACATAAAATACATTAAAAATAAACCAATTAGAATGTGTTTCAAAAGTTCAGTAATGTACTATTTACTCCGCCATTCTAGAACTAGAATGCGTTCTAGAACTAGAATGCGTCTCAAGAATGCATAAATAAACTTTTTATTCACACCATTCATAAATTGTTTTTTATTCAAAACAAAGTGATAACAACAATAAAATAAAATAATTAACATTAACATTATATATCAACTATCCTCCCCCCAACCATATTGAGACATTGTCCTCAATGTCAAAATATAGAAAGAGTAAAGTATAGAAGATATCACATGAAACATCTTTTATTGAAAATTAAACTTGCAACAAAATAAAACAAGCCACACAAAATGCTTAAAAATACATAGAAGTACATAGGCTACAGACGGAGCGTCAAATCTATCTTGCGTTTCTTTTCACTGTTATCAGTATACCAATTTATCTGACTTATTATTGGATCTGATAGAGGTGTAAAAGCTTGTAGTTCATCGAGTAACTGATCAACAGTTGAAGCAGAAATGAGGATCTGTTGTACTGCAGATGAGACGAATTGTTTTTCCACCCCATGGTCAAGAAAAGATAACAACCCATTATAAAAACCATCAACATTTAACAAACCAATGAATTTTTTTATGGATTTGCAATTGTGCCTATGAGACAATTAGAAAAATTTCCTCAAATGTTCTGAAACCTCCAGGTAGAGCTATGAAGGCATTAGCATTACGAAGCATAAAAGACATTCGTTCATGCATTGATGATACCTGTAACTCATCCCCAATTATTTTTCCTACAATGTCTCCAACAACTAGAGTTTTCGGTATGATACCCAAAACTCGACTGCCTTTATTTGTGCAACGGTTACCACACGTCCCATTAATCCAAGACTACCTCCCCCATATACTAAATGAATATTTCGCTCAACTAACACCTTACCAAAGGTTTCTGCCGCTTCTACAAACTCACTAGTTTTTCTAAGGCTGAATCCACAAAAGACACAAATTTTTGTGAATTTACGAGTTGATGATCCTTTTATGATTACATTCACCTTCTCTCTTGAATGATTTTGAGTTTGTACAAAGATGTAGAAACAATGCAATGTATTTATAGAGCTAAAAAGTGTTGCAAAGCTAAGTCACATGGGCTGTTGGCTTGAAATACAAACTTTTCAACACCTTTTTACCAATTTTCAATTTGTTAGCTGGAAAAGTCACATGGGTTGTCGGCTTAACATGAAAAATGTTCAAAAAGGACTATAGGTGGTTGGTTATTGAAAAGATGTTTGAGTTTGAAATAAAACATTAAAAAATAACAGCTATAGTAAATATATACAAGTGGTTGTGATTGTGGCTCATATTTTCCTCTGGTTTTACATCTAATAACGGCTTAAACGCCCTCTATGGGTCGAGGATAGGCTTCCCATCCAATTTTCTTATAAATTAGAAAACATGGTCTTTTAAAGTCAGATTCTCGAGACTATACCGCTCATGTTCTTTCAGGAATATGTCGCATAATTCACAAATTGCAATATGCACATATCCACTAGGATACGTCTCAAGAGTCGATAAGATATCATGTAAAGACTCCTTACTCAGGCCATCCTTAATGAACCTAATTTTATCTTCGCGATTTAGAGACACCATTCCTAAAGTACGGCAATGTGTGTTGCAAGTTATGCGTGCACACTTGTAACAAACGTTTAATCATTTTGCTCTTCGTTTTTTTGCAAAATAGCTTTTACCTAAGCTAGGTATATAGGAAATTAATAAGTCTAAAAATTCACCTGTCAATCGAACATTGGCTTCAATTAACTAACGTAAATCAACAGGTATATTCATAATCATTAATAACCTTAATCTTTCACATCTTGCTTGGTAAATTTTCTTTAAGGAATTTTGAGGCAATGAGGCAATGACTTGAAATATCATGGAGTATCGTTATTCGCCACTTAACCGGGGTGCAAAATAAAACTTTAACAAAAATATTAAATTAACCTGCAAGTAAAAAAAAAAAATATAAAGTTAGAAGATAAATAAATATATATATAAATATGTAAATATGTAAAATAAAGATTAATTGGTCTCGTAACAAGGGTTCGACAGGGAGGTAGATTCTTCATGAAAAGCTTGGTTTTCTAGAAATGGCTTAAGTCTTTGCCCATTTACCTTAAACACATTCCTATTTCTAGGATTTTCAATGTCAATTGTTTCATAAGGGTACACATGTTTCACAATAAAAGGGTCACTCTATTTTGATCTTAATTTTCTAGGGCACATGTGAAGTCAAGAATTATAAAGTAAAACCTTCTGACCAGTGTCAAATGTTTTTCTCTGAATTTTTTTATATCATGAAAAGCTTTGATTTTAGGTTTATAAATTTTCGAATTCTCATATGCATCATTTCTTAATTCTTCAAGTTCATTTATTTGTAATTTACGTATGTGTCCAGCAGAATCAAGATTTGCATTAAAAGTTTTAATGGCCCAATAGGCTTTATGTTCAAGTTCCACAGGTAAGTGATGATAATGGCATAATGCCAATAGTATTTTAACACTCTAACTTGGGTATTTTTGCATTAATCCATTAATATTTGGCTACTTATTTGTGTTTTTAATCTTGAATAGGTGTGTGAAGAAAAATATGATGTATAGAAACAAACGGGAAGCGAATCGGGTGAGAAATGAGAAAAATGCGCTCGAAAGGCGAAAGAAGATAAACAAGTGGCTGGGCGCCGCGGCACCCAGAACAGCGAGTGAGCGCCGCAGCGCTTGTCAAAGAATTGCGGATACCTGTGCTCGTGTCCAGCGCCGCGGCGCCCATGCGGGAGATTTAAATACCCCTCCTCAATTGTGATTTTAGGAGAGCTTGGTGCCTAGGGTTTCTAATAGCAATAAAAACACTCTTTTGAGGCAAAAATAGAGGGACTTGGCAAGGAGAATAACACAAGCAACAAATACACATTCAAGCCAAGAGATCAAGGTGAAGTTATTGAAGATTGAAGATTAGGAAATCAACTCTTGAGCAATCAAGACAAGAGGAAGAAGAATAACTTAGGGCATCACTTGTTTTATTTTATTCCTTACTTCTAAGAGATGATTTCGTTTATTATATTTTCATACTTTTGCTTTGATATTCTTGTTTTGAACATGAGCTAATTTCTTTTGATTTAGGGTTAGACGTTATTGAACATAGTATGTAATTGATTCTTTTAATCTCTTAGTTATGAACTTTTATCTCTTAATTGATTCAATCTATCCATGTTTAATGCTTTCATTATACTTGATTACTATTTTGATTGTTTAGGAACCATGATAACTTTGACGAAAAGAATCATGTGTTTAGCCTATGGTAGATTGATACATGATTATAGGGTAACATCTATGGGTTCCATCTAAGATAGACATATACCTAGGTGGCATGTATGGTTTGATTAAACTTAATCTTAATGAGTTGCATCTTATTCGGATTACCATAGACATATATGTAATTGTTATGGTGTGATATTATCATTCGACTGTCGACAGAAGCTTATGATGAAATCAGTGTCTAGCCAATCAATGGATAAAAAGAGAATAACTAAAGGGTTAAAGGGTTCAGTGAACTACTAGGGGATGCGTCGATACCTATCAATTTAATGAATTGTATCTCTAAGTACTTGTGATATTTTAATTAGGTTTAATTTGAAGGCAATAATTTAGTTAGTTAAACTCCATCCTTGAAGCTAGTCTAGATAAAAGTAAAGTAGAGTAATTTTAGTATTCGATTGAAGAAAATAGAAACAATAGTCTTTGTGGGATCGATAATCTGGACTTAGTCCTATATTACTTGATACAAAAAGCGTGCACTTGTGCTAGGTCATTAAATTAGACGTCAAGTTTTTGGCGCCGTTGCCGGGGACTATTTTATCTAATCTTAGATTGATACTAATACCATACTATTTTACTTTTACTTCAGATTTTATTTTTATTTCATTATTGTTATTGGTCTTTTTCCGTTCTAGTTAATAATTATATATATATTTTTTTTATTTTGATAGTTCATGCAAAGAACCAAGAGTAAAGATTCAACATCTTTTGATCCTGAGATTGAAAGAATATTTCGGAGACTTCGTAGAGAACAACATCAAAACAAAAACATGGCAGAGAATCACGACATTATCAATAATCCAGTGTTTGAGCCTATGAATCCGCAGAGATCGTTGAGGGATTATGTTATTCCTATAACAGAAGGCATTCAGTCTAGTATTCGGCGCCCCACTGTTAATGCAAACAACTTTGAAATCAAGCTAAGTACTATTCAGATGCTTAAAGAGTCTGTGTAATTCAGTGGAGCTCCCAATGATGATCCCAACATGCATATTGTGAACTTCTTGGAGATTTGTGATACATTCAAGTTCAATGGGGTTTCAGATGATGCCATCAGGTTGCGACTATTCTCTTTCTCATTGAGGGATAAGGCCAAGAGCTGGTTGATGTCATTACCATCAGGATCTATATCAACGTGGGATGACCTAGCACAGACATTCTTAGCGAAGTTTTTCCTACTAGCGAAGACAGCTAAGATGAGGAATGACATCACTTCATTTGTGCAGATTGAAGGTGAGTCATTATACGAAGCATGGAAATGATTCAAAGACATGTTGAGGAAGTGTCCCTATCATGGAGTTCTGAAATGGTTATTAGTTCAGAAATGATTATTAGTTCAAACGTTCTACAATGGGCTAGTGGGTCATTTAAGGACAATTATCGATGCCGCTGCTGGAGGTGCTATGATGAATAAGTCCACAGATGAAGCATATGAGTTATTAGAAGAGATGTCATCTAATAGCTATCAATGGCCTGCTAAAAGAGTCACACCAAAGAAGGTTGCTGGAGTTCATGAGATTGATGTATTTAATGCATTGGCTGCACAGATCAATAAATTAACCAAGAGGTTTGATTCTATGAATGCTATCAAGACCCAGATGGTGACTTGTGACTTCTGTGGTGACAATCATCTGAATGGGCAATGTATGGAATCAGCAAACTATGTGGGGAACCATAATAGACAGTAGAATAATCTGCATTTAAATTACTATAATCCGGGGTGGAGAAATCATCTAAATTTTTCTTGGGGTGGCAACCAAGGCCAGCAACTTAAACCTAACCCACCCGGATTTCATCCCCTACAAGAAAAGAAAGCGTCATTGGAAGATATGTTTATGCAGTATATGAAGTCGAATGATGCTATTCTACAAAACCATTCCGCATCTTTGAAAACTCTAAAAACTCAAATGGGGCAACTTGCTGCAACACTAAATAATCGACCTCATGAGACTTTACCAAGCAACACTGAGGCTAATCCTAAAGGAGATAAAGAGTAATGCAAAGCTAATTCTTTGAGAAGTGGCAAAGAGTTGCAGTCAAACAGTGCAGAAGTAAAGAAAAGTGCAGAATGTAATGAAGAAAATAATGCAGAAGTGAAGAAAAGTGCAGAATTTACTGCAGAACAAGATGAACAGGAGCAGAAAAATGCAGAAAGTAGTAAAGAGATGTAGAAAAATGATAATGCAACAGCACAAACTAGTAAAGGTCAATAGAAACTTGCAGTTCAACCTCCTCATCCACCTCCACCATTTCCTCAAAGGCTGCAGAAACAGAAGTTGGACAAGCAGTTTTCAAAATTTTAGATGTCTTCAAGAAACTTCACATTAACATACCTTTTGCAGATGCTTTGGAACAAATGCCTAGTTATGTGAAGTTCATAAAAGACATCTTATCAAAGAAAAAGAGATTAGCCGAATATGAGACCATGGCACTCATCGAAGAATGTAGTGCAATATTACAAAAGAAATTGCCACCAAAATTGACGGATCCGAGTAGTTTCACCATATCATGCACCATCGGAAAGAAATTCTTTGGCAGAGCATTATGTGATTTAGGTGCCAGTATCAACTTAATGCCATTATCCATCTACAAGAAGTTATGTTTGGGGCAAGCTAAACCTACTAATGTCACCTTGCAATTGGCAGACTGCTCAATTACCTATCCAAGGGGCATTATTGAAGATGTTTTGGTAAAGGTTGACAAGTTCATCTTCCCAGTAGATTTCATAGTGTTGGATATAAAGTAGGATCGTGAGGTACCCATCATACTAGGAAGACCATTCTTAGTAATAGGGAGAACCCTTATTGATGTGCAAAAATGAGAATTAACTATGAGGGTGAAAAATGAAGAAGTAACATTTAATGTGTTCAAAGCCATGCGAGGGCCAAGTGAGGAAAAGGAATGTATGAGCATTGACGTCATTGACAGGGAAGTGTAAGATATGTTCAACAAAAATAGCATTGAAGATTCTCTAGAAGATGCAGTGGTAAATGGAGTTGAGGTAGAAAGAAGTGAAGCGCGAGAGTATCTCCAAGCCCTAAGCCTTTCTCCGAGGTTTGACAGATTTAGGAGGAGAGCTGAACCATTGATAAACCAAAAGGCCTGCAAACTTACATTAAGCCATCTATTGAAGAACCTCATAAACTAGAGTTAAAACCACTACCAAGTCACCTAAGGTATGCATTTCTTGGTGAATCTTCTACTTTACCAGTTATAATTTCTGCACAACTAGATGACCCGCATGTAGATAAATTGTTAAGGATCTTAAGAGATCATAAGAGGGCTATAGGATGGACGATTGCTGACATCAAGGGAATCAGTCCCTCTCTTTGCATGTATAAAATCCTGTTAGAGGAATGGCACAAGGCTACAATTGAGCAGCAGAGGCGCTTAAATCCAGTAATGAAAGATGTAGTAAAGAAGGAGATTATTAAATGGCTAGATGCAGGGATTATCTACCCCATTTCTGACAGCTCATGGGTAAGTCATGTCCAATGTGTACCAAACAAAGGAGGAATCACTGTAGTGGCAAATGAGAACAATGATTTAATCCCAACTAGGACTGTCACAGGTTGAAGGATATGTATGGACTACAGGAAGCTGAATAAAGCCACCCACAAAGATCATTTTCGTTTACCTTTCATCGATCAAATGCTTGATAGGTTAGCAGGACATGAATATTATTGCTTTTTGGATGGATATTCTGGCTATAATCAGATTGCAATTACTCCTGAAGATCAAGAAAAGACCACATTCACTTGCCCATATGGGACACTTGCTTTTTGAATGATGCCATTTGGACTATGCAATGCTCCAGCCACATTTCAGCGTTGTATGATGGCCATATTTTCAGACATTATTTGGCACTTCATTGAGGTATTTATAGATGACTTCTCTATTTTTGGCAATTCATTTGATCAATGCCTTGATAATCTAGTATTTGTGCTCAAATGGTGTGAAGATACCAATTTAGTGCTCAATTGGGAAAAGTGTCACTTTATAGTTAAAGAAGGCATAGTATTAGGTCATAAAATTTCTGCTCATGGTATTGAAGTTGAGTTTTGCAAAAATAAAAACCATTGAGAAGTTGCCACCACCAACTAATGTGAAAGGGGTGCGAAGCTTTCTTGGTCATGCTGGATTTTATCAAAGATTTATAAAAAAGTTCTCCAAGATCTCTAAACCCTTATGCAACTTATTAGAGAAATAAGTGCAGTGATGCATGTCTTGAAGCTTTTGAATTGTTAAAGAAGAAGCTTACCACAGCACCGATCATTATAGCTCCAGATTGGGACTTACCTTTTGAAGTGATGTATGATGTAAGCGATTTAGCTGTGGGGGGTGTATTAGGACAACGCCGAGAGAAAGTGTTTCACATAATATACTATGCAAGCAAGACTCTTAATGATGTGCAATCCAATTACACCACCACAGAAAAAGAGCTTCTAGCGGTAGTTTTTTCTTTCGACAAGTTCCGGGCTTACCTGATTGGAGTCAAGGTTACAGTCTTCATAGATCATTCAACAATCAAGTACCTCATCAACAAGAAAGATGCTAAGCCAAGACTCATTCGATGGATTCTTCTACTATAAGAATTCGATCTAGAGATCAAAGATAGAAAAGGAGTTGAAAACCAAGTTGCAGATCATCTTTCTCGTTTGGAAGTGTTAAATCAACACCAAGAAAAGATCCAAATCAATAAAACCTTTCCAGATGAGCAACTCCTTACAACACAACATCACAAGATCCCTGGTATGCTGATATTGTCAATTATTTAGTTTCTGGTCTAACACCTCCTGATTGGACTTTTCAGCAAAAGAAGAAGTTCCTCCACGACGCAAGATTCTATTTCTGGGATGAACCATTTCTCTACAAATCATATGCAGACCAAATCTTTCGAAGATGTGTCTCTGCAGAAGAAACTCAAGACATCTTACACCATTGTCGTGCATCCAATTATGGAGGACATTTTGCAGGCGACAAAACAGCAGCTAAGGTACTTTAATCTGGTTTTTATTGGCCCACGTTATTTAAAGATATATATTCTTTTGTAGCAGGATGTGATCGATGTCAACGGACGGGGAACATCTCCAAAAGACATGAAATGCCACAACAGACCATTCTAGAAGTTAAAATTTTTGACGTTTGGGGAATAGACTTTATAGGACCATTTCCACCATTCCACAACAATAAATACATACTTATAGCTGTGGATTATGTTTCGAAATGGATAGAGGCAGTAGCATTACCAACAAATGAGGCAAGAACAGTGATTAAATTCCTTCAAAAGAACATATTCACAAGATATGGAACACCGAGAGCAATTATAAGTGACGAGGGCTCACACTTCTGCAATAAGTATTTTTCAGCCGTTCTGCAGAAATACGAGGTCAAGCACAAAACAGCTACTATATATCATCCTCAAACGAGCGGACAAGTTGAGGTATCCAATCGACAAATAAAAAGCATTTTGAAGAAGATGGTTAAACCAAATCGAAAGGATTGGGCATTACACTTGGATGACGCATTATGGGCATATCGTACTGCTTACAAAACTCCGTTTGGTATGTCTCCTTTTCGTTTGATCTTTGGAAAAACATGTCACCTACCCTTGGAGTTGGAACACAAAGCATATTGGGCCATTAAAGCCCGCAACTTTGATCTCCAAGCTTCAGGTGAAAAACGCTTACTTCAGCTAAACGACATGGATGAGTTTCGTCTACAAGCATATGAGAATGCCAATATGTATAAGGAAAAGACGAAACGATGGCATGATATGAAGATACTTCGGCGCTCATTTGAAAAAGGACAACTAGTGTTGCTCTACAATTCTAGACTGAAGTTATTTCCTGGAAAACTCAAGTCCCGATGGTCTAGACCGTTTCAAATCATAACGGTGTACCTAAGTGGAGCAGTTGAAATTAAAGATTCGAATAATCGAGTTTCATTTACAGTAAATGGTCAGCGCCTCAAGAATTACCATGGAGGATATATAGATCGACAGAAGGTCAGTGTCGATCTTATGGATCACAAGTAAATGCAGGAACAACACGTCAGGTCGAAGACGTTAAACCAAGCGCTTCTTGGGAGGCAACCCAAGCCTAGTATCATTTGAGTTCGATTAGTTTATTTTATTTTAGTATTTTATTTTATTTTTTTAAGGGATAATTTTCTTTTGAGTAGCACATTTTTTTTTTATTTAGATTGATTCAAAAAAAATTTTAAATTTTTGAAAAAAGGCTTGTGAGCGCTGTGGTGCCCACATATGGGCGCCGTAGCACTCGAAACAGAGTGTCAGTGCCGCAGCACTCGAAACAGAGTGTCAGTGCCGTAACGTTGGCACCTGGGCATAATCGGGCCCAGATGCGTGTGAGTGCCGCGACGCTCATGAGCGAGCGCCGTAGCGCTCACAGGGGAGAATTAAAGTAATTCTCCCTTTCCTCCTTTTTAATTTTTCTCATCTTTCCCCCTTTTTCCTCACTCACATAAATCCTAAAACTCATCTTCCCCATCTCCCACTCTCATCTATCCATCTCAAATCAAAATTAAACACTCCCACACACTAGATTTACATCCCAATGCATTACCCACTCAATTTAACACCACATTAACACACTTTTCACATAATTTTTCACATTCATCACCTCTTCTAACTTCTTCTCTTCAAGAGCATTCAAGGTACAAGTCCATATCTTTCTTTATTTTATTTCTTGTTATGTATTTTTATTTTGTGATTATAATGCATAATTAGTTTCCTTATTGTTAGATTATGATACTTAGGACTTGTTTCAATTGATAAAAAAAATAAAAAAAATAAAAAAAAACCGTTAATGCTTGTGCAACTTTTTCTAATTGATGAGTTGAATAAAGTTTAATAGGTTCTACATTTTCTTGATTAGTTACCTAGCCTTTTAGTAGGATGTTTGTGAGAATATGTTGAAAAGTGGTGTTGACTTGTGTTTATTGTTTAACATGGTGTTATTTGGTGTTTAATGTTTACGTTGATATTGATTGGTGTTTACTGTGCATGTTGCTAACGATTGAGGATTAATGTTCAATTTGGTGAGTTAAGTGTTGCTTAAATGAGTGATTTTGGGGTGCGAATGAGATTTTGGGTTGGGGGAAATATAGCACACATATATGATTTCTTATCTCAACGTGTGCATGGTATTTGTTATCCATATTCGGGTTGCTCATTATTGTTGTTTCAGGTATTTAATGGCATCCAAGAAATCCAAGAAGTCCGTTGCATCCTCTTCTGCGGGCTACGACACTAATAAATTTGTCTCTAAAGACGCCGCCGACTTATATCACTCTCTCATAATTAAACGCACAATCATTCCTGAAAGAGGATTTGATATCACAGGCGGGGGCTATCCAAGAATCTCCCGAATTATTGTAGACAGAGGTTGGGGACGCTTGTGTGCACAGCCAAATGCTGCAGTTATCCCAGTAGTCCGAGAATTCTATGCTAATGGCAAAGAGCACACTCATGAGAAAGTAAAAATCCGGGGTAGAATCGTTCGCATCCACTATAAGGACATCAATAGATACTTTGGAGTCCTCAATATTCAACACGATGGCTATATGGAGCTCCTCCAGCACCCAAATTATGAAGCGGTCATTCGTTACTTGGCCATCCAGATGCTCAATAGACGATGTCTGAAAGTTCCCCGGTTTCTTTTCCTACACGCTACATTTGCAGAGAATTCAAAGTATGGCACTATTTCATAGCTGTTAGATTAATGCCGGTCTGTCATATGAGCACAGTAACAGCGAAGAGAGCTCTCCTTCTGTATGCCATTCTAACAGGGTGAACAATTGACATTAGTAGGGTAATCAGCGATACAATTTTTTTTGGCCTCGATCATCCAAAGCAAAGAATATATTGCCCCTCACTGATTACAGCACTTTGTGCTAAAGTTGGAGTTGAGTGGACATCATCAGAGGAAGTACTGCCCCCAGCACATGTATTGGACAACAACAAAATTGCTACAATCATTGATGGTCCAGCTCAAGACCCTGTTCCCTGACCACTTCCGCCACACTGACCCACAACCCACCTGACCATTCCTCAACGGTTGTCTAGGTTAGAGGATGCTTTCACCATACACCAGCAATGGACCGCCTCACATGCCGCCTATCAAGACCCGGTTTTGCGCATTGCACTTACACACTTCGGCATGGATAAACATAACTTGCCACACTTTCTGGCCTATCCAGCTCCACCAGATGCAGATGACTTAGAAGATGATGCCGAAGACGAAAACGAAGAGGGGAGTACAGATAAAGACAACGGGGGCACCTAAGGCCTCATACAAACATGAAAGTGTTCCTATTTTGTTATTTTACTGCCGCCATGAGGACATGTCTTGTTTTAAGTGTGGGGGTAGGGGAAACACTTTTTGATTCGTAATTTTCTTCATGCATTGTTAGTTTAGTTTCTACTTTATCTGTTTTTTTTTTTGAAGTAGTTTACATTCTTTCAGTACCGGTTGTTTGGGTCAAAAGAGTTGTAGTCGATGATGATAAATGGAGTTGAAGAAAAGCTATAAACTATAGACTTATCTATTATTGTGTTCATTTTATACTATAATCGAATTAGTTATATTTAGCTTATAGTGGTTCACTTTAAACATCAGTACACTATAGAGCTATTGAATGTTCAGCAGTGGTAAAGTAGAATATACTTATTCACAACGGAGAAGGTAATCAAGGTCGTCTATTATCTAGAACTTGTTTGATTACCTTTCAAGGCAAAATCCTAGGACAAATATAGTAAGGGATATGATTATAGGCCGTTTTTAGACCATTTGAGCCTTTTTGAACCTACCTTATATGTATATTTATCCCTAGTCGCCCCATTGGAGCCAAATTAACCATATTTTTTATTTAACCACATTACAAGCTTAACGACTTTGAGTTTATTTACCCTAAAATCTACTGGTAGCATCATAAACCTTAAATTTACTTAGAAATATTCTTAAAATGAAAAAGGTTGTGGATGTATGAAAGAAATGTACTACAATGAAAAGTAATAAGTCTTGAATGTACATATCATTCTAAGTTTAGGGGTATATAAAAAAAAAGTTTAAATGCATAATGCCCCCTGCTTAAGAAAAATAAGAAATTCTATGCAAAAATAGGATTAAAAAGAAAGATGGAAATAGCATAAGTTTGGGAGAAGAGATGAAGAGTCAAGGAAGAAAAGGAATCAAGAAGTTTCTAAGTAAAGTCTAAGTGTTAATAGTGTGATTTGCACTTCATATATGTCTTTATTCTCACCTTCACCTTAACCTTACATTATAAGCTAATTAAAGTCCTATTTGATCCCTTATTATATACTTGTTCTACATTAGTGAAGATTGCTATGAAAAACAAGCTTATGGAGAATTGTTTGATCCTGATCTTTCTTTGATAAAGATAAGATGTTCGAAAATGCAATTGAGGTGCAATTAAATAGCTCGACACATACTCACAAGTGAACAATTATAAGGTAGATATAAGCATGATGATTAGAGTATAGAATGAGCATAAATAATTTTGTATTGTAAAGGTTTTATAAGTGTAATTCACCCGTTGAGACAACTTACAAATTTCTGATTGACCCAAGTAACTCATGGTTCATGGAATGTACGAGAGTGTTTTTACAGTGTTATTCTGGCTTCTTGTTAATATGCTCTTGTCTTGCTCGAGGACGAGAAAATATCTTAAGTTTGGGGGTATTTGATAATGGCATAATGACAATAGTATTTTAACACTCTAACTTGGGTATTTTTGCATTAATCCATTAATATTTGGCTACTTATTTGTGTTTTTAATCTTGAATAAGTGCGTGAAGGAAAATATGACGTATAGAAATAAACGGAAAGCGAATCGGGTGAGAAACGAGAAAAATTCGCTCGAAAGGTGAAAGAAAAGAAACAAATGGCTGGGCGCCGCGGCACCCAGAACAGCGAGTGAGCATTGGGCGCCGCGGCACCCAGAACAGTGAGTGAGCACCGCGGCGCTCAGTACCCAGCACCGCGGCACTCATCGAAGAATTACGGATACCTGTGCTCGTGTCTAGCGTCGTGGCGCTGAGACCCTAGCACCGCGGCGTCCATGCAGGAGATTTAAATACCCCTCCTCAATTGTGATTTCAAGAGAGCTTGGTGCCTAGGGTTTCTAATAGCAACAAAAACACTCTTTTGAGGACAAAATAGAGGGACTTAGCAAGGAGAATAACACAAGCAACAAACACACATTCAAGCCAAGAGATCAAGGTGAAGCTATTGAAGATTGAAGATTAGGGAATCAACTCTTGATCAATCAAGACAAGAGGAAGAAAAACAACTCAGGGCATCACTTGTTTTGTTTTATTCCTTACTTCTAAGAGATGATTTCGTTTATTATATTTTTATACTTTTGCTTTGATATTCTTGTTTTGAACATGAGCAAATTTCTTTTGATCTAGGGTTAGACGTTATTGAACCTAGTAAGTAATTGATTCTTTTAATCTCTTAGTTGTGAACTTTTATCTCTTAATTGATTCAATCTATCCATGCTTAATGCTTTTATTATACTTGATCACTATTTTGATTGTTTAGGAACCATGATAACTTTGATGAAAATAATCATATGTTTAGCCTAAGGTAGATTGATACATGATCATAGAGTAACATCTATGGGTTCCATCTAAGATAGATATATACCTAGGTGGCATGTATGGTTTGATTAGACTTAATCTTAATGAGTTGCATCTTATTCGAATTATCATAGACATATAGGTAATTATTAGGGTGTGATATTATCATTCAACTGTCGACAGAAGCTTATGATGAAATCAGTGTCTAGCTAATCAATGGATAAAAAGGGAATAACTAAAGGGTTAAAGGGTTCAGTGAACTACTAGGGGATGCGTCGATACCCTAAATTACCTAACAATTTAGTGAATTTTATCTCTAAGTACTTGCGATATTTTAATTAGGTTTAATTTGAAGGCAATAATTTAGTTAGTTAAACTCCATCCTTGAAGCTAGTCTAGATAAAGGTAAAGTAGAGTAATTTTAGTATTCAATTGAAGAAAATAGAAACAATAGTCTCTGTGGGATCGATAATCTGGACTTAGTCCTATATTACTTGATACAAAAAGTGTGCACTTGCGCTAGGTCATTAAATTAGACATCAAGTGACAAGGTTTTTCATAAACTATCCTATACGGAGACATACCCAATGAAGTTTTAAAAGCAGTTCTATAAGCCCACAGTGCATCATTTAGTCTTAAAGACCAATCTTTGTGACTTGGGTTTATAGTTTTTTCTAAAATTTGTTTTATCTCCCTATTTGCTAATTCAACTTGTCCACTTGTCTGAGGATGATAAGGGGTGGCAACTTTATGAGTAATACCATATTTTTGTTATTAATGTTTCAAATGGTCTATTATAAAAATGCTTACCCCCATCATTTATAATGGTTCGAGGGATTCCAAATCGACTTAAGATATTTTCTTTCAAAAATTCCATGACTATTTTATGGTCATTATTTCGACATGGAATCGCCTCAATCCATTTTGAGGCATAATCTACTGCAACTAAGATATATGTAAATCCAAATGATAACAGAAATGGTCCCATAAAATCTATCCCTCAACAATCAAAGATTTCAATAACAAGAATGGGGTTCAAAGGCATCATGTTTCGTTTTGAAATTGATCCCAACTTTTGACAATTTTCAAACGTTATACAAAATGCATGTGTATCTTTAAATAAAGTGGGCCAATAAAATTAACACTGCAAAATTTTTGCAGCTATTTTCTTTGATGAGAAATGTCCCTCATATGCTTCAGAATGACAAAATTCAATAACTTTACTTACCTCATTGTCAGGTATGCATCTTCGAAATATTTGGTCACGACAATATTTGAAGAGATAAGGATCATCGCAATAAAACTTTCTTACCTCAGTTAAAAATTTCTTTTGTCTTGAGCATTCCATTGAGGTGACATTTCTCCTGTTACAAGAAAATTAAAAATATTAGCATACCAAGGCATTGTAATAGTAGAAAATAAAAATTCATCAAGAAAAGAATCATTAATAGGTGTTATTTCTGTTGATGAATCTGGTGCGAGTCTTGATAAGTAATCTGCAATAACATTCTCAACTCGCTTCTTATTTTTGATAGTGATAATAAATTCTTGAAGCAACAGAATCCATCGAATCAGTCTTGGTTTTGCATCCTGTTTGACATTAAGTACCTTACAGCAGCATAGTCAGTAAATACAATAATTGAAGAACCAAATTAAGTAAGAACGAAATTTGTCTAATGCAAATAATACAGCAAATAATTCTTTTTCAGTTATTGTGTAATTCATTTGTGCCTGTTTAAAGTCCTACTTGCATAATAAATTACATAGGATTTACCTTCCTTTCTTTATCCCAATACAGCACCAACAACGTAGTCACTAGCATCACACATGAGCTCAAAAGGTAAAGACCAGTCAGGAGATTGTATGATAAGAGCAGATGTTAAGAAGCCAATTAATTTTTCAAATGAATTTTGACACTCTTGAGTCCACTCAAATGATAAATATTTTGCTAAGAGGTTACAAAGAGGTTTAGATATAACACTAAAATATTTTATGAACCTCCTATAGAATCCAGCATGTCCTAAAAAGGATCGAACTTCTCTGACTGTTTTTTGTGGAGGCAAATGTGTAATGAGTTCAACTTTTGCCTTATCCACTTCAATTCCTTTAAAAGACACTATATGTCCCAAAACAATTACAGAAGTAATCATGTAATGACATTTTTCTCAATTTAATACAAGACTCTTTTCTTCACGTCTTTTTAAGACCTTTTCTAAGTTTTCAAGATAATTATCAAAAGAATTTTCAAATACAATTAAATCATCCATGAAAACTTCTAAATAATACTCAATCATGTCACTAAAAGTGCTTAACATACATATCTGAAATGTTGCTGGGGCATTACAAAGTCCAAATGGCATTCTTCTAAAAGCAAAGGTTCCAAAGGGGCATGTGAATATAGTATTTTCTTGGTCCTCTAGTGCTATGGGAATTTGATAATAGCCAGAATAACCATCTAGAAAGCAATAATAGGGATGTCCTGTTACTCTTTCTACAATTTGATCAAGGAATGATAAAGGAAAATGGTCTTTTCTAGTGGCCGAGTTCAACTTTCTATAATATATGCACATCCTTCAACTAGATGAGACTCGAGTTGGTATTAACTCACCTTTTTCATTTTCAATGACTGTGATTCCAGATTTTTTTGTTACTACCTGAATAGGACTTACCCACTTACTATCTGAGATAGGATATATGATTCCTACTTCAAGTAATTTGAGAACTTCAGCTCTTACTACCTCTTTCATATGTGGATTTAATCTCCTTTGAGGTTGTTGGAAAGTTTTGGCATTATCCTCTAGGTGTATTCTATGTGTGCAAATAAAAGGATTAATACAATTTATGTCTTTTAAAGTCCACCCAATTGCATTTTTATGTAATTTCAATAATTCAATCAACTTACCTTCTTGTTCGCTTGTGAGTGTAGAAGAGATTACCACCGGGTAAGTTTGTTTCTCTCCAAGAAATGCATATTTCAGTCCTTCAGGCAAAGGTTTTAACTCCAACTTTAAAATTTCATTCTGTTTATCCTCATTTTCTTCTAATTCTTCAAACTTTAGTTTCCATACTTTATTTTTAATCACCTGTGCACAGTCAAGTAAAGAACATATGCTAGAGATTTCAGGATCTAATTGTATATTTTACTCAAATAAATTTATTAAACACATTTCTAAGGGATCGGTAGAACTCCATTTTTGAATTTGATCCTCCACAATCGTTTCAATCATGTCACCTTCTTCACTTTCATCCTCCCCTTCATATGGTTGCTTACACATATTGAAAACATTGAGTTTAAGTGTCATGTTTCCAAATGAAAGCTTCATTACTCCATTCCTGTAATTAATCAAAGCATTAGAAGTTGCTAAAAATGGATGAGCCAAAATAATAGGTATCGGATTACATCCTTTAACAGGTTCTATATCCAAGACAATAAAATCCACAAGATATATGAATTTATCAACTTGAACTAAAACATCTTCCACTGTCCCTCTTGGTACCTTTATTGATCTATCGACAAGTAAAAGGGTTACAGAAGTTGATTTTAACTCACCGAGATTGAGCTACTGATAAACTGAATATGGCAATAAATTCACACTAGCACCAAGATCAAGTAAGGCTTGTTCAATTTTATGACTTCCAATAATACATGAAATTATAGGACAACTAGGGTCTTTGTATTTCAAAGCATTATTGTTCTGAAGAATGGCACTTACTTGTTCAGCTAAAAATGCTTTCTTTTTCACATTCAGTTTTCTTTTTACTGTGCATAAGTCTTTCAAATATTTTGCATAAAAGGGAACTTGTTTAATAGCATCTAGTAAAGGAATATTAACTTTTACCTGTTTGAAGATTTCAAAATTTTCAAGATTGTGATTCATTTTCTTAGTATTACGTAATGCATGAGGAAATGGAGATGGAGGTGAGGGTTTGGTGTTTTCTTCATTAGGTGTAGGTTCAACACTTTTCTTATCCTTAGAGATTGATTCATCGGTCTCATGAGGTTCAGAAATTATTTTTTCAACAATTTTACCACTCTGAAGAGTGATAACTACTTTAACTTGATCCATGTGTTGGCTTCCTGAACTACATGTATTTAAGTTATGTTGTCTTTTGGGGTTTGGCTATAGTTGAGAAAGAAATTTTTCTTTCTCATGAATGTTCAGTGTAGATGCAAATTTAGCAAAAGTATCTTTCAAATCAATAAATGTTTGAGTATTTTGAGAATTCGCAGACTTTTGCTTTTCAATGAATGTATGCAAAGTTTCGTCAAGTGTTTTCCTAGAAGGTGGGACATATGGTGCATAACCTTAATGATTTTGAAAATTTTGGTGTGGTTGGAAAGGTAGTTGTGAAGCTTGTGCTTGAGTGTCATTTCTCCACCTAACATTCGGGTGATTTCGCCATCCAGGATTATAATTTTGTGAATATGGGTTATTGTTTGACTGCTTGAACGTGTTTAGAACATTGGCTTGATCATGGAGACATTCCCTAAATGCAGGCAAAGTTGGGCAATTATTGGTAGAGTGATCACGAGTTTCACAAATGTGACACACAATTTCTTGAACAGATTTTATTTGACCACTCTTTTTCATTTCTAAGGTTTCGACTTTTCTAGCAAGGGATGCTAATTTGGCTTGAAGGTCATGGTCTTCCCTAAGGTGAAAAATACCCCCACTAGATGTAGTGGTTTGATTTTTGCTAGGTGCCTCACAGGTACCAGCAGTGTCCTAATTTTGAGCATTTTCTGCTAGTAAGTCAAGATAGTTCATTGCCTCTTCTGAGTCTTTATCCTCAAATGTTCTATTACACATCATTTCTACCATTTGTCTAACTTGGGGTGTTAAACCCTCATAGAAATTTAAGACTAGTCTCCATGTTTCAAAGCCATGATGGGGACAGGTATTAAGTAATTCTTTATACCTTTTCCAACATTGGTAAAGGGTCTCTCCTGGTTTTTGGGCAAAAGTAGTGATTTGTCTTTTGAAAGAATTTGTTCTATGGGAAGGAAAAAACTTTTTCAAGAATTATTGTTGCATCTCATCCCATAAAGAAATAGATCCTGGCCTAAAGTTTTGTAGCCATGTTTTGGCTTTATCTGTTAAAGAAAAAGAGAAAAACTTAAGTTGAATTGTGTTCATGCTATAATCTTGGTCATTATACGTGTTACACACTTCTTCAAATTCTCTTAAATGTAGATAAGGGTTCTCTGCATCTAAGCCATGAAAAGTGGATAAAAGTTAGATAATGTCTGGCTTAAAATTAAAATGAGTTGCATCCGGAGAAAAAATTAAGCAAGATGGTGCACCGGTTCGTGTAGGGTTCATATAGTCTCTAAGTGTCCTAGGTCGGTTATGGTCATTATGTTGAGACTGATTATCCCCTGGGTCTATAAGTTTCTCAATTTAATTTTCGCTCATAGTGTTAATTGGTAAAAAATAAGAAGATGAAAGAGAATCTAACAAATTATCAAATGAAGTTTTGAAATTACTTTTTACCAAACGATGAAAATTAAGATCTCGAAACCAGTCATTCATAAAAAGACATAAAACAAAATACAATAACAATAAATAATACAAATAAGAGAAAAAATAATATTAAACGCAGGTAAATAAAATAAGTAAAACTAAAAGTAAAATAAAGATAAACAATTAGAAGTTAGATTAGTAATGTCAGATTATATAATAAAAAGTAAATAATTAAACAATAGGAGGCTTAGCCTTCTATGAAAATAAGAACAGAATAGTAAATAAAGTAAAGCAAGTTAGAAGGCTTGGTCTTCTATGAAAATAAAGAGCGAAAATAAAAAGCGAATAATAAATAAAGAGTAAGAGGCTCAGCCTTCCATGAAAATAAAAGGAAAAAATAATAAATAAACTAAAGCGAAAATAAAAGGCGAATAATAAATAAAATAAAGCACATTAAGAGGCTCAGCATTCTATGAAAATAAAATAAACAAACAAACAACAAAAGAAATAATGTTAATTTCACTTCCCCAGCAACGGCGCCAAAAACGTGACACGTCCAGAATATAGGAGTTATTCTCAAGTGCAGGATTGTCGAAGTAATAAATAACCCAATGAGAACGAGGTCGATCTAAAGGGAAATAGAATTAAAATTACAAATTATAAACACTTTTAAGATAATTGATACAGTATAAGATGTTTACAAATATTATTTCAATTAACCAATTCAAATAAAAGCTAAGGTTATGGGGATTCACTCTTGGCATAAGAAGTAAGAATATATTTAACTTTTTTTTTATAACTCAATTGGAATCCTCACATAAAGGAGGTTCCAACTGAAAAATATAGCAATTAAAGTTCATCATCATTTATATATTGATTAGTATTTATTTTTTTCAATTATTATACACCAAATTTTATAAATGGGTTAAAATATTTATTATGCCAATATTTATATTTGTCTACAATAAATCAAGACTCCCACTTTACAAGAAAGGTTATATACACTAAATCTTGTAAATGATTTCAAGAATTTATTGTGTCAAGTATTAAGTTTGTCAATAATAAATCAAGAATAGCCACTTTAGAAGAAATAGTATTAATTCTACAAATAAAATAAATACATCATATATAAATTTGTAAAACTTAAGAATGAAACATTAAATTCATAAATAAGTGTTAAACATATCTTATTACCTTGCCAAGGGCTTTACCCTTTCACCTTAGCATAAAGAAAATTATTTGGACATAATAAAACTAAAGCAAAATAAAAGAAATGGAAGAAGAAATAACATGACTTAATAGTAAACAAGAGAAATAATATTACAAAGAAATGGATACAAAGGACAAGTATTTTGAACTAAATTCTAACTTTCTAATTACATGCTTTAGGCATAAACAAGCCACCTATTTATAAAAAAATATGGATAAATCGAGACAAATTTGGAGGGAACCACTTGGATAATGAAAGTCAAGAATGGTGGCAAAATAATTTGTATTGATTATCACTAAGAAACCCACTTGATTATCCAATTTAGAATTGATGTGATCTGAATTAGCTGTCACTCAAAACATCAAAGTTGTAGATAAGTCTCTTATCTTTCCAAATTGAGTTGTCTCATACATATTAGATACGTATTGCTATAGGTATGGGCCAAATACTAATGACTATTCAAACTAGGCCTGTACTGCAGATCAGTTCTGTTCTATGCCATTTTCACCCTCTAAAAATTCAAATTTCAAATGCTTTGTACAATATAATATGTTATCCCATCGAGTCAGTTCTTCATAGGATCAGGAATCACTTCAATTGGATCTTTAGGTAGAAAGTTATACCCATTTTACCGAACCTACCACAAAACAGTTAAAAGATAATTAGGTACAATATTGTAAACATACTTAAGTTAAGAAAATTAAATATACTAGTAATACAAAATAATGATGTAAAACTCTTATTAAATGTGTAATTTCAAGTGTTTATCATTATCCAAGATCGATAATATATCAATTGATAATATTGCAGTAAATGATTAACATATAAAATAATGTAACCAATAACAATTATAATTCAACAAGAATCACATAAAGAAAGCATGACTTAAAATATATGAAACATGAGAATTATAACCTTTGGATTATAGAAAATAAAATAGATAAGAGTTTAAGCATAATCAAACTTACAAACATTTGTAACTCTTGACAACGAATCAAAGCATAGAAGTAAATTTATTAAACACAAAAGTTCATCTATTAGCTTTGCCAAGAACTCTAGTCTAAATTATAATACATGTTAATGAGAAAAAAATAAGACAGAATTACCTAATGTTGCAAACATCATAAGAGTGTCCTTATATAGGCAATGAATGAAAATATTTCAAGTGTGACATCAATCTTCAATAATTTAGGCTGACAACTCGTTCACCCACTTGCAGCACTTTTTTGATAATGTAAATGACCGATGTAGCTTTTTTGGCCAACATGAAAGTTTTATAATTTTGTCTCTTCTTTCCATAGGCATCAGGCTCATGCAAATTGGATAAGTATCCAATGTGATATAGGCAAAATACCAAAGATACACTATATTTAGGCCAACAACCTTTTTATCCACTTGCAAGACAACTTGGTCCATGACAACGACTGATTTGGACTTTACCATCAACATAAGAGTTGTTGATAATTAAGTCGGTATTTCACAGCTTCAAGAATTATACCAATTGGGTACAAAATTGTAGTCCAATTCTATTGTATCTCAAATTTTAGCCCATAACATGTTGGATTTGGCTTTTCAACCGTTCTTTAAGTTTGTGTAAGATTGAGTCATGTTACTCCAGGTTCAAGAATTTCTTCATTTTGATTTTTACATTGAGCGTTATGTCTATTTTACCTAAACTTGTGCAAATAACATTCATTAATCACAAAAATGCTAAAATTAGTGACATTAAATGGTGACTGAATCTCTTAATAAATATGCATTTTCATGTGTTCATCACTTGCCGTACTGACATCCCGCATATATTGTATCCACTCTCACATTAAGTTGAGGTAGACCTTTAAGCATTGTCATGTTCATCATCACTTTTAGCTTATGATAACTTACATGTCTCAATCGTGAATGCCACAAATATACCATCTCATTCTTTTAAGTCTTGTCTACATAAACTGACTCTGCTGATAGTACATAGATCGACTCTAGTCATCGTCCTTATATTGTTGGTGTTTCTATAATTTTTAAATTTTCGTACACCTTAACATCTTGTGGACCGAACAAGACATAATGCCCAGAAGATGTTAATTGTGACACTAACAATAGATTCTTTTTGGGATAAGTACAATTTTACCCTAAAGTTTTAGGCTAATTAACAACTTTGCCCCCGTTAGATATAAAATACCCAATTTTGCCCTAATCCGTTAATTTTTGCCATCAATTTGGATGAAAAATTTACATTTAATATACTTTTATCATTTTACCCCCAATATATAAATGGACATGTGTTATTATATGATTTATTAAAAATGACACATGTCATCGTATGATTTGTGAAAAATAACACGTGTTATCGTATGATTTGTTACAAATAACACGTGTCATCGTATGATTTGTTACAAATAACACGTGCCATCGTATGATTTGTTATAAATGACACATGTCATCGTATAATTGGTTATATTATTAATAAAATAAATAAATAAATAAAAAAAATTGACACTGTCCCTGAAAATAGTGGCACACTGACAACAAAAATTTATTAAATTTACATCATTGGACTCCATTTTTCTTGATCTATACAGTGATGGGATCATTTTTGGTAAAAAAATAATACCATAAAATAGTCAAAAATAGTGGAGAGTGGCGGCAGCCGCCGTTAAACAGTTGGGCGGTGACTCTGAGATGGTTGTGTGGGTGCGCCGGTGGCTCTGAGGTGTCATCTAGCTAGTGGACCAAAGAGTTGATAGGCCCCACACAGTCTAACAAAAAGGCCAGCCTTTTTGTCGGAGTGTGTGAGGTCTACCCCAGCTTCCGCTCTAGGATCCACCTGGGCAGAGCAACAGGCGCCCCAGTACACCCAGGTGCAAGGTGTACCTCCCTTCCCTCGAACTCGGGATCTCATCCATATATGCCTAACGAGTTCGAGGTTGTTACCTATCGGGCTGGTTGGGGTTAGTTGTGCTTACATAGAAAAATTGATTAGTTAAGAATCACCCTTCCTAGGAGTATAGAAATCATAGATACAAAAATCTCTCTTAATCAAAGTGAAGAATATTATATTATGAGATAATATTTTATTCTGATTCATCTTGTCAATACGGTGTTAGGCGAGTCACGTTGGCCTTGTCCCAAGAATGCTACAGCGTGAGGGACTTGATCGGTTAGGCTTGGACCATGTCGGTTAAACATGAGATAAGACAAATATATGCAAACGTATTACCTAATATTGCTACAGCGTGAGGGTAGTATCAATAGCATATATTTGATTATTGACAAGTTAATCTAGAATACACTTATTCAATATTGCTACAGCGTGAAGATAAAGTGTATTTAGGATTAAGGGGTAAGAGTTGCATGAGATGAAATTGATAAGTATTGTCTACCTGTTGGGTTTACAAAGTCCAATATTGCTACAGCGTGAGGCCCGAGTAAATTGTAATAGGATCTACTTCCCGCTGTATAGTTTAAAAAAGTTTAAACTATCATCTTCCCATTTGAGAGATTATCGATATTATGTAAAGTAGTGGAAGGGAGTTTTAAATCAAAAAATGTATACTTTGTATGCCTATGATTTAAAACGTTCCATTAGCGATTTAATAAATATTCCGCTTACATCTCCTGTAAGTTTGGCTTGTCAAGAATAACGGCCACTACGAACCAGTTGGTGAGCATAGTTGATACAGTCCAACTCTGAGATATTAGGAATTACTTTGACCGATAGATGAATCTCAGAAGTGTTCTAGATTCAAAAAATTTAGATTTATTGTTGATCAGAGTTTGCCGTAAGGTAATTCTGATAATACCTCATTAGAAGATTGAATAGAGAGAGTGTGACCTTTTGTATCTATGGTCTCCATACTCCTAGGAAGGGTGATTCTCAATTAATTAAGTTTTTTATACAAGCACAACTAACCCCCGTCAGTAGGGCTCCCATTGTGGTTACCAAGACAGAAAAATTAATTCTAGTTTATAATGCAAACTGATAACTCTTTTTCACTGCATCTTATAAACTCTTATTTATAATGTAGACTGATAACTTTTATCACTACATCTCATAAATCTACACATGTAAAATTATTCTTGAAACACTGTTCCAAAAATACTATAACAGTGAACAATGAACTTTTTTACTGTAGCAAATTTTAGAAAATTGCGCTCTAACGTGGCCTTGCTAGCGCCTCAACACTAGTTCGACAGTGCCCCAGTGTTGGGAAAAAGAACTCCCAGCGCCGAGGCGCAAAGCCTTTAGCGCTGCGACGCCAGCCCCTTGGCGCGACAGCGCCGGTGAACTCCCATTTGACATTCCCGTTTTAACACTTGAAACGTGCCCTTTTTACCAGGTCGTTTGCAACCATCCACTCAAATGGCACCCAAATAAGCCCAAAATGGCTCTGATACCATTTGTGTTGGCAGATTTAAGGCACGTGTGGGTGTATGCATGTGCAATTTTATCTATTGCCTAACACAGTGGAAGCGTATAAATTTTGCAATAAACACAATAAAATATAATATATTAATCACATTAATATATTAATAAATTAGAGAACTCACCTCAACGTGTAACGTTATACACGTGTTTTTCCTGGAGTCTGCATGGAGACCAACTCGTGTGCAGTTCTAGTCACCAACACGGTGGGCTTGGTGAGCTAGAACAGCAGTCTTATATTCAGCCCGGGATTAACTCTTAATCTCCAAAATGACCAAGAGTGTGTTTATATCCTTTTTTCCAAAAGAATAAGAAATGGAGAGGTTGAAGTAATCCAGCATTGCTTTAATTGGAAGCATAGAGAAAAATAAAACAATTTTAATTTTTCTTATTTTTTTTATCTTTTTCTTTTTCTCTTCTTCTTCTTTCTTCTTTCTCTCCATTTCGGCTTCCCTCTTCTCTCGGCCAATTTGGCCAAAATTCTTTTCTTTCTCTCTTTCTTTTTCTTTATTTATATATAATAATAATAATATATAATATAAATAATAATATAATATATATAATAATATAATATATAATATAAAAAGAAAAATATTTGATTATTTAACAATTAAAAAATCAAAATGAGAAATGACTATTTTGCTCCTCATAAATAGTTATCAAGTTTACCCCTTAATGAGTCCCACCAAATTCCACACTTGGGTAAACTCAACTAAGGGTTCACAATACGCCACATGTCCTTATATAATTAATAAATAATAATTATTAACTAATTATTATATTTAATATTTAAATACAGACACGCACACATTCCCGTGAAATTGCTGAATATTACTAGATTAAACAATTTAATTCGGCTCACTGCCCCAATGCACAATAAGTACACTCAATATCGCGGAACTCCCTAGGTCTTACGCCCGATTCATCAAATAGAACTATTCCATGAGTCCATGAGCAATGCCCCACGCACACGTCACGAATATACAAATCAGCGCGTTGAACCATGCAAGCTGAGGTTAAAACGCATACGTATAGCCCTTCCGTTATGATATCTTGGATGTGTAAAGATGTAGATTATCACCGTCAAATACCCTAGTGCTCATCCATATCTTATCTCCAGACTCGTATCTCACTAAACAATATGCGCAAACTCTTTTGCCATATTGTTCTACCCTAACGAAACTCTTTCCCGCGATAGATACTTGTGGCCATAAGATTTTGAGATACAGTCTCGAAGCATCTAGATATCAAACTCCTTATACGAGCTGACGGATCTCGTATCTATATACACCAGACTCTATAAGCATCAAACTATACCAAGCGGTCTCACCATGAAAGGTCTATGACATGCGTGGAACCAAAGTATAGTGGATCACTTACAAGCCCACCGTGGTACTCAGGTCAAAGGACCACTTATACTACTCAACTCGAGAGGACCCTCTATTGATGGCTTACATAGGGTGTCTATCGAAGGTCCTCATGAGTCTGTCCCATATGCAGTTCTAATTGGATACCTATATGTCAATACGAGCTCCAAGCTTACAGTCGGCTAGGATCGACTATCTATACCCTATAGGTACGATATATGCTGATCTATATTATAAAGGTATCCACCGAAAGACCTGCATCAGTAGAAATAGATCAGAGATAATTATTTGAGAACATACTTGTGTAATATGCATTCCCTGACACCCGATTGCAACTCTTACAATTATGCAGTTACTAGTATATTCACAGGTCTATGTCCCATTATAGACAAGATTCTAACTCTTGAATTTACTGAGTATTATAACTAGTTAACACTTAACTGTGCTAATATTTAGCAATTATATGTCTCAGCATGGCTAACTATGAGCCTTTATCTAATTTCTTTAGATCTGATCTAAACTCTTTTAGATCTACAATGTCTGTAACGTTACATGCATAATACCATATAAATTGGTATAAGCACCGACCCTAACAGTAAGTACCTCACTTGCTCCTCATTTGAAGATCAGTGCATCTTTATCTCCTAGTTCAGATGAGAAACGAGAGTATATGTCTCAAGTTCCATATACTAATGTAGTTGGTAGTCTGATGTATGCTATGGTGTGTATGGGACCTGATATTTCACATGCAGTTGGAGTAGTGAGCAGATATATGCATAATCCTGGTAAAGGACATTGGCAGGCTATGAAATAGATTCTATGAAATTTACTGAAGACCGTAAATGTTGGCTTAGTCTTTAAGAGAGATGATACATGTGATCAATGTGCTGTCAGTTATATTGATTTTGATTATACTGGTGATTTTGATAAACGTTGGTCAACAATTGGTTATGTGTTTACTCTTGCGAGAGCACCTATGAGTTGGAAGTCTACTTTATAGTCTACAGTTGCTTTGTTTACTACAAAGGCATAGTACATCGCAGTTATATAGGCTGTGTAAGAAACTATTTAGTTATAGGGATTGCTAGATGAGTTGGGAATTAGTCAGAAGAAGATTCATGTTTATTCTGACAGTCAAAGTACTATTTATTTAGCGAAGAATTCAGTATACCATGTTCGAACAAAGGATATTGATGTTCAGTATTATTTTGTGCGAAAGATTATTAGTGAAGGAAGAATCTTACTTTAGAAGATTGGGACTGCTGAGAATCCTGCAGATATGTTAACTAAAGTGGTGACAGCGATCAAGTTCAATTATTGTTTAGACTTGATCAATATACAAATTTCTAAACTCATAATTAAAAGGTTTTACATTTAAGCCCCTGAAAGTTGTAAGAATTTAATTTTTTTTCTTTTTTTTTGTATTTGTAGTAATACCCTATTATTGGATAATTATAATATTAACTCTACTACTTGAGTATTTGCAGTTTGACCTAATAATTTAAAATTTTGTATTTTGATCCAAAAACTTTGTAACTTCTTTTGAAAATAGTAAATTTGTTTTATCGGTGTCCGAGGACGTAGGTAACATTATCAAACCTCGTTAAATTTAGTGTTCTTTAATTTTTTACATATTGTGTTAGATGATTGGTTATCTTATTATAATATTATTAACATTATTGATTATTTGTATAATAATTAATAATAGTACTAATTATTGTTTGAATACTTCTTGATGTAACATTTAACAAAAATATGTCTTCTCGATAAAACAGTCGAAGATTCGAGATATTATACTTAACTGAGAGAGCTGCTTGCATGGGTTCTCTCCTGGAATTTCTTATGTACAGAACCAGGCTTTGATTACTTGAGCCACTGAAATCCTCCACGGCCATCTCCATGGCAATTCTCTGCTCTCTACCAACACGAGAACTGCTGTCAATAATGGCACCTATTATGCCCTTAACATGGTTATTGTTTTCTGTGTCAGCAGCTTTATCGGCTTTGGCCTTCGGTGTGAATATCAACGCCAAGGCCAAGAAACAGAGGAGAGGAGAAGACATTTTCTCTCTGGGGATTTTAACTGTTGGCTCTCAATTGGTATTTATACGAACAAGAAAGAATTACGTTTGTTTTGGTCCAATTTACTCTTTTTTCTCGGTTCCAATTCATCCTTCCGTTTTCAATTTCCTCTAGTCAAGCCAAGCTTATAATCTGTACCCAGATGTTGACAGATGACTGGAAATCTTATGGTCTCTACTTACCATCTGACCTCAACCTTTCAACTAGGGACGATGAAATTAATTATAATTATATTATTATTATTATTGTTGTTGTTGGTTTTTTTTTTCTCTGTTTTTTCTTTTTAAAATATTTTGAGGTAAACTTAAATAGTAAAAATTATCTAAGGAATTATTTTATTATATATAAAATGAACTTTTCGTTGATCATCAAGTCATTAGACAATTATTTATTTTTAATTACAATTAATTGGAGTCTTATGGCTCTCTAATTTATGTGGACCCTCCATTTAAAAAATTGCTTATGACGGTTGGAATGTTTCAAATGCCTTGGGAATTTCCTCGCAATATTCATGTCTTTTCATATCTTGCTTCTTTTTTTTTTAAGTTTTTCAAAAAGGGCTCGTATCACGATGTGACTTTTTCCTTGGTAAATTGAAATGTTACAAAAATGTATATATAAAAAAATTAGTGTTATATTTATATAGTTAATATAAATTTTATATTTTAATTAATGTTTTATTAATTAAATTATTATTATTTATTAAGTAATTATTAATTTTTTATTTTTTGTTAATGTGAAAGTTATATTATATAGTGGATACATTAGATGTCTTCAATTTATATTTTAATTATATAAATATGAAAATGATTTAATGTCTTCAATATCTATAGTCGAGGTGAATGCGTATGACCTGTCTGGTAGAAGAAGGAAACAAGAATTTATTGTTCCTGTATGTTAAAATCAATCGTAGAAACCGCATAAATACTATGTAATATCTTCCGCTTTTAAATATGATTATTGTATATAATAAAGTCATAATACATAGCTAAAATAAGAAAGATATTATATTTTTCAGATTCTAATTTGAAACATCTGTTGATATTGAGATTAAATTTAGTTGGTCCATTGAAAGCATGTCACTTATCTATTCTTTTAAATTTAATTATGAAGGAATTACCATCAACAAATCATTTGGGTTCATTCAACTCAAAGTTAACCTATGTTGACCAGGTCTACAAACAAAGAATGTCAACTGGAACATTGACGTGGAAGATCAAACGATTGAATATATCTCATTTTGATCATAAGACTCGAAAGAATTTGGAAGGAGATCGCTTTTTTGCCTCCAAATTTTGGCTATAAAGGAGGAGCTTGTCTTATCTTCATTCATTCAGAACATTTTTCTATAAGTTTTTCACAAATCATTAAACCAAAAACACATTTCAGTTACACACATTCAAGGGTCCTCTAGGCTAATAGAACCACTGTTGAAAGTGTTACATACATTAAAGAGTACTTGCATGCAATTTTATACAAGTTGATTAATTCAAATGTATGTCCAACATATAATTGCCCGACGAAATAACATTTAATTAATCAACAAGCACACTCAAAAATTGAATAAAAAATAGTATGATAATCGAATACATATTCTTTAAGATGATTCGGTGAAGATTGAAAGTTTCAGAACTCACTCAAAATAATCTCGTTGCCAATTTTAAATTTCAACTATCCAATGGGATTGAAATGCTATAATGTTAGATTAATCTTTAAATTTCCAACAAGATTTTTAGATTTGTTCAATCTGTAAACAAAGTGTTTTCTCTCTTTTCAAATGATGAAGACAAGGGTCATTTTTGAAACATCTTTAAAGTTTAACTTATATACATAGCCAAAATGGGATCTTAAATTGTAAACTTTTCAAAGTTTCTTTTCCATCATGCATGAGTGATACGTGTCACCCTCAACACATGCAAAACATTTGCATTGGTGACACTTGCCACATATCTTTCCATGTCTGTGCCATTTGTCTCATAAATGGCCATGCATAGATGTCATGTGGTAAAAATTATTTTCTATGCAAAAAAAAGTTATTTGCAATATTTATAAACTTTCTTTCTTATTATCTATAGACGTTCTGAAACAAATCCTACATTTTAAATTTTTTCAGATTAAACGGTTCGATCTTGTCTGCTACCTCAATGAATGAGTACATTTCATATTACGAAACTTCATAGGTTCATATCCATTTGTTTTATAAAACTCTTCCATAAGTCCATGAACAAAGCCCCCCCTTACACGTTGTGAATATTATAGAACAGCACATTAAATGTTATAAGTTGAAGTTAACCATATCTGTATAATTCTTTTGTCACCTGTATCTTGGAATAGTAGAGATATAGATCATTATCGTCAAATCTATATATGCTCGATTGTGAACTTATCTCCAGATTCGTATTTCAGTAAACAATATTCGTAAACTCATTTGTGATATTTTTAAACTCTACGAAAAACTCTTTTTTGAAGTTTCTGCTTATGGCTATAAGACTTTTTGAAATATAATCTCGGAGCATCCGAATATACAACTCATCTACATAAGCTGACAGATTTTATATCTATGCACATTGGGCTCCACAAGCATCAAATCATACCCAACAATACCCAAATGTCAGACTATAAAACGTCTTTGACATATGTGAAATTAAAGTATGATGGATCACTCATAAGCCCATCATAGTGCTCAGGTCAAAGAATCATAAATAGGATTAAAATCAAGAAGATCATTCATTGACAATTTTATAGGATGTTTATTGAAGGTCATCATATGTCTGTTCAGTACTTAGTCCTTACTAAATACTTACATGCTTATATGAGCTTTCGCTAATCTCACAGTCTACTATGAGTAACCATTTAGACAATTCAAATATAGATACACACTGGTTCATAAAAAAATACCAATCAACCCATGTCGGCAACCATAAACCTAAAATGATGTCTTCAAGAGCATACTGCATAATGACATTTCTTAGCACCATTTGCAATTCCTTATAGCTATGTCATTACTAATATATTTTTAAGTATTTGTACCAATTTTAGACAAAGTTCTAACTCTTATAATTGCTAAGTTTTAATGCTAACCTAAACTCTTTTAGATCAAATTTAAATTTTTTTAGATTTACAATGTTTAAAAAGTTACAAACTTATTATCATATAATTAATAATTAACGATTTAATAGAAATGTTCATTGCATAAATATTAAATAAATAAATATTTATACAATAATTGAAATGGCATATAAGCACCATTACCAATAAGAAGAACGACCAATAATTCTCTATTTTTGCTCATCGATAAGATAGAGGCAGTACTTTCCATGAAATCATTCATTCATACCTTGTGGTTGAAGCGGGTAAAACTCAATTTGAATGATAAAACAATATTAGAAGTAAAAGACTTTGCAAATAAAGCTAGAGACATAGTTGTTATTCATGAATCAAAGTACAAAGGAAGAATGAAAAAAATATGTAATCTAAAGATAAAAAAGAGAGTGTTGAAGGAAGGTGATCTAGTGTTGCATTAGGCATTAGACATAAATAAAAGCCCAACACAAGAAAGATCATTGAAATATGGGAAAGACAATATAAGGTTCTTAAGAGCTTTGATAAAGGTGCCTTCATCTTACACATGCTAGGAGGAAAGACAGTTTCTACACCATAAAACATCTTTAAGTTAAGAAAGTTCTATGTGCAAGAAAATTCAAACTCTTAATATTCAAAATTAAATAAAGCCAATTTTATGTTTGCAAATTGAAAGAAACTTATCTTCCAATGAATTTGAAGCTTGACTCTTTTCACATACTTTGCGAAAGATTGATAAATTAGTAAATTCTTCCTTATATGTGCCAAGGGCTTACAAAGCAACTGTTCTCAGAGAAGAATCGTATGCATAAACAACTCAAAAAAAAAAGCTGCTTTTTTATAGAGGAGTTGTGTACTCAAATAAAAAAATAAAAAACCATTCTTCTTAAAAAAAAGTCAAGTGCTTACAAAGCAGCTCTACTAAAAGGAATCATAAGCTTAAACGAAAAACAAAAGCCATTCTTAAAAGAAGAGTTATATCTTTGAAAAGGCATCTCTTCTAAAAAATAATTGTAGGCTTAAGAAAAAAGTAAAGTCATTCTTCCACAAAGAGCTATGTGCTTACAGAAGCAACTCTTCTAAAAATATAATTTTTTTTACTATAAAATTAAAGCCCTTACTAGTTATAATGTTTATTACTTGTAAAGAGGAAATCATATATTTTGATTGGTTAATAAAATCTAGCGAATTTCTTCCAAGTGACTTCCCAATAAGAACAAATGATAGAAAGATGAGGGAAGTTTTAAAAAGTCAAAAATAAACTCTATTGGCAAAGTTTTTTTTTTTTGAAAAAATGTAAATAATAAACAAACTTCAACAAAACAATGAAAGAAAAAACGAAATAATAAGTATAGATGTTCAATTTATAGCATCAAGATTGCATATTTAGGATGTTTACTGTCTTTATGTTAGAATTGGTGATTCAAAGTTGTATTTGAGCATGAATATAAGTTGTAAACTAATAAGGAGTTGAAATGAAGTCAAGTACACATTGGATTGATAAGTAAGGGGCAAAAATAGAAGTCGGATGTGAAAGCACAAGAGGGGACTTAACACGTCTAAACATCACGGCGATGGGATCTCAATGCCATTTCTAGTATGCTCAATGCCACAACAGTGACTACTGAACTCTGCGGCATTAGATCGAAATTATGTTTGAATACCTTAACATTAGCTCTTGGCGACGTAGTCATACCTATTCGAGAAAATTTTGTTTTTTCATAGAATTGCATCCCAAAGTTTATTTTGAACTCCTATAATGTGAGAAATCTTATTCCAACTAGGTTTAAAATTTTTAGGGTCACTATAACACTGTATAAACTTTTATAACCCCATTAGATTATTCAAGCATTGAAATATATAAGAGAGAATCTCTAAGAGATAATAAAATGCTAGAGAGCTTTGAGCACTGAGTGTGTAAGAGAGTTCTATAGTAATGATTGAGTTTTGAGTGAACGAAATAAGCATTAATAGATCCTTTAAGAGTTATTTATTTATTAAATTCCTTGATAATCTCTTCAGAGAGGGATTTTTGGGATTTGTATTCTTTGTAAATATTATAATCTACCGTGGATGTAGGTGTTTGTTATTAAACCACATAACTTGATTGTATGATTATTTTATCTTTGTTGTGATCTTATTATTATTATTATTTTCTTATTATTGAAGTTTTATATATTTGCTTAGGTTTTATTTGAAATGCATGCCAAAGGAATTCCAACTAATTGGTATTAGTGCAAAGGATAATTTTTAAGAGAGATTAGTACTTAGCCTAGCTAATTATTCATAATAAATTGGTATTAGCGCCAAAGTTAAGGATTATACCTAAGTGGTATTAAGTATGGCAACTCACAAGAATGAGATAAAGAAGTTCAATAGGTAAAATGATTTTAATCTATAGAAGGTCAAGGCTATGGCTTTACCGATAAGTAATTGGTTAAATTCAGCCATTAAAGAAACCTGAACAACTATCTGAGAGGAGAAGAAACTTATGACACCTGGAGAGTTAGATAGAGAAATAATTCAAAAGAGAGCTAATGGTATCATAATTTTATTATTAAGTGACGAAGTATTAAGGGAGGTGGCTGGAGAGAATATGACAATTAGCCTATAAAAGAAGCTTGACACTTTATACATGATGAAGTCCTTGTTGAATCGTTTGTATGTTATCAAGAATTTGTATCAGCTATTTATGATTGAAGGAACTTCAATAAGAGACCATATTAACATTTTTAACAAGATAATCATAGATCTTGAGATAATAAACATCAAGAACGAGGATGAAGATAAGACCATCATCCTGTTATATTCATTGCCTTCAAGTTATGAGTACTTTGTGGATCCACTAATGTATGGTATGGAAACTTTAACAATGTCTGATATTAAAGCCTCACTAAACTAGAAGAGATTAGAATTCAGTAGTGCAACAGGTTTAGTTGCAATAGGAAAAAAACTCAATTAATGGCTAAATGCAAGAAGTATTTTCTTTGTAAGAAAGAATGACACTTGATAAGGGATTGTCAAAAAAAAAGTTAATGAAAATATTGCAATAGTCTGTTGAGAAGACTTTGAAGTTGCAAAAATATTAATAATCTTTAGTGTGAAGTACGCTAAGGAATTGGTATTAGATTCTAGCTGTAGTGTCTATACGTGCCCTGATAGATCTTTTTTCACTAGTTACAAATCCATTAGAATTGAATGCTATATGAGGAATGGTATGACTAGTGAAGTCATGGGGTTGGTAATATAAGGATGAGGATGCATGATAGAAAGATTGAGTTACTTAGTGTAAGACAGGTCTTAGAGTTAGAAAGAAATTGATATCCCTAGGAGAGCTAGTTAAAGATGAGTATTCATTCAAGAGGAAAAAGGAATACTGAAGGTAATGAAAGGATCGATGGTAATCATGAAGGATGAGAAGCACATGAGGTTATATGTACTTGATGGAATGGCTATAGATGGCTCAACATGGGTTGTTGAGGGAATACAAGCCACAAGACAGTATAAAAGATTTACTCACCATCATAATAAGGGTAAAAAAAGAATATGTGACAAGGGCGCTAATAGTAATAATAAGTTTCAACCGTTGAAAAACTATAGTCAATATACCAAAATAAATATGGAAGATCGTAAGAAGAAGGCTACCCTAAGAAAGAAACATTCGTACCTTTAGAGACCAAAATCATTAGCCCAATATGAGTTAAGTCTAGATAAAAACTTAACTGAAGATAGCTCTTAAGTGATAGAATGTTGGTGTGGATAGATCTTAGAAAGCTTCTTAAAAAGAGATTTCGAATCAATGAATAGTTTAATAGAATTGGTTATTTAAAATTATGTTTGAGCATGATTTGAAGTAAGAACTAAAGAGGAGTCGAAATGAGGTTAAGGACATGTTAGATAGCCGAGCAATGGGTGAAAACATAAGGCGAGCAAGGGGTGAAAACAAAAGTACAATAGTAAAATCCTAAAAGAGAATGTTCACAAGACTTTCAAACCTTAAAAGAATTATAATATTATGGGTTAAACCTACATCCCTACCCTATATAAGGAAGAAATTCAATATAAAAGAGATGATGATCTTAGTATCAGAATTGAGAGAATCATCATATATGTGAGCATACCAAAAATATACACCAAATACATATATTAAGCAACTTTTTTATTTTTTCTCTTTCATTCTACATTCTTGCCCTATTTATTATTTTTTTGGATTGATTATTAACTTAAGCTTCAAAATGTCTACACTGAAAAAAATTTTGATATAGTTCCAGTTTAAATTATGTTCCACCCTAAGACATCAAAATCAAGCTATCCTGAAGAAATAAATTCAACTTGTTAATTTTTAGGTTATCAAATTTTAAGGTTAATAAAATATGTAATTCTTTTACATAATTTATATATATATATAACTTTTATAAAGTTATCAACTTTTAAATATAATATCTTCTTATATATGTAATTACTAAAAGATTAGTGATGATGAAAGAAAAATTCATCTTTAATAATTATATATATAAAAATTATGTAGAGACGAATTCTTATTTATAATTGTGAAATCTAAAGTAAAAAATTATTCATTAAGTATTATCAAATAAGTTTATGAATGATGTCATATTGTTTTAGATAAAAAGTATAAAATTTTTATTTAAAAAGTTGAAGATTTTTATTGTTAATGAATATATTAATTTAATGAATGATGACTTTGTAAAACGTTAAGTTTATATCATTTATGTTTCGAGGATAAAATAATAGATTTAATGAAAAAAGTGGAGATTTAACAAAATCGTTATAACAATAGGTTTTTTTGTGTGGATATTTTCAAATATTATGGGTCTTTAGTGGCTGAGAAAAAAAACAGGGCATAAGTGACACTACCCTAAACAAATTAATTTGGTTTTCGAGGTTTCTTTCAATCAACTATGATAATAGCATGCTTTGAGAAAATATTTGGTGTATTCTAAAATAATTTTAGTATAACGGTTCTTAATTGTTAGAATTCAAATAAATAAATCTACAAGATTTAATGTATAAAATTAATTAGAGTTGTTTATAGAATTTACATCTGACAAGTGTTTTTTTTTTGACAAAAAATAATTTTATTAATAGAATAAATTAATATAAAGATTAATGTATTTTTTTAATTATAACAGTCTATTTTATTATAATTGGATCTATCAATTTAATTTTATTAATGAATAAAAAAAAATTCATGTAATAAGATATACATAAAGAAGGCTACTTATATATATACACGTATTTCAAACACTATTTTTTATTCTTTTTAATTATATACCTTAACAGTTAATTTTTTTTAATTAAAATTATAATAAATAAAACATATAAAATTATGATACAAATAATTAATTACCACTATAAAACTTATTCTAAGTAAATTTATTCTACTTTATCACAAAACAGACATATATTTTAAGATAAAATCAATAGCTTTAATAAATATTAAAACTAACAAACCACCTACTTCTTATCTAAATCAACGTAATATAATATACAAAAATTTAAAATTTAAAATAAATATTAGATTAAATTAACATGTGAGTATATACAAATAAAATTATAATTTATACTAATTTCTTTGTTTTTGTTTTATTTTGCAGAATTGAGAAAATGAAAGAAAAAAGGAAAATTAGGGCCCACTTTGCTCTTTACATCTGACATGTTGGTAGGATCTTTTTAACTCTCACATCCTATTTTATTTGATCATTAATACAAGTCACAGGTAACTGTCTAACAAAATAATAGTCTGAATGTTCTTAATCTTAAAAGTATTTGTCTCGTGTGCTATACGTTCTGAACAGATGGACCATTGAAACAGGAGACTACTAGTCTTCAATACGTGCTGAACAAATGGACCATTAAAACAGGAGACTAGTCTTCCTATCCACCGAGTAAATTCGTACAAAGAAGGAATCTTGACTGTATATGAAAACCCATTATTGATTATTTTAATGAATACCTTAACAATACTTGGGATCATTATATTTATAGAAGAAAATTAATTATGTTAAATATTAACATTAACTCTCTCTAAAATATTCTACAACATACTTATTTTAAAAATGATCTATGTTGGGCTCAATTCAGAGCATCTCAATCAATTCAATACCATACCATAGTCTTAATTTTAATTTTATAAACATGATTTGTATAAGCGAGTCTGCCCATTAATTAAAAAGAACGAGTCAATTTTCTTTCTAACACTTATTTATTATAGGAAAATACTCATTTCCTTGACTTAGGACATATATAAATGGATCATGGATGTAACGGAGAAATGGGAAGAGATTAGTTATATGAATTCTTATATGAGTTAAACTATAAAATTGATTTAAATAAATTAAAAAGTCTTTTTAGAGTTAATTGATTCTTTTTGAAATTCTCCTTATAAACGAAAATAATTTAACAAACACTTTAAAATGAACTTATACTCTTTGGAATTAGTGTCCAATTGAACTTAATAATTAGTGTACAATTGAACTTAATAATTTATGTTAATATACTTTAGGAAGGAGTGGAGTTCTTATCCTATAAAATTATTGATCCTCCAATAAAATAGGGATCCCTTCATAGAGATACATTAATTTATTCACTTATACTTGTCATAAAAATAATTATAGGTAAAGATTTCGATCGAGAGAACTTTAATCTAAAAGTCTCGGTTTTCTAGATTTCATGGACTGTTTGTATAATAACCACAAACGAGCACCGACATTCTAGGTGGCCATTTAAATAATATATGCCAACAAGTGAGGGCCATAAATGGAGTTGTGGCGTAAGGGTGGACAACTTTTAATCCAGGTCAAATACGAAAAATTTTAAATTATTTTTGAACTTGATTGAAATAAATAAAAAGTATTTCAATTGATATACTTTTTTTTGATCGGGTTGAGAATTATCAAAACAACATAGTTTTGTGTAGGAACGAATCTGGTTAAGTTGAAAATTTTGAATTTATTATTTTTAAATAAAAAATTTATATTTAAATTTAATTTAATTACATTAAATTTTATAATTTTAATTTTAATTATGTTAAATATTATCATTCTAAATTCGATTTAAAGGTAAATTATATTAAATATTATAATTTTAATTTTAATTACGTAAATATTATTATTATAAATTTAATTTAATTTTAATTACGTTAAATATTATAATTTATTTAATTTTAAATCTAATTCCAATCCAATTACTTTAAATGTTATAATGTTAATTTCAATTTCAATTTCGAGTTCAAATATATTCAATATTATAATTCTAAATTCAATTTTGAGTTCAATTACGCTAAAAATTATAATTTTAAATCTTATTTTAATTTTAATTATGTTAAATATTATAATTTGATTAATTTTGAATCCAATTTCAAATCTAATTACGTTAAATATTATACTGCTAATTCTAATTTCGAGTTTAATTATATTAAATATTATAATTTCAAATCCAATTTCAAGTTTAATTACGTTAAATATTATAATTCTAAATCTTATTTCGATTTCAATTATATTAAATGTTATAATTTGATTAATTTTAAATCCAATTCCAAATTCAATTACATCAAATATTATAATGCTAATTCTAATTTTGAGTTCAATTATGTTAAATATTATAATTCTAAATTCAATTTCGAGTTCAATTACATTAAAGATTATAATTTCAAATTCTATTTCGATTTTAATTATGTTAAATGTTATAATTTGATTAATTTTGAATCCAATTTCAAATTTAATTACGACAAATGTTATAATTTAAAATCTAATTTTGAGTTTAATTATAATAAATATTATAATTCTGAATCTAATTTCAAGTTCAATTGCATTAAATATTTAATTTCAATTCTTTATTCGATTTTAATTACGTTAAATATTATAATTTAAAATATAATTTTGAGTTCAAGTTAAATATTATAATTTCAAATCGAATTTCGAGTTCAATTACGTTAAATATTATAATTTCAAATCCTATTTTGATTTTAATTACGTTAAATGTTATAATTATAAATCTGTTTTAATTTTAATTACATTAAATATTATAATTCTAAATCTAATTTCGATTTTAGTTCGTTAAAAAGTTAAATGTTATAATTATAAATTTAATTTCAACTTAATTATATTAAATATTATAATTGTAAATCAAATATCAAGTTCAATTATATTAAATATTATAATTTCAAATTCAATTTTGAGTTTAATTATGTTAAATATTATAATTCTAAAACAAATTTTGAGTCCAGTTACGTTAAAGATTATAATTTTAAATCCTATTTCCATTTCAATTATATTAAATGTTATAATTTGATTAATTTTGAATCCAATTCCAAATCCAATTACGTTAAATGTTATCATTCTAAATCCAATTTCAAGTTCAATTATGTTAAATATTATAATTTTAAATCTAATTTTAAGATTTATAATTCCAAATTCGATTTCGATTTTAATTATGTTAAATACTAATATTCTAAATCTAAGTTTGACTTTTTAATTAAGGTACAAATTATAATTCCAAATTCAATTTTGAGTTCAATTACATTAAATATTATAATTTCAAAACCTATTTTGATTTCAATCATGTTAAATATTATAATTGTAAATCCATTTTTATTTCAATTATGTTAAATTATATAATTTTAAAATTCAATTTTAATTTCAATTACGCTATTAAATGTTATAATTATAAATTTAATTTCAACTTTAAATATGTTAAATGTTATGATTGTAAATCCAATTTTAAGTTAAATTAAGTTAAATATTATATTTTCAAATCTAATTTCGAGATCAATTACGTTAAATATTATAATTTTTAATCCTATTTTGATTTTATTTACGTTAAATATTATCATTCCAAATTCAAATTCAAATTCAAATTCAATTATGTTAAATGTAATCATTCTAAATTCAATTTCGAGTTCAATTATATTAAATATTATAATTTTAAACCCAATTTCAAGTTCAATTACGTTAAATATTATAATTTTAAATCCTATTTTGATATTAATTACATTAAATGTTATTATTTCAAATTTAAATTTAATTATATTAAATGTTATCATTTTAAATCTAATTTTTAGTTCAATTAAAATTATTATTTTTAATTAAAAAAAAATTCGGATCAAAATATTTTTGAGAATTTTTCAAACTCGGCACGACTCGAGATAAAAAATTCTATTTCGAATGTGTCTCAAATCCATTAGGGTTGAGACAGGAATAATGCTCGCCCCTAAGTAGGCATGTGAAGAATTAATAGTTTGTAAGAGGCCTTTCAGAAAAGAGTTTTACTTATGCGTAAACATTTGTGTAATTATTGTGCACAAGTAAATTTACATAATAAAAGTTTGTTGAATTTTCTCAGAATTAAAAGCCAGGATGCAACTTCACTCAGTTTCCCGACTTTCCCATGCACGTTTCTTCTGTCATCAATGTTTAATTTTCTAATCCTAAATATCATCATGAACATATGAAATTCCCTAATATATATTTGGAAATGTTTCATGGTTATACCTTCTAACTCTATTCCCTGGCTTCAATATCTAAATTTGAGACAAACCCAGCTTCGGATGAGTTTGGAGAACTTCCAAGACTTTCTGCATCTCAAACTCTACAGCAAAACAACTTTTTTCGATGCCCCCAGTGCTTCGACAAAACCAAAATCACCATCCTGATTTTTTTATGTAGAAGCAAATATTCACTGATTTTCCAACTGCTATAATCGAGATATCCTAAGAGAGCGATTGTTGAAGTGCCGCCAGTTACTAAGAAAAGTATCCAAAATTTGCTTGGGCCGAGGCTTGGAATCTCATCAGTCAAATCCAGTTCCATGCATTTCTTAGATTCAATCATCCTGTTCTCCAATTCTCTTAGCTTACCGCTTTCGGAGACATTTAGCAGTGCTTCAGTTACTATGGGAAGCAGTGGAGATCCTTTCGCAAAAGCCTGTGAAAAAATATAAACCCACATGAGAATCTATTTTTTGTTTAATACTATTCCTTATAGTTTAATAATTAAATTTTTTTTAGGAAAAGATCTGAAAAAGATAAAAGTTCATTTTTGAAATATTACTTAGCATTTAGCAAAAATTAAAAATAAAATAAAACTCAAGTCATTTTATGAAAAACAAGATAGTTGGATAGATAAAGCTTAATATTATTCTAAATTTCTCCAAATTACTAGGTGTTTCATGGTTTTTTTCTTTCCTTCCAATTATTTTAAAACTTACAAGGTTATTTTTGAAAACATGTTGCATAGAGTGAGAACAAAGAATTCAAAGTTTTATAAAATAATATTACACTTTTTAAATATTATTTTAAAATTTTATCTCAAATGATGTATTAAATAATACTAGATGATGAAATAATATAACGGTGATTTTAAAAATTACATTATTTCACCACTTTAAGATATAAATTTTAAAATAATATTTGAGAAGTATAAAATTACTTATTTTTATATATATCCAAGAACATGTTTTAAAGGTTAATGTCACTGCACTTGCAACCCTTTTGCAAGAAAATTCGACAAACGAAAACTGAAGAACTTAGTAGAAGAATTTATTACGAATCCAATTCCTCCGATTTTGTATGTCGGCCCAGCTCTAATAAAGCTTTTGCAGTATTTTGCAAGAAATATTTTGGCCAGAGCAACATCAAGAAACGTGGCTGCTATCTTTCCACTTCTAAGGTCCTTGGCACAACGTTCAATAGAAGAATAGCCCTTGAGGTTTCTGGTGTTGAAGCGCAAGACCTCATTCAAATATCTTGGATAATATGATAAATTTAGGTAACCAACAATTGCATTGCTGCTTTGCAGAGTCTCAATGTTATCTACAGTAGGCTGGAGCCCTTGGACAGAGAGCATACTGGTGAGATTAGCTGTGTAAGTCTGGCTAATCACTAGTGCCACAAACAGCCACACCACCATCGTCATCCGTGATAGATTGCTATGTAGTTTTTCTCCTTTGTTCAAACAAAAGGCAACGTTAGCCCCACAGTTTCAACTCTTTCTTAAGTCTCAAACAGGTACATCAATACATGAAAATCTATCGTGCAGGCTTTGCACTTTTTTTTGTATGTAAATAGTGAACTTCTGTACAAAAAATTGTTTAAAGATTTAAAAAAAAAATTCAAACTCTTTCTACAAAATGTTGAAAATTGATTTTTTTTTTTTAAAAAAAGACTCTAGAGTTGCCCATCACTGAAAAACTCTATCAATGCATTTCTAACGAATAAAAACAGTAGCTTTTGTTTTTTTATAAGCTGTGGATGGATGCCATATGTCCGTTTTACTTGGAATTTGTTTGTGAACATAGTACTGTAATTTTGAAACTACAAGCAATGAGGAATAAAACCAATAATTGCTAAAAAAAAAATACAAAAATGTGTTTAATAAATATAATTTAAATTTAGTAAATCATGGTTATGTACCATTCAATATACATTTTTAGTAGAAAAAAAATGACGTAAAATTTACTTAATTTTAAAAGCACTATAGCTGAAGATTATGCTCATTAAAACACATGTTAATAATTTTCTTGAATTCAAGTTGAAAGCTGTAAGTGTCCATGTATAAAAGAAATCACCTTACCAAGTGAAGAGAAAAAGCAGCTGAAGGATAACCACAGAAACGTTCCGGTTTGTTGATGCAGTGTGGAGCCTTCTAGCTCAGGTTGGTGTTTCCGCTCTATTAGCCACAAAATAAAACCGTTGTAGATGGTGACAACGAGTATTAGAATCCACATGGCCTTTGTAAAGGGCTTTATGAATAACAAAGCTTTCTTGCTTGATTTTCGGACGGAGACTATCATCACCAATCCTGATTCGGTGTACGGCGGTGTGAACTCTGCATACTGGTATCGCATTGCCACTATTGCTACATCACCAGCAACTGCATCAAAGTTCTGTATCCATGAACATATAGACAATATTACTGGATCAGCTACCAAATGAGTATCAACACTGAATGAAAGAATTAATAAATTGCATAGTGCATACCTTCAAGTAAATTTGCTTCACGAGTTCATCATATGAGCCACTGAAGGGAATAAAGGTGTACGGTAGATGAAATGGCAACTGGTCTACAGTTATTCTGAAGAGCTCAAGTGAGAATCCCTCAAAGGAAGTGACATTTGTTAGCTCATCATGCACAACATTCACATATTCCTTAAATTGATTGCTCATAGGAATGCCTATTCTTAATGGCTTAGCACTTGTTGGCAGAGACCGTCCTCTTGGAGTATATAAAGGTGCCCCAGGCCAAAGGACTTGCCCTAAATCTTTCATAGAGAGGTTGTACTGAGCATTTCCATCGATAGACTTAGAGAAGCCTAGTCCATCAGTCCAATACCCAAGTTCTGTATATGTCATTCCTATCAAATTGATGATTTGATATATATGTGTTGGAGCTACCTTCTGATTTATGAATTGGACCTTTCCTGTTAAACCATCAAAGTCACTAAGCAAAATATTTTGCAGTAACTTTTGGTAATCCAGCTTGTTGCTTTTCCTCATTGCTGTAGCTATCGACCATACTGCATCATAGGCTTGAACTGCCGAAGCACCAGGGTCGTGGTTATCCTCTTCAGGATATTCAGAGCCAAATCTGTTGCGAAATCTCTTGGAAAAATCCTGAAAATGAGGCTTGGCTTCAGGAAAGTAGCTTCTGACTCCTACAATTCCTTGCATGGAGGAGATAGTGGAGGCATTGATGGAATGCAGAAGACTTGTGAAGGCATCTGTAGTGATCCATATATAATCCTTTTCCATCATCCTCATCTTCTTTGCCCTTTCAAATAAATGCACAGCCAATTCTGAGGAAAAATGAACCACGAACACTCTGCACTGACCATTTTTTAGCTGCTCAAGCCCTTTGGTTAGTGTAAGAGAAGATGGAAAAGGTGGGACAGCGAGAAGATTAATAATCTCAGCTCCCGCTTCTCTTAAGGCCTCGGATAGAAGAAGTGTGACTCCAGTAGCTGATGAATCAAAGTCTTCATAGATTACGGTGACCTGATGCCATTTCCAGGACTGCACAATTGCAGCTATTGCTTTCATTTGTGCTTTCTGGTTTGGGGAAGCTTGAAGCAGAAAGGGAAACCTTTCTGTTGCCCAATTTGGAGCAGCATTCGCCAAAGAAAGAACAGGGATCTGCTTGTGCCTAGCTATCTCAGCAACAGATGATGTCTCTTCCCATGTCTGTGGCCCTAGGATTGCTTGAACTTCTTGTTCGTTGATAAGATCCATGGCTGTAATTTATGAAATTATCATCCATGTATATCAATATAATGCCTATTAGTATATTCTCCTTGTACATTATTTAATTGGTTACTATAAACAATCTACAACCAATTGTTCTGTTATTATATTTTGTAACCATGTGACACTTCATCAATGTTCCAAATCTCTTAGTCTCAAAAAAGTTTATTTCTCTAATTACTAGGCATTTTATAATTATTTATGTTCATATTGCTTTTAAAATATTTAATTTTTTTTTGGAAAGATTACAATTAATTTGATTTTCTTTTGTGTAGGCTGAGATTTTCTTTATTATTCTTAATGGCTAAAATTTGAGCTTAAAATTTAGCTCAGTATATAAAAATGATTCCTTAAATATATTCATATTAAAAACTCATTGACAAAGTTAATTTAAATGTAGAAAATGTCAAATCAGACATGCTATGAATTAATTTGATAATAAACCTAATTTCAACAGTATTTATTATTTTTTGTACTAATTTTCTTTTTATTAAAATCTTTTTTAGATTATATTTTTAAATAGAAAAAACACGTTTTAAAAGGACATGCTTGTTATATTCTCGTTAAAAAATTTATATTCTAAAATGTATGTATTAAATAAGAGTATATAATTATAAAATATGTTTTAAAAATATATTTAATTTAGTTTAGGTTAAAACTAAATTCTTGCTATTGACATTTCAAGTCAACAGAATCCTCCAATAAGGAACCGTCTAGAAGTATACTAACTACATAAAAATTGCAATTATATAAAAGACAAAGATGGAAATTCCTTAATTAATATAATAAAAATTCCCAACAACCTATATAGACTAAAATAGTCGTGCCATTTGTTTCATTATCCAATCATCGGTTTAACTAATTAAGAACTATATAAAGTTGACAAACTCTCTCTTTGTTTTGAGTCAACGACTCTTCTTAATTGCACTATTTCTTTATAAGGGATTACAGTTACGATATAATATCAAAATTAATTTAAATCATTAGATTAAATTAAAAAAATTAAATTTAAATAATATAAATAATTCCATTATTAAAATGTTAAAAACTTCCAGTATTATAAAATAACTCTTCCCTAAATGTTTAGCAAGGCTTTTAATTTTTTTCCAGAGCTATGATTATTGTGAGGGAATATATATATTTATATGTAAATTGCGTTTTGGCTTGTTCTAATCCTGAGATTAATGAAATACTGATTTTGTTTATAATAAATATATATATATATATGTCATGCTCTTACGAAACCATCAGGGTTTCTAATTTTTCATGACAATTAAAAGAGTTAAGGATTCGAGATATTATGTCTACCTGCGAGAGCTGCATGCACAGGGTCTCTGCTGGAGTTTCTTATGCACAGAACCAGGCTTTGATTACGTGAGCCATTGAAATATTCAACTGCCATCTCCATAGCAACTCTCTGTTCTTTGCCAATGCGAGAGTTGTTGTCGACAATGGCACCTATATTTATGCCTTCATTCTCAACATGATAATTGTCTTCTCTATAAGCAGTTTCATGGTTGGCTTTTGCCTTTGGTGTGAATATCAACACAAAAGCAATGAAAAACAGAAGAGAAGGATCCATTTTCTTTCTCCAGCCGGGAAGTGTATGTCACTGTAGCCATCCAATTCCTATTTATACGATTGAGAAAGATCTCACGTTATTTGTTTGTTCCAATCTTCCCTATTTTTTTACTTTTCAATTTTCTCCAGTCAAGCCAAAATTAAGATCAACAGAAGCTAATTTTCTGAGAAAAGTACCTAGAAGTTGACAGACGGCTAGAAATCTTAGTCTCTATTTACCATCCTACCTCAAGCTTTCAAACCTTAATGGAAACAATCAAATCAACTACCATCAGCTTATTCTTTTATTATTATTATTGGTTTTTTTTATTGACGAAGGACTTACGATTCCACAAAAAAAAAAAAAATTTGAGGAAATTCCACAAAGAAATTTTACCAATTAGACTATGGCGTAGGTTTTTTCTTTTCTTTTCGTCTCTGAAATATAAAGAAGTTTCAATTTTATTGGTCTCAATAACATATTTACTTGTTTGTTAGTTTCTTTTTTTTTAATCATGAAATTAACATGTTTATATATATGTCCATCAATTAAAAATAAAAGGGTTATGTGATAATAAATTAATATTATAAGGGTATTTTTAATAAGAACATTTTGGAAGTTATTCAAGTATTTTCTAATTTCGTATCTTAACTTAATCTTATTTTGCAATAATTGATATATTTTCAGTATTTAAGTTGCCAAAGCAAATTTTTCACAACAATTAATTTAACAAAAATTAAATTCAGTGTTCAGTAAAAAAAAAAGAAAAAGAAAGAAACACTACTAACTAATTAATACCCTCAAATAGGTTCATATTACTAATACAATTCAGTTAAAAGAAAGAAAAAGAAAACCTCATTTAATTCGGTGATTTTGTTGCTGCATGTTTTCGTCTCGGTCTTTTCTTTTCTCTCTTCATTGTTTTATTATTATTATTTTTGTATTAAAATTAAATAGCAAAATGTATCTAAGTTGTTATTTATGATCAAGATCATGAAGTCACTAGACAAATATTTATTCTTAACCTTATTAATTATTTAATTAGAGTGCCATATGCCACGTCTCAAAATAGAAATTAGGTGGAATTTAAATATATAAATGAGTAAATAATATTACCTAACAGACTAATCTTATAAGTTAATGGTAAGTTTCTGATCCATAACAAGTGATAGCAGAACAGATTCAAATTTTTATTTGAATATGGGTCTCTAAAAGTGTCCCAAAAAAGATTGTCACATAAAATGTGAGTCTCCTATAACTCCAAGAGAATTGACAATATAAGTTAAATGGAATCTAAAAATTGTGTCTTAAGCCCCAATAAAAATGATTATATAAATAGTAGATCCTCCGTGTCTCTACGGAGAAAATAATATGGAGTAGGTTAGCTCTTAAATTTGGGCTAAATTGTGGTAAGGGCGATATATAATTAAGTGAGGGAGAGTGTCACGATCCACATTAAAACAAAAATAAGTGAATTTTAAAATACATATATGAGCGAGTAAACAATATTATCTTACAGATTAATATTTTGAATTAATAGTAAGCGTCTGCCCCTTAATACTTGACTCTACAATTGATGTGAAATCGCATTTGCTATAAAAAAAAATAAAGAATAAAGAATTTTTTTTAGATTTAAATATTTAATGTGAAGCAAAAAAATATATATATATATATATATATATATATATATATATATGACAGCAAGTATTTCAGATGGGAATAGCAGGGGGAACTCCCCGTAATATATTATATTCATCTTGCTTTTTATTATCTGTCTTTTTTTTTTAAGGAAAAAAGAAAACCTACAAATCAAGCTGTGACCTTTTGGACTTGTAAATTTGGAATGTTTCAAAGGCGTAACGTATAATGAATTGGTATAATTTATAATTTCCATGTGTATTAAAATTAAGTCTATTTTGCAAAATAATTATAATAAAGTCTAGAAACTTCACTAACAGTATATTATTCCGGTCTTGATATGAATATGATCATTCTATATGACAAAGTTATACAAATCTAAAATAAGAATGATTTTATTTGTTAGTTTCAAATTCGAAATCTTTGTTGAAATCCTTTAAGTTCTATCAAATATATCAGAACCATTTCTTCTTGATTCATTATCTAGAACAGAAAAAATTAAAAGACTATTTGTAAGATTATTGTAAGACAAAAGTTAATGTAAAACGGTTCAAATGTTCATATTTGTATCGTATCACCGTAGGCAACACGTGCTCAAGAGTCAAGAGAAAGACCATTGAAACTGGAGAGTGGGGTAGCTAAAAGGAAAAATAAAATTATAAAGAACATGATGAATTGCATATTTATAAATATTTGGGCATTTATAAAGTTGTGGGGGGAAGCAATACTTACTACTTGTCATATATAAAATCGAATATCATACAAGAAAACTGGTAAGATGCCTTATTAGTTATGGAGAGGTCATGAGCCTAATATATCATACCTCAAAGTGTATGGGCATCTTGCTAAGGTCTTAATTCATGAACCTAAAAGGAAAAGAATAGGACCCAAAATTATTGATTGTATGTTTACATGTTACACCTAGAATAATGTTGCATATAGATTCATAATATTAGAAAATACGAATTATATGTTTGATGCAAATAATATAATAGAATCTAAAAATAAAGAGTTCTTTAAAACTATTTTTCCTAAGAAAACCTAATCTGAAAAATATTAACGTATATAAAAGTACATTATAGTCCTTCAAAAAGTTTAAAACATGAACTTAAGAGAAGTAAAAGAATAAGAAAAGCCATAAATGTTTGTCATAATTTGTATGTCATTCTTATGGAAGAGGACCCTCGGACGTTTGAAAAAGTTATGTCCTCTCATGGTGCTTCTTTATGGAGAGAGGCTGTAAATGATAAAATCGACTCTATCATGAGCAATAATGTATGAAAAATTATTGACTTGCATCCTGAACCCAAGCTCATTGGTTGTAAATGGATCTTCAAAAAGAAGATAAAGGTTGATGGTTCAATTGAAAATATAAGGCAATGTTAGTTGCCAAATGGTTCATATAAAAAAAAGATTTAGATTACTTTAATACTTATGCTCTAGTAACTAGACTTACATTCATTAGAATTTTGATTGCATTTGTTGTAATTCATGATTTACACATACTTCAAATGGATGTTAAAACTGCTTTACTAAATGGAGATTTAGAAGAGAATATTTATATGCAACAACTGAAAGGTTGTGTGAGTTATGGTATGAAGACTAAAGTATGCAAACTTGTAAAATCATTATATGACTTGAAACAAGTACCTAAATAGTGGCATGAGAAATTTGACAATACTTTGGTATCAAAAAGTTTCATGATTAATAATTTAGACAAATATGTCTAGTTTAAAACCTTTGATACTAAAAATCATATCAATATATGTCTCTATATGGATGATATAGTTATATTCAATCCTAATATAGAAGTGATAAATTAGGCTAATAAATTTCTGTCAACTAACATTGATATGAAGGATATGGGAGAAGCGGATGTAATCCTTGGGATAAAGATAATGAGAGCATCTAATAGTCTCACCTTATCCAAATAATACTATGTGAATAAATTCTTAAAGAGGTTTGGGTACTTTGTATATAAATCGGTGGCAACACCTTATGATGCTAGTATTAAACTATCTAAAATTATTAAGCATAATGATAATCAGATCCGTTATGCTCAAATAATTGGTAGTATCATATATTTAATGAATAATACTAAGCTTGATATAGTATATATTGTAGAGAGACTGAGTAGATATACTCATAATACGAAAAAAGAGCATTAGAGTGTCTTGGATAAACTTGCAAAGAATTTGATAGGCACTAAAAATTATGGATTCATATATAGTAGATCACAACCTGTATTAGAAGGTTATTGTGATACAAATTAAATTTTTAAAACTAATGAAGTTAAGTCTACTAGTGAATTTATAATCACTTTAGGTAGAGGTGTTGTATGTTGAAAATTCACTAAACAAACATGTATAGCTTAATCTAATATAAAATCAAATTTAATAGCTTTTTTCAAAGTCGAGTGGTTGAGAACACTTATAATTAATCTTCTCATTAACTCTCCCCCTCTTATATCAATTTCAATTCATTGTGATTGTCTAACTGCAATAATTAGAGTGAAGAGTAAAATCTATAATGAAAAAAGTAGATATATACGTCTAAAAAATTAGATATTTAGATAGATGCTAGAATTTAGAGTGATGAGCCTAGATTTTAATAGGTCAGAGTTGAATTTGGTCAATCCTCTAGCAAAACTACTAAATTTGTGGTTAGTGGAACATACATCGAGAGGGATGGGACTCTGCCTAAAGCATAAGATAAGAGTGATGGTAACTCCACTTATGTGATTGGAGATCCAATGAAGTAGGTTTATAAGGTGAGAGCTAGTCACTTGTTGTACTACTGATTATTTTTTAAATTCCTCTGTAAGGCTAGTAATACATCTACAGTGAAAAATGATAAATATTATATTCTTAATGAACTCTATAACCTGTTATTATATAGTGATATGTTGTACTGTAGAACACATTTGATAGAGTGTCACCTATGTGAGTGTGGAGTCAGGTCAATTTCTATGAGAATTAGGCAAACATCTCTAAAGCACTCATGAAATCAAGACAATATAGGATCATTAAAGTGTCACACTGCTAGATATAAACAAGTTACTAGAAAATTTGATGTAAACATTTAAACCTCTATTTTATAATAAAGGAATGAATTTTGATAGAAATCTAATTTTATTTAGTTCCTATAAAGTACGGTTACTTATTTTATGGTTGGTTCATGACTTGAAAATTCACTAATTCATATGTGTTAAATTCATAGTCTTAAGGATAATACCTATAACACCTTAACAACCGTTTTAAGTTATATCCTTCATTATACTCCAACAATTTTCTGGTCTATTTACAGTTAGGATTTCAACTATAGTTTAGTTTCATCTTGATTCGATAATCTTGGGATTAAATTTGAAGTCATTAAAAGAAATTTACCTTTTTCAGATAAACTATTATGAGGCATTTGCGTGAAAAATCGTGTGAACAGAAAACAGAAATAAATTAGCAGATTGGTCCAGCTATAGTAAAGCTTTGCAGCAGTTTGTAAGTTAAGCATCTGGGGTTGATTTTCTTGTTGTAAGTTAAATACATTTAATAGAGAAAAGTGTTAACTGATATTGGTAATCTGATTATGGATTCACAAGGTTCTTTTAGAATTAATTATTTGTTTCAATGCTCTCATCAATTAGTTATGAGCATAAGTTGTATGGTTGAAGTTGTATTCTCTCAAATTAAAACAAAAGGTAGATTTGATTTTGTTATATGTATCAATTTGCTTTTGACACTAATTATAAGCAGTTCAATCCTTAAACAACTTATCTAAGATTCCGCGTAAAGAAAAAGATATATGAAAGTAATTTATTCATTTTATAAATATTAAGTTATTAATAGTTATTTATATATATTTTACATTATTCTAAAATTATTTTTATTATAAAGGCTATTTATGAGTATTTAGATTCTTTTGCTCTCTCTAAGATGTCCTTTGTTGCTAAAAATGCAAATATAGAATAGCTCATAATTTAGCAAAATTAGTTCTTTGTTTTGAATTAATTGTCACTTGAAGGAATGTTGTTTGAAAGTCGCTGGAGTCTTTTGTTGTTAAGGACTCTCGTTGTTGTGTTGCTATTTGTTGAATGAAAATTTGTTTAAAAAAATAAAGTTATTTATTTTTTAAAATATGATTTTTTTTTCACTTAAGAACTTCTTACAAGGCCTTTTAACATTCTCTTTTTCGCTTAAATAAAAGCAAATCTTTAGGCCTATAATTTAAATATCGTTCTCCCCGTAATTAAGCAATTTAGTGGACAAAATTTTTCGTTGAAAGATCTCAGAACACAATAATAGTAAGTGCCTTCAGTTTTCATCACTTCATTCCCTCTTTAATCTTCTCTACTTATTTGCAAATTATATTTAGTTTTTCAATGTTATTAATTATTTAAAAAATTATTTACTTTGAGTTTATTTATAGAAAGATTAATTAATAATTTTATCTTTGAAAAAAATTAAAAGAAAAAAGTTTAAATAAGACCGTTTTGATCTTTGTCCAAAACCTTGTATATATTCTTAAGCCACTCCTAACACTAACGATTGACATTAACTAGGGTTTCTTCAAAGATAATAAGTGTTAAATAAACTAGGGTGAAAAAGGAAAAATAAAAATTTGAAAAATTGGATCAATTCAAATTAAATTAATCAGTTCAGTTCGATTTTAATAATATAAAAAAATATATTTATTTTTTAAGATTAAAATAATTGAATGGTCTAATTCATTCTGGTTCGGTTATACTTATAATTAAATCTAAACTTGAAAAATTAAAATTTTAAATATTTATATTTTAAAATTTTAAAAATGAATGTGTCTCGTATTAAAAAGTAACTTTAGCTCAGTTGATAAAATGAGCTTTAACTCATTCTTAATGTCTTTGATTTAAATTCGCTGTTGTTTCTTTTTTTAATTATATTAAAATTTCATAATAGAATATAGAAGAATGGGATAAGAGAATATACAAAATAAAAAGAGTCTTTCATTATTTTTGCTCCGTAAAATTCGAAAGGTAGCAGTTACGATTTGTATGTCAGTTTCTTGATAGTTTTGGTGGTGCTTACGGTGGCAGGAGGTTTTTGGGCACCAGCTTCTACGTTTTTTTCTTGCATTTTGATAGAATTCTTATGGAATTTGAGGAGCTTAAAGGAAAATATGCAAGTTTAGACTTTCAATGTAACCAAAATTCAGTTTCTAGTCTTGGTCCTTTGGCGTGTCTGGCTAGTGATAAAAGCAACTTTCTATCATTGGTTGGTAAGGTTCTCACTTCCAGGCCGGTGAATCGTGAAGCATTATTGACTCATATGCATATGATTTGGCAGATGACAGAGGCTTTTTCAGTGAAATTTGTCAATCCTAGCCGAAACTTGTTTGTTTTCTACTTCAGAAATGAGACTGGTAAGCGGCACATCATAGCTGGGGATCCATGGAGTTATGATAATTGCCTTATTTTAGAAAACCGTAAGGGCCTAGGTAGGTTTATAGATTTGGCTTTTGACTCGGTTCCTTTTTGGGTTCAATTGCATGGTCTTCCTCTATATTTTATGAACATAGAAGCAGGGATCCATTTGGGATCTCTTATTGGTAGAGTAGAAGAAATCGACAAGGGTGCGTCAAAAGAGTGCTTAGGCAAGTTTATTCGTGTAAGAGTCCATGTAAATATCCTTGAACCTTTGAAACTTGCTTTGAGGGTTACTATTGATGGACTTTAAGAGGTTGTCACACTTTTATAATACTATGAACGGCTGCCAAAGTTTTGCTTTGGTTGTGGCATGTTTGGTCACCCAGAGCGGGAGTATGATCACAGACAGAATGCAGATCTTACGCATAAGAAATCTCTTTACTTAGAATCGATTAAGGCTAGTCTAAATTTGGGGACTAACCATAGTTTTCATAAGAGAGCACATGGTGAAACGAATCAGGTACCTAAGAGCCAGTACCAAGAGAGTTCCAAATTATCGCAGTCTCTTTGGAAGAAGAAACCTTCTTTTGTTGTGACAGACAATGGACAAAGCAGTAGAGAGCTCAGGTTGTGCCAGCAAGGCATCAAGAAGTTGCTCAAATTGATAAAACGGGTGTATCCCCAATGATTTCAGAGGTTCAGGATAAAGGTAAACATCCAATGCAAAAGCTTAAGACTCCCCAACGGGTAGCGGGTTAGGACAGTTCTAGTGCCTCCCTCATCATGCAATGTGATGAAGTTCAAGATGTTGTAAGGCAATTGCTTCTGAAAAGTGGCGGAGGCGCAAGATGAATCCACTCCTAACCCTAACCCTTTATCGGAGTTTGTTAAGCGTTTTTGGCGTGGAATGGGGAAATAGCCAAGATGGACATAATTACTTTGGTAACTTGGTAAGCCTTCTGTATGACACTCAAATTTAGCAATCCGTTAATTTCCAATCTTCGCCAACATGTTCTGCACAGACCAAAAGAAAACCTTGTAAGAAATGGGGAAAGATAAAGGAGAGTAACTTGAAGGAAAAAACAGAAGCATAGCATTCCAGAAAAGATCTCCTCAAAGCTTGCTCGTGTAATCTGCACATGAAAGCCATCTAAATAGAAGAGCGACAATGCATTGTTCTATAGGATAATTGACAAAAGAGCTCGGGGAGTTATCTGAGGTAAAAATAAAGTGTTAGAATTTATGATGAAAAATTAGTGATTCAACGATCTTAGTTGAATAAAAATTGAGATGAATATCAAAGTGGAGAGTCACAAGAAGTCTAGAATGTGTGGGACATGTATGAAGAAGTCTAGGACGTGTGAGATACGAAGGGAGAAGCGAAACGGGACTCGAAGACACCAAGGAAGCAAAGAAAATGTGGGAGGTGCCTACAGAGCTGAGTGCCGCGGCATCCATGGCTGAGTGCCGCGGTGCCCAGGACAGTACCCCAGCGTCGCGACACTTGGTCCTCAGCGCCACGGCGTTGGGCGCAATTTTGGCCAGCGCCAGAACGCGTGAGGATGTCTGTTTTTCATCTAAATTTTGAGTTTTGGGAAGTTTTGGACTTCCAAAACAAGTGGATTCTTACTCTAATAAAGAATAGGGTTAGTAGGCACGAAATACACTATATATAAACACTTGTAAACCCTTTAGTTGAGATTAAGTAATAAGAGAGACTCTAAGAGAGGGGAAGAACTGGATAGACACTAAGTGTTTGTGTGCACTAGAGTGAAATCGTCGTTTGGATAATCATTGCTTGTGGTAGAGTAAGGGTTCACTAAACATTAAGTCATTTTGAGGGTTCTTCATTGGGTTTTCCTTATAAAATCTCTAGGGAGTTAATAAGAGAGGTTAGGATTCTTGGATCCACCGTAGACATAGGCAATTGACCGAACCATGTAAGATTGTGTTGTACTTTTTATATTCTGCTTTGGATTCTTGTTATGTTTGCTTGATTAACAGGTTATTTCGCTGTGCAAAGAGGTTAGGGTTTTAGGTTGAACTTGAGATTTTTCTCTTCAACATAACCTCGAGAGGGAGAAGGGCATTTCCTCCCTCGACAAACTGGTATCAAAGCTAAAGGTTCGATAATACACACTTGGGGTATTTAAACTATGGTTGCAATCAAGCAAGAAATAGAGAAGTTCAATGAGATGAATGACTTCAATCTTTGGAGGAAGAAGGTTAGGGCTCTACTAGTGAAGGAAGGGCTAAACTCAGCTTTGGAGGAAACCATCTCCTCAACTAGCGATGAGACGACAACTTCAAAGTCCGGGCAGAAAGATTGAGACACGATTCAGGAAAGGCTCACACCATTTTATTCATGGCATTGAGTGACGAAGCATTAAGGGAAGTTGATGATGAAGAAACCGCTTTGGAGTTATGAAAGAGACTCGAGGCATTGTACATGAAGAAGTCTCTTGTAAATAGACTTCTTACGAAAGAAAACTATATAAGCTAACAATGCATGAAGGAACTTCATTAAGAGCTCACATTGACGAGTTCAACAAGATCATCATAAGTTTTGAGCAATTGGGCATCAAGACTGAGGATGAAGACAAAGCCATTATCTTGTTAAGTTCGTTGCCAAAGAGCTATGAGAGTTTTGTGGATACGTTGCTGTATGGTAAGGAGTCTTTAACGATGAATGACATCAAGGTATCATTGAACTCAAAAAAATTTACAAAGAGATCTGAGTCCGAGAGTGGAGCAGCATTGCTTGTACAAAGAAGGAAGAGCAACCAATTAATGAGGAGATCTAAGAAGTGTTTCCTTTGTAATAAAGAATGACACTTTATGAAGGATTGTCCGAAATCAAAAGGCCAAAGAGGGTGAGCTACAATTGGTATTGAGGAAGATACCGAAGATGTAGACGCATTGGTAGCCTCAAGGGAAAAGTACGCTAGCAAATAGATAATAGATTCGGGGTGCAGCGTCCATATGTGTCCTGACAGATCGATGTTTACCAACTATCAAGCCAAGAGAGGTAAAGCTCTAATGGGGGAATGACATGACTTCTGAGATCATGAGAGTTAGTGACATAAGGCTGAGGATGCAAGGTGGAGAAACTAGGGACTTACATGGTGTAAGGCATGTTCCTAAATTGAGAAGGAACTTGATATCCCTAGGTAAGCTCGATGAGGAAGGGTATTCGATTAGAGCGGAAAAAGGAAAACTAATGGTAAAGAAAGGACCTATAAGGTTTGAGGGTGAAAAGTACAATGGGGGGCTCTATGTGCTTACTATGATGGCCATGAGTGGCCCAATGCGAGGTGTTGGGGTAATGCAAGCCACTAGGCGACATCCAAACTGTGCTCACCGAGGTGATGACGGTTAAAAAGGAGTGCAACGTATCCATACGCTATGCAAGGTGCACGAATGCCTTTGGAGACCAAAGTCACTAGCCCGGGGAAAGTTATGTCTTAGTGGAGACTTAACTGGACTTAACTCTAGCTGATAGAGTATTGGTGTGGATCGGATCTTGAAGCCTTTGTATTTGGAAGATTTTGAATTAAGGAAGGTTTTGTTGGATAATTAGTGATTCAACTATTTTGGTTGGACAAGAATTGAGATGAATACCAAAGTGGAGAGTCACAAGAAGTCTAAAATGTATGGGATATGTATGAGGAAGTTTAAGACGTGTGGGACACGAAGGGGGAAGCGAAACGGGACTCGAAGACGTGAAGGAAGCAAAGAAAACGTGGGAGGTGCCTACAGGGCTGAGTGCCATGGCGCCCAGGACAGCACCCCAGTGTCGCGGCGTTGGATGCGATTTCAGCCAACGAAGATGTCCGTTTTTTATCCGAATTTCGAGTTTTGGAAAGTTTTGGACTTCCAAAACAAGTGGACTCTTACTCCAACAAGGAATAGGATTAGTAGGCACGAAATACACTCTATATAAACACTTGTAAATCTTTTAGTTGAGATTAAGCATTAAGAGAGACTCTAAGAGAGGAAAAGAACTGGGTAGACACTAAGTGCTTGTGTGCGCTACTGTGAAACCATCGTTTAGGTGATCATTGCTTGTGGTAGAGTAAGGGTTCACTAAACATTAGGTCCTTTTGAGGATTCTTCATTGGATTTTTCTTGTAAAATCTCTAGGGAGTTAATAAAAGAGGTTAGGATCTTTGGATCCACCGTAGACATAGGCAATTAGCCGAATCATATAAGATTGTGTTGTGCTATTTTATATTATGTTTTGGATTCTTGTTATTTTTGCTTGATTAACAATTATTCCGCTGCGCAAAGAGGTTAGGGTTCTAAGTTAAACTTGAAGTTCTTCACTTCAACATAACCTCGAGAGAGAAAAAGACGTTTCCTTTTTCAACAATTTAAATTTTCGAAGAATGATACTTTGTCTATTATTCCAGCCATACATTCACCGAACCAAGTTGATGACACCAATTCAGAAAAGGTTTCAGATATTGCTTCAACGGCAGCTTTTGTGTGGATACAGGGCTGACGATCACCATGAATCTCCTTCGTTGGAATGTCTGTGGACTGGATAACCCACAGACATTCCAAATCATGATCCACCGTGTGAAATAAATTTACCTGAATGTAGTTTTTCTAATGGAAACTTTGGCTTTTAAAAATCAAATAGAGGCTTTGAGAGTGAAGCTTGATTTTATGGGTAAGCTAGTTGTTGAAAGGGAAGGGCGTAATGAGGGCTTGGCCCTATTATGATTGAATAATATTGCTATTAATTTGCTTTCTTTTTTGAGATTCCACATTAATGTTAAAGTTGACTCTCACCAGGGGTGTGTGTGGAGATTTACAGGATTTTATGGGCATCCTGAGACATCACAGCATATTCATGCATGGATTTATTGCAGAGATTGGGCAGTTTGTATCAGTTGCCATAGTTATGTGGCGGCGACTTTAATGAAATTTTAAGGAATGAGGAGAAGGAAGGGGGGTTAGAAAAATCCTTTTATTTATTGGATAATTTTTGAAGTGTAGTAGATGGGTGTGGTTTAATGGAAGTGGAATTTAATGGCTCTATGTTTACATAGTGTAATGAACATATGAATTAGGGGTTCATTCAAGAAAGATTAGACAAAATGTTCAGTACTACTGCACTGAGAGATTCTTTTCCGTCCCCTCTGGTTCACCATTTAGACTTCTAGGGATCGGATCACTGGCCACTTTTAGTTCAGATTTGGAGGAGTTCCATTCACTGTGATGCTTTGGATAAGGGACGAAGATATGGAAGCTTTCACTTTGAGGACGCTTGGATTCAGAAATACGATTGCACTATTCTTATTTGAGATAGGTGGTAACACTTGGGTGGCACTTTACTTTCAGTGCAGAACAATATGAGTAATCTCGGGATTGTTCTTAAGGAGAGGAACAGAACGAGTTTCCATAAATTAGATTCGGAGATTCGGTAGAAGCGGCAACAGCTTCAGGTTTTGAATAAATCTATCTCGGCATCCTCATGGAGCTGGGTTAGATAGATTAAGAAATATTTGGATGTTCTCTTGTACAAACAAGAAACTTACTGGCGCCAAATATCAAGAGTGGCAGGGCTAAAAGAGGGAGACCAAAATTCAAAATACTTTCACCTTAAAGCTTCAGCTCGCGGAAAGAAAATTTTGATTGTGGGATTGTTTGATTCAAGTGGTCAATGGCGAGATAAATAAGAACACAGAGAGCAAGTGTGTGCAGATTACTTTCAGCAACTTTTTACTATAGCTAAGCCTTCAGAGGCGACCATCAATGATGTCCTTGATTGTGTTGACCAGAGACTTTCAAATGTTACTTCACAAAGATTAATGGTTTCCTTCACATGTGAAGAAAGTTTTTTGGCTGTTTCTCAGATGCACCCAACTAAGGCCCCAGATATAGATGGAATGCCTACTTTATTTTATCATAGATTTTGTTATACAGTTGGTAAGGATATATCAGATGGTTGCTTGGAGTTTTTAAATCAAGGTGTTATTCTTTTAGCTATTAATGAAACTCTTATTTCACTTATCTTGAAATGTGACAACCCTACTTATCCAAAATATATTTTAACCCATTAGCTTATGTAATGTGCTTTATAAAATCATCTTGAAGACATAGGCTAATAGGCTCCGTAGTGTGCTAGGGGACATTATTTTAGAGTCATAGAGTGCTTTTGTCCCAGGTAAACTGATCACGTATAATGCCATTATTAGCCTTGAGTGCATTCATGTAATTAAATGCCAGAAGAAAAATAGACAAAGCTATTTAGCCCTTAAATTAAGTATGTCTAAAGCTTATGAGAGGGTGGAATGGCATTTTTTTAGATGCCATGTTGTTTAAGCTTGGCTTTTTCTACAAAGTGGTGTGAAGGGATTATGACTTGTGTATCTACTGTTTCTTATTCTATTTTAGTTAATGGAGTTGCTAGTGTGGGGTTATAAGACCATCCAGGGGTTTGACGCAAGGGGATCTTCTTTATCCCTATTTGTTTATCATTTGTGCAAAAGGTTTTTCTTCTCTGCTTAGAAGGGCTGAACATCAAGGAACTTAAGTGGAGTTAGGTTTGGGGAGCATGGTCCATCTATCTCCTACCTTTTCTTTGTTGATGACAACCTTTTATTTTTAAAAGCAGAGTTAGCAAATTGTAAGGCTACGAAGCAGATTATGGAACAGTATAAAGTAGCCTCGGGTCAGGTTGTTAACCTGGATAAGTCAGCTATCAAATTTAGTAAAAAAGTATCACCATCAGTTCATAAAGAACTGAATGCTTAGCTAAATATGACTGAGGTGGCATGCCATGCAAAGTACCTGGGCCTACTGAATCTTTATAGGAAGAAAAGGAAAGAGCTCTCTCAGTTTATTCGGGATTAGGTATGGAATAAGTTGTAGGGTTAGAAGGCAAAGCTATTTTCTACAACTGGTAGAGAAGTCCTCATTAAGGTTGTTATGCAAGCCATTTCTGCTTATTCAATGAATTTGATTCGGTTACCAGCAGCTCTCTTTCATAATTTACATCACCTTTGCACAAGATTTTGGTGGGGTGGCAATGAAGACAGTAGGCATATGCATTGGTGTTCTTGTGAAACACTTTGCCAGAATAAAAAAAAGTTGGGGTTTAGGGTTCTGGAATCTTTTTCTTTTCAACAAGGTGATGTTAGCAAAATAAGGTTACGATTAATTACATAACCGGAATTACTTGTAGCTTGCGTTCTCAAGAGCCTTTATTTTCTTAACATGTCTTTTTTACAAGCTAAAGCTAAGGGCTCGGCATCTTTCATTTAGTGAAGTATCTTGTGGGGACCCGAGATTATTGAGCAAGGATCCAAATGGAGAATCAGCAATGGACAGAATGTTTTTATTTACCATGACAAATGGTTACCAAGGCCTTCAGCTTTCAAAACCCTCTTCTCGTACATGTTGCCTGAGCAATCTCAAGTGGCAAATTTGATTATTAACTTAGGGGGTTGAGATGTGAATCGCATTCGAAATTAATTTTCCAGAGATGGGCAAAAAGTTAAATTACGCATTGCCCTTCCTAAAAACTATGTTAATGTGCAGGACTATCTTATGTAGCATTATGATAGACTTGATTAGTCCATAGTTAAGAGTGGATATTGGCTTGCAGTTTTCTATCAAGGAGTGTCTAGTAGCTCAACATCTTCTAAATTGATTTATGGTGGAAGCAACTATGGTAGTTATCTATCCCTCTGAAGATCCGAATCTTTATTTAGAGAGCCACTTATGATTGGCTGCCTGCAAATGTCAATCTTAAGTGTCATCATGTTCTGGCAGATGAAATATGTCCAAGATGTAATCAAGAGGCAGAAACTATAGTTCATTCTCTTTGGCTTTGCCCAGGTCTGAAAATGATTAGAATTTATTGTGACTTTATAGCTAGTTTTATTTGTTCAAACAGGAACACTACTTCTAATTTCTTTATTTAGCAATGCATAGCTTAATAGATAATAACCTAGAGTTGTTGTGTGTCCTTCTATAGAGGATTTGGTTTAGCAGAAACCAGGGAGTTCATGAAAGGTGCCTATTAGATGATGTTACTATTTTTATTTAGTGTCACACCCTAAGTGTTTTTAAGTATTTTCTCGAATACTTGGTATACAACAAAACTTCATAGAGGCCTTAAGGGCTGTTAGAACAAATTGCGGGGAGAAGTTTCTAGAAAACCTGCTGATATGGGTGAAGAACTAGATCAAGCCCATGACTTATTAGGGTTGTTAACCCCAATTAGAAAATAAATATTCCATAGAATATGTGATGGCATCTAAGAATATTCTAGGGCATATTATTTCATCTTGTATATACACCGTTAGATCGTTTAGATCTCAGATGTCAATTGTATAAGACTGCTAGTATATAAATGGGAGACTCTCACTTGTATAAATCATCTCATAGCTTGTGTTTCTCTTCAGTAATATAGAGAGAGCATTCTTTCAAATAGTTGGTGTGTGTTTTCTTCTCTTCTTTGTATGATTTTCTCAGCTGCTTAGCATGCAACGCGTCTAAGGCCGTATGGTCCTCGAAAGGTCCGTGACATTTGGTATCAGAGCTGGTTCAAAAAATATTGGGAAAGATGCAACGCCACTAGATTTAAATGAAGAGATGGGTCGGGACCCCAAAGCTAAGAGGCATGGAAGTATATCTCGCGACAAGTCTGTCGAGTCAGGCCATGAGTTCGGGAACATGGTGAAAACACTTGGCGGCATTGTGGGAAAGGCGACGGATCGTCTTGGGGAGTTGAAGTAGCAAGTAGAGAAGCTTGAGGTGGGACTCGACAATCAATGGGATGAGCTGCGCTCCCTCATCGACACATCCATCGAGAGTTACGCTGATCGGCAGCATGACTAGATCAAGACTTTTCAAGATAAAGTATACACAACCATTGACAAAGTTCAAGCCTAAGTGGAGGAGCTACGTAGAGGGTTTGACGATGTCAAGGAAGACGTGGTGTTGTGCAAGCGAGCAGTGGCGAATGGGTCTATTGTTGTTCAATGGGCGCCAAGAGTCGAGGTTACTAAACCGAAGGAGTTCAGCGGCAAGCGAAACTCTAAGGAGCTCGATAAATACTTTTGGCAGATGGAAAGATACTTCGACACTATAGGCGTGCGGGACAAAGACAAGGTAAATACCGCGACCTTATATCTTTTCGATCACGTAATTCCATGGTGGTGCAGGAAAAACGAGGAGATACACAAGAGTACTTGCACAATCAACACCTTGGCAGAATTGCAACGAGAGCTGAGGCGCCAAATCTATCTAGAGAATGTGGCACACGAGTCTTGAAAGCGATTAAAGGAATCGAAACAAACCAAGTCCATTAGCAGGTCTTCTGTTAATGCCTATGTTTGCAACCAGATCGCGAGCTGCTGGAACGGATCGCGGGCCGGAGCTTTTAGAAGACTCATTGACATGGGTAAAGAACTAGGCCAAGCCTGGGACTTATTAGGGTTGTTAACCACAATTAGGAAATAAATATTCCATAGAATATGTGATGGCATCTAGAAATATTCTAAGGCATATTATTCTATCTTGTATATACACCGTTAGATCATTTAGATCTCAGCCGTCGATTGTATAGGGTGCTAGTATATAAAGGAAAGACTTTCACTTGTATAAATTATCTCATAACTTGTGTTTCTCTTCAGCAATATAGAGAGAACATTTTTTCAAACAGCTGGTGTGTGTGTTTCTTCTCTTTTTTGTGTGATTTTCTCGGCTGCTTAGCACGCAACGCATCTAAGGCTGCATAGTCCTCAGAAGGTCTATGACACTAGGCTTGTAGCTTTTTAATTGAGTTTCAAGGCTCCAAGTTGTAACAAAAAGATACGACCATTATACAACCTACTACATGGCATCCTCCAAACTTTGGTACTGTTAAGTTAAATATTGATGTTGTATTAGATGTAGTTTATGGCAAGATTGGTTTGGGTTTTGCATTAAGCAATCATAATGGTGAGATCATTGTTTTCGGAGCTGATTTAGTTGACGGACATTTCTCTGTATAAGTGGCAAAGGCAATGGCAATTTCTATAGTCTTCATCCTAGAAAATCTTAGAGTATGTTGATGGATGCTTCACAAATATAGATCACACACACAACGGATTATAAGCCAAGGCGTGTAAGAGTACATTATACTTAAGGATAGATTTTTGTCTCTCGATGACATTGTTCTAATGCAATCAGATTGTATGGTGGTCTAATCCCCGCATTTAATGGCTTTGGTTCTATATGGATACACTCTCACAATATAGAATCCTAGAACAATTTTGTTGACGTTATATCCTCACTTTGTGCATCATTGTGCTTTCTCTTGCACCATAGTGTTCTCTAGTGTACTTGTGCATTATTGTGCTCTTTTGTACACTTTCTTGCACACTATTATGCATAATATTCTCATATAAATATTTTATGGTATCAACACATATTTATAAACAACAAGTACCTTTTCTTTTAGGACATAAGCCTCTACATACATCTCTTAGTTTATGACCGTTAGATCAAATTTAAATTTATTCAACAGTTTTAAATAAAATATCATCATTTTTAAATTAAATTGTGTCTGCAATGGTTGTATCCTTTCATACTAAATATGAAAAAATACAATCTTATAAAATGTCATAATTTAATAATTTTAAGCCATCATCACTTTCAAATCAAGAGATATCTCTAATAGTTAAATTATTTCATCATTAATATGAATAGATATAATTAAAAAAGTCACAACTTTTTCTATTTATTTATTTTAAAATTCGTATAAAATATTCAAACACTTTAGCTCTCACATAACTGCAAGTGAGCTTTTACTATCAATTCGATGCGACAGTTATTGTGAATGATCTCCTCTCAAAAACTAAAGTCCTTTCAAAACTTGGTTTCATCCTTCAAGATATCTTCCATTTACTAAATTCTCTTTTTGCTTATCAGATATGTTATGTTTCTAAAAAAGCCAATACATTGGCTCATGAACTAGCAAAGTTAGCTGTAAACTCTAACTCAAGGGGGATTTGGATAAATGTTGTTCAAAACTCCCTGACTCATGCTGTATTGGTGGAAATGCTTTCCTCCTAGCTTTCTTTGAGTTATGCAACCTTTATTTTAAAAGAAAAAAAGAATATAGAAGACTGGAATGTGGTCTGATTTAAAAATGAACTTAATTTAGTTGATAAAATAGAGATAAAAGCCCTCCCACGGCCCCAGGTTCAAATCTAGTGATTGAGTTTTTTTTTAATTTTGTAATATCTTAAAATGTAAATATATAAAATTGAATCTATTTTAAACTAAAAAATAATTTCAACTCAGTTGATAAAGTGATGGTAATATTCTCTTCAGTATTGGGCTTGAATCCAGCATGTGTTTTTTTAATTGTTAAGATATTAAAGTTTAAACATAATTAAATGGAATGTACCATGAATTTATAATTATCGTTAGATAAATTGGTAAATAGGAGATAATTTCTCTATGAAGTCACAAGTTCAAGCCATGTGAATTGAAAAAATCCGTTGTTTCCGATTTTATTTTTTTATTTTCACTTGATTTTATTCGATTTTCTCTTAGAGTAGAACTGAAAAATTGCATAATGGAACTCTTTTTTTATCAATTAAAGAAAAAATCAAACCCAATCGTGTATTTTCTCAGCGGCCATCCGTACGGATTTTTTATACATAAACCACATCAACATATACGCCAACTCAATATTAATAATGTAAAAGGTTGATTAAAAATTACTTCCAATTTTATATTTTAAGTAAAATAATACTTTATAAATTAATATCTTAATTTGTATTTTAAGTGAAATAAGATTTCATAAATTAACATTCTAATTTATATCTTAAGTAAAATAAAATTTTTTAAACCAAATTTTATTCAGTTTAAGAATAACCTAGGACATTTAAGACCTATATAAAAAGTTTTTATTGGCTTGAAAATATAATTCAAGGGATTGAAATATAAAATACTAAAGAAAAAATTTCTAGACTACAAGAGAGATCAATTGTGTTATTTGTTAATACAATTGAGAGAGTTCTTTGTGAGTTTTGAATTCTTTCTTATAAAAAACATACTTTATTAGTGTCTTGTGATTCATTAATAAAAGAAAGTGAAATCTTGATCTACTGTAGACGTAGACAAGTTACCGAACTATATAAATTCTTGTGTACTTTCTCATACTTTTTTTCTATAATTTATTTCATAATTACTTGTTGCTGTATTATATTACTTGAGTTTATTATTTTCGCTTTCATAAAGTGGTATCAGAGTTTGGTTCAAAGAAAAAAATGACCGCACCCAAGTAAAAGGTAAAGAAATTCAGCAGGATGAATGATTTTAATCTATGGAAGCTTAAAGTGAAAGCGTTGCTGGTGAGCCAACGGTTAAACTCAATATTAGAGAAAACTATAGCTCCATCTAGTGAAGAAGAAAAGACACTAGAGTCATCTACGACTAAAGCATAAAGAATGGACATTCAAGAAAGCGCTCACAGTTTAATCGTTCTGTCATTGAGTGATAAAGTATTGAGGAAAGTAGCAAATGAAATGATAGTAATTAGTCTTTGAAAGAAGCTTGACTCACTTTATATACGAAAGTCATTGGCCAACAAATTGCATATTACGAAGAAGTTATATCAACTATTCATGTTTGAGGGGATGCTGATGAAAGACCATATAAACGCCTTCAATAAGGTCATCATTGATCTTGAAGCTATCAATATCAAGATAAAGGATGAAGACAAGGCGATTATCTTGCTGAGTTCACTTTCCAAAAGCTATGAACACTTTATTGATACGCTTCTCTACGACAGAGAGAGTTTACGATGAGTGATATAAAATCATCATTAAATTCAAAGCAATTGGGAAGGTAAGAAAAGGCTAATACGGAAGACTTATCTATAAGAGAAAAAGCCTCACTGAGAGATCTAAATAAGAAGGGATCAAAATCAAAGTTCAGAGGTACTCTTATGAAGTGTTATTGCTGCAAGAAAGAATGAGACTTCATAAAGGACTACCCAAAGAAAAAATAAAAAGACAAGAAGAAGGCAAATACTGCGCTTGCCTATGATGATAGCTATGACAGTACAAATACTCTAGTTTACTTAAGCAACAAAGAGGATATTGGGTATGAATATGATAAAGAAAAGAAGAGATGTTATCTTCTTGTCACAACAATGGTATATACTCGAGATCTTAAAGAAATTTGGTATGTCTAATGCAAAGATTGTCTCTACTACTTTAGCCATGCATTTCAAACTTTCAGTAGCACAGTCGTTAAAATTTAAAGAGGAGAAACTGCACATGAGTAAAGTACTGTATGAGAGTGCTGTATGGAGCATCATGTATGCTATAGTTTGCACGAGACCGAACATAACACAGGCTGTAAGTGTGATGAGTAGATACATGGCAAATTTAGATAAGGATCATTGAATTGCAATGAAATAGATTTTGAGATATCTCAATAGAACGTCGGATTATAGACTAGTGCATAAAAAGGCTGAGATGTAAGTGTAATGGTAAGAGGATACATCAACTCATATTATGCAGGTGATCTAAATAATAGAATATCGTTGATGAGTTACATATTCACAGTATTTGGGTGTAATGTGAGCTAGAGATCTGTTTTATAGCATGTGTTAGTGATGTCTACTTTAATAGCCTAGCACAAGTGCACGCTATCGTATCAAGTAATATAGGATTTTAAGTCCAGATATTGATCCCACATGGACTATGCGATTTAATTCTATAAATCAAGTACTAAAATTGTACCTACTTAACTTTTATTCAGAAAATCACAATCTAAAATTTATTTAACTAATCTACTCTATCAATTAAATAGAACAAAAGTAAAGGATAAAATTCACAAATAAAGATAATCTAGTGTCATGCCCCAGACCCAAAAGATCTGAAACATGACATAACTTGCACTCATTCAATAATATGCATTCATAATTAATATTGCATAAAATTTCAAACTTGAATTCAACATAGAAATTCTTATCAAGTTGCTAGTAAGTTTAATGCAAAATCAACCCATGACCATACTTGGTGAAACATAAACCAAATACAACCATACCTAATAAAATAACATATAAGTATTTATTCAATAGGGACAAATCAAATATCTTAAATTATGTGTCCACAAATGAAACACTTAGCAACCTAGCAACTTAGGGAACTCAAGGGACAGCAGAAACCTTGCCAAATCTGCTAAGCACACATGTTCCTTATTTATTTGAAATCACCATAAACTATAATGAGTACGAAACTCAGTAAGCATACTAGTTTTTCATATAAAACAATACAAATATATATATGTACACAATGCATGTGTATGATATGATGTGATAAATCAAAATCAAAATCTTATCAAATCACATGTCAGGTAAGCGCTTACATATTTTTTCAAAACATATAATAGGAATACTATCACTCAACTGCTACTTAGTAGGACTTTCATATCACATATCACATAATGAGCCAAATGTCACTCGTAGGTGATATACCGTATGAGAGGAATAATACAAGTGAGATTTTAATACACATATATAATGCCCATGTCTGAAGGTAAAAGCCAAACCCTCACCCTAATCATCGGTGAGTCCTCTCACATGCACCAATACGCCACCACACGAATGTAATAACACACTCTTCCTTTAAGTACCAATAAGATCCTCCATACATACGGAACACATAACATATATCAATCTCGAAGGAAATGCCACACATAAAGGCTCCACAAATCACATAAGGGGCCTACTAAGTAAATAGTGAGTTCAAGCATCCTCAAAATACAAAATATATCTCATGGACATATTTCACTTCAAAAGCTTTATTTGTTAAACACGTTTTATTTTGAAAGCTCGCTTTCATAAACACATGTATGACCATGCTCAATATTAATGCTCACATTTATAAATATATGTCTTTCACATTTTATATCAAATATACTTTGGCATAACATAAATATATTTCTAAATACATTTACAAAATCCTGCATAGACAATTACTATGCTTATTGTGATTTCAGTTAAAAGTCTAGTATACTTACCTCTTAGCACTTCCGGCTACAAGGCTTAATTCTTCTTAACCTATCAATGAAGATTAATCCTTTCATAAGCCTCAAAATTCACACAAAACACTTTAAATAGCTTATAAAATTACACATATTGCACTTATCACATCAAATTGATCTAATTACTTAGTTTCTTAAAACTTGTCATTCTGACCACTTACACTTAACAAAATTTTCTTATATATCAAATGATGTCCAATTGCTCCAGAATATGAATATATCTTTCTTAACTCATATATCCTCCTTATCTATGAATATTATATTATAATTCTTGCACAATCCATTTCATAAACACCATCAAATTCAAACTATTATTCTGGCGGGATCAAGATATTTACTGAACAGTTTTCAGTCTCCCAATTTTATAAAATCATATACTAACTCAAAAATTATAAAACTACCACATAATTACTCTAAACACATATCTAAATTCATGATAAATATTTTTCTTCAAAATCCGTGCTAAAAGTATTTAAAACTATTTTATTCCATAGCTTTAAAATCTATTAATCAAATACTGTAATGAGCTGATACAATTAGAAAATCATAACAATTTAACCACATTGATATAAATTCTCAATTTTGAATATATCATATTAGACATATAAATTTATCATATTCCAGAAATTTGTAATTTTTGAAGATCATTCAGCAGATCAAAAATGGTTTGTCACTGTATCATACTGTTACCATAGGAAATTTTCAGAATTTCAGGGTCATTTGATAAATTCACTACAAATTCAATTTCTAGAATTTTCAATCGATTAAAAGTCTCAAATGATTATATACATGTATAGTTTCATATTCCAAAAATTTAAAATCAGAATTGAAGTACAAGAATTTATAAAATTCTCTGATCAATGGACTATCAAGTAGAATTTGTTCAAATTCATCATAATTTATCAAGCTATCTACATAATCATCATCGATTCTCAATATATCTTACAAAATTCACATCACATCCCCAATTTTGCATTTATCTAGAAATAAAAACTTAAAGAAATTAACTTAATTAACACCAATAAATTGAGAAATAGTTATGATATACCTCTTAAAACTTAAAATTCTAATTTCTTCTTCTTTTTTTTTTCTTTTTTTTCTCTTTCTCTCCCCTCTATTTCTCTCTTTTCTCTTTCTAAAGGGGTGGCTCGACCCCAAAATGAGTAAATTAGGGTTTAAAATGTGTATTTTTATACTAAGAGGCTAAATTTTAGTATTTATAAATTAACCCCAAAATTTTCAAAGTATTACAATTTGGTCCATAAAATAAATCTAAAGTCTTGCAAACAAACCCAATACTAATAGTAGGTCCTTAATTTATACAAACACTACTAATAACAATACATAAATCACGTATCATCCATATACAAATAAAATATGAATATTATACAAATATTAATATTTATTCTTTCTGATTGTGAATAAGTGATTATTACATTTAGGGTTTTGACTAGTCCCCTAATATTTCATTGGATTTATTAACCTTTTAGTTAATCCCTTAATATCAACTGATTGGCTTAACATTAATCTCATTACAAGCCTCTGTCGATGGTCAAGTGACTATATTACATATTCTAACAATCACATATATGTCTATGGTAATCAAATCAGAATGTAATTCATTAAGATCAAGTCTAAATTATATCATATATGCCACCTAGGTATATGTCTATCCTAGATGGAACTCATAGTTGTTATCCTATGATTATACATCAAACTACCCTAGGCTAAACACATGAAACCCTTGTTGGATATCAAGTGTGTGACATACGAGTGTATACATAAGTTCAAAAAATTACTACACACAGTGGAAGCATATTAATAAATACACCAAATTTAACAATTAATTGCATATATCACATATATTGTCAAGTATAACTATTATACAAAATACACATGATGAATAATTGTATTAAAAATATTATGTAAAAACATTTACCTAATGAAGGTAGCTTTACAAATTCTTCAAGTCCTTCAACAATCCTTGTGAAGAGCTCACCTTGAAGTATATGTTGAACAATTCTAGTCCATAACGGTTTGGTAGGATTAAGAAACTAGAATGGTAGCTTAGTTTTAGAATTTCCAGCAACATGTATTCAAACTCTTTTGAATATAATTTTGTTTCTTAATTGGAGATGGTAAATATTTTACATACAACTTTTATTTAATTAGAAATATTTAATATACAACTCTTGTATAATTCTTAGAAATAATTTCCACATGATAATTATATTGAACAACTCTTTTCTAAAATAATTATCTTTTCCTCCATTTTTATTTTGTTCATTTTAGTCATCCATTAAAGAAGGAGATGAAGAGAAGTTTGTTTATTTTTTCAACACTTGAAAGAACAAAACTCAAAATTCTTTTACTTACCTATTCTTGCTTGCCATTGTCGAATTCCTTCTCCAAAATTGAATGACTCAATTCAATTGTTAGCCAAAAATCATTTTTGTTTATTCAACACTTAGATTAAACAAAAACAAGTGCTACACTAATTTTATTATTGGTCTCCCACTTTAGATTAATTTAACCAAGCTCTAGAATAATGGCCACTTAAATTAATCTTTACCTAACAAATATAATTCTCTAATTATAATGGATAAATAAATGACCAACATCTAGACCCCTCATTTTATTAAAATACAATGCCATGATCTATATATATTATAATATTATCTAATAATATAATAATAATATACAATTTAATTATTCAAAATAATTTTGAATAATTACTTTTTACCTTACTAATTTTTACTACCAAGGTTAAATGGTAAAAAGGTAAAATCAAATCATGGAACAAATTTTGTCACTTGTCAACATCCTATTAATTAACAACCCTTGTTAATTAATTAAGTTATGTGCTTAACAATTAAGTCTTGACAAATTCACATCTCGAGGGATCCCCAAACAATTATTCTATTTTGTGAAATTTATTGGATTGAATAATTCAATCCAATCCGCTACCTTAGTGCGCAACGAGTACACTTCATATTGTGAGACTTTCTAGGTTCACACCTGATTTGTCATATGGAGCTCCTCCATACGTCCGTAAATAATATTCCACACACACGTTATGGATATTACAAATCAACGTGTTAGAGCATGCACGTTGAGGTTATTACATATTCGTATAATTCTTCCATCATTTATATCCTTGAAGAGCAGAGATATAGATCATCACCGTCAAATCTCTATTTGCTCAACTATGAACTTATCTCCAGATTTATATTTTATTAAACAATATCCACAAACACTTTTGTGATATTGGTTATTCCTTCGAAATATATTTTTCGAGGTTTATGCTTGTGGTACAAGACTTTCTGAAATACAATCTCGGTGCATCAGGATATACAACTCACTCATATGAGATTATGGATCCTATATCTACGCACACTGGACTCCACGAGCATCGGACCATACCCAGCGACACCCAGCGGTTAGACCATGAAAGGTTTCTAATATGTATAAAATCAAAGCATGGTGGATCACTCACAAGCCCACTGTGGCGCTCAAGTCAAAAAACCATAAATACTACTCAACTTGGAAGACATTCCATTGATGAATTCATGAGATGTCTATTGGAGGTCCTCATGAGTCTGTTCAATATTCAGTCCTTACTGAATACCTGCATCTCTATACGAGCTTCCTACGAAGCTCATGGTTTACTAAGACTAACCATCTGGATCATCAAGATATAAACATACACTAATCTATATTAATGGGTTCCACTGATAGACCCGCATCGATGAAATTAGATTAGGAACATTGTGTTTGAGAACATACTTGCATAATGACATTTCCTAGCACCATCTGTAACTCCTTACAGCTATGTCATTACTAATATATTCTCAGGTCATTGTCTCATTTCAGGCAAAGCTTTAACTCTTTAGATTTCGCTAACTATATGAACATACTAACTCTTAACATCACTAACTCTTAGCACTACTAACTCTTAGTACTTCTATTAGCGTTGCTAACTCTTAACACTGATCTAAACTCCTTTAAACCATATCATATAATGTCTGAAACATTATAAGCATCTTACCATTTTAATTATAAATAATATTAACGATTTTATTAGAAATGATAATTGTATAAATACTATCATTAAATATTTATATATTTTGGGATGACACGTAACCATAAATTTCAACATCCCTTTGTCAAGTTCATCATGGTTCCTCAATCATTCAAAATATTGATCAGGTATAATTAAAGCATTAAACACAAGATAAAATGAATCAATTGAATGTATCAAGTTTATAAACTAAAAATTAACACAATCTAAATCCATACTAGGTTAACATAGTCTAACCCCAGATGAACAATTTAGCTCATCACAAAATTAAAAGTATCAAACTAATTCATAAAGATCAACAAGAATAAGAACATAATGACAAGGAAAAAGAAGAAAAACCAATCAAAGTAACTCCTTGATGTGCTTCTCGCTTAATCTTAACTTGAAGCTTAAATTTTGATCTTGGTTCTTCAATCTTTGGCTTTGATATTTGATTTTGTGTTGTAAATTCTTTTTCTAAGTTTTTGCCTCTTTTCCTCTCCTCTTTTTCCTCTCCCCTCTTAGGGTTTTTGGCCTTCTATTTATAGATTTGTATCTTTAAATTACTGTAACTAAATACTGTTCACGTGTTACTGTTCACCTCCACGGGCGCCGTGGCGCTCAGCTACTGACCTGAGCACCCCAGCGCTCAGTCATGGGCGTTGTGGTGTCCAGCCCTGGTACTCCTTTTGTATTTTGAGCGATACTTCTTCGTTTGACGTCCACTTTTTCTCCCGTTTATTCCTATACATCATATTTTCTATCGTGCATCTATTTATGATAAGAAAAACACAATTAAATAGCCAAATATTTATGATTTGAAGCAAAATATAAATGTTAGGTACAAATCATACTAGTACTTTTATACCCCTATCAGGTAGCACTATCTACCACAAAAAACGGAGTATATAGCTGTTGGAGAAGCTATTAAGGAGGTCGTATGATTGAAAGACATATGCACAAAAGTAATAGTACAAAAGGAGTTAACACCAGTGTGTATTGTGATAGCCAGAGTGTCATACACCTAAGCAAGCATCATGTGTTTCACGAGATGTCTAAACACATTAATGTACGGCTCTATTACATTTAAGAGATTATCCAATGTGGCAAGATTATTCTAACAAAGATTGCATCGTCTAAAAATTCTGCTGATATGTTAATTAAGACACTACCCTCAATTAAGTTCATCTATGCAAATACTTAATCGAAGTCACTACTATGTGAAGGTTGCTGAAGATGCAAAGATGAGAGATCTTGGATACTTCGTGGATGATTTTGAATCAAGGAGGAGATTTGTGAAAAGTTGATTAAAAATCATTCTTAATTTATATCTTAGGTGAAATAGGACTTTATAAATTCGTATCCTAATTTGGATTCTAAGTGAAGTGAGACTTCATAAATTAATATCCTAAGTGAAATAATACTTCCTAAATTAAATTCCACTCAATTTAGGAATAACCTAAGGCATCTAAAGCCTATAAAAAGGGTCTCTATTGGCTTGAGAATATAATTCAAGGGATTGAAATACAAAACACTAAAGAGAAAATCTATATGCTACGAGAGAGATCAATTGTGTTCTTTGTGAATACAATTGAAAGAGTTCTTTGTGAACTTTGAGTTCTTTCTTATAAAATGCATATTTTGTGAGTGCCTTGTGATTCATTAATAAAATAAAGTGACATTTTGATCTACCATAGACGTAGGCAAGTTATTAAACTACGTAAATCCTTTTATGCTTTCTCTTACTTTTCTTCTCTAATTTATTTCTTAATTGCTTATTGTTACATTATATTACTTAGGTTTATTGCTTCCACTTCAACAAATAAAATATCAGATTTCATCTAAACATTACCAAATTGTGAGAATATTGATTGAAAATTATTGGGATATGATTTGGAGATCAAGTCAAGTACGTAGGATGCGCGAGGATAAAAAATGGATGAGAAATGAGGCAAAAAATGAAGAAGTGTATAAAAGGCACCAGTGCCATGATGACCAAGAGTGAACCCCGCGGTGCTGAAACCAGAACATAAGTGTCGCAGTGCCAGGTGATTAGTACCGCGGAGCCCAGATGGGCGGGCGCCAGTGCCGCTGCGATGGACGCTGTGCGCCACAGCGCTGAACGCGTGAACAATATCCCAAAATTAAGAAACTTCCTTATTTCGTCTCTCACTTGCTCAGGACTCCCTAATACGACTCCCACACATATAGGATAAACCTAGGACGTCTTAAATCCTATATAAAGGCTGTCAAATGACTTGTAAACATATCTTAGTGATAACCCAATAGATCTAAGTGATCATTGAAGAAGTCTTTATGGTTCTTTGTAAGAGAAAATACCTAGAGTGAAAGAAAGAGTTTTTTTTGTGATCGTTCTTGTAAGAGGCATACTGTGTAAGTGCCTTGTGATTCATAATAAAAGAGTGTGATCTTGATCCGCTGTGGACGTAGGCAAGTTACCGAACCACGTAATTTTTGTGTGTCCTTCTTCTACCCTTTCTCTCTTTAATTCTTTAATAATTTATTCTGCACTATTTACTTGGGTTATATTGCTTGTTTGTGTGCTTTCACTTCAACAAACTGGTATCAGAGCCAGGTTTTCTAAGTATACATGGCCACACCCAAGTATGAAGTAGAGAAATTCAACGGTACGAATGACTTCAATATGTAGAAGATGAAGGTAAAGGCGTTGTTGGTGAGCCAAAGGCTAGGCTCGGCATTAGAAGAGATTGCAGCTCCATTTAGTGATAAAGAAAAGATGTCAAAGTCATCTAAAGTAGAAGCAGAAAGAAGAGAAAGAGCTCATAGCACAATCGTTCTGTCATTGAGCGATGAAGTACTAAGGGAAGTATCAGGTGAAACGACAGCAATAAGTCTTTGGAAGAAGCTTGATTCACTTTATATGCAAAAATCGTTGGCCAAAAGATTGCATGTAAAGAAAAAACTGTATTAGTTATCCATGTTAAAGGGGACGCCGATGAAAGATCATATAGATGTCTTCAATAAGATCATCCTTGATCTTAAGTCTATCAACATCAAGATAGAAGATAAAGATAGAGCAATTATCCTGCTGAGTTCACTCCCCAAGAGTTATGAGAGCTTTGTTGATACGCTACTCTACGGCAGAAAGAGTTTAATGATGAGTGATGTGAAATCATCATTAAACTCAAAGTTACTAGAGAAGCAGATCGAGGGCAATGCAAAACGTTTATCTGTAAGAGGAAGGCCCTCATATAAAGATAGGAGGAAAAAGGGCTTAAGGTCAAAGTCTAGGACTCCTAGGAAGTGCTATTGCTGCAAGAAAAATGAGAACTTAATAAATAACTGTCCTGATAAGAGAGCACAAGACAAGAAGAAAGCAGATGCTGCATTTGCCTATGATGATAGCTATGACAGTGTAGAGACACTCGTCGCTACTGATGGTAATAATTCTGAACAATGAGTTTTTGATTCTGGTTTTATTTTTCACATGTGCCCGCACAAGTCTTAGTTTTCAAATTTCCAGCCCATTAGTGGTAAAAAGGTGTTAATGGGTAATGACGTTGCATGTCAGATGATGAAAATTGGTAGTATTAAACATAGGCTGCATGATGGGCGAGTGAGGGAGTTTACAGATGTTTTATGTATGTTCTTGACCTCAAGAGGAAGACATTAGACCAGAATGGGTGTTCTATCAAGATCGACGGAGGGGTTTGGAGAGTATTAAAAGGTTCTATGGTAGTGATGAGATGAGAAAAACACAAAGGTGTTTATGTGCTTACGGATGAAGTTATGAGTGGTTCTATATTATTCTCTGTAAATGATAATAGTATGCAAACGAAGTTGTGGTATCTTAGATTGGCACAACTAGGCGAGAGAAATCTAAATGAGTTATTTAGTCAAAAGGCATTTGGTGAGGATAAGTTCCAGCCCTTGGAGTTTTATGAGAATTGTGTGCTTGAAAAAGCATATAGGGTGAGGTTTAGTACCGGCGAGCACACATAGGAATGTTACAGCTGCTGTACTAGGAGAAGAACGAAGATGGAAAAATAAAGAAGACAAACAGGAATGTTCACAGCAAGTAGAAGCTTTGACAATGATGAGAGGTAGATTAACAGAACGTGGCCCTAGTGGGAGTCAAATTTATGGTAGATCAAAATACAGAAATAAGAAGAACATCAAGTGCCACCATTGTGGCAAGAAAGGCCGTCGAAAAAAGGATTGCTGGGGATTGAAGAAAAGTGCATAGGACAAACAAGAGAATATTGCAAGCACCTCAAATGATGGTGAAACTTTATATAGTGAGGCAGCAACAGTAGTTGAAAGCAAAAAATGGTTCTCTGATGTATGGCTCATTGATTCTAGAGCTACATGGTATATGACCTCTAGAAGAGAATGGTTCCATCAATATGAACCTACCTCTAGAGGATCTGTATATATGGGGAACGATCATGCTTCAGAAATCGCTGAAATATAATCCATCAAGATGAAGATGTACAATGGTACTGTTCGTATTATCTAGGAGGTGCGACATGTGAAAGGCTTCAAGAAGAATCTTTTGTCATTGGGACAATTAGATAACACTAGGTATAAGACCCAAATTAAAAATGGGACAATGAAATTTCTCAAAGGCGCACTTGTAGTAATGAAGGAAGAAAAGGTTGTTGCAAATTTGTATATGCTTAATAGAGAAACATTGCAGGAAAGAGATGCATCTGTTGCATCAACTAGTTCAGTAGAAGAGTCAACGATAATGTGGCATCGCAACCATATGTCGGAATGAGGTTTGAAGATTTCTCTGATCAAAATTTACTTCCTAGGCTCAAATTGGTTTATTTACCTTTCTGTGAGCACTGTGTCACTAATAAGCATAACAGATTAAAGTTCAGTACATCCAGTTCTAGAAGTAAAGAAATTTTAAAATTAATCCACTCTTATGTTTAGCAAGCACCAGTGATGTCCTTATGGGGAGCGAGATATTTTGTATCAATCATAGATGATTACTCCAAGAGATGTTGGGTGTATCCAATCAAGAAGAAGTCATATGTGTTTGAAACTTTCAGAATATTCAGAGTTCGTGTAGAACTTGAATCAGAAAGAAGATCAAGTGTTTAAGGACAGATATTGAAGGAGAATATACTGGTGAAGATTTTATTGCATTCTGTCAATAAGAATGCATCAAGCGACAATTCAGTACAACTAATACACCTCAGTAAAATGGAGTAGCAGAGCGGATGAATAGAACCTTATTGGAGAGAACAAGAGCTATGTTGAGAATTGTAGGTTTAGCCAAGGTATTTTGGGCAGAAGCAGTCAAAACCGTCTGTTATGTGGTAAATCAGTCACCATCAATAGTAATTAAGTTGAAGACACCGATGAAGATGTAGACTAGGAAACTAGTTGATTATTCTCACCTTCATACATTTGGAAGTCCTGTATACGTGATGTATAATCCCCAAGAAACAATGAAGTTGGATCCAAAATTCAAAAAATGTCTTTTCTTGGGATATGCTGATGGAGTCAAGTGGTATTACCTGTGGGATCCCATAACCCACAAGGTCGTCATCAGTAGAGATGTGATATTTGCAAAAGATAAACTGCAAAGAAATGATGAAGATAATAGCATAGTAAAGAAAAATCCAGAGACTACAACGGTATAAATGGAAAATAATCAAGTACAAGAAAATCCAGATTCTTCTGAAGTAGCACTAAAGCACGAAGAAAAAGAACCAATAGAGTTTGAGGCTATAGATGATCGTCGATCAACTCATGAGAGACAAGCACCAGCGTGGCACTCAGAGTATGTTATGGAGGCTCATGTTACATACTACTTTCTAACAAGGGATGAAGAGCCAACAACTTTTTAGAAGGCTTCTAAAAGTCAAGATATTTCTCTATGGATGACTGCAATGCAAGAAGAAATTGAAGCCTTACATAAGAACAAAACATGGGAGCTGGTTGCACTACCATATGAAAGAAAAGTCATTTGTAACAAATGGGTCTATAAGATCCAATGGGATAGCAATGACCAAGTGGAGTGATATCGTGCAAGATTTGTGGTGAAAGGTTATGCTCAGAAAGAAGGTATTGGCTTTAATAAGATATTTTTCCTTGTGGTTCGACTCATGCTACATTTGACTTACATTTAGAGCAGTTAGATGTGAAGATAGGTTTTCTTCATGGAGAACTTGAAGAAGAAATTTATATGCTCAAACCAGAAGGTTTTAAAGAAGAAGGAAAATAGAACTTGGTTTGCAGGTTGAACAAATCTCTGTACGGTCGCAAACAGGCACCTAGGTATTAGTACAAAAGATTTGATTCCTATATCATCAGCCTTTGATACAATAGACTTAGTTTAGACCATTGTACATACTATAAAAGGTTTGAAGATGATAATGATTTTATTATTTTGCTGTTGTACGTGGATGACATGTTGGTAGTAGGCCCCAACAAAAATTGAGCCTAAGAATTAAAGGTACAGTTGGGCTAGAGAATTTGATATGAAAAACTTAGGACCAACAAACACAATTCTAGGGATGCAAATTCACCGAGACAGAAATAACATGAAGATTTGGCTTTCTCAAAAGAACTACTTAAAGAAAATCTTGTGGCGCTTCAACATGCAAGATTGTAAGCTAATTTGTACCTCACTCCTTGTTAATTTCAAGTTATCCTCTAAGATGTGTCCTAGCAAAGAAACAGAGAGGAACGAGATATCTCGAGTACCATATGCATCAGCAGTGAAAAGTTTAATGTTCGTTGTGATTTATACCAGACCAGATATTGCACAAGCAGTGGGAGCAATTAGTAGATACATAGCGAATCCTGGTAGAGAGCATTAGCGTTGTGTTAGGAGGATCTTTAGATACATTAAGGGTGCCTCAGATGTTGATTTATGTTACAAAGGATCAAATTTTATTGTTAAAGGCTATGTGGATTCAGATTTTGTAGGAGACTTTGATAAAAGAAAATCCACTACTGGCTATGTGTTTAAACTTACAGAATGAGCTGAAAGCTGGGTTTCAAAACTGCAAACTATTGTGGCATTATCTACTACAGAAACAGAATACATAGTAGCTACACAAGCTTGCAAGGAAGCAATTTGGATACAAAGATTACTGAAGGAGCTCAGGCACAATCAAGAGAAAGTTAAATTATTTTATGACAGTCAGAGTACCTTGCACATTGTAAGGAATCTAGCTTTTCATTCAAGAATGAAGCATATAGGTGTTCAATATCACTTTGTTTGAAAAGTGGTAGAAGATGAAAGTGTGAATATGAAAATAAATTCATACAGATGATAACCTAGTGGATGTGTTGACCAAACCCATTAATACCAACAAATTTGTATGGTGTATATCCTTGCATGGCCTAGCAGACACGTAGGCAACATATGAGAGAATTGTTAGTAGTTAGCACCTTGTGCCAGCTGCATAACAATTTTGTTGGCACACGATGCTAGCAAAATTAAGTGGTGCACAGCCTTTTTAAGGCTATCCACTCGCTCAACTCTCCTTATAAAATGGAGAGCTTAGCAATTCTTTTCATATATAAAAAATTTTAGAGACTTTTGAGTGATTTGAGAGAATTTGGTGTATTGAAATTTTAGGTTATAAGGCTAAAATACTACAATACTTATATTATCTATTTTTAATAATAAAATATTCTTCTGTCTTCACCCGTAAACGTAAACTAAAACTAAAAATCAAATTACATAAACTCTTATATTTTATCTTATTTTTATTTTTATTATTTTTTTTAATTTCATTTTAACTGTAATTCTACGTCACCCCTTAATTTTTTAACATTTAATATTTGAGTAAAATAAAAAAGCAGGCCATCAGACCTAAATAAAAAAAAAAAAAACTCTTCAAACCTTTGCCGTCGCTGCCTAACCAAAAAGCTCCTCCATTCCGTCTGCTCACCGGAGACAAGGCTACACAGAAGTGTACCTTTCCTCTGTTTAATTTATTCTTTTTTCCTTTTCTTGCCTTGTTTTTTTTTTTTTTTTTTGTGCTTTAGGTGTGTTTTTACAGGATCGGCAATTTAGAGCGAGGGCTGCCAGTCTTATGGTCATTCTCTCTGATGGTCTTCATTATTGTTGGTTGTTGTCTGGTTAAGATCTAATTTGGTTGGCTAATCCGATCCCTAAATGTAAATCGATCCATCTCTTGAGGATTTGCCTATTCAGTCAACGCACCACCTTTTCTCCTCATCAAATGCTGTTGCCGCCTCTCCTCCAATCCCCATGTCACCGACGCGAGCTGTGGCGTGGCCTTTACTTTCTCAATGAGACACTACCCTCAGCTCAGCTCAAATCTGTTCTAGTTACTGACCAGTGTTCTCTTCATCTCCGACCATTTTTTGATCCGCTATTGTGCTGATCACTGTCGAGCCTCCAACCTCTGAACCCGAGCAATACAGCTCTCGCAAGCCGTGCTCCGCCTTTCTCTGTACGAGGCAATCCAGCAACTGTCAAAACCACTGCATCATCGTCTGCAAAAAGATAATCATATTTATTGGATTTTATTATTTTGTTATTCTACTGTAGCTGTATTGTTGGTGTATATAGGGTTTAATAGATTATAATAGATGGAGGTTTAACATGTACAATGGTGGTTGTCTATACCAATCTTGTGTGAGGATATTTTGCTTTATTTTTTGTTCTGTTTTTTGAGGATATTTATATCTTAATATAAGGATTTGTCTCTCTTGTGTGAGGGTTTGATTTCCCTGTAACAGAGGTAGAAATCTTTAGTAATTGGAGCAGAGATTTTCATCTGTAATAGGAGCAGAGCTTCCCATTTTTAAATGGGGCAGAGATCCCGTTGTAGGGATAGTCCCTTGTAACAAGAGTTGTATGTTTCTCCTTTAAAGAGACTATTAGATTCGAGCGTACTAAAATAGGTTTATCTTCTGTTGAGTTTCGGTATTCTGTCTTATTTATATATTAGCAACCCTAATGTGTAATATTAGTGATCGTTTTCAATGATATTACATTGATGATTGATTTTAAAAAATAAATATTTGGGTAAAATATTAATAGTTGCCTTTTTTTAGAAAATGTCTTTTTGAGTAATAAATTTAAAATGTATATATTTTTTGTTGAGTCTTTTAGTGTGCACTCTAAAAATCTTTAAAATGTTTTACAAAAAACTCCAATTACAAGTAATTAAGAATATGAAAAGATTAAAATAAAGGGATAAACAATCACATAAAAAAGTTACGTAATCTGGTAACAAACGCCTATATTCATGATGGATTATGGGATCTTAATTTTTTTAATTATTTCACAAAAATCTCTCACAAGAAATAATCAAATGATACAATCAACAAACAAGCTCTCAGGAATCTATCAGTAATCTCTTGATCACTTAGATCTCAAACAATACTTCTATGACACTCTCTTATTCACTTGGTACTCAAGGCTCTCTACCAATTTATTTTTTATTTTAAAGTTTCTCTATAATTCTTTATTAATTCTATGGGGTTACATGAATTATAGTATCAAAACGTCTCTAGAAATCTTATTTTTAGTCAAAATAAGAGTCCATACATGTAAATCTCACTCGAAGAAGTTGAATAAAACTAACAACAGAAGTTTCCTGAAATTGGGCGCTGCAGCTTTAAGGGTTCTGTCTCCAGCCCCGCGACACTTACACATGAAGATTCATCTCTTCGTGCTTTTACACCCCTTTTTACTTTTGACTTTTTATTTTCGTCCTTTTTTATCTGTCTAATATGTATTAATTATGTGTCAACTCCTCATTAGTCTCCTACTCAAATTCATGCATAAACATAATTTTAAATCACCAAAATTTTAATATTTTTGTTCAAAACGTTTTTACTTAAATAAAACACTTTCAAATGTATTTTTCTGCCAACTTTATTTTGGGAATAATGACAGACTTTGGTATTACAACTGATATGGAGACAAGCTACATTGTAAGAATCATGGTGTCTTTCGGTGACACCATTTCTAATCATCCAACTCCTCAAACTCGTTCCAGCAACTGGATATGACGATGCAGTCATGTTGATCGCCCTTATTGTTTATGTTGTATTCTTACTCTTCTACTTCATTTATCACGTATTATAAATTCTCCATTCTCCTTCACTTCTAGTTTATTTTTAAATTTAATGGCGTGGATTTGAGTCGAAGTCTCTACCCAAAATATTGACACACAAAATTTTGGGATGCATCATAATAGAGAATTTTATAAAATGGAGTCCAAAGAAAAAAATCTTGTTTAAGATGTTATTGTTACAAGAAAAAGAATTTTTTTTAAAAAAAAGCTGAATATGATCCCACCCAACAATATATAAACCCTTCTAAGCATTTAATGCTTGAACATGAAATTTCTGTTGAACAAAATATTTCAGCCATCCAAGAGCTATGTTTGCTCTTTATAGAAATTGATGTACTATGTAATTGTTGATATACATGATTTATTTTGTCAACTTGTATAGGAAAATTTGTATAAAGAGTTTGTTTGTCTAATATTTTCAAATAACAATTGTATATTTCTACATTCTATTATTAAAATATTTCTAGTGTTAAATTTTACAAATATTTCAGCCGTGGATTCAGCAAAGAAGATTGGAGTATGTGAAACATGAGCATTTAATATTAAGAATCTTAAACATGTTCACAAACATGCATTAGGAAGAATCCTCAATGAAGATGGAGCACCAAATATTTCCCAATAACAATTGCATATTTCTATATATCAGTTGTTGTTGCTAATTCAATATTCTGTAAATGTTTGACAAATTTTTCAACTTTTACTATTACAAAATTAGCCTTCACTGACGCTAAGTTAGCGTCAATGAAGGGTTTCACTGACACTGTTCAATAGTGTCAATATTACTCGAGTCAGAAAATTACTGACGCTAAATATGGTGTCAGTGAATTACTGACACCATAGTATCAGTGAATCTCTAACACTATCGTATTAGAGATTCATTAATACCACAGTATTAGAAGATTTTTTGACACTATAGTATCAAAATATTATTAATACCATTGTTCTAATAATATTTACTGTTTATTTATGACAATTTAATTAATTAACTTTTTAATTAATTAACATCACAATTATTGAACCATAATACTTAATATATATTTAAACTTGAATGCACTTCACATTTATATATATTTTCAATTGTTAAGTAATATGAAACATTATCTTACAACTATAATGAAAATATCCCAAAGTACATTCAATTAGTTTTAGAAATATTACAAACATTCAAAACTTTGTTCAAGTGCATTCAAAAGATCATAGTGTTTAAAGTTCAGTTAAACACAGTCATCACGTCAATTTTCACAAAACAACAATCCATTATATTTGTTGAAGCAATCCACATAGCTTAGCAACCATCGAGCAAAATAATCTACAACCAGCTCTGTCAAAGTAAATACAAATACATAAGTAAATATATAAAAACTTAAACAATATACTTGACTTATAAAAAATTATAATAACAGTATAATAATAAAAATCACACTCAAACTAGGTTAGAGAACAAAAGCAAGATATGGTTAGTTGTTGCACTAGATAACATAAAAGCTTAAAAAAGATACAAATGCTAAAAAGTGCTTATATGTAACAAAGAAAGACAAAGCATTTATATATAATATATTTATCAAGAAATGCATAATTAAGATAACCTCATTTCAATCCTATAACAACCCTAAAATAATCTTATTTTCTTTTAACATTTCCAATCTTGTTAGAAGTCCTTTCGTTAAACATATATTCCAGTTCCAGAGCAAAACATCAGCTTTCATCAGTCAATGGCAAATGCAAAAAATACCAAAGAAAATGTTATAGTAGAACTTAGAAAAAGAAAAGCCCACTTCCTTAGGATCATTGTTAACACATTTTGGTCCCCTAAAAACTTTGAAACTGTTTTAAAGCAAGCACATAAGTTTGATAAAGAACCTGAAGGTGTAGACATAAGTTTGATAACTTCCCATATTACTGAGTTGTTATAGTCTAATGTAATCAACTAAGAGAATTGTAGAAATACTACAATAACAAGCATAAAACAATAAGTTATAATTAGAAAATCAAAATAAAATCATAAGCAAAGCAAAACAGTGGCAAAAACGTAGTTGAAACAGGCTCAAATAACACTACAAATAACCTAAAACAGCGAAAATAGTATCCAGGTGCTTATCTTACGAGATTACTTGATCCAAAACAAAAAATTAAAAAATTACTTGATCCAAATATATAAAGAACAATCAGACAGAGAGGGCTAAGGTTTACAAAGGGAGAGATAGACAAAATAGATTAATAGCCACAAAACATTTAGTAGTCTACCACTCTTTTCTTTACAAAGCTACAAGTGATTACAACTATTTCACTCAAAACAAACATAAGAACAATAAAAATTTTATTAAAAAAATTATTAATTTAGTTGAATTTCTCAATTAATTCTTATATATATATAAACATGTTGATTAGTCTTTATCATTATAAAACTATTTAAAATATACCTTTTAAAGATAGTAAGATAAATTAATATTCAAAACTAAGAACCATTAATCATAATTAAAGATGTCAATTTACTTTACTGTTTTAGAAAAATATACTTAAGACGTTATGTTTTCAACAATGTGAACTAATTGAGTAATTCAACAAAAATTTAAAGAGAAACAAAAACAGTTGATGACAAAAACTTGAGTAACTAACAGAATGAATGCGAAATGGGGGACTCACTTGTGCTAGCAAAGAAACAACCACTGGTTAAGCATAGCATTGCAAGTGCATAAGAGGCCAGACGCTTGTCATACTTTCTGGAAAGGGCTACTACCAAAACAGCATCTGCAACAACAGAAATGACACCAAGAAAAAGCCTCACCACGTAGAATACTCTCACCTGTAATGAAAATAAATAAATACCTAGATATTAGAGACAAAACAAAAATGTTTTAAATCCTGAAATAATTTTTCCGTAGTCCTAAAAATAAAAATAAAAAAAAGTTTACCTTGTCCTCGGCAAACAACCAGGAAGTTGGTTTCCCACTAATTCATGAAAAATGAGTTATAAATAGGATTGAAGAGCAAACTCAGGACTACATTGAGTATATGAAAACAAGTCAATTTCTTAATTAAGTCATTGCTAACAATCTAATCTATGATTCTTCATCAACCATCGCAATGCTATTATCAGAAATTTCAATAAGTTTTTACTAATAAGTACCATCAAATACCATAAAGTTCATAACTATTTGGAAAGTGTACCACTCTTACAAATATAACATCACAATGTTAAAATTACACAAAGATTACAAGTTATAAGTAAGAATTGGTACATGTACTCCCAAATTTGAAAGTCGGATTTGTAGAGCAAATAGTGAAGGGACTCCCAGTAATTGAAGACCTCGTAGCAATCGTGAACGATGTTCGACCAGAGAGAGAAGACAAGAGCTGATTTCCCCGAGAGCCGATTCTTCAATTTGCAATAATCTACCAAAGACAGAAAAATGAGAACCGATTCCCCAATTTACAACAAGCCACCAAAGAGAGAAAGACGAGAGCCAATTCAATCGATCAGAGAAAGAGACGAGAGCACTGCAACAAAGCGGCTGATAAAGAGAAAGACTAGAGCAATGTAGTTCAACCAAGAAGAAAAATATAAGTAACCCCAAACAACGTCGTTTAGGGCATTTTTTGAGCACCCAAAACGACGTCGTTTTTAGGGTTTTTTTTAACACCTAAAACAACGTCGTTTTGGGCGTTTTATATTTTATTTAAAATTTAAATCTAATTTCCTTAATTTTATTTTTTTAATAAAATATAAATTTTTGATAACATAATATTACTAACCTACTGACATTTCATTTTCTGATATCATGGTATTAATAATTTATTGATATTTTAAATTTTTAATATCATGGTGTTAATAATTTATTAACATTTTTATTTAGTAATACTATTTAAAAAAATGTAAATAATATAATGTCAAGTGAAGATAAATTTTATAGTAGTGCTTGGATTTAAAATAAAAGGAAAGAACGTGAATTGAAGAAAAATCTGGTGTCAGAAGTTTTGGAACACGTTCAGAGAAATGCCATATGCAGCTTTCTTACAGAAGATGGCACACCCAAAGATGGCACACCCAATCCATCTGAAATTAGAAGGTTTTGGACTATATTTGTCTTCATTTGTTTTAATTTGCTCCCATATATTTTTTTATGATTGTGCATATTCATTGTTTTTTTCTTTACAAAAAATTGCACCTCATTGATGCATGACATGTTCTCTGTTCACGTAGCTAGCATCTACTACCTTAAACTAAATTAATATATAAAGTTATTAATTGTTTAAAAATTCTCAGATATCTGAATATTTTAAAGGACAAAGGTTAATTTTATAACTAACTTATAGTCTAAAAGGCACTTATACTTCAATGAAAATTTTCATACTCAATTTTGTCTTAATTAATCAAATTTTACCATTAATTTAAATGATAAAAAAGTAAAATAGTAATTTATCCAAGTAAATAGTACGTGAAACTTAATTAGTTAGAGAAATAAACTAGTAATTATATATTTAAAACACTATTTTTGTCTAGACTCACAGAAAGTTTTTTCGAATTGAAACAAAATGAGTATTAAAATTTTTATTTACTATAAAAGTATCTTTCAAATCATAAGTTGGGAGTATTTATGACCTTTGCCCTATTTCAAATGCGGACACAATTTATACAACTCTATGCAGCACTAAATTGACTCAGTTTTTGAACTATACACGTTACATAAGTTGTATTCATATTTTAAAAATGTATACTAAAAAATGATGTACTATTTTTTTTTAACTTAATTTGTTTATTTTTCAAACTTTGTAGAAAATTCATGAGCGATGATACTGAAAATTCTTTTACCAAAATGAATGATTTATAGGTTATTTGAAGAAATTGATCATGACGGAGATAATTGCATATCAAAGTGAATTGAAAAAACTACTCGTGGGTATCAAGTTTGGCAAGGTTCCACTGAATGCGGAAGAAGCAGTTGCAAAAGTTTTAGAAGAACTTGACACGAGCGGAGACCGAATGATTGATCAGGAGGAGTTTCTTGCAGGAATCGCCAAATGGCTCAATAAACTTCTACAAATGAAGCTCCTTCAGAAATTGAGACTCGAGATGGTACCTACCTAGTAAGTATTTACCATGGAGTGACCTTTTTCTTTTATCCATAACTTTCAGGAGGAATTTGTGCTTGAATAGATTTTTCAAGTGCTGACATCAATGCATTTGAAAATATAGATTAGAGCTATGGAGCTCTTAACCTTAAAAATGGAACCCTTTTGAGCTGTTTATTAAGACGCAAAATTTAGTTAAATTCTCGGTACCTAATGTAAATCATCAAATAGTTGAATCATCAAATTAAACAGATGAATTGCCTAATTAACATATGATTGGGGTGGGGATATTTAATACTAGTACTAAGAAGTTTTTGCAGATTTTGTTATATGTCAAATTAGAAAGTAACTAATTAAAATGTTTGTGTGTTGTATAGGAATCCTGGGAAGAAACTGAGAAGTTGGTGGATGATGAAAAGGGCAATGGAGCTAGCGTTGATAGTTCAGTATGGGCATGGTTTAAGGCAATGATGCAAATGGTTCTCGGAGTGCTAATATTATCAGTTCTGGCGGAACCTCTAATATCCAGTGTTGAGAATTTCTTAAAAGCTGCGACCATACCATCTTTCTTCATCTCATTTATTTTAGTCCCATTGGCTACCAATTTCAGAGCAGCAACTTCAGCAATCACTGCTGCCTGTCACAAGAAACCAAGAACTACTTCCTTGGCATTTTCTGAGGTTTGCCCTTATCTCTCTTTTATTCTTTGTCTTTTGGATTGAAGTTATGATAAATATATATGTAGTATGATCAAAACTTTGTAGCACACATTTTCTAGCAAGAAAATTCAGTCGGCTCCAACAGTTTGTCTACGCATATTAGATTCCTCCTACTCATCTTTAGCATTAATGTAGAATTTATTTTTACTTTGCACTATTATTTATCAACTATCCAGTCACTTACAACGGTTAGTTTTGATTATATTTCACAGCAAATGTAGTTTAAAAGCCATGACATCTTAACCTCAAACATATTCTTAGTGTTCAGATGATAAGACTTCTCAAACTTGAAGTTAATGCTCAGAGATTTTTTATCAATGGAGATTTATGGTGGGGTTTTCATGAACAATATTTTGGGCTTCAGCGTTCTATTATACCTAATTTACATCCGTGGACTGAACTGGGAAAATTCTGCCGAAGTCATGGTTGTAGTACTCGTGTGTGCTGCCATGGATGTTATTGCAAGCTTTCGCTCAACCTTTCCTCTCTGGATTTCATACATGGCTTACATGCTTTATCCTTTATCTTTGCTTCTTATTCATCTTCTTAATGATGCTCTTAATTATGTTTAAGAACAAACAAAGCTTCGGGGAATATACAGATAACAGATTTTGTTTCCCAGATTAATTTTCTTTTCTTTGTTGCATTTTGATTACCAGATCAAGACTCCACATATTCTGTTAGAGTTTCAATTAAACCAATTAGCTTAGTTCCACTTTAGTTACACAGAGGTAGTTGACACTTATTAAAGGAACATGTGAATGATAAAAAAAACCTCATTATCTTACATTTTTTACTTGGTAATTCAATTGATAAAGTTTCTTAAAACGACACATGCCATAACCATCTAATACTTTTTGAAACATGTTAATTGTATGAAAGATTCATTTGATATAAAAAAAATGTTGTATTCATATTTATTGTAAAATAGAAGTAGTAATTGTGGAATAGAAAAAAATGTTTGATAAATACTTAGTAAAATATATGTTTATTAAATATTTTAGTTATTTTTTTTAATATTATACCAATCTCCTGATATTTACAATCAAAACTTTATTGAGATATACAACAATGATATTTATTGTAACACAACCCGCAAATCTTAACTCAAAATAGGTCAAATCTAATCTATTAAAAATAAGAAAAATATACTTTTATCTACAAATAGTATAAAAGGGCCTCATTTAGGAGGCAAATTTGTATAAACTATGATAATTTGTGTAAATTACAAGGACCCTTTCTAGGAATCATTTAAAAGATCGTACAATTAACGAAGACATGGTAAGTGGACAAAATAGGCTGTCGTATTTGAGCCGGCGCGATATAAAAATATTTGTGCCGTGCTAACCCAGACACATTAGTCTGGGTCGTGGCTCAGCACAATCCTTTGTCATGTCATACCGTTCCAACATGGCAAGTCCAACGAATCGTGCTATATTTTTTTAATTCTTATAAAAATAATTTTAAGAAATAAATATATATATATAATACTACTTGCAGCGGTTTTATTTTTTTATTTTTTTTAAATAGGCTGTTGATTAATAGTCCAGATTTATGTGTCATTTTATAAGCACTTTCTTAAGTCTCAACTCTCTCGATTCAACTCAAATTTCTCCCAAATCTCTCTCCACTCTCTCAAATCTCTCCCAAATTATTTCAATTCTCTTTAAAAATTAAAATTTTTTAAATTATTTCTTTATTTTTTAATTTTCATTCATCCAATTACAAATTTTCAACACAATTATTTATTATCTATACAATAAAATTTTTCTATATTCCTAATGAATTTAAAGAAAATATTTCAATGCCATCACAAATTTCTAGTAATCAATCTCCTTCTATAATTTAAAATGTTGAAAGTATTAAAAAATTAAAAGAGGTTGAACATCAAATATTTAGAATTATTTCACCCACTAGAGACTCGTACAGTTTCTAAAAGAATTAAAGAAAAAGTTTGCTATAAGTTTTGTGTTAAAGCTTTAGAAGGCAAAAGTGCTAGTAGCACCAGGCATTTAAATCAAGATAGGAATGCATGTTTGCGAAAATATGATCCAAATGAGCTAATTCAAATTGGACTTGTCTAAAGTACATTTGGAGAAAATATTTTGGATTTAGATATAATTAATAGTGCATGCATACTAGATTGACCAGATACATTGTAGTTAGTGAATAACATTTCTCATCCGCAGAGGTTGAAAAGTATAAAATATTTATGAAAAGATACATTCAATCAAACTTCTCTCATATTCCAAGAAATAGAGTTAAAAGAGTATTTGCGTCACTTTTGATTGTTGGATGGGTGCTAATAATTTGGAGTATATTTGGGTTAAATTATATTATATTAATAATGAATAGTTTTTGCAAAAAGAATTATTGTTTTCTATCAATTGAAACATCCACACATAGTTAGTGTAATTTTTAATTCTTTAATGAATATTTTTAGAGAATTTCAAATTGTTGAAAAATTTATTAGTATTATTTTTTATAATGCAAGTGTTAGTACTATTGCTATAGAAATGTTGTTTCGTCAGTTAACACTTGCGTGTGGTTCAAATTTTTTTATTTGAGGTATTTTTATCATATTTTTAATTTAATTATTCAAAATAATTTGAATATAATTAATTCTTATAAATTAGATAAATAATAAAATTTATTGTTTCATCATCTTCTAGACGATAAGAATTTAAAACTGTATTGAATTATTGTGGAATGAATAATAGAAGATTCAAACTTGACATGAAAACTCGTTAAAAGACTACATATATGATGGTGAAATTTTATCTAGGTTTTAGTGATTATATAACATATTATTATAATAATAAAATAAATGACACTATACTAATTAATAATGATTGAAAAATTGTATTTCATTATATGCATTTTTTAGAAGTATTTAATGATGCTAAACCAACATGTCATGTGTGTATTAACCTTCATCTTCTATTGCTTTGGCTAATATATATAATATTAGTTATATTTTTGTTAAATATAAAGATAACTCAAATTTTATTTATATATGTATTGTTATAGAGATTAAATTCTAAAAATATAACATAAGAAAATTCCTATGTTATTTATTTTTATAGTGATAATAGATCCTATAACTAATTAGGCTGGTGTAAAAATTTTAATTGTTACGATCTCAGAAAATTTAACCTCTTGACTTTTTTATAATTTTTTATTAAATTTACGATTTTATCATATAATTATTTATTTTTTATGAAAATAAATTTAAATCAGCTATATCTATAGATGAAACAAATGAAGAGCCTATTTATGGTTAAGTTGCTTTGAGTATTTTATTAAAAAGAAAAAGAAAGGTTATTCTAGTTCCACTATTTCTATTGTTTTTGAATTGAAAATATTTATCGATATTGACTATTCTTCTATGTTGAGTACACAACAGTAAAGAAATTTTGATATTTTGTTATGGTGAAAATCAAACAAAATAGTTTACCCTGTGTTATCTATCATGCCTTGAGATCTACAAATACATTCAATATCTACTATAGTATCGAAATTTACTTTTAATGTAGAGAACGGATATTAGATGAAAAATGATCAAAATTGATAAGAAGACATTATCATAGACTTTTAGAACTTTGAGATTTGATAATTTAAATTTTAAATTTGTAATTTATTAGCAAATAGTTAAATTTGTAATTTATTAGCAAATAGTTAAATTTGCAAATGATAGAAAGTTTAATAGGTGCTAACCTAATCAGGATGTATTGTAACTATAATAATATAAATTTAACTCTTTATTTTTGTATTTGTATCCAATAATTTTAGATTTTGAATAATATCAATAAATTTTTGTCAACAAATTATAATTATAATTTCAGTTATGATTATAAACAATTTTCCAATCCAATATAACTTTACAATTAATAATTTGAATATTTTAAAAAAAATAATTAAACTATCTAAAAAATTAAATATCTAAAAAAAATGGCACAACTCATGGGTCTTTCTATTTTGAGCTCATGGATAATTATGCTTGACATAGCCTACCATAAGCTCGAACCGGTATGTAGCCATCACAGACCCGTATCAGTCAACCCATCATAAACTTGTATCATGAACTCATGCGGACACATGATCCATCATAAACCCATATTAATACGATAAGACATGGCATAATTATTTAAGGTGTGCTTGGGATGGCAATGGGACGGGGTGGGGGCGAGGAGCCCTTTCCCTTACCTTGCCCATTTTTTATTTTAAGTTTCACTTTTATTCTATTCCCCATAAAAATTTAACGAGGCAGGGATGGAGAATTTCTATATAGGGATTGATTTTTTCATTCTCGCCCTATTCTCTATTTTTATTAATATTAAATATTAATTTATATTTATAAATTTTAATAATATAAAATTAATTTATATTATGATAAAAATGAATCAAACTAACAAGTTAGAATAATATGATAATAACCTTAAATAATGTGAATAATAAATAAATTTTTAAGTAAATAATAAATAAATAATGTTCTAGTGCCTAGTATTATTGGTATTCTTATTAATTACTTTATCTTCTCTCATTAAAAGTCATGAGATTGATATTCATTCCTAAAAATAAATAAACTATTTTTAACTTTTTATTAATTTCTTTAAGGTCATGTAATAAATAGTTTAATATAATTAAACTTAAAAGAAATTAGACCGAAATTTAACTCTATCAATATTTTTAATAAATGTGTGACATTAAGATTTTATAAAAGAATTTAAATCTAAATTGAATAATAAAAATAAACCATATAAGAACTAGTTGGTTATATGTCATACCTTTAATTTTTTTCATAAATAATATTGAGCGAACATTAAAATTTCTAATATCATTGGATGTAATCTGTTATAATGAGTACTTACAAATCTATCACTTATACTAAATGTAAATTCAGATATTACCAAAATTGATTTTATTATAATTTTAAATTTTTTACTCGAAACGAACGTAAATTTAATAAGAGAATAAAAAAGAGCAAAGCAAATTTGATAAAAGAAAATTCATGATGATTGACAACTCAATTAAAAAATAAAAATTTTTAATATTAGATTTTATATTTTTTTTTATTAAATATTTTTAATTTTTATTAATGAAATTATATTCTTATAATATTTCTTAATTAATAATTTAAAAAATATTTTTTTTCTCATAATCTACTTTATTTTTATAAATATTATCTCATTTTTATTTCATATAGACCCGGGCAGTTTGTCATCCTAAGCCGTGCCGTGAAAGCATAGCCCTTGGCCAGGCCGCCTGCCACCTCCAAACAGACATTAGTCCGCTTTTAATTTGCAAACCAATTTAATAAAAATATTGAATGGACCTTAAAGATACTGATTATGTTTGAGCAATTTGATCTGAATGTGGCATTGCACGTCTTTCATTCTACCACATATACAAATTCTAAATCATTGAATTGCCTTGATTTGGCCATCGTCATTAGCTTCTTTTTCTTGGGTCGTGGTGTCTAATTCCCACTGAATATGTCAATATATTACTCAAAATCCTTTTTATTGGACCAAAACCCCTTTTTTAACAAATCCCAAGTCTCAACGTTGAATCAAGTTGGCAGTAAGTTGTGGCTGATCGTTCACCGATGGGGAGTTGTTGAAATTCCTCTTCGGCGATGTAGAATCTTCCATCGTCTATTTAGAAACTATTTGGTGGTCGTAACTTTATTGGATGTCATGATAGATTTTGAACTCTGTTGTTAATATAAATTGTAATATTTATTGTAACAATACGTGAGTCTCCCTTCTTACGTGAGAGGGTATTTTTTTTTTTTTTTTTGTTTCTTATTTTAGGGTTATTTTTTTTAATTCTTTTGAAGGTTTTTTATCTTGTTAAGGTTAATCTCCCTTTTACAAGAATTGGGTAAGGTTTATATCAATGAAATATTTATTATTATGCCTTGTAATTCTCTGATCAGTTAATCAAAAATCTATAATATTGTATTCTTAACTACGCTCTTTTTAATAGATTCAATCACTTTAAAAAAACAAAAAAAGATTTTCTGAACGCTTTAAATTTTGACAAATCTTGACAATTTTTCTTCTTCTTCTTCTGCACTATTTTCACTATATTTTAATTCTTTCAGTAGCTTTGAAGTAGATAGTTGGCATCACCTTTTTTATTTATACCAACACTTAGAGAGGCTCAATTTTAGTTCTTTTTTGGTAGATGCCCAACTTTTAATTTTAATTTGTAAAGTATTAACCGAACGTCTACTTTAAAACAGAATTGTTAAGTAAAATATAAATTTATTTTTAGAATCATTTGCACTCATTAAAGTTAATTCGAGTTATTTTCATAAACCTTTACAACCATTTGATTAACAAAATTGCCCCTTCTTTTTTCTTATATTAAGGCAGCAACGAAATGTCATAACAAAAAAGAGAAAAGTATATTGAAACTTGAAATCTGAAAGCCTTAATTATGTAGATGTTTTGGTTTGGACAGGAATGTGGAAGTGACTCCCCGTCCCATACCTAGCTAGATTGTGAAATTTAAAGCAACAGTTATATAAAAATATTATGTAATAATATTATATTTTTCAATTTTAATCCCAATATTTTTTCTTTATGTGATGCATTAAGTGTTTGTTAAATAATTATTTTTTTATATTTTTATAAAATTACTTATTATACTATTTTATTATTTAATAATTATTTAACATATCACCTAAAATAAAAAATAATGAAATCAAAATATTAAAAAGTGTAGCATCATTCTTATCAAATATTAACTTAAAGGTGATTAATATTAAATTAAAAAAAAACTTAATCTTATTAACAATATCTAAATGTCATTTTGAATTTTGATTTCTCTGTTAATTCATTTGAATAAGTCAAATGTGTTCTCTTTTAAATTTAAGAGTAGAGCAAGTAATTGGGTTAGGTTTCAATTAACCTAAACTTATACCCGAATGAGGTGGATTACACTCAACCCGCTTTATTATCCAAATCTTATAAATGAGTTTGAGTTGTCTTATACTCAATAAGGTTAGGTATAACTTATAGGGCTCATTACTTAATTTTTGTTGTTGGACTTATTTTAAATTAAATTGAATTAATTTTTATTTTATTAAACTTTATTGTTGGGCTTATTTTTTTTAGAGATTATTTTTAAAAATAATTGTCTAAATAATTAAATATTAATTATATTATAATTAAACTTAACATTATTAATTTATTTTAAAAATATGAAAATCACTTAAACAAAATAATTTAATATTATTTATCAAATATCATTAATCATTGTCCTAAAAAAAAGGGGGAAAATAAACATATATAAAAAATCATTAATCGTAAAAATACTAAAATATATAAAATTGTTAAATGTGCCAAATTATAACAAATAAAAAGACATAAAAATTTTATAATATATATCAGACATCTTTTTTTTAAGTTTTTTTACAACTCTACATCATAAAAAATTTAAAACTTTATGTTCAATAATCTTAAACATGCTTTAATATAGGAAATTAACAATATCTATAAAAAATATTCAATGTAAGAATATTGATTAAGAATTATCGGTATATGGTTTAGAGAGCAAATTAAGTGTGTAGGGTATGCAAGGATTGAAGATGGGCGCGAAAGGAGGCAAAAGACTAAAGGAGCAGTGACCAGGCGTAGCGGCGCCCAATCCAGAATGTGAGCATCGCAGCATTGGACGAATGAACAGTATCCCAAAATAAGGAAACTTTCTTATTTCGCCTCCCACTTGCTTCGGACTTTCTAATACGATTCTCACACGTTGAGGGTAAACCTAGGACGTCCCAAAGTCAATATAAAGGCTATCAATTGGTTTGTAAACACATCTTAGTGATCATTAACAATCTTTGTGATAACCCAATAGATCTAAGTGATCAAGTAAGAAATTTTTGTGGTTCTTTGTGAGAGAAAATCTCTAAAGTGCAAGAAAGAGTTTTCTTTGGATCTTTTTTGTAAAAGGCATACTTTGTGAGTGCCTTGTGATTCATAATAAGTAAAGAGTGTGATCTTGATCTGCCGTAGAAGTAGACAAGTTGTAGAACCACGTAATTCTTGGTGTGTTCTTTTTCTACCATTTCTCTCTTTATTCCTTAATTACTTGTTCTACATATATTACTTGGGTGATTTTGCTTATTTGTATGCCTCCGCTTCAACAAACTGGTATCAGAGTCAGGTTTTAAGCAGACATGGCCATACCCAAGTATGAGGTAGAGAAATGCAATGGTACAAATGACTTCAATCTGTGGAAGATGAAGGTAAAGGCGTTATTAGTGAGCCAAAGGCTAGGCTTGGCATTAGAGGAGACTGCAACTCCATCTAGTGATAAAGAGAAGACGCCAGAGTCATCTAAAGCTAAAGCAGAAAGAAGAGACATTCATAAAAGAGCTCATAGCACAATCGTTCTGTCATTGAGCGATGAAGTACTAAGGGAAGTAGCAGGTGAGACTACGACAATTCGTCTTTGGAAGAAACATGACTCTTTTTATATGCGAAAATTATTGACCAACATATTGCATATAAAGAAGAAGTTGTATCAGTTATCCATGTCAGAAAGGACACCGATGAAAGATCATATAAACGCCTTCAATAAGATCATCCTTGATCTTGAGTCTATCAACATCAAGATAGAAGATGAAGATAAAGCAATTATCCTGCTGAGTTCACTCCCTAAGAGTTATGAGAGCTTTGTTGATACTCTACTCTATGACAGAGAGAGTTTAACGATGAGTGATGTAAAATCATCATTAAACTCAAAGTTATTAGGAAAGCAGATCAAGGGCAATGCAGAAAACTTATCTGTAAGAGGAAGACCTTCATATAGAGATGAAAGGAAAAAAAGCTCAAGATCGAAGTCTAAGACTCCTAGAAAGGGCTATTACTGCAAGAAAAAAGAGCACTTCATAAAGGACTATCCTGAAAAGATAGCACAAGACAAGAAGAAAATGGATGTTGCGCTTATCTATGATGATAGCTATAACAACGCAGAGACACTCGTCGCTACTGATGGTAAGAACAATGAATATTGGGTTCGTGATTCTGGTTGTACTTTTCACATGTGCCCGTACAAGTCTTGGTTTACAAATTTCCAGCCCATTAGTAGTGGTAAGGTTTTAATGGGTAATGACATTACATGTCAGATAATAGGAATTGGTAGTGTTAAGCTTAGGCTACGTGATGGGCGAGTGAGAGAGTTAACAGATGTTAGGTATGTTCCTGACTTGAAGAGAAACTTGATCTCACTAGGGACTCTAGACCAGAATGGGTGTTCCATCAGGATCGACGGAGGGATTTTATAAGTTTTGAAGGGCTTTATAGTGGTGATGAGAGAAGATAAGCACAAAGGTGTTTATGTGCTTAAGGGTGAAGTCGTGAGTGATTCTGCATTATTCTCTGTAGATGATGAGAGTATGCAAACCAAGTTATGACATCTTAGACTGGCACACCTAGGCGAGAGAAACCTAAAGAAGTTATTTAGTTAAAAGGCGTTTGGTGAGGATAAGTTCCAACCCTTGGAGTTTTATGAGTATTGTGTGTTTGGGAAAGCACATAGGGTAAGGTTTAATACCGACAAACACAAGACTAAGGGGACTCTTGACTACATACACTCGAATCTTTGGAGACCAGCTCAAATAGCTACTCGTGGTGGTGCCAGGTATTTTCTCAGTTTAATTGATCACTATTCAAGGAAGCTGTAGGTCTATGTGTTGAAGAGTAAGGATCACGCGTTTAATGTATTCAAGACTTGAAAGGCTCTTGTTGAGAATCAAACTGGAAAAGAGTGAAGAGGTTGAGAACTAACAACAGCCTCGAATTTTATAATTGAGAGTTTGATGGATTTTGTGCCAAGCATGGGATTGCGAGGCATAGAACGGTAAGATCAACACCACTGCATAATGGCATAGCTGAGAGGATGAATAAGACCCTACTTGAAAGGGTTAAATACATGCTTACTAATACAAAGATGTTCAAGGCATTTTAGGGAGAAGCTGTAGTAACGGCAAACTACTTGATTAATAAAAGTCCATTCACAATTGACTTCAAGACGTTAGAAGAGAAATGGTCTGAAAATCCTTCAAAGTATAACCACATCAGAATATTTGGCTATCCTACCTTTGTACATGTTAAAGAGGGAAAGTTGGAACCTAGAGTTTTCAAATGGGTATTCATAGGATATCCCGAAGGAGTGAAAGGATACAAGGTATGGTGTAAAGACTTGACACCACTAAGAAGTATCATAAGCCGTGATGTGACGTTCGATGAGATGTCAATGTTGAAAACCTCTCAAGAACATGAGAAAGAAGAACCTGTACCTAAGGAAAACTCAGCACCCGAATCAATAGAAATTGAAATAGAGCCTGAAAGTGGATCTGATATGCCCCTAAATCAGCACTTCAATGTGGAGATCTTTGAAGATGAACCAAGAACACTGGCAAGTTCCTCCAAGTCTACTCAAAGAAATACTATGACTCTTGAGATGAAACTTGAAGAGTACCAGCTAGCCAGAGACAGGCTAAAGAGAACGATTAACCCATCAATCAGGTATGCACAAACAGATTTAGTTGCTTATACTTTTAATTCTACTTACACTTTTAAGTATGATGAGCCTAGGATTTATGGTGAGGCTATAAAGAGTGAAAACAAGAAAGAATGGCAATAGGTCGTGGAAGAAGAGATTAGTTCTCTTAGGAAGAACAATACCTGAAAGTTGGTTGAAAGACCTCAAAAGAAGCTAATCGGGTGCAAGTGGGTGTATAAGGTGAAGGAGGGGATACTAGGGATAGAGCCTATAAGATTCAAGGGTAGTTTAGTTGCACAATGTTTTACTTAAAGAGAGGGAGTTGATTTTCATGAGATATTCTCTCGAGTTGTCAAGCACACATCTATTAGGATTTTTTTAGGCATGTGTGTAAACCTTGATTTACATCTAGAGCAGATAGATGTAAAGACAGCTTTTCTACATGGAGAGCTTGAAGAGACGATATACATGACACATCTGCAAAGGTTCGAGGAGCTCAAAAAATAAGATCATGCTTGTTTGTTAAAGAAATCATTATACGGGTTAAATCAATCACCTAGACAGTGGTATAAGAGATTTGATGAGTTTATGATGGCTTGTGGCTTTAGTAGAAGTAAGAATGACAGATGCGTGTACTTTAAGAACATAAGTTGTGGGATGATGTATTTACTTCTATATGTCGATGATATGTTGATCGTATGTAAGAACATGGAAGAAATACAGAAGCTCAAGAAGCAGTTGAGTGGCAAGTTTGAGATGAATGATTTGGGAGCAACAAAGAAAATATTGGGTATAGATATTGTGAGGGAAAGAAGAGATGTTATCTTCTTGTCCCAATAGCGATATATAGTCAAAATTCTAGAAAAGTTTGGTATGTCCAACCTAAAGGCTGTCTTTACTCCTGTGGCCATGCATTTCAAACTTTCAGCAGCATAGTCGCCGACATCCGAAGAAGAGAAACTATAGATGAGTAAAGTACTGTATGCAAGCACTGTGGGGAGCATCATATATGCAATGATTTACACAAGACTAGACATAGCACAGGCTGTGAGTGTGGTAAGTAGATACATGGTAAATCCAAAAAAGGATCACTGGCCTGCAGTGAAGTGGATTCTAACATATCTCAATGGAACGTCAAATCACGGGTTGATGTATAAGAGGGATGAGGATAGCAGTGAAATGGTAAGAGGGTACGTAGACTCAGATTATGCAGATGATCTAAACAAGAGAATATCGTTGACAGGCTACGTATTCATAGTGTTTGGGTGTAATGTGTGTTGGAGATCGATTCTACAACATCTGGTTGCACTATCTACCACAGAGGCAGAGTACATAGCTATTGATGAAGCTATAAAGGAGACCGTATGGTTAAAAGGCATATGCGCGGAGGTATTGGCTAGTGAAGATGTGAACACCGGTGTATATTATGACAGTCAGAGTGTTATACACCTAAGCAAATATCAAGTGTTCCACGAGAGGTCGAAACACATTGATGTGAGGCTCCATTACATTCGAGAGATTGTCTAAAGTGGTAAAGTTAGTCTAACGAAGATAGCGTCGTCTAAAAACTCTACTGATATGTTGACTAAGCCACTGCCCTCGGTTAAGTTCGTCCTATGCAAGGATTTAACCAAAGTCACTACTTTGTAAGGGTGACCGAAGATGCGAAAATGAGAGATCGAGTTGCTTTGTGGATGATTTTGAATCAAGGAGGGGATTTGTGAGAATATTGATTAAAAATTATCGGTATATGATTTGGAGAGAAAGTCAAGTGTGTAGGATACGTAAGGATCGAAGACAGACGCGAAAGGAGGTGAAAGACGAATGGAGCAATGACTAGGCGATGAGCGCTGCGGCGCTCAGACGAGCGCACCAACGCCGCGACGGTGAAAGCTGAGCACCGCGGCGCTGGATGCATGAACAGTATCCCAAAATAAGAAAACTTTCTTATTTTGTCTCCCACTTGCTTCAGGACTCCTTAATACAACTCCCACACGTTTAAGGTAAACCTAGGACGTCCCGAAGCCTATATAAAGGGTATAAATTAGTTTGTAAACACATCTTAGTGATCATTAACAATCTTTATGATAACTCCATAGATCTAAGTGATCAAATAAAACATCTTTGTGGTTCTTTGTGAGAGAAAATTTCTAGAGTGCAAGAGAGAGTTTTCTTTGTGATTTTTCTTGTAAAATGCATACTTTTGTGAATGCCTTGTGATTTATAATAAGTGAAGAGTGTGATCTTAATCCGTCGTGGACGTAGGCAAGTTGTCAAACCAAGTGATTCTTTGTGTGTTCTTCTTCTACGCTTATTTGTGTGCTTCTGCTTCAACATTCAACTCTTGTTTTTCATCTTCCTTCAAATCTTCATTCTCATCATCAACTAATATATCAATTTTCATCTTAAAATAAGTAGCTAATTCAAAATAAAAAGACAATAAGATAAACAACAAAGTAATGATAATAAAAAATAATATTAAAAAAGTAAATATATAATTTAAAAACTTTATATCTCTCGATTTATCACGGAGCTAAATTTGACAACACATCAAAGCTTTGATTATAGTTGGATAAAGACTATTACAGTGTAAAGTAAGAATTCTACCACTAGCACTAAATGCTATTTCAGAAGTGACTGTGATAATCGGAATGCTAAGATGTCTATAGCTATACGAGCCAATATAGAATACTTGCATGAATTTACTTTTCACCAATCCAAAATATCAAAATCCTCCTCAAATATTAACACATTTTCATTTAAGTACTTTCAATTTTTTTTCTTATCATTGAAAGTATTGCCTACTCTCATAAAGCCTTGATAATTCAAAAAAAAATTAGACTTTTTTATTAAAAGGAAACCTCATTCTCTTAAAAATAGAAGAAGTTGAAAATGAGCAACTTTGAGTATAAGAACTTTTATTTGAAAAAAAGATCATTTGCTACTCTTTCATTAAAATAAATTTCAATTGATATTCTTTTACTAAAATTTTACAAATGGTACGTACTTATAAACATAATAAAAAGAGTCAATATTATAAAATATAAAAAAAATAATATTTAACCAACCTTATTTAATATGAAAGCCATACTTTAACAAATCATGAAAATTCTTTTAATATCTTTTAAAAATTTTATCATGCTTAAAGTTGTATTTTTATTTTCCTTATAATCCGATAAAAATCAATCATAATATAATCTCCTAAACATAATAAAAATAAATGTATTTGATGTAGAAAATGTTGTACTAAAAAATAAACTTTACCTTTTTATTGGACCAAAACCGCTTTTTATCAAATCCCAATCTCAACGTTGAATCAAGTTGAAATATTATTCTGAACGATTCAAATTTTGACAAATCTTAATAATTTTTCTTCTTCTGCACCATTTTCACTATATTTTAATTCTTTCAGTAGCTTTGAAGTAGATAGTTGGCATCACCTTTTTTGTTTATACCAACACTTAATGATGCTCAATTTTACTTTCTTCTTTTAGTAGATGCCCAACTTTTAATTTTAATTTTAATTTGTAAAGTATTAACCGAACGTCTACTTTCAAACAGAATTGTTAGTAAAATATAAATTTATATTTAGAATTATTTGCACTCATTAAAGTTTAATTCGAGTTATTTTCATAAACCTTTACAACACATTTGATTAACAAAATTTTCCCTTCTTTTTTCTTATATTAAGGCGGCAAAGAATAGTTATAACAAAAAAGAGAAAAGTAGATTGGAACTTGAAATTTGAAAGTCTTAATTATGTAGATGTTTTGATTTGGACAAAATGTGAATATGACTCCCAATCCAATACCTAACAAAAAGTCATTTGAATAAGTCGAATATATTCTTTTTTAAATGTTAGATTAAGGTTGGTAATTAGGTCGAGTTTCAATTGACCTTAATCCATACTTGAATGGGATGTGTTACTCACAACCCGTCTCATTACCCAAACTTTATAAATGATTCTAGGTTAGATTATGCCCAATCGAGTCAGGTATAATTTTTTGGGCTCATTACCCAATTTTTATTGTTGGACTTAGTTTAAATTAAAATTGAATTAATTTTTGTTTTATTGGACTTTGTTATTGAACTTATTTTTTCAAAGATTATTTTAAAAAATAATTGTCAAAATTATTAAGTATTATTATATTATAATTAAACCTAACATTATTAAATTATTTTAAAAATATACAAATCACTTAAACAAAATAATTTAATATTATTTACAAATATTATTAATCATTGTCCTAAAAAGGAGGGAAAAAAACAAACAGATATAAAAAAATCATTAATCATAACATTATAAAAATACTAAAATATATATAATTGTCAAATGTGCTAAATTATATTTTTTGACCGAAAAAAGTAGCTCCTTCAGACCAACGAGTTTTAAATTTATTTTAAGAATAAATAGAACTCCAGGCTTTCTCTCAGTTGAATTATGGTCTTAGGCCTTCTTGGCTTCTTATTCTTGTTACTCCTACAATCACCAAGAAAATACTCTCGTTAAGACTTCGTCAGTGGTTGTTTCGGCGAAAATCCTCTGTTGTTTAAGTCAAAATTTTGATGGACAATGTTGAAAATAAAGAGAGAGTTTAGAGAGTTTTCTATGTAGTTTTTTCAGAGTCCAAACCTATTTCTAGTTGTTTCCCCACATTATATAGCATCGGGTCTGGAAGACTTGTAAATGGATACTCGAACCATCACCAAATTGCTTGGTGTGAATGAAGGTGGACGATTAGGATGTCTGTCTGACGCCATTTGGGGAATATTATTTTTTTCAATTTAAGGATTTTTCTTTAATGGTGGTGCAGGCTATCACACTTATTGCCTTGCCTTATGTCACGTCCCAAATATTCTCAAGTAATTATTCGAACATTTGGCACGCAACAAGACCACCAAGGGAGTATTTAGCCCATTGTGTGTTACATGGGCTAGAGCTTCTAGAAGACCCAATTGATTTGGGTTAATGCCACATGTGTGTGGTAGGTGTGTTGTAGGTGGGAGAATATTCTAGAAATAACATATTCCATGAGATATATTTGTGGTAGGTAACATCTTTTGAATATTTTTAGATGTGGACAAATAGATTAGAGTGAATCCTAACTGTTCATTGTATATAGCTTTAGCTATAAATAGATGGAGCTCTCATTTGAGAATCCATCCTCCCAAATTGTAGAAATACTCAAGCATTGTAATTCTCTCTTTAGTAAAAAAAATACGAGAGCGTTCTTTCAAACACTTGGTGTGCTTCTTCTTTATCTCTTTCTTTGGTTAATTGGGTCTTGTAGGCTGCTTAGCGCTTGAAGAGTGTCTAAGGCCGCGTGGGTTCAAGAAATCAGTCTGTGACAAGTGGTATCAGAGCGGGTTCAAAGAAGATGGTGAATGAAGTTTCTAGATCATCGGGGATTACCAAAGGGAAGGGTAGAGACCCTAAAGCTAGGAGACATGGGAGTATTTCGTCAGAAAAGTTCGTTAATCTGAACCATGAACTAGGGGACATGATTATGAGGCTCGGTGGTGCTGTAAGCAAGGCAACAGATCGCCTTGGGGAATTGGAAAAGCACGTCGAGAAGCTCGAGGTAGGCCTCGATATTCAAGAGGATGAGCTGTGCTCCCTCATCGACAGCTCCATTGACGAGCATGCTGACAAGCATCGGTATTGGATCGAGACTTTTCAGGAGAAGGTCTTCAACGCCATGGACAAAGTTCAAGCCCAAGTAGATGAGCTGCGTTAAGGGTTTGAAGATGTCAAGGGAGATGTGGTGTTGTGCAAGCGAGCAGTTGATAAAGGCAAATTTGTCATATATTTTCTCATGTTTTTATTATTGATATTTTATGATTTTATGAGAATAGATGGCTATTTATATGCACTATTGTTATTTATAGGGACTTGAACGAAATTTAAAGAATGCAAACAGAGCAAAAACAGGGACTAAAATGCAAAATTTTCAAAGTATGTGTCCATCGCCCCAGCGCCACAAGTATTTTCGCCCTAACTCTGGAATAGTGATCGAAATAAGAAAAACGACCTGCTTAAGTCACGTCTAGCGCCCCAGCGCGGAAGAGTCACCGCACCAGCGATATGTCAGCACCCCAGCGCTAATATTCCACCGCTCCAGCGGTAAAGGCTTTTTCACGCGTCGCCCCAGCGACAACTTTAGAGCGCGCCAGCGGTAGTGCGAGTCCTAATCCGACAAGAATTAAGATTTTCAAGCTCATATCAATCCCTATAAAAAGCCACTCATTCCCAGCCTTCAAAGATGAATCCAAGACGACCCAAGAGCACCAAGAATACAGAGCACGAGTCTTGGAGAGCAATAGGAGCCTAATTGAATCAACTTTAGAGAGAGATACAAAACGTTCTTCGGCATCAAGAATTCTTAGGCAGTGCAATCAAGAGCAATTCGACGTCTACATCGGTTTGCAATTGATTGTATCATGTTTTATTTTTATTTTTACTGCTGTTCTCTTGTAGCCATGAGCTAAACTTATTTTCTAGGGTTAATATTTGAACTCAATATGTGCACTTAAATTGCCATATCTTTTAGTATTTAATAAACTTAGTCATTTATTATTTAAATTACTTGTGTTTAATGCTTCAATATATCTGGCCAATATATGGTGAATGAATTGGTAATATTTTGATAAACTCAGAAGAGGAAACAATATATTTAGACCTAGGTAATTTGATGCATGATTGTAGAGTAACATTGAATGTTGCATATGCAAGTTTCAATTTAGGATAGGAATATACCTAATTGGCATGTATGATCAATAAGACCTAATCTTAATGAATCTTAATTTATTACAAGTATCATAGGAATATAGGTATTTGGTAAACTAAGATATACTTGCATGACCTTGAAAGAGGCTTGTGAATACATTAGTGTCTTGATCAATAATAAAGACTAAGTGAGTTAAATATTAAAGGATTAATCATTAGAAACATATTAAGGGATAATATTAATCCTAGGTTTTCTCTACATTGTTATCACCTAATTTTCTTTACATTGTGTTTTTGTTTTATATTTCTTACATTTAGTCTTAGATTTTTATTTTTCTAAATAATTATTAGGAAGATATAATTTTAGTAATTGGTTAAAAAGAAGAAATTATCCCTGTGGGTTCGACATCCGACTTATTTAGTCTCTTTATTACTTGCATACGATAGTGTATACTTGCACTTAATTTTATGATATAGAAATAACCCATCAGCGGTCGCTAATGGCGTAGCTACGCAAAGTACAGTAGCTGCATCAAGGGTCGAAGCCTCTAAACCGAAGGAGTTTAGCGGCAGACGGGATGCCAAGGAGCTTAACAACTTCTTTTAACAAATGGAGAGGTATTTTGACACTATAGGCGTGCGGGACGAACACAAGGTAAGTACTGCTATTTTGTACCTTTCCGATCATGCAATTCTGTGGTGGCGTAGGAAAAGTGTGGAGATTCGTAAGGATACCTACACCATAGATACATGGAAAGAATTGCAACAAGAGTTAAAGAGCCAATTCTATTTAGAGAATGTGGCGCACGATGCTCGCAAGCGGTTGAAGGAGTTGAAACAAACGAAGTCCATTAGGAAGTACGTGGAGGAGTACTCTTTGTTAATGTTGTAAATCCTCAACATGAGTGAGGAGGACTTGTTGTTCAATTTTTTGAACAGATTGCAAACATGAGCTGCAAATGAGTTGAAGCGGTGTGGAGTGCAGAATATATCCGATGCCCTTACAATGGCGGAGACGCTCATGGATTACCGCAAAGGAGAATCGGGTAAATCCAAGAATTCTAAACCCAACCACAGTAAGGGTAGGGAAGCTAATGAGTTTCCACCTCCGGAGAGTAAAGAGAAGAAAGGAAAACCGCCCAAGTGGAAGGAGCAGAAACGCAATGGCCATAGAGTTAATGGTCTAAAATCGAACTGTTTCCTTTGCGATGGGGATCATTGGGTGAAGGACTGTCCGAAGAATAAGGTTTTCAATGCAATGTACAAAGCACAAGAAGAGGGCGAACAGAGCCGTATGGGTTGTATGCAGCTGTTTAATTCCCTTAAAGCCAAGCAGCGTACAGACGTGGCAACGAGGACGGCGCTCATGTACATTGAAGCCTATATCAATTGCATCAAGACTCAAGTGTTGGTTGATACGGGAGCTACGCACAACTTTATTAAGTGTGCGGAAGCGAAAAGCTTGGGCCTTTATGTAGAGAAAGGAGAGGGATACCTCAAGTCCCTGAATACAAGAGCCAAGCCACTAGATGGGGTGGTTCGTGGAGCTGAAATTCACATTGGCAAATGGCACGGTGAGGTAAATTTCTCAGTAGTACCTCTCGATGATTTTGATATGGTGCTAGGTATAGAGTCCTTGCGGCAGTATAATGTGGTGTTACTTCCTCAACACAACTATATATGTATTTTGGAGGGAGGACTTTGAATGATACCGACAGTAGACATGCCTAAGAGTGGACGATCCAAGCCAAATGCCAAAGTCCTTTCCGCAATGAAACTAAGGTTAGATGCTGAGCGCAAGGGAGGGTTACATCCAGCTACAACAACGAGGGTGGATGATGAGGCAAATGGGGGTAAGGATGAAATACCGAAGGTTGTTGCAGAAGTGCTCGGGGAGCACAATGGGGTCAAGCCTACTTTCTTATCGGAAGAACCGCCTTCAAGAGGGAAAATTGAGGGCAAGTTGGAGCTTGAGATTACGCTTCCAACCATGGTGTCGACGCCTCCATCGGAGATAAAAGAGTTGTAGGGGCAGCTCGAGGAGTTGTTGGATGCGAGTGTCATCCAAAAATTCAAGGTGTCACATAATGTGCATTTACAGCACAAGGAGTGGGTCGAAGACAAGCAGCAGCGTGTCAAGCATAGTGGTGGGACTTGGTGATGGAGACGATACTTCCACCACAACACAAGTCAGTACGCCCACTTCACAAGGTCCTTGATCATGGAGATGAGGGGCCAAGGGTTATTGCCAAGAGAGTTGGCAACGTCTCGCATAAGGTGGAGTTACCTTTGAGACAGCGACAGTGGCTACATCATGTGCATTTCGCAAACTATTGGAAGCAGTATTGTGGAGGTACGGGAGGTACAGAATTTGAGCCACACAACCGGGAGCCTTTGAGGATTTTCACATACCATGACAAAGGTTAGGAACTCAGGATTAGCCTTGAGTACTTTGTTGAGTAGAAAGGGTTGCCTGATGAGAGAACACGCTCGGAACACGAGAGTGCACAGTCACAGTTTGAAGAATGGAGTGTGCAAGTTTCAGCAAAGATGCGACGAGAGTGTCGCGTGAATTTGGTGGGAGAGAATATCACGCCCCAAATATTCTCAAGCAATTATTCAAACATTTGGCACTCGACAAGACCACCAATGGAGTATTTAGCCCATTGTGTATTACATGGGCTAAAGCTTCTAGAAGGCCCAATTGATTTGGGTTAATGCCACATGTGTGTGGTAGGTGTGTAATAGGTGGGAGAATATTCTAGAATTGACATATTCCATGGGATATACTTGTGGTAGGTGATAACATCTTTGGAATATTTTTTTGGATATTCTCCACTTTAAATGTAGATCATTGGATTAGAGTGAATCCTAGCCGCTCATTGAATATAGTTTTAATTATAAATAGATGGAGCTCTCATTTGAGAATCCATCCTCCCAAATTGTAGAAATACTCAAGCATTGTAATTTTATAATTTTGTAATTTTCTCTTTAGTAATAAAATACGAGAGCGTTCTTTCAAACACTTTGTGTGTTTCTACTTCATCTTTTTCTTTGATTAATTGGGTCTTATAAACTACTTAGCGCTTGAAGAGTGTCTAAGACCATGCAAATTCAAAAAATCAGTCCGTGACACTTATTTAGGCCATTGACATAATGTTTCCTTTCTAATTTTGAGAAGTTGACGAATTGTGGAATAAATAATAAAAAATTTAAATTTGACGTGAAAACTCTTGTGAATGTTAAATATATAATAATAAAATTTTGTGTGAGCTTTAATGATTATATAACATATTATTATAATCGTAAAATAAATGACATTATACTAATTAATAATTATTAAAAAATTATATTTTATTATATTTATTTTTTAAAAAATATTTAATGATATCATGTAAGAATGTTCATATATGTATTACCATTTGTCTTCTATTACTTAAACTCATATATATATATATATATAAATTAGTTATGTTTAAATATTTGTCAACAAATTATATTTACAATTTCAGTTATGATTATAAATAATTTTTCAATTCAATATAAATTTACAATTAATAATTTGGATATTTAAAAATATAATTAAACTATCTAAAAATTTTAAATATCTAAAAAAATTGGCACAGCCCGTGGACTATTTCATTTCGAACTTATAATGGATCGTACCTAACACGACCTATCGTGAACTCATACTGACATGTAATCACTATGGGATTTTTTCGGCACGACCCACCATGAACTCATATCATAAGCTTTTGTTAACATATGATCCATCACGAATCCGTACTAGTACGACATATTGGGCCGTAAATTACAACCTAACATAGCACGATTATTTAAGCCATGCCGTGAAAGCATAGCACTGCACGCTATAGAGCGTGTTGGGCCAAGTCGTCTACCACTAGTGATGGAAAAAAACCTAGAACCCCGTCCATAAAAATTAGGATTTTGTTTTTTTATCCGAATCCAACTTTTTTATTTTTTAAAAAATTTCTAAATTAATTCTAAATTTTTTATATATATGAATCTAACAATGTTTTACAAATAAATGTTTCAAAAATTTAAATTTAACTTAAAAATTAAAAATAAATTGTAATAAAAATAAAAAATATATTTTAAACTATAAAAATAAATTATACGTGTCACTTATATAAATTATACATATTAAACTATAAATATAAATTATATAATACAAATTATAAATACAAATCTAATAATTATTTTATAAAAAAATATTTCAAAATTTTAAAATTTACTAAAATAATTAAAAAAATAAAGTTTAATCCGAATCTAACCTAAACGTAATCTCAAATTCGACCCGTCTTAAAAAAAATCAGACTAAACTTAAATTTTGTGGTCGAAATATAATTTAAATTAAAATTAACCGAACCCCAAATTTAAAATCAAATTCAAATTTTACTATACCTATCTGCCACCTCTAAACAGATATCAGTCCGCTTTTAATTTTCAAACCAATTTAATAAAATTATTGAATGGGCCTTAAAGATACTGATTTATGTTTATGCAGTCTGATCTGAACGTGGCATTGTGCACGGCTTTCATTCTGCCACATACCCAAATTCTAAATCATTGAATAGCCTTAAAATTAATGATCACAAACTGTTTAGCTTCTTTTTCTTATGTCGTGGGGTCAAATTCCCACATTGAATATATTGTCCAAAGTCTTTTTTATTGAACCAAAACCCCTTCTTGCCACAAAACATTTTGATATCATTGGGCGTAGTATTTCAATTTTAAATTATAGTAGGTGCGCGTATATATATATATATATACACACGTGTTTATTATTTATAAATGTATATATTTTATATATTATATACACAACAAAAATTTTAATTTTAATTTTTTAAAATAATAAACACTATAAATTTTATATTTTATTATATTAATAAAATTATAATATATTAATCACATTAATATAAAAATTGAGAATAATCACCTGACAAATTTTTAAAATAGTATAAATTAAAGTATTATCTGAAATAAATCCATTAATAATTTTAGAATCCAATAAGGTAAACTTAAATTGTTAAAATAACAATCTTAATTTTCAATATTGATTTAACTCTTAAACTCAAGATTAATTCTTAATCTCCGATTTAATACTTAAATTGTAAACTATTTATTTTACTCTTAATTAACACTTAATTAAAAAAAACAAAAGTTTAATACTTTGATGGCCTTATCAAAAAAAAAAAAGATAAATAGTAAAATTAACACTTAATTTTAAAACAAAAAAAAATAATTTTCGCCTTTGACTAGCCAACCTTAATCATCTAAAAATAAAAAAAATTGTTCCATTTGCTTTCCTTTTATAAGGCTTCATTTCTTAACCATAAGGAAACAAATCTTAATCATTAAGTAATGGTTTAACTCAATCCATACACTGATCTATATAAAAGGCATTCACCGACAAATCCGCATTGTTGAAAATAGATCAGTAACATAATATTTGAGAACATACTTGCATAATGACATTTCCTAGCACTTATTGCAACTCTTTGCAACTATGTCATTACTAGTATACCTTCAGGTCTTTGTCCCGTTACTGACGAGGCTCTAACTCTTTAGATATGGCTGGCTCTTATAACTTGCTAACTCTTACCAGTGCTAACTCTTAATATTTATAACTCTCGGCTCTGTTAACTCTTAGCACTAGTCTAAACTCTTTTAGACTAAATTTGAACTCCTTCAAATCATACAATATCTCTAACTCTTAATATTTATAAGTTTTGACACAAGCTGTTGGAGCTGGTGCTCACGTGCCATTCTAATATTGTATGAATATTAATTGTTAATATTTATACAATAAACATTTCGAATAAAGATTGTTAATATCATATTAATATGGTAAAATGCTTGTAACATTACAGACATTGTTTGATCTGAAATAGTTCAGATCTGGTTTAAAGGAGTTTAGACCAGAACTAATAGTTATCAAAGCTGAGAGTTATAAATGCTAATAGTTAGCACTGTTAATAGTTATCAGTTTATAAGAGTCAGCGAGGTCTAAAAACTTAGAACTTTGTCTATAATGGGATAAAGACCTGAGAGTATACTTGTAATGATATAGTTGCAAAGAGTTGCAATAGGAGCTAAGAAATATCATTATGTAAGTATGTCTCAAATATAATGTTACTGATCTATGATCATCAATGCGGGTCTATCGGTGAATTCACAATATATAGATTAGTGTATGTCTATATCTGACTAGTTCAGATGGTTGTTCTTAGCTGACCATGAGCTTAGAGCTTGTATAGACATGCGGGTATCCAGTCAGGACTGAATACTGAACAGACTTATGAGGACCCCAATAGATATCTTATGAAACCGTCAAAGGAAGGTCCTCTCGAGTTGAGTAGTAATCGTGGTCCTTTGACCTGAGCGCCACGGTGGTCTTGTGAGTGATCCATCATGCTTTGGTTCCACATATGTCAAAGACCTTTCATGGTCTAACCGCTATGTGTCGCTGGGTATGGTCTAATGCTCATGGAGTCCGGTGTGCGTAGATACGGGATCCATCAGCTTACGTAGGTAAGTTGTATATCCGATGCTCCGAGATTGTATTTCATAAAGTCTTGTGGCCACAAGCATAAACCCGGGAAAAGAGTTTCCCACAGGGTTAAACAATATAGCAAAAATGTTTGCGTATATTGTTTATCGAGATACAAATCTAGAGATAAGATTATTGGATGAGCAAATGGGGATTTGATGGTGCTGATCTATATCCTCGCACATCCAGGGTATAAATGATGGAAGGATTATACGTATACGTTATGACCTCAACTTGTATGGTCTGACACGTTGATTTGTAATATTCGTAACGTGTGCGTGGGGCATCGATTACGGATTAATGGAATAGTTCCATTTGACAAATCGGGTGTAGACCTAGAGAGTCCCAATATGAAATGTACTCTTTGAGCACTTGGGCAGTGTACCATATTGAATTGTTCAATACAGTATAATTCAGCAATTACTAAGGTTACGTTAACTAAAGTATATGGTTAAATGGTGGGACCCACTTTAGGTTAACTTGGTAACCGAGTAAGGATATAAAAGTAATTTCACTTTATGATTATTTAATTGTTAAATAATTAAAATAAATATTTATTTGTTTAATTGTTAAATAAATGATTTAACTTAACTAAGGTTAAAAGTTAACCATAAGGTTAAGTTAGTTAACTTTACTTAATGGTTAAGTAAAGGTTAACCTAACCATGGTTAAGTTAGTTAACTATGGTTAAATTAATTAAATATTTATTAACTTAAAAGTTAAGTTAAAGTAATCTAACTATGGTTAAATGTTAACTAAGGTTAGGTTAAGCCAAATGAAATGCAAATGAAATTCAAATTAGTTTGGAATTTATGCATTAGTATATAAAGTGAAATGAAATTGAAAATCATTAATTTTTGAAATTGGTTTTAGATTTTAGGTTTTGCATTTTTGGGAGCCAATTCAATTTGAGAAATTGAAATTGTTTGTTTTGTGTTTTAAGTGTTAGAACAACAAAACAAACTAGATAAATGGTTACTAAATGTAATAACTAAAAACAAGATTTGTTTTATTTATTCAAGAGTTGAATAAAAGGAAAAACAAATTTGATTAAGTTAAATTGTTTAACTTTGAAAAATGTTTAAGAGTTAAACATATATGCTGGATTAAGATGCTGCCATTCTAGACAATCAAACCCACCCTTGTTGATTGCTAGAATTGATCAAAGATTCATTTTATGGAGGACTTCAAAGAAAATTAATCCAAAGGCTTCATTGGTGATATTTCTCAATTTCGAATTTTAGTTTAATCAAATGTTATTTTCTATGTTTATTATATTTAATCTTCCGCTGTGCACATGTATGTATGAGATATGTATATTGTTTGTATGATGAACACAACCCACATGCAAGCACCCTAAGTTTTATTTAATAAACAACCCATAACCCAACACAAGCGCATTATGAGGGTGCTTAAAAAAATATTCAGTTTAATAGAAATTATTAGATTAAACAATTCAATTTGGTACACTATTCTAATGCACAACGAGTACACTTTATATTGCAGGACTCCCTAAGTTCACGCTCGATTTGTCAAATAGAACTATTCTATAAGTTAGCGACTAATGGCTCACACACATGCCACAGATATTACAAATCTGAGTGTTATACCATACCAACTTAGGTCATAGCACATACATATAATTCTTTCATCACCTATATCCTAAAACAGTGGAGATATAGATCGGCGCCGTCAAATTTTCATATGCTCATTTGTGAACTTATTTTCAAATTTGTATTTCGCAAATCAATATTCCAAAATTCTTTGCGATGTTGTTTAACCCTACAAAAAAATCTTTTTCGGGGTTATATACTTGTGACTACAAGATTTTCAGAAATATAATATCGAAGCATCTGGATATACAATTCCTCTATAGGAGCTAATAGATCTCATATTTGCGCACATCAAACTCTATGAGCATTGGACCATACCTAGTGACACGTAGTAGTCAGACCATGAAAGGTCTCTACATCTGTAGAACTAAAGTATGGTGGAGCATTCACAAACCCAACATGATACTCAAGTCAAAAGATCACGAATACTACTCAACTCGAGAGAACTCACCATTGATAACTTCATAGAATGTCTTTTGACATCCTCATGAGTCTATTCAGTATCCAATCCTAATTGAATACCTGCATGCCTATACGAGCTCTAAGCTCATAGTTAGTTAAGAACAATCATTTATACCCTACAGATATAAACATACACTGATCTATATAAAAGGCATTCACCGACAAATTCGCATTGTTGAAAATAGATCAGTAACATAATATTTGAGAACATACTTGCATAATGACATTTCCTAGCACTTATTGCAACTCTTTGCAACTATGTCATTACTAGTATACCTTCAGGTCTTTGTCCCGTTACTGACGAGGCTCTAACTCTTTAGATATGGCTGGCTCTTATAACTTGCTAACTCTTACCAGTGCTAACTCTTAATATTTATAACTCTCGGCTCTGTTAACTCTTAGCACTGGTCTAAACTCTTTTAGACCAAATTTGAACTCTTTCAAATGATACAATATCTCTAACGTTACAAGCATTGTACTATATACTAATTTAATATTAACGATTATATTCAAAATATTTATTGTATAAATATTAACAATTAATATTCATACAATATTGGAATGGCTCGTAAGCATTAGCTCCAATAATATCATCCACGTACACATTTATACTTTTCATGACTAGTGGCTTAAAAAGCTTATTCATGAGCCTCTAGTATGTGGCTCCCACATTCTTTAGCCAAAATGGCATAACCTTGTAACAGTTGGTCCTCTAATAGGTTATGAATGATTTCTTCTCTTGCTTGAGAGAGAACATCTTAATCTAGTTATATCCCGAGAAAGCATCCATAAAGCTAAAGACGGCATGCTTAGCCATAAAGTCCACCAACTGATCTATCTTTAAGAGTGGAAAGTTGTCTTTGAGGCAAACCTTATCCAAATCTGTGAAGTCCATGCATATTCTCCACTTTCTACTGGCTTTTTTAACTACCACAATATTAGCCAACCATTTAAGGTAGTGGACTTATCGGATGAACCCTACTGCTAAGAGCTTTTTTGACTTTTGCTATGATAACTTCATTCATCTCTTGATTAAAAACTCATATCTTTTGCTTGATTGGTTTGAAAGATGAATTGACAACTAAAGTATGAGATATCAATGAGGGATTTATTCTTAGCATGTCTTCGTGTGACCAAGTGAAGATGTTTAAGAACTCTTTGACTTATACACTTATCTCTTCTCTTATCTTTGGTTCTAACTGTGAACCTATCTTTACCACCTTATCGAGGGACTCAAGTTTAATAGGCACAAAGATTAATTCCTTAACTAGCTTCGAATAATTTCACTTATTCTTTTTTTTTTGGTTTATCCTTGAGTTGTAAAAGGTTCTTTTAGATATGGTTGTTGTTGGAGTTGGAGTTTATGTGTCATTCCAATAATGTATGAATATTAATTATTTAATATTTTATAATAAGCATTTCGAATAAAATTATTAATATTAAAAAATATATAGTACATTACTTGTAACGTTACAGACATTGTATAATGTGAAAGAATTCAGATTTGGTCTAAATGAGTTTAGACCAGCGCTAAGAGTTAGCATCACTGACAATTATAAATGCTAAAGAGTTAGCATGTTATAATAGTCAGTGAATTCTAAGGAGTTAGAGCCTTGTCTATAATAGAATAAAGACCTAAGGGTATACAAGTAATGACATAGTTACAAAAGTTGCAATCAGGTGCTAGAAAATGTCACTATGTAAGTATGTTCTCAATCACTATGTTCCTAATCTATTTTCATTGATGCAGGTCTGTCGGTGAATCCCTTTTATATAGATCAATATATGTCTATATCTGTATGGTACAAATAGTTATTCTTAGCTGACCATGAGCTTAGAACTCGTATAGGCATACGGGTATTCAATCAGAATTGAATACTAAATAGATTCATTAGGACCTCTAATAAAGATCCCATAAAATCGTCAATAGAGGGTCTTCTCGAGTTGAGTAGTACTCGTGGTCCTTTGACCTAAGTGCCACGATGAGCTTATGAGTGGTCCACTATACTTTGGTTCTACGCATGTCATAAACCTTTCATAGTCTGACCAGGTATTATCCGATGCTCATAGAATCAAATATACGTAGATATAAGATCTGTAAGCTCATATGGGTGAGTTATATATCATAATACTCCAAGAATTGTGTTTCAGAAAGTCGTTTTGCTAAAAGCAGATAACCCAAAAAAGAGTTTCATGTAAGGTTAAACAATATCATAAAAGAGTTTGCAAATATTGTTTTACAAAAATATAAATCTGGAGACAAGTTCATGGATGTGTTTATGGGAATTTAACGGTGTTGATCTATATCCCCGCATTTTTGGGATATAATTGACATAAGGACTATACGTGTGCGTTATAACCTCAACTTGTGTGGTCTAACGCGCTAATTTGTAATATCCGTAACGTGTGCGTGGGGCATCGATCATGAACTCATAGAATAGTTTTATTTGACGAATCGGGTGTGGACCTAGAGATTCTCCCAATATGAAATGTACTCGTTGTGCATTAGAGCAGCGTACTAGATTGAATTGTTCAATTTCGTAATTTTTAATAAAACTAAATATTTATTTCATGAACCATCGGGATGCACGCGTATCAATACTTAAGTGTTAGCTACGTTAATTAGTTAACAATTGGTGTTGACCAATTAATTAGCGACATGTGGTGTATAGTAAACTTTTGGTTAAGTATACTCAATTGTGTGGTATGAGTGAGACCCACTAGGGAGTTTACTTGGTAATCAAATAAAGACTTAAGGGTAATTTCACATATTTGATTATTTAATTATTAAATAATCTATGTATTTATTTATTTAAGAGTTAAATAAATATTTAACCTAAGTATGGTTAAGAGTTAACCATATGGTTATGTTAAAAGAATAATTTTATAATTAAATATCGTTCAACTTAATCTAAGTTAATTGTTAACTAAGATTAGGTTAATTAATTATTTAATTATGAAAAAGTAAGTTAACTTAACTATAATTAAATGTTAACTTGAATTAGGTTAATTGAATATTATATTAATTACTTGGCCAAATTTGGTTAACTTAACTAGGGTTAATAGTTTACTTTAATTAGGTTAATTTAATATTTAAATATAAATTACCTTTTGGACAAGTAATTTAACTTTATTAGAGTTAATAGTTAACTTTAGTTAAATTAATTTAAACCTTAGTAAAAGTGTTAACTATGGTTTGATTAATTGATTAATATATATGTGAAATGAAACAAAAATGAAGGTTTTTGTGCAATTTGGTGGCCAGCCATTTTGGTGAAAAAAGGGATGAAAAGTTGTTTTGATTTTTAAGTGTTAAAAACAAATAAAACAAGTGAACAATAGTTGTTCTATTATTATTTATCTCTTTCTCCAAAATTAGACCACTATTATATCTTTGGATTTAATCACTTTGTTATTCAAGAGTTGGAAAATAAAATAAAATTCATTGCTTGGTGAATAGTTTAACTGTTAAACTATAGATTAAAAATTAATCTAAATATTTTAAGTGTTAAACTGTTACTAAAAAAATAAGGCTGCTATTCTAGCGACTCTATCCCACCTTATTGAGTTTTAGAATTGCCAACGGATTCATTTTAAGCGACACTCAAGCTTAAAATGCACCAAAGGCTTGCGAGATGATTATTTTCAATTATGATATTAATGTGATTAATATTTATTTTGTTCATTATTATAATAGAACAAAATTTATTGTGTTCATTGCTTTAATAAATTAGATTTTTTACTTTCCATTACGTACATGTTTGTATATGAGATGCATAAATTACATATATATACGTGAATTTTATGTGATGAACACAAACTACATGCACATACCTAATACGGTTTGGAATCGTAAATACCCTATAGAAATGGTATTAGAGCGATTTTGTGGTGTTGATTGGGTGATTTGGAGTGTTAGATATGTTGTTAGTAAAGTCTTGGTGTTGAAATGGGTATACCAAGGTGAAAAACACCGGGATGTCGCCACCTTGATTCTGGCACCGCGGCGCTAGGGCCTTGGCGCTGGGGGTTCTGTCCTCTAGTACTGCAGTGTTGGTAATCTAGAGCCACGGCACTGGGGATTCCAGGCCCTAACGCCGTAGTACAGAGGGATGGTGCGGCGGCGCTGAGGGCTCTGCCCTCCAGCGTTTCAGTGCCAGTAGCCTAGCGTGGCAACATTGATACTGTACACTCATAAATTAATTTTTAAATTGTTTAAGAATTAATTTATGCATGTGAGGATTTATAAGATGTAGTAATAAGGGTTTTTAGTCTGCATTATAAATTAAAACCATTTTTCTCTGTATTGGTAACCACAATGAGAGCCCTACTAGTAAGGATTAGTTGTGTTTGCATAGAAATGAATGACTAATTGAGAATTGCCTCCTTATGAGATGAGAACTAGTATTTCAAAAATCACTCTTAATCAGATTGAATAGTATTACATTATGAGATAATATTTTACTTGATCCGTCTTGTCAATACAGTGTTAGATGGGTCACATCGGTCTTTTTTTTTTAATATTGCTACAATATGAGCGATTTGGTCGGTGTGACTTAGACTATGCCGATTAAACATGAGATGAGATAAATATATGTGAACGTATTGCTCAATATTGCTACAACGTTAGGGTGGTATCAGTAATATATATTTGATTGTTAACAAGTTAATCTAGAATACACTTACTCAATATTGCTACAACGTGAGGATAATGTGTGTTTAGGATCAATGGTAAGAGTTGCATAAGATGCAATTAACAAGAGTTGTCTACCTGTTGGATTTACAAAGGACAATATTGCTACAGCGTAAAGCTGGAGTAAAATTTCAATGGGTTTCGCTTCCCGTTGTATAGTTTAAAGAGTTTAAACTATCGTTATCCCGTTTTAGAGATTATAGGGATTATGTAAAGCAGTGGGATGACGCTTTTAGATTAAAAAATGTATAATAATTATACCCGTGATCTAAAGCATTATCTATTAATGATTAAAAATTTCTCGCTACACATCTCATTATTTATCTTATAGAGATAAAATAAGTAGAGCAATACGTTAGTGCACTTGATTAATATACATTAATTAGAGGGTACCGAGAAATATGCTGACTTGCTTATGAATATGAGAATAGTTTTAGATTTAAAATTTTTTGGATATATTGATGATCAGAAGACAGAGAGGTGTTTCTAATAATGTCTTTTCGAAATAGATTGATATTTATCAAAATGGATAAATAATTATTTGAGAGTCAAGTCATATATCTTAGGCTCAACATCTACTAATCTTCAACACGAGCATATGCACATGAGATGTACAAGTAATATTGTGCTCTATCTAAAACATTATTTGATATATCCAAACTACGAATAGAGAATAGTCATAATGAAAAATATTTCTACTATGATAAGGCTTGAAACAGTACGTGTTACTGTTCAAGACACCTTAACTAAGAATAGATAGATCCCTTAGATATCTATTTACCAAATATTGATATTTTGTTGGCAAATGTTGCTAGAACTCTAGGGTTATGAGATATCGCTTGTTTTTCTCATATCTGCAAGCTATTGTATAGTTTGAGGAATGCCCTAAAGCTAGAAAAAGGGGAGTACAACTTCGCCTAGGAAATAGAGATTTTCTAAACATAGTATCTATTAAGACCTTTTAGGTCACTTCTTCATTCTAGTAGAAATATAATGTTGTAAATTGATATTTTGTGCCAAATATTATTAGGCAAATCATATCATTCTTTGTAGTAGACAGAGAGGGTTATCATAAATGTATTGGGAATAGTTCCTTATATTTATATGATAAAGATAATTTTTTGTTAACTGAGTGTTGGTTAATGAATGACCATTATGTCTTAAATACAACAGAAAACGTGTAGGTGAACAGAATGAATAGTATTTCAAAAACTTTGAATAATAAAGAATTGTGGCACATAAGATTAGGTAATGTAATCATGAGATGACTATCTCGTCTGGTAAAGGATGGACATATATTTGATTTGACCATAGAATCTTTGCCAATTTATGAATTCTAAATTCAAGGATATATAACCAAATGTTAGTATAAGTGTTGAACACCGAGCCGCTAATTTATTTGAACTGGTATATAGTAAGGTATTTAGACCAATAAATCATACTGCCTTGGGTAGATTTTGACACTTCATTGTCCTTATAGTTATTGTCACGATATAAACATGTGTTTTTGAAAAACACAAGTTAGAAGCTTTTGAAATGTTCAAAAGGGTTCTGATAAGAAAGTAGAGAAACAAACCTTTATGTATATTGAATACCTTCGATTAGATTGGACAGTTTATACATAAGTATTAAATTCAAAAATTATTTAAAGGAGAATGCGATTCTCACTCAACATAGCCCTCCAAGATACTCCTCAACATAAAGGTGTTTTAGAAATGAGGAATCATACTTTATTAGATATGGTTTGATTGATGTTGAGCTTCACTAATCTTCTAGAACATCTATGGGATTGTGCTCTGAAAATCTGCTATTAACTTATTGAATAGAGTTTTATCGAAATCAATTCCTTCTACTTTGTATGATATATAGACTAAAAAGGGACCAAGTCTTAAGTATGTTAAGGCTTAAGGTTGTTCTGTTTGCATAAACGTTATGTAATATGATAGACTTGAACCCAAAGAGTACAAGTATTAGTTCATTTGGTATCCCATGTGTTTACGCTCAAAATGTAATGCGATTATTACAGTATAAATTGAGTATCGATCCCACGAGAAAGTTTTTGAAAAAATAGATTAGCAGAATAAAAATATTAAAATAATAACGAATGAGAAGATTGAATGTAAGATTGATATAAAGAAGGAAAAACTAAATGTGAATTACAGAAGAAAATTATAATGATATGAGCAAGGCTTCGAGAATTACTAATATGTTTCATAAATCTATTTTATACTTTGATTTAATGTTTATAACTCAATTGAAAGTTTTACATCCCAAGCAGTCAATCGAAAGATATGTATAATATGACACATTTAATAAGAAATGTATTTGACATGACCAAAATCTTTGTAAATATTATCACAAACCATGTTCATTTATACAAGTTATCTAAGATAGATAATATATCATTTTGACAATATTGTACTAAAAGATTAACTTGTAAAATGATGTAATCACTAACAATTATAATTCGACAAAAATCACATAAAGAAAGTATGACTGCAAATATATGAAATATGAGAATTATAACATCTGGATTATAGAAAAGTAATAGATAAGAGTTAGGACACAACAAACTTACAATATTGTAGCTCTTAACAAAGAATTAAAGTCTAGAAGTAGATTTATTATACATAGAAGTTCATCTCTAACCTTGCCAAGAACTTTAGCCTAGCTTACAATTCATTCTTGTAAATGTTAAAAGGAGAGTATTTGAGAGAATCTTAAAGCATGAAAAAATGTTCATTAGCCTTCTAAGGGTGTCCTTATATAGGCAATGAATAGAAAGATGTTTAGTGTGACTTTAACCTTTAATAATCTAAGCTACCAACTTCTTTACATAATGGCTGTACATTTTTAACAATGTAGATGATCGATGTAGCCTTTGTGTATAAAAGTTGTATCATTTTATCTTTTCTTTCCACAGCCACCAGGTTCATACAATTTGGATTAATATCCAATGAGATATAAATAAAATACCAAAGATACATCAAATTTCGGCCAACAACCATTTTACCAATTTGTAATACAATTTGGTCTATAATAATGACTGCATTGGACTTTTCTATCAATAAAAAAGTTGTAGATAATTGACTGAGCGTTTTTCAGCTTTCTAGTTCTTTACGTGGAAGACGTATTCAATGTCAAAAACAACATTGGTATGTTGCAAGTCAACCAGGTAAGAGTTATCTGAGTAAGAACTTCTCCATAAAAGATTTGGAAAAGACTTTCTGTATACTAGATATAAAGCTTTAAAGAGATAAAGTTAGAAGGCTGATAAGATTCTCCCAATCATTGTACATAGACTAAGTCCTGAAAAGGTATAAGTTTATTGACTGTAAAATAGTTAATGTGCCTTTCAAATATGACATTTATCTTTTAAAGAGGAAGTGTCCTCGGGAAGGAGATGAAAAGTTTAGTGTGTCTAAACTCATCAAATGCATCAGCTAGAGATAGCTTGACGCATGTCATGTTATATACGTAACCTAGATTTAGATAGTTGTAGGAGTTACGAGCTGGTATTGATCTAATCCAGGTTACGACCATCAGATGGGTATAAAACATATCTACTATATCTTAAAGGTATAGTGGATAAGTTTCTGCATTATGGAGAAAGTTTCTTACAAGTGATGGGAAGCACATATTCAGACTTTTGTCTTATCTGGATGCTAAAACGTCTATATATGGTTATGTGTTTCTCCTCGTATATACCATATGGCATGTTCAAAATATAGGAGTTTATTCTCAAGTATAGGATTGTCGAAGTAATAAATATTCCGGTGAGAACAGGGTCGATCCACAAGAAAGTGAAATTAAAATTACAACTATAAATACTCTAATAAAATAAATAAAGTAATACAAGATGTTTGCAAATAATAATTCAATTAACCGATTAAAATAAATGCTAAGGTTAGGAGGATCCACTCTTAGCATATGAAATAATAATATGTTTAACTCTTTTATAACTCAATTGGAATTCTCACATAAAGGAGATTCCAATCGGAAGATATAATAATTAAAGTTCATCACCATTTATTTAATAACTTGTATTTATTTCTTTTAATTATTATACACTAAATCATGTAAATGGGTTTAAGTATTTATTATATCAATATTTATATTTGTCTACAATAAATCAAGACTCATACTTTACAAGAAATGGTATTTACGCCAAGTCTTGTAAATGGTTTCAAGAATTTATTGTGCCAACTATAGAAATTGTATATAATAAATTAAGATACGCCACTTTACAAGAAAAAGGTATCAATATTGCAAACAAAATAAATACATCATATATAAATTTGCATAACTTAAGAATGAAACATTAAATTCATGAATAAGAGTTAAGTATATCTTATTATCTTGCCAAGAGTTTCACCCTTTCACCTTAGCAAAAGAAATTAATTGGACATAATAAAACTAAAAAAAAAAAAGATGGAAGAAGAGATAACATGACTTTAGAAAAGTAAACAAAAGAAATAATACTAAAAAGAGATAATACAAAATATAAGTGTTTTGAACTAAAATCTAACTTTCTAATTACATATTTTAGGCATAAACAATCCACCTATTTATAGAAAAATATGGATAAATCAAGACAAATAAAGAGGGAATCACTTAAATGATAAAAATAAAAAAAGGCAGCAACTAATTTACATTGATTATCATTAATGCACCCATTTGATTGTTTAATTTGAAATTAATGTGGTTCGAATTAGTTTCCACTTAAAAAAAATTAAAGTTGTAGATAAGTCTCTTATCTTTCTAAATTGAGTTATCTCATACATATTAAATACATATTTCTATAGTTATGAGTCAAATATTGATGATTGTTTGGACTGGGTTTATACTGAAAATTAGTTATGTTCTAGACTATTTTCACCCTTTAAATGCTCAAATTTCAAATGCCTTGCGAAATATAATATATTAGTCCATTGAGTCAGCTCTTCACAGGATTAAGAATTACTCCAACTAAATTTCTAGGTAGAAAGTTATGCCCATTTTACCAAACCTACTACAAAATAGTTAAAAGTTAATTAAATATAATATTGTAAAAATACTTAAGGTAAGGAGGTTAAAGACAATAACTTCTGATTGAGATGGGGCTTAGTCACGGTTCCCTTAATATGATTTATTGCTCAGTGGATAGCTCTCTTCTTCAAGTGACCTGTTCGAACTCTTTTCCCCTTCTATTCTTAGGTAAATTGAGGGTTCTTGCTACCTCAGATATTAAGAGGGCATTTCCCAAGTTTAGCTGGTCGTGTTATGGTTTAGTGGTTTGTCAAAGCTTTTACCTCTTTTCTAAATTCTTATACTTTTTTAGTACTTCTACAAAGAAGCCTTTTAACTCATCCCTTTACTACCATGATTGTTTTTCAACTCCTCTTCCAATGTTTCACACCAAGCTAGTGATTCTCCATCTTGATGTGGTAGATTGCAATTTTGTATTTCCATGGATCGTTCTTAGTTCTACGATTTGGGATTCTCATCAGATAGTAAGTTGTGCTTACTATTCTGAGTAGCTATAAAATAGGTAACCACAGTCTTTGAACGTGTGCTTTTCATGATTTTTCATTTTTATATTTGACGGCTTTCATCATGTCCCACACACGACACCAAATTGTTGATCTGAATTTTTTTTTAGAACAACAATTGGTCTTCGTAAAGACTAGGCTAAACTAATTTGCTCCAAAGATATTAAGTTTGACAAGAAATCTACAACCAAAAATAGGTTAGGTCATGTTATAAGTTTTTTTTCTAGCAATAACACTTTGACACTTAAGTCCGCAAAGTCCGAAAAATAGTGAAAACAATTGAAAAGCTAAAGAAAGAGATAAAGAAAGAAAACAAAAGGCTTCTACAAAGTTGAAAAAGTCTTCCTTAGCTTAACAATTTAAACCTTATTTATAAGGTTGTGATACGAGTTCTCCTTATAATTATAAAATTTTATTTGAATTAAAAACTATCAATACTTTCCCTTCTTAATTTTTTCATTAAATTTTTACCAAAATAAGGATAGAACTTTCTTGTTCAGGTAGAGGTAGGACTCCTATCGAGATTGTAGAAGTTTTATTTATAGAGAAAATCTTAACTCTACACTCAAGGACTTAACTTCATTTTTTAAATTTGAGTAAGACATATTATATTTTAAACTAATCACACCAACTCTAATAAAAAATTCTCTCTCTCCTTAATATTCTCTCAAAAAGAAAAACTTTAAAAAATATCCACCATTAAACTGCCTTCTAACTTAAGTGTTAGAGAGCCGTCGCTGGCCACATCGCTGACATTTGCCCCCTAACTTTGTGTTATCTATGTTTCTCAATTCTTTTAAAACAACTCAACTCACAACTAATCTTTAACACAATCTCCGCTCAATCACAATTTCATAATTAACTAAAATTATAATCCAAACCCAACTCTTAAAACCAAAAAAATTTAATTAGTTAAAATTTTCATTGATTAACAACTTTTTAACCAATTAGAACGGCCACGTTCCAGACCAAATTTAACCTTAAACAATATGTTTTATAGCACTTTCTACATATATAATATTGGGGCCAGCATTGCTAAACCGATAACGTAATAAGCTCATAAGATGAGATTTTAAAAAAAAAAACAACTGCAGTTATTTTTTTAAAAAAACGGATTAATTAAATTCATGTGTCAATTCTAATTAATTATCAAAAGTCAAAAGCTCGAAATGCAAGGGTAGCCGATTTGCAGCCACCTGATCCAGTAGGATTCGTACATGATGCCATAGCATATAACGTCAATGTCGAGTTGGCCTTTACACGTGTCATTGGTGGTCTTTATCGAATGGATCCCAGAACCATGCCGGCATCTTTATCTTCTACCACTTGTCTGCTTGTGTCTTGTCACTTGGAAAATAATGTGAACTAAAATTAACATTCTAATCCAATAAAGTTTTAAACAGTATTATTAATTTATTCATAAACTCTGTTATTGCCTAAAATTACCTCATTGCCATTTCTTTACGGGCATCAATCCTATCGTCTTGACGAATCCAATATGAGACAAGAAAATTAGGAAACATAATACTTGTTGGCAATTCTGACTCAAAGGTCCAATGATGGCTTCGTGTTGGTGGCTAATGGAAACACGAAGGAATCAATAAAAAATGGGCAAGAAAAGTACAAAAGCGTAATTCTACTGGGGGCGCGATATGCCCAATACATGGAGGGAGCTCCAATTGCATTCTATTCCGTCGAAAATGTGAGCTCAAAATAGTGGTAGTCCCTTCAGCCACGGCCACGGCCACGGCCAACCTATTTATTTTGCCATTAACTTGTCACTACACAAAAAATATCTTTTGGTGACCAGTCCATGATCCCACCTTGGCTTATAACACTTTCCCATTTTTTTGTTTTTGCATTAGAAGGCAAAGATAAATTTATTTATTGTCGTCACATTTTAAATATCAATAATATTATAGTTAAACAGTTGAAATATAAAAATGTGATATCTAATGTATTCACTGTTAATCCGTATTGTATATTTATTATATTAATAATAAATAAAAAATTAATAACTATTGAATAAATAAAAATTAATCATGAATTGGGATAAAAAAATTTGTATCTCAATTATATAAGTGTAACATTACTTTTTAAATAATTATTTTTATTTGTTAATTATTAAGATTTTTACCTTAATGTTAATTTTTTATATTTAAATATGTCAAATATTTATTAAATAATTAATTTTTAAAATTATTTATTATGCTATTTTATCATCTAATTAATTTAATTCTAACTCCGTCAATGACATATAAATTTTTTGAAAAAATAATATAATAGGTTTAATGTTGAAAGTATCTTATATAGTGGTTTTTTTAAAAAAACTTTAAAAAATTTAAATAATAGATAATATTATTTATATAGTAAAAGTATTAATACTAACTAATAATTACAAGTACAGATAATAAATTACTATGTATACAGATACTATTATGCAATTATTAAAACAAATTAATTACTTTAAATCCTTGCCATTGTGAAATGTGAATTACAAACTCAATTGTAATAAACCCTAAACAACAAGGATAGTATAGGAAAACATGCTTAAAAAATAAAATCATCACCTTCAACAGCACTGCGCTTCTTTTTCTTCACGGCCAGCACAAGGACTCGACGCTCACTCTCTGTTCACTGAGTCAGCTCGCTATATGACAAATAATTTATTAGGCTAGTACTTTTTTATTAAACGAAAAAGTTTTAAATATGTATGCATTGTAAATTAATTAAATATATCAATATTATTAATTTAATATATTATTTTCTATATATCAAATCAATAATATAATATAATAGCTAAATGTCCTCACCCAACACACTCGCTAGAGCCATGGCTAACAAACACCACCTCTCACTCCTCTTACTTACTCTGTCTCTCATCACCACCTCCGTCCACTCGCGATTCGTACCGAATTCCACGCCGTCCGATCTGATCTCCGATGGGATCAACCACCAGAGGGGCCCTCAGTACCTCGTCCTCAATCCGGTTGAGGCGGAGTCCACGTGCGAACAGACCTACGGGTTCCTGCCGTGCACTACGACGGCGTTGGGGAACTTGTTTTTGATCATTGTGTACGGATATCTCATGTTCGTGTCGGCTACTTATTTATCGAACGGAAGTGAGCTCTTGCTCGAGATTCTCGGCCCCGGTGTCGTTGGTGGACTCTTTCTCCCTATCCTGGGCGCGCTCCCTGATGCTATGCTCATTCTAGGTTAGAAAAAAAAAATTGTTTATATTTTAATTTTGAGTTTTTGGCTTCTGTTTTGTTTGTTTGGTTGCTGAAAAAGTGCGAGGAAAGGAAAGGTTAGTTACAGTTTTGGAACTTATATCTCTCTTTTATTGATGATAATCTGAAATTTGATTCTGATCTGTACGTGGATGAATATGTTTTTAATTGTCTGTTTGGCTGCCGAGACAGTGAAGGAATAGGATAGAATATTAAAAATGAGAAGAGTAAAGGACTTTGGAGTTAAAGCGACCAGTCCTCTGTTTTGGCACGGGGAGAAATGGAGATCTGATTCTAAGTTAAAAAATATATATTTAGCAAAAAGTATTATAGATTAGTATTTTATTTTGTTTTTGTCAATTTAAAATATCTACCTTTTTCATTTTGTTAATATTCGTATCATATAGTTTTTAAATATATTAATTCTTTTTATATAGGCTAGTTTATATAAAAGCTACCTCTTATAATTATTATTGAAAGTGAAAAAATACTCTTCAATTTTTCTTATATTGTGTCAGAGCTTCAATTGTAAATTATCTAATATGGTATCAGAGCTAGGTTATCAATTAGAGCCCGGATAAAATCAACGGTTATTCACAAATCAAGATGTTTCATAGTTTCAGTTAATTTTTGCTCTCTTTCTTTTTCAGTCTTTGGTTTTTTGTTTCTTTCCTTAGCATCCAAAATTGGTGCCGGTTATTCACAAATCAAGATGTTTCATACTTTCATAGTTTCAGTTAATTTTTGCTCTCTTTCTTTTTCAGTCTTTGGTTTTTTTTTCCTTCCTTCGCATCCAAAATTGGTGCCGAGATTGTTACAATTGCAATCCGCTGTCCAACACCGCATGCCGCCCACCGCCAACCTCCATCATCCAACCAGAAAGCCGAGACCACCATTCAACTCAAAAACCACCAGTGATCTCATTTGTACTCTCCATGCACCTCCACTTGTCGTCAATCGTTGTAAAATGGCCACAACCCGAGTCAGAGTTAGACCTCCTCTCTCATTGTTGCTATTTTCCAGTGAGTAAACAATGCCTGGCCCTTGACCTTCAGAACAGCCGGTGATTCTAACCCCACCGGATTAATGCTGATTCGATGTCGGATGCTCCCTCACACACCGTCTAACCATCCTATCGTCCAATCACCACTGACTCAATTTCCAATCATTTTTTGATGCGTTTTCTTTCATCACTTGATCTATCAATTTACGTCACTCCCTTGTCCGATCTACTCACCAATTGTTCAAAAGGATTTTTTCGCAAATAATTTAAAATTATTTTTGGATTATTTTGCAAGCTATTCAAAATTTTGAGGTCAGATTAAAATTTCTCAAAATCCTTTCTGGTTATTTTGCAATTTTCAAAAAGTTGTAGGGTCATTTTGAAAATTTAATTTCTTTGAGGTCCTTTCGTAATTTACCAATGGATTTGGGGCCTTTTTGAAATTTCTAATAATTATAAGGTTAATTTGAGATTTTACATAAATTAAGGATAAATTTGTAATTTCAAATTTATTAGGCAGATTTAATTATGAGTTTTTTTTTTTTTTTCGTGCCGCACTATGTTCAATTGCAATTTCTTCCTATTCCTTTGAATTTTTTAAAAGATTTTTGGGTTGATAATTTGATATTTTTGACTCAAGTGAAATATAGGAGATTTTTGGTTTATTGGACAAAGCCACCCAATAAAATTTTGGTGCTGTAATTCATCAAAAATTTTGGTCTTCGATAACTTTTGTTCTCTTACTATTCGTTTATGGTCTCTTGACAACATTGATGAGGTTTTATTTTTTTTTCTCTCTTTGGTCACAATTGTTGTATCAACGCATTTGCATTTGCAATGATTGTTTTCAATTGCTCTAATAACGCGTTTGCACTTGCATATTTGACTTTCTCAACGCTCTTGTTATTCTCCAATAACATTATCACCCTCCACCAACATTGTCTCTCTCTGACAATGGTTGTCTCCTCTAACAACAATTGTTTCTCACACGCACCATTATCGATTTTATTCGGTTATTATTATTTTTTTTTTAGTTTGCTTCTTAATTCAATTTGCAAACTCAAGTTATTTTCACCACCTTGAGTTTGAGAGGAAGTATTAAATTTTAGTATCTTATTTAGTCTTTATCAATTTAGGATATCTCCCAATTTAGAATATTTTTCATTTTGTCAACTTTTGTATTATAATTGTAGTTTTTATGTATTAATTCTTTCTATATAGGTTAGAGATTTAATACCTATATAAAGGCCACATTTTATAATTATTATTCAGAGTGAAAATACAGAGACTTTAATTTTTCTCCTATGGTATCAGAGCTTAAATTTTAAATTATTTAATAAAAGGAATGAAATTGGAACAGAAAGATTGAATTGTGAAGTATCAAAGGCTTGCACTTGATTTCAGGATCGAACTTTAAGGGAAATTTTTTTTAAAACAAAAATAAAAGTTAATGTCAAATGGAAGTAAATTGGAAGTCCTTATGCCATGTTTCATTTCTTTAAATTTACACGCTATTACTAATAAGCACTACTGATTCATATTAAAGGACTTATAGAGTCATTGCATATCTTGTACATAATTATTTATCTGTAGATTGGCTCATTTTTTTTTCTTTTACAGTATCTGGACTTTCTGGATCTGTAGAAACTGCTCAAAGTCAGGTCTCTGTTGGAATGGGCTTACTAGCTGGGTCCACTGTCATGCTCGTTACATTAATATGGGGATCCTGTGTTGTTGTTGGTAAATGTGATCTTCGGGAATCAGATTCAGTTGCAATAGATGGCCAGAATACCAAAGGATTTAACTTAACTGGTACGCTAACTCTACTAAAAACTTTCATAGGTCTTCTTTGATGAACTGAAGAGCAGTTCTGTTATGCATTATGTAGTATAGAAGCTTGAGGTAGCTGAAATTAACTTTGAATTATAGAACATACTTGGATTGGAATTCTGAAGCATTTTTCTTTAAATTGTATAATTTGTACAACTCTATAGGAGTGTCTTCAAAATCTTGAAACCCCCTCCATGTAGGAGCTGAGTCTGGCAGTAGCTTAATGGAGATGCCAGATGGAGGAGGAAGGGAGGGGTAAGAGAGATTAAACTTGAAAAGTAGCTATATAGTGATATTCTTTTATGAGAGCTCAGGATGCTGTTTCTGAACATTCACTTGAAAGCCTAAGTATTTAAAATTTCAGTTGTATCTAAACAGAAAAGCTAAATTTCTTTTTATTAGAGCGATATTATGGTGAATTTGACATCGAATTTGGAATTATATTGAAAACTAAATCTAATCGTAATCAGGGAGACAGAAGCTAGACACTTATCTCTTGTACTGAAACATTGTAGTAATTATGGCTTCTAATAATTTGAATTGTAAGCTGCACTAATTTGAGATTTACTTATATGAGGAAAGATACAAGACCCAAATCAATAGAAACCCTCCTTACTGTAGTAGGTTCCTTTAGAAAATGCAGTGGAGTTGGGGAGAAGTGAGAGGTAGTGGTGGTGGGACTGTTGTTAAAGGTGGGCTAGTTTTAGTTTTTTTGGGGAAATCAATGTTTCTTTCTGCTTATTGCTGTAGTTTGTGTTGGTGTGGGTATCTTTGATTAAATTCCAATGTATGATTTTCTAATCCAAAAAATAAATTTCTCCTTACAACAGGTACTGGTGTTAGTACTGATATTTGGACTTGCTATGCGGCAAGGATAATGGCTATATCCATCATCCCATTTATCATTGTTCAACTACTGCAGATCCTCAATTCAACTTCAGGAAGACACTTGGCAGTGTTGATTGCTCTTATTGTATCCGTTTCAATGTTGATTTCTTATTGCCTTTATCAGGTATTATTCTAAGCAACAGGTATAGCATCATGCGATTTGGTATATAATGGAAAACTTTATTTCTCTTATTTATTTGGGTTACCTGGATTCTAGAGACACTTCTTTATCAAGAAAAGCAGTCACCTATCATCATTTCGACCTCATCATTTACTATGAAAGCACTAAGAATACCATTCATCATAAAGAATTTTCTGGGTGGTGGCATTACACATAATGTTTCTAGTAATATTAAGTTTGCGCAATGGAAGTTAGGGGTGGACAAATTCAGTGGACCAAACCAATCAGTTCCACACATGTTAGAAAGAGTGACAAACGAGTGTTTCTCGAACACCAAGTAAGTAAATTGTTTTACATGGCGGTGAGAAAAATTTTGAAAACTGAGTAGATGCTTGCTCAGATTCAAGGCTGATTAAATGCTGAACTTCAAACCCCATCTTACGTAGCATAACATGTTGGCTTGATGCCTCTTCTATATTCTGGATGACTCCCCTTTTCTACTGGGGACAACTTTAGGAAATTTTGAAAGTATATATTGGTGATTGACTTTCATGCCATACGTATGTGCAGATCTTTCAGCCTTGGATTCAGAGGAGACGGATAGCTTTTGCGAAGCACAAGCATGTGATATCAGGAATTTTGAAACATCTGAGACAGCGTGCTTTGGGAAGGCTCCTGAATGATAGTGGAGAACCTAATGTAGATGTTATCAAAAAGTCAGTTTTTGTTTCTTCAAAACTATGAAAATATAAAAGTTTGTTCCTTTGATACTTCTTGCCACTTTGCCAGATAGTCTCACAATTACTGTGTTCTTATGACAGATTGTTCGATGCAATTGATGAGAATAAAGATGAACATCTTTCAGCTTCTGAACTAAAAGCACTGATCATAGGAATTCGGTTTGAAGAGATAGACTTGGATCAGGATGATGCTGTCAGCAAAGTCCTGAAAGACTTTGATACGTCTGATAATAATCAGATTGAAATCCAAGAGTTCATCAATGGTATTGAGAAATGGATTATTGAGGCAAGGGGAACTAGGATTGGTTCTGCTGATCCTGGTTCCCACACATCAAAATTTCTAGATGACTTTCACCAGGTAAGGTGCAGAATATTAAGTTCATTCTAGCTTTAGAGCTTGTTACTACCGAGGCTGTGACACTTGCAAATCATGTGCAGCAAACAAAGAGGGAGCATGATTTGTTGGGAGTGGAGGAAAGTGACGAGGTCGTCGAGGGTGTTGAAAACCCTAAGTGGACGTCCTTTAAAGCTGTTATGATGTTGTTGATTGGAACCATTATTGCAGCTGCATTTGCTGATCCTCTTGTAGATGCTGTTGATAACTTTTCAGTTGCTACAAGTATTCCTTCATTCTTCATCTCATTTATCGCACTGCCTTTGGCCACCAACTCAAGTGAAGCTGTCTCAGCAATTATTTTTGCCAGCCGCAAGAAGATTAGAACCGCCTCGTTAACATTTTCTGTGGTTTGTATTTTCATCTCTCCTTCAATCTTTTATTATATGCCACCATTGTATAAATTAGATAATTATCACGTAAAGTATTGGTCCTTAAGCAATTACAAGTACTTCAGGTGATTTCAGTTGCTTGGGTAGAAGCTAACAAGGAGTATGCCGGCTATTCCCTTGACAAGTCTAAATTACTATTTTAAAGTGTCTTATATCCTCGCTAATTTATGTATTTCTTGAATACTGCAGCTGTATGGAGCTGTAACAATGAATAACATTCTTTGCCTATCGGTTTTCTTGGCATTGGTCTACGTTAGAGGATTGACATGGGACTTCTCATCAGAAGTGCTTGTTATTCTTATTGTTTGCATTGTGATGGGTGCCTTTGGCAGTCTCCGGACCACCTTCCCCCTCTGGACATGTTCAGTTGCGTACATCCTTTACCCGTTCTCCTTGGCTCTGGTCTACGTCCTTGATTATTGTTTTGGTTGGTCGTAGATTATGAACTCAAATCATGAACCAGGGTTTTTGCCCTTTTTTTTGGTTGTTTTTTTCCGGACGATGTCTTCTTTGATATGGACTTGAGAGTTGGATTCAAAATTTAGGATGGTTTTTGGAGCAAGGCTACTTTTCTGTATAATCCAATTAAGCTGATACAACAAATAGTGATAGTTTTATTTTGTCCTGAAAAACAGTGATCCATTTCCGGAAACAAAACTCGTTTGGTTAGTATTTCTCAAAACTTGTAAAATTTCTTTAAAGAAATGTTTTCAAAATTATAACTAAAAAATTGCAAGCAATATATTAATTCCCCACGCCGCTAATCCAAATTGGATGTTTTCTAAATATGAAATAAAACTAATAACATCAGATGCAGGTGTTGACGGGATTTAACTTGTGTGGTAAGTGCATTATGCCCGTAAGGAGAAATGAAATGAGGTTGTCGAGGAAGCAGAATATTTCCAAGTGTTGATTTTTACCATCTTTTACGGTGTGGGCCGCAGGGTTTCATCACTGATATTACAAGTGCAATGAATGGTGAGATATAGGGACCCCAGCTGATCAAAGCTAGTACAAGCGCATCATCACATCCCCACAAGCACAACACACATGAACAAGTTTGTTACCAATCAAGTGCCTTCCTGACTCATCCACGAATCAAGGCAACAACCAAGTAAAAAGCAGACAAGCACAACCAACCAATTTTTGGCTTCACACAAATGTAACATCAAAACAAACAAATCTCCGTCTTCAGATCTTTCCTTTCTCTCAATCTTTCACATGGCCACGATCTGGGGTTCCTTTCATACTGAAACTAATTTCATTACATATGCTTTTGCAATATGTTAACTCAACTTGCAACTTCTAAGTTGCTTTGCTTATAACCTGTAAAATTATAATTGACAATATTGAACTTAATATTTCACTTTATGATGACTGCTTCACAAGTAAACAGCCTAAAGCCCAATGGAACAGCCAAATAAAATTTTTGCTTCATAAAAATATAACATCAAACCAAGCAAATCTACATGTCCCTATCTTCCTCTTCTCTCTTATCTTCACATGGACAAGAATTGGGGTTGTTATCATATTCTGGCTTACATATGCAAATTTAAAATATCAACCCCATCTGTAAAATTAAAGGAAAAAGGAAAACAGCTTCCTTGTATTCTCATAGCGAGAAACAAGTGGTCTAGTAGAAAAATGGGTACAAGGAATCTTCTATTTTAACAATTTATAACTTCAAATTGAGGTCAACACTTTCACCTACTTCACCACTGTTACAGCTGTTCATTGTGCTGGTTGCTTGGCCAGTTTCTGCCATTGATTGTGGGAAGAAGCTATAGTAAGGCTGTCTTTCATTTGGTCCCGGCCAGAGATTTGCATCTTCAACACTTCCCTATTGACAAATGATAGAATTAAACAAGAAATGTGAGTTGATTGTAATGAACATAACTTGAAAATAGAGGAATGAAAATTTGGTTTTAAATTATACTCACTTGATAAGGTAGTGTTTCAAAATCAGGGAATCCCTTGTTTTGGAAAGCTAGAAAATGTGGGGGGTGCTTCAATTTTGATTCTTGACACACTGAAGTAGTTGTGGGAGGAGCTAATGTGAGAAAACCCCCATTGATAACCGCATTTTCTCTGATGCTTTTCTTTGAATTATTAGGCTCTATAATAAAAGTTGGGCATGAAGAGCCTTCTCTAAATGGTTGGAAAACAAGAAAAGTTTGCGTAAACAGGATATACATACCACCAACATAAGGGACCAATTTGACTGATAAATTAATAAAGCTAACCTGGAAATTGTGTTACCAGGGTCGTAAATGAGAGTGTGCCCACTGCCACATGGAGCAGAGTCTTCTGATCTGCTGATTCTGGGATTAACACTGGGAAGAAATTTGTTGTGCATAGATGAGAGGCATGGTGGTTGATCTAGAGAGAAAGGATATGGCCTCTTCATGCCTATCATCTATAATAAATTTCCACCAAATTGATAGTTAAAAACAAAGATGAGATCTTTTCATATCACTTAGTTGCAGAAAAAAAAAGATTTAGTAAGAAACCAAAAAATTAGAATGTACAAGGGGATAAGAATGTATGCTGAACAAATAGAAGCAAAATTGAACATTTATACCTTCTCCTCTTCTGGCCACATAGGTGGATGATTGCTATAATAGCTTTGGTTTGAAGGGGGCTCCGTCTGAAAATTTAGTACAGATGATGATGAAATTGCGGATGACTCATACACCTAAACAAGTTCCATTTATCAATAGAAACAACAATATAATAAAAATCTAGAAAAATGCCCAATAAAAAAAAATTATCTTAGAAGCAAAGGAATGTCGTGCAAATTCCATACCGTTGAAGAAGAAGGACGCTGGAATTGTTGTGCTCTTTTCATCATGCTAGGGAGAGGCAAACTGGGGATTGACTCAGAAGGCAAAGCATTCAAATTTGACAGAAAAGCCAGCCCTGGATCCAACCCAGAACTCTCTTTCTCAAAGTTATACTCACTAGAATTATACAATTTATACACATTATTTCCAAGGCCTTGGACTGGAACACTTGACCACCCTATAGGGTTTGTCAATGGAACAGTGCTTGAATTCAATATTTCAATGTTTTGGACTGATGAAGAAGGCCTGAACATTGAATTTGGTGATGAAAGATCAGGTGGAAATGGAATATTTGAAGAAGAGCAAGGTTGATTTGAAAGGAGATAACTTGAAGTTGGCACTGAAAGGGTTGAAGGTTTGGTTGCAGACAAAGTTGACGATTGAGATGGTAAAACAGAGGTTGATGCAATAGCTGCATCTTTCTTTTGTTGCTCTTCTAGTCTAATTCTTTCAAGCTGAGCAACACCAAGTCCTCTTTGTGGGACTCTTTTGGGCTTTTGCCTTTTTGAAGATCTAACAAGATTTCCAACAACGCTACTACAATTACCACTACTACTATTGCTACACTTTTGGGTTTGATCTTCTTGAGCCATGTTCGTTATCTCCCATCTAATAATATATGTACACAGAAACACAAGATTTCAAGAAAAGTTTGGAACAAAGAGAAGGTACAAAGATTCAGAGAGGGACATAATAAATTCTGGTTTTTATTTCACCATGTTTGCATAATTCTTGAAAAAGTAACAAGTAAAGAGAGAGAGAATCAAATCTTCACGGAAAAAAACATGCACAATTTGAAATTAGAAATAGAGGATTACATGAGCAAAATCTAGTGGAATATCAACAGCTCCAGTTGAAAAAGATTACCCAAAATCTCGCCAAACCCATGAGCCTAGCCAACATTTCAGCCCCGCCCAAAAAAAAAAAAAGAAAAAAAAGATCACGAAGAGAGAGAAAGAAAGAATCTGAGATGTTTCAGATTTTTCTCCAAAACCCAGTTGTCTTGTTTGTCTGCGAGACAGATCAAATGAAAATTTATATATATAAATTGCAAAAGAAATACGAAATCAGAAACCCTCTCTCTCTCTCTGTTTTTTATATTTTTTTTGGTTTGAAATTTAAAAACCATGCAAAATGATGATGAAGAGCGAATAATATTGAATGGAATTATAATTTTGTCTAATAAATCGCCCAAATCCTCGCTCAAATCCAACTCCACATTTCAACGCTAGACCGACTCTCATGATAATGAAAGTGAGATTTTCTTTGTCGATATATCTCTAAAACTAGTTAAGAGACAGTTGAAGTAAAAGCAACGTCACCCTTTCGGCTTATGGTTTGTTTTTATGTTCAATTTCAAGGCAAATATCTTGCTGGCCTTTGCAGCTTTTGGACCCAAACATTACATGGGGTCCCGTGGGGGCCCCCTTCACACATGCATCAATTTCACCACCTCATTCGTAATTCAAACTCATACTCACTCGTTATGTTCGCATTTGCATTTCCCCCCTTCCCTTTTAACTATATATACATATCACAAATTCATTTTTGTTTTTTTAGAAACATATTGCTATTTCGTAAGTAATTAAAAGGAAAATGATCTAACCAAATCTTTACATCGAAAAATTTTAAAGTATATTTGGTTAACTTATAAAGCCATATTATTCGGAGATCTTGGGATAAAATTAATATTCACTTGATCTTTGCTATTTATAAGGCTCCTAATATCTTTGACAACCTATTTGATTTCCTTCGGAGAAGTTAGCTGCCCTTTAGCAAAATTAACAACATTCAAAACATTAAACTCCAAACTTATAAGCTATTAACTAAAGTTATTGTCCACTTGCAGTCCAAAGCACATAGCTTCTGTCTCTGCCACTTCAACATCTCCTCTAAAAATGCTTGAGCCAACTGCCATAGGAATAGGAACACCCTCATCATCTTTGATAATAACCCCAAACCCCACCTTGCTCTTGTCACAATTTATAGTTGTATCTGTAGGAGATTTGCTGTGTTCAAGTATATGTATGTGGTAATATATTAATTAAAAATATGTATTTAATATATATTTTAACGGTAATAGAATTTAAAATATAAAATTAATATATTAATTATATATTAATTAAATTAATATATAAATAATAAAATTAAAAAATTATTAACACGCGTAATATTTTACACGTATTTTTTTAGAATCTGCTTAAAGTTGTACTGAATGTCAATTTTAATTATCAACTTGATGAATTTAATAATTTAAAATAACATCTCATTAATTCAATATAAGATTAACACTTAATCCAATGACCGATTCAAAAACTATTACTCTTGTCTCTTTCAATGAAGTAAATTAAAATGGAAGTAATTCTTACTTCTTTTCTTTACAAGCAAATAAAATGGAAATAGGTAAAGAAAAGAAATAACCTTTTATTTCTTTTCCTTTTCTTTTCTTTCAATTGAAATCCTTTTCAATTCTCTTTATTTCCGTTTCACAAATCACACATATATATCTTTAATTCTATTAAAAAATTATTATTACAATATAATAATAATAAAATATACATAAGTGACTAAAAATAATAATATAAAAAAAATAATAATATAATATATATATATAATGCATGACAACTATCATGGATTATATATATTATATTATTATAAATAAAATATAATAAAATAATATATTATATTAAAGATATTTAATTATTTAATATTTAAATAATTAATATGTAAAATGACCATTTTACTCCTCATGAATAGTTATCAAGTATATCCCTTAACAGGTCTCATCAAATTCCACACTTAGATAAACTCAATGAAGGTTCACAATACGTCACGTGTCACTTTACAATTAATAAATAATAATTATTGACTAATTATTATATTTAACACTTAAATACTGACACGCACGCATTTTCGTGGTTACGTTGAATATTACCGAATTAAACAATTTAATCCAATACTCAGCCCCAGTACACAATGAGTACACTCCATATCGTGGGACTCCTTAGGTCCACGTCCAATTCGTCAAATGGAACTATTTCTATAAGTCTGTGAGCCATGCCCCACGCATATGTCACGAATATACAAATCAATGCATTGAACCATACAAATTGATGTTACAACGCATACGTATAGTCCTTCCATCATATATATCTTGGATGTGCGGGGATATAGATGCACACCGTCAAATCTCCATATGCTCATTTATAACCTATCTTCAGAATAATATCTCAATTGAACAAATGAGCAAAACTCTTTGCTATATTGTTTAACCCATGGAAACACCTTTCCAGGTTAACTGCTTACGGCCATAAGACTTTCCTGAGATACTATCTTGGAGCATGTAGATATATCACTCCCTATAAAAAAGCTGATGGATCCCGTATCTACACGCACCAAACTCTATGAGTATCGGATCATACCCAGCGACACCCAACGGTCAGACCATATAAGGTCTTTGATATACGTGGAACCAAAGCATGGTGGATCACTCACAAGCCCACCGTGGTGCTCAGGTCTGAAGACCACGTATACTACTCAACTCGAAAGGACCTTTCATTGACGGCAACATAGGATGTCTATTGGGATCCTCATGAGTTTGTTTAGTACTCAGTCCTAACTGAATACCTATATGCCTATACAATCTCTAAGATCTTGGTCAGTTAGGAATAACCAACTGTACCCTACAAATATAGACATACACTGATCTATATAAATTAATAGAATCTACTAACAGACCTGCGTTAATAGAAATAGATCAGGAACTATATATTTGAGAACATGCTTGTATAATGATATATCCTAGTAACTTATTGCAACTCTTGCAACTATATCATTATTAGCATATTCTGAGATCTTTGTCCTGTTACAGACAATGTTCTAACTCTTGGAATATTTGCTAACTCTTAGCACTAGTTTAAACTCCTTTAGACCGTATTCGAACTCCTTCAGATATAACAAAGTTTGTAGTGTAACAAGCAATAAACCATATAATTAAAAGGTAATTAGCGATATAACAAAATATACTCTGTATAGATATCAAATATTCATACAAAACTGGGATAACACGTAGGCATAACCCTAACAACATCAACATTCAATCTACACAAAACTGTCAATATGGGCTTTGGATCAACATCCTCATCAGTCTTTTCTCTAATGCCATGCTTAAAAAAAAATGATTTCAAAGAGTAGAAAGAATTATAAAAGGGTCTCTTGCAACCAATTGGTTTACTGAATCTTCTCAACTTTTCATTATAAGATTATTCTTGTTGTTCTAAACAGTCCAAATGATTATAACAAACCTTGTTGCTTCCTCTTTGGCTAATGTTGCAAATACATATTTGTTGAAAAGTTGTGCTTATGTGACATTCCATTATTGTGTGAATATTAATTTTTTAATATTTATACAATATATATTTCGAATAAATCGTTAATATTTAATTATAAGTGGTAAGATGCTTGTAACGTTTCAGATATTGTATGATCTGAAGGAGTTCAAATCTGGTCTAAATTTATTTAGACCAAGGTTAAGAGTTAACAATGCTAAGAGATCTAAATGCTAAGAGTTAGCTCTGCTAAAAGTTAATCGATTATAAGAGTCAGTAAAATCTAAAGAGTTAAAGTTTATCTATTAGGAACAAAGACATGAAGATATATTAGTAATGACATAGTTGTAAGGAGTTGCACATAGTGTTAGAAAATTTCATTGTTCAAATATATGCTCAAATTTAATGTTCTTGATCTATCTTCACTGATGTGGGTTTGTCAGGGAAGACCTTATCATATATAGATTATTATATGTCTATATATGAATGGTCCAGATTAGTTAATCTTAGCAAACCACAAACTTAGTGAAAGTTCGTATAGGTATACAGGTATTTAGTGAGGACTGGGTACTTGATGAACACTTGAAATTACACATTTAATAAGAGTTTTACATGATTGTTTTGTATTACTAGTGTATTTAATTTTCTTAACTTAAGTATGTTTACAATATTGTACTTAATTATCTTATAACTGTTTTGTGGCAGGTTCGGTAAAATAGGCATAACTTTCTACCTAAAGATCCAATTGAGGTGATTCTTAATCCTGTGCAGAGCTGACTCAATGGGCTAACATATTGTATTTCACAAAGCATTGGAAATTCGAGTGTTTAGAGGGTGAAAATTGGCCTAGAACGGAATTGATCTGCAGTACAGGCCCAGTTTGAACAGTTATCAGTATTTGGCCCATAACTATAGAAATACGTATCTAATACGTATGAGATCACTCAATTTGGAAAGATAAGAGCCTTATCTACAACTTTTATGTTTTGAGTGACAGCTAATTCGGATTACATCAATTCCAAATTGGATAATCAAGTGGGTGCCCAAGTGATAATGAATGCAAATTATTTTGCCACCATTCTTGACTTTCATCAACCAAGTGGTTCCCTCCAAATTTGTCTCGATTTATCCATGTTTTTCTATAAATAGGTGGCTTGTTTATGCCTAAAGAATGTAATTAGAAAGTTAGAATTTAGTTCAAAATACTTTTCCTTTGTATCCATTTCCTTGTACTATTATTTCTCTTGTTTACTATTAAGTCATGTTATTTCTTCTTCCATTTCTTTTCTTTTCATTTAGTTTTATTATGTCCAAATAATTTTGTTTAAGCTAAGGTGAAAGGGTGAAGCTCTTGGCAAGGTAATAAGATATGTTTAATATTTATTCATGAATTTAATGCTTCATTTTTAAGTTATGTAAATTTATATATGATGTATTTATTTTGTTTGTAGAATTAATACCATTTCTTCTAAAGTGGTGATTCTTGATTTATTATTGACAAACTTAATACTTGGCACAATAAATTATTGAAACCATTTACAAGTCTTGGTTTATATAACCTTTCTTGTAAAGTGGGAGTCTTAATTTATTGTAGACAAATATAAAGATTGGCATAATAAATACTTGAACCCATTTATAAGATTTGGTGTATAATAATTGAAAGAAATAAATACTAATCAATATATAAATGATAATGAACTTTAATTGCTATATTTTCCGGTTGGAACCTCCTTTGTGTGAGGATTCCAATTGAGTTATAAAAAAATAAAAAGTTAAATATATTCTTACTTCTTATGCCAAGAGTGAATCCCCGTAACCTTAGCTTTTTATTTGAATTGGTTAATTGAAATAATATTTACAAACATCTTATACTGCATTAATTATCTTTAAAGTGTTTATAATTTGTAATTTTAATTCTACTTCCCTGTGGATCGACCCCGTTCTCATCGGGTTATTTATTACTTCGACAATCCTGCACTTGGGAATAACTTCTATATTCTGGACGTGTCAAGTTTTTGGCGCCGTTGCCGGGGAGGTAACGTTAATATTTTGTTTTGTTATTGTTTGTTTGTTTATTTTATTTTCATGGAAGGCTGAGCCTCCTACTCGTTATTTATTATTCGTTTTATTTTTATTTTTATTTTTATTTTTATTTTTATTTTTTTCATGGAAGGCCGAGCCTCCTAACGTACTTTATTATTATTCTGTTTTTATTTTCGCGGAAGGCTGAGCCTCCTACTCTTTATTTCGTTTATTTATTATTTTTTTACATTTTATTTTAGTTTTTTTTTTTTTTAATTTTCATGGAAGGCCGAGCCTCCTAACGTACTTTACTTTATTTATTATTCGCCTTTTATTTTAGCTTTTTATTTTAATGGAAGGCTAAGCCTCCTACTATTTATTTATTAACTTTTTATTATATAATTTAACATCACTAATCTAACTTCTAATTATTTATCTTTATTTTGCTTTTAGTTTTACATATTTTATTTACTTGTATGTAATATTTTATTTTATTTACCTGTGTTTAATATTTTATTTGTATTATTGTTATTGTATTTTGTTTTGTTTCTTTTTATGAGCGGTTGGTTTCGAGATCCTAATTCTCATCGTTTAGTAAAAGGTAATTTCAAAACTTCCTTTGATAATTTGTTAAATTCTCCTTCATCTTCTCATTCTTCACCAAGTAACACCATGAGCGAAAATCAAATTGAGGGACTCATAGACCCAGGGGACAATCAGTCCCAACATAATAACCATAACCGACCTAGGACACTTAGAGACTATATGAACCCTACACGAACCGGTGCACCATCTTGCTTAATTTTTCCACCGGATGCAACGCATTTTAATTTTAAGCCAGGCATTATCCAACTTTTACCCACTTTTCATGGCTTAGATGCAGAGAACCCTTATCTACATCTAAGAGAATTTGAAGAAGTGTGTAACACGTATAATGATCAAAATTGTAGCATGAACACAATTCGACTTAAGCTTTTCCCTTTTTCTTTAAAAGATAAAGCTAAAACATGGCTACAAAACCTTAGGCCAGGATCCATTTCTTTATGGGACGAGATGCAACAACAATTCCTGAAAAAGTTTTTTCCCTCCCATAGAACAAATTCTTTCAAAAGACAAATCACCACTTTTGCCCAAAAATCAGGAGAGACCCTTTACCAATGTTGGGAAAGGTATAAAGAATTACTTAATACCTGTCCCCATCATGGTTTTGAAACATGGAGAGTAGTCTCAAATTTCTATGAGGGCTTAACACCCCAAGTTAGGCAAATGGTAGAAATGATGTGTAATGGAACATTTGAGGAAAAAGACCCAGAAGAGGCAATGAACTATCTTGACTTACTAGCAGAAAATGCTCAAAATTGGGACACTGCTGGTACCTGTGAGGCACCTAGCAAAAATCAAACCACTACATCTAGTGGGGGTATTTATCATCTTAAGGAAGACCATGACCTTCAAGCCAAATTAGCATCCCTTGCTAGAAAAGTCGAAACCTTAGAAATGAAAAAGAGTGGTCAAATAAAATCTGTTCAAGAAATTGTGTGTCACATTTGTGAAACCCATGATCACCCTACCAATGATTGCCCAACTTTGCCTGCATTTAGGGAATGTCTCCATGAACAAGCCAATGTTTTAAACACGTTCAAACGGTCAAACAATAACCCATATTCACAAAACTATAATCCTGGATGGCGAAATCACCCGAATTTTAGTTGGAGGAATGACACTCAAGCACAGGCTTCGCAACCACCTTTCCAACCACACCAAAACTTTCAAAATCATCAAGGTTATGCACCATATGTCCCACCTCCTAGGAAAAATCTTGAAGAAACCTTGCATACATTCATTGAAAAACAAGAGTCTGTTAATTCTCAAAATGCTCAAACATTTGCTGATTTGAAAGATACTCTTGCTAAATTTGCATCTGCACTGAACATTCATGAGAAAGGAAAATTTCCTTCTCAACCACAGCCAAACCCCAAAGGACAACATAACTCAAATGCATGTAGTTCAGGAAGCCAACACATGGATCAAGTTAAAGCAGTTATCACTCTTCGGAGTGGTAAAATTGTTGAAAAAGAAATTCCTGAACCTCATGAGAGCGATGAATCAATCTCTAAGGGCAAGGAAAGTGTTGAACCTACACTTAATGAAGAAAATACCAAACCTTCACCTCCACCCCCATTTCCTCATGCATTACGTAATACTAAGAAGATGAATTACAATCCTGAAATTTTTGAAATCTTCAAACAGGTAAAAGTTAATATTCCTTTACTGGATGCTATTAAACAGGTTCCATCTTATGCAAAATTTTTGAAAGACTTATGCACAGTAAAAAGAAAACTGAATGTGAAAAAGAAAGCATTTTTAGCTGAACAAGTAAGTGCCATTCTTCAAAACAATAATTCTTTGAAATATAAAGACCCTGGTTGTCCTACAATTTCATGTATTATTGGAAGTCATAAAATTGAACAAGCCTTACTTGATCTTGGTGCTAGTGTGAATTTATTGCCATATTCAGTTTATCAGCAGCTCAATCTCGGGGAGTTAAAATCAACATCTGTAACTCTTTTACTTGCTGATAGATCAATAAAAGTACCAAGAGGGACAGTGGAGGATGTCTTAGTTCAAGTTGATAAATTCATATATCCTGTGGATTTTATCGTCTTGGACACAGAACCTGTCAAAGGATGTAATCCGATACCTGTTATTTTAGGTCGTCCATTTTTAGCAACTTCTAACGCTTTGATTAATTGCAGGAATGGAGTAATGAAGCTTTCATTTGGAAACATGACACTTAAACTCAATGTTTTTAATATGTGTAAGCAACCATATGAAGAGGAGGATGAAAGTGAAGAAGGTGACATGATTGAAACGATTGTGGAGGATCATATTCAAAAAGGGAGTTCTACCGATCCCTTAGAAATGTGTTTAATAAATTCATTTGAGTCAAATATACAATTAGATCCTGAAATCTCTGACATATGTTCTTTACTTGACTGTGCACAGGTGATTGAAAATAAAAGATGGAAACTAAAGTTTGAAGAATTGGGAGAAAATGAGGATAAAAAGAACGAAATTTTAAAGTTGGAGTTAAAACCTCTGCCTGAAGGACTGAAATATGCATTTCTTGGAGAGAAACAAACTTACCCAGTGGTAATCGCTTCTACACTCACAAGTGAACAAGAAGATAAGTTGATTGAATTATTGAAAATGCATAAAAATGCAATTGGGTGGACTTTAAAAGACATAAATGGTATTAATCCTTTGATTTGCACACATAGAATACACCTAGAGGATAATGCCAAAACTTCCCAACAACCTCAAAGGAGATTAAATCCACATATGAAAAAGGTAGTGAGAGCTGAAGTTCTCAAATTACTTGAAGTAGGAATTATCTATCCGATCTCAGATAGTAAGTGGGTAAGTCCTACTCAGGTAGTACCAAAAAAATCTGGAATCACAGTCATTGAAAATGAAAAAGGTGAGTTAATACCAACTCGAGTCTCATCTAGTTGGAGGATGTGCATAGATTATAGAAAATTGAACTTGGCCACTAGAAAAGACCATTTTCCTTTACCATTCCTTGATCAGATTATAGAAAGAGTAGCAGGACATCCCTACTATTGCTTTCTAGATGGTTACTCTGGCTATTATCAAATTCCTATAGCACTAGAAGACCAAGAAAAGACTACATTCACATGTCCTTTTGGAACCTTTGCTTTTAGAAGAATGCCCTTTGGACTTTGTAATGCCCCAGCAACATTTCAGAGATGTATGTTAAGCATTTTTAGTGACATGATTGAGCATTATTTAGAAGTTTTCATGGATGATTTAACTGTGTTTGGAAATTCTTTTGATAATTGTCTTGAAAACTTAGAAAAGGTCTTAAAAAGATGTGAAGAAAAGAGTCTTGTATTGAACTGGGAAAAATGTCACTACATGGTTACTTCTGGAATTGTTTTGGGACATATAGTATCTTCTAAAGGAATTGAAGTGGATAAGGCAAAAGTCGAACTCATTACACATTTGCCTCCACCAAAAACAGTCAGAGAAGTCCGATCCTTTTTAGGACATGCTGGATTCTATAGGAGGTTCATAAAAAACTTTAGTGCTATATCTAAACCTCTTTGTAACCTCTTAGCAAAAGATGTATCATTTAAGTGGACTCAAGAGTGTCAAAATTCATTTGAAAAATTAATCGGCCTCTTAACATCTGCTCCTATCATACAATCTCCTGACTGGTCTTTACCTTTTGAGCTCATGTGTGATGCTAGTGACTACGCTGTTGGTGCTGTATTAGGACAAAGAAAGGAAGGTAAATCCTATGTAATTTATTACGCGAGTAGAACTTTAAACAGTGCACAAATGAATTACACAACAACTGAAAAAGAACTACTTGCTGTAATATTTGCATTAGACAAATTTCGTTCTTACTTAATTGGTTCTTCAACTATTGTATTTACTGACCATGCTGCTGTAAGGTACTTAATGTCAAAACAAGATGCAAAACCAAGACTGATTCGATGGATTCTATTGCTTCAAGAATTTATTATCACTATCAAGGATAAGAAGGGAGCTGAAAATGTTGTTGCAGATCACTTATCAAGACTCACACCAGATTCATCAACAGAAATAACACCTATTAATGATTCTTTTCCCGATGAATTTTTATTTTCTACTGTTACAATGCCCTGGTATGCTAATATTGTTAATTTTCTTGTAACAGGAGAAATGCCACCTCAATGGAATGCTCAAGACAAAAGAAAATTTTTAACGGAGGTGAAAAAGTTTTATTGGGATGATCCTTATCTCTTTAAATATTGTCGTGATCAAATATTTCGAAGATGCATACCCGACAATGAGGTAAATAAAGTTATTGAATTTTGTCATTCTGAAGCATGTGGGGGACATTTCTCATCAAAGAAAACAGCTGCAAAAATCTTACAGTGTGGATTTTATTGGCCCACTTTATTTAAAGATACACATGCATTTTGTGTAACTTGTGAAAATTGTCAAAAGTTGGGATCAATTTCAAAACGAAACATGATGCCTTTGAACCCCATTCTTGTTATTGAAATCTTTGATTGTTGGGGGATAGATTTCATGGGACCATTTCCGTTATCATTTGGATTTACGTATATCTTAGTTGCAGTAGATTATGTCTCAAAATGGATTGAGGCTATTCCATGTCGACATAATGACCATAAAACAGTCATGAAATTTTTGAAAGAAAATATCTTAAGTCGATTTGGAATCCCTCGAGCCATTATAAGTGATGGGGGTAAGCATTTTTGTAATAGACCATTTGAAACATTAATGAAAAAATATGGTATTACTCATAAAGTTGCCACCCCTTATCATCCTCAGACAAGTGGACAAGTTGAATTAGCAAATAGGGAGATAAAACAAATTTTAGAAAAAACTGTAAACCCAAATCGCAAAGATTGGTCTTTAAGACTAAATGATGCACTGTGGGCTTATAGAACTGCTTTTAAAACTTCATTGGGTATGTCTCCCTATAGGATAGTTTATGGAAAACCTTGTCACTTACCTGTGGAACTTGAGCATAAAGCCTACTGGGCTATTAAAACTTTCAATGAAAATCTTGATTCTGCTGGACACATACGTAAATTACAAATAAATGAACTTGAAGAATTGAGAAATGATGCATATGAGAATTCAAAAATTCATAAAGCTAAAATTAAAGCCTTTCATGATAAAAAAATTCAGAGAAAAACATTTGACACTGGTCAGAAGGTTTTGCTTTATAATTCTCGACTTCACATATTCCCTGGAAAATTAAGATCAAGATGGAGTGGCCCTTTTATTGTGAAACATGTGTACCCTTATGGAACAATTGACATTGAAAATCCTAGAAATGGGAATGTGTTTAAGGTAAATGGGCAAAGACTCAAGCCGTTTCTAGAAAACCAAGCTTTTCATGAAGAATTTACGTTCCTGTCGGATCCTTGTTACAAGACTAATTAATCTTTTTTTTATATATTTACATATTTATATATATTTATTCTTCTTTTAACATTTTTTTTTTTACTTGCAGGTTAATTTAGTAGTTTTGTTAAAGTTTTGTTTTGCACCCCGGTTAAGTGGCGGATAACGGTACTCCGTGATATTTCAAATCGGTTTTGTCAGTTTCCCATAATTACTGATATCTTCTCTTCTTCCCCCTTTTCTTAAAAAAAAAAAAAAAATGGATGACATTCTAAAAAATTTGAAAAAGCGTTTTCCCTCATTGCCTCAAAATTCCTTGAAGAAAATTTACCAAGCAAGATGTGAAAGATTAAGGTTATTAATGATTATGAATATACCTGTTGATTTACGTTGGTTAATTGAAGCCAAAGTTAGGTTGACAGGTGAATTTTCAGACTCATTAATTTCCTACATGCCTGGCTTAGGTAAAAGCTCTTTTTCAAAAAAACGAAGAGCAAAACGATTAAATGTTTGTTACAAGTGTGCACGCACGACTTGCAACACACGTTGCCGCACTTTAGGAATGGTGTCTGTAAATCGTGAAGATAAAATTAGGTTCATTAAGGATGGCCTGAGTAAGGAGTCTTTAGATAATATCTTATCGACTCTTGAGACGCATCCTAGTGGATATGTACATATTGCAATTCATGAATTATGGGACATATTCCTAAAAGAACATGAGCGGTACAGTCTCGGGAATCTGACTTTAAAAGACCCTGTTTGCCAATTTATAAGAAAATTGGATGGGAAGCCTATCCCCGACCCATAGAGGGCGTTTAAGCCGTTACTGGACGTAAAATCAGAGGAAGATGTGAGCCACAATCACAACTACTTGTATATATTTACTATAGCTGTTATTTTTAAATGTTTCATTTCAAACTCAAATGTCTTTTCAATAATCAACCACCTATAATCCTTTTTGAAAATTTTGCATTTTAAGCCGACAACCCATGTGACTTTTCCAGCTAACAAATTGAAAATTGGTAAAAGGTATTGAATCTTGTACTTCAAGCCAATAGCCATGTGATTTAACTTTGCAATACCTTTTGGCTCTATAAATACATTGCATTATTTCTGCATCTTTGTACAAACTCAAAATCATTCAAGAGAGAGGGTGAGTGTAATCATGGAAGGATCATCAACTCGTAAATTCACAAAAATTTGTGTCTTTTGTGGATCCAGCCCTGGAAAAACTAGTGAGTTTATAGAAGCAGCAGAAACCCTTGGTAAGATGTTAGCTGAGCGCAATATTCATTTAGTATATGGGGGAGGTAGTCTTGGATTAATGGGACGTGTGGCAACCGCTGCACAAAATAATGGCAGTCGAGTTTTGGGTATCATACCAAAAGCTCTAACTGTTGGAGACATTGTAGGAAAAACAATTGGGGATGAGTTACAGGTATCATCAATGCATGAACGAATTTCTTTTATGCTTCGTAATGCTGATGCCTTCATAGCTCTACCTGGAGGTTTCGGAACATTGGAGGAAATTTTTCAAATTGTCTCATGGGCACAATTGCAAATCCATAAAAAACCCATTGGTTTGTTAAACGTTGATGGTTTTTATAATGGGTTGTTATCTTTTCTTGACTATGCGGTGGAAAAACAATTCGTCTCATCTGCAGCACGACAAATCCTCATTTCTGCTTCAACTGTTGATCAGTTACTCGATGAACTACAAGCTTTTACACCTCTATCTGATCCAACAATGAGTCAGATAGATTGGTATACTGATAACAGTGAAAAGAAACGCAGGATAGATTTGACGCTTCGTTTGTAGCCTATCTATTTCTATGTATTTTTAAGCTTTTTTGTGTGGCTTGTTTTATTTTATTTTTTTTTTTGTGTGTGGCTTGTTTTATTTTGTTGCAGGTTTAATTTTCAATAAAAGATGTTTCAGGTGATATCTTCTATATTTTACTCTTTCTATATTTTGACATTGAGGACAATGTCTCAATCTGGTTGGGGGGAGGATAGTTGATATATAATGTTAGTGTTAATTATTTTATTTTGTTGTTGTTATCACTTTGTTATGTAAAAAAAAAAAAAAAAAAAATATCATGAATGGCGTGAGTAAAATGTTCATTTATGTATTCTTGAGACGCATTCTAGTTCTAGAATGGCAGAGTAAAGAGTACATTATAAACTTTTGAAACACATTCTAATTGGTTTATTTTTAATGCATTTTATGTATAATTGTTTGTTGCTTAAGTTTTTGGTAACTCTTGCGTAAATAAATTTGTTTTATTATCGATGTATGATTTCAAAATTGTTTAGTTTAAATCACTTTCTCTATTTAGGTTACTAAAGAATAACTTCTGAAATTATTTCTTGAGAACAATACTAAGCCTTGTGGTAAGATGGATGATTCAATATATATAGCCAAGAGAATTTCCATGTTTAAGTATACATATTATTTTCTAAACTCACATATCTTTTGTGAGTGAGTGGAGAGGTTTGAGATAACAGCTTACGAACTTTCATTGATCCTTTGAAATGGTTAATTTTTATTTGGAATGACATTATTTGGGATGATGAATGATTTGGTTGCTTAGCTGAAGGATAAAAAAAAAAAAAAAAATTAGAAAAGTATTATGGTGATAAATTGCTCTTATGTTATAATGATTCCTTATGTCTTTCAAAAAAAAAAAAAAAGAGTAAAAAAATTTAAAAAAAAAAAAAAAAAAGAAGTCAATTCAGTTCAATAAAGTCTTCATTCAATTTTAGAAGACTAAAGTCATTAGGAAGCAATCTTATCACCGAATTCTATATTCGTAAGATTCGCATTAAATAATTAAAGTCTTGAAGCTGGCATTTGACAATAATGGTTTGACTCTAAATATTTGATTTTCCTATCTTTGGATCAATGTTAGTTTGTCTGTCTGTCCTTAAATGTAACTTTTTCTTGAGCGATTATCTGTTTTCCAACTCCATGAGTGAAATCCTAAGTCATTAAACAAATTATTTACCTGTAAGGATATGGAGTTGAGGCTTTTACTTGGAACATTTTTAAGGCTATATATGTTGTGGTTTGTGGTAAGAAGGCTTTGGCTTAATTCACACACACACAAAAATATTTTTGGAAGTTATGATTGAAATAACCTTTATAGCGATTGTGATTTTAAAACTGACGTTTTGTTTGAAATACTTAGGTAGTGTTCAAATTTTATTTATGCTCGAATTGCTAGGGACTAGCAATAAGCCAGTTGGGGGGTGTGATGAACACTTGAAATTACACATTTAATAAGAGTTTTACATGATTGTTTTGTATTACTAGTGTATTTAATTTTCTTAACTTAAGTATGTTTACAATATTGTACTTAATTATCTTATAACTGTTTTGTGGCAGGTTCGGTAAAATAGGCATAACTTTCTACCTAAAGATCCAATTGAGGTGATTCTTAATCCTGTGCAGAGCTGACTCAATGGGCTAACATATTGTATTTCACAAAGCATTGGAAATTCGAGTGTTTAGAGGGTGAAAATTGGCCTAGAACGGAATTGATCTGCAGTACAGGCCCAGTTTGAACAGTTATCAGTATTTGGCCCATAACTATAGAAATACGTATCTAATACGTATGAGATCACTCAATTTGGAAAGATAAGAGCCTTATCTACAACTTTTATGTTTTGAGTGACAGCTAATTCGGATTACATCAATTCCAAATTGGATAATCAAGTGGGTGCCCAAGTGATAATGAATGCAAATTATTTTGCCACCATTCTTGACTTTCATCAACCAAGTGGTTCCCTCCAAATTTGTCTCGATTTATCCATGTTTTTCTATAAATAGGTGGCTTGTTTATGCCTAAAGAATGTAATTAGAAAGTTAGAATTTAGTTCAAAATACTTTTCCTTTGTATCCATTTCCTTGTACTATTATTTCTCTTGTTTACTATTAAGTCATGTTATTTCTTCTTCCATTTCTTTTCTTTTCATTTAGTTTTATTATGTCCAAATAATTTTGTTTAAGCTAAGGTGAAAGGGTGAAGCTCTTGGCAAGGTAATAAGATATGTTTAATATTTATTCATGAATTTAATGCTTCATTTTTAAGTTATGTAAATTTATATATGATGTATTTATTTTATTTGTAGAATTAATACCATTTCTTCTAAAGTGGTGATTCTTGATTTATTATTGACAAACTTAATACTTGGCACAATAAATTATTGAAACCATTTACAAGTCTTGGTTTATATAACCTTTCTTGTAAAGTGGGAGTCTTAATTTATTGTAGACAAATATAAAGATTGGCATAATAAATACTTGAACCCATTTATAAGATTTGGTGTATAATAATTGAAAGAAATAAATACTAATCAATATATAAATGATAATGAACTTTAATTGCTATATTTTCCGGTTGGAACCTCCTTTGTGTGAGGATTCCAATTGAGTTATAAAAAAATAAAAAGTTAAATATATTCTTACTTCTTATGCCAAGAGTGAATCCCCGTAACCTTAGCTTTTTATTTGAATTGGTTAATTGAAATAATATTTACAAACATCTTATACTGCATTAATTATCTTTAAAGTGTTTATAATTTGTAATTTTAATTCTACTTCCCTGTGGATCGACCCCGTTCTCATCGGGTTATTTATTACTTCGACAATCCTGCACTTGGGAATAACTTCTATATTCTGGACGTGTCAGTACTGAATAGACTCAATGAGAATCTCCAATATGGGTATTTAATAGGGACTGGGTACTGAATCGACTCAATGAGAATCTCCAATAAACATCCTATAAATTTTTCAATAAAGGGTCATCTCAAGTTTAGTTATATTTGTGATCCTTTGACTTGAGTACCATGGTGGGCATATGAGTGATCCACCATACTTAGATTTCACACATGTCAAAGATCTTTCATGGTTTGATCATTAAGTGTCATTAGATATGATTCAATGCTCATGGAGTTCGGTGTGTGTAGATATAGAATCTGTTAACTCATTAGTGAGTTATATATCCTAATGCTCTAAGATTATATTTCAAAACGTCTTTTGGCCATAAGTAATAAACCTAAAAAATTATTTTCTGTGGGATAAATAATATCGTAAAAGTGTTTACAGATATTGTTTATTGAAATACAAATCTGGAGATAAGTTTAGGGTTGAGCATATGAAGACTTAACAGTGATGATCTATGTCTTTGATCTTTCAAGACATATTTAACTGAAGGATTATACGAATATTTAAACTTGTATGGTTTAACATGCCGTATTATTTTTTTCTATAATATGTGTGAGGGGGCATTATTTATAGACTTACAAAGAAGTTTCGTAAGACAAACGGATGTGAATCTAGAAAGTCTTACTATGTGAAGTGTACTCATTGTGTAATGGGGTAGCGCACCGAATCGAATGGTTCTATTTGGGAAGTTCTCAGAAAGCAGAAATTATTTTAAGATCTCTTGGAGAATTGACAAGGCTAAAGTGTTAAGCCTAAAATATTGGCAAGTAAGATTTGTCACTTCATCCCCTAGTTAGTTGCCATATGTCATGCCATTAACTTGCAATGGCATAACACATGGCAAGTGGCAATTTATTGCCACTAAATGAGACCAATCCGACCAAATTATTTCAAGAGGCGGCTATTGAACAAGGCATGAGCTTTGTTATGCTTAGGTGCTACCAATAGATGGCAATTGAAATGTTAATCATTAAGCATGTTGTGGAAATTGCATTGTCATGCTTTAATAGCATAATTTCTCTTACTTAATGAGACTTTTTTCAGGGGCAAAAAATGGCACTTTTTGACATGAGTCTTGAAAAGCTAATATGGGTTAGTGGATTTCGCTCGTTATGGTCATAAGCGTTGGTTTATCGATCGTTAGGGCATAGGTGCCAGCTCCGAGATGATGAACAGAATGAAACCGCACTGGAATGGATTGATAGAGGCAAAAAGTTTACAGTCCGGTTCCTGTAGAGTTAGTCACATTCTGCCTGGATTCGGCACCATCAATTCAAAGGAATTCGTCTTGACTAGGCACGAAATAGAGTCTTGGGAATCTGTCTTGAGCAAACATTGCATCTTGGTCATCTCATGATTGTTGATCGATTCAATCCCGTAACTTGGCTCAATCTTGGTGGGATATAAGGGAGGACTTCTTTTTTGCCCTTTTTCTGCTCCTTGGAATCTCTGCATATGGAATATAAGGAAGTTTACTTGACTAAACACACGATGTGGGGCTCTATGCTAATAGATTGTTACCTTAAGATAGCTATATTTTGTTAATTTAACAAATATTTTGGCCACCAATTTTAATTATATTTAACTACTTAAAGAACATTTGCCACCATGCTTTTTGGCAAAGCATGATGTGAATGTTTTCATGCTTGTAGCATTTTGACACCAATTGTATTTTAATTTGACAATTTGGGCAGCAATTTTTCCTATATAAAGATGCTAAGTTCATTTGCTAATAAGAACATATGAAGTAAAGTGCATAAAGAAAATAAATATAGTTTAGGCCTAAAATACTCGAAAACAAAAGTTACTTCAAGTAACAAATTCTTGCTGAGAAAGTAAGGCTGTCATTCTAGCTTAAAGTATCACACTACGTTCTCGATTAGAATTTTTGAAAGCACGCTTCAAATGTGATATCCGTTTTATCTCATTAGTGTAATAAGATATGCTTTTATATTCCACTGTGTACATTATGCATGTTTGATGTGTAAATTAAAAATAAAATATATACACTCATCCAACGCACAACACACTAACAATATTGCAGAACATACCAAATTTCTTTGACTTGTAAGTTTTCCAATAGTTTTGCAAAGTTGGTGCAATTCTAAATATTTTTAGACTTTTATACCAAACAAGGCATGAGAAATACTTTCCACCTTTTTATAGCATCTAACACAACTATTTATTATTCTCCTAAATGCTCAAGAGAAACCTAGTGGCAGTATATTGTTCATAGTTCTCTAGAGGGACTTTCTGAGGAACTGAACAATCCCAATGCACCTCTAAATTATCTTAGAGTCATCACTTGATTTTGGCTCATCTGTATACTTCAAACTGCAAGCTAAGTGGTAACCATTCTTTATTGAAGACTCTCATCTTTTGTCATAATGCCAGCATAATGAATCCTCTTCTTCTGTTAAAGGTAACTTGATCTTTTTAATTAATTCAACATCAATTTCCAAAAAATATTACTCCAGGTTTTCCTCATTCTAACTTCTATCTTACTTTATCAAGACCTCTACTTTACTATTGTTTCGAAGAATATGTGGGAATATGGCTTGTAGATATACACTTTAGGAATCCAATTACTCCTATAAATTTCCACCTTTTTGCTATTACTAATAAGCTACTTAATTCTTTTATTCAATAATCTCCTTCCCCATAATAAACTCCTTCATATGGAGAAAGGATTCTATCCAAGGTTTGCTTCTCCAAAACCCTATGTCTGAAATATCTTACAATCAAAACCTTAGCTATTAAGGATTCTGGATGTTGTTTTATCCTCCATTCCTACTTAGCCAATATTAAAGTAAGCAATGCCTCTAAATCCAAGCCTTCCCTTGTTTGTGTTTTTGTACAGATTCTTTCAACTTCTTATTCTGATTTTCTAATGCACCCTCCCAAAACTTGGCCAACACTTTCTGGACATTTTCACATAAGCCCCTTGAAATTTTGAACATTGCAATTGCATATGAATGGATTTCTTGAGCCACAGCTTTTATCAGGATTTCTTTACCCCCTACTTGAAAAAATAAATCTTATCATGTTATCCTCTATATCTTGCCATCCTCTTACTTTGCAAGATATTCTTAATTTAAGATCATAAAAAAATGTCTCTTATTTCACCTACCATTGAAGGCAGCCCAAGATACTTTTCTTTATGTGTCACTTTTTTTTAATTGAAAATAAATCTTAAATAGAGCTTATTCATAGACATGTTAGGGCTTACAAAGATGGTGGATTTATCATAGTTTAAAAGTTATCTTGATACTAAGGAGTAGCTGTCAAATATTTGCCTTAAAGTTATATGTCCTTGCTTGGTGGCTTTCACACATACAAGGTTATTATCAACAAACAAAAGATGAGAGACAGACAAACAGCTGCTATACTTAATACCCTTTATCTGATTCCTAGATTCTGTTAGTTGCAGTAGTGAAAAAAGCCTTCAGCATACATGAGAAAAAGATACAAAGAAATGGACAACCTTGTCCAAGGCTTCTTTGAGTATAAAACCAGCCTCTGACTTCACTATTAATCCGCATAGAGAAAGAGACAGTAGAAATGCATCTTATAATTAAATTCATCCACAGTTTCTAAAATCCTAACCTCACTACAATGCTTTCTAAGAACCCCAATTCTACCTTATCATATGCTTTACTGATATCCAACTTTATAGCCATATATCCTTATTTCCCTTTTCTTTTTGTTTCTAATTTTATGAAGATACTCATAGCCCACTATAATATTAACATTTATCAGTCTATTAGAAAGAAAGTGAGGAAATCATAGCCCCTAACACATGCTTCAACCTATTAATTATTATCTTAGCTATATTTCTATAGCTAAAATTACACAAACTTATTGGTCTAAAATTTGAACGTTTTTAGAGGTTGACAATTTTAGGGATTAAGACAATATGAGTATGATTGAATGGTGTGGGGTCATCTTGATGATTTAGCACTTGTAAGCAGGTGATGATTATATCCTCTCCTACACTTTGCCAATGTTTTTGGTAGAAACTAGTAAAAAGTTCATCTGTAACTAGAGCCTTAATTGGTTTCAAATACCACACAGCTTTCATCACCTCCATCTTTATAAAAGGTTTCATTAGATGATCATTCATTTTCTTTATAACCTTAGTCCCCAAGACCTACAAAGCTTTCATAATGTTCTTCTTCGATGGCCTGGATGAAGAAAACAAATTAGAAAAGTAACCATAAATGATGTTATGAACATCTTCTCATCATCATCCACCTAGACTCCTTCTTCATTCAAAATACCTTTGATTGTATTCTTCCTCTTTTTTTTTGGTAGCTACAACACGAAAAATCTTTATATTTAAATCCTCATCTTTCAATCACCGTGGTTTTGCTCTCTGCCTTAAATTTACTTCATCTTCATGTAACATATTGTCTATCTTCCTCTCTAGTTTCATAATATTGTTTGTGTTTTCATATTATTGGTCTAGATATAGTACTAAATTTTTTTTATGAACTTTCTATAAAATCTAGCATATCCTAAAAAGGATTAGACTTCTATGACTATTTTTTATGAGGGCAAATGAGCAATGAGTTTGACTTTTGTCTTATCCATTTTAATTCCTTTAGAAGATACTATATGTCCCAAAATAATTTCAGAAGTGACCACGTCAAGACATGTTTTTCAATTTGACACAAGACCATTTTCTTCACAACTTTTTAAGACTTTTTCTAAGTTTTCAAGATAATTATCGAAAGAATTTTCAAACACAGTTAAATCATCCATGAAAACTTCTAAATAATGCTCAACCATATCACTAAAAATGCTTAACATACATCTTAAAAATATTATTGGGGCATTACAAAGTCTAAACGGCATCATTCTAAAAGTAAAGGTCCCAAAAGCGCATGTGAATGTAGTCTTTTCTTGGTCCTCTAGTGCTATAGAAATTTGATAATAGCCAAAATAATCATCTAGAAAGTAATAGTAGGGATGTCCTACTACTCTTTCTAAAATGTCAAGGAATGGTAAAGAAAAATGGTCTTTTCTAGTGGTAAAGTTCAACTTTCTATAAGCTATGCACATCCTCCAACTAGATGAGACTTGAGTTGGCATTAACTCACCTTTGTCATTTTCAATTACCGTGATTCCAAATTTTTTTGGTACTACCTGAGTAGGACTTACCCACTTACTGTTTAAGATAAGATAGATGATTCTTACTTCAAGTAATTTGAGAATTTTAACTCTTACTACCTCTTTCATATGTGAGTTTAATCTCCATTGAGTTGTTGGAAAATTTTGATATTATCCTCTAAATGTATTCTATGTGTGGAAATAAAAGGATTAATATCTTTTATGTCTTTTAAAGTCCACCTTATTGTATTTTTATGTGTTTTCAATACTTTAATTAACTTACCTTCATGTTCACTTATGAGTGTATAAGAGATTACCACTAGGTAAGTTTGTTTCTCTCCAAGAAATGCATATTTCAGTCCTTAAGGTAGAGGTTTCAACTCTAACTTTGAAATTTTGTTTTGCTTATTTAAATCAAATGAATTCATTAAACATATTTTTAAGGGATTGGTAGAACTCCGTTTTTGAATATGATCCTCAATAATCATTTCAATCATGTTGACTTCTTCACATTCATCCTCATCTTCATGTGGTTGCTTACACATATTGAAAACATTGAGCTCAAGTGTCATGTTTTCAAATGAAAGCTTTATTACTCCATTCCTATAATTAATTAAAGCACTAGAAGTTGTTAAATATATATGACTCAAAATAATAGGTATCAAATTACATCATTTTACAGGTTCTGTGTCTAAAATAATAAAATTTATAAAATATATGAATTTATCAACTTGAACTAAAATATCTTCCACTATCCCTCTTGGCACTTTTATTGATTTATCGGGAAGTAAAAGAGTGACAAAAATTAGTTTTAACTCACTGAGATTAAGTTGTTGATAAACTGAATATGACAATAAATTCACACTAGCACCAAAATCAAGTAAGGCGTGTTTAATTTTATGACTTTCAATAATGCATGAAATTGTAGGACAATCAGGGTTTTTGTATTTCAACGCATTATTGTTCTAAAGAATGACACATACTTATTCAGCTCAAAATGCTTTTTTTTTTACATTTAGTTTTCTTTTTATTATGCATAAATCCTTCAAAAAATTTGCATAATTTGGAACTTATTTAATAGTATCCAATAAAGGAATATTAACTTTTACCTGTTTGAAAATTTTAAAATTTTCAGGATTGTGATTCAACTTCCTAGCATTACGTAATACATGAGGAAATAGGGGTGCAGGTGAAGGTTCGGTGTTTCTTTCATTAGGTATAGGTTCAACAATTTTCTTACCCTTAGATATTGATTAATCATTCTCATGAGGTTCAAGAATGTGTTTTTCAATAACCTTATCGTTCCGAAGAGTGATAACCACTTTAACTTGGTCTATGTATTGGCTTCCTAAACTATATGCATTTGAATTATATTGTCCTTTGAGGTTTGGTTATGGTTGAGAAGAAAAATTTTCTTTCTTATAAATGTTCAGTGCAAATGTAAATTTAGTAAGAGTATCTTTCAAATCAGCATATGTTTGAGCATTTTGATAATTAATAGACTCTTACTTTTCAATGAATGCATGCAAAATTTCTTCAAGATTTTTCTTAGAAGGTATGATATATGGTGCATAACCTTGAGGGTTTTAAAAAATTTGGTGTGATTGAAAAGGTAGTTGTGAAGCTTGTGCTTGAGTGTTATTCCTCCAACTAAAATTCAGGTGATTTCTTCAACTAGGATTATAGTTTTCACCTGAATTTTAGTTTTGTGAATATAGGTTATGGTTTGACCACCTGAACGTGTTTAAATCATTGGCTTGTTCATAAAGACATTCTCTAAATACAGGCAAAGTTGGATAATTAATGGTAGAGTGATCATGGGTTTCACATATGTGATAGACAATTTCTTGGATAGATTTTAATTGACTATTCATTTTTATTTCTAAGGTTTCAACTTTTCTAGTTAAGGATGCTAATTTGACTTGAAGGTCATGGTCTTCCCTAAGACGATAAATATCCCTACTAGATGTAGTGTTTTGAGTTTTGCTATGTGCCTCACAAGTACCAGCAGTGTCCCAATTTTAGGCATTTTCTATATTAAGTCTAGATAGTTCATTGCTTCTTCTGAGTTTTTATCCTTAAATGTTCCATTACATATCATTTCTACTATTTGCCTAACTTGGGGTGTTAAGCTCTCGTAGAAATTTGAGGTTAATCTCTAAGTTTTAAAACCATGGTGGGGACAGATATTAAGTAATTCTTTATACTTTTCCCAACATTGGTAAATCATCTCTCTTGGTTTTTAGGCAAAAGTGATAATTTATCTTTTGAAAAAACTTGTTCTATGAAAATTGTTGTTGCATCTCATCCCATGAAGAAATAGATTATGACATAAGGTTTCGTAGTCATATTTTAATTTTATCTTTTAAAGAAAAGGAAAAAAGCTTAAGTCGAATTATGTTCATGCTACAAGTTAGATTATTATACGTGTTACACACTTCTTCAAATTCTCTTAGATCTAGGTAAGGGTTTTCTGTATCTAAGCCATGAAAAATAGGTAAACATTGGATAATACCCTGCTTAAAATTAAAATGTGTTGCATCTGTAGGAAAAACTAAGCAAGATGGTGTACCAGTTCGTGTGTGGTTCATATATCTCTAAGTGTCCTAGGTCGATTATGGTCATTATGTTGGGACTGATTGTCCTTTGGGTCTATGAGTCCCTCCATTTGATTATCGGTCATGGAGTTAATCAGTGAAGAATGAGTAGATGAAAGAGAATCCAACAAATTATCAAAGGAAGTTCCGAAATTACCTTTCACCAAATGATGAGAATTAGTACCTCGAAATCAACTACTCATACAAAGAAATAAAACAAAATACAATAACAATAAAGATTACAAATAAAACAGAAATAAAATAGGTAAGGCTAACAATAAAATAAAAGTCAGAGAAATAGTTAGAAGTTAGATTAGTCAATATTAGATTAGGATGATAAAAAATAAGTAAACAAAGAGTATGAGGCTTAACCTTCTATGGAAATAACAAATGAAGAATAATTAAAGTAAAGCAAGTTATGAGACTTATCCTTCCATGAAAATAAAACAAAAAAAAAAGACTTAGTTAATTTCACTTCTCCGACAACGACGTCAAAAACTTGACATGTTCAGAATATAGGAGTTTATTCCCAATTATAGGATTGTCAAAGTAATAAATAACTTGGTGAGAACGGGATCGATCTACAAAGAAGTAAAATTAAAATTACAAACTATAAATACTCTAAAGACAAATAAAGTAATATAAGATATTTGCAAATAATAATTCAATTAGCCAATTAAAATAAATGCTAAGGTTAAGAAAATTCACTCTTGGCATATAAAATAAGAATATAATCAACGATTTTTATAATTCAATTTGAATCCTCACACAAAGAAGATTCAAATTGGAGGATATAACAAATAAGATTCCTCATCATTTATATATTTATTTCTTTTAATTATTATACACCAAATCCTGTAAATGGGTTCAAGTATTTATTATGCATATCTTTATATTTTTCTACAATAAATCAAGACTTTCACTTTACAAGAAATGACATCTATGCCAAATCTTATAAATGGTTTAAAAAATTTATTGTGCCAACTATAAAAATTGTCTATAATAAATCAAGATACACTACTTTATAAAAACAATGGTATCAATATTACAAACAAAATAAATACATCATATATAAATTTACATAACTTAAGAATGAAATATTAAATTCATGAATAAAAGTTAAGTATATTTTACTACCTTACCAAGAGTTTCACTCTTTCACCTTAGTAAAAAGAAAATTACTTGAACATAACAAAAATAAAGAAAAGAGATGGAAGAAGAGATAATATGACTTTAGAATAGTAAACCAAAGAAATAATACTACAAAGAAATAATACTACAAAGAGATAATACAAAAGGCAAGTATTTTGAACTAAACTATAGCTCTCTAATTACATGCTTTGGACTTAAACATGCCACTTATTTATAAAAAAATATGGATAAATTAAGACAAATGAAGAGGGAACTACTTGGATGATAAAAGTCAAGAAATATGGCAACTAATTTGCATTGATTATCATTAATGCACCCACTTAATTGTCCAATTTAAAATTTATGTGACTCGAGTTAGCTTCTATTGAAAACATCAAAGTTGTAGATAAGTTTTTTATCTTTTCAAATTGAGTTATCTCATATGTATTAGATGCGTATTTCTCTAGTTATGGGTCAAATACTGATGACTGTTTGAATTGGGTCTGTACTACAGATCAATTATGTTCTAGGCTATTTGTCACCCTCTAATGCTCGAATTCTAATTTTTTTGTGAAATACAATATTTTATCCCATTGAGTTAACTCTTTACAAGATCAAGACTCACTTCAATTGGATTCCTATGTAGAAAGTTATTCCTATTTTACTGAACCTACCACAAAACAGTAAAAAACTAATTATATACAATATTGTAAACATACTTAAGTTAGGGAGGTTAATGACACTAGTAATACAAAATAATAGTGTAATTTTTTTATTAAATATGTAATTTCAAGTATTCATTAGAAGATACAATTTTAGTATTTAACAAAGTTGATATTAAATCCTTATGGGAACGATGCTTTATTCCCATTATATTACTTGTTTGCGATAGCGTTCACTTGCACTTTAATTCAACACAATAAAATGGAGTAGGGATAATCTTAGGGGACCAGAAGATGGCAATGAGGTACTACACCACCTCAATCAAAGAGATACTCAGCATCACTTTGGTGGACTCGTGGGAGCAAAAGAAGTCAAAGTCACAATAATCAGTATGAGACTTAGCTAAATTTCAACTAAAGCAGAGGTCTTCCAAAAAGATAATCAAATTTGGCTTCAAGTTAAAACCAAAAATTAAGATCAGAGCTCATTGTTAAGAGAGTTCTTAAATATATTTGCATAGACACACAAGGATATGTCAGATATAGATCTGTTGATAATCTTTCATAAATTAGCCATTAGCCTTATATTTAAGCCAATCAAACAGAGAAATGAAGCAGTCACAACTAAAGTCGATAAGATGTTGTTGATTAGCTTCACCCAAAAAGTCAACTTCCTATAATGGCTTGTGAATGTGGTAATAATGAATAAAGCTAACGAACAATAGAATATATATGTAGATTTCACTGACCTGAATAAGAATTGCCCTAAGAATAGTGTTTCCTTCCCCAAGATAGATCAATTAGTAAATTGAACAATAGGGTACACATTCCTCAGCTTTATGAATGCATTCTAAGGTTACAACTAGATAATGATGTTCACGCCAGACAGATAGAAAACATCCTTAGAATATAAAGATGAAATATCGTAGACTACGTTTCAAAAAATTTTAATGTCAACTAATTGATACTAAAAACTGAAAGACCGATATTACCACTAGATTTAAAATGCCCAAGCCTAACCACAAAGACTTTTTGAGTCTAGAAGGCTTGAACTTCCCAATATTTCAAAAGAGCCCTAGGCTTAACTCAATTCAAAAAGACTGAGTTTCTTAAGACCTAATTTTAAGGGCCCAACAATGCCTAAAACTTTAAGCTAATAAATAAAGAAACGCGGGAACCATTGACTCGAGAACTTTACCTGAGCACAAGTCTTTGGAATCTTTGAGCCAAGAACTCCAACTGTTGAAGTATTTAATTTTTAGCTAAAGATAAAGAGTAATTGACAAAGAAATTTGAGAACTACCTTAAATTTGAGTACAACTCATGATGCACGAGGAACGTTGTAGTGCCACCTTAAGCTCATATTTCGTGAGAAATTCAAAAATAAGAAACCCTTTAATACTGTACGTAACTTTCAAATTTTCCTCACATTTTGAGACATGAAGATAATGTAGAAGAGTAACCAACCAACTATAAAACTTATGAAATAAGGCATAAAAGCCTATCATGAAGGGTATGAACATTTTTAGAAGGAAAAAAAAAAGAGACAAGGGCAAAAACTATTAATTAATCTAAAAAATCTCTTCAAAAATTCTTTAAAATTTAAAAGACTAACTTAAACATCGAAAAGTTATTATCAGAATAATCATTAATACGGTTTAATTAAATCTTATGAATGTAGATAAGATCCCATCAAAAACTTTGAGAAACTCAATCAAAAAAGACCAACCCTTCTATAAAGAAATTTATTGTGAGATTGAAGCCTTTTTTATGACTGAGAACTCAATCTAGAGTTATTAGACTCAACAAATTTAGCTAAAATATTGTTTTATGGGTTAGATATGAAAATATATGTTTTGAGTTTTTTTTTTTAATTAAGATTAACTAGTTTAAAATATTAGTATTAACATTAGATTCAACTAATGTGACGTTACGTGTCAAAATTATGAGACCATAAAATCTAAAAAGATATTATTTGGGTGACATAATATCTTTCAACTAATTAGAACAAACTCTTTTTGTCAAAATTTTATAAATAAGGAATCTTCAGATAAAATAAAGAAAAAGGCAATAAAAAAAGTAGAAAAAGAAACAAGTTAATCAGATGAGAGGTGAAGTGTGAAGATAGAGTGGATCTTCAAATCAAATCAAATCCAATATTAATATTGAAGAGAAATGGTATCTTTTAACTTTCCAGAGTTGGCCCACCATAGCTAAAACAAACCACCCCCATAACAATCCCCTTTTATCACATAATTACTATGCCAAGATTTTCTTAGATATGCAAAATATAAGGATACCCATATTAGCTTCAATCAATAAGATTCTCTTTTACCATATATCACTCATTTCTTAAAAAAAAAATGTTTACATTTCGAGTAATTATGTTCATCTAACTAAATAAGATTCTCTTTTCTTCAATCAACAAATTTTGAAAAAAAAATTATTATAGGGTGTTTATTTATAAAGCCATTTAATTTCATTTTTAACTTTAAAAGAAAATTTTATTAATGTGGGTTTTTTTTAACATTAAATGTAATATCATTAACTAAATGGGTAATATTACATTGAAAGCACTTTTTATCAATAATATTATTAATGTGACCTTAAAAACACTTTTTAAAATATCTAAACACTTTTAAAATTTTGTTTTTTTGTTACCACGAGAGCCGAAAACAACAATGACAAAAGCCTACATCAAACCCAACTTTTGATGTGAGCCCATTAACTTTATCACATACCAACACCATCCTTATTAATTTATTGGATGGGTACTCCTTACCTTAAAATTTTAATTATTAAATTTTTATAATCTAAAAAAGTTAATGAATTCACATTATTTTAAATTCGAATCTTATTCGTTGCATTGCATGTAACTAATATATTAAATTTTCTGTCAAAATTTTGAATTAAAAATATATGTTCATTTATCCCTATACTAATTTATATATACTTGAAGTTGTAATACCAATTTCAAGAGTAAATAGTCTATTTTGAGCTTTTTGCTCCTTTAATCTTCACCTTCTAATGGTAAAAAACACGATTTTAAGCATCAGTAAAAGATACTCTGATAATCAATATGTATTTAATTTGGAGAAAGTTAAAAATATAATTTCAAACGAATGTCAAAAAAATATAGATTGTGTTCAGAGAAAATGTGTGTATATTGAATTGAATTCGAAGTTACTTATATATGTTTATGATTGTATGAAAATGAGAAAACTTCCTCTTTTTATAAGTGAAATTTTGATAAAAAGGACAACCTTCCTCCAAATTCCTTCATGGTCGTTCAATTAATCTCATTTGTTATCATTCACTAAATCTTCAACATTTCTAATCTAGCTAGCAAGTTCTGTTTGTGACTTTGGTCAATATCTGTTAATTTTGAGAGGAGTGATCCCGTGCATTCTCTTAGTAAACTCCTTTTAATTTTGAAAGAGTGGATAAGTGACATAATTTTAGTGGATAAGTGACTAAATTTATGTGTTAGTCATACTTACGGATAACCGGCCCATTAAAATGAGGAGATATACCATGCTCTTATAATATTTACAACTTTTAAGGGGGTGAAAGAACATACAAAACTTATATCATCATATATATATATACTTTATTTTTTTTCATATTAAGAGAAAAAAATTAAAAGTTTTTGTGTTTTTTCTTCAATTGTGAACTAAAAGATATTATAACTTTTGTACCAGTCTCCTTTACGGACTTGGTGGTATAATGCATATAGTGTCATTTTCACTTTGGCCTTAGGTTCGAGAGGATTGGTTCCCACATCCACCCATCAGTTGATTAATCTCATCAAAACCTTCCTTCTCTTTTCGTCTATGGGCATTCACATCAATATGTATATAAATGTACCTCCGCAGTCATTTAAATTCAAATATTCTATTTTCATTTTATTCAATCTATTATTGAATACCCAATAATTTCGCACTTATTATAATTATTTTAAGTGACAATCTATATTAAAGGAAGGTCCAATTTTATGAAATAAAAAAATTTAGCTCAAATTTTAGATCTAATATGTAAGGTAATTGGACCTGTTGCCTCATAGATCTTATAAAAAAATTTCAATTCAATTCAAATTTTGATTGATTAATTATTGTTTTACATGAAGAATAATTTTCACGATTGAACAAATCTCACTTAAATTTTTCTTTTTGATCAATGAATAGATAACGAATTTAAACTCTTATAAACTCAGATTAATTAAGAATGAATACTCATGTATATTTTAAAAAAGACTAGAACTCATGCACTATAAACAAGGTCGATTTATTCATGAGATATATCAAACATTTAATTCTATTTTGCAATGTATAATTCACTCATAAGCGATTATACAACATACATCCCCCCCTTAATTTGGACAAATATTAACTCAAGCGTTAAAGTATCTTTTTCGTGTAGGATGATGATGCGCTTCGTAATTTCAAAGAGCATACAAGGGCAAGTCGGTAATTGACACATATTCTAAACCCAAAAACTTTAGTGGTACCGTATCTAGGAAAGTTTTAAACAAAAAAGCTGACTTTTCAGCACTAGGATCATTAGAAAATAAACATGACAATACAAAAAAAATCCCACAACTCAAAGACTTTAAACAACTACGAAAATCAGGGTCTGAGCTATGTTGGAATTTGTGCTTACATATCATCTCTTTTGTGTATAAATATTTATTTTATATTTATACAATTTTGATTTCAATATATCACTAATTATTTTATAAACATATATGGTAAGATACTTATAACGTTTTAGACATTGTATGATCTAAAAGAGTTCTGATCTAATCAGATCTGGTCTAAAAGGAGTTTAGATCAGAACTAAAACTTAGTAACGCTAAAAGATATAAATGCTAAAAGTTAGCACTGATAAGAGTTATCAGGTTATAAGAGTTAGCGAAATCTAAAGAGCTAAAGCCTTGTCTGAAATAGGACAAAGACCTAAGAATATATTAGTAATGACGTAGTTACAATGAGTTACAAATGGTGCTAAGAAATGTTGTTATGCAAATATGTTCTTAAACTTAATGTTCCTTATCTATCTTCACTAATGCGGGTCTGTTAGTGAAGACCTTAATATATATATATATCAGTATATATCTATATCTGAATAGTCCAGATGGTCAGTCTTAGAAGATCATGAGTTTAGTGGAAACTCATATAGAGATACAAGTATTCAGTAAAGATTGAATATTGAACAGACTCACAAAGATCTCTAATAGACATCTCATAAAACCATCAATGGAGGATCTTTCGAGTTGAGTAGTATTCGTGATCTTTAGACCTGAGTGCCACGGTGGACTTGTGAGTGATCCGTCGTACTTTGGTTCTACACATGTCAGATACCTTTCATGGTCTGATCGCTGGGTGTCACTAGGTATGGTCCGATACTCATAAGGTCTGGTGTGTATAGATATAGGATCCATCAACTCAATTGGATGAGTAAAATATCCTGAAACTCCAAGATTGTATTTCAGAAAGTCTTATAGCCATAAGCAGAAATACCCAAGAATTAGTTTTATCCTCGGGGTAAATAATATCGTAAAAGTATTTACGGATATTATTTATTGAAATACAAATCTAGTGATAATTTTATGGTTGAGCATATGGAGACTTGACGGTGTTGATCTACATCTCCGCTCTTGTAGGATATCTATGATGAAAGGATTATACGAATATGTTATAACCTCAACTTGTATGGTTTAATGCGCCGTTTTGTAATATCCGTAACATGTGTATGGGACATTATTCACGGACGTATGAAATAGTTTCATATGATAAATCGGGCATGGACCTAGAGAGTCTCACAATATAAAGTGCACTCGTTCTGCACTGGGGCAGCGAATTGGATTGAACAATTAATCCAACAAATTTCAGCAAAGTGAAAATATATTTCAAGGTTCCTTATGTTATACACTTGTCAATAATTGAATGTAAAATACATTATTAGTTTACGAGAGTTGTTAACTAATAAGAAATTGACAAATGCCACAATTTTGCTCCATAAATGATTTACCATGTATTTACCTATTTATATTGCTTGGTAAATACATATAAGGTAAATGTAAATATTCAAAATAGTTTTGAATTATTAATATTTTATATATTAATAAATTATTATTATTAATTAGAATAGGTGGCAAACACTATTTTGTAATAGAGTAAGCACTTGTTATTAATAATAAGCATTGTTGGCCACTTAGAAATTGTTAAATGGTGTATTTGTGAAGTGGTATTACCACTCAACATTGATTAATTGTCATTTGCTCTCTAGCAATTGATTCATACAGATGAATCAATTTGTTGAGTGAAATATATGTTTAATTATTATTTGTAATAGCAAACATGGCTAAGTGGTGGTGGAGCATTAAGAGAAGTAATCATTTTTACACTAAACCAAAAATTGAAAGAGTTCAATTTTTGTGGAGGGAGTGCAAGATTCGGTCAATTAAGGGAGTGCAAGTGGGTTGACAAAGTTTGCAAAGACTAACTAAGGTTCATAACAAAGGGTTGTAAGGAACTACACAAAACACTTAATTCTTCTCATCTCTTGCTAGTAATAAATCATAAGGACAAATTGTTTTAAGTGTTCAAACATCCATTGCTGGAAATTCGTGGCTGCCATTCTAGCTTCACAATCCCACCGATTTTAGTTGTGAACTAGAATTGTGTAAGGGAACACTTCAAGGTGAGCTCAACAAATTAAAGATTGGAGTTCTCAAAGAATTGTAAAGTTACCTTCAAAACTGGGTAGGTTATTTAATTACAATTCATTTTAAATCATGCATATTGAAAATATATATATATATATATATATGAGATATATATGTGCTTGAATGATCATACATGAGATTATATGCTTGAGTATGTTATATAGTGTATAACATGTATGAAAACTTATGCTGCATTTTTATTTTTTAAAATTTTACGTATCTATACACAACACACACCATATCACAACAAGCTACACATATGCAATTACTCTAGGAAGCATCTTCCCCACTGGCATAGCGGAGGTACTAACTAAGATTTTGAAGTAGCTTAAAGATATGCCAAAGAAAAACCAAGAGTTAAGAGACAAATTGATAGGTTTGGAAAGATATGAAGAGTTTGAAAGTCTGGAGGAAGTCTAGTCCCACAAAGATAAACATAAGTAAAACCAATATAAACAAGCTATAGAGAATGAAAAAAGGAAAGAGGCTACGAAGACAACGAGGAAGATGAATGAAGATTAAGATATAAAGGGATCAATCAAGAAGAAAGTTAGTGAATTATACGAGAAAACAAAGAAGGCTAAAATCGTCGAGGATGTGATGCCCTTAGCACAGAAGGTGAACCAAGACCCATCCACAGAAGCTATAAAGAGAGCCGAAAAGCATAGAAGTTTATCGTACCAAACTACCAAATTATGATGGCACTGGGGATCTTAAGAAGTATGTCTTCTAGTTTAATACAAAGATGATAATGCACATAATAAATGACCCCCTACAATAAATTATGTTTCTTTTCAGTCTAAAAAGACTATCCCAAGCATGGTTCTATAGATTGGAGGAGAATTTTATCTCTTTCTTTGATGAACTGACTGTCCAGTTCATCACCTAAGACATGATTCTTGAACAATGTAATACTTGTTCTCTATAAACAAGGGAAGAATGAGTCAATAAAAAGCTTCTTAAATAGGTTCATCTGAGAGCTTGACGAGTTAAGAAGCTACAACACAGAGATATTAGCAAATGCATACTAGAAGGTAGTGAAGACATTTACTCCTTACTACTGGTACCTTGTTTGAAGGAACTTTGCTTTCTTTAAAGTGATCAGTCAGAAGCCCAATAGTGGATAAGAGAGGAAGATGATAAAGTCACACAAATGAATGAAGCTTATGTGATAACAACACGGAATGGAGGAACCGCCTATTGAAAAAATGATTCAGGAAAGTAATATTCCGCCATTGAATGAAAAGGAAGAGACAAATGTAAGAGGCGATTTGACCTTTTGATTCCCATCAATACATATGCAAAGAAGATTTAGCAAAAGTATAAGGATTTTGAAATTTTTAAGAAGCTGAAGTCGGTTATGATACCAAAAGAACAATAAGATTAAATGACACATTGTCCATTCTAGGATGAAGAATGACACGATATCTATATGTATAAACCACTCAGAGGAGAGATATGTGCCCTCAGAAGAAATGGATACCATAATAATAGAACCAGAGAAGGACCCCAAGCCAACCGAGGTCGAAGTCGCAACCATATAAGAGATAGACATTAAGATATTAAATGTGATTCAGGTGTTATATAATTTCTAATACCAAGAGGAAGGGGGAAGTAAAAATGAGAAAGTTAGTTAAGAGAGTGAAAATAAGGGCTTAATGGTCATAGAACGATAACAGATAGTAGGTGAATCGATCTATGATTCCACGAAGCACTGTCTCTGACAATGGCAATCAACCAACACTACATGACAATACTTCACCTAGAAGACCTTTAAAGAGGGAGGGAAAAGACAAGAGATGGAAGCCCTTGTTTAAGAAGCCTATTAAGGTCCAAAGGTAGATAGTAGAAGAAAAATCAACTTCTACTATCATGGCGGCCGAGTATAAGTTGGGAAAACTTTCCTTCTCTCAGGAAGATTTGATCGATATAATGCTTCTGTACCTCGATCCATTAGTGATATTGTTTAACATAGGATAAAACCTCATACAGTGTATACTGGTCGATTGTAAAAGTAGTTCAAACATCCTATTTTGGGACACTTTCAAAAGAATAGATCTTCAAGAGAAAAAATCTAAAGATGTACACATAAAGTTCGCATTTTGAAGAACAAGAATATAATTCAAAGGATTTATCACACTGCCAGTAGTTGTAGCAAGAAAGAAGTTGGAGATAGATTATTTAATAGTCAACGCATCCTCTGCTTATAACGTAATAGTAGAGCGATTATAGATACATTAAATTGAAGGTCACATCTTCTACTTTACATCATGTGGTAAATTGCATACTAGCCAACAGAAGAGGAATTGTGGATATAAAATGTGAGCAAATTCAAGCAAAATAGTGATATGCTAACTCAATTGAACTACTTAAATATAAGAAAGAAATCAGAAAAACTTTCGTGGAAGCGAAGAAAGGAGATAAAAAAGGAGGAAAGAGTATTGGAGTAGGAACATCAAGTAACATAGAGGTTCCTTTATCATAACATAAGGCAACAACTCACAAATTGCTACTATAGGACAAATGGCCAAAGGCTCTTACTTTAAATGTTGAAGGAATTAAAGAATACACTCCAACCTATATAAAAAGTACCGAAAAAGTACTACTGGGCCTTTTAACCACTGGTAGGAATGCATTATTAGACACTAACTTGAACGAGGATGAGCGAGCAATAATGATTAACCTATTGATGAAAAACTAGGGGGTCTTCTCCTAGTTCTACGGAGACATGATTGAATAAACCCAGAGGTAATGAGTCATAGCTAAGCATCAAGAAGTGATACCTCTGGTTAAATAGAGGCAAAAAAGATTTACCGTAAAATGCAATAAGATCATTAGTGACAAAGTTAATAGGCTACTAGAAGTTGGACTCATCTGAGAAATCCACTATCCAGATTGGCTAGCTTATGTAGTAGTCGTGCCAAAGAAGAATGGAAAGTGGTAGGTCTGTGTAGACTGCACACATCTCAACAAGGAAATAATAAAAGACTCTTTCCTACTTCCTGAGATAGATCAGATAGTAGACACGATGACTGAATACGAAAGACTATCATTCCTAAACGTATATGATGGATACAACCAGATCAAGATAGATCTATAAGATAAGGAGAAAAGTAGCTTTATAACTGAATAAGAAACCTACTATTATAGGGTAATGTCATTTGGTTTGAATAATATCAGAGCCACCTTTTAATGATTGGTCATTAAATGATTGGTTATTAAAGTCTTTTAAGAAGCTACGTTAGAAGAATAGTGAAAGCATACTTATAGAAATGTTTTGTGAGAATTCATAATGCACTTGAATCCAACCAAATATACCTTTGAAATCTCATCTAAAATCTTCTTTGGGCATATTGTAAGCATGAAATAAATCAAGGGAGGTCCACCATAGGTTCAAGCCCTCAAAAACATCATCATACTATTAACACAAAAGGAAATACATATCTTGACCAAAACGGTAGCAGCATTAAGCAGGTTCATCTTCAAGATGTGTAATAAGTGTGATCTTTGTTCCAAGCTATTAAAGTTAAGAACGTTAAACTATGGGGCTTGGAATAAATCGAAGCATTACAGAGCCTAAATGAATACATAAGGAATTCATATATCCTCTTACCTCTAGTTCCTAATGAAACATTATTTTTATATCTTATAGTTTTTAAAGTAGCAGTCGGTGTAGTGTTATTCAAAGAAATAGGCAAACAGTAAAAGTTGATATACTAGTAAGGTATTACTAGATCGAGACAAAAGGAAAATAATAAGGGATATGATATGCAAGCTTCCTTAACACCCTATGAGAATAGGGTGTCCTTCTTAGAAGCCAAGATGGAAAATCTGAAATATATGAAGGAAACCTTAGAGAGGACTATCAGTTAGCTTTACGATCAAGTTTCTACAGCCAACATTCTACTTGAAAAAATGCATGATGAACTATGAGAAGTCAACTACTAAGCTATTATATGTGTTGACTTCTAAAGGCATTTGAAGCTTGAGTTTGAATTAAAAGTAGTGATAAAGAAGTTGAGGACAACAATGAAAAACTCACAACAAGCTGTAGCTACTTCCAAGGCTAAGGTCAAGGCTTTCAGCAACCATTGGAAGAGGAAACTAGATGCGTCCAAGGGACTTTATAAGTGTCAAGTGTTAGTGGCATCTATCTGATGCCTTAGACGACGTTTTAGAGCTAGACATGATCTCTACTTGTATAAGGAGCTATTTAAGGACTTTAATGTTATCTGGGAGTGGTATTGGGGTTAGTCTACAAGGCATTCTGAAGATGATCCATCGTAGATCAACTACAACTCAGCGGATAAAATAGCTTCCAAAGTTGATCCAGAAGTAGTTGAGCTTCCAAATGAGTCCTTCTATGAAAAGTAATAGAACATTCTTATGCTTCTCTAAAATTCTTGTAATGTTTGAAAAAAGTGATACATATGTAATGATTTTTTTTCAACTTAATGAGAAAGCATTATTTCTTTCTATCTGTTTGTGCAATATTCTTTAATTGTTCACTAAATTTTTCCTAATTGCTACTTCCTCTTAATGAGGTTGTTAAGTATTGTTTTACTTTTTTTTTTAAATTTACTAAGTCTTGGTTCTTAATGTTGTTTCCTTTGAATGAGGTTTTTATGTGCGATTTTATATTTTTGAAAATTTATTAAGTCTTAGTTCCTCATATATGCAATTTAATGAGAAATCTTTCTTTCTTTTTATCTGTCTATACAATGTCCTTTTATTATTTACTAAATTTTTCATAAGTGTTACTTTCTATAAATGAGGTTATTAAGTGTTATTTTACTAAGTCTTGGTTCCAGTATTATTTCCTTTAATGGAGTTTGTTACGTGCAGTTTTATGTTTTTGAAAATTTAGTAAGTCTTGATTCCTCATATATGCAATATAAATATAAATTAAGTATAACTTCCCTGGCATTATTTTGATGCCTGTACGTTGTTAATTTCTCTACTTGTGATTTTGTTATTGAACTGTTATGAAAATGATTCTAGTTTTCCTATCTATGAAGATCTACTTGTTCTTTCAATCTCATTTATATTGTGCTTTATGGTTGTCTGATCTTGGACTGAAATTCTTTGTCGTGGTTCCTTGGATCATTCTCTGGAAATTGTGATTCTGATATTTTGGCAATGAAGGTGAATCTATTTATTTTAACTATGCAAGTTTCCCAAAGGAAGGGTGGCCTATAGGCTCACGTCCTTTCCAAGAAATTTTTGATATTATGAAGTTTTGTGCTTCCAATGGTGGCAGGTAGGCACACGATCCCTCCATGGAAAGCTTTTTTTCTGAAATTTTGATAATTTGTTCCCAATGGAGGTTGGCTTATAGATTCATGACCTTTTCGAGGAAGGCTTTTTCTGATATTACAAGCTTCTAAAGAAAGGTAGTCTATAAACCTTATAGGGAAGGCATTTTTTATGTTTTGAAATTTTGTGCTTTCGAGAAAGAGTGGTCCATGTATTTACAACCCTTCTATGGAAGTCTTTTCTAACTTTATGCTTCTAAGGAAAGGTGGGCTATGAGCACATGACCCTTCAAATGAAGTCTTTTTTAAAACATTTTGAGCTTTCTAAGGGAGAAAGGCTTATAAGCACACGTCCCTTCTAAGGAAAGGTTTTTCAAAAGAAATTATGGAAAAATATAAGCTGAAAAAAATACTTCATTAATGTTATTAGAATAATTATTTTAGAAATTAAAGATGTGATATGTTATGGGGATAGGTTTCTCATCCACAACTTGCAAAATAAAGGTTCTTCAACCTAGGCTCTTAATGAATTTTTATAGTACTTCTCATTTTTTAGCTATTTTTCTAATGTTCTACTCTTTATTTATATTGAGTGTTTCTTTCCCTTAACTCTAAGTCTCCTTCCTTGATTTCTCATTTTTGGACTTTGTTGTCATACTGTTTTTTTTATTTCTTCTTCTTGTAGACTATAGCATGAATTGCTTTAATGTTTCGAGCTTTGTCAACAAGGTCCATTGCTAAGGAAAAGGCTCATCACTAGCTTGGTCTGAAAGGGGGACAGATACTTTCATAGGAAGTACTACTTTCATCCCTATTTTCCAATGCAGAAGATGTGCTTCGAGTCAATCTATTTTCCATTGTTTTGTATGCCCAATGAACTCTTTAGAGCTCTTCTAGCCATTTTCTTTCTTTTGTTCCAGCCTTTTTTTCAATATGGTGAAGATAGTTCTGTTGGTGACCTCTGCCTGTTCATTTCCTAATGGATAACTATAGGAGGAGAATTTTTATTATATCTTGTACTTGGTGTAGAAAGAAGTGACAATTACACTAATAAATTACTTCTCATCGTCCAAAACTAGTACTTATGGCATTTCGTATCTGGTGATAATATTATTCCATAAGAGCTTCTTTACTTTGGCTGCAGTTATATTGTTATAGGCTTTCGCTTCTACTCAATTAGTAAAATAACTTATTGCCAGAAGAACAAATTACTTTTTGTTGACTACTAAGAGCAATGAGCCAACAATATTCATCCCCCATTGAACAAAAGGTCATGAGCTGGTGACCGTATTTAGGTTCCTAACTAGAAGGTGGATGAAGGTAGAGTATTTCAAGAACTTGTCACATTTTTTTTATGTAATTCAAGTTATACTTTAGTATAGTGGACTAGTAATAATCTTACTTTATGATTTTATGGGCAAGAGTCTTTCCGCTAGAATGGTTCCCATATACTCCTTTGTGCACTTCTTTAATTATCTTTTTTCCTTCATCTTTAAATATTCACCATATGTATATTCAAAAGAATGCACTTTTGTATAATTCTCTTTCTAGCAATGTGAATCTTCTAGCCTTGCTTTTGAGCTTTCTAGCTTTCTTTCAGCCTAAAAGTAGCTTCTCTTCCTACAAGAAATCGATATAACGGTCATCTAATTGGTGAAAGCTATAATTTTCATTAAATCACTTGTTTCTACTTTCTGATGTGTGGTGGCCTTTTCATCAACTATTATTTTCTCTCTGGTGGAAAGTGAAATCCTTAGGATTAGTGAATGCTCCACTCTTAATTCTTCCTTAGCAAGTTTTTCTACTTTCCCATTATAGATCCTATGTATTTGAGTGATTGTTACCTTTTATAATTTCTTAGCGACTTCCCTTACTTTAGTGAGGTAGTCTTTCATCCTTTCCTCTTTGGAATTGTAATCCCTATTCTTCTAAGTGGTGACCAAGGCTTAATCGGTGTATAGTTGGAGTCTCTTTTTCATTAATTGATAGCTACATTTAGTCCCTCAATCAGAGTCTCGTATTCCACTTCATTACTTAGATGTTGAAGATAGTAACCTCATTGTGTACTTCAGTATAAGTACTTCTAGGCTTTTGATTCTTACTCCTAAACTTGACCCATTTTAGTTAGATGACCAATCTATATACATTTGCAAGCTTCTATCATAAGTTTACATTCTAACAAAAAGTCTGCCATTAGTTTTCCCTTGATTATGATCTTCGACCAGTACTCAATGTCTAAGTATATTAGTTCTATTGCCACTGCATCTAGTTTGGATATAATGCATTTTAAGGGGTAAAAAGTATACAACATGATGGGATGCACTTCAAAATAGTGTCTTCGTTTATCCTTAGTTTGTAGAAATGCAAGGACGAGCTTCTTAACTACTAAATATCTAATTTCTACATTTAGCAATACTTTACTAGTGCAAAAGATTGTGTTTTACTAACGTTGGATAATACTGCACTAACTATTACCTTGGAATTATTTTGTATTGTTACCATTCTAGTTAGGATCTATACTTTCTTTAGTGTTCTAGAGAGCGTGGTATTTTTTAGAGCTTAGACATGTGACGATCAACTTCAATTCCTCTTGTGCTCACAACATACCTTAAGAAGTTCTCAAATGGGATTCTAAAGGTGCACTTGGTTGGATTTAAATGCATGTTGAACAACCATATTGAACACTTCTTACAAGTCCTCCACATTATTCTTTGCTTCCTTACTCTTGATCAATGTGTTATCGATGTAGGCTTAAATTGTATTTCCTATTAACTTCTCAAAAACTTTGTTAACTAGCCTCTGAAAAGTGGCTCTTACATTTTTTAATCCAAATGGCATTACCTTGTAGTAGTAAGTTTTATTTTCGGTCACAAATCTTATATTTTCTTCGTCTTATAGTCATTGTATGCATAGGAACGATAGTCTTTCATATCCAGCCATTATGTCCATCATCAAATCTATCTTAAGAAATGGAAAAGAATCTTTAAGGGTTGCCTTGTTAAGGTTTATGTAGTCTATGTAAACTCGCCACTTCTAATTCATCTTTCCTATAACCACCATATTGGAAAACCATTTTATGTAATGAACTTCCTAGATAAAATCAACATCGAGCAGTCTGTAGATAAGGGCATACATGCATTAGTATATTTTGAACCCAACTTTTATATTTTACTCTAAATTATGAATATTTAACTATTTAATTATATTTTTTTTATCATAAATAAGTGTGCGACAAAAAATGTGACTCATAGGAAGAAACGAGAGGCAAAACAGACACAAAACGAGCGAGATGCGCTCATTTTATCGAGATCTGGCGAAATAGGTCTAGGCGTTGCATTGCCCAAGGCCGGGCATTGCAACGCCCGATTCCTGAGTGTGGAGCATTGTAGTGCTCTGGCGAAGAAACAAATTTTGATATTTCTAAGTCTTGGCGTTGCGGCGCCCTTGCAATTAAGTGTCAAAATACCTCTTTTTGAGTCTTAGTCTGACTTGGATTCAAATTCCCTCATCCCTAGAGTTTCCAATACCTATAAAAACACTCTTTCGAAGGCCAAAATAGAGACTTAAGAGAGGCAAAAATTTAGATAAATAATTTACAACATAAAATCAAATATCAAAGCCAAGAAATCAAGATTCAAGCTTCAAGTCAAGATTAAGTGAGAAGTAACCCAAGATGTCTTCTTGATTAGTTTTTCTTCTCTTTTTTTTATTATTATGTTCTTGTTCTTGTTCTTGTTCTTGTTCTTGTTCTTTTTGTTATTCATGGATTGGTTTGATACGTTTAGTTTTGTTATGAGCTAAATATTGTTTATCTAAGGTTAGACTGTTGAACCTAGAACGCATTTAGATTTTCTTAATTATTAGTTTATGAACTTAATACAATAAATTGATTCATTCTATCTTGTGTTTAATGCTTTCATTATACCTGATCAATATTTTGAATGATTAAGGAACCATAATAAACTTGACGAATGGATTCATGTGTTTAGCCTAGGATAGCTTGATGCATGATCATAGGGTAACAATTATGAGTTCCATCTATGATAGACATATACCTAGGTGGCAACTATGATAAAATTTAAACTTGATCTTAATGAATTACATTTTGATTTGATTACCATAGACATATAGGTGATTGTTAAAATGCATTATATAATCACTCAACCATCGACAGAGGCTTGTGATGAGATTAATGTCTAAGTCAACAATTGGTATTAAAAGATTAACTAAGAGGTTAATAAATTCAATGAAATACTAGGGGACAAGTCAAAATCCTAGATTAACTTTATTTGTGAATTCAATCATTTGCTTTTGTTTAGTTTAATTGACAGAGTTAGATTAGTTAATTAAATTTCAAATTGTGATTTTCTGAATAAAAGTTAAGTAGGTACAAATGTAATACTTAATTTATAGAATTTGACATATAGTCCATGTAGGATCGATACTTGGACTTAAAATCCTATATTACTTGATACTTGTGCTAGGCTATTTTAGCACATATCATCTATCCACTTCATTACTAATGATTTTATTATGTTTCTAATGGGAATTTTCTCTGTCTCTGTCTAACTAGAGTATAATCATTTCTAAAATTTAACTTATGGCATATTACCTTCGAGTCTATTTTGATCATATCTTTGTAGCATCAAGTGAAGACATCTTGATTCTTCTTTAATAGCTTGATCATCTTAGTTATTTCTTTCTTAGTTATGTTTATGCCTAGCAGCACCTTTTACCTAATGGTGAAAAAGTCTAGTTGTACTTATTTTGTTTTCTCGATTCTAGGAACTGTACATTCTTCTTTATAAGGAAGTCTCATCGACTACTAATTAATTTTTATTCTTCTACGACTATTTCCACTTCAGGTGAAAGTGGAAGTTGTACCTTAATGTTTTATATTGTTTAACTATGTGGTTGCTTCTATTGCTTTCTCTTTCTTCCCCTTCTATTCTTTCTTGGCTAGTATTAGTTATTCTCTTTACTTCTTTCTTTTCTTTTTATGGCTTGATTAAGCTAACGCAGTACTATTTAGCCTAAAGTTACTCACCTTTAATATCTATTATTTCCCTTTCACTAGTCAAGATGCATCCAACCACTTGGTGTAAGGGGGACGGATAACTTATATGTAGTGTATCCATTAATGCCCAGTTACGATGTTATAAGAAGATAGCGCATTAACTACTAGATAAACCACCATTAAAGATTCTCGGTTGCTTCCACTGATAGTGTAATCATCCTTTTGGCCTATAATTGTTCACCTCAAAATACGATGAGCTCAGCATTCATCCTTAGATCTCTTTTTTATCCAACTTCATACCTTAGAAAGCATCCCAGAATAGGATATTCACATTGCTTTTACTGTCACTAATACCCTTCGCACTATGATCCTTATTGTAATTAAGCTTAGCACTAATTAGTCTAGAAGTGGGAGCATTAGGCTAGTTAATTCTTCTCAAGAGAAAGTGATCTCCCTAAATTCCTTCTCAATCGAAATGAATGACATCGTTGATGTCTCTCATATTCTGCATCTCTGAACCTTGGTCGCCTTTCTGAACATTAACTTTCATCTTTCATCCCTTTATCTCTGTCTAGTGGTCTTCCATGTAGTACTACTACATAAAACTAGTTCACAACCATTCTTATGGATAACACTGTTGGGTGTGTTGTACATAAATTACTAGGGTACTTGCATGTGAGTTGTGTTCATCATACTAACAATATACATATCTCATACATACATGTGCACAGCGGAAGATTAAATACAATGAACACTGAAAATACATATTTGATTAACTGAAAATTCGAGATTGAGAAAATATCACCCATGAAGCCTTTGGATTTATTTTGTTTGAAGTCCACCATGAAATGACTCTTTGATCAATTTTAGCAATCAACAAGGGTGGGTTTGATTGTCTAGAATGGCAGGATCTTAATCCAGCATATGTGTTTAACTCTTAAACATGATTTAAAGTTAAACTATTTAACTTAATTAAATTTGTTTTTCCTTTTATTCAACTCTTGAATAAATAAAACAAATCTTGTTTTTAGTTATTACATTTAGTAACCATTTATCTAATTTGTTTTATTGTTCTAACACTTAAAACACAAAATAAACAATTTCAATTTCTCAAATTGAATTGGCTCCCAAAATGCAAAACCTAAAAACTAAAACAATTTCAAAACTTTTTGATTTTCAATTTCATTTCACTTTATATACTAATGCATAAATTCCAAACTAATTTGAATTTAATTTGCATTTCATTTGGCTTAACCTAACCTTAGTTAGCATTTAACCATAGTTAGATTATTTTAACTTAACCTTTAAGTTAATAAATATTTAATTACTTTAACCATAGTTAACTAACTTAACTATAGTTAAGTTAACCTTTACTTAACCTTTAAGTAAGGTTAACTTAACTTAATTATATGGTTAACTTTTAACCTTAGTTAAGTTAAATAATTTATTTAACAATTAAATAAATAAATATTTATTTTAATTATTTAACAATTAAATAATCATAAAGTGAAATTACTTTTATATCCTTACTAGGTTACCAAGTTAACCTAAAGTAGGTCCCACTATTTAACTATATACTTTAGTTAACGTAACCTTAGTAATTGCTGAATTATACTGTATTGAACAATTCAATACGGTACACTGCCCAAGTGCTCAAAGAGTACATTTCATATTGGGACTCTCTAGGTCCACACCCGATTTGTCAAATGGAACTATTCCATTAATCCGTAATCGATGCCCCACGCACACGTTACGAATATTACAAATCAGCGTGTCAGACCATACAAGTTGAGGTCATAACGTATACGTATAATCCTTTCATCATTTATGTTTTGGATGTGCGGGGATATAGATCAACACCATCAAATCCCCATTTGCTCATCCAATAATCTTATCTCTAGATTCGTATCTCGATAAACAATATACGCAAATACTTTTGCTATATTGTTTAACCCTGTGGGAAACTCTTTTCCCGGGTTTATACTTGTGGCCACAAGACTTTATGAAATACAATCTCGGAGCATCGGATATACAACTTACCTACGTAAGCTGACGGATCCCATATCTACGCACACCGGACTCCATGAGCATCGGACCATACCCAGCGACACATAGCGGTCAGACCATGAAAGGTCTCTGACATATGTGGAACCAAAGCATGATGGATCACTCACAAGACCACCGTGGCGCTCAGGTCAAAGGACCACGAATACTACTCAACTCGAGAGGACCTTCCTTTGACGGTTTCATAGGATATCTATTGGGGTCCTCATGAGTCTATTCAGTATCCAATCCTGACTGGATACCCGCATGCCTATACAAGCTCTAAGCTCATGGTCAGCTAAGAACAACCATCTGAACTAGTCAGATATAGACATACACTAATCTATATATTGTGAATTCACTGATAGACCCGCATTGGTGATCATAGATCAGGAACATTATATTTGAGACATACTTACATAATGATATTTCTTAGCTCCTATTGCAACTATTTGCAACTATATCATTACAAGTATACTCTCAGGTCTTTGTCCCATTATGGACAAAGTTCTAACTCTTTAGACCTCGCTGACTCTTATAAACTGATAACTATTAACAGTGCTAACTATTAGCATTTATAACTCTCAGCTTTGATAATTATTAGTTCTGGTCTAAACTCCTTTAAACCAGATCTGAACTATTTCAGATCAAATAATGTCTGTAATGTTACAAGCATTTTACCATATTAATATGATATTAACAATCTTTATTCGAAATATTTATTGTATAAATTTTAACAATTAATATTCATACAATATTGGAATGACACGTGCACCAGCTCCAACAAACACTTCCATGGATTCCTCAACTAGCCACTTTATCCTTTGTGGTCCTTTTAGGACCATCTAATCTTCTAATCCTTCTCTTTCTTTAATTTATAGATCCTCGGGCTCAGTGGAAACTTCTTCGACGAGGTTGCATTCATCATTTGTTTCCTCTTCCTTTGTTTTTTTCTTCTTCCTTCTTCAGGTAACAAAAATTGAATAGTGATTCATGGATTATGTTTAGTACTGGAAGTGCTACCTCTTTTATAGCTATAACTTCTATTTCACTAATCTTAGGGATTCTTTTCTACTTTCGTAGGCTTCTTGGGTTCTATCTCTAGCAAGAACTCTACAAGGTGGTCATTCCTCATTAGGGTGTTAACTTTTCCCCTTAAGGAGTGATAATTACTAATGTTATACCCATACTTATTATATAAGGCATAATGTTTGAATTAATCCCTCCATCGTCCAACGTTAGTATCAGTTTTGGTTTCCTAAAGATTCTAGAGTCTTTATACTTCGCCTAGATCTTTTTTATAGGTGTATTGATCGAAATTAAAGGCCAGATAATCTATCTTGGATATTTTTCATCTTTATTTTCTTCCCTAGTTTAAGGTTACTTCCTGTAACCCTCTCTCTAAGATAGGTTTCCTTCCTTTCGTGTCATAATTGTAAAAGCTTATTTGGTCATAACTCATTCATCCTCTTCTTCTTCAATCCATTACCTAAACTTCTAGTTAATTGTCTAGAATGAAGTGAAGTTCTTTTGAACAATATACTAGTAATAAGGGGTCAACTTCCTTATTGCCTTTCAATAAGCCTGTATAGTTATTTCAATGCCATGCTTCCTAGCTCACTGAACTCTCAATTGAATTTATTGAGGAAACTCCTGAGTGTTTAATTTTTCCATACTTTATGAGGAATTGGTCCAACGTAATCTTCTTCTTCTTATAGTTCTACCTGTATTTAATGATGAACTAAGGCATCAATTCATCAAATGAGGCTATTAAAATTCTATTTTAATCCTTGGAGCCACACTTGGGCGGGTTCTTCAAGCTTGATGAAAATGTGATGCACTTCAAGGGTCTATCTTGTGCATACATGATCATCTTCATGTTGAAGTAAAAAATGTGTTCTTTTGGATCTCTAGTTTTGTCTTACATCTAAAAGTTTAGTATAGTGAACTTATAGGGCTTCTCCACTCGTCTAATGGCTTTTATAAATGGATCTTGGCTTACTTTCCTTGTTAGGGACATTACATCTTCAATTATTCTTGGCTTCTTGGTCTTTTTGTACAATCCCCCTACTTTCTTTATGATAAAAGCTTTTATGTCATCTTCATTCGTTCTCTTTATTCTCTCAGAGTCTCCACTCTTCTCATTCTCCGAGGTAGGTCTTCTTCTGTCATATTCTCTAAATTCATCCATGGTGAATATGTCTCGGCCCTTTCTCTTAGTAGTTTGTCCATCATTAATAGTTTGTCATCATTCAATTCTTTATACCCTTCCAGCATTAATAGTTTGTCCTTGAATTCATGATTTTCCTTCCTTATTTTCTTAAGTAATTTGAGGATCTTCATTAGCACGTCCATCAACGCATTAGGAATCTCACTTTCCAAAGTTATTACTCGTATCCCCTCTTTCTGTGTTATTTGAAAGTTTTGTAAGTCACATCTGGTTGTGCTTTTGTGCCACCATCTTTTATACTTTCTTCAATCATTTTTTTTTTACTTAAAAACTTCTTCATTATCCCACAAATGGCGACATTAAAGCTCCTTAATTCGAAACCTCTAGTCAATTACCTTCTTACCTTTGCTACACTCTTTCTATTGATAAATTCATTCTTCATCCTTCTGCAACATAAAAAATACATTGATGTTCAAATTAGTGTTTGTCAAAGAAAAAGGGTATGCGTATATAGAGAAGTGTATGCATAAACAAGTAAGGTTGAATAATTAATTTCAGTGGAATGAATGATGAATGAATGACGATTAATGACGATTTGAAAAAAATTTATAGGGAAAAAATTTCAGTCCTTTTCAATATGTAATAACATTTAAGTGTCATTCTATTTAAATTATAATTAACATATTTTATGCTTCTTCTAATGCACATGTTCTATTATTAATAGAAGGGTTTAAGTGAAATTTATTCACTTTTGAGAAACCTTTCTTCTTATTAAATTAAAATAAAATAATTAAAATTAAAATAAAATTCGTATTTTGATCTATTCTTATCTTCTCACAATGTTCACAGCCTATTTGTAGAATTCACATGTTCGTGAATTATGATTACCTATATTTAAAGGCTAAATCTGGTCTTGAAGTAGAATTATGTCTATTTATTGCGCTCATCTTCTTTCGTCCGATTTGGTAAATCCAAAGGGAACATATGTTGCTAAGCTGCAGGCTAACTGGACCTAGTGGAAATATACTCAATATTATATATATATATATAAATTAATTAAGAATAAGAATTTACCGTTAAAATATAAAAATGAACATCAATTTTTTAAATTGAATGTAAGACTGGTAAATATAATACGTGTATAAATTAATCGTAAGCTTGTACATGACAGTACTATATTTGTAAAATTGAAATAAACTTACAAATTTAACATAAATATTATAAATCAATATTGAATTTTGTATCCAATATTAAAAATAAAATTATAGTGAAAGACGTGTAAGTCAGACATAATATTTATAAAAACCAAAAATTAAGATGAAAATTTAAATATAAAAACAAAATATCGACTTTATAAACCTAAGATGATATGTTTAATATGTATATGTTAATATCAAATTGATAAAGGAAAAACATTATATTTGTAAATAAATAACTTATAAATGTAATATAAAATATTTAAATCAATGTTTAACTTGTAAATCTTACCAAAAAAAAATTCAAATAAAATATGTAAATAAAATAATCATTATCAAATATTGATAAATTTATGTGTAAATTTACATTATATAAATTGTAGAGAAATTTTTACTGTTGATCACTTTTTGAGGAAAAAACAATTTTTTTGACTGTAGTCAAAATTTTAGTAACCAAAATAATTCTTTTTTCATTTTGCCCTATTTTGTATAATTTGTAAAAGTATATATTTTTAATTTATTATAATTAATAAATTTAATCAAAAATTTACTTTTACGAGAAATAATTAAAATTAATTATTTACATAAGAAAAATTATTTTATAAAATTTTAAAAAGGAAAAACTTTTAAGCCATTGGCGCACGCGCATTAGCCACTGATGTGCACGCAACCTGCACATCAGTTGGCACTTTGCATTTTTTTTAGTTATTGTTTTTCTCTAGAAACCATCTTCTTTCTGACTTTGGGCTCGTGGGCCCTAAATTCAACCGAAGCCAGTCCTTGAAAGCTTAACTAGACGTTCTCTTCAAAAAGGTCATTTTCCTCTTGAAAAGTTCACCATAATTTGCACAGCAAGTCCAATCCATAGGCAGGCCCAGAAGTAATAGCCAATGGGCCTAAACCCGACAGAAGTAACAGAGAATTGGTTTGAACTCGGGGGATCTGGTCGGCAAGCGAGGAAACATGTTAGGCCTTTGCTGACCCAAATATAACCACGGCCAAGTAGGTACTGACTACTTTCCACAACTTCGCCCTTAGGAACCCTGCGTCAGCATCAAACCAATAGGAAATAGCCGTTTAAAATCTGACCCGAGCCAATTAAAATAAGCCTCACTGGAACCAAAATCGTCGACGTAGGCAAATTCGAGGAATATGCTTAACACACTAGAAGGGACATCTGACGTGGGACAAGAATAGGGTTAGAAAATCTGCAGAAGGATATTCAGCATAAGTTAAGGGGACAGTATAAAGATATTTGGCATGTGTCAGAAGTGTAGCAGAAAATATTCGACGCGAGATAAAAATACTACAGAGGAAAGCTCAAAAAAGTCCCCGAATGCCATCACTATTAAAAGGAAAATAGGGAGACATGATGAGGATGATGAAAAAACCTCCGTAAACACCCAAAATAAAATGAGCATCCTCTCATCCCCAGAATAATATCTTATTCATGTTTTGTCATATTTTTAAGGGAGAAAATTCATTTTTCTAATTTAAGCATCGAAGCGTCTTCGTCGGAACCTACCCAGAAAATATCATCTTTGAGCTTGTGTTCATATTTTTATTGCAGGCCTCCCTCCACAGCTTGTAGAAAATAAGAAACCCAAGCCCGTGCCAATCGCTCCAATCTAGACGAGGTCCAAGTTTGATTGTCCCTCAACAAATTTAAATCTTGTTAATTCGAAAATCTATTTTTTTAAGTCAACAGTTATAAATTAATTAAAAAATAAATATGTATTTCTTTTTTAAGTTATAAATTATATAATAATATTTATAATTTGAAAAAACAAAATTTATTTATTTTTTAATTTTTAAAAAATATATTATTAAAATAAAATTTTGAATTTTTTTTAAAAAAAACACATATGTATGCTTGAAAAAGTACAAATTTCCAAGCACGCGCATCAACTTGAAAAGGAATAAATTTGTACTTTGTATTGTAAATTATATAATAATATTTAACATAATTTTAAAGAGTAAATAGTATTGAAATTATAATTTAAAAAAAAAAAAAGAAGCACACATGTTTGCTTTTCCAAGCTAATGCACGCGCCAACTTTGAAAATTACACGTGTGCTTCTTTTTTTTTCTAAATTATAAATTATAATTTCAACACTATTTACACGCGCCAGCTTGGAAAATTACACATGTGTGCTTCTTCTTTTTTTTAAATTATAAATTATAATTTTAATACTATTTACTCTTTAAAATTATTTTAAATATTGTTATATAATTTACAACAAAAAGTACACATTTGTACTTTTTCAAGCTGATGCACGTGCTTCGAAAAGCATACATGTGTGTTTTTTTTTAAAAAAAAAATTAATTTTAATAATATATTTTTAAAAAATTAAAAATTAAATAAATTTTGTTTTTTTAAATTATAAATATTATTATATAATTTATAACTTTAAAAAAGAAGCATATATTTATTTTTTTAATTAATTTATAACTATTGACTTAAAAAAATGATTTTTCGAATTAACAAGTTTTAAATTTGTTGAGGGAGAATCAAATTTGGGGCCTCGTTTGAACTGAAGCGATTGGCACAGGCTTGAGTTTCCTATTTTCTGCAAGCTGTGGAGGGAGGCCTGTAATGAAAATACGAACACAAGCTCAAAGGTGATTTTGCCGATGTGGGTTCTAGCGAAAACGCTCCGATGCTTAAGTCAGGAAAGGGAATTTCCTCTCTTAAAAATATGGCAAAACATGAATAAGATATTATTCTGAGGATGGGGGGATGCTCCTTTTCTTTTTCTTCCTTTTGTGCTTACGAGAGTTTTTTCATCATCCTTATCATGTCTCCCTCTTTCCCTTTTAATAGTGATAGCTTTTTGGAGAATTTTTTGGGCTTTCCTCTGTAGCATTTCTATCTCGCGATGAATATTTTCTACTGCACTTCTGACATATGCCAAATATCTTCATACTGTCCTCTTGACTTATGTCGAATATCCTTTTGCAAATTTTCTAACCTCATTCTTGTCTCATGTCAGATGTCTCTTCTGATGTGTTAAGTATATTTCTCGAGTTTGCCTCTGCCGGCGATTTTGGTTCAAGTGAGGCTTATTTCGATTGGCTCGAGTCAAATCTTAAACGGTTATTCCCTACTGGTTTGATGCTGATACGGGGTTCCTAAGAGCGAAGTTGTGGAACATAATCAGTACCTGCTCAACCGTGGTTGTATTTGGGCCAGCAAAGGCCGAATAAGTTTCCTCGCTTGCCAACCAGATCCCCTGAGTCTGAACCGGTTCTCTGTTACTTATATCGGGTTTAGGCCCATTGGCCATTGCTCCTGGGTCTGCCTTTCAATTGGACTCGCTGTGCAAATTCTGGTGAACTTTTTAGGAGAATAATAGCCTTTTTGAAGGGAACGTTTGGCTGGGCTTCCAAGGGCCGGCCTTGGTTGAATTCAAGGCCCACAGACCTGAAGGCAGAAAGATGAGGGTTTTCAAGGGGGGAATAGGGGTCCATCAGTTTCTAGTTTTGATTTATCAACACTGAAAACTCTATTCTAGTCTGGTCGGCCTATATTGCTCCCCGGGCCCCCTATTTCATCTTTTCTTCTGTTGTCTTTTTTTCACCTGAGCCAACCCAGTCTATTTCCTAAGAGTAGTCTCATTATCGGGTCTGGATTTTGGAAAAATTAGAGCGGCCGGGATTGTTGTGGTGACGTCATGGTGACTGGAAAAGTCGTCATCACGTAGTGGTGGTTTCTTCCAAGACTTTCAAATTTAATGGTAGGTCTCTTTAAACGTCATCCTTGATTCTTGCGTCAGTCTCTTCATTGTCAGTCATTGATCTTCTTTCAATCGTGTGGTTGAGAGCAGCTGCGACCCAAACGTTGTGTCTTTCTCTTCATTGTCAACACAAATGTGTACTTTTTGTTGTAAATTATATAACAATATTTAAAATAATTTTAAAGAGTAAATAGTATTGAAATTATAATTTATAATTTAAAAAAAAGAAGAAGCACACATGTGTAATTTTCTAAACTAGCGCGCGCATCAGCTTGGAAAAGCAAAAATGTGCTTCTTTTTTTAAGTTATAAATTATATAATAATTAAAAAATATTATTAAATTTATAATTTATAATTTAAAGAAAGACATGTTTATTTTTAATTTATTTTTTTTAATTAAAATTTTATTTTTTAATTAATTTATAACTAAAAAAATAGAAGAAACAAAAGAAGCAAAGCACCAATTGACATGCGCCCATCAATTCGTTGATGCGCGCATGTCAGTGGCTAATGCACACGCATCGTGGCTTTAAATTTTTTTTTAAAAAAATATTAATTATTTTTATAAAATAATTTTTATATAAATAATTAATTTTGATTATTTCTTATAAAAATAAATTTTTGATTAAATTTATTTATTTAATTAATTAATTATTATAAATTACAAATATATATTTTTACAAATTATACAAATAAGGGTAAAATAGAAAAAATATTATGTCTTTAATTATTAAATTTTAAAATTTTTGAATGCGATAAAAAAAAATTCCTCAAAAAGTGGCCAACAATAAAAATGAAAAAGCACAAATGTGTGCTTCTAACAAGCATATTAGAACTGTGGTCTTTATTTTATGCTTTGTATTGAAGATCATGACTAGCTGAAGAACCAAAATTTATTTTTTATAATTATTTTTAATTCTTATATTTTGTCTATTAATGAAATGTCAATTTATAACTATTTTAATAAAATTCTTGTTTAATTTATGTTTAAATATAAATTTAATTTATAATTTTTATGCTTATATGACTATTTATTTTTTTAGTTTTGTTGTTTCCATAAACCAAAAATAATAATAAACTAAACAATTAAAATTTTACATGATAAATATAATATGTTACTTCTAAATAAAAATTTTAGGTAATTGATCACTTGATTAACAGGTTAATCTTTATTAAGAAAAAATTAGAAGCGGAGGTTTTCACTATTTAAACTAAAGGACAATAAAAGACGAGGTATTGATACAATAAAAACTGTCATGAAATTTATTGGACCTTATAATGCTAATTGAATTCTTAGTGTTTTAACATTGAAAAGGTTACATAATTACTTGGTATATTGTTGGAGGTGTGAATGTAAAATAATCATACTTCTCAATTAATACGTCCTTGTCAAATAAAAAGAAAAAATTTAATCAATAATTTTCCTAATATTTCACCTTATTTTAATTAAAAATTTAATAATTTAACAATTTTGTTTAGATAAGAATTGAGATAAATATCAAACAGGAAAATCACAATAAATCTAAAATATGTGGAACATGTATGAGAAAGCTTAAGGCATATGGGACACGAAGGAAGAAGCAAAATGAGACTCGAAGATGTAAAGAAAGCAAAGAAAAAGCATAGAGCTAGTGTCAGGGGCAGAGCGTCGCAGCGCCCAAATTAGTATACCAGTGTGCGGCGTTGGGCGCGACATGCTCAACGCCGCGGCACCAGAGCGGGCTGAGTCCGTTTTTGTTACAGATTTATAGGTTGCGGAAAGTTTTGAACTTCCAAAACAAGTGTACTCTTACTCCAATAATGATTAGGGTTAGTAGGCACGAAATAACCTTTATATAAACTCTTGTAAATCCTTCAGGTTAAAAGTAAGTATTAAGAGAGACTATAAGAGAGGGAAAAACTGGATAAATACTAAATGCTTGTGTGCATTATGGTAGAACCATCGTTTGAATGTTCATTGCTTGTGGTACAGCAATGGTACACTAAACATTAGGTCCTTTTGAGAGTTTTTCATTATAAAATCTCTAGGGAGTTAATAAAAGAGGCTAGAATCCTTAGATCTATCGTGAAAGTAGGCAATTAGCCGAACCACGTAAGTGATTGTGTTGTGCTCTTTATTATATGCTTCGAATTATTATTATTTTGCTTGATATACAGGTTATTCTACTGCACAAAGAGGTTTGGGTTCTTCGCCTTAACCTAATCTCACGAGGAGAATGATGATTCCTCTAACAAACTGGTATCAGAGTCAGGTTCGATAATACACACCTGTAGTATTTAAATCATGGCTACAATCAAGCAAGAAATAGATTTGTTCAATGGGATGAATGACTTCAATTTTTAAAAGAATAAGGTTATGGCTCTACTAGTAAAGGAATGGCTAGACTTAGCCTTGGAGGAAGCCAATTCCTCAACTAGCGAAGAAACGACAACCTCAAAGTCTGAACAGAAAAATTCAGACACTATTTAAAAAAAAGCTCACAATACTATAATCCTAGCGTTGAGCGACGAAGTATTAAGAGAAGTTGGTGATGAAAAAATCACTTTGGGGCTACGAAAGAGGCTTGAGATATTATATATAAAGAAGTCTCTTGCAAATAAACTTCTTGTGAAGAAGAAACTACATTAGTTAACTATGCACATGGGATCTTCATTAAGAGTTCACATTGATGAGTTCAATAAGATCATTATAAGTCTTGAGCAATTGGGAATCAAGACTGAGGATGAAGACAATGCCAAAATCCTATTAAGTTCGTTGCTGAAGAGTTATGAGAGTTTTGTAGATATGCTGTTGTATGGTAAGGAGTTCTTAATGATGAATGATGTCAAAGTATCATTGAACTCAAAAGAATTGATAAAGAGATCTGAGTTTGAGAGTGGAGCAACATTGCTTGCACAAGGGAAAAAGAGCAACCAATCAAGGAAGAGATCCAAGAAGTGTTCTTTTGTAATAAGGAATGGCACTTTGTGAAAAATTATCCTAAATCAAAATTCCAATAAGGGTGTGCTGCAATCAGTACTTTTGGGGACAATACCGAAATTGTAAAAATATTGGTAGCCTCAATAGAAAAGTATACTAGCAAATAGATACTAGATTCGAGGTGTAGTGTCCATATATGTCTCAACAGATTGATGTTTATCAACTACAAAACCAAGAGAGGTAAAGCTCTGATAGGGAATGACATGATTTATGATATCATGGGAGTTAGTGACATAAGGCTGAGGATGGAAGGTGGAGAAACTAGAGACTTATATGGTGTAAGACATGTTCATATTCTTAGGAGGAACTTGATATCTTTAAGCAAGCTCAATGAGGAGGGGTATTCTGTTAGAGCAAGAAAAAGAAAACCGAGGATAGAGAAATGATCTATAAGGTTTTAGGGTAAGAAGCACAATGAGAAGGGCTCTATGTGCTTACTGGGATGGCCATGAGTGGTCTAACGTGTAGTGTTGATGTAATGCAGACCATTAGGCGACATCCAAATCGTGCTCACCGAGGTGATGAGGGTCGAAATAAGTGCAACGCATCCATACCCTATGCAAGGTACACGAATGCCTTTAAAGACCAAAGTCACTAACCCAGAAAATGTTAAGTCTTAGTAAAGACTTAACTAGACTTAACTCTGGGTGATAGAGTATTGGTGTAGATTGGATCCAGAAGCCTTCTTATTAGGAAGATTTTGAATCAATGAAGGGTTTACTAGAGAGTTGGTGATTCAACAATCTTATTTGGATAAGAATTGAGATAAATATCAAAGAGGAGAGTCACAAGAAGTCTAGAACGTGTAGGACATGCATGAAAAAGTTTAGGGCATGTAAGATATAAAAAAGAAAGCGAAACGAGACTCGAAGACGTGAAAGAAGCAAAGAAAAAGCACGGAGCCGATGCCAGGGCTGAGCGCTGCGGTGCCCAGATCAGTATGCCAATACCGTGGTGTCAGAGCAGGCTGAGTCCGTTTTTGTTACAGATTTATGAGTTTTAGGAAGTTTTTTACTTTCAAAACAAGTGAACTCTTACTCCAATAAGAATTAGGGTTAGTAGACACGAAATAACTCCTATATAAACCCTTGTAAACCCTTTAGGTTTAAATCAAACATTAAGAGAAACTCTAAGAGATGGAAGAACTAGGTAGACACTAAGTGTTTGTGTGCGCTAAGGTGGAACTATCGTTTGGGTGTTTATTGCTCGTGATAGAATAAGAGTACACTAAACATTAGGTCCTTTTGAGGATTCTTCATTGAATTTTTCTTGTAAAATCTCTAGGGAGTTAATAAGAGAGGTTAGGATCCTTGAATCCACTATAAACATAAATAATTAAATAAGCTACGTAAATAATTGTGTTGTGCTTTTTATTATCTGCTTTAAATTCTTACTATTTTACTTGATATATAAATTATTCTATTGTACAAAAATATTAAGATTCAAGATTGAACTTAATTAAAATTTTTTGTTTTAATCTAATCTCAAAAAAAATATATAATTTCTCTAACAACTTTCGTATTAAAGAATTATTTTAAAGCCCAAAATGTTGATGACTTGTTTTTGAATCCTCTAAATTTTCGAAGTTATTAAAATACACAATTTTAGTTGTGCTTTAATCACACCTGTTTCCCCTCATCTTTAAAGAATTTTTATTAAGACAAATAATGAGGTATATAAGCTGGCCTGCCAATACCCCAATACATATGGGACATTCATATATATATTTCGAAAACATATATTTGATGGCGAATAGGGGCATGCACGTGAAAATCCTTTGTGTAGGAAAAGTTTTCAAGATTAGGAAATTGGCTTTTCATGTAAGAAAAACTACTAGTGAGCAATGGGGCTATTTTCTAATGCAATTTTAATGTCATTTTTTCTCATTTCTTGATTGATTCGGTCGCTGCCTATTTTGATATTGTCATTACTGATTTATATAGGTATTTAAAAATTTTACTACGAGGGTCTCATAGCTCAATTGGTTACAGCGTTGATCTAATAAGCCGACTTCGAGACCATTTTTCATTTACAGTTTGAGAGATTATGTTCAAAACAGCCATTAATAATTGCTGGGAATATAAAGAACATAAATAAACTTGATGTGTTTGAGTGTTTTTTTTTTCTTTTTCAATTTGGTGGTGTTGATTGTTGATCCTTTGCTTGGAATAAAAATAAATAAACTCGATGCTTTGAGTGTTTTTTGTTTTTTTTTTCGTTTTTCAATTTGGTGGTGCTGACTGTTGATCCTTCAAAAGATCAAACAGCACCTTCAGATTAGTTGAAACGTCAGTTTGGTCTGCACATGATGAAGTGAAAAACCAATAAACATTCATTTCACTCACTCTCTTTGTAGCTTTTCTTGCAATCTACGGCAAATCCTGATCGCTACTTCTACTACACCCCCATTTTCCCCAAACATCACCCAACACCATGTGCTGCTTCTTTTCAGGTATGTTCATTCCCTTCCTCACCAGCTTCTCTTTGATTTTATCTTGGCATTGTTATTATTACTATTTTAATTGTTGCTATGTTGTTCTCTTTTTTTTTCTTGTTTAAGTGCTCATGAATGGCAATTTTTATGATGTGCATTGGCATATGGAAAGTATTGCTAAATGCTAATCTCTAGTTATGTTTATTTCACCAGATTTTAGAAACAAATTGCATTTCATTTGCATATAGTTTTGGGAAGATGCTTATAAACAAGCCTTTAATACATCTTGATTCATTTTAATGGGTTAGGTAACATTTGTTCAAGCATTGAAACTAGGACTTTTAACTCAACTCTGCAGCAGCTAATGTTTTGCTTGACTGTTGATTGTGTAGCTTTTTGCTGGTTCTTGGCCAAAATATAAATTTGGAAACTGTAATCTAATTAGCATTGAAGTATATGTAGCAGGTTTATTTTAGTCTCTCCAGCACCTTGCTCGATAAAAATGGGTTCAGGGAACTGGTTTAGGTCAATAATTGGCCTAAAAAAAGTGAAGAAAGATAGATCCAAACAAGGAAAGGTAAATCTTCTGTAATGTATGCTTCTTATAAATTGACTAAAAAGCAACGCAGGATTTGGTCTATAACACCTAACTGATACTCAGGTACCTTCGGAAACTGAAAAATCAAATGGCACCATTGAAGATTATCAGTCTCCCAGTGAATCAAGTGGACACGCCAATGGTAGTTCACCTAGTAATCCAGGTGTTCTTCGAATTTCAGTCGAGGAAAGAGCAGCCATTCGGATCCAAAAAGCTTTCCGAGCATATAGGGTATTTTCTGAAATTTATCTGCAGAATTCTACTCTGCTAACTTTGGCTCAATCAGTACAAGAACCTTGGCATCCTTTTTACGTTCCTGGATGATCATTTGAAATTCATGGCCTTAATCTTATTCTAGGAAGATTAAATGCAAAAGCCGAAATTGGTCAAAATACAATTTTAGGATAACATTCAAATATAAGTATGCATATCGTGTCATATTCTGTATCATCTTTGTTATGGTTTTCTCTTTGAATTTTGCAGGCAAGAAAATCAATACGTGGTCTTAGAGAAACAGGGAGATTTAACATCTTGATTCAAGATCACAATGTTCAAAAGCAAACATCAAATGCACTGAGCTTTATACATTCATGGTGCAATATCCAGACACACATTAGAAACCGCAGACTTTGCATGGTCACTGAAGATCGGATTAAGCAAAAGAAACTGGAAAATCAAATGAAACTAGAGGCTAAGCTTCAAGAACTAGAGGTACTAATAACAGTTAACCTTACCTACTTGGCATTAATTAAAGCTTTCACATCCTAATCTATTAGTAGAGCCTGATGCCCACTCTCAACCTTGGTGATATTCAGAGCCTTAATTGTACTTGACACTTAACAATAACTAGAATTATAAAGCAACAAAGACAATGGTTCTCAAATCTCTGTTCATCCTCGCTGTTTTAACTAATGTACTTAGTTACCTCAGGGTAGCAGCTACTTCTGTTTGCATTAACATGAAACTACAATCTGCATTTGTCAACTAAATATTATGGCGGGTATTGTGTCGCTGCCTATTTATAAATGCATAATTGAGTACTTAACTATCAACATGTTAACTTTAAATACTAATATTAGACTCCTGCCTATTAACTTCAAAGAGTCTCCATTCAATATGATAATCTAATTTACCATCTCCTGAACAACAGTATTAACTTTCCCCAACAGGTTGAATGGCATAATGGCTCTGAAACTATGGAGGAAATTCTTTCCAGAATACAACAGAGAGAGGAAGCAGCAGTTAAGCGCGAGCGAGCCATGGCATATGCCTTCTCTCACCAGGTCTGCCTGCTACGGATTACACTCTCATTTTAATATCTAATGCTCCTGGTTTATGTTAAGCTTGATAAATGTATAAAAATGTTTTGCTGCAGTGGAGGGCAAACTCTAGCCAGTATCTAGGCCAAGCTTACTACAGTATTTGCAAAGAAAATTGGGGTTGGAGTTGGATGGAACGATGGATTGCTGCTAGGCCTTGGGAGGTAAGGGTTGATGCCAAGCCAATCAAGAAAAGTAAAGCCAAGAAGTTAAGCAATGCAGATAAAGTTGCAAGCCAGCTAGATTTAAAAGTGTCAGTTTCAGCTAGACCTGCTTCACCAAATGGGAGTAAAACTACAAAAGCGAAAAAATCACCCCACCATATTGCTGAAAGCCAAGCTTCCAAGGAGGGGCAATAGCATGTTGGCAATTGAGTGACATGAATTCCTAGTGTTGCATTTGGTATTTGTGTTCTGATTTGGTCTGTTGAGTTGGTGTGAATTTGCCAGTGTGCAAATAAAAGAACACACAAACATTATAACATCTGGAATTGGATTGTTTTGTTTATAATTGTTTACAGTGTATATATACATTGAATGGCATGTGTAATTTCTTATTGCCATGGTTGTCTTGTATGGGTGGATTCTTGTGCACGCCATGAAGCCGATGATGGAAAAATGCTGAATCTGAATCAAACATGACTAGACATGATAAGTAGGTCGTGCCGCGCTGGCCCACAAAATTCTGGCCTAGGAGGGTTGTCGTGCCTAGTGCAACACGATATGAAAAAAATTCATACCACTTTGGCCTAGGCATGACAACCAGAGGCTCGACCCAACATGGCACGTTGCTTTGTCGTGCCGTGCCGACGCGAGAGCCCAATGGACCGTGTCTATAGGTTGTGCGTGAAATTTTTTTTAAAAAATGTATTTGAAATACAAATTTGTAATTTTTTAAAAAGTTATTGAATTTGCAAATGATAGATAGTTTAATAAGTGTCAAATTAGTTGAGATGTATTGTAACTATAGTGATGTAAATTTGATCTTTTATTTTTATATTTGTATCTAATAATTTTAAATTTGCAATAATGTAAAAAAAATATTATCAAAAAACTATAATTACAATTACAATTACAATTATAACACAATTCCAAACTTATAAGGGTGGACACGGTTCGATTCGGTTCAATTTTGGCCAAAGCTAGACCAAACTACAATTTTTTGGTTCTCCCTTAAAGGAGAATCGCGGATTTTCAGTTCTCCCTCAAAAAAACTAAAATGTAATAGAATAACTGAACCAATTTTTTTAGGTTCGGTTCGATTTTCCAGTTATCAATCTCATACAAAAACCCAATCTCAAGTTCTCAACTCTCTAGCAACTCAAGCAAAAAAAATTCACAAAAAATTTCACAAATCACAGTAAGCATTACTCACAACACCATAAACATCTCAAGCCCTCGTCTAATACAGTATTATTCACAAATCTTAGTTCACAAATGCTAATTGAAACTAATAATAATTTAAAAATTATTAAATAAAAATTAAAGCACAAAACATTAGTCTACATGCACTACCATACTAACAATTTTCTAATTGATCAATCTTTAAATATAGAAAGAAATTTGAAGATTTCGATAATAAAAAAAATAAATAATAGAAATAATTTTAACTATTTCTTAACACTGTCACCATCGTCGACGCTGGAAACCGGTGGTGACACTGTCACCATCATTGCTGCTGGAAACCAGTGAGACATGGATGGCGTTAGAGATGTCAACAATAGCTAAGACATGGATGGCGACTAAGACATGGACGACGGCATTTTGTGGGTGGAAGGACATGGCAGGGCAGCGAGGGGGCATTCTGTGGAGGGAACCAAACGGCAAGTGAGGCTATGGAGAGAGATGAGAGGAGCGAGATAAAGAAAGCAAAAATGAGAAAAGTAACCACAATTATGGATTTTTACCATATTTTCAACAATATATAAGTGTAATCCGGTGTAGTTAATTTTATAGTTGCATTTCTTCTTAACTAATGAGAAAGTGATATGTATCAATTTTTAAATTTTATATAAAAAACCAATTTCTGGTACGGTTTTCTAATATTTGTATAGCTGAACCATCCCACTTTTTTAAAAAATAAAAATCAAACGGTGTTTTTTGTATAGCAAAAACTGAAACAAATTGGCCGATTTGGTCCGATTTATTCGATTTTTGGTTAATTTTGCCTACCCTTACTTATAATTAATAATTTTAATTGTTATTATAATATTTTAATCATTTTTTAAATTTTAAAAATAATTAAAATATCTCAAAAAATTAAAAACTAATTTACAAATCGACCGGGCCCATGGGCCTAATTTGTGTTGAGCTTGGCACAACCCATCTTGGGCTCGTGCTGGCACAGCATGCTGGGTCGCAATCTGCGATCCAGCACGACACGACTTCCTAGGTCGTGCTACCATAGCACTTGCCCATTTGCCACCTCTTAACATGACAAGTCCATTTATGTACTTAGAAATTTTTCGTAAATAGTGAATTTATTAGGACATTTTTTTATTTAGCCAACTTTTTGTTCTAGTCAAATAATTCAAAAGTAAACCAAAATATCACTTCTACTATTTTAACAATATTTGCTATAGTATAGTACCCACTACCGTGAACAGTGTCTACTATAGTAACTAATTGTTTTTATTTTCTAATTTTTATTTTATTTTATAACTAATATGCCCCCATTATCCCACACATACAAAAGTGCAACACTTCTATCATGTCCCCTGTATGAATGCAATATTTCTATCACGCCCCTACATGGCGTGCAATATATTTATAGCGCCTATACAAAGGCATGATAGATATATCGTGCCTTTGTATAGGCGCTATAAATATTATTTGTAAGTGATATTTCTATCATGCCCCTAATATTTTTATCGCGCCCCTATATTAGCATAATCGTGCCATCGCGCTAATAATTTAATTATAATAATTAAATAAAATTATATTTATTTTATTTAATTATATTATTTATTAGTAGTTTAAGATAATTATATTATTTATTTATTTATATTATATATTTAGTTTAATTTATCTATAGTGTTTAATTATATTATTTATTTAATTTTTTGTAATCATTATTACATGTGGTCCAAGTGATTTTTTGAATTTAAAATATTATTTATTATGTTGTAATTAAATAAATAATATGATTAAATTAAAAAATTAACAAATAATATAATTAAATAAAATAAATATAAATATAATAAATATAATTTTAAATAAATAGTATAAATTAATAATATCATATATAATAAAATAAAATTATACACAAATCGATTATAAAATAAAATAAATTAGAAAATAAAAAATTTGTTACTGTAACCAGTACTATTTGCTTTAGCGGTACAATTAAAATAGTGGAAATAGTATTTTTGTCAACTTTGGAATTATTTAACTACAAAAATAAAATAAAAAAAATTAAGTTAAATAATAAGAAATTAACCCCGACAAATTGGCTAGTTACAAAAAATTCCCAATGCACTTTTAACAAGAACGATCCAAATAAAAAATTGGATCAAATGGGTCAATCATGGGAGACTATGGGGTGTGGATAGCAGGCCTACAAGCAAAGGAAAATTTTATAACTTCATCTTATAAGTTATACTTTGCCCAGACTTTAATTTAAAAAGATTTAACACAAAATGATACAATTCACTTGGCCATTATGTTCTACTTAGTTATAAAAAAAATATTCATTTATAAAGATTTCTGGGTAACCCCAACAAGAATCTGATCACCCCTTCTCCAAGAACTCCGCAATTTTTTTAATGCAGTAATGGACATGTTCTTCTCATGCACACTGTAATCAGGCCAAATCCCAATATTATATTTTAGTCTCGTTGAAGAAAGTAACACAGGCCCTGCTGTTGCCAAAAAGGTTCTGTTAAATTTAATTTCCCCCCGGCTATAATAAATCAGTTAAAAAAAAAAAGAAAAAATCTTTGGCATAGTTTGTGTACACAGTAAGGCCACTGGAGTAATACTCATCAACTAACTAAATAGAAGTGTCGACAACCATAAAGAATGTCACCATCTGCTGTGTAATAACTAATAAGAGTTTTTCTTAAAAAAAATATTTCTCTTCCTATAAAACAATAAAAGCTTCCAGCTAGACATTGATAGATTTTTATTAGGCACTGAGATTTACAGGGTAGGGGACCATTTACAGATGGCCAGGAATCAAAATTTTCCTTGTATCCATCAGTGTATTCTTTCCATAATTGAACTTGGTTGTGTTCATCTTCATCCTATTCCTCTTTCATGGTTTCCTTCAGCAGATGTACTCCGCTCAGCCCCACTTGGTCTAACCTTCTAAATTTATCTAACTAGCGCATTCATTATAAGACCATGACCTTAAATACATCAGCAACCTGATCTTAATGCTAAAATAAGCTTTAGGACATGTAAATAAATTATATATAACGCCTTTGAATCACAAATCTAAATACTTTGTACCTGAAATAGCACTAGAAAACTTTTAACTTATAGACTCCATGAGAAAATTCAGATTCTACTTAAATTTCCGTAACTAGGTTTCTATCAGGATGAGTAAGCAGCTTGTTTTGGTAACAACCATATTCGACCTTGACTTCAAAAAATTCGGTGAAGTGGATTCTATTCTCCTATTGGTAATTAAACTCTCTGGCTATTCACATTCAAGAATAGTCTATGCATATGTAAGAAGATAAACTTGCAGCAATATAAAGTAAATAACACAACCAAGTGCAAGATATCTGTTGGAGTAAGGAAAATTTTTCCTGGAAAAAGCTAATTCACTCCTTTCTTGGCAACTCCTACTGTTCACAGAAAATGACTACTCGGTTAATGCTCCCAAAAACACGGGCATGATAGAGATGTTTAAAGATCAGTATTCTTTCAATTCTTTTTGCAGGGTTTAAAGCAGTTGTTAAGGCATGAAAGTGTTCAATTAGAAAGCAGTAACGCAACAAAAACAATCACAAACATAAATCATTTTTTCATCCTATGAGAAATGGACCTTTTCTAAACAAAAGAAAAGACCCTAATCTGCTTCTCTCAATTTGTTACCAGAGAATACCATATATATATATATATATAGTACATATAACACATGATTGAGCTTAAGTGACAATACCATAAAATATTTTCTATGTTAGTTGATTTGTAGCTGCCATGTGCATGAGAATCTTAGCAACAGCTCCAGTTCCATAGATGAGGTTTGTTCTAATTGGGAAAAATATCAAATCAACAGGCAAAAACAAACTGAGTTTACTCCTTAATGGTAAACTAGCAATAGCATGAAAAGCTAAAAACACAACACAAAATGACCATAACATTCAAAAAGTTTGTTAACATGAAAACATAGCAAAACCAACACAAAGTAAACATAAGCTGAGCTCTAAGAGCTCACACTCAAAATCAGGATACAGACATAAACTGATAGAAGTTAAACTACAACCGAGGATTGAAAAACCTGAAATCCATTCCAGATTTTCTCTTCTTCCAACGGTTTAGGCCATTGAATTAAAAATGCTCCATATCTTTCCTCTTTAACTGGTCTTGATTGAATCACCATCACAACAGCTCCCCATATCAATCTCCTTGGAAACAATCAACTAGTCCTGAAAGATCATTAAAATTAATGCACAAACATTTAAAAAAGAAAACAAAATTTTAACAAGAGGGTATTGAGAGGAGGACCTGTGAGAGAGAAAAAGTTGCATTTTGAGATCATCAATGGCGAGAATCAGAGGAAGCAGAGGATGGCCTATTGTGAACACCATCGTGCTCCTCGTCTTCGCCTTGGATTCGTGCTGGAATGCGAAATCCAGAGAATTCACCAACAGGAGAGGCGAATCCAATGTTGGATATCATAGATTGATGGAATGCTGGTGGCAAGATTTGATGATGATGCTCATTGGTAAGACTAATAGACTGGTCTATCCAAGCACGAACCGGAGGCGTGTTACTGGACTGAAGGGGTCCCCTCTGAGAATTAAACAACTGATTTTGACCAAATAACGGCGGCGTTGGCGGCGAATTAAACAGAAACCCACCAACACCGCCACTGGCATTACCAGCTGTTTCTGTTGCACCACTATTCCAAGCCATCATTCTCTGGAACCTTGAGATTTCTTCTGAGTGATGATGCTGATGGTCAGACTCAGACCATGCAGCAGCTGAAGCACCATCAAACCCAAGTGGGGTTGTTCCAGAGAACAAGGCTTGAACTTGCTCATTCTGCTGTTGTGCTGCTTGTTGTTGCACTTGAGAATGAGCTTGGTGCTGCAAAAGAATGTTATTTGGCTCCTGAAATGACTGGAGCGAGAGCCTTAGATCTTGGCTATGACTTGTAGTTCTTGACAACAAATCTGGTGGGTAGCTCTGAAATTGGATTGAGGAAGATGGAGTATCTGTTGAAGCACCCATTGGAAAAAAAGTCTTGATTGTATCAGCAATAGAATCAGAGTCTAGAGATGGTGGCAGAAAGCTCGAACTTTGGTTCTGGTTTTCAACCATCTGAAGATTTTGAACATCATTTGAGCTACCCACTATTGTTGCTGCAGTCCTTGGAAACTGATAGTTCCTCTCTTCATTTGCTTCACTTTGCCGAGCAGTTCTTGTTTTCGCCGAGGCTGAAATATTTGTGACGGTTTCTGGGTTCCACGGAGGCAACTCAGCGAGCTTGTCGATGGCAGCTTTGGCTTTTTTAATGAGCCAATCTACGGCTTTGCTGGGGCGGTCATAGCCAAGGCGGTCTTGAACATCGTAAAATTGAATAGCTGTGTGGGCGGAGAGGCGAACACGGCGGTCTCTGGGTCCTTTTGCTGTACAAACTTTGCTGTGGCGGTCTTTTCTTCCTGTGGAACGAACAATGTGACCTCCTTGGACTTCAACGATCTCGCCTCCACTGTTTCTTATCCCCAATCTTGACGATGTTGCTGCTTGGTTGTGGCTCTCTCCCATTTTTCTCGCATATTGGAATGATTCTTGGCCAAAATTTGAAGAAGATGATGAAGGAAAATGGGAGCGTTTCTTAATGGGTTGTGGTAGTTGATGATGTTGTTGTGTTTCTAAGCCTAATCTGGGACACAAATGTTGGTCTTGTTGTTGGTCATGGGAAAGAGGAAAGTCTTGTTGCTGATTGTAACTCTGTTCTGCTGCTTCTTCTTCTTCTTCTATGTGGTACTGATGACGACTACGATGATGGTGGTGGTGATTCCTTTTAGGATCCAGAGTCAGGCTTTGGTGCTTTTGCTGTTCCAGCTTTTAATGAAAAGCACTTTTGCTTACTGATGGGTGGTTGAAGTTGTTGCTGATGGTTCTTTACCGCTGCTGCTCTGCTTTTGGTTCCTAATCTCCTCTTGTTGCTTGTGCAACTGCCACCACGCTGAAACCTGATTCTTCTGCTTCTGCTGCTGCCTCTCCCAAAAGGCTCTGCCATTCAATATTTTCACTACCATCACCCCAACAACACCACCATCAAACCCAAAAAATTAAATAAAATAAAAAAAAAAGCAAAGCACTTCCCAAAAACCTGAAAAACAAGGCAGAAACCCAAGAAGGCTGGCTGAAACAAGCTCTATATCTAGCCTAACCCATCTCTTTCCCTTCTGCACTCGGCTTTTGGTAATTGAGCCCCTCTTTTATGTACTATGAAGTAACCAAAATGGTGATATTGTGATAAACACTAATATAGTTATAATCCACTTGGCCAAAGACAAACAAAGAACAAGTAGAAATGAAAAACACACCCCAAATTTCAAAAAGGCTGGCTGAAAGAAGCTCTATATTTAGCCTAACCCATCTCTTTCCCTTCTGCACTCCAGCTTTTGGTAATTGAGCCCCCTCTTTATGTACTACGCAGTAACCAAAACGGTGATATTGTGAAAACCACTAATAAACTAATAACCCACTTGGCCAGAAAAGTAGAAATGAAAAACACGCCCCAAATTTCAAGAAGGGTTTTCTAGGGAAATTTCTTGTAGGATTTTCATTTTCTTTTTCATTTTCTTTTTTATCTTTTGCTTTTTATGTTTTAGCTTTTGTTTGTAAGTTATAAGAGAGAGAGAGAGAGAGAGAGAGAGAGAGAGAGAGAAATTTAGAGGGAGAGGAGGTGGTTGTTGCGGTGGTAGAAACAGTAAATATAAAGAGGGAGGTGCTGTAGGGAAGAGGAATTCTTCCTTTAGCCTATCAGAGGTCTTCTGCTGTTCTTGTACTACCCTATTCTATTATTTATATATATATATATAAATAAATAATTTAATAAATTATATAATTTATTATATAATAAATAATATTATTTTATATCACTATTTAATAAATTTATAATTTTTATATAATTTATAATATATATTATAAAATTTTATTACATATTTAAAAACTCACAAACAAAATTTAGCAATAGTAATGAAAAGGGATTCTATATTTATTCTTATTTTTACAATGATTTGGTTGAAGTTAGGATTTTACTACTTGATGAGAGTGGAGAAGAACAGTTGGTTCTGGTTGAAGGAAGAGTCACTAGATGCTTTGACAGATGCATCCCTTTGTATGCCACCATCACACCTTTTGACAATGACCCCATTTGCAGCTTTTTTTTGTTTTTTTAATTTTTTTTTTTTCTCTTTCTCTCTGCTTTTATTTGTTGCTTCACTCAAAATAAACATCATCTTCCTTCCCTCATTTTCCTTCTCTCAATTCACCTTTTTCTAGTTTGTTGGATTACTGAACATGGCATCTCAAGACTTGTCTCTATTTTTTTCATTTATTTTTTTTTTTCAAAGGATAATATCATGAAATCTCAAATATTTTAATGATTTTAGGAGCATCTTTGTTCTTTTGTTTATTGCGAAATTACATCTGTGTCCTTATTAAATTATTTTTTAATTAAAAGAGGAAAAAAAAAAAAGGAACTTTGTTGCTTAGACACACAGCAATATTTTCCAATAAATTTGCTTATCTAGTACTTCGACATCCTTTTCAAACTCGTCATCACGTTTTCACTTTTTAGTTCATGTAAAATCCTTTTCTGCAGTACAAGCCATTATTAAGAATATAAAATGCTTCTTCGATATTATCTTCTGACTTCTGTTACTTTTTATAGGGAGACGTGGAGAACTTCAAAAATTTTCTTTCTTATTATTTTCCCTTTTTGTTTAATAAAGGATTTTTTTTTGTTCTTTTTATTTTTTTTCTTTTATATAGATCAATAGTTAAAAATTTACTGCATCAACTCTTCATCTAGCGACAAAATTTGTATACCATAAGTTTAAACTTTGATGGAGAATAGAGTTATGGGTTTGGAAGTCATAAGTTTAAACTTTGATGGAGAATAGAGTTATGGGTTTAAACTTTGAAGGAGAATAGAGTTATGGGTTTAAACTTTGAAAGAGAATAGGATAGTTTAATTTTTTTAAGAAAGTTAATTTTATTAATAAATTCTGTGTACTCTTTAATATAGGTTATAAGTTTAAATTTTGATATAAAATAAAAAAATTGTGTATCCTCTAACATAACATAGATCATAAATTCGAACTTTAATAAAAGATGGGACAATTTTAATTTTTAGAAATTAAATCTATTTTTTTTAATTATTTATGTTAAGAGAAATTATCCTTCTCTTTTTTTAGATTAAATTAAAGTAAAGAATTTTAAATTTAACATTAAATCCTAATTTTTATATATAGTAAAATAATCTATTGATCAAGTAAAATAGTAAAAATTTAAAGTAGAATATAAAAGAACACAACACAACACACTCTCTTATTAACTCCTTATAGATTTTACAAGAAAAATCTAATGAAGAATCTTTAAAATGACTTAATGTTTAGTGTACCCTTACTTTACCATGAATAATGAATATTTAAACGATGGTTCCATCTTAATGCACACAAACACTTAGTGTCTACCCAGTTCTTCCCTTCTCTTAATGTTTAATCTCAACTAAAGTGTTTACAAGTATTTATATACGGGTTATTTCGTGCATATTAACCCTATTTTTTGTTAGAGTAAGAGTCCACTTGTTTTAGAAGTTCAAAACTTCTCAAAACTCAAAATCTGGATAAAAAACGAACTCTCTGTCGCTTCTGACGCCGCGGTGTTGAGTGTGTCGCCGCAGCGCCCAGCTATGGTATCTCCTTCATGTGTTTTCCTCGCTTCCTTCACATCTTTGAGTCTCGTTTTGCTTCTCCTTTCGTATCTCATACTTCTTAGACTTTTTTATACGTATTTCACATATTCTGAACTTTTTATAACTCTTTTTTTTTTTGTATTTATCTCAATTTTTGTTTAAACAAAATTGTTGAATCATTAAATCTCTAATAATTTAAAAATATTGGTATTGTTATAATTAGTTAATATTTAAAATATAATATTATATTTATTTAAAATTTGAGATTAGAATTGATAAATAATTAAAAACTTACTAAAATTTTGTTTAAATCATATTGCATTATAGTATAATTGGTGTACTTTGCGCTCAAAATGAGTGGTGCACAAAAAGACTCAAAATGAAAGTGGTAAAATAAAAACTGCCAAATCAAAAAGATATCATAACTCCCCCTCCCCTCCTTCCCTTTCTCTCTCCCGAGATATATATATATTTATATCTTTTTATTACTATTTTCATAGATTATCTATATTGAGCTTTTTACCCATGATCATAATTTTCATAATTTATGAGATTAGACTTTTTTATGTAACTATCTGTTTAATTAAAATATGTCTTCTAATTGTAAACTATTTAACTAAAAATTATGAATAGATTTATTGTCACACAGCTAGTTGTGATACGCAATAAATATCATACTCATTAAGCTTAATAAATTTGAGTTTACAATTTTTTTTAAATTTAGAGGATTAGATTTTTCTTTTTTTAATATTAATTTATTAATTAATTCAAAAATTTAACCAGATAGATGAAGGTTCAATAATAATATTAAAAATAAGTATTTAACAATCTCTTTTATATGAAATGTTAATTCGAATAAATTTAAATTATATGAATCCTCCGTCTCGTAAACAGAAAATTAAAAAATTAATTAAAAATAAATATATGGGGACGCGAATTCAAGGTTTTGATTTTGATATCATATTAATTTACCACTCAACCCAAAAATTTAAATTAAAAAGTGAAGATTCAATATTAATATTAAAAACAGATCTTTAAAACTTAAGGATAAATTACTCTTAATTTTAATATAATAACTTTGACTTTTCTTAAGTCTAAATTTCTTCAAATTTTAATAGAGTAACTTTGATCATTTTTTAGTTTAAATTTATGAATTGCACTGCAACTAATACCATCGCTATAAGTTTCAACAAATATCTGATTGTAAATATCAATAATTTGTTATAATATTAAAAAAAAAAAATTACATATGAGCTTACAACTAAATCCCATGTGATAAAATCAATTTTTCTATAAGTAGTCCTAATTTACATTACAAAAGAAATTTTGATATATGAAAATTTAAAAGTTTTTATTCTTATTTAACTCCATTTATTTATTATTTTAATCAAAAGTGTCTTATTTAGATATTTGTTTCAATTTTTTTAATAAGATTTAAGTTTACTCAAATTATTAAAGTAGATTTATAATTTAATCTATTATAAATATGTTTGTAATCTTATTATTTTTTTTCGAATTTTGAATAATAAAATTCTCTTATTTTGTTTTTTCTTTGGAAATAATTTATTAAATTTTATGTAACAAATCATTTTAAATTTAAAAAACATTTGAACCTGTTTATAGAATGGTATATACGTTTATTTACCACAACATAATTGCTGGGTTACCATCTCCTTTAAAGTCAACAACGTGAAATACCCTATCTCATTCTCACTGGTCACTATCCTGTCGGGTGAAATTTCTCAATACCAGTCAGGCTAAATTAACATATCCCAATGTAATACAAAATAAAATAAGATTTGCACTAGGATTTTGTGAATATATATATATATATATATAATAATATTATATTAAATATTTATTATACATATATAAATTTATCCAAATTATACATTATTTAACACTTAAACATATTTATATCTCTATAATTAAATGATCAATTACTCTCACAAGCGTTATTTAAATATACCCGAACCTATACCTTCATAATTAAAGAACTTATTATCTTTATAAGTGAATAAAAATATTTATAATACCTTAAATTGTTGTTAAAACTCAAACTCCTAATTTTAAGATAAAAGAACACCGACTTTGCCATCCAAACAATGCAGTGGAGCGATTTTGTATTTGGTCTTTGAATCATACAACAGTGAATAAGTAATTCTCTACGAATTCAACAGAGTTCTTAACACCTGTCAGTCTTGTTCTGTTTTCCCATTTTCTTAAATTTTGGCACCCAACTTTTACAAGCAAGCAAGCAACAAAAGGTGGCAATTTTTTTTTTTCATGTTTAGTGGAAAGTTCTCTCTCATATTTTTTACAAGGTTAAAATAAAATTTTAAAATGGTATTATATTTTTTTATAAGATTATAATGTTAAGGTAATTATATATTTAAATTAAAAGTAATAAAATGAGTTACGACATGATTATTCAATACGCTTTAAATGAATATAAATAAAAAAAATTAACGTAATTAATAAACGGGTTAAATTTATATTATCTGTTTATTAATCATGTCGAATACGTGTTTTGAGATTTATGATTCGTTAATTTATTTAAGTCACGTTTAATAAATAAATCGTATTTATATTTATTCATGTATCTATTCATTTAAATCACGTTTAATTAAATTATAAAATTAAAAATATATATATAATTAAAACTTTAATTTATCTAAATTCTAAAAAGTCTTCTTCTTCAATTATGTTGGGTGAACTATTTTTTAATTATGTTAAAATAATTTTATATTAAATGCATTAAATACTTAATTTTTTGATGTAATTTTAAAATTTATTAATCTTAACATAAACATATTTTAAACGAATTGAATATTTTGTGTAAACGAATCAAATTATGTGTTATTATTCATTTAAACAAATATAATTGTAAACGAATCAAATCGTGTATAATCGTATAAATGAATTGAATTTGATTCATTTATTTAAATATATCTAATTATACCATGTAATATAATTCATATATTAAACGGATTGAATCTGTGTTTGAGTGTCTGATTCATTTAGTAAATAAATAATTAATGAATATAATAAAAATTTGTTAATACCTTATATTGACACGATATGAATACAATTCGTTTACACGAAATGCCACCTCTAATTCAAATAACTTGTGTATAGAAAATTAGATTAATCCTTAATTTTTTGTAATAATTTAACAAAAAGCGTAGGATATATTTATTTTAAAAACTATTCAAACATATATTATAGAATATAACAATTGTTAAAAAAATAAATATAAATAAACTATGAGAGAAAAATAGGGAAAAATGACTTTGAGCGTAAGAAGGGTATGTTAATAGCATTATCTCAAAATCAAATAGTTCTTCCCTCATGCAAGTAGTGACAATTTATAACTTCAAGATTTAACCTTATATTCACAATAACTTTTTTCAATAAGTACGATCATTAAAAAATAAAATCAAATCTCCATTGTTATAGTTGCTCAAAAACATAATATGAAAAATATATTATTTAAAATATTATATGCAAAGAACAACTTTTATTTTTCCTTTTCTTCTTCACTCTTGTCCTAACAACTAATAAGAAACGCTAGCACACTTTATTTAATAGTAAGTAGTCACAATTTAAATTCTAATATTAATAAAAAGAATTTAATATATTGTAACTCGTATAATAATTTAATTTATAAAACTCTCAAATCATAAGAATATATAATTTTTGTAACTCTCACATATTTAATCTAAATTTAATGGTTAATTTAAAAATATTGTAACCACAATGTAACAGTAAAAATTTATTACTAATAACTTATAATACAAAAGTTATTTTGAAATTATTTAACTAATAAAATAAACTTTTCTCCAACAATTCCTCACAAAATTTTTGAAAACCTTATACATACATACATATATATATGTATGTATGTATTAGATATATGAGAAAATATGATGTATAATTAATAGTAAAAAATATATATGAGCAATATTCTATTATATAATAGGTATAGGTGTTTTTAGACTTAAATCTATACTTAGTGTTATAGAATTTATTTGAAAAACTTAAGTGAATTATGTCTTGAACTCAATCTTTTTAACCAAACTTCATCTAAAACACATATAATGATGACAAAATTTTAATTTTGTAGATTAACGTATTAATGGCATTACGCTCTATCTTAATTATAGTAAGAGCTCTAAATAACAATTTAATTATCATATTTATAGTCCTACGACCATTCTCACATAAGTGAGTCTTCCAAGGACATAAGTGAGTAAAAGTATATTTGTCTTAAACTAATTTAGGGTAAATACCATTTATAACTTTACACAGAATTAGCATTTTTACCATAAGGATGAGTGAGAACAGATCTATTCTATAAATATATTTATAATATAAGTGCTAAATAAGGCACACAATATGAATTGTTCCTATCCATTTAACTTCCTTTATGAATTCATTAATCACAAAAATTGTGTTATTTCCACATGTGATTCCCTTATAAGTTTAAATACATCCCCTCAACAATTTTATAAATGTTTTTTCAAAATTATTGTTTTTATGATTTTTCTTTAAAATATTTTATTTATAGAATTTTTATATAATTATCATTAAAAATAGTATCCTAAAACTTTCTTCAACTAGTTGCAATAATCTTATTTGAATTGATCTTGAAAATTTTTGTCTACAAATTTTTTGAAATTCAAATAAAAATCATTTTCTCAAAAGATAATATTAGTGTATATCAATGATAAAATATTTAAATATATATATGTGTGTTGTCACAAAGTAAATAAAAATTTTAAAGAAGTTCTTAACATTAAGACTTCTTCTTTTTCCCTTTTTTTATTTACACTTTCTCTTCATTTATTATATGCTTATTAATGTGTTAGAAAACCCTCCACATTTTAAAAGGATTATAAATAATTAAAAGCGAAATATATTATAAATAATACATTAACACAATACACATTAAACCGGCCAAGAATTCAAAACGGTCTATTAAACAAATACAATTTATATTAAACATAAAAAAGCATCAAATCATAATTAGTATTTAAAATAAAATAAAAATATTAATATTGTTATTAATACAATATGATATCCACAAAAGGTATACAACTGGCTAATATCTGATTATATAAAGCGTATAGAAAAATCGTCATTATTTTAAAAAAACAAAACAACAAGATAAATATGCAATGGTAAATTATTCAATAATTCAATATATAAATAGCTGAAAAATAATCTTTAACTCAATTAAATTACTATCATTAGTTATGATAACACACTTTTATAATAACATATTTTATTATATTATTACAAAATTTATTTTATAAATACAATAAATCTGAATATAACACTATATAAAATAAAAATACCTTTTAAAGCATATAGTATTCATGACATCTCATTATAATATAAAATTAAATCAACGAGACCTTTTAACACTAATAAATAAGATTATATCTCAATAGCTAGCCACTATTCAATCATAGACTAAAACGTATCTTATGAAATATGAAAAATATTAAATGAGTATATATAACTAAATTATGAAAATATTTTCATAAATGTTTCATATTTGTAGGCAATATTTTTCTAACCACAAATTTAGATGTTAATAGTTTGTAGCCAAGAAATAGATAATTGAATAATTATACTTTTTAAGTTATATTTTCTATTTCCACAAACATTCAAATCCTCTCTTTTTCAAAAAATTAAAAGTTTTTGAAATTTTTTCTATTCATTTTGTAACAAAAAATACAAATTTAGAATTTCTATATTTTTGCATGATTTATCACACATGCACCTATGCCTTAACCACATATGCGCGAATCGATTCACGTGCCTTAATCACGCACAGGTGACGAGGCAGGCAAAATTATTATTTAATATTAATATTTAAATTTTATTTAATATTTTTAATAAAGTAATTACTTATATAATTAATTAATTTAGTTAAACATAACATTTAAATATTTAAATAATTTATTTATTTAAATTTATTATTATTTAATGAATACATTATTAAATAATTTTTTTTATTTAATTAAAAAAATAATAAATAAATATTTAAATATTAAAATTAAATAATAATTTTGCGCACATTATCCCACATGCACAACTAGCATGCGAAATTATAAAATTTTATATTTATTTATTTTTTCTCAAATCCATCATATTTCTCTTTAATTTATTCTATTTCTCTTCTATTCATTTTATTTTTTATCTACTTCATCACATTACATTTTAATACTCATTCATATATAAAATAAACATAAAAAATTCAAACTTTCAATTTTTGAGAGTGAGTTGGTTCGAATGTTGGTGTAGAGAGAAAATATAATTCGATGGTATAATTATCCAAATTGCCTATTTCTTGTCTATAAAAGATTAACATCTAAAAATTGTAGATAAAAATGAATATTACATAATTTATGAAAAATTCCATTAGACCATGAGAGGAAAGTAATAAAAATTGACATTAAACATAAAGAGGCATTCTAATAGCATTATCCTACATCTAAATAGTCATACTTTTATATAAATAATAATAAATTTATACGACTCTAAAATTTAATCATATACTCACAACCACTCTTTTCGATTAGCTCAATCATCAAAAGATATATATAAAGTCTCTATTATTATAATTACTCTAAAATAAAAAATATATTATTAAAATATTACATACATAAAACAATTCTTATCTTTCTTTTTTTCTTATTCACTCTCATTCTAACTACTATCAAGAATCCTTTATATTGTTGTTGGTAATCTAAGTATAAATTTTAATAATAATAAAAATAATTTAATATATTGTATCTTCTATAATAATTTAATATATAATAACTAATATATAATGATAACAATACTACTATATAATGATAATAATTTATAATACAAAATTATATTTAAATTATGTAACTTATTAAATATTAAAAGAGTTTAAAAATTTTTCTTTAAAAAAAACAAATGAATTTATTTTATGGAACACACGACAAACTTGCCATTAATTATATATCAGGATTCAAGCAATAATTTGATTGGTGGGCATGCAATCAAAGCCCCCGGTGGGTGATAGTATTATTTTTCTATATTTATATAATATAATAATGCATAAGCATTTGAATATTATATGTTTTTGAGAAAGGCAAAAGACAAAAGACAATGACTAATGATGATAGAAACAAGGGAAGTCTGCTTGACTGATTGCTTTTTGTTTCTTGCTACCTGACATGATTTTGCTTGGGATATATGTTTTCTCTAAATTCCAACTCAAAATAAAATTTTTTAAAAATAATTATATACCCTTCTTATTAAAAGTATATTTTTATTACTTTAAGATTGTTTTGTTGCAAATTTAATTGAGGGTTCAAATTCAAACAATGCCATTTGGTGTCTTGCACATGGGAGGCCAAATGTGAAATTAGAAATCTCATTGGTGGATTTTGTAGGCTTTGTTTCCCTACTCCCTCCCTAGGGTGATAAGAAATTATGCATTTTGGTTAAAACATCAAGAATGGTTACAAAAGTAGAATATGTTTGTAAATCTTGCAACACCACATTCAAAATTTGATGTATATCAACTTACTATTGAGGATTAAGGAGAGAGAGAGAGAGTGTGTGTGTGTGTGATTTTTTTTAATTGGGTGGGTGGTTCTCACTTCTCAAATCACTTTTAATTAACATATACAATTAAATTTGGTATAATAATATATTTACTTAAATAATTTGATGGTAAAAAATTTATAGTATATTTCTTTATTAAAATAGAAATTTTAAGTTTGATTTTCCCTCTTTTAAGTAAAAAAAAAGTCTAATAAAACTTTATTTAAATGGGTCTTAGTAGACAAACAACTATTAATATCAACAAATGTGAAAAAAAAAAAAGAATCTAAAAATGAAAGTAATAATAAGTGAATAATAATGTTGTGCATTTTATTTTGTATATAAGTTTTTTAAACAAAAAATAATTATAAACTAGTTTTTTTTTTGTTGAGAAAAATAGAAATATGGATTTTCATTTACATCTTTTCAATATTTTTATTTATGACAAATGAAAAATCATTTTGCTTCAACAAACAGTAAATTGATTTATTAATCTACACACTTTGTATGTCAAAATCTTTTACAAATTCAATACGCGTTAGGAAAAAGGGCAAATTGCCATAATAATGCTTTTAACATGAGATTGTATTAATCATTTAATCCAAATATTTGTTTGATGTAAAAAAAAACTATAATCTTAAGTAATTAATATTTTTAAAAATAATAATTGACTAACAATATGATGTATTCTCCTTCAAAATAAATAAATGATCTGATGTATTATATAATCGACTAATTAGCATTAAAATTGACCATTGGTTATGATTATACTTCCTTAGCCAATGTAATTTATAACACTTCTAATATTAAATTAACCTTTAATAATAATTTATTAACGTTATTTTTTTAAGAATATAAAAAAGTGTGTCAAATAATCTATTATTAATACCTTTTTTTTACGTCACTCGTATATTTGATATTTGCATAAATACCGACTATACAAAATTTTTAGACTAATATTTGTATTATTTCATGAGGTTTTGGTATGATAATTTTTGTTTTATTATTATAATATAGTTAAAAAAAAAGAATAACCGAAAATTTAAAGTTGAGATTTATTTGAGATTAAAATTTGCGTGTTTAACTAAAAGAAACAATCATTATTAACAAATTAAATATGAATTTCATAAAACACACATAAAACATATAAATGTAATGTAATATAGACAAATTAACGTTAAACCGGTAAAAGAAAAATTGTATTATAAATAAAACTAAAACAAACAAAAGTAACATAAAACCTTTTCAATTAATGTTGAACATGTATATTCGACAAAAAAAAAATGAAGTAATAATGAAAATTTTGTAAATAAAAAAATAATATTTATAGATGTTGGAAATTAAAATAAAAAATAAAATTTACCTAAAAATTTTAAATTAAATATAAGTCATAAATCACACATAAGATGTGTAAATGTAATATGATATATGTATATTGATGTCAAAGTAGTAAAAAACAATTATATGTTTATAAATAAAGCTAAAAACTACAAAAATATAGAATAAAACTTATAAATTAGCTCTGAATTTATACATTCAATAAGTATAGAATAAAATTCTTTATCCTGAACGTTTGTAAACATACCAAAATGACATTATTTTAGGTGTAATTTCAGTCAAAATGACACCATTTTGAGCAAAAATGTCAAAAAAATAATGTCATATATATTTTGCAATAAAATTTTAACAAATATGTGAAAAAAATTTAAATATTAATTAGATGAATTAATAAATATTATACGGAAAAGTGACATTATAATAGATATTAAAATTAGTTTATGTTTAATATTTTAATATAAGATAATTTGTCATATATATTTTTAAATTCTTAGTTACATTAAAAATAAAAATTAATTAATAGAAATTATTAAAAAAACAAATTTAAAAGAAGAACAATGTTATTTATTATATCAGAAAATGAGAAAATAAATTTCTATAATTTATGTGCTTGTGGTGTGATGAACATGAAATCATGATGATGCTAATACTGATGTAAGATTTAAATAATTTTGTTACATCGATAAAAGATTAAACAAATGTTTATTAATTTTTTTTCATAATCACCAGAAACGGACCAAAGAAAAAAACAAAAAAAAACAAATGTTATGGCAATTGATTGGAGATTTGGAAGAAGAGAAATTGAATTGAAATAAAAAAAATAAAGATGTCTTGTCATTGAATTTATAATTTATGAGTGGGTGTACTTAATTATATTTATTAATTGAAATGTTAGTTTCCATCATTGATGATTTTGGTTGTCATTTAATCATTAATCATAAAATATACTCCATTATTAGTACTACTCTCCAAAACGAGAAGAAAAAAGCAGTTCCATATAATAATACAATGAACGATCCAAGTTTTTTTTCATACTATATATTTAACTTTAAAACCTCCTATTATTTAATATTTAATTTTTGTTGACATATCTAATCATGTTGTATGTTTAATATAATTAAAGTTTAGGGTTTTGGTATGTTGTGTAATAGATCTTTGAGAGTGTTTTGGCTGCATTTTTTTGTGTAAGTTCTATAGAGATTTTATTTTGTAATAATTGATCAATAAAAAAAAATATAAATCTTGATTCGTTGTGAATATAAATAATTATCGAATCACTTAAATTCTTATATTTTATATGATATTCTTAACTTTTATTTCTTCTCTTGATCTTTCAATTTTACAATTTCAATTATTCTGTGAGTCGTTTTCTATAACAATGTTGTACATTTAATATTTTGTTTAGATAATACTTATTATTATTAATATTTTTATACACAAGAAAGGAGATTTAAATTTGAGACTTTCATTAAAGTGGAAGTAAATATACAATCAACTCTTTATCATTGAACTGTTAACACAAGTATTAAGATAATACTCATTTGATGCTTATTTAATAAAACTCATTCGTGAATATTTAAAAAAAAATTAAAAATACAATAATGCTAGACTTATAAAATTGGAGATATAAATTTTATATCTCAATTGATATGTACAACCACCACATACTATATAATTATTAATTTTTTAATCTTTATTAATGTGGTATAATACATATAATTCAGATATAAATTTTGTATCTCAATTTTATAAGCATATAATATTATTGTTAAAAGTAATTTATTTTATCTCAAATAAAAAAATTAAGATTAAATTATTGTTTGATAAAAAAATTAAATACTTGTATTATGATCTAGTCCATTCCAATAACGATTTTTTTGAAGCAGGTGATGGTTGCTTTTAAAAGCAAATTAATAAAATAATTTATCAAAATTTTAATTAGACATTTATAAACCCTACTTAATTAATCATAACGTTTTGAGATTTTCTTGTATCAATCAAGTATACATCGATATCTAAATCTTTTTATAAATAAATTGATCAATTTTAATATTACATTTTTATTTTCAAATGCTCTCTTATTGTTTCTTAAATCAAACAAAAAAAAACATGATTTCTACTTTTATACTATATTAAAATTATATATATTTATTTATTTTTAAAAAGCGTTAAAATTATTATAATTATAACATATTTTTACGTCATTTTAATAATAAAAATTTACCAAATGCATATAATATGTTTTTAAAACTCACATCATTTTTTTTTAATAAAAATAATTTATAAATATAAATTAAAAGGAAGAAACATCATCGAATACAAAGAGTTCAATTTAAAAAAGCGTTTTACCAAACCACATAATTTCAACATTTAATTTGAGGACGAGATATATTAATTTATGTGCAACTCGATTAAATGATCAATGAGCATAGATAAAAGAACAACAAGAGAAAAATGAAAAAATTAAAATTAAATCTTAAAGGACCAAGTCCAACTCTAAGACAGACAGAAAACGATTGTTAATACATTGAAAACCACTTCAATAAATAAAATGCCCAACATTTATGCTAAGCAAAGACCGCGAAGCAAAGTCACTCACAATATTTTTAATTATACAAGTAACTAACTACACAATAATTTTTTTATTGAAATTTACTTAGTATAGCACAAAGGGATTATTTTATAACCCCCATCAAAATCAAACTTCGTTCCATTTTTTTTGTCTTGTTATGCCAACTGGGGATAAGGAAGAGGAAACAAATAATAATAAAGAACCTGGCATTTTCATTGTCTTAAAAATATTCTTAAAATAAGAATGCTGAAAATACTCTTACAAAATGATGCCACATTTTGACAAATCTTTTCCTTGTGCTCTCGTACTTGATAGCTACATCTTGGAGATGAAAAATGTGTTAGCCTTGTGAAATTAAATAGAAAAACTTGTCTCAATCTTTGTACCTTTCATCGTCTTTTATAAGAATTACATTGTATAGCATACAAAATCAATTAACTACTAAAATTATTTTTTTATTTTTTATGTGCCTCACAGATTAATAATAATAATAATAATTATAAATAATGGCCTATCATAAATAAAGAGTTAATTAAGTGATTTATTTGAATTATCTCGTATTAAACTTTATAGACAATTATTAAATGTGAGTTTATCATGTGTAGAGACCAAATACTAGTTAAACTATAATTAATAAGATTATAGTTAACATAGTATATATAAATCTTTTATAGAGTTGTGGTCTTCAAATCAAATTAATATATGTAAATCTCTTTTCCTCTTCTCATTGTGGAGAGAGAACCCTATTAAGCGATAAACATATTTGATTATAGAAGGCGATATACTCTTGTTTCTTATTGAAAATTGCCAACCCTTGTGTTCTAATCGCTATGGATTCTTTAGGTAAACTTTTTTCAATATATATCCTGATAATTTGATATGATAGATCTAGGTTTATATTTATGAGTATCAATCTTATTTATAATTATGTCTAATAAGTGATATTAGACTTGAAATCATATTAAATTATTAGAATATTTCATGCATATATTTATGATTGAATGCCTGTTTCCAAATGAATTGTTAGAGTAGAGATATTATATGTATGAATTTTGTGAATTTTATATGATTTTATTGAGGTAAACATTAAGTTTATGATTTTAATTATGATTTGAGGGTTCAAATTTAATTAAGAGTCATTAATTTGAAGAATTAAGGATGAAAATATCAATTTTGACTTTAATTTTGTCTTTTTTTTTTTGCATTCTTCAATGAATTTGAAAATTTCAAAACTTTTTAGAGCGTCATAACACCGTTCATGGCGTTGCGGTGCTGCTTAGACAACGGCCAAGCACTACAACACCACTTCATGGAACCACATTGCTAGGTCAAGCAGTAGCCTAGCACTGTAGCGCACTTTATAGGGCTGCAACACCAGGCTAGGCAGTAACTTGGCACCGCAGTTAGTAGTGGCTAGGCGCCACGACTCTGCATTGGTAGCACCATAACACTGAGCCCTAAAGGGTAAAAAAGAAAAAATCTCAACATTGCGACGTTGCATTGGTAATATTGCAATACTGGGATGGTAGGTTAATTTTTGACCTAATTTTTGACGACGCGGCTGGTAGTGGTCGACCCAGTTCATGGAGATTCGACTTAAAAATTCGATTTGGATTTGACTCGATCATCATTAATCCAAGATTGACCCTGTGTTTTAGACCATTATCAGTATCGTAGTACTATAACCTTGGAGGCCTTAGCGCTGCGGCGCCACATTGGCAACATTGCGATGCCACTTCAATGTATAGGAAAACTAAAATTTTTTATTTTGGAATTTTTGATTGTTTTCTTTATAATATTTATCTTATATCTTAAAATAAATTGATTGAAAAAATATGTTGCAAAAGTAACTTTTGTTGTGCAATTCTATTTATTTTAGGGATATTAAGATGAATATGTTTATTGTTTACATAGAAAATAATCGACCCAAAGAAAAATTATTTTTTTGACCAAATAATAGACATTTGTAATAATAAATGTGTGATAATTATCAAAATATTCACGCATACAATAAGTTGGTCTAGAGAATAGTTTATTGTTGACAAAATTTATTATCAATATTTGATTATTGCATTGAAAGTACCTTATAGTTGATATTTATGTTCAGAGACTAAATATCAATATTATATTGGGTATCTTGTGATAGAGTCTACATTTATATATTTACTTATTTCATGCATGTGTGTTAAATTATTTAAGTTGTATATGCTTTAGTCATGACATAATTATTAAATTCAAACTTGGCTATTTTATTTTATGTTCTCTATTTAGTTTCTACTTTTGTTTCTCTATATTTACAAATATAAATTTCATCATTGTACTTAATAGCACAAACTTCAAGAAGTCAAAAGAGAACATTATGATTGTTTTCAATTGCATGAATCTTGACCAAGTACTTTAGACAGAATGACCTCCTACTCTCATTGACCTAAGTTCTACTAAGGATAAAATAGAAGTAGGATCGTGATAATCGCATGAGTCTTATGATCATGAAATGTGTCATTCTAGAACCTTTGGGGGTACTATTTATAAGAAGGAAATTGCTAAAATATTCCTTGTGAAAAAAATGTTTTACTAAAAACAAAAGGTTAAAATGAGTACGTTACTTGCTAACCTTATTTTAATGAGGTATATAAGAAAACAAAATATAAGAGAGTATATCATGGAGATGTCTAATTTTCCTTTCAAACTAAAAGCATAAAGTTAGAGTTGTCTAATGACTTGCTTATACGTCTAGTTCTGATCTTTTTTCTTGCACAATACAATTAATTTAAAGTGAGTTACAACACTCAAAATGATAAATGGACTCTTGATGAACTCATTTCATATTGTATGTAAGAAAAAGATAGATTAAAATAAGAAAATACTGAGAGTGCTCTTCACTTCTTAGGATAAAGTTACCGATAAGAAAAGGAAAAGAACTGCAATGTATAAATAATATACGATAATTTCTTGTTTTTTTTGCAAGAAGGTTGGTTATGTAAAGAAAGACTGTCATGGTGTATCAAGAAAGGTACACTTCTCAACTTCATTGTTTTTAAAGTTAATTTAACTTTTATACCCAAACAAGCTTAATGGGTAAATACAACTGTGACTACTCAAGTAAGTGTGTTTATGGAAGTTTGTTTGAAGAGCTGGCTACCAATTAATGCTGAATGATTCATCTATATGAGAATGACAGCACAACTCTTGTAGAGGCCAGAGGATTGTTTAGATTAAAGTTAAAGACTGGTTGTAATTTGGATTTAGATGAGACTTATTATATACTGTCATTTAGACAGAATTTAATTTATGTTTCTATTTTGGATAAATTTGGATTTTTTTGTTCATTTGAAAATAATAAATTTACTCTTTATCAAAATTTAAATCTTGTTTGTATTGATTATTTGATTGATAACCTTTATAAATTAGATACTCATGCCTCTTTTAATTTATTCTTGAATGTTAATAAACATGGTACAAAGTGAAAAATAACAGAAGAGAATTCTATTATATTATGGCATAAGTGTTTAGGACATATCTCTAAACAAAAAATTGAAAGACTTATGTCAGATGAGATTTTTGATTCTCTTAACTTAATAGATTTTAAAGATTGTGTTAAGTGCATTAAGGGAAAATAAACAAATAATAGAAAATTAGGTGCCAACATGAGGTTTACCATCTTAGAACTATTACATACTAATATTTGTGGAGCATTCCTTACGACTGCTTGGAGTGGTCAATAATATTTTATTACGTTCATTGAAAACTATTCTCATTATGTGTACCCTTACTTGATTCATGAAAAGTCTCAATCTTTGGATGTATTAAGATTTTTAAAACTAAAGTTAAAATAAACTTAACAAGAAAATTAAAGCTGTCAAATTTGAATGTGGTGGTAAATACTGTAGGGGATCTACTGTGTTCAGGTGTATGCATGTGGTAGTGTGTTAATTCAAAAATACGCATCTAATACATATTTTAATGCAGCGGAATATAAAATCATAAAATTAACACATTAATTATATATTAATCAAATTAATACATAAATGATAAAATTATAAAATTACCAATACGTGTAACATTTTATACATATACGTTCGGAGTCTGCTTGAAGTTGTATTGGTTATTAGTTCTAGTTATCAATTTTGGTGGGTTTGATAATCTAGAACAACAACTCATTTATTCAACGTAGAATTAACTCTTAATTCAAATGGCCAATTTTTAAGCTTACTCTTCTCTCACGATGCAAATGAATAGAAAAAGAAGCAACAATTGCTTCTCTAACTTAGAGCATGAAACGAAAATGAAGAAATGAAAATAGCATTCTGTTTCTTTCTTTTCTTTTCTTTTGTTTTGTTTCAATTTCGATTCTTCTCTTTTCCTCACTTTTTCGTTTCAATTCATCACACATATATATCTCTTAATATTAAGAAAATAATATCATAATATAATATAATAAAAAATAGCTTTGTTGACAAAATATAATAATATAAAATTATATATATAATGCATGATAACTATCATGCATTATATATATTATATTATTATAAATAAAATATTATATAATAATATAAAATATTAGAGATATTTGATTATTTAATATTTAAATAATTAAAGTGTGAAATGACCATTTTACCCCTCATGAATAGTTATCAAATATACTCTTTAGTGAGTCCTACCAAACTTCACACTTAGGTAAACTCAATTGAGGGTCTACAATGCGTCACGTGTCACTTTACAATTAATGAATAACAATTATTAACTAATTATTATATTTAACGCTTAAATACACACATGCACGCATTTTCGTGGTTACGTTGGATATTATTGGATCAAACAATTTAATCCAATACTCTGCCCCAATACACAACGAGTACACTCTATATTGCGGGACAACTTAGGTCCACGCCCGATTCGTTAAATAGAACTATTTCATAAGTCCGTGAGTCATGCCCCTTGCACACGCCACGAATATACAAATCGACGCGTTGAACCATACAAGTTGAGGTTACAACGCATATGATGTGCATCATGAAGGTTCTAAATCAACTCAAGAAGGTGAGCTGAGCGTAAAGGAGATTTCAGATGGTCCAATAACAAGGGCTAAGGCTAAACAGCTTCAAAGGGCCATAATTAGTCAAATTGGAGTTATTGAAGCTTCTATGGGATTAAAAACTTGCGATCTGAATGGAAATGAGCTAAATGTGTTTATTGGTCTTCAATTAGAGATTGAGACGTGATTCAGAGACGTTTGGTGACGTTGGGCTTAAAGAAGCAGCTGAGGGCTTTCTTTCTATGCTATTGGGTTTAATTTACTTCTTATGTTGCTATTTTTATGTATTTGGGCCATTTTAAACTTGTTTAGCTTTATTTTAAATTCTTAAGTCATATTAGGCTTATTTCGGGTTTTTTAAGTTAATTAGGTAACATTAGGGTTTTTCTTCATTTTGCAAGCCTATATAAAGTATGTTAAAGTCTTATAGAGGCAGTTGCATTATTTTGGAATTTGAAGCATGAAATAGAAGAGCTATTTCTCTCACAAAATTGTCTTCTCAAGTTTTCTAACTCTTGAAGACAGTTGGTGACTTATCACTCTTTGATCACAAAGAGTGTGGCGTCAAACCCTAAATTGATCATTGTGGCGTCCATTTGACTTAATAAGGTATATATTTAGTTCTATCCTCCATCAAATTTACCATTTAATTTTGTTATAATTCAGCCTAAACACTTAAAGAAAAATAACCAACAAAAGAACCAGATTTATTCGAATTTTAGAATAAACTATTTTTCTAGAAATCAAGGCACATCATCTGGTAGCAGAGCATAGGATTTCAGTGTGTAAACTGAAGTTTAGGCTATTTAAGGTGTCTTACTGTTTTTGTTTAATATAATTTCGTGGGAATATTCATCAGATTGGGTCTCTAGTATTTGAATTGCAACTCTGAAGCATTAGAATTAATTCTTAGTAGTTTTGGGTTGAAGATGATTTTGGCTGAGTTAAGTTATTCCTGAACCTTGAAATTTTGAACTTTAGTCAATTGTTGCTATCTGATTTTATTTACTGAATTGGTGAAAAAAAAATTCAGTTTGAGAAGTGTGTTTTTAGCTATTGGTTGTGTTGTTCATTGTTCATACTTGTTGGGGGTTTTTGTTAATAATGGCCGAAGATGATGCAAGTAGAGTACCAAAGGGATTGAGTTTAGAACAAGCTCAACTCATGGGTTTACAACGTGCTTATGATGAATTTTGAGGTGAGATTACTGAAATTCGTGGACAACTTGCTGCAATTATAGAAATGATGCAAAGAAATACTTTGCAACCCCAACAAAGGCAGGTAGGGCGTAGGGTATCTCAGAATGACCTAGGGGATGCTGGAGATAAGCCAAATCGGGATGATGAGACTGAAGATAGAAGTAGAATAAGGAGGCAGCAAAATGACTTTATTAGTGGTATCAAACTTAATATACCACCATTTAGAGGTACTAGTTCTCTTGAGGAGTATCTTGAATGGGTTCAAAAGGTAGAAAGGGTGTTTGATTGGCATGAGTACCCTGAGGCAAAGAAGTGTAAGGTAGCAGCACTTAAGTTTACCGATTATGCACTTTTGTGGTGGGAAAACTTAAAAGCTCAGCAAATTAAGAATGACGAAGAATAAGTTATGCGCTGGCCACTTATGAAAATATTAATGAAGAAGAGATTTGTTTCGGATTACTATAAACAAGAATTATACATCAAACTCCAGACTTTGCGGCAAGGTTCCTTGAGTGTGGAGGAGTATGTGAAAGAATTTGAGCTGTTGCTGATTCGCTGTGATTTGAATGAACCTCAAGAGCAAACAATAGCTAGATTCCTTGATGGATTAAAGAGGGACATAACTAATGTTATTGAGTTACAACCCTTCATATTTCTTGAGGATGTCATAAAACTTGCAACTAAAGTAGAAAAACAGCAGAAAAGAGGGGGTATCTATATGAGGTCAACTATAACAAGTAATACAAATGTTGTTTCTTCACCTTCGCGAACATGGAACACACCTAAACGTGATGCAAAAGTAGAGTTCAGTAAGAGAAGTGCTAGTTAGGTTCGTTGAAAGGAAAGGAGAAGGTATTTGAACCTCAATTTTCCAGGAGGTCGCGAGACATCAAATGTTTCAAGTGCTTGGGAAATGGGCATATTGCTTCTGAATGTCCAAATAAGAGGGTGATGGTTTTACAAGGGAAGCATAGAGAGCTTGTAATTGAAGATGAGGCTGAAATAGAAAAGGAATCTAAAGTCGAAGTGACTAAACAAGAAGAGAATCTTGAGCTAATGGAGGGAAATTTATTAGTTATTCAAAGGATTTTGAGTGCTGAAGTTGATATTGGTTTGGAACAGCGCAAAAATATCTTTCATACAAGATCTCAAATCCGAGATAAGGTTTGTGTCATGATCATTGATAATGGTAGTTGTACTAATGTTGCATCCACTACTTTAGTGGAGAAACTGGGATTAACTACTGTTCTACATCCAAAACCATACAAATTACATTGGCTTAATGACAAGGGAGAGATTCAGGTTATAAGACAGGTTCGGGTGCCATTCTCCATTAAAACCTTTCATGATGAGGTTTTATGTGATGTGGTTCCTATGACAGCTAGTCATGTGTTATTAGGACGTCCATGGTAATTTGATAATGATGTGACTTATAATGAGCGAAGGAACATTTATTCATTTGTGCTGAATGGGAAGAAAGTGAATTTGATGCCAATGAGTTCTCAACAAGTTAGAGAATATCAGTTGCGGAATCAAAAGAAGATGATGGAATCTGGTAAAGGGTTAATGTTAGCCAAAAAGGGAGATGTTGAGCAAGCACTAGCTTCTGTGGGGGTTATTTTTATGACTTGGGCAAAGCCTTTATTGTAAGGGGAGGGTTTGGATTTGCCAAGGTAGGTTGTGGAATTGCTTGAAGAGTTCAAAGATGTATTTCCAGAAGAGCTACCATTGTGATTACCACCTATTCGAGGGATAGAGCATTAAATTGATTTGGTGCCTGGAGCTTCACTTCCAAATAGACCAGTATATAGATGTAATCCAGAGGAAGCAAAAGAGATCAAAAGGCAGGTTGGTGAGCTCTTAGAGAGGGGCTATGTGCGTGAGTCACTTAGTCCTTGTTCAGTGCCTACTTTGCTTGTTCCAAAGAAGGATGGTACCATAAGAATGTGTGTGGATAGTCGGGCTATCAACAAGATAACGGTTAAGTATCGATTCCCTATTCCTAGACTTGATGATATGCTTGATGAATTGCATTGTGCTGTTTATTTTTCTAAAGTTGATTTGATGAGTGGATATCACCAAATTAGGATGAAAGAAGGTGATGAATGGAAAACAACCTTTAAAACTAAGCATGGATTGTATGAGTGGATGGTGATGCCGTTTGGGTTTTCTAATGCACCTAGTACATTTATAAGACTTATGAACCATGTTTTGAGGAAGTTTATTGGGCTGTTTGTTGTGGTCTATTTTGATGATATCTTAATCTATAGTAAAACTTTTGATGATCATGTGAAGCATCTTATGGCTGTATTTGAGATCTTGCGTGATGCTAAGCTGTATGGAAACCTCAAGAGGTGCTATTTCTTCCAAGATAGTGTTATCTTTTTGGGGTATGTTATTTCTGGTAGTGGAATTAAGGTTGATGAGGAGAAGGTTAAGGCAATTCGTGATTGGCCTAAACCTACTAGTGTTGCGAATATGAGAATTTTTCATGGTTTAGCCTATTTCTATAGGCAATTTATTAAAGACTTTAGTTCTATTGTTGCGCCTATGACAGAATGTTTGAAAAAGGGGAATGAGTTTAGGTGGAATAAGAATGCACAGAAGTCATTTGAGTTGATTAAAGAACAATTATGTTATACTCCGATTTTAGCACTTCTTGATTTTGCTAAGACATTTGAAATAGAGTGTGATGCTTTAGGGGTTGGTATTGAGGCTGTTTTGATTCAAGAAAAGAGGCCAACTGCTTTCTTTAGTGAGAAGCTGAATGAGGCACGTTTAAACTACTCTATTTATGATAAGGAGTTTTATGCATTGATTCGGGCTCTCGAGGTATGGCAGCATTATCTATTACCTAAAGAGTTCGTTATTCATACTAACCATGAATCATTAAAGTATCTTAAAGGGCAGAACAAGCTGAATAGAAGACATGCCAAATGGGTAGAGTTCATAGAGCCATTTCCATATGTCATAAAATATAAGAAGGGGCAAACTAATGTCATTGCTGATGCTCTTTCTAGGAGGTATGCATTGATTTCTATGTTAAATGTAAGGCTTTTGGGTTTTGAACAGGTGAAAGAATAATATACAAGTGATTCATACTTTGCTAATATGATGTCTAAATGTGCTAAAGGAGCTTGTGATGGGTTCTTTGTGCATGATGGTTACTTGTTCAAGTTGAGCAGAATGTGTATACCTTCAGGATCCATACGTAAGTTACTTATGCGTGAGGCTCATGGGGTGGTCTTAGTGGTCATTTTAGGGAGAAGAAAACTTATGAGCTACTGAAAGAGCACTTCTTTTGGCCCAATATGCTGCGGGATGTTCATAAAGTTGTTGAAAGATGTGTAATTTGCAAGAAAGCTAAGGGTAAAGAGAATGCATATAGACTATATATTCCCTTACCTATCCCAGAGCAACCATGGATAGATATTAGTATGAATTTTGTGCATGGATTACCTAGAACACAGCGTGGGAAGGATTCAGTGATGGTTGTGGTTGATCGGTTCTCCAAAATATCACACTTTATTCTTTGTAACAAAACTGATGATGCTATTCATATTGTTGGTTTGTTTTTTTAGGAAAATTGTACGTTTGCATGGAATCCCTAAAAGCATTGTCTCTGATCGTGATACAAAGTTCTTAAGCTATTTTTGGAAGACTCTTTGCAAGAAGCTTGGAACAAAGTTACTTTTCAGTACTGCTTGTCATCCACAAACTGATGGGCAAACTGAGGTAGTGAACGTACTCTATCTTCTTTATTACAGGCTGTTATAAACAAAAACTTAAAGAGTTGGGATACTTATTTGCCTATTATGGAGTTTGCATACAACCGTAGTGTGCATGGGGCTACAAAATTTTCACCGTTTGAGATTGTGTATGGATTTAATCCATTTGTTCCTATTGACATTGTTCCTATTCCAATTGATGAGAGAACATCTATGGATGGGGTTAAGAAGGCAGAATTGATGAAGAAGCTTCATGAGCAGGTTCGAATTCATATTGAGGAGAAAACAGTTAAGTATGTTAAGCATGCTAATAAAGGACGAAAAATGATTAGCTTTGAACCTGGTGATCTTGTTTGGATTCATCTTAGCAAGGGAAGAATTCCTAGCAAGCGGAAGTCCAAGCTGATGCCAAGAGTTGATGGATCTTTTCGAATTGTAGAGAAGGTAAATAGTAATGCTTACAAAGTTGATCTTCCTGGTGATTACAATGTTTTAGCCACTTTTAATGTGAAAGACTTATTTCCTTATTTGGAAGATCTAGAAGATTCTGATTTGAGGGTAAATCATTCTCTGCCCGGAGGTGATGATGTACATCATGAAGGTTCTAAATCAACTCAAGAAGGTGAGCTGAGCGTAAAGGATATTTCAGATGGTCCAATAACAAGGGCTAAGGCTAAACAGCTTCAAAGGGCCATAAGTAGTCAAATTGGAGCTATTGAAGCTTCTATGGGATTAAAATCTTGCGATCTGAATGGAAATGAGCTAAATGTGTTTATTTATCTTCAATTAGAGACTGAGATGTGATTTAGAGACGTTTGGTGACGTTGGGCTTAAAGAAGCAGCTGAGGGCTTTCTTTCTATGCTAATGGGCTTAATTTACTTCTTATGTTGCTATTTTTATGTATTTGGGCCATTTTAAACTTGTTTAGCTTTATTTTAAATTGCTAAGTCATATTAGGCTTATTTTGGGCTTTTAAAGTTAATTAGGTAACATTAGGGTTTCCCTTCATTTTGCAAGCCTATATAAGGCATGTTAAAGTCTTATAGAGGCAGTTGCCTCATTTTGGAATTGGAAGCATGAAATAGAAGAGCTATTTCTCTCACAAAATTGTTTTCTCAAGTTTTCTAGCTCTTGAAGATAGTTGGTGACTTATCACTCTTTGATCACCAAGAGTGTGGCGTCAAACCCTAAATTGATCCTTGTGGCGTCCATCTGACTTATCAAGGTATCTATTTAGTTCTATCCTCTATCAAATTTACCATTTAATTTTGTTATAATCCAGCCTAAACACTTAAAGAAAAATAACCAACAAAAGAACCAGATTTTATTCGAATTTTAGAATAATATATTTTTCTAGAAATTAAGGCACATCAACATACGTATAGTCTTTCCATCATATATATATTGGATGTATGGGGACATAGATTTACACCGTCAAATTCCTATATGCTCATTCATAAACCTATCTCCAGAATGGTATCTCAATTGAACAATATGAGCAAAACGCTTTGCCATATTGTTTAACCTATGGAAACACTTTTTCGGGTTAACTGCTTATAGCCATAAGACTTTCCTGAGATACTATCTTGGAGCATCTAGATATATCACTCCCTATGAGAGCTGATGGATCCCATATCTGCACACACCAGACTCCATGAGTATCGGACCATACCCAGCGACACCTGATAAGGCGTAATTGTATAAACTATTTTATCTTCCTAACTTGATATTTGTTCAATTTATCTCAATAATTGGGCTATTTATGCGTATTAATGTTTTTTTATAGGTTGAAGCATTATCGGAGCAAGAATACCGGAAAACGGACGCAAATCGGAGCATTAGAGATAAAAATACGAATGGAGGCACTGTTTGCTACAGTAACACTGTAGCTACAGTACTGCTACAGTAATACTGTAGCAACAGTGCAGCGCCGCAGCGCTGGATTTCAGCGCCGCGGCGCCGATTGCAGAAACTGGGCGCCGCAGCGCCAAAACGCAGCGCCGCGGCGCCGGGACCTGGGCAACAAGTTTTGACAGGTTCCTGAAAATCAGGAAACCCAAAAGCAGCCCAAAATGCGCCCTAATTCCGTGCTCTTACCTATTTATTTGCTCAAAACTTACATTTTGAGGAGGACTCTAGTTGGGACAGCAGCTAGAAACACAAAGAAACACCTAACTTCTAAGTTGGAGAAATCAAAGAGGAGGAAAGCAAGCTTCAACTTCAAAGACATTTGACAGGGATGTCTTCCTTTCTTTGATTCTTTACTTGTTGTAAGATGTTTAGTTTACATGTATTGATGGAATTAGCTTCAAGATTGTGTAGTTTAATGATGAGCTAATTTCGTTCATCTAGGATTACATCCTTGAACTCATTATGTGACTGATTTTAGTTCTCTCTTTTATGGTATTAATTCAGCTTTTGATATATTCATTGTGCTTGTGCTTAATGCTATTTGATTACTTGGCCAGTGGTTAAATTGATCTAGAAATGCTTAAATAAACTTGACAAAGGCATTTAGGTATTTAGTCTTAAGCATATTGATGCATGATCATAGTGTAGTACACTTGAGTTTCATATGAGATAGACATATACTCATAAGGCATGTATGGCTCATAAAACTTGTGCTTAATGAATTTTGTTCAATTTATTTATCATAGACATATAGATATTTGATTGGATGGAATAGATTCACTTGACCTGCAAAAGAGGCTTGTGATGTGTTAAGTGTTTTGGTCAATATATCAAGTTGAGAACTAATAAACATCAAAGAGATTCTGCTGAATTTATTTGCATAATGGGGGATAGTTTGTAATCCTAGGATTTCTCATATTGAATTTAACTTGTTGGTAATTTAGTTTGTCACTTAGCATAATTAAGTTGTTCTTTTACTTGAGTAGTTTAATATCATACATTAAATCATTTTCTGGATAATAGTAGAAAGACACCATTTCGGTACTTAAACTAGGAAAGATAAATCATTCTCTGTGGGATCGACACTCTACTTATCATATATTACTTGTTGCGACAACGTGCACTTGCGCTAATTTGTGTTATAGAAATCACACAACAAGTTTTTGGCGCCGTTGCCGGGGACTGAAATTTTTTTCTTATTTTAATACTGATACAAATCTTTTCTCCTGTTAATTCAGATTTCTGTTTTTGTTTGTAGAAATTTCAGGTATGTATGAGACGTTCCAAGAGCGTTGATCTAGCATACTTTGATCCTGAAATTGAGAGGACACTAAGAAGATTACGACGAGACTAGAACCAAGTGACTAGCATGGAAGAGCAAAACCAGAATGTGTGTGCAGAGCCAAGAGCCTTAAGAGACTATGCAGTTCCTTGGTTGAATGGCATACACTCAAGCATTCGCAGGCCAAATATCAATGCTAACAATTTTGAAATCAAGCCGGGGACTATTCGAATGCTTAAAGAATCAGTGCAGTTCAGCGGCTTCCCGAATGATGATCCCAACGAGCATATCACAAATTTCTTGGAAATTTGTGACACATTCAAATACAATGGCGTGTCAGATGATGCCATAAGACTCAGGTTGTTTCCATTCTCCTTGAGGGACAAAGCAAAAAGTTGGTTAATATCATCACCATCCGGTTCAATAACAACATGGGATGATTTGGCACAAAAGTTCTTAGCCAAGTTCTTCCCACCGTCCAAAACTGCAAAGATGCGTAATGATATTACCTCTTTTGTACAACATGAGTCAGAATCATTGTATGAATCATGGGAGAGATTTAAGGATATGCTGAGAAAGTGTCCACATCATGGAGTTCCCAAATGGTTGTTGGTGCAAACATTTTATAATGGATTGGTGGGACATTTAAGAATGATTGTAGATGCAGCAGCTGGAGGGGCGTTAATGAGCAAGTCCACGGATGTGGCATATGACTTGTTGGAAGAAATAGCCTTCAACAGCTACCAATGGCCATCAGAAAGAGTGAATCCAAGAAAAGTTGCTGGTGTGCATGAAATTGATGCACTCACTTCCTTGACAGCACAAGTTAGTTTGTTGGCTAAGAAGATGGATACACTTGGAGTCAATGCAGTAAAAAGCCAACCACCAACTTGTGATTTTTGTGGAGATAATCACCAAAATGGTCTATGCATGGAGACAGCACAATATGTAGGGAGTTACAATAAGCAGCAGTATAATCCCAACTCGAATTTTTACAATCCAGGGTGGAGGAATCATCCAAATTTTTCTTGGAATGATAATAACCAAGGGCAATCCTCAAAATCCATGAGTCCACCCAGATTTCAAATGCAGCAGCAGCAGCAACAATTTCAGCAAGAAAAGAAACCTGGTGTTGAGGAATTGTTAATTCAATACATAAGGCAAACTGACCAACTTTTGCAAAGCCAATCAGCATCTCTTCGCACCTTAGAAAACCAAGTTGGTCAATTAGCTTCTGCAATGAACAACCGCCCTCAAGGGTCGTTACCGAGTAACACGGAAGTTAATCCAAAAGGTGACAAAGAGCAATGCAAATCAATAACGTTGAGAAGCGGTAAAGAATTGCAAAACATTGTGGGAAGACCTAAATCATCAGCAGATGCAGAAAATTCTGCAGATACAGGAAATTCTGCAGATGCAGCAAATGCAGAATATGCAGAAAATTCTGCAGATGCAGCAAATTCTGCAGATGCAGAAAATTCTGCAGATGCAGAAAGTGCAGAAAATGCAGAAAATTCTGCAGATGCAGAAAGTGCAGAAAATTCTGCAAAGGGGAATGAAAAACAAGAAGATGGTGCAGCAAAAGAAAAGGTTATACAGAAAGAGAAGGTGCAGCCTTATAGACCACCACCATTTCCTCAGCGACTACAGAAGCAAAAGAAAGAGAAGCAGTTTACAAAGTTTCTGGAAATTTTTAAGAAACTGCACATTAACATACCATTCGCAGATGCATTAGAGCAAATGCCTAGCTATGTTAAATTCATGAAGGACATTCTTTCAAGGAAAAAGAAGCTGGACGAGTATGAAACTGTAGCGTTGACAGAAGAATGCAGTGCAATATTGCAGAAAAAATTGCCTCCAAAGCTCAAGGATCCAGGAAGTTTTACCATTCCATGCACAATTGGAAACCGGTATTTTGGTAAAGCTTTATGTGATCTAGGGGCCAGCATAAATTTGATGCCTTTGTCTATCTACAACCAGCTAGGATTGGGGGAAGCCAAGCCTACAAATGTTACTTTACAACTTGCAGATCGTTCACTCACATACCCTAAAGGTGTGATTGAAGATGTGTTAGTTAAGGTAGATAAATTTATATTCCCAGCTGACTTCATTGTGTTGGATATGGAAGAGGATCTTGAAATTCCAATCATTTTGGGAAGACCTTTCTTAGCTACCGGTAGAACCTTGATTGATGTCCAAAAAGGAGAACTTACTATGAGAGTGCAAGATGAAGAGGTGACGTTTAATGTGTTCAAAGCCATGGAATTTCCCAAGGAAGCAGATGAATGTTACTGCATCAGCATTATTGACAGAGAAATTCAAAGGATATTCAACAGCCATTATAGCCAAGACTCTCTAGAAAATGCAGTCAAGGGTTACCTTAATCTACAGATTTCCAAGGATTATTCCCATTGTTTCCAAATGGACATGGTAATTCCGGATGAAACACAATTACCTCAGAGGCTAAAAGTGATAGAAGCCATTCAACATCAAGGTCATAAAAAGGCATCATGGTACAGATTGATAACCAAGAAGAGGCAAAGTACTTTCACAAAGAAAACAGCGAAAATAGGCTATTGGAGTTCAATCTTCCAGTCTAAGATTAAAGTCTTTCTGGGAAGGCTCAAATCAAAAAGGTCAGAGATGCCACTTCAAGATTTTCTTATGGAGTTGTGGAAGTCGAAGAAAAAGAATGTTAACACCCGAAGACATCGACTTAAGTTCCATAAGGGAGATGCCTCAGATATGCAGTTTGATCCTCATTGAGTCAAAAAGGATAACGTCTAGCCAGAGACGAAAAATTAGGCGCTGTTTGGGAGGCAACCCAAGGTAAATATGTGTTGCATTAGTATTGGCATTTATTATTTTCAGTTTAAAAAAAAAAAAAAAAAAAAAAAATTTTTTTTTTTTTTTTTTTTTGGCAAGGAACGAGCGCCGCGGCGCTCAAACTGAGCGCCGCAGCGCCACTTCCAGAGATGCAGCGCCGCAGCGCTGATTCCTAGCGCTGCAGCGGGGATAGCAACAAAAGGGGCATTTGCCCAAATTTTTCCCCATTTTCTCATGCTCTCTCTCTTGCTAACCCTAGACTCTCTCAACCCTCTCAACCTACCCCAATTCACACTCTCAAATCCCACCTTACCCATTAAATTTTCAGCTTAAAAACAACATCAAAACACACTTCATCATCACAAATTCCATCAAAATTGCATTTTCCACAACAAATTAACAAAGTTCCCCCAATCTCAAATTTCGGTGGATTAAACTCACAAGGTAAACAATCTTGTCTCTAATCTCTTATTTTACATTGATTCTTTCTTTATTCTACTTCCATTATGCAATTGTTGGATTAATTTGTGAGTAGTAAAATGAAAGCTTTGGGTTTAACCTTGAATTCTTGCATTGAGATTATGATGGAATTATGTTGAGATTTGTGTTGGAATTATATTGAGATTGTGTTGGATTTATGTTGGCACTATGTTGGATTTGTATTGAGTTTATGTTGAAATTGTGTTGGATTTGTGTTGGAATTATATTGAATTGTGTTGGAATTGTGTTGGCATTGAATTGGAATTATGTTGGCATTATATTGGAATTGTGTTGGAATTGTGAAAACTTAATTCGTTATTCCATGAGTGTAGAAAGTTTTAGCCAATTTGATTGGAGTGTGGACTTGTGACAATTAAGGAGATTGGTGGAGGGGCTTTAGTTGGCAAATTAGTGCTCTGAGCAATATGGCTTTGTCAGCGAAGATGAAGATGCAACAGCAACAAATGATGACTAAAGCCCGGACTCTATTTCAGGGAAGTATTTCTATGCTTTTTGTCTTATGTTTCTTTTTGTTTTGCCATGAGGACATGTCGGATATTAAGTTTGGGGGATAGGGAAACACTTTCCCATTTGTTCTGTTTTTAGTTCTGTTTATTTATTTGTTTTGTTTTTAATTCTGTTTTTAGTTGTTTGTTTTGCATAATTTCTTTTGTTTTGTTTGTTTTCTTTCATTTTAGTGTTCAGTTGTGGGTTGGTTGAATGATTAGTAGTCAATGATATGAAATAGAAACATGATTTCAAATGCTATGTTCTTTGGGAAACAATGAATGTTGTGATTGTTTACTTGGTAATCTAGGACAAGTTCAGCTTCACTTTGTGACCACTTGATATTTCGAGCACATAGTTAGAATTATTTAGTTTTATGCTTACTTAGAAGACTTTTATGCACTACAAGAATAAATATGGTCTCAAGAACACGCTAGAACTTGTTTGAGTATCACTCAAGGCGAAATCCTAGGGCATACATAATTAAGGATATGATTTTAGGCCATCTTTGGACCGATTGAGCCTTTCAAGCCAACCTATGTATAATTTTGACCGTAGTCACCCCCGTTGAGCCTAATTATCATTTTTCCTTGCTAACTATATCATTACCTTAGCCTTTGCTTTTATTATCCTTCATAGTACCCATCACGCCATAAGTATAGCACTTCTTTTAAAGAGTTGTATGAACTTTTATAAATGAAGGGGTGAATTAAAGAAGAGCTTTGGGTTTGGTTATAAATGTTGGTTGTTCAAATATGAAAAGCTTAAGTTTGGGGGTATAGTGACTTATATGTAAAAAAAAAAAAAAAAAAAAAAAAAAAAAAATTTAAAGAAAAAAAGAAAGAAACAAAAAGAAAAATTGAGTTTGCTATACCCCTAGCTTAAATGAAAAGAAAAGAAGAGCAACAAAATAGCTAGGGAATCAAAAGAAATAAGTTTGGGGGAAATTGGGTGGAAAACAATGGTTGGGTTTGAGTAACCTCAAGAGGAATGTGTGTTTATGGTGTAAGTTGAGCCAAAATCGATCCATTTTATCATACCCTCACCCTAGCCATGCATTACAAGCTAACTAAAGTCCTATTTGATCCTTGATTATGTGTGTGCCTACATTAGTGGAGAGTGATGCGAAAAACAAGCATATGGAGTGTTAAATAAAAGCAAAATTCTCATAGAGACCATTTCATTATCTTATGTGCATAAACTAATCCGAGCGCATGCTACTAATGATTTTAGCTATTCACACACACACCAAGTAGGTCACTTGTGGGTTTGAATAAGTGATGGATTAACATGTTGAACGGTTAAGATGTTTAGAATTTCCTTGAGAATAGTAGTCATGAGAAATTTTTGAGATAAATTACTAATCGTTTGCCAACCCAATGTTTTATATCTTTTTATTGTTTGTTGTCATTTTTTTTGTGTTGACCGTGTGCTCTCTTACTCGAGGACGAGCAAGTATTTAAGTTTGGGGGTATTTGATAAGGCGTAATTTAAGTTCATCTAGGATTACATCCTTGAACTCATTATGTGATTGATTTTAGTTCTCTCTTTTATGGTATTAATTCAGCTTTTGATATATTCATTGTGCTTGTGCTTAATGCTATTTGATTACTTGGCCAGTGGTTAAATTGATCTAGAAATGCTTAAATAAACTTGACAAAGGCATTTAGGTATTTAGTCTTAAGCATATTGATGCATGATCATAGTGTAGTACACTTGAGTTTCATATGAGATAGACATATACTCATAAGGCATGTATGGCTCATAAAACTTGTGCTTAATGAATTTTGTTCAATTTATTTATCATAGACATATAGATATTTGATTGGATGGAATAGATTCACTTGACCTGCAAAAGAGGCTTGTGATGTGTTAAGTGTTTTGGTCAATATATCAAGTTGAGAACTAATAAACATCAAAGAGATTCTGCTGAATTTATTTGCATAATGGGGGATAGTTTGTAATCCTAGGATTTCTCATATTGAATTTAACTTGTTGGTAATTTAGTTTGTCACTTAGCATAATTAAGTTGTTCTTTTACTTGAGTAGTTTAATATCATACATTAAATCATTTTCTGGATAATAGTAGAAAGACACCATTTCGGTACTTAAACTAGGAAAGATAAATCATTCTCTGTGGGATCGACACTCTACTTATCATATATTACTTGTTGCGACAACGTGCACTTGCGCTAATTTGTGTTATAGAAATCACACAACAACACCCAGCGATCAGACCATAAAATGTCTCTGATATGCGTGGAACCAAAGCATGGTGGATCATTCACAAGCCCACCGTGGTGCTCAGGTCAGAGGATCACGTATACTATTCAACTCGAGAGGATCTTTCATTGACGGCAACATAGGATGTCTATTGGGGTCCTCATGAGTCTGTTCAGTACTCAGTCCTAACTGAATACCTGTATGCCTATACAATCTCTAAGATCTTGGTCAACTAAGAACAACCACCTGTACCTGACAGATATAGACATACACTGATCTATATAAATTAATAAGATCTACTAACAGACCTGCGTTAGTAGAAATAGGTCAGGAACTATGTATTTGAGAACATGCTTGCATAATGACATATCCTAGCAACCTATTGCAACTCTTGCAACTATATTATTATTAGCATATTCTGAGATCTTTGTCCCGTTACAGACAATGCTCCAACTCTTGAAATATTTGCTAACTCTTAGCACCAATCTAAACTCCTTTAGACTGTATTCGAACTTCTTCAGATAAAACAAAGTCTATAGCATAACAAGCATTAAACCATATAATTAAAAGATAATTAGCGATATAACAAAATATACTCTGTATAGATATCAAATATTCATACAAAACTGGGATGGTATGTTAGCACAACCCTAACAAATACTATGTCAGACATATATTATCTTGTGAACAACATCTAGGACCTTTTGTAAAATTCTTAGAGGAATGTGGCATCGTTCCAAAATACATAATGCTTAGGAAACCAAGCATGAAGGGTATTGTTGAGAGATACAATCAAACACTTAAAGACAAAGTGAAAAGTTCATGATTATTCATTCTTCTTTACTTGAGTCACTTTGGGGGAGAAGTATTAAATATTGCAGTTTATATCCTCAATAGAGTTTCAAGTAAAGTAGTATTTAAAATTTCGTATGAGTTATAGAATGGAAAAAAGCCTAATGGTGGGCATTTACATGTTTGGAGTTGTCCAGTTAAGGCTAGGTTATATAGGCCTAATGAAAAAAAATGGACTCAAGAATAGTCAACTACTATTTTGTTAGATACTCTAAAAGATCAAGAGGTTTTAAGTTTTATGATCTCGCAAGTAGATTATTTTTTAAGATAAGTAATGCTAGGTTTCTTGGGATGTTAAAGGGAGAAATTGGGTTTGAGATATTATATTTGAAGAGGAATTTATTTCTCCTCCTACAACTACTATTAAAAATAATCAAACATTTTTTTCTGACATTATTCAAGACGCAATTCCAAAAATACAAGACAACATACAGAAGCCCTTAATCCAAAATGAGAAATTCACTCTTATTTATAAAGACAACCTCAAGAATAAGTGCCATTAAAAATATCTTCTAGAAAAAAGAGAAGTATGATTTCACCTGGTTATTTTTTTGCCTGAAAGAACATGAGTTTGATGTGGGACAAGAAAATAATCTAATCAATTTCAGTCAAGATACTGTGTACATTGTTGGAATTTTACAGAGAACAAAAGACTACATGCTCACATTTGGGATGTCAAATAAATTATAAATTATAGGGTATTCTGACTTTGATTTTATTAGATGCCTAGATATTAAGAGATCTACAATAGGCTATATATACACTTTGGCCCATAGTGCTATTTCTTAGCTAAGCAGACACTCACAACTTTTTCTATTATAGAGGTCGAGTTTATAATTTGTTTTAAGGCATCAAATCATGGGTTATGGCTGCATAACTTTATCACGAGACTGTGCCTTGTCAATGGTATTGAAAGACCATTAAAAATTTACTATGATAATAAAGTTGCTGTGTTGCATTTCTATAACAACAAAAACTCTTCAAAGTTAAAGCACGTAGACATCAAGTTTCTAGTTGTTAAGGAGAGAGTTCAGAGTCAATAAGTGTTAATAGAACATATTAGTGTAAACTTCATGATTATGATCCACTCACCAAAAAGTTACCGCTCAATGTATTTTATAAGCAGGTATTGTGTTATTTGATGATGTGTATGAATAGTGAGAGTTTATTATTTGATGTTCATTTATTTAAGATACATTTATGTCTAATTTTTTATAGAATAAAATTTGATAGATTATTTATTGAAACTGTAAAATAAAGTTACACTTTTTATTGTGATTTTTACATAAAGTTTAGAAAATATATGGTTTAACTCGTTGGTGTTATAAAGTAGGATTAATTGAAAATAGACATATTTAAGATTATATTTCATGTAAATTTCATGCTATACATCCATATTTGATCATTGATTATATTAGTATGGTGACCATTGATGAGTCTAGTTGCGAATATGTGCGACGAAGATAGCTTTGGTTCTATATTGATATAGTTAATAGACTAGATTATATTTAAAGAGATGTTTCAAGATAAAATAGCATTTATTGTGCACATTAAGGCTTATAATGTATAACTATTTTCAAACGACATACGTGGCCTAAGAAGTTGATTGTTGGGCTTTATTATTTCCTATGTAAGCTCACATATTAACAATAATTATACATTATCGCTATCATAAATAAAGAGCCAATTTAAGTTATCTATTTATTCTATCTCTTGTTAAGTTCTAGAGACATCTATTGGGTATGAGCTTATTACATATAAATACTCAATACTAATTAAACTATAATTGATCAGATGATAGTTAATCTAGTATATAACGACCTTTTATAAGGTTGTGGACCCCAAATCAAATTAATATATGTAAAGTTCTTCTCATTTTTCTATCATAGAGAGAAAACTCCATTGAATGCTATACAAATTTGATTATGGACGGTTGCTATACTCTCATTTCTCATTAAAAGCTGTTAATCCCCGTATTCTAATTGCTATAGATTCCTCAGGTAAAATTTTCTTAACATGTTTTTATCGGGATCTAATACACCTGGGTATATGCATGTGCAATTGTATTTATTGTCTAAAGTACGTATCATATACATATTAAATGCGGTAGAAGCATTAAAACATGCAATAAATACAATAAATAAAATATATTATTCTCATTAATATATTAGTAGTGTTGAGAAATCACCTGAACGTGTAAAGTTATACACGTATATCATCGGAGTTCACATGGAGACCAACTTAGTAGCAGTTTTAGTCACCAACTCGGTGAATTTGGTAGCTAGAATAGCAGCCCCATATTCCAGCACGGGATTAACTCTTAACCCCAAAATGGCTAGTTGTGTGTATTCTTTCTTTTTTCTAAAAGAACGAGAAATGAAAATTGAAGCAATTCACAATTGCTTCATTTGGCACTATAGAGACAAATGAAACAATTTTATTTTTTCTATTTTTTTCTTCTTCTCGGCACCATTTTCATTTTCTTTCTCTTTCTTCATTTCCATGGCACAACACACACTTCTTTCTTAATTTCACACACATCTCACAATATATATATATATATATATATATCTAATAACAATAAAATAATATATTATATAATATTAATAATAATGGATAACAACTATCACCCATTATATAATATAATAATAATAATATATTATAAAGAGATACTATTGATTATTTAATAATTAAATAATTAATGTGTGAAACGACCATTTTGCTCATCATAAATAATTACTAAGTCTACCTCTAGTAGGTCTCACCAAATCTCACACTTAGGTATACTCAACTGAGGGTCTACAATGCACCACGTCTCATTATACAATTAGTAAATAATAATTATTGACTAATTATTGTATTTAACACTTAAATACAGATATGCACGTATTTCCATGGTAGTGTTGGATATTACTGGATTAAACAATTTAATCCGGCGCACTTCCCCAGTGCACAACGAGTACACTCCATATCGCGGGACTCCTTAGGTCCACGCCCGATTAGTTAAATAGAACTATTCCATAAGTTCATGAACATTTCCCTACGCACACGTCACAGATATATAAATCAGCGCGTTGAACTATGTAAGCTAAGGTTACAACGCATACGTATAGTCCTTTCGTCATTATATCATAGATGTGTGGGGATATAGATTATCACCGTTAACTTCCCTTGTGCTCATCCATGTCCTATCTCCAAACTTGTATCTCATTGAACAATATGTGCAAAGTCCTTTGCCATATTGTTCCACTATGGCGGAAACTCTTTCTCGGGATTAATGCTTGTGGCCATAAGACTTTTTGAGATACAGTCTCGAAGCATCTGGATATTTAACTCCCTATCCGAGCTGACGGATCCTATATCTGTACACACCGGACTCCATAAGCATCAGACCATACCTAGCGGTCACACTATGAAAGGTCTGTGACATACGTGAAATTAAAGTATGGTGGATCACTTACAAGCCCATCATGGTACTCAAGTCAAAAGACTACGTATACTACTTTAACTCGAAAGGACCCTCCATTGACGGCTTACATAGAATGTCTATCGGAGGCCCTCATGACTTTGTCCTATATCTAGTCCTAACTAGATACTCATATGTCAATATGAGCTCCAAGCTCACGGTCAGCTAGGAACGACCATCTATACCCTGTAGGTACTATATGTGCCGATATATATATATAAAGGTATTGATAGGGGCGTAAAAGCACTAATATGATTTGTACCTAACTTTCGTATTTTGTTTCAAATCATAAATATTTGCTATTTAATTGTCATTTTCGATAATACACAGATGCACGATAGAAAGTATGACGTATAGAAATAAACAGGAGGTAAATCAGACGTCAAACGAAAAAATTACACTCAAAATACGAAAGGAGTACCAGGGATGTACGCCGCAGCGCCAATGACTGAGCACTGGGGGGCCCAGATCAGTAGCTGAGCACTGGGGTGCCCATAACCCAGTGTCGTGGCACTTGGCGAGGCTTTCTAAAGTCGTCTTTGCAGGTCTTGGTGCTGCGGCTCCAAGCCCTCAGGGCCATAGCCCCCGTGCGACATATAAAATTCCCTCTCAACTCTCTTATTTCAACTTGGATTCGAAGCCCCTCGCTCTTGGGGTTTCTCATACCTAATAAAAACACTCTTTTGAGGTCAAATATACAGACTTTAGAGAGGTAAAAACATAGAGAAATAATTCACATCAAAAAATTAAAGATCAAAGCTAAGAAATCAAGATTTAAGATCAAGTTTCAAGTTTTACGTCAAGATTGAGGGAAAAGCACATCAAGGAGTCACTTTGATTAGTTTTTCTTCTCTTTATTTATCATTATATTCTTGTTCTTATTGATCTTTATAAATTGGTTTCATACTTTTGATTTTGTAATGGGCTAAATTGTTCATCTAGGTTTAGACTATGTGAACTTAGTATGGATTTGGATTGTGTTAATTTTTAGTTTATGAACTTGATGCATTTAATTTATTCATTCTATCTTGTGTTTAATACTTTCATTATACTTGATCAATATTTTGAATGATTGAGGAACCATGATGAACTCGATAGGGATTCATGTATTTAGCCTAGGGTAGTTTGATGCATGATCATAGGGTAACAACTATGAGTTCCATCTAGGATAAACATATACCTAGGTGGCATGTATGGTATAATTTAGATTTGATCTTAATGAATTACATTCTGATTTGATTACCATAGATATATAGGTGATTATTAGAATGCGTAATATAGTCACTTGACCATCGACAGAGGCTTGTGATGAGATTAGTGTCTAAGTCAATTAATTGGTATTAAATGATTAACTAAGTGGTTAATGAGTCCAATGAAATACTAAGGGACAAGTCAAAACCCTAGATTATCTTTATTTATGAATTCTACTATTTACTTTTGTTCAGTTTAATTGATAGAATAGATTAGTTAAATAAAGTTCAGATTGTGATTTTCTAAATAAAAGTTAAGTAGGTACAATTTTAGTACTTGATTTATAGAATTAGATTGCATAGTCCATGTGGGATCGATATCTAGACTTAAAATCCTATATTACTTGATACGATAGCGTGCACTTGTACTTAGCTGCTATAGTACACAATCAGGTATCCACCGACAGACCCGTATCGGTATAAATAGATCAGTGAAAATTATTTGAGAACATACTTGTGTAACTGACATTTTCTGGCACCCGATTACAACTCTTGCAACTATGCAGTTACTAGTATATTCCCGGATCTATGTCCCATTATAGATAAGGCTCCAACTCTTGGATCTTCGCTGAATATTATAACCAGCTAATACTTAGCTGTGCTAACATTTAACATTTATATCTCTCAACGTGGCTAACTGTAGGCCCTTATCTAAACTCTTTTAGATATGATCCGAACTCATTCAGATCGTACAATGTCTGTAACGTTACATTGCATGGTACCATATAAATAGGTATTAGCGATTTAATGAGAATGTACACTTGTATAAATACACAAAGTATATTTACATTCAGGAATGACATGTAAGCACCGATCCTCATAGTTTTTTGCTAATTTTACATGATAGATCTAGGGTTGTATTCAGTGGGTATCAATCATATTTATAATTATGTCTGACAAGTGGTATCAGAGCCCAAAAATGTTAAATTATTAGAATTTTTCATATTTATATTTTTAATTGATATTGTACAACTTCTATAATAAAATTTTATTTTTTAGATATAGCCCATATTTTTAGAAAATTATCTTTCTTTTAGCTCTATATGTAATAGTTAATCTTTTACAACCAAAGACTATAAAATTAGACAATCCTACTTATGGATATTATTTTCCCTCTCAACAATTACCCTAACTTTTCAAACCCAATAATTCCCTAACACTCTAAAAAACACACAAACATCCCAAACTCGGCATCATTTGGATCAATGATTTCGGTGATGGTATTATGTAGATCAACGAATTTGTATACTGGTGATTGACTTGAAATTCAAAAAATAATTGATAATTAGTAAGGTTTTTTTTATAATTGAAGATTAAGAAAAGACCAGGTTGAGATGGCAGAAAGAATTGAGTAGCTGAACAAGAAGTTAGATTTTGCTTGTTCTATTGATTAGGCATCCTAATACAAGATGTGGTCGTGGATAGGTTTCAAAGTATATTGATGCTTTTAATTCTTGAACATTATATACAATCTCAAGAAAGCTATAAAAGTAAGGTAAAGATAAATATTAATGGATATTATTATTTTAAGAGCTCGACATTTTAGGGCTTCTTAACAACTATGCCATTTGTATGTCTGAGCTTATAATTTTCGGAACGAATACCTTATAAGGGCCTTCAAAATTTGAGCCAAGGTCTCTTTCTACTTGTTTTTTTTATGTTCAATGATACTTTTCTTAATACTAGATCTCCTTTTGTAAATTCTCGTGCTTATATTCTCTTGTTGTAGTACTGAGTAATCATTTACTAATATGCTGTAGTTCTGATATTTTCCTATTCTATCCTTTGTTTAAAAAGACCTAGGCTATCTTGATCAATTCTTTATTCATCTCCTTATCAAAATACAGTACTCGGTAGGTCGACATTCCAATCTCAGCAGGAATCACAACTTCTTACCCGAAAGCTAAGGAGAAGAGAGTTTCTCCTATGGCCGTTTTACTGGTAGTTCTAAGTGCCCAAAGAACCTCGGGCAATTCATCGACCCATGCTTCTTTCTTCTTGGTCAACTTATTTTTAGTAACTTCTTTATGAGCTTGTTAGAGGTATCTACTTATTTATTAGCTTCCAAATGGATTAGGGAGGCGAATTGAAGTTGTATATCGAGCTGCTCATATAAGCCCCTAAAATTCTCATTGTTGAACTGCTTACCATAATCCGTGATGACCACGTGCAGTACCCCAAATCTACAGGTCGGGTTCCTCCAAACGAAGTCCTTTTCTTTCTTCTCTATAATATTGGTCAATGGTTCAGCTTCTACCCACTTAGTGAAGGAATCTATAATGATGATGGTGTATTTTGCCGAGCTCTTTCCTCGGGGTAATAGTTCAATCAGGTCAAGCTCCCACTGGGTAGAGGGTCAAGGGCTAAACATGGTCTTTAAACTCTTAGGAGGGGTGTGGATATTGTTGGCATACCTTTAATATGCATTATATTTCTTCACCAGTGTCTTAGCATCCTGAAGTGTTGTAGGCCATTAATATCCTAATCTCAAGGCTTTTTGGGCCAAAGTCTTTGCCCCAAAATAGTTTTTGTAGGTTTCTTCATAGATTTCTTGGAGCAAATATTTGACTTCTTCAGGTTGTAAAGGCTTTAAATACGGGTGAGAATGTCCACAATAGTAGTGGAAACTATTAATCAGTGTGCATCGAGCTAACGTATATATGAGTTGGCATGCCTTTAACATATCTTGTGGTAGCTCTTCATTCTCTATGCATTATTTTATCGAATCCATCCAACTAGGACAAGGGTCAATTTGCATTACCTCTACTATTTCTTTAATGCTCGATTCTGGAATGAATTCAAGGGGTATTGACTAAGGTATTGAGGCTAATAATGCCAACACGTTAGCCTGTGGTTATCTGTATTAGGTATTTATTGAATCTCAATATTTTCAGATAGCTTTATGAGATCATTAACTTTTTAGAGGTATACAACCATATGGCCTCTTTGGCCCTTAAAATCTATGTGACTTAGTTTACCATAAGTTATGAATCACTTTTAATAAGGAGTCTTTTTAGCTATGAGTGCTCGGGTAAACCTGAGCTCGACTAAGAGGGCCTCATACGCATCCTCGATATTAAAGGTCAGGAAGCCAAATTGAATCTTGTAAATGAGTTCATCTCATTTTAGGCTCATGAGAATGATATTAGCTCTGTCTCTTTAAGACTTAGATGCTTCGTCAATGTAGAGTGTTTGAATTAGGGCCCGAGGGTTTTTTTTCATCTAACGTAATGAAGTATTTGGAGGAAGATATTGGTACGTTGAGATGGGCACGATCATCTGGTTCTTTCAGAAGGTATGACATTATGACTACTAATATCGCTGAGAGCATTAATGCAGTTGCAAAAGAAGCAAGAAAACTTCAGGTGACTAATTTGGTGGAGTGGATGCAAGAGCTAACGTAATTGTAATTTTACCATAGATGATTGGCAACAAAAAATATGATGAATGTCTTGACGAGCTGGGCACATCATAAAGTCATGAAATATAACGATGACGTAAGTCGAATGACAATTTCTCTTATTGATAATTTACGATTTATAGTTATGGATGGTGAAGTAAACTGGATAATAGACATTTGCGAAAGAATATGCAACTGTTGAAAGTTTGATTATCGACAACTACTTTGTTCCTATGCACTCGCCGTATGCAGATACATCAGATTATCGCACGAGAGTCTTTATTCAACTTATTACACATCTAAGACTTTATTTCGTGCCTATAGCGAGCAAATACTTCCGATTGGTCAAGTATCAGATTGGATAGTCCCAGAGTATTTGAAAAATATGGACATTCAGCCTCCGATAGCATGTCGTCAGTCAGGCAGACGTTGGATGAATCAGATTCTATTTCAAGAAGAGGAACCATCAAAGAATATATGTAGTCGTTGTAGATAACATGAACATAACCGACAAACGTGTCAAAACTCTGTACCTTTACAGAGCAGGTGATGTATTTTCATTTATAAAATTTACCTTATTAATATTTAATTATGTATAATATAAGGCTAACATTTTAACTTTTTTTTTTGTTTCAGACGGATTTGAAAAAATATGGGAAAAAACTATACCATAAGGTTTAATTATGTATGAGAGTCAAGCTTCGTCACTTCTGCGCACTTATTTTGTAATGTACTCGTTTCATAATGCAATTGTACTTATAATTTGTATTGCATACTTACTTATTTTGTAATTGACTTATTTTGTAATACACTTGTACTTTGTATTATATACTTACTTATTTTATTTTAATGCACTTGTTTTTAGTATTAGTGTTGATAATTTTTATGAAATTTTGACAGAATCTCCTCTATAATATGGACGATCCCAAACCTGTCATATTGAATAAACACACTTCTATCAAACTACAAAATCACTTTCACACACATACACCCAAATCAACGGCCACAATAAATTATAGTATATCAATTATGGACAATCTCAAACCTGCCATATTAAATAAACACACTTCTATCAAACTACAAAATCACTTCTGCACACATACACCAAAATCAACGGCCACAATAAATTATAGTATATCAATTATGGACGATCCCAAACCTGTCATATTGAATAAACACATTTCTATCAAACTATAAAATTACTTCCGTACATATACACCCAAATCAACGGCCACAATCAATTATAGTATATCAATTATACACCCAAATCAATGCATGTAAAAAATATTATAGTACTAAATATCTATGAACCAGCGGTCTATAAATCAACGGTCATGTTCTGTCTATAAAAGGTACCAATGTTAAGGAATGAGTCAAATGACTGACCTAACATAAGATATTCAATATACATACAGGCGAAGACACCACAGTCCCCGCTCCCGACCTCTTGTTGCGGCACATTCTCCTGGATACGTGTCACCGGCCAAGGGAACAAATTTGGCCTTTGTATGCCCCTCAAACTATAAAATCTACACCTTTGAAGGTACAAAGGCATTGCAACACATAGAGGCTCTATAAATTTCATGATGGACTCGTCTGAATGGTCGTTCACACTGGAATCATAAAGAACAATTACAAACTGAATAAGGTCGAGTTGCGCTACAATCCAATGTTCTTGATTGATATTCAGAGGGATATATACCTACAAAAATAATTATGGTATTATTTTTAACTTAATGTTGTTATAAACACAGTAAAAAGTCATTATTATTCTTAAAAAGTACCTTATTAACTGATACCCACGGTTTAGCACCAAGTAACTTGGTCTTTGTTTCGAGTGCATAAGCCAACAATATTTCGAACCATTCATTGTTGTCTGGAGGATTGGCGGAAGAACGTTTGCCACATTTGTCAAATGTACTCCTAAACACAAATAAAATATACTCGTTAAACTCGATAATAGTTAATATACACAACGGTATGATAATGTTATATGCACAACAAACGGGTAATATAATAGCTCACGTAGAAATATGCATCTGCAATTGTACAATCCTATAAGTACAAGTAAAAAAATGTTCTCTGATGCAAACGCAAAACCTTCAAATATTCATTTATATGCTGCAAAACACAAAGAATATTTATAAATTTTGATATTATTAGACAACTCACAAAACAAAAAAAGTACAAATAAGTCATCACCGAATCGTCAAGCTAGTTTTGTAGTAGCTTATTAAACCATGTGTTGTTCGGATCGAGTCTGTCCAAACAAACCCGTTGTGTTGGGTCATTATTTTTTTTTATCTAATTCAGAAGCTCAGCATATTTAATTTGATTAATAGGAATCAGCTGCTTATTTATGTCAATAATAAGTTGTACTTGCAATTCCACAAGTCTATTTTTCGTGAGCTATTTTAACGGATTAATATATGCATTGACTTGGACTGCTACTTTCTTGCGAAGGCACCCATACCTGCTTATGTTTTCACCCAACAGAGTAGGTATAATTTTTACACTTGTAGTGCTATCAGCTATATGAGCAAATGGCTGATGGTGAGACTCGCTGGTAAGAGCAAATGTCTGAAAGTCAGTAGCCATGAATTCGGTACCCTACAAAATCAAACAATACTAGTTAATGTATTAACTTGTTAAACTTTGTACCCAATATAATTTAGGTTTAAAACGTACCATACTCTGCCCTACATCCTCGGAGATCTTGGTTGGTTTAAGCTGTTGCACCAAGAGAGATATCTGATGCAAGATATTTTCTTCAGCCTTATCAATCTTGGCCGAAAGCTCTGTGCTACCCTTATCAATCTTGGTAAATATCATTTTTTCAAGATCATCCATCCTCTTCTCCAGGATTTGATACTGTGATATTGACGTGTCGGACTGAAATTATACATAAGTTATTATAATCAATTTTCACAAGCTAATACTAATTAGTAATATAAGCAATTATAATTCAAGAAAAAAAATTAAATTATTATACCATTGATTCAATCGCTGACGAGGCTTCAAAGTCGTGGAGAGGCTGCAGATTATCGATGAATTTGGTATCCGGGATATCAATTGTCTCCAACTTAAGATTCCCTCCCCATTTTCCCGATGAAATACAAAAGTTTACCGTCGCGCGATAGTCCGCAGTCTTCTCATGTTTACGGGGTACCAACTTTCTATGAACTTTCAAAGCCTTTATAATATTTTAGATTTATTAATCATTATTAGAAAATATAACACAAATTATAAGGAAGTTATTTATATTTTTTGTTGAACATAAAAGCATACCCCTAACACTATCGACGAGGACATCTACGACGTTTTCGTATAATTGGGTGCTCGTGCCAGACCAATTTAGAATACGAGGAAAATAGTCTCAATTCCTGTCGACAAATAGCTCCCCACACCTTGGGATCACCTCGTAGATCCACACCTGAGATAATAAATTTAAAAATTACAATATCAACAAAATAAATTTTTCTCTATCCCAATATGATAATGAATAAAAAAAATAGAATTACTTACCAAGAATGCGTGACTAAATGAGTATAAGTTGTATGATTCCTTATCCCCAGCGCCCACTTTTTTTACCTTTGCTAACATTTTAATTGGAGCCGTACATAAACTATTGTAGAGTACAGTCTATGTAATCGTGCCCCAAGGATATATATTAAACTCATTTAAATTATCTACGAGACAAAGTACAAAATATTGTATGATTGTATTCCAATCACGTGGCATTAACAATTTATGAAATACATAAAATAGATACATTTTTACTGCATCTACATGATCCCAAATGTAATGCTCATGAACTACGGATCCAAATCCTTGTAAGTCAACTCATTTCTACCAGAAAAATATTTATGGCATAGTCTATCACCTAACCCACTTATACAGGATAATCCACCATCCTCAAACCAGTAATCAAATAAAAATCTTGACGAGAGAATCTAATACGTCTTTTGCCTATATAGAACATAATTCTTCATATAAATTTTTGGTATGTACACGTCTTAATAAAATTATATGTACTAAAATACTTGAAAATGAAATATGTGATACATCCAAAAAACCACCAAAGCATGTGGTTCTAAATATTTCTACCTGCCTCAAAGTCAATTTATTTTTTATATTTCGTATAACCCATAACTTTGAGTAAGTATGTATGTTCGCTCGGTATAAATATTTTTAGGCAATTACGTATTCTTTTGAGACATTCTCCTTTCTGAAAAAATTAAAACATTATTAATATTGAAAAAATAATAATTAACATATAACTAACTATTAAATCAAAATTTAATTACAACTAACAACCTAACTTAATTTTGACAAAATAAATTTTTATTTACATAATTATTAAACAATTTAAATTATTAAATTAAATAATTATAAATAAACATAAACAACATTAATTAATTAAAACAAATTGGACACCTAGCCGAAAATGGCAGAATCTAGCATTTTTTTGCCTGAGACACGCCGGCATGTCTCTACGTGCTACTAGTGGCTGGCGAGTAGATGCACGCGCCACCGCGTTAAGCATACGCCATTGGGCGCATGCCAAGCGGTATGCGCCTAACACGGTTGGCGCATTCCACGCGATCAGGCTCGCCCAATGGCCTAGCCTGCACCAACTGCGTTAGGCTCACGCCGCTTGGCGCGCACCCGACGGCGTGGAACGTGCCAACCGCGTTAGGCGCACGCTGCTTGGCACGAGCCCAACGGCATGCGCGTAACGTAGTGGCGCATGCGTCTACTCATCCGCCACCAACAGCGCATAGACGCACGCGTCGGCGGGTCTCAGGCAAAAAAATTCCGGATTCCACCATTTTTTGGCATTTTAATTTTATACACATTTGTAACTTATTTTTTATACTACATCTACACATTTATAAACATTTCTAACTATTAAATATAAAAATACTCAAAATCACGAAAATTAAATTAAAAAAATATACTTACCAATTTTCTCTTATTTTTTTTAATTATATTTTCAATCTTTAAAATTTGTTGAGTTTAAATTTATAAGTGAAATGAGATAGATTTATTGTGTGTTAAAGAGTTAACCATGAGAGAGAGAGAGTTAACCGTGAGAGGGAGAGAGGGAGAGAGAGAAGAGTATCTATGGAAGAGAAAAAAATTTGTTTTTTATTTTATTTTAAAATAAGGATAAAATAAGAAAAAATATATATTTAATTAATATTATTTTAAGTTATTTTTACTCGTCAAAATAATTTTCTCAATTATAAATTGAGTCAACTCAGGAAATTTTCCTTAAAACAATTCAAAATTCTCTTACAATAGATGATTAAAAAAACACTTAAATTTGATTTACATACACGAAGAAAATTTTATACCCAAAAGACATCATAAAATAATATTCAATACCATGCACATGAAACCTCGAGCGCCACTAGAATTCCACTACCACGCTTCCATCGTTGCTTTCTCATTATCTGATGTTAATTATCTTCTTGGATAGGCTATGATTTTGCTGCTGCTGCAATATGGAATGCATCCATGTTGCGAGAGAGAAGAAAAAGAAAGGACAATTCATCAGCCCTTTACAGCTGCCTTTACTCGCACTCAATCCACAACTTGGCTGACACTTGACTCTTTGAGAGTTACTTTTCATCACCTTCATGTTTAGACTTAATGAAAAATGACAAACTAAAAAAGTTTGTGCTTATTTAACAACTTTTTAAAGTTTTTGTATATATTTCTTCTACACTTTTCTTTTGAAACCAAATTTTCTCCCAGTGCGAACTTTTCACTTAAAAAAATATGAAATAATAATTGGTGGCTAATAATATATACGTAGTAGATTCTTCAAAACTCACGCCAGCTTATATGAAGAAAGGATATTAATTTCTTTTTGATATTATGACATTAGTTGATCATCGAACTGGTTGTATATATATATCTCACTTGAGGGGTGTTGATAAATCTCAGAACCTGCAATTATTTGATAATTAATAATATTAAACCTATGTGGTCGGATCTTGATCAATGATCACCAACCATTGTTTTTCTGCTTAAAAAAAAATTTAATTTAGAGTAGTTTCAATTAATGTTTCAGAAACTAAAACAAGAAGAAAAAATGACGAAAGGCTTCTGCTTTCTTAAATTCAAATGGATTCAATTCGCTCATATTCTATATAACTTCCTCAGCTGGCACAATTTAATGAATTAAACTTGTTGGTCCTGTTGGAGGAAAGGGAAAATCACAGTGATATTTGGGCTACTCCCTTATGTCTACTAAAGCTCTTAGGCTTAGCTTTTTTTAGAGAGTCTTATTTTGAGGCCATTATATTGGGGTTAATATTAGTTCAGGCTCATTAATTTTTACTATTTAATCAATGGGATCCTTTAAAGAGGATCTATCCATCCGTCTGCATTGCCACTCAATTCTATATTTAGGGAACAAGTCATAAGTCTCTATCCTCCTATTAATAAAAGGATGAAGTTTGTCTTAGATTAGTGAGGTCAGTCAAGCTATACCCATTATAACTTAAGAGATAGTATTTGTAATCCACCTGACCCTCGGTTGATTCTCCTACAAAATAGCTAATTCTAAAATATTTTGTACCCCAAATTTTAGAGAGATATAATTACTCAAGAGACCTCAACTATGTTGTTTCAACAAAATGACTCTATAGTAGAAGGGAGTCTCCAATCATGTATCGCTAGTTATCACCCTTGAGCAGAATTCACCAAGCCAGCTCCCTCCACTCTCAAGACTTATCTCCCATTTTGAATTTGATTAACATGAGTTTTGAACTTAGAACACTAGCTCAAGTAAAAAAAACAAAAACCACTTTCTCTATCTTTTTAAATCCCATCTAGGGAAAAAAAAACCTAAGGAACATTTTCCTATTGTGTCGTTGTCTTAATCAGGCATTAAAGGCCATCGCTGGCCACCCCACTAACGCCTATCTTTGACCTAGCTTTTTTTTATATTTTGCAAGGCTTTACTATTTGATTCTCATTTTAACCAATCCTCAGCAAACTTCCTACTCAATCTCTGTTCTCATATTCCCCAGTGTTTTGTCCAAGACTAACTCTTGGCGTCTCCATGCTTAACAGTTCAATTTTTCCTTCACTCAACAACGTCTTGACTATCTATGGTAGCCTTGGTGGGCCTAACCAAAATTTACCAAGTCTGACTAGCTAAGAACTTGTTTAAGCCTTCATCATGTTAAAGATGTCAAAAGAAACTGGCTCTTTGACCAAAATCCCCCTATAAAGAAAGTTGTTAAGGACTTAGAAGGACCCATGTAGAGGTTCCTCAAACATGCTCAAGGGAATACCTCAAAGTCATCGAATGGCCAAACTTATAAAGATACTCTTGTTACTTGGAGAAATTTTAAAGAGTTTATTGAGAAAATGCATTATACAATACCAACGTCGTTGACGGCCATAAAAGAATAGAAAAGGCAGCTGTGGGCAGACTTAGCTTATCCCTAACCATACTCACAATGACAGATCTAAGAGTCATGACTCTCATAAGCCCCTACATAGCAGATAAGTCAACAAGGGTTAGTCTCATTCTCATGCCAATAAAGAGGTCTAATCCACTATTGAGAGTAAATCAAGAAGAAGTAAGGATTGTGAGCTAAAGCAACCATTTAATAGCGTTCTCGAATATTTTCTAAACGTTAAGCACTAAGCCTACAAAAAGATCGAAGCCATTAAAGTAGACAACATTGTCATTAAACCTCTAAGAGAGGTCGATAAACTTCTGCATGAGCTGGAGGATATCTACTGAGTAAATGATATAGTTGTGAACCCCCTTCCCATGGTGAGGCTAGGTCCTTATTTTCTAATAATATCAAAAACACTTCTTTACCCCCAAAGTTCAGAATGCCACAACTTACCAACTATGAGGGCATGTATGATTCCCAACACTCTATATGGAATGGCTAGAATTTTGTTTCGAAGTTTAGAACCTAAGTCAATATTTAGCTTTGACCAACTATCCAAAGCCTTTGTCTTACAGTTCTAATATGCTCATGACAGGCCTAAAGACACCTATCATACTGATGTATCATGTATGTTAACTAAAGAGAGTTCGAGTCTCTAAAAGACTTTATCCAAAGGTTCCATAAAGAAGTTACTAATGTAGGCATCTTCGATGCTAAGGAGATTAATGTTCGGGGAATATCATAGTGACAGTTGAGCTACTCCCTGAAGTCTACGAAATCCCTTAGTTCCATCTCCTTAAAGGGTTATTCTGTTTAATTTGAGGCCATTCCACTAGGCTCAATACTAGTCTAAGCCTATTAACCTTTACAGTTTGACCTGTGGAGCCTGTCAAGTGAAACCTATTGATAAACGTAAATTATATCTATTATTTTCATTCTCTTAACTTGATTAATTGCTCATTTTAATAAGAATATTAGATTTTTTATATGTTTAATTGTTATTTTGTAGGTTTGGAGTCAATGGAGCAATTGGGGATGAAAATCTAAGAAAAATAAGAAAAAACATATGCTACAGTGCTACAGTGTCTATAAACAGTACTCCGCGCTACAGTGCTATCGTCACAGCGATGAACAATGATCACGACAGCGGTAAACAGTGTGATTTTTTCTAATCCTAAAAGAAATACAACTCCAAGACTCCAATCAATCCTTATATAAAGGCCACTCGTTTCAGACCTAAAGAACACACAACTTAGGGCTCTTAAAGCCACAACACATTGAAGAAGAGTAATTTTAGAGAGAGAAGCAAGGGCAATTCAAGGAAGCAAGAGATTATTGACGAATCTTTGGCGTATTAACCAACTGCGAATTGACGTCTATATTGGTTTGCTTTTGGTTGTATCATGTTTATTTTATTTTTCAGCCATAATCCTCTTGTTATCATGAGCTAAATTTATTTTTTAGGGTTATTACTTGAACGCAATATGTGAGCTTAATTGTTGGATCTTTATAATATTTATTTGAACTCAATTCTTTATTATTCTTCATTATTTGTTCTTAATGCTTCATTATATCTGATCAATATTGTGATTGCTTTAGTAATACTTTGATAAACGCGGAAGAGGCATCATTGTATTTAGACCTAGATAATTTGATGCATGATTGTAGAGTAACATTCAATGTTGCATATATAAGTTTTGAATTAGGATAGGAATATATATAATTGACATGTATGGTCAATAAGCTTTATTCTTAATGAATCTTTATTTATTACAAGTACCATAGGAATATAGGTATTTGGTAAATTAGGATATACTTGCATGACCTTGGAAGAGGCTTGTGAATACATTAGTGTTTTGACCAATATAAGAATTAAGGGATATAAATATTAAAATGATTAATCTTTAGAAACCATATTGAAGGATAGTAATTAACCATAGGCTTTCTCTATATTGCTATTTTCTTATTTTATTTAAGTTGTATCATTTATTTTCTGCACTTTTATTTTATTCAAATTTATTGCAAAATTAAGATTTGATTTTTCTGAATAATTATAAGAAATATATAATTTTAGTACTTGGTAGAAAATAAAAATTATCTTTGTGGGTTCGACATCCGATTTTATAAGTCCCTTTATTATTTGTTACGATAGCATATACTTGCGCTTAATTATAAGATATAGGAATATCGCATCACCTATGCATCAGTCCACATCACCACTCAATTTCACAATTAAGGAACGAGTCATCATAGCTAAGTCATTTATGGACCATATAATCAATGTACGTGTCAGTAAAGCCCAATCAGTCTTTACGTCATCATCGGGCTAATGCCTAGTTTAAAGCTACACTACATGACAACTGGATATAAGGATAAGGCCTTAAGTAAAAAAATCCCCAAAGAGACCACTGCCAAATCGCCATGTCAACACATAACAACCCTTTGTCCACTTGCTGATAAAAGAATTCGATTTGTTAGAAGTTATTCAGGTGAGTTAGCATTGAATCTACTAAAACTTAGAAGGCAGAAACTGTAACCCACCGACACTAAGGCTAACTCTCTTAAAAGTAGTCAATCTTAGGATATTTTGTACTCCAAGTTTTAAAGGGGTACAATTACTAAGAGCCCCTAACTATGTTGTTTCTTCAAATGTCCTTATAGAAGATGGACTCGACAAGCCAGCTCTTTCTAAACTTAAGAATTAATCTCCCATTTTGAATTTGACTAAGATAGGTTTTGAACTCAGAATAATAGCTTAAGTAAAAAAAAAATACTTTCTCTGTCTTCTCTAAATCTTCTTTAGAGAAAAAAAACTTTAAGGAATGTTTCACTATAATGTCGCCATCTTACTTTAGCGTCGAAGGACCGTTACTAACTACTTGTCGACAGCTACCCTTAACCTAGTATTTTTTGTGTTTTGCAGAGCTTTGCTATTTGATTCTAAAGTTTAACTAGTTCGCAGCAAACTCTCTACTCAGTCCTTGTTCTCATATTCTTTAGTGTTTGGTCCAAGCCCAACTCTTAGCTTTTTTAGGCTCCATATCTCAATTTTTTCTTCTCTCAACAAATTCTTAAGTGTTTGAAATGACCTTAATAACCAAACCAGATTTTGTTTCCTAAACAATTCGTACTTTAGTATTCTGTAAGTTGTATTTATGTAAGAGCCAACTTTCAATTACTTAATATGCAAATACGGATCTTTTGTAGCTCTATTGCAAAATTTCTAGGATAAACTAAATATTTTATAAGAAATAACCCTTAGTATGAAAGACAAAATTATTCTACACGAAAAACCAAATATAATGCCATATTATTACTAACATCCTCCCTTATTTACAAAATTACTCTTTTCAAAACACTAAGCCAACCATTACAACAAAGTTAACATAAACAACCACATAACAACAAAGTAGCAAAATTTAAGATCCAGGTCATGGCAGCTAAACTAATCAACTTGGTAGTCATGGGAGTTTGAGTGTTGCCGAAAATTGCACATCACTGAATCAGATCTAAGCACAACTATTAGTGAGCGAGGTTGCTTGAGAAGTAGAGGCTATAAGAACGACAGTGGTTTGCATCAGCAACAAGAAGCTTATGTCGTTAAAGGAGAAAGGGCAATGGTGTTTGGCGGAGCTTTGTCGGAATCTAGCATAGTTTACATGATGACCATCGAAATAAAAGAAGAAGTGGCTAGAGCATGGTCGGTAAACAAAAAAAGGCCTCATTAGAATCTAGCCGCTGCTCAGAATGAGAACCAATGACAAAGTCTAATAAGGAGTGGTTGCCAGCAAAGACACAGCAGCAGATGATGGAGCTCATCGGGTCTGGTTCTCTATAGAAATGGCAGGTGGATGGCTTAGAGCCAGCAAGACTTCATTTGAGAACATAGAAAAGGAAAAATGAAAATGAAAACTATTAACTAAAAACGAAAAAAAAGCATAGAGAAAAAAGGAAAACAAAAGGCAAATAATCCCATAAATAAAATAAAGGAATAGGAAAGGGGATGAGATCCTCATCGGAGGCCCCCCTCTCCGATGAGGGATGTGTGTTGACTAGGATTTAGTGTTCTTCTTAGAGAGGGGGGAGAGCTTTATAAATTTTAGAGAGGATTTACTACAACAGGCAGAATATCTATTTTACATTACTAAAAGTATAAATTTGCAATTATTAATATGTGTAATATTACATAATTAATATATTTGATATCATATCAAATATATTTCTACATTTTATAACCTATAATTATTCTCATCCATGTATAGTATTTGTTTTTCCTATTTTGTGAAAAGCCAAAACCTATATAAAGGCTTTCATTGTATAGTTTTTATCACAATGAAATATACTCTTCTTTATATTTCTCACATGGTATCAAAGCTAAGGTCTTGAGTTTAAACCCCCATATCTTTGTTTTCAGTTAATTTCTTAGTTTATTGGCTTTCTTAGTTTCTTGGAGATTAGGGATTCACCTGATTCAGGCCTACTCGAATCTACATTTCACGTGAGGGGGACTGTTAGATACTTATATTTAATACTAATATTTGGGCATTCACTTATCAATTTAAATTTTTGGGTTGAGTGGTAAACTAATATGGTATCAGAACTTTGATTTTTTCACTGTTGCTTTGTTTAGTCGGAGATTTGCCAAAAAAATTTCAGGAACTCATTGAAAATCCACTAAAGGTTCTTCGAAAAGTTGCAAGAAATCGTCAAAAAGTTGCTGTGTCAAATTATTTTATGGTTATTTGGGACCAAATAGCTCTTTTATTACTGACTTTCATTCTCAGATGCAATTTATTTGGGACCAAATAGCTCTTTTAGAACCAATTTAGAAGAATAATGATGATGCTTAAGCCTTTATTATCTACAGAGATCATTAACGTTTGGTTCAATTTCTCATGGTTTTGCAAGATAAATTTGACTACACTCGTGCTTCTCTACTTCATTAGAGTCCCTTACCCACTTTGGATCAGGCTATTGCTAATCTTATCTCTAAAGAAACAAGTTTGCTACTCTTCAGCAAGTTCGTACAGACACAATACTTCCCACCCTACGACATAAATTTGGCAGCTCTACTCAACACAAGACGTGTAATTATTGCCACTGATCTGGACATATAGTTATCACTTGTCTGACACGTAAATGTAAAAAATGTCAAAAAATTGGACCTGGTCATTTTGAAAAAGATTGTCCTAAAAGTAAATAGCTTCAGGGTGCTACTTCTACAAGGTTTCAATCATTCTCTACTGCTACTGCTGCCTAAGATACTGCCAACTCCTCTTCCAATTTAACCAGTGATCTTGAATCTTTACTTCATCAACTTCTATCAAAATCTGGTAATCCTTTCACTACTCTTTCTTCTGTTCTTTTAGGTAACTCTTGGTATTTTGATTCTGCATGTTGCAATTATATGACTTCTGATTCCACTAATTTCTCCTATAAATCTCCTGTTTCTTATTTATCTTCTATTCAAACTGTTAATGGATCTTTCATGAATGTCAGTCATGTTGGTCGAGTATCTTGCTCTAGTCTTTCTTTATCTGATACTTATCTTATACCTAAACTTACATTAAATCTTCTATCTATCAGTCAAATTTGTGAACTTAGTCTTAACATTTTATTTACTGCCTCTAAGTGTTATATACATGATCTAAAGATAGGTCGGATACTTGGGACAGCTCATAAAGTGGATCATCTATATGAGCTCATTTATTTACATTTGTCATCTTCATCCCTTTCATCCATTGCATCTACTTCCTCAGCATCATCATTATATCTCTAACATTCTTGTTTTGGTCATTCCTCAATAAGTCTTATTCGTTCTCTAGTATCCAATGGCTATTTAAGAATTATTTATGATAATAAAAATGACTATTTGATTTGTCCTTTAACAAAATAACCAGCTTTGCCTTTTAATAATAGTACTGTTGTTTCACATGCTTCTTTTGATCTTATACACTCTGATATTTAGGATCCATCTCATAATGCTACTATAGGCGGATCTCGATACTTTGTTATTTTTATTAATGACTATTCTCGATATACATGGTTGTTTCTTATAAAATAAAGATCAGAACTTACCAAAATTTATCGTGATTTTGCTCAAATGATTGAAACACAGTTTTCTTGTTCCATTAAGATATTTTGCATAAATAATGCTATGGAATATAGAGATTATGATTTTTTAAATCTTTTACAGGAATGTGGTACTATTTACCAAAGATCTTGTCTTGGTACATCTCAGCAGAATAGGAGAGTCGAACAAAAATAAAGATATATTCTTAACACAGTTCGTGCTCTTCTCATCTTTACTTTTTGTCCTGAACAATTCTAAGTTGAAGTTGCTTTAATTATTGTCAATACAATCAATCATGTCCCTTCCCCTATTATAGAGAATAAGTCACTGTATGAGCATCTATATGGACTCCCTCCTAATTATAGTCTTCTCAAAGGATTTTATTATATTTGTTTTGTTCTACTTAAAAACTATAAACATACCAAACTCGAGCCTCGCACACGGTTATAGTTTTTTCTAGGATATGGGATAGAACATAAAGATTATAGGTGTTGGAATTCCATCTCTAAATGTCTTCGCATCTCTCGTCATGTCATATTTCTTGAACACAAAATGCTCTCCTCCGTATCAAACTTCTATTCTATGTCTCTACCCACTTATCAGTTCTTCACTAACAATACTATTAACTTACTTCCTAATACTTCCTCTGAGTTTCATACAAGTGAACATGCTAATACGACTCCTACTTCAAAGTCTCTCATTTGTCTGAAAGATCTGCTCTAGACATCTCTTAGGCCTTTCCTACACCTTCTTTTCATCGTTCTTCTCAGATAAGAGAACTTCTTGTTGAAGTTCGTAATTATCTCTATTTTCTACTACTCTTTCATTATATAAATCTCACTCTTATTTCGAGGCTAGTATTAACCCTGTTTGGCAGCAAGCAATGACAAAAATTGCAGGCTCTTAAGAAATCGCATACTTAGGATTTTGTTCCTCTTCCACCTAATAAAACTGTCACTGGTTGTAAATAGGTGTACAAGATTAAGACCAAGTTCGATGGGTTCATTGAGCAATATAAAACTCGTCTGGTTGCAAAAGGCTTTATTCAAGAATATAGAACTGATTATGAAGAAACTTTTGCCTTTATTGCTCGCCTTACATCTGTTAGGAGTTTGTTAGCTATTGTTGTTGTTCATGGTTGGACTTTATTTCAGATGGATGTGAAAAATACCTTTCTTCATGGTGATCTTTTCAAAGAAGTCTATATGAATCCTCCTTCTGGTTATCTACATCCGTCAAGCACTGTCTGTAAACTTTGTTGAGCTTTATATGGCCCAAAATAAGCTCCTCATGCCTGGTTTGCAAAATTCAGTAGCACTATTTCTCAACATGGTTTTCAGTCTAGCCCCTATGACTCAACACCTTTCATCAGTAGAACAAGTCGTGGTTATGTTCTATTGCTTCTTTATGTTGATGATATGATTATCACAAATGATGATCTTCTTGATATTTCTACTCACAATGACTTTCTTTAGCAACATTTTGAAATGAAATATCTTGGCACCCTTAGTTATTTTCTTGGCCTCAAGTATTATTTGACTCTACTGGGTATTATCTCTCACAGGCTAAATATGTAAGCTGGCTTGACAGACAGTAAGACTATCTATACTCTTTTAGAGCCTAATACCAAACTCGAATCCTCTGATGGCACTCTCCTCGGTGATGTCACCCTTTATCGTAAGTTGGTTGGTAGTTTGGTCTACTTTATAGTTACTCTCTCGGACATTGCTCATATTATTTATTTTGTCAGTCAATTTATAACCGCTCCTTGTACTTGCCATTATGCAACAGTTCTTCATATCCTATGTTATCTCAAAGGTACACCTTTTTATGGTCTCTATTTTTTGACTCATTCTCATCTCGTATTACGAGTTTATACTGATGTGGATTAGGCAAGTGATCTTACGGATCGATGATCAACTACTGGATTTTGTCTCTTCTTGGGTGATTCTCTTCTTCCATGGTAAAGTAAGAAACAGACAGTTACTGCTCGCTCTAGTATTGAAGTTGAGTACCGTGCTTTTACTGATACAACCAAAAGATTGTTTGGCTCCACTAACTTCTTAAAGATATAAGTATTTCTCACACTGAAGCTACACCTCTTTATTATGATAATTAGAATGATATTCAAATTGCTCACAATGATATTTTTCATGAGCGAACAAAGCACATTGAAACATATTATCACTTTGTTCGGTAACATGTCTCTTAGGAAACAGTTACTCTTATCTCTATCTCTTCTGAAGATCAACCTGCTGATATTTTTACCAAATCTCCACTTCTTGGTTGTTTTCAAACTCTAGTCTCTAAATTCAAGCTTGCTTCTACTCTACCATCTTGAGTTTAATGGGGGTATTAATGTGTGTAATATTGTATCATTAATATATTTGATATCATATCAAATATATTTCTACCATTTATAACCTGTACTTATTCTCTTCTATGTATAGTGTTCTTTTTCCTATTTTGTAATAAGTTAAAGCTTATATAAAAGCTCTCATTATACAGTTTTTATCAGAATAAAATATATTTGTCTTTATATTTCTCACACCTTTCAGTATATATACATATATAAATATTTGCAAAAATATATAGATTTTAAGCTTAGCATAATGCTTTATTTTAGAATGGATTTTATTGATTTTTCTCTACCTAGCTTTTCTTCTAAAGTAGATTTATTGGTTTTTTCCATCTAGACTTTAGTCTAGGGTGGATTACTAGACCTTATTGCTAGTTAGTGTTTCAGTATAGTCAATTTCTAAAGCTATGGTTCTTTTAGAACAAATCTAAATGATATATGATACCATAAGATTGATCTATACAAATCATATGGTATAGTATCAATTGGAGAGATTGAAGATGGTGGTAGTAAGAAAATGGTAGTGGGGGAATACAATGAAAGAGAGGCAATATATTGTTTTTAGAACTCCATTCTATTGTGCATAATTTATTGTAAGAGAATATCTTTATATAAAGTCTCATGTGTATAAAATTTATCTTCCTAAATGAAAGGGTGGCTTAAGAATATTTAGGTCGTGCTTATTTGGTTGGGATTTTTTACTAGTTAAAAGAGTTTTTTTAATGTTAAAAATTCTTTTCATATATTTTGATGATTTTTGATTTCAATTAAAGAGGAGATTTTAGAGATTAAAAGACTATTTTGTCTTTACTTACAAATGCTCAAAATTTGAGCTTTTAAGAGTTGAGCTTTTTAAGCTCTTTTTATATTTATGTATTAACACATATACCATATTACTATTTTCATAATTCTACAGCATACTCTTAATAAAAATAAACTATATTAAACCAATATGTTTTTAGTCTTTTAATAAGAGCCATTATATCTTCTTATCTTTGTAACTATCGTATCTCTACTGAGTTTAACAAAAAAAAAAATTTGTCATAGATATGTAGTATTTTATTTTATTTTATTTATTTTTATACTAAACACAATAATTTATTCAGTTTTTTATTGCTATTTATTAATTTTACTTGAATTTTTGTTAATTTGTATTTATTTATGTTTAGATTTCTAATTATTTTAGTCATTATTTCACAATGATCACAAAGTAAATTTTAGCATGAATCACATTTGTATTGTCTATAAAAATATGTTAATAAATTTTTTTTTTTGGTGTAAAAATGATTGAAATGTAGACAATTTTAATTTAAACTTTATTAAATGTTCTTTTTGATAATTTAATAACAGATAAGCACTTTTAACAATATCTTTTACCTAATTTAACATGAACAAAATGCCAAAATTTCTCTCTAGGTTCCTAGAGATCAGACTCTCATTCGCTTAGCGAACTCTACCATTTCGGCCAAAATTATGGAAGACATTGAAGCCTTATAGAACTCTTTCTCTATTGACAATTCTCACAATGAGGAGGTTCTAGGGCTTCTTGAGGCAGTGATTAGAAGACATCGTTTGGTAGCGAAATTTGACCTCTTCGTTAAAATCCTCACAAGAAGAAACTACCAACGAGATGTCTTTCAAACTAGAATGAGGAATCTATGGCGACCTACCGGAGAGCTAAAATTTTGATGGTTAGGGGGTGATAATTTCCTAGCTGAATTTGCATTGAAAGATGATCGGAAAAGGGTTCTGATGGCTAAACCCTGAAATTTCAATAAATTTCTCGTAGCCATGGAGCCTACTTCAGATGAGGATTCGGCCGCGAAACCCACATTTCAACATGCATCCTTTTAGATCCAAGTTTATAACGTGCCCATAATACATATGAATGTTGAGACGACTGAGTTGATTGAGAACAGAATTGGAAAGTTCTTAGATGCAGACTCCGACTACTCTGAATCCTGCACTGGGAAATTCATTCGTATCCGAGTTAAATTATGCCTAGATCAACTAATTCGAAAAGGCATTTTTCTTAAACTCGGATCAAGTGAAAATTTAGTTTGGTTAGCTTTCAAATATGAAAAGTTGCCAGAGTTTTGCACTTTATGCTGTTTCCTAAACCATGGGTACTGAGAGCGCTTACAATCATTCCCACCAATCTTGAAGAAACCCGGCAACCACCATTACTCAAACCACATTTGAATAGCCGAGAACTACAAGGGCAGCAACCTAGACCATGGGTAACATAAACAGCTGACCACCGTTACCCAAATGCAAAAGGCGACACCATCATAACCGGGGATGACTGAAATACAGAGACTGGGATAAGGGGCACTAGCTCTCGGATAGACAAAGAAAATGTTGGGGTGGCAACTGAGGGTAACATTTTTTCGGTAAGGGCAGAACCAAGGGGGGATGACATGTCGACAACGTGGAATATGAAGGAAGCTGAAGTGCCAGCAAACATGCCCCTTACTATAAGAAAGAACACCGATAAACGTGTAAACATACAACTTAATGGTTGCTACCCGAAATAGCCGATCAATGAAATAGAAGCACCTGCAATAGTCAGTAACGTGGCTATTAATAAAGCTGAACTCCCCAAAGAGTCCTCCATGGACGCATGCGGAATGAGTACCTTTCATTTGGGTGATGCTCATTATGGGCATTCGTCTAACATAATGATACAATTGAGTGATGATATTATCACCTCGTGTAGCCAAAAAACAGCCAGGGGAATGGTCCAATGGATTAGCCCGAAAATAGCCAAGTAAGACCTTATGATTTTAGGAGCATACAACTGATGGACAGTGGGCACATGATAGGCAATACAATAGTGCTGGTGGAGGATGCACATGGAGGGGGGAATCAACCGAGTGATGCCATTAGCAGCCAACAGCCTTGCCTTTTTCCAATACAGTTAACGAATGGGGAAAGCACGCTAAGGGCTCTTCATCAAAACCATCAGCATATGGTGAAGCCTCACTTGCAACCATAAATAAACAACCGAGGGACAGTGGCCATGTGCTAAGCAATGACATAGAAATGCCCGAAGGTGCAGGTAGTGGGGGGATGCAGCTAAAGAACCCTAAAACAATTTTAAACATTGATCCAGGTGCTGACTTGCCCTCTGTCTCCCACTCAGTTTTAGATGCACCAATTAGTATCGAAAGCACATGGAGCCGACCCGTATGGCAAACATTCCTATTGGCCACAAACTAGGATCTTATGCATCCCAAAAACTCTGCCACCATGGATGCTGCCCCCCACACCTACTCAAAACCTATAGGCCAGCACTTACCTGAAATGAAGGACCATCTGTATAATGTCTCATTGGTAGAATTAGTGGCAAACAACAAAAAAAAAAAATCACTCGAGGGAGCAGAGGAACAAAAGGAATCACGCGTGGTTTTTACAGTTTCTGACAATAACCACGAAGGCTCCCTTCGAAGGTCATCCAGACAAAATAACTTCAGACGTCCTCCTAACTTCTCTCACAAACACAATAAGCCAAGGTCATCCTTGGGCCTCTACAAAAAAGGCTCTCAGACACCTCCAAATCGCACCTCTTTAAACTGATGAACTAAAGCTAAAACGGAGGAGCGGAGCAATGATACAGCAATCTCCACCCATGCTAAGAAAAATTTACTCAATCCCGAGGGACGTCATGAACCGACCTCTTCTTCTCAAACTCAAACGACAGCTCCTGCCGAGATGCAGGGCTGCTGAGCCCAATGAAAACCTTAAGCTGGAATGTGCAAGGGCTGGGCAACCCCCGCATATTCCATATCCTGTCTAAATTGGTACGAGAACACTGGCCAGGGGTGATCTTTCTTATAGAAACATGTGCATTCAGACATAAGGTAGAAAAGCTCCGTGTAAAGCTTGGTTGCGTTGGAAAACTTGTTGTTGAAAGAACTAGACGCAGTAGCGGCTTGGCGTTACTATGGATGAATAAAGTAGATATTTACCTCCTATCTTACTCCCGTTTTCATATTGATGTTGTAGTTATAGATCAAGCGATGAAATGGTGTTTTACTGGCTTTTATGGCCATCTTGATACACCACAGCATGTCCACTCCTGGACACTTCTAAGGTGTCTATGCTCTCTCTCTTCTTTTCCTTAGGTACGCGATGGGGACTTTAACGAGATTCTTACAAACTAAAAAAAAGATGGTGGGCTGCCTCGACCCCTATTTCTCATGATAAATTTCAAAAATGTTGTTGATGACTTCAACTTAATAGGAATCCTTGGATGCTCTGCTATACAAATAAGAGAGATACCTTTGACAACGATCCAGGATCTTATGGCTCAAGGCTGGAGATAAAAATTCACGTTTCTTCCACTTTAAAGCCTTTAGTCGCAGAATGAAAAACCATATCTCCGAAATTATGGGAAGTGATAGAACTTGGCATTCAGACTCAGATCAGATTGCACGAACTTTTGATGAATAGTTTGCTGACATCTTAACATTTTCTAGGCCTTCTGTGTCGGCAATTGATGCTGTTGTTTCATGTGTTGAGCGACGCCTCTCTGAGCATCATTATCAGTAGTTAGATTCTTTTTTTTGTGTTGAGGATATCTACACTATTGTTCATCAGATATACCCTACAAAAGCTCTTGGGAAAGATGGCATGTCTGCATTGATTTATCAAAGATTATGGGATATGATTGGCCCATTTATCTGTTCTGTGTTATTGGGGTTCCTTAATCATGGAGATGATATTGGGAAGGCTAATGAAACCCTCATTACTTTAATCCTTAAAATCATTGAGCCCAAGCTTTGTTTAGACTTTCATCCTATTAGCCTTTGTAATGTCCTGTATAAGATCATTGCAAAAGCTTTGGCCAACGAATTGCGATGTGTTATGAATGAGGTAATTTCAGATTCTCAAAGCGCTTTATTCCTGGGCGCCTAATAACTGATAATGCAATAGTTGGGTTCGAATGTCTCCATGCCATTAAAAGAAACAAATTCTCCGGCGAAAAGTATATGGCCTTAAAACTGGATATGTCCAAGGCTTATGATCGTGTTGAGTGGCCCTTTCTGATAGCCATAATGCACAAGTTGGGCTTTCCTAAAAGCTGGTGTGTAAATATCTATCGTTGTATATCTTCAGCATCATACTCTGTTGTTATTAACGGCTTGGCACGGGACAATATATCTCTTTCGCGAGGTCTTCGTCAAGGTGATCCTTTATCCGGTTACCTATTCCTTTTTTGTGCTGAAGGTCTCTCTACCCTTCTTAATTTTGCTCAGCAATAGGATTCTTTACATAGCTTGAAATGTGGAAGACCGGGTCCAATTATCTCCCACTTATTTTTTACAGATGACAACCTAATCATCACCAGGGGATCTCAGAATGACTGTAATTCGATACTAGAGATTCTGCGGTCTTATAAAGTTGCTTCTGGACAGCTAATAAATTATCAAATAATCGACGGTATGCTTTGGTAATTGTATTCCGAGGGTGGTCGCTACTCATCTATCTCATTATCTTGGTGTTACCCAAGTCCCATACCACAGTAAATATCTAGGTCTCCCTTGTGTCACCAGCAAGAATAAACAGAATCTTTTTGCTGCCATTAAAGAAAGAGTGTGGAATAAACTAAGGGGATGGAAGAGACACCTTTTCTCTGCTGGAGGACGAGAGGTTCTTATTAAAGTGGTGATCTAGGCTATTCCATCTTACGTTATGAATCTGTTCAGGCTTCTCAAGATTCTTCTTAAAGAAATTCATAAACTCTGTGCTAGATTCTTTTGGGGTGGTGATAAAAATAAGAGAAAAGTCCGTTGATGTTCCAGGAAAATGTTGTGTCGCTACAAATATAATGTGGCCTCGGGTTTAGGGATTTGCACTCCTTCAACCAAGCCATTTTAGCCAAGCGGGGTTGGTGTGTTATTGCTCATTCAAACTCCATGGTGGCAAGAACACTCCAAAGTTTCTATTATCCAAACTCCTCATTCCTACAAGCACATCTTAAACACTCTGATTCTACAGTCTGAAAAAGTATTCCTTGGGGTCGTAATTTACTTATTAAGGGGCTTCATTGGCGCATCGGGGACGGATCTTCTGTCTCAATCTACTATAATCAATGGCTCCCTTACCCCTTGTCCATCAAACCTTTATTCCCTCATATGTTACCTGAACACTCCTTGATGGCTGATCTACTCCTTTCGTCAGGTTTCTGGAACCAAGAGCTTATACGAAACTCCTTCTTAGAAGACGAATGCAAACTAATCTTAAACATCCCACATGCGCTTTCTTGGGCCCACCTTGGCGACTCTATTATGTGGCACTTCGACAAAGATGGTGAATTTTCTGTTAAAAGTGGTTATTGGCTCTCTTTTGCCCCTAATCATACATCATCTTCCAATGGCAATGCTTGCTCCTGCAACTGGTGGAAGTATCTATGGCTTTTACAGCTCCCCCAAAAGATTATACTTTTTATTTAGAGATTGTCTCATGGTTGGATCCCTACATTTTCCAACCTTAGGCGACATCATGTACCTGTTTATGATTCTTGTAGTCGATGTGCGAAAGGAGCTAAAAATTTCATTCATGCACTATGGCTTTGTGATGCTCTAAAGCATATACGCAATTCTTGCTTTTTTATGCATGGCTTTGGTATTGCTCATAATACAGAAGTCGATGCGCAAAAGGAGCTAAAAATTTCATTCATTCACTATGGCTTTGTGATGCTCTAAAGCATGTACATCATTCTTGCTCTTTTATGCATGGCTTTGGTATTGCTCATAATACACCTATGTTGGATCTTTTGATCGAATGTCTAGTCAGCCTTTCTATTGAAGAGTTTGACACTCTACTTATATTGTTTTGGAGACTCTGGTTTATTAGAAACCAATCTATTTTGGAGCACAAAGTGTTTTTGATGTTAGATATGCTGAGTTGAGCAAAGGCTACAGGGATGAGTCAAGGACTAGCCATGCCTCTATTACTGGCACCCTTATGTCACGAACTAGAGTATGGAAAGCCCCTCGCTGGGCCTTATTAAATTAAATACTGATGCAGGCCTGTCTCCAAAACACTTCAAAGCTGGGCTAGGGGTGGTGCTACGCGACCACTCTGGGGCTGTCTTGGCCTCCTCTTCCATTCCTTTTAAAGCACAGCCTTCTGTGGACATTCTTGAAACTTTGGCCTTACTACATGGTCTTTGTCTGGCTTGAATGTTGGGTATCTCAGCACTCGAGGTGGCCTTTGGTGCTGCAGATATTATTCATGACATCAACAATCACTCCCCTTCTGCCTCGGAACTGGGCTTGGTCCTTCAAGACATTATTGTTATTTCTTCTTCATTCTCCTGTTGTTCTTTTAGCTATGGTCATCGCTTATCCAATCAAGTTGCACATGAATTGACACATCTTGCCTTCAACTTAGATTCCGATTCTATTTGATTTGACAAAATGCCTCCCCAAATTGAACATCTTGCAATTGAGGATTTTTATTCCTCCCGAATTTTATGAATGAAATATTCCTTTAAAAAAAAAAATCTTTTAACCAAAAGATCTACTACTTCAAAAGAGCGTTTTTAATTGACAACCAAACAATCATTGATTTATTCTTAAAAACTCTACTTCTAAAATCTCTAATTTCAAAATTTCTATTAAGTACATTATTTTATAAAAATATTAATTTAGTATAAAAATAATTTGTTTAATATTTATTCTTCTAACTTTTGGGAAGCAAAAACATTATTCTAGTTTTTCTTTTAAAAAAAAATTAATCCAAATGAATATTTATTTTTATTTTTTTTTGGTAGCACCACAAATAAACACAATAAAAACAAGAATATTATGCTAGAAAATAAAATAATAAGTACTTAAAATTGGAATAACTTTATTATAGACTATAAAAGTCTTATGAAAAAATATTTTGCTAATTGAAAATATTTAGAATGATAAAAATTAATAATGTATTAATTAAAAATATATTGAAATAGTAGAACTGAAAATTTTAATGGCAAAAAAAAATGTTGATCTCCAATAATTAAATAAGGAATAGAAGAAATAAAGGTTAATTCCTAAATACTTGAAGAAAGAATAGAAAAAATAGAGTAAAAATTCTTATTTGTGGGAGTTTGAAAAGTAATTTGATAAAATTTATTTTTGTGATTAATTTTGGGATGACGATTAAGGTATTTTATTTAGGAAAAGATCATATTCAAGACAATAATATAGTTAGAATCATTGTTTAACGTAATTTGAGTTGTTATTGAATAGACAAAAATCTCTTTATTTTAAATATAAAGTAATTTCATTAAATATTAATTATTTGGGGATTATTTTTGGTCAAGAGCCTGACTCAAATGTGTGAAGAGCGAGAGTAAGGAAAAATTTGAATTTTAAGGCTTTTCGATGTCAAGGGCTGGGTTTGGACCTCTGATTTGGCAATATTGAAACCGATACTAAGTGAGAATCGAGCTAAGGATGGGTTGTAAGCTAGGTGGATTAGGAGGACCTAAGGAACACAAGAAACACAAGGTCAAGGGCAAGCGTCGATGGATGGCTAGCGACAATCCTCCGATGCTCAAGATAAACAATAACTCAGCGGTGAATCTCCCTAAGATTTATACATCTAGAGAAAGAGAGTAAAGACAATGCAGAGAGTTTTTCTTACTAGAAAGGTTATCTTAGTTCAAATTCTTCTCTCATCCGTATTCAAAATTAAATATAAGACTTGAGCATAGAGAAAGCCAGCCTATGGATTTCCCCTCAAGGATGACACATGACGATACCTAATTAGAGAATCCTTCTTATCATGTGGGACATTTTGGAGAAATCACTTAGATGTGGACATATAGGTAATTATGCCCTTCTAACATTTGGAGTATTAGGTATCTTCTTCATTTAGTGCTTTTTGAAATAGTCAGCTTGGTTAGGTGGATTAGGAGCACTGAGCAGTCAACAGACTTTATCCCCCGAGTTTAGCAGATTCAGTTCTGAATCTCTCCAACAACTCCAAATAGCCTCTGATCTGTATGTTAGTAGGGGACAAGAGCCAATAATTGCTGACGTAGAGGCTCACTATTAGCTCTTTAGAGATTTTTCTTATCACATATTTTCCTTAAGTCTAGTCATCAACTGATGTAGTTTCAGCTAGATCATTGAAGGGATCCGAAGGTAACGTGGCAAAGCTTGAACTCTGTTCACATGTATGCTTGTTGGTGGGTCCACTAATAAGGTGGCAAATGACTTATCCGTAATGACGTGTCCTTTGATAATGGTATTAAGAGGTCACATGTTTCCCCGCATGAGTTCTCCTTGATGGCCTTTCTGTGCTGAGTTATAGAGACTTAAGTATCTGAACTTGCACTCAATCTATTGAGTTCTGATAAATAAGCCAAGTATCACCTAATTTTCTCTCAACACTAATATCTTAAAAGATATACATACATATACACTTTTGTAGGTGTATTCTTAAAAAATGGAATCTTCAACAACCACTTAAGTTGCCTCCAAGAAGAGCCGCTATAGTATGAACATTAGTAAATTATATCTGTCGCTTATGTAATGTATTGGATTATTTGTGAACTTTGGTCCGTGAAATGTAATTCAAATATCTTACATAATATTCTTGTTTAATTAATGAAATTTATGTTTTAAAAAAAGCTTAAGCATTATATATTATATATGTGTGTTTATGCATTACAAGAGAGGCATCGGTATAAAGATAATACTTATATAGAAGTAAAATCCGATCCAATGATTTAAGAGTATAAGAAATAAAACGATTTAATGTCTGTATATAAATTATACATACGCATTTCTTAAGATTACCGACTAAAGATATTTTTTGATATCATAGATCGATATAAAAAGATAAAAAAACATTTGTAATAATAGTTTAAGCATTTGGGTTTAGAATCTTAGCATTTATTATTTTCTTACTTTATGTATTTCTTAAAATTATAAAGTATACCGTCCTCTTATTAAAAAAATACTTTAACATTTAAGTTAGTATTTGTCTAATTAAAGAGGTGGTATTGTATGTGAGAGAAGTGTTTACAAAGACAAATAAGATGTATACTGTGTAATCGCTTATGAGTGAATCAATTGATGATGAATATTGAATACTTAATTCTCAATGAATGATTGGCACATAAATCAACTCTTATTTATAGTGTATGAATTTTTTTTTTTTAAATATGCTTGAATCTACATCTAAATAATTCTTTATTTAAATAAGAGTTTAAATATGTTTATAAGTCATTAATCAAAGAGAATGATTTAAATAAAATTCATCTAATCATTAAAAAATATATGTAAAATAAAAGTTAATCAATCAAAAATTTAATTCGTTCCTACATCTTAACAGCTCTCAAGACCTATATGTGCGATACATGAGTTGATAAATCAGTTATTGAAAATATTGAATCTAGAATTTAAAATGAAGTCTTTTATTCTATAAAATTGGTCATTCGTCTAATATAGACTCCACTTAAAATAAGTGCAATTGGCGCAGTCCCAACATATATAATTGTTGAAGTGGAAGAACATAAACAAGCAATATAACTTAAGCAATAAAGTGCAGAATAAGTAATTGAGGAATTAAAAATAGAAAATATTAGAAGAAGAACACACAGAAAATTTACGTGGTTTGCCAACTTCTTTATGTCCATGGTGGATCAAGATCACTCTTCTTTTATTGAATCTTAAAGACACTCACAAAACATGTCTTTTACAAAAAAATTCACAAAGAAATATTTCTCTTGCAATCTAAAGATTTTCTCTCACTAATAATCACAAAGTATGTTTAATCTCAAAGATTTCCCAAGCTATCACTAAGATCTGTTTACCAACTAATAGATAGCCTTTATATAGGCTTTAGGACGTTCTAAGTTTATCCTAAATGTGTGAAAATCGTATTAGGGAGTCTTAAAGCAAATGAGAGACGAAACATGTCGAACCAAAATGGGAAAGCCTTTATCGCCCTGGGCACCGCGACGCCCAGCCTTATCGTTGAGTGCTAGGCCACCTAGCACCATAGTGCTCAGGTTCTATTATAGGAGCCACGACGCCCACACTTGGGTACCACCTCTTCATTTTTCGTCTCCTTTCGTGTCTGTCTTCGATCCTCGCATACCCTACGCACTTGGCTTACTCTCCAAATCATATCCCGATAATTTTTAATCAACATTCTTACAAATTCCCTCATTGATTCAAAATCATTCACAAAGTAACTCAATCTCTCATCTTCGGCCACCCTCACAAAATAGTGACTCCAGTTAAGTCCTTGCATAGGATGAACTTAACCGATAGAAATGGCTTAGTCAACATGTCAGCAGGGTTTTCAAACGATGATATCTTCTTTAGACTAACTTAACCACTTTGGACAATCTCTCGAATGTAATGAAGCCACACATCAATGTGTTTCGACCTCTCGTGGAACTCTTGATGCTTTCTTAGGTGTATGACACTTTGGCTGTCACAATATACACTGGTGTTCACATCTTCACTAGTCAATACCTTCGCGCATATGCCTTTCAACCACACAGCCTCCTTAATAGCTTCACCAACAGTTATGTACTTTGCCTCTTTAGCAGATGGTGTAACCATATATTGTAAAACTGATCTCCAACACACACTACACCCAAACACTATAAATACGTAGCCTGTCAACGATCTTCTCGTGTCTAGATCACTTGCATAATCTGAGTCTACGTGTCCTTTTACCATTTCACTGTTGTCCTCATCTCTTTTATATATCAACCCGTGATTTGATGTCCCATTGAGATATCTCAAAACCACTTTACTGCAAGCCAGTGATCCATACCCAAATTTGTCTTGTATCTACTCACCACACTCACAGCCCGTGCTATATTTGGTCTTGTGCAAACCATTGCATATATTATGCTCCCTACAGCGCTTGCATATGGTACTTTACTCATCTACAGTTTCTCTTCTTCAATTGTCGGTGACTGTACTGCTGAAAGTCTGAAATGCATGGCCAAAAGAGTAGAGACAGCCTTTGTATTGAACATGCTAAACTTTTCTAGAATTTTAAGTATATATCAATGTTAGGACAAGAAGATGACATTTCTTCTTTCCCTCACAATATGCATTCCCAATATTCTCTTCGTTGCTCATAAATCTTTCATCTCAAACTCGCTACTCAACTGTTTCTTGAGTTTCTTTATTTCTTTTATATTCTTACATGCGATCAACATATCATCGACGTATAGAAGCAAATACATCATCCCACAACTTATGTTCTTGAAGTACACGCATCCACTATACTTGCTCTTACTAAAATTACAAGCCATCATAAACTCACCAAATCTCTTATACCACTGTCTAGGTGATTAGTTTAATCTATATAATAACTTCTTCAGCAAGTAAGCAAGATCTTCTTTTTCGGGCTTCTTGAACCCTTGCAGCTATGCCATGTATATCGTTTCTTCAAGCTCTCTATGTAGAAAAATTATCGTTACATCCATCTACTCTATATGTAAATCAAAATTTGCACATATGGCTAATAAAAGCTTGATGGATGTGTGCTTGACAACTTGAGAGAATATCTCATGAAAGTCAACTTCCTCTCTTTGAATAAAACCTTGTGCAACTAACCTAGCCTTGAATCTCGTAGGCTCTATCTCCGATATCCCCTCATTCACCTTATACACCCACTTAAACCCAACTAGTTTCTTTTAAGGTCTTTTTGCCAACTTTCAGATATTATTCTTCTTAAAAGAACTAATTTCTTCTTCTATGGCCTGCTGCTATTCCCTCTTGTTTTCACTCATTATAGCCTCACCATATGTTCTAGGCTCATCATACTCAAGAGTGTAAGCAGAATTAAAAGCATGAGCAACTAGATCTGTTTGAGCATACCTGATTGGTGAATTTATCATTCTCCTTAGCCTATCTCTGGCTAGCTAGTACTCTTCAAGTTCCATCTCAAGAGTCCTAGTCTTTCTTTGGGTGGACTTTGAGGAACTCGTCGATATTCTTGGTCTTTCTTCAAGGATCTTTTTGTTGAAGTACTGATCTGGAGGCATATCAGATCTACTGCAAGCTCCACTTCAACTTCTATTGACTCGGGTGCTAAGTCTTTCTTGAGTATAGGTTATTTTTTCTCATCTTCTTGAGAAGCTTTCAGCATGGTCGTCTCATCAAACTTCACATCATAGCTTATGATACTCCTTGGTGGTGTTAAGTCTTTACATCATACCTTATATCCTTTTACTCCTTCGGGATATCCTACGAATACCTCTTTAATAGTTCTAGGTTCCAACTTCCCCTCCTTAACATGTACAAAGGCAGGGCAACCAAACATTCTGTGGTTATCATATTTAAGAGGATTGCCAGACCATTTCTCTTCTGGCATCTTAAAGTCAATTGCTGAGGAGGAACTTCTATTAATCAAATAAGTTATAATCACTACAGCTTCTCCCTCAAAATTTCTTGGACATCTTTACATTGGTAAGCATGCATCTAACTCTTTCAAGTAGGGTCTTATTCATCATCTTAGCTATGCCTTACAATGTCAAGCTTGGTACAAAACCTATAAAACTCTTTATTACAAAACTCGAGGCCATTGTCAGTTCTCAATTTCTTTACCTTTTTGCCAGTCTGATTCTCAACAAGAGCTTTTTAAGTCTTGAATGCATCAAACGTTTAATCCTTACTCTTCAACCATAGACTTATAGCTTTCTTGAATAGTCATCAATCAAGTTGAGAAAATACCTAGCACTGCCACGAGTAGCTGTTTAAGTTGGTCTCCAAAGATCCAAATGTATGTAGTCAAGAGTTCCCTTAGTCTTATGCTCACCGGTACTAAACCTCACCATATGTGCTTTTTAAAGCACACAATACTCATAAAACTCCAAGGGCTGGAACTTATCCTCACCAAATTTCTTTTGACTAAATAACTCCTTTAGGTTTCTCTCGCCTAGGTGTACCAGTCTAAGATGTCACAACTTGATTTGCATATTCTCATCATCTACAGAGGATAATGCAGAACCACTCATAACTTCCCCCTTAACCATATAAATATTTTTATGCTTCTCTCCTCTTATTACCATTATGGAACCCTTCAACACTCTCAAAATCCCTCCGTCAATCCCGATGGAACACTGATTCTAATCTAAAATCCCTAGTGAGATCAAGGTCCTCTTGAGGTTAGGAACATACCTAACATCTATCAACTCTCTCACTCGCCCATCATGTAGCCTAAGTTTAACACTACCAATTCTCATAATCTGACATGCAACGTCATTACCCATTAACACCTTACCGCCACTAATGAGTTGAAATTTTACAAATCAAGACTTGTGTTGGCACATGTGAAAAGTACAACCAGAATCAAGAACACATTGTTCAGCATTCTTACCATTAGTAGTGATGAGTGTCTTTGCATTGTCATAACTATCATCATGGGCAAGCGCAACATCCATTTTCTTCTTGTCTTGTACTTTCTTCTCTGGACAGTCCTTTATGAAGTGACCCTCTTTCTTGCAGCAATAACACTTTCTAGGAGTCCTGGACTTCGACCTTGAGCCATTTTTCCTTCCATCTCTATATAAGGGTCTTCCTCTTACTAATAGACTTTCTGCATTGCCTTCAATCTGCTTCTCTAATAACTTTGAGTTTAATGATGATTTCAAATAGCTCATTATTAAACTTTCTCTGTTGTATAGTAGTGTATCAATAAAACTCTCATAACTCTTGAGGAGTGAACTTAGCAGGATAATTGCATTATCTTTATATTTTATTTGATGTTGATAGACATAAGATCAAGAATGATCTTATTAAAGGCGTCTATATGATCTTTCATTAGTGTCCCCTCTGACATGGACAACTGATACATCTTCTTCTTTATATGCAATCTGTTAGCCAATAATTTCCGCATAGAAATAGAGTCATTCCAAACACTAATTGTCGTCGTTTTACCTGCTGCTTCCCTCAGTACTTCATCGCTCAATTATAGAACGATTGTGTTGTGAGCTCTTTCTTGAATGTCCATTCTTTCTGCTTTAACTCTAGATGACTCTAGCATCTTTTCTTCTTCACTAGATGGAGCTGTAGTCTCCTCTAATGCTGAGCCTAATCGTTGACTCACCAACAATGCCTTTACCTTCATCTTCCACATATTAAAGTCATTCGTCCCGTTGAATTTTTCTATCTCATACTTGGGTGTGGCCATGTCTGTTTAGAACCAAGCTCTGATACCAATTTGTTGAAGCGAAAGCACACAAATAAGCAATATAACTCAAGCAATAAAGTGTAGAACAAGTAATTAAGGAATTAAAGGGAGAAAAGATTAGAAGAAGAACACACAAAAATTTTACGTGGTTCGGCAACTTACTTACGTTCACGACGGATCAAGATCACTCTTTTTTTATTGAATCTCAAAGGCACTCACAATGCACACCTTTTACAAGAAAGACTTATAAAGAAACATTCTCTCTTGCGATCTAAGGATTTTCTCTCACTAAGAATCACAAAGTATGTTTAATCACAAAGATTTCTCAAACTATCACTAAGATTTGTTTACCAGCCAATAAACAGCCTTTATATAGGCTTTTGGATGTCATAAGTTTACCTTAAACGTGTGAAAATTGTATTAGGGAGTTTTGAAGCAAGTGGGAGACAAAAAAAGTCCAACCAAAACGGGAAAGCCTTTATCGTGCTGGGTGTCGCGGCACCTAGCCCTTACTGTTGCGGCGTTGCAATGCTAGTCACCTGGCGCCGCAGCGCTTAAATTCTGTTCTGGGCACCGCAGCGCCCATCCATGGGCACCACCTCTTCGTCTTTCGTCTTCTTTTACGTTTGCCTTTGATTTTTGCATACCCTACCTACTTGGATGTTCTCTAAATTATATCTCAATAATATTTAATCAATATTCTCACAATAACAATAATATTTTTTTATCTTAATTACTAGCATTAGTACGAGTAATACTTTTCAAGACTCTTTTGATTAGTGTAATAATAATATATTCTTTTGAAATTAAATACTTTTCTATTCTAATCTTTTATCTTATCTTTTTACTTGCATGCAGTTGATGGTAGATAAAAAGTAAAATAGATAAAAATAAATAAATCTTAAACACACATAACTAATGCAACGTAAGCATCAAAGATTATTCAAAAATTATGTCAGATTAAATTAGGAGAGGATCACTTTATATTTTTTAACTAATATTACTACTATTAGTGGCGTTATTTGACCCCTTTGTTTAGTCCACCAGTTCCCTTTTCTTATTATATGCCATCAATTTAAAAATAAATAAATACATGTAAATATTTGTTATAAGAGAACATACTACAGTAATCATAAACACAATAAATAATGTATTGGTTCTTTGCAACTACTAATTAATCATTTAAATAAAGTATATTTTGTGTAACAATATTTTTATTAAATTTTTAAAGACTATAATATTCTATAAATGAAAATTTTGAGATATTGAGAGATAACTATATACCATATCAATAGTATAATTGCATGTTTAGTCGAGCTTTTTTATTAGCCACAAGAGTTTTTTAATATTAAAATTTCTTTTTAATTTTTTTTATAATATTTGATTGTAATAAAAAAAGAATTTTTAGAGATTAAAAAAATTATTTTTTCTCTATTTACAAAAATTTAAAATTTATACTTTTAAGAGTAGAATTTTTTAAAGTTCTTTTATATTTATTTATTAACATATATATTCTAATAATTTTCTTTTTAATTCTATAATATATTTCAAATTAAAATAAACTTTATTCAACTAATACCTTTTTAATGTTTTGTTAAAAGCCATTATATCATTATATCTTTGCAAATCTCTACAAGGCTCTACGAAAAAATATTTTTCAAAGGTACGTAATATTTTATTTTATTTTTAATTTTTATACTAAACACAATAATTTATTTAATTTGTTGATTGTTATGTATTAATTTTATTTGAATTCTTGTAAAATTGTACTTATTGATGTTTAAATTTTCAATTATGATTGCAAAACTAAATTTTTAGCAAGAATCGCTTTTGTGTTATCTATAAAAATACATTAAAAAATTTTTAAGATTAAAATATAAAATTTACTTTTGTAAAAAAGATTGAACTGTCGAAAATTTAATATAACTTTTATTAAGTATACTTTTTAATAATTTATAACAAATAAATACTTTAATTATATGTAATCAAATGATCTACTATTTCAAAAGATTTTTTAATTGAAAATCAAATAATTAATAACTTTTATTTTTTAGATAAATGTACTATCAGCTTTTTATCACTAAGTTGTTAACAAAAGTATGATCAATGAATTTTTAAAAAAAAAATTTTTTTTAAAAAACTTCTATTTTCAAAAGCTCTATTTTTAAAAACTTTCAAAAATTTTATTTAAAAAACTCAATCAATCGAACCCTAAGTATTAATACAATCTTCGGTGGTTGCTTCATTTTTTACATTACTTTTTATCCTAATTTTTTTAAATATATATTTTGTAAAATTATTAGTGGGGTACAATAAAAAAAATAGAGTTGATAAAGATTAATAAAAAGAGTCAAATAGCACCACTCTTAAATTAATTCCCTTATCACATTTTGAAAGTATGAATTAAGGATGGTAATGGGATGGGTCTGGAATGAGTCCACCTTATACTAGACCTATAATAAATATAGAGATCGGAGTTATTTTGGATATACTCTTTTGATCCCATATTTGAGCGAAAAAGTAAATAACCAAACTCATCCCATAACTAATTATGAATCTATTAATTTTAAATGTTAATTAGTATCAGTAAATTTTAAAACTATAACTAACAGAAAGAAGTAAGTTTACGAATTGTTAAATAAAGAAAATAATATAATGTTATCTTTATTTAAACATGATAACATAATTTTTATAAATAAAAGAAATTATGTAAGAACCTAAAAAATAATGACAGTAAATTTAGTTGCAATTACTCAATAATACAAAATAAACTAAAATGTAGAAAGTAGGATTAGAGTAGAGTTGTGAATTTATTTTAGTCATCTTGGCTTTATATGATAATTAGTAAAATTGTTTACTTTAATCAAGATATATAATAAATTTACAAGACTCTTAATGGATACGAGTCTAGGCCAAATCTTAAGTGAGATCCAATTTTATATTATACCTATTTCAGACTCATTTTGAGTCTTATAATTTAAATTTATACCTATTTTATGACCCATGTAAATCGATTTAAGACCCTATTTATTAGGGTTTGCACCTTATAGATTCAACACCAAATTTAAAATTCTAATTAGAACTTTATACTTTTTTTACTCATCGAAGTGTAGTTCCCCTCGAACAGAAACTAGGGTTATGTAGCTCAAAACACCAAAAAGGCCAAAAGTGTGCGTTGATAAATTGGTGAATGAACAATGATGACCCCAGGGGACTGCATTATGAAACAAGTTCCAAAAGTATGCCATTTGCCACCAACATCAGAGATGGTACCTAATAATTTATAGTGGGCCATGCATCACATGCCGTTTTGTCCCAAATCATAGAGCATCTAATGATACCCAAAAAACAAATTTGAAAAAGAGTTTTAATATTCAAAATTTCATTGGACCTCAAGAGTTGTCTTTTAACAGTAATATGCATCGAATTGGGGAAAGAGACTAGACATGACACCGTATATCCTTTTGTCAGCTGGGATGGCAAAGAGGGGACTTTATGATTTCTCAAGAATCTCAACGCGGTGCATGTCCTCTGCAGTATGTTTTATTAGAAATATAATCATTTATATATTTTTATTGTGAATTAAAAATTATATAATAAAATTTTTTATATAAATTTTAATTTATTATAAAATATAAAAATAATACTATACATGAAAAAAAATTATAAATTATAAAAAATAAAAATAATTGATATCATATTAAATATATTAATAATATAATATCACACATTAATAACAATATCACACATTAATACCCTCTTAAATTTAAGATAATAGAGTAGAAGCAAGCTTGAGTTTAGAGATTAGAGTTTGAAAACGACCGAAAAGTGAAGATTTTGTGAAGATATAAACAGGTTGACCTTCAGAAGAGATAGAGTGAATAATAATTGTTCCCTGCGAAACATGTTGTTAAACAAAATGACAATCTGTTTCAATATACTTTTTTCGCTCATAAAAAATATCACTGTGAGCATTTTGAATAGCACTCTAATTGTCACAATAAAGAGGTGTAACTTTAATGTAAGAACTACTCATATCTTCAAGAAGCCAGCAAAGCCAAATAATTTCTTGGGTAGTATCAGTAGAAGCACGATACTCAACCTCAGTACTAGAACGAGCAGTAGTTATCTGCTTCTTACTTTTCTATGAAAAAAGAGAATCAACCAAGAAAATACAGAATCCCGTAGTCGGTCGTCGATCCATAGGATCACCCGCCCAATCCGCATCAACATAAGTTCATAACAAGAGTGAAAAATAAGTTGAAAATGGAGGGCATAAAAAAGTATACCTTTAAGATAACGTAGGATATGAAGAATTCCTGTATAATGAGAAGTACGAGGAGCAGTCATAAATTGACTGACTACATGAATAGCATGAGTAATATATGGGCGAGTAACAGTGAAATAGACCAAACTACCAACTTACTGATGATAAAGAGCGGCATCACTAAAAAGAATACCATCAGAGGATCAGAGTTTGATATTAGGCTCTAAAGGAGTAGAGGCAATCTTACTGTCTATCAAACCAACTTTAGCAAGTAAATCTTATGCATATTTAGCCTGTGAGGAATAATAACTAGTAGAATCAAACAGTACTTCAAGGTCAAGAAAATAACTAAGGGTACCAAGATCTTTCATTTCAAAATGTTGCTAAAGAAAGTTCTTGAGAGTAAAAATACCAATAAGATCATCACTCGTGATAATCATACCATCAACATAAAGAAGTAGTATAGCACAACTACGATCTGTTCTGCGGATGAAAAGGGCTGAGTCATAGGGGCTGGACTGAAAACCATGTTGAGAAATAGTGCTACTAAATTTTACAAACCATGCACGAGGTGCTTATTTAAGACCATATAAAGCTCGACGAAGTTTGTAGAGCTTGCCTGGGGGATGTGGGTAACCAGGAGAAGGTTTCATATAGACTTCTTTATAAAGATCACCATTAAGAAAAGTATTTTTCACATCCATCTAAAATAATGTCTAACCATGAGTTGCAGCAACAACTAACAAACTCTGAACATAAGTAAGTCAAGCAATAGAGGCAAAAGTTTCTTTATAATCAATTCCATATTTCTGAGTAAAGTCTTTTGCAACAAGACAAGCTTTATATCACTCAATAGACCCATCAGACTTGGTCTTGATCTTGTATACCCATTTACAACCAATGACAGTTTTATTAGGTGGAAGAGGAACAAAATCTCAAGTATGCAATTTCTCAGAAGCCTGCAATTCTTCTACCATTGCTTGCTACCATATAGGATTAGCATTAGCCTCGGAACAGGAGTGAGGTTCATATAACGAAATAGTAATAGAAAAATAATAATAATCACGAATTTTAACAAGAAGTTCTCTTACTCGAGAAAAATGACGAAGAGAATGTGTAAATGAGTCTTTAGGGATGTCGAGAGCAAATCCTTCAAACGCGTTAGAAGGCTTAGAATCAGGTATCGTATTTGCAGACTCGCCAATATGAAATCAAAAGAAAGATCTATAGGTGAAGTAACAGGAAAAATATCAATAGAATTATCTATAATAAAAAAACTGTGAAATAGAAGGAGACGTAGAATTAAAGTTAGATACAGAGGAAAATATTTTATGCTCAAGAAACACTACATGATAAGAAACACGAAGACAGTTAGATATGGGATCCTAACACCTATAATTTTTATGTTTTATTCTGTATCCCAAGAAGCAATATAATCGAGCACGTGGCTCGAGTTTTGTGTACTCGTGTTTTTAAAGTAGGATAAAGCACACGCAACTAAAAACTTTAAGGAAACTATAGTTAAGTAGAGTTCCATACAGACGCTCATAAGGTGACATGTTCTTTATAACAGGAGAAGGAACACGATTGATAGTAAAGACAATGGTCAAGGCAGCTTCTCCCAAAAATGTTTAGGACAAGAGAAAGAGATAAGAATAACGTGAATGGTGTTTAGAATATGTATGTTGACACGTCAAGAATATAGGAGTTATTCCCAAGTGTAGGATTGTCGAAGTAATAAATAACCTGATGAGAATGGGGTCGATCCACAGAGAAGTAGAATTAAAATTACAAATTATAAACACTTTAAAGATAATTAATGCAGTATAGATGTTTGCAAATATTATTTCAATTAACCAATTCAAATAAAAAGCTAAGGTTACGGGGATTCACTCTTGGCATAAGAAGTAAGAATATATTTAACTTTTTATTTTTTTTATAACTCAATTGGAATCCTCATAGAAAGGAGGTTCCAACCGGAAAATATAACAATTAAAGTTCATCATCATTTATATATTGATTAGTATTTATTTCTTTCAATTATTATACACCAAATCTTATAAATGGGTTCAAGTATTTATTATGCCAATCTTTATATTTGTCTACAATAAATCAAGACTCCCACTTTACAAGAAAGGTTATATACACCAAATCTTGTAAATGGTTTCAAGAATTTATTGTGCCAAGTATTAAGTTTGTCAATAATAAATCAAGAATCACCACTTTAGAAGAAAGGGTATTAATTCTACAAACAAAATAAATACATCATATATAAGTTTGCATAACTTAAAAATGAAGCATTAAATTCATGAATAAATATTAAAAATATCTTATTACCTTGCCAAGAGCTTCACCCTTTCACCTTAGCTTAAAAAAAATTATTTGGACATAATAAAACTAAAGAAAAAGAAAAGAAATGGAAGAATAAATAACATGATTTAATAGTAAACAAGAGAAATAAATTTACAAAGAAATAAATACAAAGGACAAGTATTTTGAACTAAATTCTAACTTTCTAATTACATTCTTTAGGCATAAACAAGCCACCTATTTATAAAAAAACATGGATAAATCGAGACAAATTTGGAGGGAACCACTTGGTTGATGAAAGTCAAGAATGGTGGCAAAATATTTTACATTCATTATCACTTGGGCACCCACTTGATTATCTAATTTGAAATTGATGTGATCCGAATTAACTGTCATTCAAAACATAAAAGTTGTAAATAAGTCTCTTATCTTTCTAAATTGAATAATCTCGTATGTATTAGATACGTATTTCTATAGTTATGGGTCAAATACTGATAACTGTTCAAATTGGGCCTGTACTGTAGATTAATTCTGTTCTAGGCCATTTTCACCCTCTAAACGCTCGAATTTAAAATTATTTATGAAATACAATATGTTAGCCCATTGAGTCATCTCTGCACAGGATCAAGAATCACCTCAATTGGATCTTTAAGTAAACAGTTATTCCCATTTTACCAAACCTGCCACAAAACAGTTAAAAGATAATTAAGTACAATATTGTAAACTACTTAAGTTAAGAAAATTAAATACACTAATAATACAAAACAATCATGTAAAACTCTGATTAAATGTGTAATTTCAAGTGTTCATCACACCCCCCAACTGGCTTATTGCTAGTCCCTAGCAATTCGAGCATAAATAAAATTTGAACACTACCTAAGTATTTCAAACAAAACGTCAGTTTAAAATCACAATCGCTATAAAGGTTATTTCAATCATAACTTCCAAAAATATTTTTGTGTGTGTGTGAATTAAGCCAAAGCCTTCTTACCACAAACCACAACATATATAGCCTTAAAAAGTTTCCAAGTAAAAGCCTCAACTCCATATCCTTACAGGTGAATAACTTGTTTAATGGCTTAGGATTTCACTCATGGAGTTGGAAAACAGATAATCGCTCAAGAAAAAGTTATATTTAAGGACAGACAGACAAACTAACATTGATCCAAAGATAGAAAAATCAAATATTTAGAGTCAAACCATTATTGCCAAATGCTAGCTTCAAAACTTTAATTATTTAATGCGAATCTTACGAATATAGAATTCGGTGATAAGATTTCTTCCTAATGACTTTAGTCTTCTAAAATTGAATAAAGACTTTATTGAACTGAATTGACTTCTTTTCTTTCTTTTTTTTTTCATTTTTTTTCTTTTTTGAAAGACATAAGGAATAATTACAAAATAAGAGCAATTTATCACCATAATACTTTTCCAATTTTTGTTTTTTTTTTATCCTTCAGCTAAGCAACCAAATCATTCATTATCCCAAATAATGTCATTCCAAATAAAAATTAACCATTTCAAAAGATCAATGAAAGTTCGTAAGCTGTTATCTCAAACCTCTCCACTCACTCACAAAAGATATGTGAGTTTAGAAAATAATATGTATACTTAAACATGGAAATTCTCTTGGCTATATATATTGAATCATCCATCTTACCACAAGGCTTAGTATTGTTCTCAAGAAATAATTTCAGAAGTTATTCTTTAGTAACCTAGATAGAAAAAGTGATTTAAACTAAACAATTTTGAAATCATATATCGATAGCAAAGTAAATTTATTTACGCAAGAGTTACCAAGAACTTAAGCAACAAACATTTATACATAAAATATATTAAAAATAAACCAATTAGAATGTGTTTCAAAAGTTTATAATGTACTCTTTACTCTACCATTCTAGAGCTAGAATGCGTCTTAAGAATACATAAATGAACATTTTACTCACGCCATTCATGATAATAATTTTTTTTTTTTTAGTAAACAAGGTGATAACAATAATATCAATTATCTTCCCCCCCAACTAAATTGAGACATTGTCCTCAATGTCAAAATATAGAAAGAGTAAAGTATAGAAGATATCACCTGAAACATCTTTTATTGAAAATTAAACCTGCAACAAAATAAAACAAGCCACACAAAAAGCTTAAAAATACATAGAAATAGATAGGCTACAGATGAAGCGTCAAATCTATCTTGCGTTTCTTTTCACTATTATCAGTATACCAATCTATCTGACTCATTGTTGGATCAGATGGAGGTGTAAAAGTTTGTAATTCATCGAGTAACTGATCAACAGTTGAAGCAGAAATGAGGATCTGTCGTGCTGCAGATGAGATGAATTATTTTTCCACCGCATAGTCAAGAAAAGATAACAACCCATTATAAAAACCATCAACGTTTAACAAACCAATTGGTTTTTTTATGTATTTGCAATTGTGCCTATGAGACAATTTGAAAAATTTTCTCCAATGTTCCGAAACCTCCAGGTAGAGCTATGAAGGCATCAGCATTACGAAGCATAAAAGAAATTCGTTCATGCATTGATGATACCTATAACTCATCCCCAATTGTTTTTCCTACAATGTCTCCAACAGCTAGAACTTTTGATATGATACCCAAAACTCGACTGCCATTATTTTGTGCAGCGGTTGCCACACGTCCCATTAATCCAAGACTACCTCCCCCATATACTAAATGAATATTGCGCTCAGCTAACATCTTACTAAGGGTTTCTGCTGCTTCTATAAACTCACTAGTTTTTCCAGGGCTGGATCCACAAAAGACACAAATTTTTGTGAATTTACGAGTTGATGATCCTTCCATGATTACACTCACCCTCTCTCTTGAATGATTTTGAGTTTGTACAAAGATGCAGAAATAATGCAATGTATTTATAGAGTCAAAAGGTATTGCAAAGTTAAATCACATGGCTATTGGCTTAAAATACAAGATTCAACACCTTTTACTAATATTCAATTTGTTAGCTGGAAAAGTTACATGGGTTGTCGGTTTAAAATGCAAAATTTTCAAAAAGGATTATAGGTGGTTGATTATTGAAAAGACGTTTGAGTTTGAAATGAAACATTTAAAAATAACAGCTATAGTAAATATATACAAGTAGTTGTGATTGTGGCTCACATCTTCATCTGATTTTACGTCCAGTAACGGCTTAAACGCCCTCTATGGGTCGAGGATAGGCTTCCCATCCAATTTTCTTATAAATTGACAAACAGGGTCTTTTAAAGTCAGATTCCCGAGACTGTACCGCTCATGTTCTTTTAGGAATATGTCCCATAATTCATGAATTGCAATATGCATATATCCACTAGGATGCGTCTCAAGAGTCGATAAAATATTATCTAAAGACTCCTTACTCAGGCCATCCTTTATGAACCTAATTTTATCTTCGCGATTTACAGACACCATTCCTAAAGTGCGGCAATGTGTGTTGCAAGTCGTGCGTGCACACTTGTAACAAACATTTAATCGTTTTGCTCTTCGTTTTTTTGAAAAAGAGCTTTTACCTAAGCCAGGCATGTAGGAAATTAATGAGTCTGAAAATTCACCTGTCAATCTAACTTTGGCTTCAATTAACCAACGTAAATCAATAGGTATATTCATAATCATTAATAACCTTAATCTTTCACATCTTACTTAGTAAATTTTCTTCAAGGAATTTTGAGGCAATGAGGGAAAACGTTTTTTCAAATTTTTTAGAATGTCATCCAATTTTTTTTTTAAGAAAAAGGAGAAGAAGAGAATATATTAGTAATTATGAGAAACTGACAAAACTGATTTGAAATATCACAGAGTACCGTTATTCGCCACTTAACCGGGGTGCAAAACAAAACTTTAACAAAACTACTAAATTAACCTGCAAGTAAAAACAAAATGTTAGAAGAAGAATAAATATATATAAATATGTAAATATATAAAACAAAGATTAATTGGTCTCGTAACAAGGATCCAACAGGAACGTAAATTCTTCATGAAAAGCTTTGTTTTCTAGAAACGACTTGAGTCTTTGCCCATTTACCTTAAACACATTCCCATTTCTAGGATTTTCAATGTCAATTGTTCCATAAGGGTACACATGTTTCACAATAAAAGGGCCACTCCATCTTGATCTTAATTTTTCAGGGAATATGTGAAGTCGAGAATTATAAAGCAAAACCTTCTGACCAGTGTCAAATGTTTTTCTCTGAATTTTTTTATCATGAAAGGCTTTAATTTTAGCTTTATGAATTTTCGAATTCTCATATGCATCATTTCTCAATTCTTCAAGTTCATTTATTTGTAATTTACGTATGTGTCCAGCAGAATCAAGATTTTCATTGAAAGTTTTAATAGCCCAGTAGGCTTTATGCTCAAGTTCCATAGGTAAGTGACAAGGTTTTCCATAAACTATCCTATAGGGAGACATACCCAATAAAGTTTTAAAAGCAGTTCTATAAGCCCACAGTGCATCATTTAGTCTTAAAGACCAATCTTTGCGATTTGGGTTTACAGTTTTTTCTAAAATTTGTTTTATCTCCCTATTTGCTAATTCAACTTGTCCACTTGTCTGAGGATGATAAAGGGTGGCAACTTTATGAGTAATACCATATTTTTTCACTAATGTTTCAAATGGTCTATTACAAAAATGCTTACCCCCATCACTTATAATGGCTCGAGGGATTCCAAATCGACTTAAGATATTTTCTTTCAAAAATTTCATGACTGTTTTATGGTCATTATGTCGACATGGAATAGCCTTAATCTATTTTGAGACATAATCTACTGCAACTAAGATATACGAAAATCCAAATGATAACGGAAATGGTCCCATGAAATCTATCCCCCAACAATCAAAGATTTCAATAACAAGAATGGGGTTCAAAGGCATCATGTTTTGTTTTGAAATTGATCACAACTTTTGACAATTTTCACAAGTTATACAAAATGCATGTGTATCTTTAAATAAAGTGGGCCAATAAAATCCACACTGTAAGATTTTTGCAGCTGTTTTCTTTGATGAGAAATGTCCCCCACATGCTTCAGAATGACAAAATTCAATAACTTTATTTACCTCATTGTTAGGTATGCATCTTCGAAATATTTGATCACGACAATATTTAAAGAGATAAGGATCATCCCAATAAAACTTTCTCACCTCTGTTAAAAATTTTCTTTTGTCTTAAGCATTCAATTGAGGTGACATTTCTCCTGTTACAAGAAAATTAACAATATTAGCATACCAGGGCATTGTAACAGTAGAAAATAAAAATTCATCGAGAAAAGAATCATTAATAGGTGTTATTTCTGTTGATGAATCTGGTGTGAGTCTTGATAAGTAATCTGCAACAACATTCTCAGCTCCCTTCTTATCCTTGATAGTGATAATAAATTCTTGTAGCAATAGAATCCATCGAATCAGCCTTGGTTTTGCATCCTGTTTTAACATTAAGTACCTTACAGCAGCATGGTCAGTAAATACAACAGTTGAGGAATCAATTAAGTAAGAACGAAATTTGTCTAATACAAATATTACAGCAAGTAGTTCTTTTTCAGTTGTTGTGTAATTCATTTGTGCACTGTTTAAAGTTCTACTTGCATAATAAATTACATAGGATTTACCTTCCTTTCTTTGTCCTAATACAGTACCAACAGCGTAGTCACTAGCATCACACATGAGCTCAAAAGGTAAAGACCAGTCAGAAGATTGTATAATAGGAGCAGATGTTAAGAGGCCAATTAATTTTTCAAATGAATTTTGACACTCTTGAGTCCACTTAAATGATACATCTTTTGTTAAAAGGTTACAAAGAGGTTTAGATATAGCACTAAAGTTTTTTATGAACCTCCTATAGAATCCAGCATGTCCTAAAAAGGATCGAACTTCTCTGACTATTTTTGGTGGAGGCAAATGTGTAATGAGTTCGACTTTTGCCTTATCCACTTCAATTCTTTTAGAAGATACTATATTTCCTAAAACAATTCCAGAAGTAACCATGTAATGATATTTTTTCCAATTCAATACAAGACTTTTTTCTTCACATCTTTTTAAAACATTTTCTAAGTTTTCAAGACAATTATCAAAAGAATTTCCAAATACAGTTAAATCATCCATGAAAACTTCTAAATAATGCTCAATCATGTCACTAAAAATGCTTAACATACATCTCTGAAATGTTGCTGGGGCATTACAAAGTCCAAAGGGCATTCTTCTAAAAGCAAAGGTTCCAAAAGGGCATGTGAATGTAATCTTTTCTTGGTCCTCTTATGCTATGGGAATTTGATAATAGCCAGAGTAACCATCTACAAAGCAATAGTAGGGATATCCTGCTACTTTTTCTATAATTTGATCAAGGAATGGTAAAGGAAAATGGTCTTTTCTAGTGGCCAAGTTCAACTTTCTATAATCTATGCACATCCTCCAACTAGATGAGACTCGAGTTGGTATTAACTCACCTTTTTCATTTTCAATGACTGTGATTCCAGATTTTTTTGGTACTACCTGAGTAGGACTTACCCACTTACTATCTGAGATAGGATAGATGATTCCTACTTCAAGTAATTTGAGAACTTCAGCTCTCACTACCTCTTTCATATGTGGATTTAATCTCCTTTGAGATTGTTGGGAAGTTTTGGCATTATCTTCTAGGTGTATTCTATGTGTGCAAATTAGAGGATTAATACCATTTATGTCTTTTAAAGTCCACCAAATTGCATTTTTATGCATTTTCAATAATTCAATCAACTTACTTTCTTGTTCACTTGTGAATGTAGAAGAGATTACCACCGGGTAAGTTTGTTTCTCTCCAAGAAATGCATATTTCAGTCATTCAGGCAAAGGTTTTAACTCTAACTTTAAAATTTCGTTTTGTTTATCCTCATTTTCTCCCAATTCTTCAAACTTTAGTTTCCATCCTTTATTTTCAATCACCTGTGCACAATCAAGTAAAGAACATATATCAGAGATTTCAGGATCTAATTGTATATTTGACTCAAATGAATTTATTAAATACATTTCTAAGGGATCGGTAGAACTCCATTTTTGAATATAATCCTCTACAATCGTTTCAATCATATCGCATTTTTCACTTTCATCCTCCCCTTCATATGGTTGCTTACACATATTGAAAACATTGAGTTTAAGTGTCATGTTTCCAAATGAAAGCTTCATTATTCCATTTCTGCAATTAATCAAAATTTTAGAAGTTGCTAAAAATGGACGACCTAAAATAACAGGTATCGGATTACATCCTTTGACAGGTTCTGTGTCCAAGACAATAAAATCCACAGGATATATGAATTTATCAACTTGAACTAAAACATCCTCCACTGTCCCTTTTGGTACTTTTATTGATCTATCGGCAAGTAAAAGAGTTACAGATGTTGATTTTAACTCCCCGAGATTGAGCTGCTGATAAATTGAATACGGTAATAAATTCACACTAGTACCAAGATCAAGTAAAGCTTGTTCAATTTTATGACTTCCAATAATACATGAAATTGTAGGACCACTAGGGTCTTTATATTTCAAAGAATTATTGTTCTGAAGAATGGCACTTACTTGTTCAGTTAAAAATGCTTTCTTTTTCACATTCAGTTTTCTCTTTACTGTGCATAAATCTTTCAAAAATTTTGCATAAGAGGGAACCTGTTTAATAGCATCCAGTAAAGGAATATTAACTTTTACCTGTTTGAAGATTTCAAAAATTTCAGGATTGTGATTCATCTTCTTAGTATTACGTAATGCACGAGGAAATGGAGATGGAGGTAAGGGTTTAGTGTTTTCTTCATTAGATGTAGGTTCAACACTTTCCTTACCCTTAGAGATTGATTCATCACTCTCATAAGGTTCAGGAATTTCCTTTTCAACTATTTTACCACTCCGAAGAGTGATAATTGCTTTAACTTGATCGATGTGTTGGCTTCCTGAACTACATGCATTTGAGTTATGTTGTCCTTTGGGGTTTGGCTGTGGTTGAAAAGAAAATTTTCCTTTCTCATGAATGTTCAATGCAGATGCAAAATTAGCAAGAGTATCTTTCAAATCAGCAAATGTTTGAGCATTTTGAGAATTAATAGACTCTTGTTTTTCAATGAATGTATGCAAGGTTTCTTCACGATTTTTCCTAGGGTGTGGGACATATGGTGTATAACCTTGATGATTTTGAAAGTTTTGGTGTGGGTGGAAAGGTGGTTGTGAAGCCTGTGCTTGAGTGTCATTCCTCCAACTAAAATTCAGGTGATTTCGCCATCCAGGATTATAGTTTTGTGAATATGGGTTATTGTTTGACCGCTTGAACGTGTTTAGAACATTGACTTGTTCATGGATACATTCCCTAAATGCAGGTAAAGTTGGGCAATCATTGGTAGAGTGATCATGGGTTTCACAAATGTGACATACAATTTCTTGAACAGATTTTATTTGACCACTCTTTTTCATTTCTAAGGTTTCGACTTTTCTAGCAAAGGATGCTAATTTGGCTTGAAGGTCATGGTCTTTCTTAAGATGATAAATACCCCCACTAGATGTAGTGGTTTGATTTTTGTTAGGTGCCTCACAGGTACCAGCAGTGTTCCAATTTTGAGCATTTTCTGCTAGTAAGTCAAGATAGTTCATTGCCTCTTCTGGGTCTTTTTCCTCAAATGTTCCATTACACATCATTTCTACCATTTGCCTAACTTGGGGTGTTAAGCCCTCATAGAAATTTGATACTACTCTCCATGTTTCAAAACCATGATGGGGACAGGTATTAAGTAATTCTTTATACCTTTCCCAACATTGGTAAAGGGTCTTTCCTGGTTTTTGGGCAAAAGTGGTGATTTGTCTTTTGAAAGAATTTGTTCTATGGGAGGGAAAAAACTTTTTCAGGAATTGTTGTTGCATCTCATCCCATAAAGAAATGGATCCTGGCCTAAGGTTTTGTAGCCATGTTTTAGCTTTATCTTTTAAAGAAAAAGGGAAAAGCTTAAGTCGAATTGTGTTCATGCTATAATTTTGATCATTATACGTGTTACACACTTCTTCAAATTCTCTTAGATGTAGATAAGGGTTCTCTGCATCTAAGCCATGAAAAGTGGGTAAAAGTTGGATAATGCCTGGCTTAAAATTAAAATGCGTTGCATCCGGAGGAAAAATTAAGCAAGATGGTGCACCGGTTCGTGTAGGGTTCATGTAGTCTCTAAGTGTCCTAGGTCGGTTATGCTCATTATGTTGAGATTGATTGTCCCCTGGGTCTATGAGTCCCTCAATTTGATTTTCGCTCATAGTGTTAATTAGTAAAGAATGAGAAGATGAAGGAGAATCTAACAAACTATTAAAGGAAGTTTTGAAATTACCTTTCACCAAACGATGAGAATTAGGATCTTGAAACCAACCGCTCATAAAAGAAATAAAATACAATACAATAACAATAAATAATACAAATAAGAGAAAAACAAATATTAAATACAAGTAAATAAAATAGGAAAAACGAAAAGCAAAATAAAGATAAATAATTAGAAGTTAGATTAGTAATGTTAGATTATATAATAAAAAGTTAATAAATAAATAGTAGGAGGCTTAGCCTTCCATTAAAATAAAAAGCGAAAATAAAAGGCGAATAATAAATAAAGTAAAGTACGTTAGGAGGCTCGGCCTTCCATGAAAATTAAAAAAAACGAAAATAAAAAATAAAAAATAATAAATAAACGAAATAAAGAGTAGGAGGCTCAGCCTTCCGCGAAAATAAAAATAGAATAATAAATAAAGTACGTTAGGAGGCTCAGCCTTCCGCGAAACTAAAAACAGAATAATAAATAAAGTACGTTAGGAGGCTCGGCCTTCCATGAAAATAAAAAAAATATAAAAATAAAAAAACGAATAATAAATAACGAGTAGGAGGCTCAGTCTTCCATGAAAATAAAATAAACAAACAAACAACAACAAAATAAAATATTAACGTTACCTCCCCGGCAACGGCGCCAAAAATTTGACACGTCCAGAATATAAGAGTTATTCCCAAGTGCAGGATTGTCGAAGTAATAAATAACCCGATGAGAACGGGATCGATCCACAGGGAAGTAGAATTAAAATTACAAATTATAAACACTTTAAAGATAATTAATGCAGTATAAGATGTTTGCAAATATTATTTCAATTAACCAATTCAAATAAAAAGCTAAGGTTACGGGGATTCACTCTTGGCATAAAAAATAAGAATATATTTAACTTTTTACTTTTTTTATAACTCAATTGGAATCCTCACACAAAGGAGGTTCCAACCGAAAAATATAGCAATTAAAGTTCATCATCATTTATATATTGATTAGTATTTATTTCTTTCAATTATTATACACCAAATCTTATAAATGGGTTCAAGTATTTATTATGTCAATCTTTATATTTGTCTACAATAAATCAAGACTCCCACTTTACAAGAAATGTTATATACACCAAATCTTGTAAATGGTTTCAAGAATTTATTGTGCCAAGTATTAAGTTTGTCAATAATAAATCAAGAATCACCACTTTAGAAGAAAGGGTATTAATTCTACAAACAAAATAAATACATCATATATAAGTTTGCATAACTTAAAAATGAAGCATTAAATTCATGAATAAATATTAAACATATTTTATTATTTTGCCAAGAGCTTCACCCTTTCACCTTAGCTTAAAAAAAATTATTTGGACATAATAAAACTAAAGAAAAAGAAAAGAAATGGAAGAATAAATAACATGATTTAATAGTAAATAAGAGAAATAAATTTACAAAGAAATAGATACAAATGACAAGTATTTTGAACTAAATTCTAACTTTCTAATAACTTTCTAATTACATTCTTTAGGCATAAACAAGCCACCTATTTATAAAAAAACATGGATAAATCGAGACAAATTTGGAGGGAACCACTTGGTTGATGAAAGTCAAGAATGGTGGTAAAATAATTTACATTCATTATCACTTGGGCACCCACTTGATTATCCAATTTAGAATTGATGTGATCCGAATTAGTTGTCATGCAAAACATAAAAGTTATAGATAAGTCTCTGATGTTTCCAAATGGAGTGATCTCATACGTATTAGATACGTATTTCTATAGTTATGGGCCAAATACTGATAACTATCCAAATTGGGCCTGTACTGCAGATCAATTCTGATCTAGGCCATTTTTCACCATCTAAACACTCGAATTTAAAATTATTTATGAAATACAATATGTTAGCCCATTGAGTCATCTCTACACAGGATCAAGAATCACCTCAATTGGATCTTTATGTAGAAAGGTATGCCTATTTTACCGAACCTGCCACAAAACAGTTAAAAGATAATTAAGTACAATATTGTAAACATACTTAAGTTAAGAAAATTAAATACACTAGTAATACAAAACAATCATTTAAAACTCTTATTAAATGTGTAATTTCAAGTGTTCATCATATGTGTTTACATTAGCTTTTTCATTTTGCTGAGATGTACCAGGACAAGACCTTTAACATATAGTACCATGTTTCTATAGAAGATTTAAAAAGTCAGAATCTCTATACTCCATGGTATTATCAGTACTGAAAACTTTAATAGAACGTGAGAATTAAGTTTTAACCATCTGAGAAAAATCTCGATAAATTTTAGTGAATTCTGATCGTTGTTTCATAAGAAATAACTAAGTATATCGAGAGTAATCATCAATGAAGATAAAAAAATATTTAGATTCTCCCATTGTACCATTTAGAGAAGGACCTCATATATTAAAATGTATGAGATCAAACGGAGCATGAGAGACGGTAGTACTATCATTAAAAGGTAGAGTTAGTTATTTAGCTAAAGGACAAGTAAGACAATCATCTTTGTTATTAGAAACAGAACCTAAAATACCACTAGATACTAGAGATCGGATGCGATCAACTGACACATGACCCAAACACGAGTTTCAAAGGTGTAATGAAGGCAGCAGAGAGGTAAATGCTACAGACGAATAATATAGAGGGAACAAATCTAAATATATGAGTTCATATAGATATCCAACCTTACAGTCTGTCCCAACTGTTCGACCTGTCTTTGGATCCTGCACACAACAACCAGAGGCAATAAACAAAATATTAAGATCAAGTTCACACAGTTAATCGATAGATAAAAGATTTAATGTGAGGAATAAAAAAAGTGTCTAATACAGAAAGATTAGCGCAAGACACGTGACTAATATGATTAACTTTCATGAGAGAACCATTGACAATTTGAATAGAGGGTAAAGAAGAAGTAAAATATTTAGAAGAGACAATTGTAGAATCAGAAGTCATGTAATTACAACATGCAAAGTCAAACTACCAAAAAGAATTACTTGAAATATTAGAGAATGCAGAAATTAAAGGTTTACCAGAATTAAAGAAAAGTAGACGAAGTAAAGATTCAAGATTATTAGTCAAGTTAGAAGAGAGACTCGCACTATTCTATGTAGGAGTAACAATAAGTTCTGTAAAAATAGCACATTGAGGCCGTTCATGTAAATGGCAATTATGACATGGCTTAGGTAAAGTAAAACCAGCAAAAAAATAAAGTTGAGAAGTATTTGACTTATCCATAGATCCCAAACAAATGTAATTATAGATCACTCAACTAATTTTGAATAAGCTCCTAAACTTTTAATAATAATAATTTAATCTCAAAACTTTTAATAATTACAAAAATAACCCTTAAACTTTTACAAATTATAAATTAACCCCTAAAAATTTTATAATTTTGAAAATGACCCTAAAACTTTTGTAAATATCAAAATTACTCCAAAAGTATAAAAAATAACGATCTGGCCTCAAAATATTAAAACTTTTACAAATAAACCCTTATTGCAAATCAGAAGACTAATTCGGAAACGGGACACCATAGGTTGATAGATTCGGCGATGAAGAGATGAATGGAGTCAGCAGTGAGAAACAACGTGCCAAAAAATGACAGAGATCTAAGGTGAATGACAGCGAACGATAGTTCTATTCTGAGGAGCATGGCGGTGCATGGAGCTTCGAATCGACAGGATTCCGGTGCTATTAGAATCTCCGGTTGATTCTGAGTAGTCATTTGGGCGGTGCACGTTAACGCGCCAGAAATTGGTCGAAATCCAAGGTGAATAGTATCAGCGACAGAAAATTTGGATGGTGCATGGGGAAGTGTGCGGCGGCGGAGAAACGTAATTTTGATGGAGTCCAACTGGCCGGCAGTGTTTGAACTTTTTGGGCTAGGCGATGTCGATTCTGACGAACTTCTGGTGGCTTTCCAGCGAAACTTCGATGAGCTTATTAAGAGTTTTCGAAAAAAAATTCGGTAAGTTTCTCTGAACAATAAAATAGTGAAAGAATTAAACTTTAGACTCTGATACCATATTAGAAATATAATAAGCGGTATATTTTCACTATGAATAAAAAATTATATAATGAGAGCTTTTATATACACTTTAACTTATTACAAAATAGGAAAGTAACACTATACATAAAAAGAAATAATTACATATTATAAAATATAAAAATATTATATTATTAATATAATTGATATCATATCAAATACATTAATAATATAATATCACACTTTAATAATAATATCACACATTAACATGTTTTATTTAATTATTTATCTATTTTCTATTTCTCTTATAATATTCAAACAATTATTATTTCCATTACTCTTATAAAATAAATAATATCGATCATTTTGGCAAACCCTACTTCAACTTTTGGTAGCTTTGAGGTGTTTTTAAATTGTTACTTGTAAATTTATTATTATTATTTTTTTCATGAAATTTTGTTCAGAGTTCAGTCTATTAAAAGGCTTAATGTAGTTTATGAATTCTGAGTTCACACATTTTGAGTAAGAGTAGGCAATTTTAATCGAAATTTAAAAAATTAAACCAAATCAATCGATTCAGTACAATTTTTTATTTTTTTCAAAAAATCGGTCTATTCAATTTGATTCCAATTCAATTTTATTAAAATTAAAATCGAACCCAAAAATTGGACATTTTTATAAATTTGTACTAAAATTAACACGTGGCATTAGTTTATTGATAGTTGTAGTACACAAACATAAACCTTACCACATATAGTCAGTACTCAATATAATAAAATTAAAAAAAAAAACCCTAAAAGTGCAAATACGCAATAGTGAATTGTGATTTGTGAATTGTGAAGAGCTGCCCCCTTAGGCCTTAGCTACCGTTTTACGAAGTAACAAACAGAAAACACTTAACAGAGCTGCCGTGCCGTCCACCGCTTTTGTGTGCCATTGTTCGCTGCTGTTCCTTTGTGCCGCCGCTAGCTACTGTTCAGTAGGCTCTCCTTGCCACCGTTCACTGTTGTTCCGTCGACTCTCGCCGCCGTTCGCTACTGTTCCGTCGACTCTCACCGCCGTTTGCTGCTGTCCCGTCGGCTGTCCTTCCCGTCGTCTGCCGCAGCTAAAGAAATCTGATGGGTTTGCCGTTTATGACTTTGTGTGCTCATTGATATACCATTGTTATTGGTTAATGGTTATTGCTGTTGAATTGTACTGTTTGTTCTCGAGAAAGGCCATAATATCAAGTCTTGAAACTGGTTTCATTGAGTTGTGATTTTGCTTTCAAAAATTTGAGAAAAAAAAAATCAGTGTACTAATTATGAACTGAACCCAGCTTCATCTTTTTTATAAGAGTATTTCTCGATCAATGGTGGGGTCTTTGTGTTTGAGCACTTGTTGGCTTTGCATCTAAGCTCCTTTTTTGAGATAAGAAGCAAAAGAAACCTCTAAGTTATTAAATTCAGCAAGAATTTTGCATTTACTTAAAATATGCTTCACCTTTATACATTGTTTATGGCTGCCTAAAATTTCATTAAGCCTGGCATAGCATCTAGTTTCATCTTTCTTTAATTGTTAAGTACATATGACTTTTATCTGATTTCATATACCATACTAAATCTACTTATCAGTGTTACTTTAAAAGTAGTTTCTTAACGTCAATGTTAGTTTTACAATAAGTCAAACCAGTGTTGTACTTTGGTAGCCCGACAATCTCCTGATTGTACTGAATTATATGAAGAAAAAAAACAAGAAATTGAAAAAATTAAATCAAAAAAAATCGGTTGAGTCCGGTTCAATTTTTACTCTTTCAAAAAGTCGGTTCAACTTCGTTTTTTTAAAAAATTGAATAAGATCGATTCGATTTTAACAAAGAATTGAACCATGCCCAATTTTAATTTTGAGAATAGTTTGTTTAAAATTCACAATAAAACCCATTATACAGACATCAAGTGCCTTGGCCCATCTCCGTTAAGAGATTCAATGTTAAAACAATAGGAACTTGCCCACATTTTTCTATGTCAAAATATTTTCAGCATTAATTATCTTAAGAATTAATAAATATGATGTCGCTAACATCAATAAGTATTTTGGTAATTAGTTCCAACCAAGCCAATCATTAAAAGTCTTCAAGGGAAAATGGGAATATATCTACCCACTAGCGAGGACTTAATTTGTCTTTATGCTTGAAAACCTCGAGGTCTCAAGATTTTTAGTATAAATACTACTTTTATAATCTTAAAACGAGTCTAAAGAAAAAAAGTAAAGAAATATCATAATTTTAATAGAACTCTAAAACCTAATAAAATTATCAAGAATGAGAGATTTTTTGAATGAACCAATAACCCTAGAAGTTGTATCTGAGCACCAAGAAAAAAAATACTAAGCCTCTTTTTATTACTTTCTTTCTTTTCTAATCTTTTCTCATAAACCTATTATGGACTTAAGCATCAAAGGGTCATCTCCAAGAAAACCTTTGGTGGGGGCTAACTTTATTTGTGACTGCATAGGACTTTTTGAAAGTTCAGTATGCATCAAGGAGGATCATCTCAGCCTAACCCTTCAAAAAAGATCTAGTTTTATTCCCAAGAAATATAAATTCAACTTGTAGGCTTAGAATTTTCTAAATTTCAAGGTCAATAATTTGGTGTCATATATGATAATACAATGAAAAGCCATGAAAGGCAACCATTTAAATGCAGATAAGATGATCATTCAAAAGGTAGATAAGACAATGAATAAAATCAGCGACCAATCAAGAATCCTAATTAAAGAAACCAAGACTAATCTTTAGAATTGTGGGATAATAATGTGGTGCACCAAGATGGGGCAATCACTACTTGGCGAACTGAGTTAGAAGAAAATTTTAGGAGAGTGAGACAAGAGGGGGGATTTGAGAAAACTGTTGGCAAAAGTACTATAAAAACACAAAAGGCTAGAGGGAACTGACCCACCAACCAACCAAATATAAGGGAACTTCTCCCAGTAGGTTCCTTACTTGATTCACTTGAGAACAAAAAGGAAAAGGGATATAAGAGTCATTTAAGGAAGTAAGCCAACTCTAGAGTGGGAGATTATACCAAGAACTTAATGATTAGCACCTGCATACTCAAAAGTTAAGGACTCGAAACGAGTCAAAAGAAATTTAGATGTGGAGATGAGCGAGGATGATCTAGATAAATGATGCCTAGAGGATATTGTTGAATAAAAAGAAACTCAGAGAAGGCAAAGGACAAATAATCATGACACTAGAGGTACCCTTGGAGAAAAAAGTTTGAGGACTAGAAGAGTGGTTGCACAAGATGATGTAGGATAAAAAGAAGTGTAGACTTCTTCTCTTGAAAGTTATCAAGAATGAGAGAAAGTCTCCCTTTACCGACAAGCTTAGAGAAATGGAACTGTTTAAGGCTTTTAGGTTGTCTAGTCTCCTAATCTATAAAAGAATGACTGACCCAAACTATTATGTAGACTAGATAGATTGACTTGTTATCAATTGCAAGATTAAGATAGAATCAAATGTGCCGAATATTCTACGTGAACTTAGAATAATAAACCCTCATCTGGTACTTGAGTTTGAAGTAGAGAAGCATCTCCTCTTACAATAAATTAACTGACAAGTTTATTTAACATTATAACGGATCTTGTGAGTTAGCCAAAGACCTCATAACAGTTAAAGAAGGCCAGACAAAAAGCTTGAGAGACTTTATGAGTCGGTTCCAACAAAAAGTGATCCAACATGAGGCCTTTGACTTGTCCATCACATTGGAAGCCCTAAAATCAAGGTTGAGGCTAAATATATTCTTGTATTATTTTTTCGAGAATCCAATCATGACCTATGCTATTGCCTATGACTAAGCACCCAAATACATAAGGATCGAGGAAGAAGTAGAAGTGAAAATGATGGCAACAACAGATACCTGAGAAAGGATATGAGGTAGGGAATTAAAAAGATCTCCTAAAAAAAGACTATTTAGAGAATTAAGAGACAAACACCACCTAGGGCGATGAAGACTTCTCGAAGAGACCGACAACATGAGGAGAGTCGTGGTGAAAGAGCAAGGACATCTCCCCTAGGGTGGTGAGAATTCAAGAAGAAACATTTATTCTCTTTGTTGTCCTTCTAGAGATTGTATTTAAGATCATAAGGGAAAAAGATTTGCTTGAAGAGCCAACCGTCATGAAAGCACTTACAGAACGACATAACAAAAATAAAGAGTATGAATTTCATTAGGACCACAACATATAACCATTGAGTGTTATCAGCTAAGAAAGTAAGTCGTCTGATTAATTAAAAATAGGTATCTAAAGGAGTTCAGATTCGACCAAAAACAAAAAGAGTTTCAGCAAACCAATGCTTTAGATCCTAAGCCCCCAACCAAATAAGGATAATTATGATAATTTTAAGAGGCCCCACACTAGTCTGAGACTCCGATAGATAAAGAAAAAACTAATACTAATATTCCATGGTAGGACACTAAGTGATGTTCAATACCCCGACTGCTAAAAGGCCTTAGGTTCAAGCTATTCCCATCATGTTTACCACGTAGGATACTCGAGGAATTAGTTAGCTACATGACAACGCATTAGTAGTGTCAGTACAAGTAATAGGGGTTGAGGTAAACCAGGTATTTGTCAACCTATAAAGCTTAGTGGATATGATCTTTAAAGAGGCACTATATGACCTTAGTGTTAAAAACCTAAAGATCATAGGACCTAAACTCCTCTGTATAGGTTTATGGATGATTGTGTCATGTTACTTAGAGTAGTCAACTTACCCATATCCCTAAGGAAAAGAACTTGCATAAAACCTATCATATAGAGTTTTGTCATGGTCGATCAACCATTCTACTAAAAAGTTTTACTAAGGCTACCATTAATGAGGAACGCAAATACAATAATGTCTATCTATTATCTAAAGTTGAAATTTTCAGTCGAAGATGGGGTAGGAGTCATCTTCGGGGATTAAAAGTAATGTCGACAAAAGAGAACCTTTTGCATTTCAACATTAGATCCAAGGGAGAAGAAGCTAAAATCTCCAAGGCCAGTAAAAGAGCTACTCTCAGTGCAGGTTAAACCAAGATCTCCCGATAAGGTGGTAATAATCGTTTCATAGTTGAATCGGAGGATCAAGGACTATCTAAGCACATTAGTGAAGGAATACTTGGATATTTTCTCCTGGTCTCATAAAGATATGTTGAGGATAAATCCTTCACTAATATCCCATGCCTTGGTTATCAACTCATCCTTCAAGCTTATCAAATGAAATAAAAGAATCTTTAATCAAGATAGGAACGAAGCCATGGAGCTGAGTTCATAAAGCTTTTAGCTATAAGATTCATTCAAGAAGTCCATTATCCTTAATGGTAGACCAATGTAGTAATGATTATGAAATCCAATGAAAAGTGGAGGATGTATGTAAACTTTACAAATTTAAACAAAGTATGCCTAAAAGATATTTTTCTCTCCATTGATGAGCTAGTGGATTCCATGGCTCGACATGCACCTTTCAATTTCATGGACGCCTTCTTAAGATATAATTTGATCAACATATTCCCACCCAATTAGGAAAAGATAATGAGAATGAAAAATGTCATATATTTCTCCCTTAATATTTAGTCTTTTATACTTATTTGGTGCCTAAATGTACTAATGGTTCTTATATTTTGATTTAGGATACAAATGAAGGCATTAAGTGCAAAACGAAGCTAATTCGACAATTTTGGATAGTTTAAACATGACTTTATAATTTGGGCATACATCTCTCATCCGAGCTCTGATTGGGGTGATTCAAGATGTTATTGAACGAGAAACAATAGATATACAGTTGTTCGGATCTTGACTGGGTCCGAGCTCATTCATGTTTTGTGTTTTGAGAGATACTAGCTTAATCAAGGTAGAAATTGGGCTCAAAATTGTTGCACCTACACTGTTAACATTCTGCAACGTCCCTTAGCCTACAAAGATTTGAAGCGGTTAAGAAGTTCCTGATCTGGTGCACGAAAATTCCAACTAGAAACACCATTATCCTAGTTATATTAGTACTTTATTTTATTTTTAATATTTTCCTTAATTAATCAGATTTGGATGCTATTATTTTAGGATAATATTTAAAAAATTCTTAAAATATCTTGTAGGCTTCTAATACTATAAATAAAGTGTAAAGAATGAGAGAAAGAGTAGACTTCATATACATCTCTCTCCCTCTCTCTGTCTCCCTCTCTCTCTTTCTTTTCTAATTTCTCCTTCAAGTTTTCATTATGGCCTTGCGTGGCAAAACTTTTATAATCGATTGAAGGAAACAGAAGCCTCAGAATCAATAAAACTATGAGATCTAATTTTTTTTATTGTTCAATTTATGTTTTGAGTATCAGATGTTCTTTTGTGTTTATTTTCATGATTGTCTCTTTTAATTATTAGGATGCCTACTAGTTTATTATTCATTGTAATCTACTGCTAGATTAGATATCAAATTGTTTGATCCCTTTAATTTGTGAAGAAATTAAGATTTAATAATTTGTTGCATCAGAAATTATTAGATCTTAAGAAGAACACTCGACTAAATTAAATGCCACTTGTTCTTGTATTGTTTAGCTTCATCGATCTCTCTAATTCTTAAGGCTGCTACTAAATTAAACCTTTAGTGGTTATCTGTTTTCTAATTAATTGTGACTAAGGAGAGATAGGAAAATAGGTCCAACGGTGAATATTCAAAGTGTGAATTGATACATACTCGCATCGATGATTAATTGTAAAATTTTGATGGTGAATGTTAACGTAGATCTATGTTTGTTCTTTTGATTGATTTCAATACTTCAATTTGAATTATTCTTTAGTTTTGTTTCTTAAAATTATTTTCGTTATGCTTAAACTCTCCATCCTTGTTCACGTAGTATAAAATTAGGCTAGATGGAAATGATCCTTACTCATACTGCTACATGTATTTTTACGTGTATAGGGTTTATTTTTTGTTGCCTATGACAACACACCAAATTTTGGCACCGTTGCCAGAGAGTGATTTTAGTTGATTTTTGTGCTTCTTGTGATCCTTATTTCGTTCTTGAAATTTTCAAAAAAATTCACCTTAATTATTTGTGTTCTAACGTAGAATTTTTATTTATTTTCATTACTTTAGATTTTTTTTAAATTTTTTTTTCATGGATTATTAGAGTTTTCTTGATTGTTTATGACTGTAGCTCGATCTTTTAATCAAGGTGATTTGCAGTGCGATCTAGAAATAGAGAGAACTTTGTGCAGGTTAAGGAAGGAAGCTCGAATAAATTCTAAAGAAAACAATCTAGATTTTGATTCTTTTTTTCTTACCAATTTTGATTAAGAAAAGGAGGAAGTCATGGCTAGAAATCGAACTTTGGAAGAGCTTGCCGCCCCTGATTTGAATCAACAACCCTTATGCATAACGTTCCCTACTTTAGATTCTACTAGTACTTTTAAATTAAATTATGGAGTAATACATCTCTTGCCCACTTTTCATAGCCTTGCAGGTGAAGATCCTCATAAGCATCTAAAGGAGCTTCATGTGGTATGCATGAGTATGAAACCCACAAAGGTGATTGAAGAGCAGATTAAATTAAGAACCTTTCCGTTTTCTTTAAAGGATTCGGTTAAGGATTGGCTCTATTATCTAACCTCTGGGAGTATTACCACATGGAATAAGATGAAGAGGTTGTTTTTGAAAAAATATTTCCCAACATTAAGGGTGGCCAACATTCGGAAAAACAATTGTGGTGTAAGGCAGCACAATAGAGAGTTCCTATATGAATATTGGGAACTTTTCAAGAAACTATGTGCAAGCTTCCCCATCATCAAATTTGTGAGCAGCTATTTATCTAATATTTCTATAAGGGCCTTCTACTCATTGATAGGACCATGATTAATTCTGTTAGTAGAGGAGCTTTGGTGGATTAAACTCTCGAGGCCGCAAGAAACTTGATTGCAAATATGACGGACAATTTTCAACAATTTGGCACTAGGCTAACGCGCCATTAAGGCATGTTAATGAGGTAAATATTTCCTCATTTGAACAACAAATTGCGAGTCTAACTTTTCTTGTTCATCAAATGGCTGTAGGCAATATGCAAACGGCGAAGGCCTGTGGAATTTGTTCGGTAGTAGGGCATCCAACCGATATGTTCCCAACTCTTCAAGAAGAGCCCATTGAGCAAGTGAATACAACAAGTGGTTTTCCTGGACAACCGCAAAGAAATTATGATCTTTATTCGAGCACGTATAAACCCGGGATAGAGGGATCACCCCAATCTTAGCTATGGGAATCTACAAGTAAATTAGCCCACGACTTAAAACTGTCCAAGTTACCAACAATATAAGTAATTATACCCCATAGACAACAATCGAGCCAAACTTCTAATTTTGGTATGTCCTTAAAAGATATTGTTAAGTTTTTTGCCACTAATACTTCTCAATTTCAATAAGAGATGAAATAATTTCAACAAAAAGCGAGGGCCAATATTCAAAATTTGGACAATCAGATGGCTTAAATGGAAACCACAATTAGTCAGCTAGAGGAGCAAAGTTTGGGGATTTTACTCTTTCAAACGTTAGTAAATCTAAGAGAAAATGCAAGTGCAATCATTTTAAGAAGTGGTAAAGAGGTTGAGATTCCAGTAAAGGCAACCCTTGCATCATTAAAACAGAAGAGGAGAAAAATGTCGTTGCAAACAGAAACATTCCCAATGACAATGACGTACCTAAAATAAGTTTCTGCATCTTTCTGATTATAAACCATTATCTCTTTTTCCTCAGGCTTTAGCAAAATCTATAAAAGATGAGCAAAATAAAATTTTATATGAAATTTTTTATAGATGCAAGGTAAATATTCCACTTTTGGATGCTATTAAACAAGTACCTCGTTATGCTAAATTACTTAAAGAACTGTGCACAATTAAGAGAAAATAAAAACTTAAAGGATGTGAGAAGTTCATAGTAAAGAAGAATGTTTTTGCAATTATTCAAAGAAAACTCTCTGCGAAGTGCAAAGATCGAGATATGTTTACTACCCCTTGTACGATATGTAACTCTAGATTTGAGAAGGGCATGATAAATTTAAGAGCTTCTATCAATGTCATGCCATATTCTATATATGCTTCTTTATAACTTAGACCTTTGAATAAAACTAGTGTTGTGATTCAATTGGCTGATAGATCGTTGAGGATGTTCTTGTGTAAGTTAATAATTTGGTTTTTCCTTCTAATTTCTATGTGCTTGATATGAAGAATGGTGATCAAAATACTCCTATTTTGTCAGAAAGACCATTCTTAAAGACATCTATGGCTAAGATAGATGTTCATAGTGGCACACTTACCATAGAATTTAATGGTAAAGTTATTAAGTTTAATATTTATAATGCCATGAAATATCCTAGTGGTGATAATCCTAATTATTCTATTGATGTGATTGATTCTTTAGCACAATAAATCTTTGAACTTGATGGAAAATATGGATTAGAAGTTGCCATTAGTAAGCATATTGGGAAAAAGAATGAGGAATTAGCATTTAGTATTGATTTGTAGGAAACTATTGCAGTGTTGAATAATTTTTTGAAGTTATAGCAGTCAAGTAACGTTCCTTATATTACATTACCAGTTTCTAAGGAAAGACCCTTACCCTCTATTTTGCAGGCCTCTATTCAAGATTTAAAACCTCTCCCAGTCACCTCAAGTATGTGTTCCTTGGAGATGAACGTTACCAATGATCATTTCCAATAAACTTAGTGCACCGCAAAAAGAAAAGCTTGTGCAAGTCCTTAAGGAGCATAGCATGGCTATTGGTTGGACAATTACGAATATTATAGGAATTATCTCATCTACATGCTTGCATCGTATCTTACTTGAAGAGTGAGTAAAACCTTCCCGTCAACCACAAAGAAGATTAAACCCACCCATGATGGATGTAGTAAAGAATGGGATCCTTAAACTTCTTGAAGTTGGAGTGATTTATCCTATTTCAGATAACAGTTGGGTTAGCCCAGTGTAATTGGTTCCTAAAACGACTGGAATAACTGTTGTGAAAAATCAGAATGATGAGTTAGTTCTTACCCGTATTCAGAATCAGTAGCGAGTTTGTATAGATTATGGAAAATTAAATGATGTAACCTTTAAGGACTACTTCCCTTTATCTTTTATTGATTAAATGCATGAAAGGTTAGCTAGTCATTCTTATTATTGTTTCCTTAATGGTTATTTAGGTTATTTTTATATTGCAATTGTAGTAACCACTTATCCACAACCGATAAGAATAAGTATTTACATATAAATAATATTTATATTTTATTTGTATGTGAATGATACTTAATTTATGTATTGTTATTAGTATTGTTTGTATAGATTAAGGACTTACTATTAGTATTAGGTTTACTTGCAAGACTTTAGATTTATTTTAGGGACCAAATTATAATACTTTAAAAGTTTTTGGGGTTAATTCATAAATACTAAACGTTAGCCTCTTAGTATAAAAATACACATTTTAAACCCTAATTCACTCATTTTTTTGTCGAGCTACCCCTTTTAGAGAGAGAAAAGAAAGAAATAGAAAAGAGAGAAAGAAAAGAAGAAGAAGAAAAAAAAGAATAAGAAATTAAAATTTTAGGCTTTAAGAGTTACATCATAACTCTTTCTCAATTTATTGGTGTTAATTAAGTTAATTTCTTTAAGTTTTAATTTCGAAAAATACGTAAATTTGAGGACTTGATATGGATTTTGTAATATATATTGAGAATTAATGATGATTATGTAGATAACTTGATAAATCGTAATGAATTACAGAATTTCTACTTGATAGCCTCTTGATCCGAGAATTTTATAAATTGTTGTACTTCGATTCTGATTTTTGCTTTTGAGAATATGAAACTAGACATGTCTAGAATCATTTGAGACTTTGAATCGATTGAAAATTTCAGAAATTGAATTTTTAGTGAATTTATAAAAATGACCCTGAAATTCTGAAAATTTCCTGTGTTAACAGTATGCTACAGTGACAAACAATTTTGATTTCCTGAATAATCTTCAAAATTTATGAATTTTTGAATATGATAAGTTTATATGTCTAATATGATATACGCATAATTATGAATTTAGATCAATGTGGTTAAATTGTTATGATTTTCTAAAGTGTATTGGTTCATTGCAGTATTTGATTAACAGATCTTTAAAGCTATGGAATAACATAGTTTTAAAATACTTTTAGCAGGGATTTTGAAGTGAAACATTTATCATGGATTGAGATATGTGTCAAGATTAATTCTGTGGTAGTTTTATAATTTTTGAGTTAGTATGTGATTTTATACAATTAAGAGATTGAATACTGTTCAGTAAATATCTTGATCCTATCAGAATAATAGTTTGGATTTGATGGTGTTTATAAAATTGATTGTGTAGGAATTATAATATAATATTTATATATAAGAAGGATATATGTGTCAAGAAAGATATATTCTGATTTTGGAGCAATTGGACATCATTTGATGTATAAGAAAATTTTGTTAAGTGTAAGTGGTCAGAATGACAGGTTTTGAGAAACCAAGTAATTAGACCAATTCGATGTGATAAGTGCAATATGTGTAATTTTGTAAGCAATTTAAAGTGTTTTGTGTGAATGGTGAGGATTATGAAAGGATTAATTTCCATTGATAAGTTAAGGAGAATTAAGCCTTGTACTCAAAAGTGTTAAGAGGTAAGTATACTAGACTTTTATTGAAATCACAATAAACACAGTAATTTATTATGTATGATTTTGTAAATGTGCTTAGAAATATATTTATGTTATACCAAAGTATATTTGATTTGAAATTTGAAAGATATATTTTTATGAATGTAAGCATTGACATTGAGTATAGACATACATATGTTTATGAAAGTGAGCTTTCAAAATGAAATGTGTTTAACAAAGAAAGCTTTTGAAGTGAAAAATGGCCATGAGATACGTTTTGTGTTTTAAGGATGTTTGAACTCACTATTTACTTAGTAGACACCTTATATAATTTATGGAGCCTTTATGTATGGTCTTTCCTTCGGGAATGGTATATGTTATGTGTTCTGTATGTAGGAAAGGTTCTATTGGTACCTAAAGAAAAAGTGAGTCATCACATTTGTGTGGTGGCGTATTAGTGCATGTGAGAGAACTCACCAATGATCAGGGTAAGAGTGTGGTTCTTACCTTCGGGCATGAGCGTTATATATGTGTAATTTAAACCTCACTTGTGCTATTTCTCTCATACGATATGTCATCGACGGGTGACATTTAGCTCATTATGTGATATGTGATATGAAAGTCTTACAAAGTAGTAGTTGAGTGATGGTATTCCTATTATATGTTTTGAAAGAATGTGTAAGCGCTTACTTGACATGTGATTTGATAAGATTATGATTTTGATTTATCATGACATATCATACATATGCATTGTGTATATATATGTATTTGTATTTTGATATATGAAAAACTAATATACTTACTGAGTTTTATACTCATTATATTTTATGGTGATTTCAGGTAAATAAGGTACATATGTGCTTAGCGGATTTGGCAAGGCTTCTGTTGTCCCTTGGGTTCCCTAAGTTGCTAGGTTACTAAGTGTTTCATTGTGGACACGTAGTTTAAGATATTTGATTTGTCCGTATTGAATAAATATTTATGTATTATTTTATTAAGTGCGGTTGTATTTGGTTTATGTTTCACCAAGTATTGTCATTGGTTGATTTTTGTGATGAACCTACTAGCAACTTACTACGGATTCCTGTGTAGAATTCAAGTTTAAAATTTTATACAATATTAATTATGAGTGCACATTATTGAATAAGTATAAGTTATGTTGTGTGTCAGATCTTTTGGGTCCGGGGCGTGGTAGAAATTGCTCTGGAGGATCAAGAAAAGATGACTTTTACATGCCTATTCAAGACTTTTACATATCGTTGCATGCCCTTTGGCTTTTGCAACGCCCCAACCACTTTTTAAAGGTGTATGGTTAGCATATTTTCAAATTATATTGAGCATATCATGGAAGTCTTTATTGATGATTTCATAGTTTATGGAGACTCTTTTAATAATTGTGTGTATAACCGTACACTTGTTCTTCAATGATGTATAGAAACTAACCTTGTGTTAAATTCTAAAAAAAATCATTTTATGGTTGAACAATGTATAGTTTTGGGTCATGTTGTTTCATCTAGGAGAATTGAGGTAAATAAAGCTAAAGTTGATATTATTCAATCTTTACCTTATTCCACTAGAGTATGGGAAGTTTGTTATTTTCTTGGACATACAAGTTTTTATCAAAGATTCATCAAGGACTTCTCTAAAATAGCATTACCCCTATGCAAGTTACTATAAAATGATGTCTCTGTTAAGTTCAATGAGGCATGTAAAAGGCGTTTGATAAGTTGAAGGAACTATTGACTTCTAACCCAGTTATCTAGCCCCCTTACTAGAATGTTTCTTTTGAGATAATATGTGGTGCAAGTGATTATGCAATAGGCGCTATTTTGAGTTAAAGAATACGAAAAGCATCTCATCCCATTTATTATGCTTCAAGGACTTTGAATGATGCCTAGAGAAATTATTTTATTACTAAAAAGGAATTTTTAGGTGTTGTTTTTACTTTAGAAGAGTTTTGATCTTATTTTCTTGGTACTAAAGTCATTGTTTACTCTAATTATACAGCTCTTCGTTATTTAATGATGAAGAAAGAGAAAAAAAACTAAGATTTATAAGATGGATACTTCTCTTGAGTGAATTTGATTTGGAGATCAAAGACAAAAGAGGGACAAAAAATCATGTCGCAGATCATTTGAGTCATTTAGTTTATGTAGATGATGAACATCGTTTGTAGAAATTATTTCCTGACGAGCAATTGTTCTCCGTAAGTATGATATTACCTTGGTATGTGAATATTGTAAATTATTTGGTTACTAATATGTTACCTCTTAGTTTATCTAAGGCTCAAAGAGATAAGATCAACAGTGATGCCAAATACTATGTGTGGGATGACTCATACTTATGGAAGCATTGTGTAGATCAAGTGATAAGAAGGTGTGTTCTTGAAAATGAAATTATTTCTATTCTCACATTTTATCATTCTTATGCTTGTGGATGTCACTTTGGATCTAAAAGGATGGCAAGAAAAGTACAATAATGTGGTTTCTATTGGCCGTCTTTATTATGAGATTTATATTCTTTTTGTAAGTCATGCGATCATTGTCAAAAGATAGGTAATATATCCCAAAAAGAATAAGTTGCCATAAAACCTTATACTATTATGTGAATTTTTTATTTTTGGGGTATCAATTTCATGGGACTGTTCCTTGTATCTTTTCGTTATGTTTATATTTTGCTTGTTATTGATTATGTCTTGAAATTGGTGGAAGCTAAAGCTATCAGGACTAATGATTCTAGAGTTGTTATAGATTTTATCAAGTCTAACATATTCTCTAGGTTTGGAATTTCAAAAGCTCTAATAAGTGATCGTGGCACTCACTTTTACAATCAAATTGTGGAGATTTTGCTGAGAAAGTATCATGTGACCAACAAGGTGTCAACCGCCTATTATCCGCAAACTAGTGGATAAGCGAAAGTGTCAAATCAAGAGACCAAGTCCATCATTGAAAAAAGGGTCAATCCAAGTAAAAAAAAGATTGGATTTTGTGCTTGGATGATGCCTTGTGGGCACATATGGCTACATATAAGATACCCAATGGTATGTCACCTTATCGATTAGTGTTTAAGAAACCACGCCACCTTCCAGTTGAGTTAGAATGCAAGACTTATTGAGCTATCAAGAGTTTTAACATGAAAATGGATGAAAGTGGAGAACACAAGAAGTTGTAACTATAAGAGTTAACAGGAAATTCGCAATGATGAGAATGCAAGGATTTACAATGAAATGACGAAGGCTTTTTATGATAAGATGATCTCTAAGAAAGAGTTTAAAGTTGGTCAAAAAGTCCTTCTATACAATTCACAGCTTTGTTTGTTTCTGGGTAAGTTGCGTTCTTGTTGGATTGGACCTTTTGTTGCTACTAATGTTTTTTCTCGTGGTACAGTTGAAATTCAAAGTTTAGCAACTTATAACATGTTCAAGGTGAATGGTCATAGACTTAAGCCTTTCTATAAAGGTTTCCAAGTAGAGAATGTGGCAAAACTGGATTTTGAGGATTCGATTTATACTGATTGAATAAGGAAGCATTGAGTCGAGCTAATGACAATAAATAGAAACGCTGCTTGGGAGGCAACCCAATGGGAGTTCTTTTTTCTTTATATTTATATTTTGGTTAGTTTTTCTTTTCTTTGTATTTTACTATATATTGGGGACAATGTAAGTTTTAAGTATGGGAGAGGGGATTTAGGCAGTGTTTTAATTTTGTGTGGTTTTTTTATTAAAAAAATAAATAGTTTTGCTCTTTGTTTTTGTGGTTTTCAACGATTTTTTTAGTTATGTATGTCATGAGCAAGATTCAATTAAGCTTGAAAAATTCATAACATGATTGAATAAATAATCTTCCAAGTTAGAATTAATTAGTCTAGTTATTTTCCTTAAGAATGATTGTGACTAAATTTAGTAGACAAAAGTTGGTTAGATTTTGAGTCTTTAAACGGACACATCCATATCAGTCTCACTATTTTCATTCATGTGAGATATTCTTCCATTGATTTGTTTCTCTAGAACTTGCATTGATTCTCTTTCAAGGTCATATTGACACATGCATGCATGAACATGATTAAGGCCCTTTTTGTTTTAAGCTACATAAGCCAAATAGCCTACCTTATAATTAAAATTTTCCTTTATTGAACCCTTTTGAGCTTTATTAGTTTTTTTTTACGTTTATTGTGAACCCACGTTACAAGCTTTAAACCTTAAAACATAATGCCTTACACGAGTCGTAGAGCTAGCAGAGCATTGTTCATGATTACAATATGCATGGGTGTACAAGAAATAAGTATAGGAGTGTCTGGATTTGTGGTATGGCTATGACTGGTGAAATGGAACATGTTTTCTTTCTTAATTCGTGAGTTTCATTGTTGATGTAATTTTGGTGGAAAAAAAGAAGAGAGAAATGAAGTGATGGAGGAAATTTCTTTTAATGTTACAAATTGTTCATGTTCATCATTCCTCTTAAAATTCCAAGAGTGGGGTCTATTTATACGTGGCATATACAAAGGTAAAAGTTGTTGCGAAGGATTATTTCCTACTGTAAATGAAAAGTATTCCTTTGAACAATCTCTTTTTCAATGAAACGTATTACATAGTTTAAATGCTTTAAAGCCAAATTGAAAAAGTCGCTGAATAGAGTGAATGGTTTTACATGTCTTATATATTTGAGCTTGAGTTGATTCATTTTTGTCTACTAGTATTTCTCACCTTGATCATAAACCTTTTGGGGGATCTTGAACAGTTTCAACATTGCTTCATAATCGGGGTATAACTCTCTCATCCTAGCCCCGATTGGGATGATTTAAAATGCTATGGAACGAGACGAACCAGCTAATATGACATTCATGTTTTTATTTTTGAGAGATACTAGATTAATCAAGGTTAAAATTGGGCTTAAAATTGTTGCAACTGCACTATTGATGTTCTGGAACATCCCTTAGTCTGCAAGGATTTGAAGCAGTTTATTTTAGGAAGTTCCTGATCTGGTGCAAAAATATTTCAGCTGAAAACACTACTATCCTAGTTATATTATGACTTTATTTTATTTTTAATATTTTCTTTAATTAATCAGATTTGGATGCTATTATTTTAGTATAAAATTTAGAATATTCTTAAGATATCTTGTAGGCTTCTAATACTATAAATAACATGTAAAGGATGAAAGAAAAAAGCAGACTTCATACACGCCTCTCTCTCATTTTCTTCTCTAATTTCTCCTTCAATTTTTCATTATAACCTTGCATGGCTAAACATTTATAATTGGTCGAAGGAAACAAAAGCTTCAAAATCAATAAAACTGTAAAATCTAATTTTTTTTTATTGTTCAATTTATATTTTGAGTATCAAATGTTCTTTTGTGTTAATTTTTATGATTGTCTCTTTTAATTACTAGGAGGCCTACTAGTTTATTATTCATTGTAATCTACTATTGGATTATATATTAAATTCGTAATTTTTTGATCCCTCTAATTTGTGAAGTAACTAAGATTCAAAGTGTGCATTGATACATACTTGCATCGGGGATCAGTTGTAAAATTCTGGTGGTAGATGTTAACTTAGACCAAGGTTTGTTCTTTCAATTGATTTCAATACTTCAGTTTGAATCATTCCTTAGTTTGTTTTTCTTAAAATTGTTTTTGTTATACTTAAACCCCCATCCTTGTTCACATAGCATAAAATTAGGGTAAATACTCTATGTGAGAACGATCCTTACTCGCACTACTACATGTATGTTTAGGAGTATGGGGTTTATATTCGGTTGCCTGTGACAACACGCTAGAAGACCTTATTCATCACTCATTAAGGGACTTATTGCTTTAAAGTTATGCCATTCAGACTAAAGAATGTCAAGGCTACTTATTAAAGGCTTATTAATAAGCTGTTGAAACCCTTATTAGAAAAAGCATGGAGTTCTACATGGATGATATGATTGCTAAATAAGTATAGCCCAAGAACCATGTGAAGGACCTGAGGACGACATTCGAAACTATAAAGAAGCATAACATGAAGCTAAATCTCAAGAAGTATGCCTTTGGAATTGAGTCAAAAAAGTGTCAGGGATTCATGGTAAGCTAGTAAGGGATTAAAGCTAACCTAGACAAAGTCAAAGCCATTTTAAAGATAAAGTCCTCAGGCATTATGAAAGAGATTTAGAGATTCATAGCTTAGTTATCACCATTATTAGATTTATTTCAAAAGTCACTGATAAATATTTTGAAAATGTTCAAATTATCAAGAGAATAGAGAAGACAAAGTAAACTCTTTAATGTAAATAAGCTTTCAAAAAGCTTAAGGTTGACCTAGCCCACCTGTCCACCATGAAGTACCAAGAACCGTTGGACCAGCTGATCATTTATTTGGGGGTCTTAGCATAAGCAGTAAGCTCAGTCTTGGTTAAAGAAGAAAAATAAGCCTAAAGACCAGTATACTTCGACAGCAAAGCTTTCACAAACCCCAAGAGTCTTCCTTCCTTTCCGGTTGAGAAGCTAGCCCTTGCATTAATTATGTCTAGAAACGATTGCAACCTTACTTCCAAGAACATGTTATATTTGTCCTCACCAATCAACCCTTGAAATAAATCTTACACAAGTCCAGCCTCTCTAGAAGATTGAACAGGTAGGTGGTTGAGCTTAGTGAATTTGAAATCCAATATAAACTAATGGCCATCAAAAGACAAGACCTTGTTGACTTTATTGCCGAGTGCACAAAGAGAGACTTGGTCACATAAAAAACCCTCTACAAGACATCCTCGAAAGATCAGTCTCATTTGTCGCATTTTGTTTAATTAGTATTGAAAATCAGGGACACGATAAGCCTTGGTAGCAGTGAAGTAAGCAGATAGATATACCATTTTTTTAAACTTCTCTTATGGTAACTTGTATTTTGTCATCAAATTTTCTTTCAAATGATAGATGCAGAACCCATGATATACATGAGAAAACACACCCTGTATAGCCCTCTTAATACTTGCATGTCGATCAGATATGAAGATAAGATTTTGATAATCTACAATAACTCCTCACAGTTTAACCATAAACCACTCCCAAGAAATATCATTTTCTGAGTCAATAATTCCCTAAGCCAATGGAAAAATATGATTGTTTTCATCTTTACAAACGGCTACAAACATTGTGTCAAGATATGAACCTTTCAAAAATGTTTCGTCTACTGCAATCACAGGTTGGATTGATAAATTAAAACCTCTAATACAGGGTCTTAACGCCATAAAAAAATACTTGAAGTAATTATCCGTGTCAGTTTCTAAATAAGTAACCGTACCCGAGTTATTTTGTTGTAATACATAGTTGTATGCAGGAAGCAATCTGGACGAATTCTCTAGAGCATCTCTTATCAATCTTAATGCACGCTCTTTAGCGCACCAAGATGTAGAATACGTTATCTGAACACTGAATTGTTCACGTATATCTGCTTGAATGTCTTTCGGCCTATAGTTTCTATTGATTGATGTAAACTTATTTTTTTATTAATTTAGCAATAATTCGGCTCTTGGCTTGCCGGTGACCATTTTGTAATTGACTCAAAACACAAGTGTGATCTGATTTACTCGCATAACAATAAAAAAAATGTCGCCCTTCTGTCGATATTGCCCGTAATCTCCACTTGCAGCTGTCATTATCGCATTTCAACTTAAAATGATCTTTGGTTGATTTGTAAACTCTAAAGCTCAATTTTTCCTCCAGTGCAACCATACTTATAGCTTCATGAATTTCATCTTTGTTGTTATATAAGTTTCCTATAAATACATCACCAATTCCAGTACAAGACATTTTTTCTGATACATTTAAGTCAAATTGTGGTATTTTAGGCTGAAACTAAAATGGATTTTCTACCTTAACCCTTTATTCTCTACCATAATCATCATCATCATTATTATCACCCTTATAATCATCATTATCCTTATCATCATCATCACCAGCATCATCATTTACATCCTCATTCTCTTCATAATCATCATCATCATCATCATTTCTACCATCATCATCAACCTCGTAACCATGATTATTATTCTCACAACATTCCTTATTTTCCCATTTATTACTTACATTATATCCAGCATCTTCACTAATATCATAGCCAAGATCAACGCCAACATCTCCATATATCTGACTATTATAATATGTGTAGCCTCGTTGTTCATTGAACATCGAAGGAGAATAATGATAATCCTCCGGGGAATTTAGAATATACACAGAAGTTGTCGATGAGAATTGCTTAACATAACTTTCTTTTTGCTTCATTAGTGCTTCTGCATTACTTTCCGGTCCTCGAGCATCTACTGTTACACAAAGTGATGTAGCCATATTATTCTGTAAGCTCAACTACAATATTGCATCATCGTCATTTTCAAGTGGAACGGGTCTCAACTTTATGGTACTTGAAGGAACCTCAAACTTCAGAGTTCCTTTATAATGCACTTGATCAATTCCTAAAAGATGACAAATTATTCTTAACAACGCTTTGTATCTAATATTTTTCAGAACAACCATATGCATATTTTGATATCTAATGTATCTTTCAAAACCATCGCTACAGCTCTCCCATCTTCCCCCAAAAAAATATAATGGGCGAAATTTGTGACATAATCAACGGCACCTAAAAAAATACAACATAATTTTAATTTAATTATATAAAATTAAATATATAACTAATTATATATATATATAAAATAAATTAAAAAATTTGGTGGTGGTGCTACGGTGGTGTAGTGGTGCACATGAGCACCTTGTTGCAATCGGTGCTGTTGTGCATGAGCGCCTTGTTGTGACTGGTGTGCGCACAAGGCAGCGGCTAGCAACAGCTATATGTGCAGCCACGCGCAGCCATGGCCCAACAATAACAGCTACATGTGCAGTCATGCACTGTCTGAAATAATCGAGTTTAATCACCTATTCATTACTTTTTATCCATTACATGCATTTCATATAAATAAACAATACTATTAATTAAAACAAATAAAAACTTACTAGTTTTCAACTTCAGCTATTCTTATAAATTATCAAATCGTCGCATCAAGAAATATCGCAAAATTGACAACAGATCTAAGATTTTGAGTTTTATAAGTGGGTTTGAGAATAAAATGAAAGGAGATGATATTGTGAAGGGTAAAATAAAAGAAAATAATATATAGAGTTGTGATGGTTTATATATTTAAATAAAATAAAATAAAATAAAAAATTTACTTTGAGCGCATGCATTAGGCGTGCGCCTATGCATGCGGCCCAAGCAAAGCGTTGTTGGGCGTAAGCCTTAGGCGCGCGCCCAATGCATGTGGCCAAAGTAAAGTGTTGCTAGACGCATGTCTTAGGCGTGCGCCCAACGTATGCGCTCAAGGCTTTGTATTTTTTTAAATAATATTTTTTTAATTTATATTTAATTTATTTATAAATATTATTTAATTAATATATAACTATTTATTTTATTTTTTAAATTTATTTATTAAAAATAATCAACTTGGTGCATTTTTGGATGCGAGCCCTGTAAGTGTTTTTTCTTATAACTTGTATTATTATTTTTTTAAACTATTATTCTTATTATTATAAATAATATTTTTTTATAATTAATTAAAATTTTAATTATTTAAAAATTTATGTTATTAATTAATTTATATAAAATAAAATAAAAGATTATATAACAATAAAAATGTATTAAAATTGTAATAAGAATAAAATAATAAACGTTACGTATATTTAATTAAAATAATTTAAAATATTTAACTTTAATCAAAATAAAAATTTATATTAAATTAGTGATCAAATTAATAAATTTCCCTTGTTTCAACAATGTGTGTTGTATGTTTAGCTTTATAATATCTTGTTTTTATATTAAATTAATGATACGTATGTTTGGAAACAAATCAATAAAATTTGATGCAGCAAAGAAAACTCAGCAGCATATATATTTTAAAGCAATTTTGATCAAATTTCATAGTTTAAACATCTAAATTCATGCACTTGCTTTTTTTTATTTATAAATATTATAATAATTTATTGGTATTTATAATTAAAAGTCAGAACATATAATAATGGTATCGTTAAAGCATAATTTGTAAACCTGAACTTAAAAAAAGTCAAATATACTTTATTAAAAATTAAAAAAAAATAACTCTACTTGTACAATAAAATGACTTGAACCTTAACCTCCAAATTTCACCGCTAGACAAAAAAAAAAAAATTATCTCTACTTTTACATAAAATGGCTTGAACCTTAACCTCCAAATTTCACCGCTAGACAAAAAAATCGTGGGTATTCTCTTGCCGTTTTAAAAGAGCTATATTCTGACAATAACTTTTACTTGTCGAATATTTGCATATATTTACGAAGTCAAATACTTTATCATCTCCGGTTCTTTTTGCCAATAATTTTTGTATTTTTACATATTTTGAGCTTCTAATGTGAAATTCGATAAATACATAATCGTAAAAGTTCGTCTTTAATGTTATTATTTTTCATAGAACTTCGTTATCTATAAAACTTCTATACCTTTCAATTTATCTATGCCTTGAGATATTTCATTGTAGATAATTTTAAGGAAAAACAAATCAGTTTATATGAATTGGAAAATGATCACATCATGTGCTAAGCACATTAATTATTATTATACTGCCCACGCAAAACTTCTTCAACCTTATTCAGATAACGTTGTTGATCAATTGACAAATACATGCAAGTCACCGTCTGGCTCAACAATCATCGACGCTAACAGTCAAGGCTCAAAATTTAGCTTCGCATGATATCGTCTTGTGTCCATTTGAAACATAATCTAGTGAACACAAAGTATTCTATAAGATTTTTTTATAGAAATAAATATAGGCAAAGGCAATTTATTGACAACCAAAATCTTCACGCGTTTAAATGATGTTGATGCTGCAATCAATCAATCAATGCAGCCTTTATCAATTGGAATTGAACAGTTGTCTTAGCCTGCAAATGGAGCTATTTTTTTTTCTCAATTTTTTCTTTTTAACTTGTTCTCTCGTGGCCGTATACTTTTCTTCTTCTGGTTTACATTTTGTTCTGAAAATGAAAGGTCGTAACAGGCGTCCTGTTGTTTATGTTAATTATATATATATATATATATTAAGATTTGTGGATGGAGAATTAATTTAGCGATAATAAAAAATATAGTAATTATACTTTTTCATTTATCTCGAAAGTTGAAGTTGTTTTGTAAGGTATGGTGATAATCGTGTTAAATCACCATCTCCATGAAATTAGGGTTGTGTATACAATAATATAGTGCAAATTATTATATCGCAAAGGTCTTGTTCGACTAAGCCTGCATGTAACATGCTTTTGTTAAGTTTCATTATTTTTTATGGACTTATATTAATAATAATTATATATTATAAGTTATTTTAAAATAAAAATTAATTTAAGTGATCTATTTGAATTATTTTTTTATTGGACTTTAAAAATATTTATTAGGTATGGACTTATTATGTATAAAGATATAATACTAGTTAAACTATGATTGATGGGATAATAATGAACATAATATATAAAGACCTCTTATAGAATTTTAGTTCTCATGTCAAATCATTATTCGTAGTATTTTTCTCCTCATTCTATCATAGAAAGAGAACCCATTGAGTGCTACACATATTTGATTGTAAAAGACTACTATCATTGATGGTTACTGATCTTGGTTATCATTGAAGGTTGCTGATCTTAATATTCTACTCGCTATGAATTCCTCAAATAAATTTTTTTCAACATCTATAATGATAATTTGACATAATAGATCTAATGTTGTATTTTATGGATACCAATCCTAATTTTTAATTATCTCTAACAAGTGGTATCAGAGTGAAAATTATGTTAAATTATTAGGATTATTCATACATCTATTCATGGTTGAATGTCTTTTCTCATATGGCTTGCTAGGGTAAAAATATTATGTGTATGAATTTTGCAACTTTTTCATAATTTTGTTAAGAAAAATATGAGGTTTATGATTTTCATTGTAATTTGAGGGTTCAAATTTGATTAAGAGTTATTGATTTGAAGAATTAAGAATGAAAATATAAAAATTCAGATTCATTTAGGTTTTTTAGCGTTCTTCAAAGAATCTAAAATTTTCAAATTCGCACAGAGTGTCACAGTGCCATTCATGGTGTTACAGCGTTGCCTAGACAGTAGCCAAACTTTGCAGCGTTGGATTGCCAAGCAATTGCTTGGCACCATAGTGCAAGTTAACTAGTGGTAGCACCGCAGTTCTGCATTAGCAATATCACAATGTTGGGATGGTAGGTCAATTTTTTTAACCTAATTTAAGGGTTTTGATTTTTGGGAGAAATGGGTCAACCCGACCCATTTCATGGAGATTTGGTCTGAAATTCGACTTGACAATCATTGATCCAAAATTGCCTTTTTGGACTATTTAGCAGCATCGTAGTGTTGTAAATCTAGCAACCTTGGCGCAATGGTACCACACTAGTGCATAAAGAAAAACTAAAATTTTCTATTTTTAGGCATTTTGATTGTTATTGTTTACACTACTTGTCTTATATATCAAAATAGATTAATTGAAATTGTATATTTCCAAAGTAACATATGTTGTGTAGATTTATTTGTTTTGAAATTTTAATATAAATATATTTATTGTCTATGTGAAAAATAATTTGCCTAAAGGAAGATTATTTTTCGACCAAATAATAAGCATATTTGTGATAACAAATACATGATAATTATTAAGGCTTTTTATGCATGCAATAAGTTAGTCCAAAGAAAAATTTATTATTAACATGATTTATTATTAATATTTGATTACTGCATTGATAGTACTACTTATAGTTAATATTTTTGTCCAAAAACTAAATATCAACACTGTACTTGGTATATTGTGATGGAGCCCACCTTTATATGTTTACTTATGTTAAGTGTATATGCTTTAAGTTCTGACATAATTTTTAATTGTAAACTTATTATTTTATTATATGTTCTCTATTTAGTTTCTATTTTTGCTTCTTTTATATCTGCAAATATAAATTTCATACATGTATGTTTACGCTCAAAATGTAATGCGGCTATTGCAGTATAGATTAAGGAGTCGATCCCACGAGGAAGCTTTTGGCAAAATAGGTTGGTGAAGTAAAATATTAAAGCAGTAGTAAAAGAGAAAATTAATTAATTAGTTTAAGTAGATGGGATATTATTGTCTATGAATTGAGAAAAATGTCTTATGATGATTTAAGTAAGGCTTTGAGAATTACAATTATGTTTTATAAATTTACTCTACACTTTAATTCAATGTTTATAATTCAATTGAAAGTTTCACATCCTAAATAATCAATTTGAAGATATGTAAAATATAGCACATTTGATAACACATATATTTGATATGACTAAACTCTTTGCAAACATTAACACAAACTATGTTCATTTATACAAGTTATCTAAGATCGACAATATATCATTTTGACAATATTACAGTAAAAGATTAACATGTAAAATAATGTCACTAATAACAATTATAATTCAACAAGAATAACATAAAGAAAGAAAACTGAAAATATATAAAACATGAGAATTAAAACCTTTGGATTATAGAAAAATACTAGATAAGAATTTAGGCACAAACAAACTTACAAATATTTGTAGCTCTTGACAAAAAATCAAAGTATAGAAGTAGATTTATTACACATAAAAGTTTATCTCTTAGCTTTGCCAAGAACTTTAGCCTAGATTACAATGCATGTTACTGAGAATAAAATAAGAGAAAATTATCTAATGTTGAAAACGTCCTAAGAGTGTCCTTATATAGGCAATGAATGAAAATATGTTAAGTGTGACTTCAATCTTCAATAATTTAGGCCAACCACTCGTTCACCCATTTGCAGCATATTTTTGATATTGTAAATAACCGATGTAGACTTTTTGGCCGACATGAAAGTTGTAGCATCTTGTCTCTTCTTTTCATAAGCATCAGGTTCATGTAAATTGGATGAATATCCAATGAGATATGGGCAAAATTCTAAAGATATGTTAGATTTCAGCCAATAACCATTTTACTCATTTACAATACATTTTGGTCCATGATAATGGCTGATATGGACTTTACCATAAATATAAGAGTTGTTGATAATTGAGTCAATATTTTACAACGTCAAGAATTATACCAATTGGGTATGTATTTTGTGAAATACGCTCTAAATACGTGAGGTGGGTCAAGCTGAAGGAAAGTTGTAATCCAATTTTATTTTATCTCAATTTTGGCTCAAATAATGTTGGATTTGGCTTTTCAACTGTTCTTAAAGTTTGTGTAAGATTGAGTCATGTTACTCCAGGTTTAAGAATTTCTTTATTTTGATTTCTACATTGAGAGTTACTTCAATTTTACCTAAACCTGTGCAAATAATATTCATTAATCACAATTTAAGGAGAACACTTTATTTCAAGCTAAAAATACAAAAATGTTAAAATTAGTGACATTAAATGGTGATTGAATCTCTTAATAAATATGTATTTTTATGTGTTCATCAATGTACTTAATGATGCAAACTTTAAGGATTAGAAAGTGAACATTATGATAATTCTCGGTTACATAAATCTTGAACTTATACTTCAGAAAGAACGACTTCTTACTTTCACTGATCTAAGTTCTATTGAAGATTAAAGAGACTTAGAGAAGTGAGATCATTCCAATCGCATGTGTCTTACGATCATAAAATGTGTCATTTTAAAAACCTTTAAGGGTATTATTTATGAGGAGGAAAATGCTAAGATATTCCTTAAGAAAATTGAAAAGGATTTTCCTAAAAACAAAAAGGTTGAAATAAGTACGCTATTGACTAACCTCGTTTCAATGAGATATAAAAGAGAATGGGATGTAAGGGAGTACATCATTAAAATGTCTAATCTTGCTTGCAAACTAAAGGCACTAAAGTTAGAGTTATTTGATGACTTGCTCGTGCATTCTGAATTCTCTTCCTATACAATATAGTCAATTAAAAGTGAGTTACAATATCCAAAATGATAAATAGACTCTTAATGAGCTTATTTCACATTGTGTGCAAGAAGAATAAATATTTAAGTAAGAAAAGACTGAAAGTGCCCATCTAGTAAGTACTTCTTAGGATAAGGTTGTGAGTGATTTTAAACCTAGGGTGCATGCATGTGAGTTTGTATCTATCATTCAAATATAGCATACGTATCACATACATACATCCACAGTGGATGAGCGGAATATAAATTTTATAATGATAAACACAAATAAACTTTACATGTTATCTCATAAATGTAAAATACTTCAAGATTGAGAAATAGTACCTTATCAAGCCTTTGGTATTTGGTCGAATTGGAGTACCCGCCTTGAAACAACCCGTTCACAATTCTAGTTCCTCAACACAGTGAGCTTGAAGAAGCTAGAGTAACAGCTTTTCCAGTAAAAGGATTCAACTCTTAAATTCTTATTTCTACCTTATAGTATGGGTGGCCAAGAAAAATGGAAGAGTTGTATTTTTGTGCTCTCAATACTTGAGAGAATTTTCTAACACTTAGCAAAATTCACTTCTCTATCTTCCTTAACCCCTTGCATGAATTTTTTATGATTAATTGAGCTACTAATTGCTCTTTTATTTGTTTATTATTTTCTTTCATTTTTCACCTAATGGCATCCATTATGTTTGCCATTAGTGTTTTGTTTATTATTATTTACAATAAACTAAATGAAAACAAAACAAAATGGAAAATTATTTAAATGAACTTGGCCTTAATTTAGACCAAATGAGAAAATACTTTCTCATTATAAAGAAACATCTTAAGGCCTACTATTAACAAATGCCACCCATCACCCATTATACTTATCTTATCATTTAATTAATATTAAACAAATAATTAAACATATTAAATCATGGTAGAAACAAGCACATGCCAAATTAAATTAAAAATTAAATGTTTGATTTTAATTTAAATAATAATATCATATATTATTATTATTATTATTATTTTATCCAATAAATATTTTAATAAATAAAATAATGATATTATTTGTCCAACAAATAAGGTCATTTTGATAAATTTTAAATCAAACAATAATTGGCTCACATGTGTCATGTGTCAACATCCCATTGGTTAACAACTAATTGTTAACTAATTAATGTACTTAACTATTAAGTTTTGACACGTGCACGAACAGAGGGAAACTGAAGTAAATGTCCAGTCTGCTGGAATTTTTTTGATCAAACTATTCAATCCGTTACGTTGTCCCAGTGCACAATGAGTACACTTTATATTGTAGGACTCTCTAGGTTTACTTTCGATTTTTCAAACAGAACTATTCTGTGAGTCCGAGATCAATGCCCCACGTACACGTCACGGATATTACAAATCAGTGCAGTAGACCATACAAGTTAAAGTCATAGCGTATACGTATAATCCTTCCGTCAATTATATCCTAGAAGAGTAGAGATATAGCTCATTACCGTCAAATTCCTATGTTCTCATCCATGAAATTATCTCAAGACATGTATCTTAATAAATAATATATGCAAACACTTTTATAATATTGTTTAACCTCGTGGGAAACTCTTTCTTGGGTTTCTAAGATACAGTCTTTGAGCATCTGGATATATATAACTCATCCATGTGAGCTGACAGATTCTATATCTGTATACACCGAACTTCATAAGTATCGGACTATACCCAGCAACACCTAGCGGTCACAAGGTGAAAGGTCTATGACATGCGTGGAACCAAATTATGATAGATCACTTACAATGGTACTCAGGTTAAAGGACCATGTATACTACTCAACTCGAGAGGACCTTTCATTGACGACTTTATAGGATGTCTATTAGGGTCCTCATTGAGTCTATTAAGTATTCAGTCCTTATTGAACACTTTTATGCTATATGAACTTTCAGTAAGCCTATGGTCAGCTAAAAACAACCATTTAGACTATCTATGTATAGTATACACTGGTCTATGTAAAAGGATTCCACCGTCAGACTTGCATCAGTGAATTAAGACCAAGAACATATAATTTGATAATAGACTTACATAATAATATTTCTTAACACCTATTGCAACTCTTATAACTCTTGCAACTATGTTACAGACAAGATTCTAACTTTTGGACTTCACTGATCAATATAACATGCTAACTCTTTAGCATTTATAGTTTTCAATGATGCTAACTTTTGCCATTGATCTAAGCTTCTTTAGACCAAATTTGAACTCCTTCAGATCATATAATGTCTATAGCATCACAAGCATTGAACCATTTAATAATAATAATTAATGATTTAACAAATAATATACTATATAAATATTATAAAATAAAATATTCTTACACTAAGGAGATGGCACGTAAGCACAAATCCCAACAAAGGTTTCTAATAAGAAACGAAAATGGGATGAAGGAAAAGAATCTGTAATGGAGACATCACATAATAAGACATAAAAGAAACAAGATATAGTAATTGCATGTTTCATTGCAAAAAACTTGGCCATGTAAAGAATGATTGTCCCAAATACACCAAATAGTGTGTCAAGAAATGTACACTTCTCAACTTCATTTGTTTTAAAGTTAATTTATCTTCTATACTTAAACACGCTTAGTAGGTAGATACAAAAGCAACTACTCACATAAGTGTATCTATATAGGATTATCTGAGGAGCCAGTTGCTAATTAATGTTAAAGATGCATCTATATGCGAAACGACAACACAACTCTTATAAAGGCCATAGGATTATTTATATTACAATTAGCGACTAACTATTATTTAGATTTAGATGAAACTTATTATGTATCATCATTTATATAAAACTTAATTTTTGTTGTAGTTTGTACAAATCTGAAAATTTTTGTACAAACTACAACAAAAATTTTAAGTACAAATGTTATGGCACAAATGTTTAGATCATATCTCTAAATAGAGAATTAAAAGACTTGTGTCATATGAGATTTTTTATTCTCTTAACTTAATAAAATTTTAAGTTATACAAATTTTATGCTAAGTGCAATTGCACACTATCAAGAACAAGTAATAGAGCAATAAGTAGAATGTCGATCCCATAAGAAATTTGTGTATTATTCTTCACCAAGTACTAAAATTATATCTCCTTATTTTTGTTCGTTCAAAAATAATAAATTTAGTCTTCATCAAAATTTAAATCTTATTTGTCTTTGTTATTTGATTGATAATATTTATAATTTGGATACTAATACACTTTTTAATGAGTCATTGCATGTTAATTAATCTGGTGTGAAGCAAAAGTTAATTTAAGAGAATTCTGCTATGTTATGGCACAAACTTTTAGATCATATCTCTAAATAGAGAATTGAAAGACTTGTGTCATATGGGATTCTTGATTCTCTTAACTTAATAAAATTTTAAGTTATGCGAATTCTATGCAAAGTGCAATTGCACGCTATCAAGAACAAGTAATAGAGTGATGAGTAGAATATCAATCTCATAAGAAATTTTGTGTATTATTCTTCACTAAGTACTAAAATTATATCTCTTTGCATTTATCCAAATAAATAGAAATTTGATTTGTGAATGTTAAAACCAATCACTAACTCCAAAAGTTAATCCTAATTGTATAAGTTATAAGGTGCAATAACTATATAAAGGGTATCTACACTATAACTATCCTTTAATATGATTTTGTTATCCCATTATTAATCACTCAATTCAATTATTGGCCATAACATAAAGCACATCGTAAGTCTCTTCTCATGGTCGAGCAATTATACATTAATCTACCAAAATTTTATATTCTTATGGTAATTAGAATAAATCAAGGTTCATTATGAATAATATTTATTGACCATATATGTCATATAGGTATATTTCTATCCTATATCAAAACTCACAACTACTTGTTGTGATCATACATCAATTTGTCTAGGTCTAAATACTAGAATGTCTTTTTCAAGTTTATCATAATATTTTCTAATCATCCAACAACTCATCAGGTATATTAAAAGCATTAAGAATAAACAAATTGAATAATAAACTGAATTCATAATAATAAGAATCAAATAATTCAATTAAATCCATATATTGAGTTAAAAACTTTAACCCTAGATGATAAAATTACATCAACATAATAAGAGTTTTGTGGCTAAATAACAATAATAAAATATGATACAACCAATCCAAACCGAGTTTATGAAGACAATAAGGCCTCTAATCAATCCTTGGCCTTGGTCGAATCCTCCAATTGTTAGCTGAAATACTCTTGATTGTGTAATCTCTCTCTAACATAGCTTCAAATGTTGTTATTGCATAATATAGGGATGATTTCTTAGTTAGAGCTGTGTTAAGATTGAGACAAAATGGGTTGGGGTTAGGGTTAGGGTTAGGGTTAGGGTTAGGGTTAGGTTATGGGTGAAACACCCTATTTGGAATTTGAAATAATAGACTTTGTAATAAGTCCTAATGTTGGAGCTTTCAATCTTAAACGCTGGAGATTTTTGTCAACGCTGGAGCTTTTAATTCTTTAATGCTGGGTCATTCATCTTGTATAAATGTGGAGGCATTTATTTTAGACACTAAGGCATTGAAAGCATTGGAATTTATGCCCCATCGTTAGTTTTAGATGCCTCAGTGTTGGCATTGTAGCAAATCACTATTCATGATTACTGTAGCAATTAATTGTAGAAATTTATATTTTTGCCTCCATTTTATTAGATTTTCATCCCTATATGCTCCATTACTCTCAAGTCTACAAAATAACAATAAAATACATAAAAAGTTAAATATTCATGCTTAAAATAAACAAATATTAAGTTTACGAAAGCTAAATAATATATATAAAATATGCCTATCAATTTCTCCCTAAATTAACAATTTGCTTGTCCTCAAGTAACGAGAGAGAAGAACACAGAAAAGAAAACAAACAAACACAAAAACTCAAACAAATTCTAAAAATAAAAATCATAAAAATAACAAATGGTCAAATTGATTTAATGATTACACTATTGTCTCAAAGACTGCTTCACTATTGTCAATCCTTTCAAAATTAATAAACACTTTAAACAATTCACAAACATCACCATTAAACACTTTTATTCTTCCTTATAAGTGATTAACCTTATGTGTGTGCAAAATAAGCAAGTGTTAATTGAAATTTTACCAAGATTAGCTCAAGTACTCAAGATGTATAGAAAAGAGGTGTCTCGGTTTAATTTTAAGCACAAAACACTACTAATAGCTCATTTTTCACATAGTTCTCCATTAATGTAGAAATAAACATATTTAAGGATCTATTAGGACTTTTATTACCTTGTAATATGGGGCTATGGTCAAGGTGGGTTATTTGGATAAGAATTTAGCTTTGTTCATACCATAAACACTAAGCCCTATTGGCTATCATTTGAACTTGTTATATTTGATTTGCTTCCCCCCTCTTAAACTTAAATGTTTACCCAACAACTTTCAACCACTTATTTATCAATTTTTTTTTCCTTTTCTCTCTTTTTTTAATAATAAACTCACAATATTACCTCAAATTTAGAGTAATTCCCCCAAACTTAAATTGGCATTTATTTGCCAAATTTTATTGTTTTTTTACTTTCATCCAACCATAACATAACAAATTCTTAATATCTCACAATATACTCAGTGTTAATAGTGTTAAGGGTGTTTTGGGTACTTAAACTCAAGGTTTAGGCTTATAATGTGGTTGTTCAAGAAAATAGTAATTCCAGCTCAAATAAAGTGATTAGGGATAAATATACATAAAGGTAGGTCAGAAAGGCTCAAACAGTCCAAAGATGACTTAATTTAATCTCCTTATTCATGTGTTTTTTAGAATTTTGCCTCAAACCATAATAAAAAAAGTTCTAGAGTATTTGCCTATTCATCGAGACTGGAGTATGCTACTTGAGCATGAACTTCTCTAAGTAAAAATGCAATTAAGATAAGCTTTATTCAAGTGCTCAAAGATTTGTAATCACAAACAAAGTCAATTTTTCTCCAGGTTTTAATGCATGAATCATTATGAGTATTTATCATTTCCTAGGGACTTGAAAAATAAGTTATGCAATCAAGTTTCTTATCATGGACTAGCAATCATTTTCTTAATCCGTCAAAGATTAACAATAAAAATAAATTTTAAAAGTTTGCAAGCAAAATAAAACATCTAAAATTAGCATTCATAAATAAGTGAACATGATAAAAGGAAGTATATAAACACTGCAAATGTAAATAAACACCAAAGAGTGTTTTCCTCCCCCAAAATTAAAATTTGACATTGTCCCCAATGGTGAGAAAAAAAAAGAGATTAAAACTCTCCAAGTGGATGATGTTTCAGTATGGTAGTGTTCAGATCTTGAAGCCAACTATGTTATTGGGTTGATGTTAAGTTATTGAAGTATGTGCTAGCTTGCTGCCAAGATTTTTAAATTGCTTCATTTTCTGGTTCCCTTGGTTGCATCTTTTTAGTTATACTTCGGCTACTTTTATTATACTTTGTTAACTTGTTGTTTTACATACTGTAAGAAAGAAATAACATTAAGAACAAAATATTAATATTAAAAACTAAAATTCACTTGGGTTGCCTCCCAAGAAGCACTTAATTTAATGTCATCAGCTTAACATCCTCCTTATTGGTTCAAAGAGGATCAAACTGTATGTTTAAGGCATCTTTCTTATGGAACTTAAGTAGATGTCTTCGAGTGTTAACTTTCTTTTTTTCGACCATAGCTCCAAGAGAAAATCTTTAAGAAGTAGTTAGCTAGTTTTTATTGGTTTTTTTAATCTTAGACCGGAAGACTGAACCTCGTTGGCCAGTCTTTACTAGTTTCTTCTTGATCTTTTCTCACTTCTTCTTAGTCTTTATTTTTTTGCAATGATTCCTTTTCATGAGCTTAGGGTTGGATGGCTTCTATCACTTTCAGCCTCAGAGGTGATTATGCTTTATCTGGAATAACCGTGTCGTTCTAGAAACAATGGGAATAATCCTTGAAAATCTGTAGATCAAGGTTCTCGTTTTGAAGTCTTTTGGGTGGTGGAAGTGGTGAACTACAATGACTCGAAAATCTTTGTTGTTATTTTTCTTCTTCTTCTTATGATTTCTTTATTTCCTCTATTTACACTTCATTTATATGATGGTCATCATTTGACTTTGCTAATTTAGTAGTTGCAGGTTGCTCTATTCCACCTTCTATAGTGATTGCCTTACAATGTTCAAGATTTTTCATAGAATGGATCTCTGTGTTTCTAGGAAATACTTTTGGGGGATGATTATAACTTGTGTCTATAATTTGTTCAACTTGAGTCTTTACAGTTTGCAGAGAAGTAGATTGGCTTTGTAAGAGATCATTTGCATTCTCTATGCTTTGTATAAACACATCCTCTAAAGTGAAATTCTTCTCGTGATGCGACTAATTTTTTGTTGGAAACCTAAGAAGACTTATTTGCCTTGAAGTTTGTTCTTAGTGACCACTTGAAGAAACATTTGTATGATCCCTCTATTCTTGATATTTGAAATTGAAAGTGGGGTTATGTTGTTGTTGGTTACAACCTTCAATATAATGTGGAGTTTCAATGTATTAACCATTTAGATGGTTGTCACCACAGAAATCATATATAATATGTTTTCTCCTCTTTGTGATTTTTCTTGAAGAACCACTCTCAATTGTCCATTGATACTTGTTGAAAGCCATCTCTTCTAACAAGTTATAAGTATCATCAATAGACTTATTCATGAATACACCCCTGCAATAGCATCAATTATAATTCTCAAATGTCCAACTAACCCATTATAGAATGTTTGCGCAAGCAACCATTTTGGAATCCCATGGTGTGGACATGTTATTAGCAATTCTTTGAATCTCTCCCAAGTCTCATGCAATGATTCATCATCATTTTTCACAAATAAAGTTATGTCATTCTTTATTCTTGCTGTTCTTGCTAGGGGGAAGAATTTAGCTAAAAACTTATATGCTAAAATCATCCCATGTTGTAATAAATCCAAGAGGTAAAGCCCTTAGCCAATTTTTTTTGCTCTATCTTGCAATAAGAAAGTGAATAGTCGAATCCGTATTGCATCATCCGAGACTCTATTGTATCAATATAAATCACAAACTTCTACAAGATGCTTACTTGGATTATGGTTTAGTAGTCCACTAAATTACACTAAAGCGTTTAACAATTGAATGACCTCCAGCTGAATTTGAAAGAAGTCGACATCTATAGATGGTTTTCGAATGCTAGAGTATATATCGCTTATACTTGGCACTACAAAAAATCTTAATAATCTTTGTGTTGTAGCTCAGATTTGCTTAGCCATCAAGAATGAATCAAAAATTCAAAAGGAAAAATAAAAATAAAAATAAATAAAAATAACAACTGTATAAAAACAAATAAAAAGTAACTGTACAAAGAAATATATGAATTAAAAGTAAGATAGATTAGTATTGGTATTGACAAGAATAACTAAATTCTACAGCAATGATGCTAAAAAACTTGTTATAAGAATTCTATGCTAAATGCAAGTGCATGTTATCGAGAACAAGAAATACAATGATAAGTAAAGTGTTGATTCCACGAGGAATTTGTGTAATATTCTTCACCAAGTACTAAAATTGTGTCTTCTTGTATTATCTAGACAAATGAAATTTTGATTTGTTAATGTTAAAACCAATCACTAACTCTACAAATCAATCCTAATTATGCAAGTGGTATAAGGCGTAATCATTATATGAAGAGTATCTAGGACTATTCTATCCCTCGATATGATTTTGTTATCCTATTATTAATCACTTAGTTCAATTATTGGCAACAATATAAAGCTTATAGCAAGTCTCTTTCAATTGTTGAATGATTACACCTTAATCTATCCAATTCCTATATTCTTATGATAAACAAGTTGTATTGACCATACATGCCATATAGCTATATTCTTATTCTATATTAAAACTCACAACTGCTACATTGTGATCATGCATTAATTTGTTTAGGTCTAAACACTATGATGCTTTTTTTCAGGTTTATCCTAATGTTTCCTAATCATCCACAACTCATCAAATATATTGAAAGCATTAAAAACAAGCAGCTTGAATAATAAACTTAACTCATAATAATAGGAATAAAAAAATTCAATTAAGTCCACATATTGAGTTAAAATCTTTAATCCTAGATAATAAAATTACATCAACATAATAAGATTTTATGACAAAATAATAATAATAAAATATGATACAACCAATCCAAACCGAGTTTATAAAGATAATGAGGCCTCAAATCAATCATGGCCTTGGTTGAATCCTCCAATGGATAGCCATAATGCTCTTAATTGTGTAATCTCTCTCCAAAATAGTTTCAAATGTTGTTATTACACAATATAGGGATGATTTTCGGGTTAGGGATGTGTTAGAATTAAAAGATATTGGGTTAGGATTAGGTTAAAGGCAGAACTCCCCATTTGGAATTTGAAATAATAAACTTTATAATAATTCCCAATGCTGGAGCTTTTTATCAACGCTCCAGCTTTCAATTCTTAAACGTTGGGGCGTTCATCCTATTGAACATGAAGGAGTTCATTTTAGACACTAAGGCGCTGAAGACATTGGAATTTGTGCCCCATTATTAGTTTTGGATGCTCTGACGTTGGCACTATAGCAAATCACTATTCATGATTACTATAGTGATTTATTGTAGCAATTTATATTTTTATCTCCATTTCATTGGATTTTCATCCCTATATGCTCCATGGCCCCCAAACCTACAAAATAACAATAAAGTATAAAAAGAAACCTAATATTCATGCTTAAATAAACTAATGTTAAGTTTAAGAAAGCTAAATAATATATATAAAATATGACCATCAAAGGTCTATGTTGAGTGCACTAAAGGGAAACAGACAAACAATTAAAAATTAGGTGCCAATAAAAGCTCTGGTGTCTTAAAACTAATATATACTAATATTTATGGACCATTCCCTACAGCTTCTTAGAATGGCCAATAATATTTTATTACGTTCATGGACTACTATTCTTATTATGGGTACATTTACTTGATTTATGAGAAGTCACAATCTATGGACATGTTTAAAGTTTTAAAGATGAAGTTGGAAATCAACTTGGCAATAAAATTAAAGTTGTCAAATTTGACTATGGTGGTGAATACTATGACATATATGATGGATCGGGTGAATAACCTCTTTGACCTTTTGCGAAATTCTTAAAGGAATGTGGCATCATCTCATAATATACAATGTATGAGAAACCAAGCATGAATAGTTTTACTAAGAGACGAAATCAAATACTTAAAGACATGGTGAGAAGTATGATTAGTATTGGACACTGCAAGTTGAGATGTAAATATTTAAGTAATCTTGGGATGGATCATTGAAAAGTAGCCAAACGGGTTATGCAATAATAATAGAGAGCAAACGACTACATGCTCACATATAGGAGATCGAATAGATTAAGAATCGTAAGGTAATTCAACTTAGACTTTGTTGGATGCCTAGATAGTATGAGATCCACATCAGGTTATATATACACTTTAGCCTAATAAGCTATTCGTAGAAGAGTGTTAAGCAATACTCATAACTTCTTCTACTATAGAAACTGAGTTTATGACTTGTTTTGAGACATCAAATCATGAAATATGGTTGCAGAACTTTATCACAAGCTGCAAATTGTCAATGGTATTGAAAGATTATTGAAACTTTATTATGATAATAAAGTCACTATATTATATTCCCATAGTAATATAAGCTCTTCAAATTCTAAACATATAGATATCAAGTTTTAGTTGTTAAAGAGAAAGTTTAGAGTTAACAAGAGTTGGTAGAATATACTAGTACAAACTCCATAATTATGAATCTGCTTACCAAAAAGTTATCACCCAAGGTATTTTATGAGCATGTTGCTCATATAACTATTGCGTTATTTCATGATATACATGCATAGTGGGAGTTTGTAATTTGATGTTTATTTGGTTAAGACACAATTATGATTTATTTTTTATAGAATAAATTTTATCTTTTATTGAGCTCTAGAAATATTTATTGAGTATGAGCTTACTATGTATAGAGACCTAATACTAATAAACTATGATTGATAGAATGATAATTAACTTAGTATATAAAATTCTCTTATAAGGTTGTGATTTTCAAGTCAAATCATAATTTGTAGTGCTATTCTCCTTTCCACCATAGAGAGAGAACCCCAATGAGTGCCACCCAAATTTAATTATAGAAAGCTGTTATACTCTTAATTATCATTGAAGGTTGTTGATCTTCGTGTTCTAATCACTAAAAATTCTTCAAATAATTTTTTTTCAATATCTATCATAATAATTTAACATAATAGATTTAAAGTTATATTCTATGGGTATCAATCATGATTTATAGTTACATCTAATAATTTGCAATTAGGTAAATGTCACTGTAAGTCTATTTTTGAATTTCTGATTGAAATTTATAAAAACACATTTGAAAATATAAAAAGCATATTTAAAATAATTTATAGAAAGAAAAAAATCATTTTAAAGACATTTTTCATGTGTTTCATACTTTCACGAAAGTAATGTTTCTTCCGGTTCCTTGCCCAACTCCCTCGATCAAATGAATTAAACCTTCAAATAACAATCTTAGTTTTCTCTTATCAACATAAAATGCAAATTTACGAAAAAATTGATTTTGTTAATTACAAAGTATTTTTTTTAATAAAAAAATCTAGAAATTCGCTTCAACACAAGAAAGACTAATAGGCAAAATCACTTTTGCTCGTAAGTGTTTATACATGCACCAATGTATCCTTTATCAAATAGTTTCAATATAAATAACAATAAGATAAATGTATTTCATGGCCATTATACTCTTAGGGCAAATTTAGTATGTAAGATTGAATTGGATCGGATAAAATTGAATAGAAAAATTGCTACTTTAATCTCTATATTTTTGTTGAATTAATTTATAATATTCTTGATAATTTAAAAATTAATAATTAAATTATTTGGAGATGAAAATTATCATATTTCAAAGATAAAATTAGTATTAAAAAAGTGTATTTTAAGAATAAGAATGGTAATAAAAATATTTTTAAATAACGTAATTAATTATTTTTAAAATATTAAAGATCAAATGAGTAATTTAATAAAAATATAATAATTAAACTATTAATTTCCCAATTGAATAAATTTGTTAAGACGTTGAGATATTAATAATGTTTTATCAAAATAAGGGAACATTGTTGATAATACCCTGGCTGGACTGAAAAATAATTTAACAAAAATACTCCAAAGACATGGCTTTAAATGATGACATAAATTCAGAATTTGTTTTTTCTCATCGCTGGATCAAAAGGGAAAATTATTTGCGCAAGCTCAAGTGGGGTTTAGGTGTTTGATAAGGTGCGGCAGTGGCTCTAATTAGTGACAAAAGAAATGATAGAAATGCAATAACTTCCTCTGGTCATAAAGGATATGCATTTAGTAAATGGTTAATTACTCACATCAAAGATCAAATACTGACACTCTACAATGTGTGTGGCGTGGGACATTGAAACAAACACATAACAATAATACTTCTATTAAAATTTGGTAATTTAAAAATATAGATAAATTTAATTTTAAATTAAAAATTAAAGAGTTAATATTAAATTAAAAATATGTTAGATAGACGAATAAAGATTAAAAATAGAAGCCAATTATAAAGAGGGGTGTATAAACATAAAAGAGAGACTTGACATGTCTAAATGCCACGATGATGAGAACTCAATATCACATGACTAAAATTAGTATGCTCAACACTACAACACTAGCCACCGAACACTGCGGTGTTAGTTTAAATTCACATTTAAACATTACGGTGTCAGCTTTTAAAGCTGCGATGTCATTTATTAGGAAAAAGTTCACTTTTGAGTAGAATTTATCCTAATAAATTAGATTTTGAACTTTTATAATGTGTAAATTCTTATTTTAATTAGATTTAAAAATTTTAAGATTAAAATTAACACTATATAAACTCTTATAATTTTTTAAAATTTATTAAACATTAAAAAGCATCAATTCATCAATAAGGGAGAAGAATAGATACCTTAGACAAACACTTGAGTGCTTTAAAGGTAGAAGATAATGTGATATAAACTCATGAGAGCTATTGGCTATTTAGGTTTTTTTTTATATTTTTTGTAGGGGTTATTTGTATATTAAAGAACGGAAAAAAAATTAAAATCTTAAGATCCACAATAAACATTAATGATTATTGTTAAATCATATATATTATTTGTATTTTTTTTAATATATAATTATTTATGTCCTTAATTAAGTGATCTTTGTTGTTCTTAATTACTTGTGAGTAAAAAAATTCTATAAAATATTAAGAATTTTTTAAAATGCATATTAAAGACCCCTAGCAACTTCCTTTCTATCTTCTTTGTCACGTAACTTAAACACACTTCACTCACCAGCCTGGATTTCACCCTTCACGTGCCCACATATATCGTTCTAGCTTTCACCGGTGAGTAAGAGAGGCATCATAATGAGCAGAGGGTGCTAGCCCAATTGGCAGCCCCTCTTGTAATGCTCACTCAGATCAGAGGTTCGATTTCGCACGTTGGCGGTTTGTAAGTGTGTGTGTTGTAACACTCAAAAAAAAAAAAAAAAGAGAGGCATCATAATTAGGTCTAAATTTGAGTAACATGTAAAGTGACATATTCTCGAAATTTTTATGATCTGAAATATCAAAATTTTAACTTTTATCGTATAATATACATAAAAATTATATGTAAATATGATATCTAAGATTGCAGATGTTTTATAGATTATAAGTTTTACGTTAGATCATGTGAAATGTCTTAGTAGGTCCATTTGTGCTGATTTTGTAACATTGCTGCAGTGGCAAGGAATGAAGCAACAGCTTAGTTCTATTAACAAATAAAAATGACAGATCTTGTTTTGTCTACTCGCAATGTTACATGATCGACAATATAATATATAATGATCAATATCTAAAATGACCCGTAATAAAATTACAAATAACAAACTTAGAAATGTAGTCATGTCATTGGCATCATATGGTATTTTCAGTACCGATGAGGTCAGTGCTTACGGAACCCTAATTAATTCCTTCTCCAACTGTTTTCAACTCTTTTTGGTTTTTAAATGAATTATGAATGGTATTAAAAATGAACATAGAAGTCCCTGCAGTATCTTCAACTTCAAATCAATGGTGCGCGTCCATTTCACCAACCATTTCTTTTAGAGGGTCTAATGAGTTTGACAACTTTCGCTTTGGAATTTCATTTCCATGTCGCCATCGCCCCTGTAATTGTTTAAAGATTTTGACGACATAGGAAATTAATCTTCTTATAGCAAAGAAATTCTCTAATAATGTTCCTGCACTTGTTGACTTTTACTAGTCAAGATTATTCTGCAAGAATAATGGAATTTGGAATGAAACTGGGTTTTTCTTATATATTATTTGTAAAGTGAACTTTGTTGTTTACATACACCAATAAGAAATTCAATGCCAAAATTGACTTACGATAACGAATCTGTACCTTCTCTGGAGAACTTTTCTTATAAGCCCTTTGTTATTTTACCTGTCATATTATTTCTGTTTCTTCTACTGTGGCAGATTCTTTTTTCTTAAATTTATTTTTGTAATGAGTTGCATAGACAAACAGCAAAGGGAAAAATGAAATTTATATTTCTTAAAAGAAATAATTCGTTTAAAGAAAACAATCATGGGTCAGCTTGTGCCCGGCCCAGTATGGCTAGGGCTTTTCCAATTGAAGTCAATTGGCAGTGTCATGGAACCAAAAAAGGCCCATGTGAACTTAATGTATAGGTTTGGGCCTACCTAATCTAGCCCAAACCATGACGCGCGAGAGACTTTTCTAATCATAAAATCGCTCATAATAAGTAGTTCAAAATATTTTGCTTGCGTTGCATTATTGTATAACAATAATTAATTAACATTGTATAAACATTTTGAAAACTACCCATTATGATTTATGGCAACAGTTATTATCTAATATAATTGAATAGTTATACTATAGGAGAGACATTTTAAAATTTTGTAGCAAAAGGTTATTTGATAATTTAGTGTTATGTTTTACATTGAATAAAAATTAGGTGAATTTTGAATATATGTAGGCGGGTATGCAGTATTACTTAACGGGTTAGTCTTTTGGATTAATAGTAAGTGTTCGGCTTGTGATAAGTGGTATCAGAGCAGGCTTGAATTATCATTCGCATATGGATCCCCAAAATTGCCCAAATAGAGATTGTCACGTAGGATATGAGTCCCTTATGGCTCAAGGGGGATGGGAAATACAGGCCAGTGGGCTCTAAAATTTTTTGTTTTGAACTCCAATAAAGATTGCTACGTGGGTCATGAGTTTCTTAACTCATGGGAGATGGGCAATATAGGCCAAGTTGACTCTTGATTTGGCCCAGATTGTGATGAGGGCGTCACGTGATTGGGTGAAGAAGAATGTCACATCCTATATCAAATAAAAATTTGTGAATCTTTAGTATATATGAGCAGATCGACAGCATTACCTAACAAATTAGTCTTTTAAGTCAATAAAAAACACATAGCCCATAATACTAAGAACGGTAGGAAGAATCCTTAAACGGATGCTTCATTCAAATTTGACTAATAAAGAGTTGCTCTATCCCGAGAGAGTTTAATTAGGTGGAATTTGGGTATATGTGATGGGTAGGTAACATTCTCTAACAAGTTATACTTTTGAGTTAATGACAAACTCTAAACTCGTAACACTAAAAAAAGTAAGAAGAAGTCTCAAACAAATACTTTTTAGAGAGTTTAGATTTATTGAGAAAATCTCAAATAAAAATGACCTTAATGTGATAAATAACTTTTTAGAGATAATTAAAGATTTCATTGTTAAGAATATCTAAATATATGCAGAGAATTATTCTCAAACTCTATTATAAAAATTAGTTTTAAATATTTTTATTAAATAATTAAATTGAATAAAAAAATTTACATTCATAAAATAACTTTTTAACCAACTTAATAGTGAATACAGTCTCAAATATGGCTATAATTATATAATAAAATAAATAAATAAATAAGATTTATCATTTGAAATTGCTATCAGCATCGTATGGAAAGATCTATGGCATTATATTTTTGAAACATCTTAAATAATTTTTGAACTGTTAGATCAATGTACATCCAATTGTTTAGATTAAATTTTAAATATGCATTAATTGTAGTGCATTAATTAAGTATATTGGGTTGTAGCTAAGTCATTAGATCTGTATTAATTTAACGGTCTAAAAATTGTGTAAAATATTGTGAGCTATGAGTCTTGCCCTATGAAAGAATTAGATTGAATTATATTTAGTAGTATTTGTTAGGTGTAGTATAAAATTGGATAAGAATTAAATATTTAAATTACTATTAATATAATAAAATTAATTTAATAATTATAAAATATATAATTATATATTAAAAATATAATGAATTTACAAATATTTTCCTTTTCAATAATTTTTTTTATTATTTATTATGCCATAAAGCATAGCATAAACTAATTCTAGAAGGAGAATGGGATTAACTATCCACATGGTAGAGGAATTCTAATTCACTCGAACCAAACCCTTAAAATTTGAAAATGCTTGCATTGATTATTGGACCAATAACGTGTTTAAATTATTACTGTTGTTATTGAATTATTTCATGAGGCGAGGGTTAATAATCTTATCACTCCTCTACCAAAAAAATGAAACAAAACTAATAATCCTAAAATAATTCAATCTTAAACTTTTATTCAAGCTCTCAAACATATCGTATTGTGTTATCTTCTAAAAGCTTTTGAAACATTATCCTAAAATAAAGAGTTTCTCTAATCTGATAAAGTTTAATTAGGTGAATTTTGGGTATATGTGACGGATAAGTAATATTATCTAACAAACTAATCTTTTGGGTCAATGGCAAATGCCAAACCCGTAACACTAAGAAAGGCAAGAAGAAGCCTCAAACAGATGCTATGTCAAATAAAAATTGGTGGATCTTGAGTATATATAGCAGATAGACAACATTACCTAATAAGTTAGTCTTTTAGGTGAATGAGAGACACCTAGCTCGTAACACTAAGAAAGGCATAAAGAAGCCTCAAACGGATGCTTCATTCTAATTCGATTAATAAAGAGTTTCTCTAACCTGATAGAGTTTAATTAGGTGAATTTTGGGTATATGTGATGGGTATGTAATATTACCTAATAGACCAATCTTTTGAGTTAATGGCAAGTGTCAGACCCGTAACACTAAGAAATGCAAGAAGAAGCTTCAAACGAATGCTTTATTCCAACTTGATTAATAAAGAGTTGCTCTAACTTGAGAGAGTTTAAATTTATTGAGAAAATCTCAAATGAAAATGACCATAATATGATAAATAACTTTCTAGAGATTATTAAAAATTTCATTATTGGGAATATCCGAATATATACAGAGAATTATTCTTAAACTCTATTGTAAAAACTATTTTTAAATATTTTTATTAAATACTTACATTGGATTAAAAAATTTACATTAATAAAACAATTTTTTAACCAACTCAGTAGTGAATACGATCTCAAATATGGCTATAATTATATAATAAAATAAAAAGAAATAAAAAAGATTTATCATTTGAAATTGCTACCAAATCGTGACAAGGGCATTACATGATTGGGGGGGGGAATGTCATGTTTCACATCAAATAGAAATTAGTGGATCTTAAGTATATATAAGCGGGTAGGCAATATTACCTAACAAATTAGTCTTTAGAGTTAATGATAAAAGTCCAACCCATAACATTAGGTAAGGTAGGAAAAAGCCTCAAACGAATGCTTCATTTCAATTTGATTAATAAGGAGTTGCTCTATCCTGATAGAGTTTAATTAGGTAGATCTTGGGTATATATGAGCGGATAGGTAATATAATCTAATAGGTTACTTTTTTGGGTTAATGACAAGCACCTGACCCATAACACTAAGAAAGGTAGAAAGAAGTCTCAAATGAATACTTCATTCCAATTTGATTAATGTAGAGTTACTTTATCCTGAGAGAGTTTAGATTTGTTGAAAAAATCTCGAATGAAAATGACTTTAATGCGATAAATAACATCTTATAAATAATTAAAGATTTTATTATTGGGAATATCTGGATAAAAAACTAGTTTTTTTTATTAAATACTTAAATTGGATAAAAAAAATTACATTAATAAAATATTTTTTAACCAACTCAGTAGAATAGTTTTTTTTATTAAATGCTTAAATGGGATAAAAAATTTACATTAATAAAATATTTTTTTAACCAACTCAATAGTGAATACGATCTCAAATATAGCTCTAATTATATAATAAAATAAAAACAATTTATTATATGAAATTGCTATCAGCATCATATGGAAAGATCTATGGTACCATATTTTTAAAATATCTTTAATAATTTTTGAAATATTAGGTCAATGCACATCCAATTGCTCAGATTAAATTTCAAATATGCATTAATTGTAGTGTGTTAATTAAGTATATTAGGTTGCAGTTGAGGCATTAAATATGCATTAATCTAACGGTTTAAAAATGATGTAAGATGTTGTGAGCTATGGGTCTTGCCCTATGAAAGAATTAGATTGAATTATATTTAGTGGTATTTGTTTGGTGTAGTATAAGATTGGATAAGAATTAAATATTTAAATTACTATTAATATAATAAAATTAATTTAATAATTATAAAATATAATGAATTTACAAATATTTTCCTTTTCAATTATTTTTTTTATTATTTATTACGCCATAAAGTATAGCATAAACTAATTCTAGAAGGAGAATGGGATTAACTATCCCCATGGTAGAGGAATTCTAACTTAACTCGAACCAAACCCTTCAAATTTGAAAATGCTTGCATTAATTATTGAACCAATAAAGTGGTTTAAATTATTACTGTTGTTATTGAATTATTTCATGAGGCGAGGGTTAATAATCTTATCACTCACTCAAGCAAAAAAAAAAAAAAAAGAAATAAAACTAATAATCCTAAAATAATTAAATCTTAAACTTTTATTCAACAAACATATCGTATTGTGTTATCTTCTAAAAGCTTTTGAAACACATAAACCAGACAGATAGGTGCAAGGGTGGACACGCCACATTTATTCGATCTCTCTTATGAGCATTTGAAAAAGCTGATTTACTAAGTATGTGAGAGGTAAGGGCATTAGACAGTTAAGTGCTATTATAAGTACAACAATGAATTCAATCCTTAGAATTATAGAAATAGTTATGGTACTCATAGTAGTCAAAACTTTGGGAATGAAGGAACTGGTGGACATGGAAATAGAGCTACTTACATAGTTTTGACGCCAGCCTAAAGTTTTTTACAATAACTCCATTTGTACTTTTATATTTTTGAATTCGAGCTCAAATGGGTAATATTTGAAAATAAGTTATTTATTTTTATAAGAAATTTTATTTAATTAAGATTCTTACATTTTTAAAATTAAGGTTGAATAAGAATTCTGTAACTTGTATAAAGGTTAAACTTTTTCATGCATAATTTAAACACATAATACAATACAGTTTTTCAGTTTTCTCTCTCAATTTATCTTGCTTTTATTCTTGCTTTCAACTCATAATTCACATTGTTTCTTGAACTTTATAACCTTATTGTTGAATTTTACTTGTTCTTCTCGTGAAGTACCCAAATTTTGTAGTTCATTTATTATTTTTCAACCCAAATTTAACTTGAACCTTACTCTTATCAATCAAATTTGACTTTGCCTTATTTGGTAAATTATAATCTCAATTCTTCGTGAGACTCTGAGGTGTCACATTAATTTAGTAGGGCACTAGATGTTTATGGACCCTATCCTCGAATTTGTACCCATAAACACATGACTATCCAATCATCATAAGAAGGACTAGCATATTTTTGGTACGTAGGTTCACTAATTGTATATCATCTCGCATACTATCTTTCTAATCTTAACAATAGTTTGAATATCTCTTATATTAATGAAGAATGCTTAGATTTCAATTTAAAAATTATTTGATACTAAAAAAAGCTATTATATGTACCCTCAATTGTAAAAAATTTAAGCATGTCTCTAAGTTTATAACTAATAATAATATTTTTATTGAATTTCACTTTAACTTGTACTTTGTAAAAGACAAAGAAGAAAATTTTATTATTGCAAGGTGTGGCTATGAAGGGTTGTATGTAAGGGTGGACAAAAAAAATTAGTAATTAAAAAATTGAATTGGATCGACTAGTTCGGTTCTATCTGATTGTTTTAACAAAAAATCAGTTCGATTTTTTTGAAAAACAAAACTGATCGGTCCAGTTTAGTTTTCTCTAAAACAAATTAAAAAAATTGAAAAAAATTAAAAAAATCAAATTAAAAAATAAAAAATTTATAATTTAAAATAAAAAATTGAATCGAACCGAACCGAAAAAAATTAGTTTCGATTTTATTTATCAAAAAACCAAACCGGATCCGTTTGGTTTCAGAAAAAACCGAACCGAACCGAACCATGCCTACCCCTAATTATATGAGCCGTTCTTAAGATTAAACTCTTACCTTGTAAATCTAAGAATCTTTATCACTTAGTTTTCTAATAAACGTCAACCAAAGTCAATTTTATCCTTATTTTCTTATGCATCTTATTATATATAGATAAGAGTCAGTGTGGTGCTTCTAACTTAATTTCTTTGTGTTTAGTAACTTAGAAATCGGAATCTTGTTGTAAGTCCTTTCTTGCTTAATCAAAATATTAGTCCTTGAATACCAGTACTAGTGACTAGAATTTGTGGCACCAAAGGCTTTAAGATTCAAGTAAAGGCTTTAAGATTCAAGTTCTCTGATTCTCAAAACTATATTCAAGCTTTGTAAACATTTAAATACTTGCAATAAGAATTGTAAACTTGATTTTTGCAATGCATATCAGTTAGTTAAAATGTGTGAGAGTCATTTTTCTTCTGGTACAATTAAATCTATCAAACCTTTATAATTGATCAATGCTGATATACGAGGGCCTACACCACTTGAAACTATAGATTGTTTTAAGTATAACATAAACTTTGTGGATGAATTCACTATATATAATTGGAGTTTTCCTTTAAAATTGAAATCAAAAGCTTTAAGTGTGTTTATTCAATTTTGGAAACAAGTGGAAAAGTAATTTAAGAAGTTTATCAAAGCTTTGGAATTAGACTAGGGAGTGGAGTTTAGATCCTTCACTAAATACTTGAAATACAATAGAATTGAGTTTGGAATTAATTGTCCTTATATACTCACCATTAAAATGGTGCTGTAGAAAGAAAACATAAACATATAGTGGAGACAAAAATCACTTTACTTGCACAAGAAAGATTTTCTCTTTCTTTATTGGTAAGCTTTTCATACGACTTCTTACCTTATTAATAGACTCTTATACTAGTTCTTCAATGTCAGTTGCCCTTTGTTAGACTATAATGCTCTTCTTGATTATCTCTTTCTTAACCTTTTAATTGTGCATATTTTCCTCTACTTAAACCTTATAATAAGAATAAGTTTAATTTCTACATTGAAAAATATGTGTTTATAGGATATTGATTCTTTGATAAATAAGAATCAAAATAGATTCTTTGAGAGATACATTAACTCGATTCAAATAGCATACATTAATTTTGATTAATATTATCGTCGTAACAATCAATGATGATATATCTGAATCTTAGCAGCAACAACATAAGCCTCTTTATCTACCTAAAACTAATATGGAAAGATAAAAGTAATTTAACAAAGGTTTTGTTGTGCAATAAGTATCAAATCTCTCTTGAAGGAAAGAACACAATTCTCTGCGTAACAAATCATTCCAACAGTTGGAATATCTCAAGGTCAAATCATTCAGAGATAAAGATGGAACCAAATTACCGAACTTATGTAATATGTTTCTTCTTATATTAGGCTTATATCTTGTATATAAATATGTACACCCTCTTTGTAAAAACTCAACCCAAGTAAATACAAATTTAACTTTTACAATTACCTTGGTTTCTTAAAACAACCATGCTCAGGAAGCCACTAATCCCAACTCTAAAACAATTCACTCTAGCTTTTCAAAACCATGAATAAAACTATGACAGTAAAAAGATAGAGAAACTAGGTGTAACACTGATCAAAATTAGGCTTATCTGGGTCAAAGAGGCGAAGGAAGGTTCAACAGCCAAGATAAAGGTGGACATTTTAATAATATTGAGAGAGAAATCCAAACAAAAAATCACAACAACTCCCAATTCAACACGAATTCAAACTCTTACTAGCCATCAAAACTCGCAATTCAACGACAACTAAAATCTTTGAAGCAAAGAAAAAATCGGGCATTATATGCTGTGATTACTTTACCCCAAGATCAAGCTTCAAAGATTCTTCAAGAACACGATCAATCCACACACGAAGTGAAAATACAAATAAAGAAACAAAAATTGAATGAAAACAGAACAAGAACACAGAAGATACGTGGTTCGGGTAAGCCCTATTCTACGGGAAATAACACTTTTGAATGGATTTATTGAATCATGATCAAAGTTTGATTACATCTATACGCATTAGAGATTAAGTTTCTCTCTCAACTCTATCTCTAATTCTCAGTGTATCTCTCTCAACTCAGCTTAGAAGTTCAGTTATTAATCAGCTTCAATCAGAGGGTTTGGGCTCTTTATAGCAGACCAAACTGCTCTCACGTATTTTTCATGCGATCACTTAATCCCTTAGGCCTGCACATGAGTTACACACTCTCTTTAACTGACATAACAACTTTTCGAACAGATTTTAAAAGCCAAATAATTCAGAAACTTCTTTCTCTCTTCCTGCTGGTGGATTTTTCAACATTCATTACAAATCTCCACCTTGGATCCAAAAATACCATTCTACAAGTGTCTTCCCATCTTCCAGAACTCCTTTCATGGGCTGAAAACACCAACAAAGCTTAAACTTGTTAGTTGGTATAAACTTAGTCAACATATCAACTAGATTACTAGTTGTGCTGACTTTTTCAAGCTTAATCCTCCCATTAACAATCTCATCACTAATGAAATAAGCTATTACATCAATGTGTTTTGTCCTTTTATGATACATCTAGTTCTTAATTAGATGTATGAAATTTTGTTGAAGTGAAAGCAATCAAACGAGTAAATATCCCAAGTATATAATGTAGAAACAAGCAACTAAGAATATAGATAGAGAAAAGTAGAAGAAACAATACACAGAATTTACGTAGTTTGACAACTTACTTACATCATCAGCGAATCAATATCACTCTCTTATTATTGAATTTTAAGGCACTCACAAAATATGCCTTTTACAAGAAAGACTCATAAATAAATTACTCTCTCTCTCGTAAATAAGGATTTTTTCTCACTAAGAATCACAAAGCATACTATGATCATAAAGATTTGTGTTTGATCACTAAAATGTGTTTACAAACCAATAGAGAGCCTTTATATAGGCTTTTGGATGATCTAGGTTTACCCTAAACGTGTGAGAGTCATTTTAGGGAGTCATGAAATAAGTGGGAGTCGAAATAAGCTGGATCAAAACGGGAAACAATTCCCCACGTTGGGTGCTGCGGCATTGAGACTTTCTCGCCTAGGCCTCTTGCGTTTTTGTCTCCTTTTGCATCCGTCTTCGATCTTTACATACCCAACGCACTTAGCTTGCTTTCTAAATTATATCCCGATGATTTTTAATATAAATCCCTCCTTGATTCAAAATTATTTACAAAGTATCTTGATCTTTCATCTCTGCATCTTCGGTCACCTTCATATAGTAGTAACTCCAGTTAAGTTCTTGCATAGGATGAACTTAATCAAGGGTAGTGGCTTAGTTAACATGTCAGCAGGATTTTTAAACGATGCTATCTTCGTTAGACTAACTTCACTAATTTGGACTATTTCTCGCATGTAATGGAGCCGCACATCAATGTGTTTAGACCTCTCATGAAACACTTGATGCTTGCTTAGGTTTCTGGAATATTCGGTTTGATAACCTGCTACTAATTCTTCTTCGGCTTCTGGTAAATCAAAAGGTAATCTCTCGCATTCCGCTAGGGAAGAAATTAGAAAAACGTATAGCTCTCTGGCTATCACAATACACATCGGTGTTCACATCTTCAACAGCCATTACCTTCGCCCATATACCTTTTAACCACACGGCCTCCTTAATAACTTCACCAACAGCTATACATTCTGCCTCTATGGTAAATAATGCAACCACATGTTATAGAGTTGATCTCTAATACATACTACACATAAACATTGTGAATACGTAACCTGTCAATGATCTTCTTTTGTCTAGATCACTTGCATAATCTGAGTCTACATATCCTTTTACCATTACACTATTATCCTCATCCCTTTCATACATCAACTAATGATTTGACGTCCCCTTGAGATATCTCAAAATTCATTTCACCACTAGCCAGTGATCCTTACCCAGATTTGCCATGTATCTACTCACCACACTTACAGCCTGTGCTATATTTGGTATTGTACAAACCATTGCATACATTATACTACCCACAACGCTTGCATACGGTACTTTGCTCATCTGCAGTTTCTTGTCTTCGGATGTTGCCGACTGTGCTGCTAAAAGTCTGAAATGCATAGCCAAAGGAGTAGAGATAACCTTTGCGTTAGACATACAAAACTTCTCTATAATTTTGAGTATATATTGCTATTGAGATAATAATATAACATCTCTTCTTTTTCTCACAATATCCATATCCAATATTCTCTTTACTGCTCCCAAATCCTTCATCTCAAACTTGCCACTTAACTGCTTCTTGAGTTTCTGTATTTCTTTCATGTTCTTACACGCAATCAATATATCATTGACGTATACAAGTAAATACATTATTCTACAACTTAAGTTCTTAAAGTACACACATCCGTCATACTTGCTCCTACTAAAGTCACAAGCTATCATAAACTCATCAAATATCTTATACCACGATCTAGGTAATTGTTTTAACCCATATAACGACTTTTTTTTTATCAAACAAGCATGATATTCTTTTTCAGGCTCCTCAAACCGTTGCGGCTATGCCATGTTTATTGTCTCTTCAAGCTTTCTATATAGGAAAGCTGTCTTTACATTCATCTGCTCTAGATGTAAATCAAAGTTTGCACATATGGCTGACAAAATCCTAATGGATGTGTGCTTGACGACTGGAGAGAATATCTCATGAAAGTCAACTTTCTCTCTCTGAATAAAATATTGTACAACTAACTTAGCCTTGAATCTTGTAAGCTCTATCCTCGGTATCCCCACATTCACCTTATACACCCACTTGCACCCAACTAGTTTTCCTTGAGGTCTCTCCACCAACTTCCAGGTATTATTCTTTTTAAGAGAACAAATCTTTTCTTCTATGGCCTGTTACTATTCTTTCTTGTTTTTACTATTCATAGCCTCACCATATGTTTTAGGCTCATCAAACTCAATAGTGTAAGTAAAATTAAAAGTGTGAGCAACTAAATCTACTTATGCATACCTGATTGGTGGGTTAATTATTCTACTTAGCCTATCTCTAGCTAGGTGGTACTCTTCAAGTTCCATCTCAAAAGTCCTAGTCTTTTCTTGGGTGGACTTGGAGGAACTCAACGGTGTTCTTGGTTCATTTTCAAAGATCTCTTTGTTGAAGTGTTGATCTAGGAGCATATCAGATTTACTCTCAGGCTGCACTTCAACTTTTATTAACTCGAGTATCGAGTCTTCCTTGGACATAGTTCTTCTTTCTCATCTTTTTTGGAGGCTTTCAATATGGTCGTCTAATAGAACGTCATGTCACGTCACGTCACGTCACGTCACGGCCTATAATACTCCTTGACATTGTTAACTCTCTACACCACACCTTGTATCCTTTCACTCTTTCGGGATACCCTATGAATACCCTTTCATAGCTCTAGGTTCCAATTTCCTCTTCTTAACATGCATAAAGACAGGGTAACCAAATATTATAAGGTGGTCATACCTAAGAGAGTTGCCAAACCATTTCTCTTTTAGTGTCTTAAAGTCAATTGCTGAGGAGAGAATTCTATTAATCAAATAAGCTACAGTCACTGTAGCTTTTTCCCAAAATATTTTGGATATTTTCGCATTAGTAAGCATGTATCTAACCTTTTCAAGTAGGGTCTTATTCATCCTCTCATTTATGTTATTCTGCTGTGGTGTTGATCTCACCGTTTTGATGCCTTGTAATCCTATGTTTGACACAAAACCCATTGATAGGTGTTTACGCTCAAAATGTAATGCGGCTATTGCAGTATAGATTGAGGTATTAATCCTACGAGAAAGTTTTTGGCAAAACAGGTTGGTGAAGTAAAATATTAAAGTAGTAACAAATGAGAAAATTAATTAATTGGTTTAAGTGGATGAGATAGAATTGTCTATGAATTGAGGAAAATGTCTTATGATGGTTTAAGTAAGGCTTCGAGAATCACAATTATGCTTTATAAATCTACTATATACTTTGATTCAATGTTTATAACTCAATTGACAGTTTTACATCTAAACAATCAATTAGAAGATATGTAAAATATAGCACATTTGATAACACGTGTATTTGATGTGACTAAACTCTTTGCAAACATTAACACAAATCATGTTCATTTATACAAGTTATCTAAGATTGATAATATATCATTTTAAAAATATTGCAGTAAAAGATCAACTTGAATATCAAACATTTATTGTATTTACATGTTATCCAAGATCGACAATATATCAATTGACAATATTGCAGTAAAAGATTAACATATAAAACAATGTAACCAATAACAATTATAATTCAACAAGAATCATATAAGAAAAGCATGACTGAAAATATATGAAACATGAGAATTATAACCTCTGGATTATAAAAAATAAAATAGATAAGAGTTTAAGCAAAACCAAACTTATAAACATTTTTAGTTCTTAACAACGAATCAAAGCATAGAAGTATATTTATTACACATAAAAGTTCATCTCTTAGCCTTGTCAAGAACTCTATCCTAGATTACAATACATATTAATGAGAAAACAATAAGATAGAATTATCTAATATTGCAAATGTCCTAAGAGTGGCCTTATATAGGCAATGAATGAAAAATGTGTCAAGTGTGACATCAATCTTCAATAATTTAGACCAATAACTCGTTCACCTATTTGCAGCACCTTTTTGATAATGTAAATGACTGATGTAGCTTTTGTAGCCAACATAAAAGTTGTATAATTTTGTCTTTTCTTTTCATGCAATTTGGATGAGTATCCAATGAGATATGGGCAACATTCCAAAGATACGTTAGATTTAGGCCAACAACTCTTTTACCCACTTGCAAGATAATTTGGTCCATGATAACGGCTGATTTGGATTTTACCATCAACATAAGCGTTGTTTATAATTAAGTTAGTATTTCATAGCTTCAAGAATTATACAAATTGGGTGCCTAATTTGTTAGATACAGTTTAAATACGTGAGTTGGGTCAAGCGAAGCAGAAGTTATAGCTCGACTCTATTGTATCTCAAATTTTGGCCCATAACATGTTGTATTTGGCTTTTTAACTGTTCTTTAAGTTTGTGTAAGATTGAGTTATGTTACTCTAGGTTCAAGAATTTATTCATTTTGATTTTTACATTGAGAGTTATTTCTATTTTACCTAAACCTGTGCAAATAACATTCATTAATCACAATTTAAGGAGAACACTTTATTTTAAGTTAAAAGTATAAAAATGCTAAAATTAGTAACATTAAATAGTGATTGAATCTCTTAACAAATATGTATTTTCATGTATTCATCACAGCCCTTAACCAGCTTATTGCTAGTCTCTAGCAATTTAAGCGTAAATAGAATATGCAAACCTACCTAAACATTTCAAACAAAAAGTCAGTTCAAGATCACTGTTGCTATTATAGTTTTTTCAATTATAACTTCTAAAAATTGTATGTGTGTGAATTAAGCCCTAACCATCTTACTACAAACCACAACAGATATAACCTTGAAATTATCTCCAAGTAAAAGCCTCAACTCTATATCCTCACAAATATATGATTGTTTAAAAGGTTAGGATTTCTCTCATAGAGTTGGAAAATAGTTAAGTACTCAAAAAAAAGTCAATTTTAAGGACAGACATACAAACTAACATTGATCCAAAGATAGAAAAATTAATTGTTTAAAAATCAATTATTTTTAATATACGCCAGCTTTAGAACTTCAATTGGCTTGTGAGAATAATACAAATATAACTTGGTGAGAAAACTGCTTTATAAAATATTTGTCTTCTAAAATTGAATAAAGACTTTATTAAACTGAATTGATTCTTCTTTTTTTTTTTCCTATTGTTTTGGTATTTTTCTTTTATATATATATATATATTATTGTTTTAAAGAATACAAGGAAACATTATAAAAGTTTCTCACCAAAATATTTTATACACAAACGCAACCAACTTATTCCTTAATTCAAATAATATCAATCTAAATAAAAATTAATCAATTCAAATGATCAATGAAGGTTTATAAGCTGTTTTCTCAACCTTTCCACTTACTCACAAACGATATATGAGATTAGAAAAATATATACTTAAACATAAGAATTCTCTTGGCTATATAAATGGAATCATCCATCTTACTACAAGGCTTAGTATTGTACTCAAAAATATTTTGGAAGTCATTCTTTAGTAACCTAAATAGAAACAGTGATTCAACCTAAACAATTTTGAAATCATACCTAGGCAGAAAAGTAAATTCCTTTATACAAAAATTACCAAGACTATAAGCAATAAACAACAATACATGAAACATAAAACAAAATAACAAAAAGTTAGTTAAAATACGTTTCAAAAATTAGAAATAAAACTCCTTACTCTGTCATTCTAATTTGACCTAGAATGCGTCTCAAGAGTTCTAGAATGAACTCTTTACTCTGTCATTTTAATCAAATGTCAAACCACAAATTTTTTTTTTTTAAAATGTAAAATGCAATTTATGTCTACTATCTTCCCCCAAACTAGATGAAACATTGTCCTCAGTATTTAAATAGAAAGAGATAAAGTATAGGAGACATTACCTGAAATGTCAGTTATTCGAAAGAAACAAACCTTAGAGACACTTAAGCAAATATAAACTAAAATGATGATGCTGATAAATAAATAAAACAAAGAAAAATTTACAAACCAAGTGTTAGATCCAATTTTCACTTGTTAAGGTCCACTGACCAATCGATTCGAGTTATTATTGGGTCAGGTTCGTAGGTAACTGCCTGTAATTTGTCAATCAATTCATCCGCATTGGAAGCAGAAATGAGGATCTGTCACGCCGAATGTGAAATAAAATTCTGTTCCACAGCTTGATCAAGAAAATAAAGTAACACAATCAAAATAGTTATTAACATTCAACAAACCTCTAGGTTTTCAGTGGATATTCAGCTAGGCCCAAGAAGCAATTTGAAAAATTTCTTCCAAGGTACCAAAACTACATGGTAAAATAATAAAAGCGTCTGCATTGTAAAGTATTCTAGCTATACGTTCATGCATGGATGAGACTCGTAATTCTTTCCCTATTATTTTCCCAATCAGGTTTTTCACAGATAAAACTGTAGAAATAATACCTAAAACTTTACTTTCTCCTAAATGTGTAGCTGTTGACACACACCCTATTAACCCAAGGCTATTCTCTCTATAAATCAAATAAATTTTTCTTGCAGCTAATGCTTTTCCTAGATTATGCATTTACAGATAGTTGTGATTGTGGCTCACATCTTCCTCTGGTTTTATGTCCAGTAATAGATTAAACGCCCTCTATGGGTCGGGGATAGGCTTCCCATCCAATTTTCTTATAAATTGACAAATAGAGTCTTTTAGAGTCAAATTTCAGAGACTATACCATTGATGTTCGTTTTTGAATTTATTCTATAAATCGAGAATTCATATTGCACGAGCCCACAGGGATGCGTCTCAACAGTCAATAGGATATCATCAAAAGACTCTTTACTCAGTCCATCCTTAATGAACTGAATTTTGTCTTCTCGATTTCCAGATGCAAATCCTAAAGAATGACAACTCCGATTATAATTTCATCGAGCATATTTATGACAGACTTGTAACGTCTTTGCTCGTTGTCTTTTGGCATAAGAGTTTTTCTCAAGATCAGACATAAAAGAAACAAAATCATTTGCAGACTCACCAGATAATCGAACCTTAGCTTCAATTAACCAACGAATATCTACAAGGATATTACTCAACATCAATAGCTTTAGTCTTTCACACCGTGCTTTGTAAATCTTAAGTAGAGCATTTTGAGACAATGAACGAAAACGTTTTTTAAGGTTGGCAAGAATGCGATCTATTTTGAAAGAAAGAAAAGAGATGAATGCAGAGTTTGAGGGACAGTTTTTAGAAAACTGAGAAATTGACTTTAATAGTTACGAAGTAACGTATCCGCCACTTGACCGAAAAATAAAATCACACTGAAGAAAAAAAATAAAAAGAATAAAATAAAGTAAAATAAAATGTGAAAGAAATTAAAAGCAAAAATAAAATTCAAAAGATAAAATATAGACAAAATAAAAAATATGGTACAGATAGATTGAACTTGATCAAGCATGATAGACAAGATCGACAAGAGGGATCTCGTCTAGGTACATAGAGTGGTCTACCTTTTCCACATAGCTTTTCAGCCGCTGTCCATTCACTTTAAAAGTTCGCCCATCAGTAGGGTCCTCGATTTCGACAACACCATTAAGAAAAACGTGCCTTACCATAAATGGACTAGTCCATCGAGATCTCAACTTTCTAAGGTATAAATGCAATCAAGAATCATAAAGATAGACCCGTTAATTTGGTTCGAAGTGTTTCCTTAAGATCTATTTGTCATGAGCTGCTTTCATTTTAGCTTTGTAAATTTTGGAGTTGTCATATGCATCATTTCGTAGCTCTTTTATTTCTGACAATTGTAACTTTCTCTAAAGACCTGCAGCACTCAAATCAAAGTTAAGGGCTTTGACAGCCAAATAAGCTTTATGCTATAGCTCAACAGGTAAATGGAAAGCTTTCCCATAAACAAGCTGGTATAAAGACATTCCTAAGATGGTTTTATATGCAGTGCGATATGCCCATAATGCATTAGAAAGGCATAGAGACCAATCTTTGTGATTCGAGTTAATCGTCTTTTCCAAAATCTATTTAACCTCTCTATTTGCTAGCTCGACTTATCCATTTATTTGTGGATGATATGTAGTGGAAACGTTATGAAGAACATCATATCTGTGCATTAAAGCTTCAAAAGAACGATTACAAAAATGTGTTCCTTGATCACTAATGATGACACGTGGCGTACCGTACCTAGATAACACATTTTCTTTTAAGAATTTTACCAGAGTTGTATTATCATTAGTACGACAAGCTATAGCCTCGACCCATTTTGATACATAGTCAACAGCTAGAAGGATGTAAAGGTAGCCAAAAGATAAGGGAAAATGACCCATAAAATCGATACCCTAACAATCAAATATATCAATAACAAGAATAGAATTAAGAGGCATCATATGTCTTCGAGATAAAGCACCTAACTTTTGACATCTTTCATAGAAACGATAAAAATTATTAGTGTCTTTAAACAAAGTGGGCTAGTAAAGACCACACTGTAAAATTTTCACAGCTGTCTTCTTCATAGAAAAATGACCACCACAAGCAGCACGATGGCAAAAATTTAAGACACTAGAAACTTCACTTTCAAGAATGCAATGTCTCATAATTTAGTTAGGACAGTATTTGAAAAGATATGATCGTCCCAATAAACATTATGTACCTCAACCAAGAACTTACGCTTATCTTGTGCACTCTAGTTAGATGGAAGTTCACCACAAACCAAATAATTTACGATATATGCATACCAAGGTATTTAGCTTATAGTAAAAAGATATTCATCAGAAAAATCATCTCGAATGGGTGGCAAATCAGTGATCAGCAACAATATTTTTAACGCCTTTCTTGTCTTTGATGGTTAGATTAAATTCCTGCAAAAGAGATCCACTTAATTATACAGGCTTTAGCATCCTTCTTAGAAAGAAGATATTTAAGGGCTGCGTGGTTAGTAAAAACAATAATAGGGGAACCAATCAAATAAGAACAGAATTTGTCTAAGGCAAAAACAACAGCTAGTAGTTCTTTTTCAGTAGTAGTGTAATTTGTTTGAGCATCATTCAAAGTACTACTAGCATAATAAATAACAAAGGATTTTCCCTCCCTTCGTTGCCCAAGAACTGCTCCTACAACATAATTACTTGCATCACACATAATTTTAAATGAGAGGTTCTAATTCGGTGATTGCATGATAGGAGCGGTGGTGAGTTTGACAATGAGTGTTCGGAATGCCTCCTCACACTCTTGTGTCTATATAAATTCTGCATCATTTAGCAAAAGGTTACACAATGGTTTAGATGTGGCAAAATTTTTTTATGTAAACCTCTATAAAAGTCAACGTGTCTAAGAAAAGATCGGACATCCTTTACCATTTTGGGTGTAGGTAATTTAGAGATTAATTCAATTTTGGCCTTGTCAACCTCTATCCTTCCTTTAGATACAATATGGCCCAAAATGATTCCTGAAGATGCCATGAAATGACATTTCTCCTAATTTAGCACAAGTCTTTTTTCTTCACTTCTACTTAAAAAAGCTTTCAAGTTAAGAAGGTATAAATCAAAAGAATTACCAAAAATAGTCAAATAATCCATAAAAACTTCCATGCATTTTTCAACCATATCAAGAAAATACTCAACATACAATGTTGAAAAGTAGCCGGTGCATTACATAATCCAAATGGCATTCTACAAAAAGTATAAGTACCAAAAGATCATGTAAAAGTTATTTTTTCTTGATCTTCTATAGCTATCTCAATCTGGTAATATCCTAAATACCCATCAAGAAAATAATAAAAAGAATGTCCAGCTGCACGTTCTAAAATTTAGTCGATAAAAAGCAATGGAAAATAGTCTTTCCTGGTGGTTGTGTTTAATTTTCTATAATCAATGGACATTCGCCAACCACTTACCACCCTAGTTGGTACAAGTACCCTATTCTCATTTTCTACAACAGTAACCCCAGATTTCTTAGACACTACTTGAGTTGGACTTACCTATTGACTATCAGAAATTGGGAAATTATACCCGCATCTAATAGGTATCACTTGGTCCTAAAAATACGTGTTTCAAACCTTAGGACAGTGAAGAAAGCTCAACTTATGGTGTCTCAAGGTTTGATGGTTTTGGTCTCTCACTCTCTCGTGGCAACTCTTCAAAGCGTGGCTGCCAAAATCGAGTCCTTTTATCCTGTGAGTCAAAAATACTAAACACATCAGTTGTTACATCAGGATAATACAATTCTTCAAAATCAAAATTGAGAAAGTTTTTCAAAGAATCAGAGCCATGATTTTTATAAGCTTCCTCATCTACAAGTTATCATATATGAATGATAGCATTCATCTTCTTCTCGTGGTTGTTTACTAATATTGAAAATGTTCACCTCAAGAGTCATATTCCTAAAAGATAATTTCATTAGACTATTTCTGCAATTAATAAGAGCGTTAGCAGTGGAAAAAAAAGGTCTCCCCAAAATAAGAGGAATTTTCGACTCCATATTAACAACAGAATGAGTATCTAAAACAAGAAAATCAACAGGGTAGTAAAATTTATCAATTTACAACAAAACATCATCTACAATTCCCCATGGTTTCTTTATTGATCGGTCAGCTAATTGTAGGACTACAGATATAGGTTTAATCTCACCAAATCCCAATTGCAAGTAAATAGAATAAGACATTAAATTTACACTTGCTCCTAAGTCTAACAAAGCTTGACCAAACTTATGTGTCCCAATTTGGCAGGAGATTGTGGGATATCCTGGGTCTTTATACTTTGGTGGTATTTTTTGTTCAATCACTACACTTACCTGTTCTGCTAAAAATGCAGTTTTCTTTACATGGTGTTTTTTTTTATAGTGCATAGATTCTGGATGACTTTGGCATAAGTTGGAACCTGCTTAATCAAATGCAACAAGGGAAGATTAATCTTAACTTGTTTCAAATGTTCCAAAATCTCACATTGAAATTTTGAATTTTTTAACTTATTTTCGGGCTCTTTTTTAATTGTGGCCTCTTTTTCAATGAGGGTGTCTTTACTACTTATCGATGTGTTAGTTGGAGAAGTAGGCTCACTCACAATCTTACCACTTAAAGTAGTAATGGCATTGACTTCTTTGAGATTTTAGCATCAGAAGTAGAAGCTTGTGCCATGAATTGTCCTTTTAGATTGGATTGAGGTTGAGATGGAAACTTACCTCGCTCTTGTACAGTTAAGGCACTGGTTAACTTTGTGATTTGACTCTTGATTTCTTTGTTTTCATCTATCACCTGTGCAAGAACTATTTCAAATTTTTTATTAGTCCTACTTTGTGCCTCTATAAATGCTTGTAATGTATCCTCTAAAAGACTCCTAGTTGATCGTGCATTATATTAAGGTGTAACATAAGACTTGGGTGCTTGTTGTTCTTATTTTCAATGACTGTTGGCTTGTTGGTCAGATTTCCAAATAAAGTTTGGGTGGTTTCTCCAGCTATGATTATAGGTTTTAGAGTAGGGTGAATAAGGCTTCTTGTACATCCCTAGGGCATTACATTATTCCTCACATATCCCTCTCATCTCACTATAAGTGTGGCAATCCTGAGCTAAGTGTTCCATTCCTTTACATACAAAACAGACATCACGTGACTCAACCTTAGCAACTGTGTGGGTGACCCTTCTATCTTTAGTTTTCAAGGCCTCTAACTCCCTAGTTAAGACCTCCAATTGAGCTTTGAGGTTATCCTCTTCCTTAAGATAGAAAACTCTACTAGGTCGTGACCTATTTATGCTTTCAATCATATTAGGTCTAGTCCATGTATGGGCTTTTTCGAGTAAGTCATTAAAGAATTCTATGGCTTTCTCTGAATGTTTGTGAAGAAACTCTCCATTACACATCATCTCAACAAATTGATGCTCTCTAATTGTGAGTCTCTCATAAAAATAGTTAACCAAGTGCCAATTTTTATACCCATAGTGAAGGCACAGATTTAGTAACTCTTTAAACCTTTCCCATGCTTGATATAATGTTTGACTGTCTTTTTGAGAGAATAAAAAAATTTGTTTTTTCAAGCCATTAGTTTTGTGTTATAGAAAGTATTTATTAAAAAATGCTTGGGTCATTTCTGCCCAAATTCTTATAGACCTCGACCTCAAAGAATAAAACCAACTTTTTGCTTTGTCTTTCAACAAAAAATGAAAATATTTAAGCTTTGTCTATAGCTTTAGGTTGGCTATTGAAGGTGGCAATTACCTCTTCGAATTTCCTAACATGTACATAAGGATTTTCACTATCTAGACCATGAAAAGTGGGCAGAAGTGGTATCATTCCAGGTTTAAAATCCGAATGTGGTGTGTTAGGTAAAAATATAATGCATGATGGTGTGGCTGTGCGAGTAGGATGCAAGTAATCTTTTAGAGTCCTAACGGGGTTATCTTCGTGTTGGCTCATTGTGTTGGAATTACAAGATGAACTAGATGGTGAATTGTCTTTCCTTACAAATTGTGGTGATGGTTCTAGTTCTACTTCTCTCACGAATCTTCCTCGTTTGTCTCTAAGTTGATGCATACATCCTAACAATAATTTTTTTTTACTCTTTTTTTATATGAAAGAAATGCTCAAGAAAAATTAAGAAGTGAAATAAAACACAACAAGAAATAGAAATGAGTTAGGTGGTAAGATCAACCATAAAATATAAATACAATAAATGAACAAAAGATAATAAACTGTAAAGTACGATAAAAAATTACAATAAGTAAATAAAAGAAAAGAAAGTGTAATAAATAAAGAAAAATAAAATACAAAGTACAATAAATAAAGAAAAATAAAATACAAAGTACAATAAATAAAAAAAATAAAAAAAGTACAATAAATAAAAAAAGGTACAATAAGTAAATAAATAAAAAGTTAGACGGTAGAACCGGCTATTAAAATAAAATAAAAATACAACATATTAACTAAAGAAAATAAAGTACAATGAAAAAATAAAATAAAGTACAATAAAAAAAGTGCTATAAATAAATAAAAGAAAATAAAGTGCAATAAATAAATAAAATACAATAAATAAACTAAAGTGCAATAAATAAATAAAGTGCAATAAATAAAAAAATAAACTAAGTTAGGCGGTAGAATCAACCATTAAAATAAAATAAAATACGATAAATTAACTTAAAAAAAGTAAAGTGCAGTAATAAATAAAAGAAAAGAAAGTACAATAAATAAAAAAAAATAAAGTGCGAAGTACAATAAAAAAATAAATTAAGCTAGGCAATAAAAAAAGTCATTAAAATAATATAAAATATAACAAATTAACTAAACAAAATAAAATAAATTAGGTGGTAGAACCAAACATGAACAATAAAATAAATTACAAGGAAACAAAATTAAGATTTTACAAAGAAAAGAAAATGTATAAAGTATAATGCGGCTATCGTAGTATAGATTAAGGTGTTAAACCCATGAGGAAGCTTTTGGCTAAATAGATTGGTGAAGTAAAATATTAAAGCAGTAGCAAATAAGAAAATTAATTAATTGATTTAAGTGGATGAAATAGAATTGTCTATGAATTGAGGAAAATATCTTATGATGGTTTAAGTAAGGCTTCGAGAATCACAATTATACTTTATAAATCTACTATATACTTTGATTCAATGTTTATAACTCAATTGACAGTTTTACATCTAAACAATCAATTAGAAGATATGTAAAATATAGCACATTTGATAACACGTGTATTTGATGTGACTAAACTCTTTGCAAACATTAACACAAATCATGTTCATTTATACAAGTTATCTAAGATCGATAATATATCATTTTGACAATATTGCAGTAAAAGATCAACTTGAATATCAAATATTTATTGTCTTTATATGTTATCCAAGATTGACAATATACCAACTGACAATATTGCGGTAAAAGATTAACATATAAAATAATGTAATCAATAACAATTATAATTCAACAAGAATCACATAAGAAAAGTATAATTGAAAATATATGAGACATAAGAATTATAACCTCTAGATTATAAAAAATAAAATAGATAAGAGTTTAAGCAAAACCAAACTTATAAACATTTGTAACTCTTAACAATGAATCAAAGCATAGAAGTAGATTTATTACACATAAAAGTTCATCTCTTAGCCTTGTCAAGAACTCTAGCCTAGATTACTGATGCGATATTTCTATATCATAAATTAAGTGCAAGTATACACTATCGTATGCAAGTAATAAAGAGACTAAATAAGTCGGATGTCGAACCCACAGGGATAATGTTTTCTTTTTAACCAATTACTAAAATTATATCTTCCTAATAATTATTCAGATAAATAAAAACCTAAGAATGAATGTAGAAAATATAAAAGTAAAAACACAACGCAAAGAGAATAAGAAGATAGCAATGTAGAGAAAACCTAGGATTAATATTATCCCTCAATATGCTTTTTAATGATTAACCCTCTAATATTTAACTCACTTAGTCTTTATTATTGATCAAGATACTAATGTATTCACAAGCCTCTTCCAAGGTCATGCAAGTATACCCTAATTTACCAAATACCTATATTCCTATGGTACTTGTAATAAATTAAGATTCATTAAGATTAGGTCTTATTGATCATACATGCCAATTAGGTATATTCCTATCCTAAATTGAAACTTGCATATGCAACATTTAATGTTACTCTACAATCATGCATCAAATTACCTAGGTCTAAATATTATGATTCCTCTTCCGAGTTTATCAATAATATTACCAATTCATTCACCATATATTGGCCAGATATATTGCAGCATTAAACACAAGTAATTTAAATAATAAAGGACTAAGTTTATTAAATATTAAAAGATATGACAATTAAGCACACATATTGAGTTCAAATATTAACCCTAGAAAACAAGTTAGCTCATGGCTACAAGAGAACAGCAGTAAAAATAATTATAAATCATGATACAATTATTAGCAAACCGATATAGACGTCGAATTGCTCTTAATTGCGCTGCCTAGGAACTCTTGATGCCGAAGAACGTCTTGTATCTCTCTCTAAAGTTGCTTCAATTAAGCTCCTATTGCTCTCCAAGACTTGTGCTCTATATTCTTGGTGCTCTTGGGTCGTCTTGGATTCATTTTTTGAAGGTTGGGAACGAGTGGCTTATTATAGGGATTGATATGAGCTTGAAAATCTCAATTCTCATCGGACTAGGACTCGCACTACTGCTGGCGCGCTATGCATCTGTCGCTGGGGCGACGAGTGAAAAAGCTATTACCGCTGGAGCGGTGGGATTTTGGCGCTGGGGCGCTGCATGAAAACGGCTTCACCGCTAGCGCGGTAACTGTCTGGCGCTGGGGCGCTATACGCGACTTAAGCAGGTCATTTTTCTTATTTCGATCACTATTTCCGCGCTGGGGCGAAAATCCTTGTGGCGCTGGGGCGATGGACACATACTTTGAAAACTTTGCATTTTAGTCCCTGTTTTTGTTCAAGTCCCTATAAATAACAATAATGCACATAAATAGCCATCTATTCTCATAAAATCATAAAATATCAATAATAAAACATGAGAAAATATATGACAAATTTGCCCTTATCAATTACAATACATGTTAATGAGAAAACAAATAAGAGAGAATTATCTAATATTGAAAACGTCCTAAGAGTGCCTTTATACAGACAATGAGTGGAAAATATGTCAAGTGTGACATCAATTTTCAATAATTTAGGCCAACAATGCGTTTACCCGCTTGCAGCACCTTTTTGATAATGTAAATGACTGATGTAACTTTTTTGGCCAACATAAAAGTTGTAGAATTGTGTCTCTTCTTTCAATAGGCACCTATTTCATGCAATTTGGATGAGTATCCGATGAGATATGGGCAACATTCTAAAGATATGTCAGATTTAGGCCAACAACCCTTTTACCCACTTGCAAGATAATTTGGTCCATGATAACGGCTGATTTGGACTTTACCATAAACATAAAAGTTATTGATAATTAAGTCAGTATTTTGTAACGTCAAGAATTATACAAATTTGGTACGTATGTTGTGAGATACGGTCCAATTACTTAAGTTGGGTCAAGGTGACCGAAAGTTGTAGCCCGATTCTATTATATCTCAAAGTTTGGCCCATAACATGTTGAATTTGACTTTTCAACTGTTCTTTAAGTTTGTGTAAGATAAAATCATGTTACGCCAGGTTTAATAATTTCTTTATTTCAATTTCTGCATTGAGAGTTATGTCCATTTTACCTAAACCTATGCAAATAACATTCATTAATCACAATTTAAGGAGAATACTTTATTTCAAGTTAAAAGTACAAAAATGCTAAAATTAGTGATATTAAATGGTGACTGAACCTCTTAATAAATATGCATTTTTATATATTCATCAATAAGTCGTAATAGCACTAGTATGATTTGTACCCAACTTTCGTATTTTGCTATAAATCATAAATATTTGACTATTAATTATTTTTTCTAATCATAAATAGATGTATGACGGAAAATGCGACGCATAGAAATAAATGGAAGGTGAATCATAAAATGTTACCCTCAAAATACAAAAGCAATACTAGAGCTGGGCGTCGTAGTGCCCAGGTCAGTAGCTGAGTGCCGCGGCGCCCTTGCGACATATAAAAGCCCTCCCAACTCTTCTATTTCGACTTAGATTCGAAGCCCCTCGCTCTTAGGGTTTCTCATACCAATAAAAACACTCTTTTGAGGTCAAATATACAGACTTGAAGAAGCAAAAACGTAAAGAATAAATTCACAACACAAATCAAAGATCAAAGCTAAGAAATCAAGATTCAAGTAAAGATTGAGAGAAAAGAAACCCAAGACTTCTTCTTGATTTGTTTTTCTTCTCTTTTATTATTATTATGTTCTTGTTCTTGTCATTCTTCATAAATTGGCTTGATACTTTTTGTTTTGTGATGAGCTAAACTTGTTATTCAAGGGTTAGACTATATTAACCTAGTATGTAGTTGGATTTCATTGATTCTTAGTTTATGAACTTAGTTATTATAATTGATTCATTCTATCTTGTTTTTATTGCTTTCATTATATTTGGCCAATATTATGAATGATTGAGGAACCATGATGAACTTTACAAAGTGATTCATATGTTTAGCCTAGGATAGTTTGATGCATGATCATATGGTAACAACTATAAATTCTATCTAGAATAGACATATACCTAGGTGACATGTATGGTCTAATTTAGAATTGATCTTAATGTATTACATTCTGATTTGATTACTATAGACATATAGGTGATTGTTAGAATGTGTAATATAGTCACTTGACCATCAACAGAGGCTTGTGATGAGATTAGTGTCTAAGCCAATCAATTCGTATTAAGGGATTAAATAAGTGATTAATGAGTCTAATGAAATAATAGGGAAAAAGTCAAAACCCTAAATGATATTTATTTATGAATTCTTACTCTTTGCTTTTATTTAGTTTAATTGATAGAGTTAGATTAGTTAATCAATTTTCAAATTGTGATTTTTTGAATAAAAGTTGAGTAGGAATAATTTTAGTACTTGATTAGGGTGGGAGTCATTTTAGGGAGTACTGAAACAAGTGGGAGTCGAAATAAGCCGAATCAAAATGTGAAACAATTCCCTGTGTTGGGACTTTTTCGCCTGGGCGTCGCAGAGCTGGGTACTTGGCACCGTTGTGCTCAAGTTCTATTTTTGGTGTTGCAGTGCCCATAACTTGGAGTTGTAGAGCCCATGCTTAGGCACCGCCTCTTGCCTTTTCGCCTCTTTTCGCGTCTGTCTTTAATCCTCGAGTACCCAACGCACTTGGCTTGCTCTCCAAATCATATGTCAATGATTTTTAATCAACTTTCTCACATACTTTATGAATCATAAACACTTGTACACACTTTTACTCCAGCTCTAATTCTGTTACCAAGCTTTTTAACGAGATGGCTTTTTTTACTACTTCTATTGCTATAATATATCTAGCCTCTGTTGATAGTGTTATAATATGGTACAGAGAGGCTTTCTAATTTACCAAACATTTATTCAAAGTAAACAAATACTCTATAAAAGACTTTATTCTGCCCAAATCCCAACAAAATCAAAATCAACAAAGCCTTGTACTTTTTGTGTTTTTTTCTTAACACCTTTATAAAATAGACCAAGCCCTATTAAACCATTGACGTATCTCAAAATACATTTAACGGCTTGTTAATAGTGTTTGCCTAATTTTTCCATGAACTTACTGACTACACTCATAGCATCTAAGTTGTGAGGTCAAGCGCATACAATGGCATATATAAGAGATCTTATAACACTTACTTATGAAACCTTCTCCTTGGATGTTGCTTCTTTTTCTATTGATGGTGACTGATCACTAGACAACTTGAAGTGTGCTGTTAATGGAGTCTCGAAAGTTTTGGCAGTATTTATTTCAAAAGTAGTTAATAACTTGTTTATATATTTCTCTTGTGTCAGAAATATATACTTGGCAGTTCTATTTCTTTTGATCATTATTCCAAGGATCTTTTTAGATGCTTAAGATCCTTCATGTCAAATCTATTACTTAATCTATTCTACAATTTCAGCCTTGTTATGACATGCTACCAATATATCATCTGTATACAACAGTAAGTAGATAGCTTTACTTTGATTCAAACACTTAAAGTAACATACAGCTATCGTGAAAACTTCTACTAAAACCATTCTATATTATAAAGATATTAAATCTCTTATACCACTGCCTAGAAGACTATTTGAGTCTATAGAGAGACTTTTTTAACAAGCATACCTAATCTTCATTCCCTTGAGCCTTGCATTTTTGTGGCTAACTCATATAGATCTCTTTATGAAGCTCTCCATGTTAAAAGGTTTTCTTCACATCTAATTGCTTTATTCTTGAATAAACCATCATTTTCCATCCTGACATAGCCAAAATCTCTACTGATGTAGGATGTGAAGAAATTACCATTTGAAGTAACATGAAATAAAGCACCCGAATTAATTACCCAATCACTTGTATGACATATGAGATTTATGGAGTTTACAGTATAAACAATAGTCATATCCTCATCAGCAACAGCTACACTACTCACTTATTTATTTTTATATGATTCACCTATTTCTTTAACATGTTCTATTTTCTTATTCTACACTCTCTCTTTATATGACCCATTTTATTACAATGGTAACACTTGACATTTTTTCGTTGAGATTTAGATCTTCTTTTATAGTTGTCATTATTAGAACTTTTACTTTGGCTTCTTCTTCGTCTTTTATGCTTCTCTATAATAAGTGCTTCTATCTTAGAGGAACTCATGCCTGCATTTTTTCTTTTGGCTTCTTTATTTGTATTCTGTCCTTAACCATCTCCATGGTTAGCTTTCTATTTGGCACAGAATTGTTTGCTGATACCACAAATATCTCCCAACTATCCGGTAAAGAACTAAGCAATAACAATGCATATAACTCATCATCTAGTAAAATATTCATAGTTGTCAACTAATTCATTAGGCCTTGAAACTCACCGGTGTGCTCAGTTATACTACGCCGTTCATTGTATTTTAAATTTACTAGTCTCTTTATTAAATTGGCTTTATTTTGTGGTATAGGCTACTCATAAATAGACTCCAATTTTCTCCATATAATATCAGCCTTGGTCTCATTTGCCACATAATGAAACACACTCTAATCTATCCATTGCATAATAGTGCCAACACATTTTCTTTGTAATTAGTTTCACTCCTTATCACTCATTTTTTCGGATTTTGCAGTATCCCCTTCAATGGGTTTATGTAGGTCTTTTACAAAAAGTAAACCCTCTATTTTGGACTTCTATATATCATAATTCTATGCCTTCAATTTAATCATGTATGCAGAATTTTCATCCATTTCAATCAACACAAATTAAACACTGCATAACCTAGCGAGCTCTAATACCACTTTGTTAGGAAAGATCATAAAATACTACACATTAAAAATATTTTTTTTCCTACTTTGTGTTATTAAAATTGGCAGTGTATCACCACAATTAGTAAAATAATACTACCACAAATTATAAGTCACAATCAATCACAATGAACACTAAATTTTTAAGTGAAAAATTCAATTAAAAAAAAACTACTGGACCATAGTCCGATATCAACACTCCCACTATGTAATAATAATAGGATTATAACAATATCCTGTCTTAATTTATACTAGAGGCTCACTACAACATTAAGAACATTAATCTTGGCTCAACAATAATAAATCTAAAAATAAATCTTCTTAAATGTAAATTTACTAGATTCTACAAAATGAGAGGTTAAATAAAAAATCAAAATCGATAAAAGTGTAAAGCAAGATGTTGGAAACTCACCTTCAAAATTTGAGTAAAAACAAAGCTCAAATCACCGTCTAATCATCAAAGAAAAATTTGAAATCCTAACTCCATTTTTTTTCTTCTTTTCTCAGCCTTCTCTCTTTTTTGTTTTTACACACTGCCAAATTGCTTCTTCTCCGCCAAAATGAATTAAACATAAATAGTGGTACTGTACACTTATGACAAATTTCATTCAGTCTACTTAATGACTAATTTTATATAAGTCTATAATTTTTGTAAAATTATAAATTAGCTCCTGAACCCACATGATAAGAACTCCACCAACACGTTAAACCCTTAAAAGAATACACATTAACCATTTTGATGATCTTGGTACCTTAAAAAATCTCGAGCTTCTATTTGGAACCATATTGGTGTCTAAAACTAAATAAAATAAAATTGATCCTAAAATTCTAATAAAATAACTCTTATCCCATATCCAAACATCTATTATTCCCTTATTTAAATAGTCATTCTATAAATCCTAATTTTTCTTTTCTTTCTATTTCTCAAACCCTGAATTTCAAATTTTTTTAATCGAATTCTCATTCCCAAAATTTCAAATTTTTCCAAACACCTCTTGGCTTCTTATGACAATAGAGAAAATAATCCAATTTTGTGACGGTTGTAGCGTAGGCAGCATTTTTGGCTTTTTGATCTTACTACCTCAAAAAATCTCAAGCTTATGTTTGCAACCATATTGGTGTTTAAAAACTAAATAAAATAATATTTATCTTGGAATTTTAAGTGCTCAAATGAAAAACAAAGAATGGAAAGATGGGGTATCGTAGTTTCAGGGCATTAAAATTTATTTTTAGAAAAGTTAATAAAATTGACTTTCCGAAGAATCTCAATAAAATATATCTAGGAATTATTTGCCAGAATAAGAAAAAGGCCTGCCAATTAGTGTATAGCAGCCGTGATCATCAACCTATAAGAAATTTGATGATGTAAGCTGTAGTAACCACTTATCCACAACTAGTAAGAATAAATATTTATATATATATATATATATTTTATTTGTATGTGGGTGATACTTGATTTATGTATTGTTATTAGTAGTGTTTTTATAGATTAAAGACCTACTATGAGTATTGGGTTTATTTGCAAGACTTTACATTTATTTTAATGACCAAATTGTAATACTTTAAAAGTTTTGAGGGCTAATTCGTAAATACTATAAATTAGCCTCTTAGTATAAAATACACATTTGAAACCCTAATTCACTCATTTTGATCGAGCCACCTCTTTTAGAGTGAGAAAAGAGAGAAAGAAAGGGGAGAGAAAGAGAAGAAGAAAGTTGGAATTTAAGCTTTAAGAGGTATATTATAACCATTTCTTAGTTTCTTGGTGTTAATTTAGTTAATTCCTTTAAGTTTTGATTTTTAAAAATATGTACAATTGAGGATTTGATGTGAATTTTGTAAGATATTGTAAGAATTGATGATGATTTATGTAGATAGCTTGATAAATCATTATGAATTGCAGAATTTCTTCTTGATAGTCTTTGATCTAAATATTTTATAAATTGTTGTACTCTGATTCTAGTTTTGGATTTTGATTATATGAAATTAAACATGTTTAGAATCATTTGAGACTTTGAATCGATTGAAAATTTCAAAAATTGAATTTGTAGTAAATTTACCAAAATGACCCTGAAATTCTGAAAATTTCCTGTGTTAACTATGATATAGTGACAAATACTTTTTCATCTACTAAATGATCTTAAAAAATTACTAATTTATGGAATATGATAATTTTATATGTCTAATATGATATACTCATAATTACGAATTTAGATCAATGTGGTTAAATTGTTATGATTTTCTAAAGCGTGTCAGTTCATTGCAGTATTTGAATAACAGATTTTTAAAGCTATAGAATAAATAGTTTTAAAATACTTTTGGTAGTGATTTTGAAGTGAAATATTTATCATGGATTGATATATGTGTCAAGAGTAATTTTGTGGTATTTTTATAAATTTTGAGTTAGTATATGATTTTATAAAATTGGGATATTAAATACTGTTCAGTAAATATCTTGATCTTGTTAGGATAATAGTTTAGATTTGATGGTGTTTATGGAATGGATTGTGTAGGAATTATGATATAATATTCATATATAAAAAGGATATATGAGTCAAGAATGATATATTCTGATTTTGGAGTAATTAGACATCATTTGATGTATAGAAAATGTTTGTTAAGTGTAAGTGGTCAGAATGACAAGTTTTGAGAAACCAAGTAATTAGACCAATTCGATGTGCTAAGTGCAAAATGTATAATTTGTAAGCTATTTAAAGTGTTTTGTGTGAATGTTAAGGCTTATGAAAGGATTAATCTCTATTGATAGGTTAAGGAGAATTAAACCTTGTACCCGAAAGTGTTAAGAGGTAAGTATACTAGACTTTTACTGAAATCACAATAAGCATAGTAATTGTCTATGTATGATTTTGTAAATGTGCTTAAAAATAAGTTTATGTTATGCCAAAGTATATTTGATATGAAATGTTAAAGACATATATTTATGAATGTGAGCATTGACATTGAGCATGAACATACATGTGTTTATAAAAGTGAGCTTTCAAAATGAAATGTGTTTAACAAAGAAAGCTTTTGAAGTGAAAAATGTCCACGAGAAATATTTTGTGTTTTGAGGATGCTTGAACTCACTATTGACTTAGTAGGCATTTTATGTGATTTATGGGGCTTTTATGTCTGGTCTTTCTTTTAGGATTTGTATATGTTATATGTTTCATATGTAGGGAAGATCCCATTGGTACCTAAAGGAAGAGTGAGTCATCACATTCGTGTGGTGGCATATTGGTGCATGTAAGAGGACTCACCGATAATCAAGGTGAGGGTTTGACTTTTACCTTCTGGCATAAGCATTATATATGTGTAATTTAAAACCTCACTTATACTATTCCTCTCATATGGTATATCACCTACGAGTGACATTTGTCTAATTATGTGATATGTGATATGGAAGTCCTACTAAGTAGCAGTTGAGTGATAGTATTCCTATTATATGTTTTGAAAGAATGTGTAAGCGCTTACCTGACATGTGATTTGATACAATTATGATTTTGATCTATCACAGCATATCATACACATGCATTGTGTACATATATGTATTTTTATTTTGATATATGAAAAACTAGTATGTTTACTGAGTTTTATACTCATTATAGTTTATGATGATTTCAGGTAAATAAGGTACATGTGTGCTTATGAGATTTGGCAAGGCTTCTACTGTTCCTTGGGTTCTCTAAGTTGATAAGTTGCTGAGTGTTTCATTTGAGGACATATGGTTTAAGATATTTAATTTGTCTCTCTGGAATAAATACTTATATATTATTTTATTGAGTGTGGTTATAGATTGATTTTAATTAAGAATTTGCAATGAATATATTCTGAGCTTCCAGTAATAAAGTTGCTATTGGTGACGTAGTAGAGTGTTAATCTCTGAGAAAACTCTGCATATCTCCGGTTTACTAATTACCCAATCATAATTCAATTGTTGTAATTCTAAAAAATTAAAATGAATGTTTAAATATTGTCAATAAATATTTATGTTTATATTTTAGGTTATGGGTTGATTTTAGTGTTGAACTTACTAGCAACCTGTTAAGAATTCCTATGTTGAATTAAAATTTGAAATTTTATACAATATTATTTATGAGCGCAAATTATTGAATGAATGTAAGTTATGTCGTGTATAAAATCTTTTGAGTCTAGGACGTGACACAAACATACATAATAGGTAGACATTATGTAAAGTAATGCTCAAATATAGGTCTTGTAAAGCAAAGGTTGACAAGATATGGCATATCATACTTTCAATGTTTTTTAAAAAAAATCCAATCTTGTTTAAACTTAACTTTCATTTTAAGACCATATAAAGAGTTAATAAAATTCACTTTGTGAAATACTTCAGTTAAATATATCTGATTATTTTTTAGATATGAAAATGGGCATTAGTGTCGAGTAGTCCATTTTTTTTTCTCTTTTTTTAAAACAAATTGTTTAAGTTCTGTAGTGTGTTATCATCAACTTATATGAATTTAATGACCGAAACAAGAAGTGGAACTTATGTAGATTCTACTAAAAGTTAGAATCCACAAAAATCATCTTAATGATCAACCACCGGATCAAACATGCCTATGAACACTTTGTTGTTTAACTTTTTTGATTTATGGATATTGTCATAAATATTTTTAAAATATGGCTTAATTTTAATAATATCTATTAGTTTAAAAAATGTACATTAATGCCCCTTGTTAAAAAATATTCTATTAAAATTAATAGAAAAAGAATAATATTATCATTTTAGTATTGTATTTAACTTTATTCTTTATTTATTAACTATATAACCTATATTAGTGTCCAAACATTCTTTATCTTGATATCTACACATCTTTTATCTTTATGTTCAAACATCCTTTATCCTCGTATCCAAACAGTTATTCTATAAACTATAAATTTTCTTCTTTTTTTTTATTTTTAAATCCCTAAATTTTAAAATTTTTTCTCAAACTCTGAATCTCTAAATCTCTAAAATTTAGATTTTTTCAATTACCTCTTATTACTTAAAAAGTAATCCAATTTTGTGGCGATAGTAGTATAGGCAAATTTTTGGCTTTTTGAATTAATTTATTTTGTTGACTAAAGAGAAGAGTAGAGAGGAGAATAGAAGAGGAGTTGTGTGTTTGTTTAATATTGAGATAGGACGATGTCATTGCAGATAGTCACGAGGAGACTCAAAATGGTTACATATCAGATAGATAGATAGTCACGAGTGTTAAGGTTGGTGGCACACCAAGATTGAAGAAAGAAATGGTTGGTGGCACACCAAGATTGAAGACACCATGTTTGAAGAAAGAAATAGTTGGTAGCCTAAATTGTTGAATTAAATGGTCAATGTTTTAATACTAAAGAAGATGTGTTCAATTGAAACACTACCACTTCCTCCTATAAATAGAGGAGCTTCATTAGTTCAAGAAATCATCCCAAAAATATTGAAAGCAATTGTTGTAGTATTTTTTTCTTTGAGTTGTTTCTCCTATTTATAAGAGAGAGTTGAATTGTTCTCTCCTTGTAATTAGAGAGTTGTTGCAATCCAATTTTCATAGTGAAAATCCCCTATACTTGCCTCGTGGTTTTTTCCTCAATTTTTTTTAAGGGTTTTCCACATAAAATCTATGTCATTCATTTTCATTTAATTTCTCATCTCTATTTTTAATTAAGATACTGCTTCAACCTACAATTCTACATAATAAGTGGTATCAGAGTCTCAAGGTTTCAAGTGAAGGTATATCGTTCATGGATATTATTCAGAGGAGTGTAACTGTTCACATATATGAAACTGTTCACGCATACGATACTATTAACAGTGAAATAGTGGGAGCCGGTTCAAGTGAGAAATAGATTGTAGTCAATCAATATGACGACAAAGTACGAGATAGAGAAGTTCAACAGGAATAATTTCTCGATGTGGAAGATGAGAATGATGGTAATATTAAGAAAGGACCATTGTCTGGCAGTAATTGCTGATAGACCGGTAAGTATAACTAATGAAAAATGGGAAGAGATAGAGGGAGATGCTATTGCCAACTTGCATTTGGGATTAGTAGATGAAGTTCTATCAAGCATAGCAGAGAAAAAGACAGTGAATGAGATATGGGATACTCTGACAACATTGTATGAGGTAAAGTCTCTTCACAATAAGATCTTTTTGAAAAGAAAACTCTACACCCTACGGATGTCAGAATCTACGATGGTAACTAATCATATCAACACTCTCAATACTTTATTTTCTCAACTTTCTACTTTGGGTTACAATATTGGACAAAATGAACGTGCTGAGATTCTACTCCCAAGTCTTCCAAATTTATATGATCATCTAATCATCAGGTTAACCAAAACTTCTTAACGGACTATCTAGTATTCAAAGATGTTACAGCCTCTGTTTTTAAAGAACAAAGCAGGCTTAAAAACAAGGAAGATAGAGCAACTAATTTGTAGTAAGTAGAGGCTTTACTGATGACTAGAGGTAGATCAATGGAGCATGACTTCAGTGGGAGTCACAGACATGGAAAATCAAGTCAAAGAGTAAGAAGAATATCAAGTACTACAATTGTGGCAAGAAAGGGCATTTCAAAAGTGAGTGTCGATATAAGAAAAGTGTAGAAAAGACCACTGAGCCACCAAAATCTCAGGGTTGTGTTGCAAGTACTTTTGATGATGGCAGCGTCCTATACAGCGAGGCAACAACTATTCCCAAAGATAAAAAGAAGCTCACTAATGTTTGGATAATGGATTCGGGAGCAACATGGCATATGACCTATTGTCGAGATTGGTTTCACAATTATAAATCTATCTGTAGTAACTAGTATCCACAACCGGTAAGAATATGTATTTATATATATATATACATATTTTATTTGTATATGGGTGATACTTGATTTATGTATTGTTATTAGTAGTGTTTGTATAGGTTAAGGACATACGATTAGTATTGAGTTTATTTGCAAGACTTTACATTTATTTTAGGGACTAAATTATAATACTTTAAAAGTTTTGGGGACTAATTCATAAATACTAGAAATTAACCTCTTAGTATGAAACCCTAATTCACTTCTTTTGGTCGAGCTACCTCTTTAATAGTGAGAAAAGAGAGAAAGAAAGGAGAGAGAAAGAGAAGAAGAAAGTTAGAATTTAAGCTTTAAGAGGTATATTATAACTATTTGTTAGTTTTTTGGTGTTAAATTAGTTAATTCCTTAAAGTTTTGATTTCTGGAAATATGTACAATTGAAGATTTGATATGTATTTCGTAAGATATTGTGAGAATTGATGATGAACTATGTAGATAGCTTGATAAATCATGATGAATTACAAAATTTCTACTTGATAGTCTCTTGATCCAGGAATTTTATAAATTGTTGTGATTTGATTCTGGTTTTAAATTTTGAGTATATGAAATTAAACATGTTTAGAATCAATTGAGACTTTGAATCGATTGAAAATTCTAGAAATTGAATTTGTAGTAAATTTACCAAAATGTCCCTGAAATTCTAAAAATTTCATGTGTTAACAGTATAATACAGAGACAAACAATTTTTGATCTGCTGAATGATCTTAAAAAATTATGAATTTATATGATAATTTTATATGTCTAATATGATATACTCATAATTTAAAATTTAGATCAATGTGGTTAAATTGTTATGATTTTCTAAAGAGTGTCAGCTCATTACAGTATTTGATTAACAGATTTTTAAAGCTATAGAATAAAATAATTTTAAAATACTTTTGACAGTGATTTGGAAGTGAAATATTTATCATGAATTGAGATATGTGTTAAGAGTAAATCTGTGATATTTTTATAATTTTTGAGTTAGTATATGATTTTATAAAATTTAGAGATTAAATACTGTTCAGTAAATATCTTGATCCTGTTAGGTTAGTAGTTTGGATTCGATAGTGTTTATGGAATGGATTATGTAGGAATTATGATATAATATTCATATATAAGAAGGATATATGAGTCAAGAATGATATATTCTGATTTTGGAGTAATTGGACATCATTTGATATATAAGAAAATTTTGTTAAGTGTAAGTGGTCAGAATGACAGGTTTTGAGAAACCAAGTAATTAGACCAATTCGATGTGATAAGTGCAATATGTATAATTTTGTAAGCTATTTAAAGTGTTTAGTATGAATGTTGAGGCTTATAAAAGGATTAATCTCCATTGATAGGTTAAAGAGATTTAAGCCTTGTAGCTGAAAGTGGTAAGAGGTAAGTATACTAGACTTTTACTAAAATCACAATAAACATAGTAATTGTTATGTATGATTTTGTAAATGTGGTTAGGAATATGTTTATGTTATGTCAAAGTATATTTTGATATGTAATATGAAGATATGTGTTTATGAATGTGAGCTTTCAAAGTGAAATGTGTTTAACAAAGAGAGCTTTTGAAGTGTAATATGTTCATGAGAAACATTTTATGTTTTGATGATGCTTGAACTCACTGTTAACTTAGTAGACATTTTATATGATTTGTGGAGCCTTTATGTGTGGCTTTTCCTTCGGGATTGGTATATGTTATGTGTTCCGTATATAGGGAGGATCCTATGGGTACCTAAAGAAAGAGTGAGTTATCACATTCGTATGGTGGCATATTGGTGCATGTGAGAGGACTTACCGATAATCAGGGTGAGGGTTTGGCTTTTACCTTCCGGCATGAGCATTATATATGTGTAATTTAAAACCTCACTTATACTATTCCTCTCATACGGTATGTCACCTACGAGTGACATTTGGCTCATTATCTATTATGTGATATATAAGTCATAATAAGTAGTAGTTGAGTGATAATATTCCTATTATATATTTTGAAAAAATGTGTAAGCGCTTACCTGACATGTGATTTGATATGATTATGATTTTGATCTATCACAGCATATCATACACATGCATTGTGTACATATATATATATATTTGTATTTGATATATGAAAAACTAGTATGCTTACTGAGTTTTATACTCATTATAGTTTATGGTGATTTCAGGTAAATGAGGTATATATGTGCTTGCGGATTTAGCAAGGCTTCTGCTATTCCTTGGGTTCCCTAAGTTGCTAGGTTGCTGAGTGTTTCATTTGGGGACATGTGGTTTAAGATATTTGATTTGTCCATATGGAATAAATACTTATGTATTATTTTATTGAATGTGGTTATGGATTGATTTTAAGTAAGAATTTGGAATGAATATATTCTAAGCTTCCGGTAACAAAGTTGCTACTGGTGACATAGTAGAGTGCTAATCTCTGATAAAACTCTACGTATCTCCGGTTTACTAATTGCCCCAGTCATAATTCAATTGTTATAATTCTGAAAAATTGAAATGAATATTTAAATATTGTCAATAAATATTTATGTTTATATTTTAGGTTATGGGTTGATTTTAAGTAAGAATTTGCAATGAATATATTTTGAGCTTCGGGTAATAAAGTTGCTACTGGTGGCGTAGTAGAGTGCTAATCTCTGAGAAAACTCTGCGTATCTCCAGTTTACTAATTGCCCCAGTCATAATTCAATTGTTATAATTCTGAAAAATTGAAATAAATGTTTAAATATTGTCAATAAATGTTTATGTTTATATTTTAGGTTATGGGTTAATTTTAGTGTTGAACTTACTAGCAACTTACTAAGGATATCTATGTTGAATTAAAGTTTGAAATTTTATGCAATATTATTTATGAGTGCACATTATTGAATGAATATAAGTTATGTTATGTGTCTGATCTTTTGGATCTGGAGCGTGACATTATCTCTGGAGAATCTGTGTATATGGGTGATGATCATGCCTTAGAGATTACTGGTATTGGCACCATCAAGTTGAAGATGTATGATAGAACGATTCGTACTATCCATAAAGTACGGCATGTGAAAGACTTGAAGAAAAATTTATTGTCTCTAGGATAACTAGATGAGCTTAGATGCAAAATTCATGCACAAAATGGGATCATGAAGATTGCTAGAGGCACACTTGTGATAATGAAGGCAGAAAAGGTAGCTACTAACCTGTTCATGCTCTTAGAGGAAACATATTCAGAGGCAGAAACATCTGTTGCATCAGCCATTTCTTCATAAGAAATGACGATGTTATGGCACCAAAGACTTGGTCACATGTCAGAACGAGGTTTGAAAATTATCTCTGATCAGAAGTTACTTTTTGGATTGAAAAATGTTTCTTTACCCTTTTATGAGCATTGTGTTATAAGTAAGTAGCATAAATTGAAGTTTAGCACATCAACAGCTAAGAATAATGACATCTTAGACTTAATTCATTCTGATATTTGGCAAGCACCGATCATATCCTTGGGAGGAGCAAAATATTTTGTGTCATTCATTGATGATTTCTCCAGGAGATGTTGGGTTTGTCCAATTAAAAGACAGACAGATGTGTTTCCTGTATTCAAAGTCTTTAAAGCAAGGGTGGAACTTGAAACTAAGAAGAAGATCAAGTGTTTAAAGACTGATAATGGAGGAAAATATACTGGCAAGAAATTTGATGCATTTTGCAAACAAGAAGGCATCAAAAGACAATTCACAACAATGTACACTCCCTAACAAAATGGAGTGACAGAGCGGATGAATAGAACTCTACTTGAAAGAACTAGAGCTGTGTTAAAGACTACGGATCTAACTAAGTCATTATGGGTAAAAGCAGTTAATACTACTTGTTATGTGATTAATCAGTCTCCATCAACAACGATTAATCTAAAAACACCAATAGAGATGCGGATTGGTAAGCCAGCTGATTATTCTAATTTACATACATTTGGAAGTCCTGTATATGTGATGTACAATACCCAAGAAGTCACAAAACTTGATCCAAAATCTAGAAAATGCATATTCTTGGGGTATGCTGATAGAGTAAAGGGGTATTGCTTGTGGGATCCTATTGCCACAAGATAGTTATCAGTAGAGATGTGATATTTACAAAAGATAAGGTGCAAAAGAAAGAAAATGATGGCACAACAAAGGATAAATCAAAAACTACTACAGTGCAAGTTGTGGAAGAGTCAGAAAATGAAGAAATTTCTGAAGCAGCACCAAAGCATGATAAAAAGAACCAGTTGAGTCAGAACAGCCACCTCTCAGACGATCAAATCAGGTGAGTTCAACACCAGTTTGGCATTTAGATTATTATATGGAGAGCAATGTTGCATACTGTCTTCTAATAGAGAAAGGAAAGCCATCAACTTTTCAAGAAGCAACGAATAATTTAAATGCATCTCTATGGATGATAGCAATGCAAGAAGAAATTGAAGCTCTTCATAAGAATAGAACATGGGATCTTATTCCACTACCACATGGAAGAAAGGCCATTGGCAATAAATTGATCTACAAGATCAATAGAAATATCGATGATTAAGTGGAGCGGTATCATGCAAGATTGGTGGTAAAAGGATATGCTTAAAAAAAAGGTATTGATTTCAATGAGATATTTTCACCAGTTGTTAGACTCAATACTATTCGAATAGTCCTTGCTATTTATGCAACATATGATTTACATCTAGAACAGTTAGATGTAAAAATAGCTTTTCTTTATGGTAACCTTGAAGAAGAAATTTTTAACCATAAGGTTTTGAAAAAATAGGAAATGAGAACTTGGTTTCCAGGTTGAACAAATCTCTATATGGTCTCAAACAGGCGTCGAGGTGTTGGTATAAGAGATTTGATTCTTTCATATTGAGTCTTGAATACAACAGACTTAGTGCAGACCCTTATGCATATTTCAAGAGGTTTGGTGATAATGAGTTGATTATCTTATTATTATATGTTGATGACATGTTGGTAGTAGGCTTTAACAAAGATTAAGTAACAAAGTTAAAGACTCAAATGGCTAGAGAATTTGACATGAAAGACTTAGGACTTGCAAACAAGATTTTTGGGATGCAAATTCACCGAGACAAAAGTAATAGGAAGATTTAGCTTTCACAAAAGAACTATTTAAAAAAAATCTTGCGACGCTTCAATATGCAAGATTGTAAGCCAATTTCTACCCCACTTCCTATTAATTTCAAGTTATCCCCAAGAATGTGTCCTAGCAATGAAGCAGAGAGGAAGGAGATGTCTCGAGTACCATATGCATCAACAGTGGGAAATTTAATGTTTGTCATGATTTGTACAAGACTGTACATTGCACAAGCAGTGGAAGTGGTTAGTAGACTCATGAGAAATCTTGGTAAAGAGCATTGGAGTACTATTAAGAGAATTCTGAGATATATTAAGGGTACCTCAGATGCTGCATTATGTTATGGAGGATCAGAATTCATTATTAGAGGATATGTTGATTCAGATTTTACAGGTGATCTTGATAAAAGAAAATCCACCACATGCTATGTATTTACAATTGCAGGAGGAGCTGTTAGCTGGGTTTCTAAACTTCAGACTATTGTGGCTCTATCAACAATAGAAGCTGAGTATATGGCAACTACACAAGCTTGTAAAGAAACAGTTTGGATAAAAAGACTATTTGAGGAGCTCAGGCACAATCAAGAGAAGATTCCTTGTATTGTGATAGTCAGAGTGTCTTGCATATTGCAAAAAATCCGGCTTTTCATTCAAGAACAAAGCACATTGGAGTTCAGTGTCACTTTGTTCGTGAAGTGGTAGAAAGTGAAATCATAGACATGAAGAAGATTCACACCAAAGAGAACCTAGCAGATGCATTAACCAAACCGATCAATTCTAAGAAGTTCATATGATGTAGATCCTCATATGGCCTGGCAGAAATATAAGTAGCATAGAGATGGCAAGTGTAGGTGAAAGAATGTGAAGACATGATTATTTTAATCAAGTCTTTAAGTGGGAGAAATGTTAAGGTTGGTGGCACACCAAGATTGAAGAAAGAAATGGTTAATGGCCTAAATTATTGAATTAAATGGGTGCCATTTTTTAATACTAAAGAAGATGTGTTCAATTAGAACACTACCACTTTTTTCTATAAATAGATGAGCTTCATTAGTTCAAGAAATCATTCCAAAAATATTGAAAGTAATTATTTTAGTATTTTTTTTTTGAGTTGTTTCTTTTATTTATAAGAGAGAGTTGAATTATTCTCTCATTGTAATTAGAGAGATGTTATAATCTCATTTTTATAGTAAAATTTTTTTATACTTGTTCTATAATTTTTTTTTTTAATTTATTCGAGAGTTTTTCACATTAAATCTTTGTCATTTATTTTTATTTAATTTTTTATCTCTATTTTTAATTAAAATACTACTTCAACTTATAATTCTCCATAGACAATGAAAAGACTTAAAAATTGCATAACAAATTGTTTGTCAAAGAGCTCGATTAGCTCTCTAGGAGATAGTGACAATAAACAAGAAATATTTGTGTTTTTAGAAAACAGGCTGTACGATGAAGAGTTGCAACCATCTCTTTTTGTCTCAAGTCATATGAAGCCCCTTTAGCAGTTATGAAATTACTATGTGCTTGAATCTAAGCCAATCTATCTACGGATATAAGTGGCATGTTTCTTAGTTATCCCTGAATATGGCAAGCAGAAGACTGGTAATTTTCAATGTGTAAAATATTGTGATGTAACAAAAATAAAGAAAAAAATATATAGAAGAAACATTTATGCAAGAAAAAAAAAAGAAATATATAAAAGAAACATTTGCACAATAATTTCAGATTTGGTAAAGCTACAGGCCGGCTAGATAATGTTTGCAAACTTAGATGTTTTATCATGTAACATCACTTTTTGAAATCTTTTGATCATGGTTTTTTTTTGTTTTTTAATTTATTTTTTCCTATGTAAATACAATTGATTGGTTTATGTTGTTGATATTGTGGATTAATATTATGTATGCTGAATAAATAAAAAAATTAATTATGTTAAAGGTGTAATTATTATTGATATTGTTGAAAGAGATGTGATGATAGATTATTAAAACTTATTAATATTATTGTTAAACAATTATTAATATTATTAATTTTTAAAGAAAAAAGTGAATTTTTTTTAAAATTATTATTAAAAGGGTATGATTTTAAAATTAATTTTATTTTATAAGGAAATTTTTTCTTTTTAAGAATTCTAACATAAAATTTATTATTTTTCACAAAATATTTTCTAACGACAGAATATTATTACACATTTCTTAAATCAATAAATATTATAAAATTAAACCTTATCTCAAAAATACTTATGATAACATCCCTTGATTTTATACTAGATCAAAATAATAAAAGGTGGATACAAATGATTATAGAAATTTCGTATTGCACAACAGTTTGAATTGCCCAATGGCTGGACATGATCTAGTGATAGGATAAAAAAACATCACCTATTTAAGCACATAAATTGGAACCACATTATAGCTGTGGGACTTGACTCAATTCAAAGCAAGATTCAGAAAAGAAACAATGATTGTCTTATAATATGAGCCTAATATTAAGTTAAGATTTGAAGACACCATCCATTTTACATAGAAATTAAAACAGTATTATAGCTAGACTCGTGAGGATATTATATAGAATTTTGTACTACGATCAAAACTTTTTATTAATTTATTATTAACTTATTTAATGAATTTTATTTTTCTTAAAAGAGAAAAATAAAATTTTGAAAATTCTAAAATTTTTAGTTGATAGAAATATAAATAAATTTTTTAAAAGCATTGTATTTACATATTTCTTTTCTAAAACTTTAAGAGTTTAAATATTATTTTTTTCTTTAATAAATTTTACCCAAAATAAAAGTTGTAAAATACCAATTTTATTTTAAATAAAAAAACTATCACATTCGATAAGGAATTTAGTAACTTTTATTTATAAAAAAATTTAAAAAGTATTTTATTAGATTTATATTTTTCTACTAACCTTCGTAACATAAACTTATCTTTCTTATGGCTAAATACCTCACAAGTGGATTTTTACTTAGGAGTTTAGATACTTTAAATTTTATTTAGTATAATTCTATATTTATTAAATTACGATCCCTAGATTGAGCTCATAGAGTGACTTTAATCTACATATCTTATCTTATTAAATATATTTGGATATGTGTGAGGATTTACACTTAAGTCTTTATAAATTTTTATACAATAATAATAAGCATAAACAAATAATACTTATATATAATCACACATTTAAAAAAGAAAAAACAAATATGTCATTTTAACATATAATTGAACTCAAGCCTATTCAAGATTTAGAGAAAACAAGCAAGTTCTAAAAAAATTCTCTAACACTTTTGATGTTGTGATTCGAGCCTTTTATAGTTAAATCAACAATCATCCGCAGATAAAGAATTAACAAAACCCTATTTCCTCTCAATTCTTTCTAACCCTTTTTATTTTCACTGATGTTAAAACATAGAAATCATGCAAACAAATAGTGTCATTCTCTATTCTTCTCTCTTGCATGTTCATTCACCAATCATCTTTAGAGGTTTAAAGGCTAGATTGAGATTATTGTAATTTTTAAATAATTACTATTAAAGAAGCAGTTAAATGTTTATTAAATTATGTTTTCAAAAGTGTTGTGAGAATAAAAAGTTGTTTATACGCATTTGATAATAATAATAATAATAATAATAATTATATAATTTTACATACATCAATGGTATTTATAGAGGGAAAATAGTTCAAATCTCAGTTACAAATTAATTAGATAAAAATGATGATGTGACATGTGCTGATGTGTCAAACGGGATCAAGTTAGTTAGTATAACTAACTTATTTATGAAAATTCTAAAAATATAAAAGACCGATCATCTACTAAACTTGTGGAGTTGATAATTTTGTGATTTATCAACAAATTGAGTTTTGTACAAAATTATAATTTTCTTATAATTTGTATTAAAGATCTCAATTAGTGAAGTTTCTTGGTAATGATTGCTTCGACCATAGATGTAGGCTTTAAAGTCGAATCATATAAAATTTGTGCCTTTATTATTTTTATTTTTGTAATATATATTTTTTTTCAATTACATCTCTTAGTCGGATCTTGATCTTGTTTTAGACTTAATCTTTGTTTGAAATTGAATCTTGAATAAATTAGTATAACAATATTCATAATTTTATAACTTCTAATTATTATGTTGCGTGATCTTAAAACAATTGATATTATAAAATATATAATTATTATAAATATCGAATTAAACCAACATTGTATAATCAAAAACTACTGACACACAAAGTCTCAAAAAAAAAAAAAAAGAGAGATGGTGTCATGCTGTCATCAAACTTGAAATTTTTTTTGTTTCTCCAAATATTTATTTCTTGTCCTCTAAGTCCATTACTAATACGATATTTATTAATCATTTTACTTGTTAAGTAGAACTGAAATTAACTATCTTGTACATAGATAAATTTGAATTTTTTTTTTATTTGTATTAATATAAAATTAAAATTATATTTAAAGATAAAACTGTATTTCAAAATCAAAATTTTAAAAAGCAACTTTTCTTTAAAATTTCATATTGATTCTAAAATTATTTGACCAAACACTTAAATCGTCTTTAAACTTTTTAAAATTTCTTTTAGCTTTCCCAACATAATCTCAAACGGCCAAGAGTGACAACTTTTGCTTTGCATTTTATTTCCAGGCCACAGTAGGCCATCATATTTTTATTAAATGGGCCTTACATATGCTGGGCCGGTCTAACCCGTTCTGTTTGGCAGCAGAAGGGATACTGTAACTTCCTTTTATATGATTAAACATTATTCCCTTTAAAAACAAATGATGATTAAACTTATTTAAATGAAAAAAATAATTTGTCATTTAAGTGAATAATATTAGACATTTTAAATTAAATTTTAAAAATAATATATTAAACAAGTATTGAATATAATATATAATTTTATTACATAATATTTATTTAATATATTATTTTTTAAAATACAATTTAAAATACTTAATATTAATTATTTTAAGCACCCAAGCTCTCACAACAACGCATATCTCTTGCTTTTTCTTAAGCTAAGCATATTCATAGAATTATTCTTTTTGTTTTTTCCACATCATACTAAATAAGTTCCGAAGCAATTTGCAAAGTGCAAATCAAATATGTGGCTGCTATTTTGAGTACCCGATTTATCTCGAAATACATATGTAACAAAATTCAAATCAACTTGGATCCAACTTCTTAAACAATTTTCACTTTTCTCCTAAACTGGAACAAGAAACCATAGAACACAGACCAAATTTTCCCGCCAAAACAAACAAATGCTCCTTTTTTCTCTATTTCACAGCTCACTTCCGTTATCCACTCAATATAGACACCAAGCTTCAATTTTGAAACATACCCATTTCTCTTCTCATCAAACCCAACTTTTTTTTTTTCCAAAAAATTTTCTGGGTATCGAACAAAACTTTCAATTTTTCGTTTTCTGATTTTGGGGTATCTTCTTCAGTGAATGATGATTTTGACGTCGAATTAGACAGCCTCTTGGCGCTGTTACCGGAAGGAATGCGAAGAAGAGTTAGCAAGCATCCTGAGCTCTATGAATTGATTGAAGTGATTATGGATTTGGGTCGCAAACCATTGGCTAGATTTCCGTCTGGTGATTTTATTTTATCCTATTGGCCGATCACTGTCCAGGTCATTGAGCATGCTACGTCTTAGGTGAAATTTTTTGCTCTTGAAGTTTTGCTTACCATGTGTGAGATTGAAACATGTGGTTACATTATTTGATGGGATGTGGGTGTTTTGTCTATTTGTTGTCGAGTCACTGTTAATTGTTTCTTATTCTTTATGTGAAGTGAAAACGTGTAACATTTTCTACAGTATAACAAACTCGTAAAAATAAATTTCCACGGTATAGCAATAGGAAGCCTTCATCTTATGAAAAAAAAAAATGGGCATGTGAAAGTAGTTGTTGCTGGCTTCCATGAAGCCAGTAGAGATTGAGAACACCCTTCTTTATGGATATCAATTGAACTATTAAGGTGTTGGTTTTACTTTCATCACTAGAAGGCTTTGAATTACAAGTTCATATAAAGGTTCATTGCAGAAGGCAAGGAGGAATAATTCCGCATATATGAATTTAAATTTGTTCCACCATTTTATGGTTTTGCGAACAATTGAAAAACTTAAGGGTTGGATGCTCTTTGTTACTGTTGTGAATGCCTGTATATTTTCATTAGTGTTTTAATCAAGGTGTATCTGCTTCATTTTTCTCATGATTTTATTATCTATATTTTTAACGAATCATAATAGAGAGACCTGTGAATTGCAGTTAGGTGGTTTTGCAATTGACAATCGAGCAGGCATAAGCTGAACATTACACCGCATTAGTGCCATCAGGAATCGAAAGGGTGCAATTATTGGTTTAACTTGTTGCGTTGGTCATGCAGTATCAGGGAGTGCTACTTTGTTGCAAGATTTGGTACAAGATGGGGCTTCTTTGCTGCTCATTGGGCCTCCCGGGGTGGGAAAAACTACAATTATCAGGTTGATCAATTCTACTTTTCATTGTGATGCATTAATAGCTCTTCCTGTTTGTTTAGTTACTTGATTTTTTATTTCTCTCCTTTTTTGTTTTAGCCAACATCAAATAATTTGAATATTGCCTTTAGATTATCATATCACCGTGTTTCGTTCCATTTGGAGCCTCTAAATTATTCTCACATTCTTTTACTAAATGGACATATGAAGGCCTATTCTGGCTGGTCAAGTGGGTTTTAATACTGGGGATGAATTTTTTTAAGAGTTGGAAAATTCTTTTTGAACCTATATTGAATGGGTATGAATTCAACTCACCATCTCAATCGACTAGATTTGATGTTATTGTCTTGTGCATAAGCCTTTGCAATTTAAAAGGTTTTTATCGCTGTTGAAAGTTCCAAGTTGGTCAAGCATATATGGCGTGCTCGAATTTAAGTTGTCATCCTGTTGAGATGGCTCAGTAACATAGGATTACTGACTAATATAACATGTCAATTATGAGATTTGCTTGTCACCAGGAAACAAATCTGTGCAAATTGTTTGTTGAATAAGCTGCTTAAGTTTGAAATCTGAAACCCCAGAAGCCAGCATTTATATATTTATGCTACAAAACTTGCAAAAACAATATTTGCTTTAACAATTGTCATATCTTGTAATATGTTTGGAACTAGTTTTTCGTTATATATGAAGCATTTTACTTTTTAAGCTTTTGTGACAAAGCTGTTTCTTCAACTTGATGTTCACTGATCCATCTGACTAAGTTCCAAATTTTCAATTACGTATCTTGGTATTGCAACCATGCCTTTGATTAACTTCTCATTTCTTGCCACTTTCTAAGCAAAAATCCAATTAAATATCTTTTATAGCTTACAGTTCCTACAAGGATGTTTTGAGATATGAGATTATATCTTTGATGCCGGGGAGACTGGAGAAGGGTTTTTACCTGAGCAAAAATGAGGTCTTCAAGAATTGGACCACAAGTATGCCTTTGTGTCTTGAATACATGAGCTTTTCCTTATTTCCAGTCTGAATGCCAACATTTGTCATAGGAGTAAACTAGGTCATTATTCACCAGTCCTAATCTAATCACACCTTAAATTAATAGCAAAAGCTGAAAAAATCTTCTGGAATAGGAGACTGTTATAAAGAGGGGAATGCTTATTTTTATGAAAGAATGAGACATACTCCATAGAGGTAAACTCCACAGTGAACAAATACAGGTAACTGTTCATTTCAATCTATGAGGCAAGGAGATCATATTGTTATTAAAAGTACAGTTTGCTGCCCCTTGGTGCACTGGAATGATTGCAGGAATAACCTTAAAATTTTAATGTATCCAGGGAAATAGCTCGGATGCTAGCAAATGACTACAAGAAACGAGTGATGATTATTGACACCTCCAATGAGATTGGCGGTTATGGTGATATACCTCATTCAGGAATAGGTAATGCTCGCTGGATGCAAGTTCTGAACTCTGACATGCAACATAAGGTATGAGCCAGAAATCTGTGGTTTCGGCTTGAGATAATGAAGTTTTAACTACCAAAATTTTTATTTGTTAAAGTTCTTTAACAATAAATTATTAAAAGTAATATATCTGATGAGATAGACTTACTCTTCAAATTTATATCAATGAAGGCTACAGATAGAAATAAAGTCAATTGTTCATTCCTCAAATGCAAAGTGTGAGCTCTATTATCTAGTCAATGTGTTAAAAATTATCACATTATTAATCTGATATAATACATAGTAGTGTGGAGACCAACTTACATTCTACTGTAATTTCATTATTTGAATGAGTACATGATTGAGAGAATGTTCATATGCCTTCTCTCCCTTCTCTCTGAATAAGAGCAAAATTAAATGTGGCACATTAGCATGGTTTAAGGCGTGGTTGTAATCACGTGAATTGTAGTTTCCTATTTTGTTTAATTTCATTTTATTTGAATTTTTCTCATTCCTTGTTTGCTATAAATTGGCAGAGTACGGTTATTTTATCATTTGTTCAGCAAAATTGTTTAAGGGATTCTTATCTTTATTTTTGATATGTTTCAGGTTTCGATAGAAGCGGTTGAAAATCATGTGCCGCAAGTCATTGTGATTGATGAAATTGGCACAAAACTTAAAGCAATGGCAGCATGCACAATTGCACAATGTGGTATTCAACTTGTTGCCACTGCTCATAGAGTAACGATAGAGAATTTGTTTATGAATCCTTCATTGGAGATGCTTGTTGGAGGAGTGCAGGTGAGCTATTAGTATAGCTATGTTATGATTGGTTTATCACGCATTTAGTTCTTGCTCATGGGCTTTGATATTTCCTTGTTACTGTGATCAGCAAGGAATTTGGCATGGTTATTTGTGCCTAGACATTAGGAGGTTTTAACTGTGACAATCTCACATTAAAATAAACTACACAGTGGTTCCAAATGGTGTTTGTCACATGGGAAACAGTTTGATATCACCTCTCCGTTTTGTGATGAAGAAGCAAAACGGAGAGGTGTCCAGAAAACAGTGCTGGAGAGAAAAGCGCCTTCAACATTTAGTTGTGCTGTTAAAATAGTTTCAAAAACCAAGTTGCGAGTTCATAGTTGCCTTGAAGCAACAGTAGATGCTATTCTCTCGGGTATATCTTCATCTTATTTGAAAATGAGAAAAGACACTCTATTTCAGTTCCAGATTCACTGGCATTGAATTCTTTGGTAAAGTGATGATAAACCTTTCTTGTCATTGGGCTTGTCATTGCTCTTCCGCTGGCAAATGTCGTATCCCAAATGTTGAAATTCGCAGGATACACTCTGAGGGGTTAGAAGACACTGTGGAAGGGGAAATATTCTGTGATATTTCATCTGAGAAGATTGATGAGACAATGGTTGACAATGGTGTGGAGATGACCGACGAGAGAACTGCCAGAATGAGTTCCTCTCTCAGTTACCTCTAAACACTGGAGAAGACTCCTGGGAAGATGGATTGCCCCCTCAATTGTATGTCTTAAGGAGTAAGGCATCCTTACCTTGTAGTTTTGAATAGAGATTATGTTTTTATGGAGTCAATTTTCTTCTTGTTTCAAATGCATAATTCTTGACGTTAACTTGAAAGGTCAGATGGAGTTGTTAATTTAGCATAGAGATATATTGGTATCCTTAAGATAGTGTCACATTAAGGCTGCCCCTCTGCGTCGCTTATTAGTCATGAATACAGATTTTTGTATTAACCTTGTATCTTATATCTTAGTTTACATATACAGCTTAATTAACTCTGATTATCAGCACTTTAGTTGTAATATGTTCCATAATGAGTTACTATTGAGTATAAAACTGAGAGAATGAGCAGTTATGCTAGAACCCAGAGGCCAGCGTAATACAAGGAATTAAACATCTGAAATGGATGCAGCAGTTCAATTAAGTGATAACATCAGTGAAGCAGATGCAATACTTGCCTAGCATTCAAAGCTCAAGAAGAATTCCTGCATTCAAGCTGCAGCTAAATCTCATGACATACCCATTTATGTGACAAAGGTTAGTTAAATTTTTTTTTCCATAGCCTTTGCAGTGGCTTTTAGTCAATTATCATCAATCTCTCTATCATAAGATTTTCTTGTAGACAAGCTCATTGGTGCAGATAACAAAGAAGGATGCCCTGGAGGTAACAATGAATTTATCCGTGTGAGAGTCTCTTTGGTGGTGATTGGTTATTGGACAAAATTATCTTTAATTTGTGAGATTTCTAAGCTATCCAACTTATTGTCTTTATCTTGCACCGATCATTGTTTTCTTTAAACTTAATTTCATTCTAAGTACTTCAAGATCTGATTGATTTATTATCTTCTAGTAAATATGGAGCGATTTTTCCTTGGAATTTACTTTTGGCAATTAGGGTCCAGTTAGTGTTTCAATTTTGTCAATTATTACAATAGTGCAGTAATTTGCATGTGTAAATATGTACATGCTTGTATGAAATGCCTTAAATTCTTGGCTCCTGCTTTTCTGTAAGGTGGTCTATGTCAAGCTTGTTTTGTCGTAATCACAATGTCTAATAAAGAACATAAGAAATAGGGCCATAGAGATTCAATTTCCCTACTCAATTAGTTCAAGATTAGATCTTTTACTGAGACGCTGTAGCCTTTTAAGGCAGTATATTGATGTTACTTGCAATTCAAGTTGGTAAAATAATTCATCATCTTACAGGAGGCAAGAATAGTCATTGAGCAGGTACTGATACCAAAAGAGGAACCTGTGGAGCTGCAGCTGAGGCCAGTGTACATTTTATCCCTTCAGATAGATCTTATTCAAAAATACCATCTACAATATGAACGAGTTGGTAAAGAGCCAGATGCTCATCTCTGCATTCTTCCCTGGCATACTACGCCAGATGAACCCAGCTGCAGTGCTGAAACAGTTGATGAAGAATTGAGTTTGATGAGTGTCTTGGCTCCAGTAGCAACTCAAATGGTACACTATATACTGTTGACAGGTTACCTTTTCTGCCTAACCATTAGGATGTTGTGCATACTGCATTATTAAAATTGCTTTTATATGACATTGCTTATAAGATTTCTCTTTAATATGACTGTTTCTAAATATACCTTCAGAACATCCGAATTTGGTTCAATTAGAATTAAGTTACTTCTCTTTAAAAAGGAAAACAAAAATCAATGAATTTAGTTACTCGTTTGGATTACCTCATTTTCATAGTTGAAAAACCACAAGATTCACATACTTAAAATTAGTAATTCCTATTTTAATTTCACAATAATTGTGATTTCAAAGACGTAATATCACAATTCTAAACAAAACCTAGATCACATTGCTTCATTAATAGAGAACTGAAATATAATATTTTTCCTTTTTCTCTTCTGATAAAAAAACATATGGAGAATTTTGTTGTCTTATATTAGAGATGATGATGTTATATTGATTTTTTTTTTTTTTTGTATTATATTATGCCATGGCAACTTTTAAGTGTTCTCAAGGATCAAATCCTTTTTACGCTAATTAAGGGATAATTATGTTTAATTTATAATTGTACATGGAAAGAGATGGGATGATGGGACAGATTTGGTTTTCTTTAATAAACTATCCTCTTCCAGCACTAACCTACTGGGCAAATATTGTTGAACTACCTAATGTTTCATTTAATATCCAATGGCCACCATAACTTAAGACTTTGTTTTTTAAGGGAAAATAACTTTCTCATCTCCGTTTCATTTTCTATTTCTATTAATATCAAATATTAATTTATATTCACAAATTTTAATAATATAAAATTAATTTATATTATAATAAAAAAGAATCAAATTAACAAATTAAAGTAATATGATAATATTATTCAATAATGTGAATAATAAATAAAATAAAATAAATAAAAAATTAAATAATATTTTAATGTCGAATATTATTGATTTTCTTATTAATTACTTTATTTTCTTTCATTAAAAGGCATAAGATTGAAACTTCAATCTTAAAAATAAATAAATTGTTTTTAACTTTTTATTAATTTTTTAAAGATAATATAATAAATAGTTTAATATAATTAAACTTACAAAAAATTAGCCTAAAGTTTATCTTTATCAGTATCTTTAAAAAATGTGTGATATTAAATTTTTATAAGAACTTGAATTTAAACTTGATGATAAAATTAAACCATATGAGAACTAGTTGGTTAAAATAAAATAAAATAAAAAATTAAATTTTTTACAAATAATAAATAACCATGTCATATCTTTAATTTTTCCATAACTAATATAGAGCAAACAACAAACTTCTAATGTCTTTAGATGTAATCTCCTATAATCAAAACTTACAAACTACCACTTGTATTAAATGTAGATTTAAATGTTATTAAAATTAATTTTGTTATAGTTTTGAAATTTTTACTTGAGATGAGAGTAATATAAAGCAAATAGCAAACTTCTAATATCTTTAGATGTAATTTCCTATAATCAAATCTTACAAACTATCACTTGTATTAAAAACAAATTTAAATGCTATTAAAATTGATTTTATTATAATTTTGAAATTTTTACTTGAGATAAGAGAATAAGTTTGATAGAGAATAGAATAAAGAGAGCAACTGAATAAGTTTAATGAGAATTTAAAAAAATAAAATTAATGATGACTGATGGCTTAATTAAAAAATAAAAGCATTTAATATTAAATTTTATGTATTTTTATTAAATTTTTTTAGATTTTAGTAATAAAATTATATTATTAAAATAACTTTTAGTAACTTAGTCGAATACAAATTATAAAATAAAAAATTGATAAACTTACAACTATACTAAAAATTATATTTAATATATTCATATATAATAAGGTATAGGACCTATTTTCATCCCATTAATAATTTAAAAAATAATTTTTCTTATATCTCACCTTATTTTTATAAAAAATAATCCAATCTTCACTCCATTGGGGATGAGACCCCACGAGACCCTTCCCTATAAGACATTTTGCCATCCTCGAAGGAGAATCACATAACTACTTTTCTATCAACCGTTGTTAGTGTTAACAATTCCGTTTTTTCAATGTCTGTTTACCCTTTGACATGGAAAGGAACTATTAAAAAAAAATTCAGTTTTACCCTTAAAATTTGTATAGATTTGCAAGGAAGAGTAATGAGCTTCTTCTAAAAATATGCCTTCTTGTTGTTTATAATTGCTTTTTTTTTTTCTTTTACAAAAAAAAACATTAGCAATGTTAGAAATCGAACCTCTCTAATAGAGTTGGATGGGAAGGTACACGTTAATCCTTTATTATTGAACTTTAATGATTTTGTACAATATTTATAATTGTTACAAATTATTTTAAAATTTATTATAAATACACCACAAGTTAACTAATTATATTTTATTACATAAACTTCAAAAGAATAACCAAAACCTCAAAAGTTGTGGGTTACTCACCAACAATGAATGAAACCCAATATGTGACAATGAACCATAAAATAAAAAGATTATTTAGATGGTTCTTACATCAATAGTAAAACCCACAGAAAACTATTTTTCTTTTTTTGAACGGGACAGAAAACTACTTGTTTTAATGTTGATTTAAATACAACAAGGAAAATATATACGTAAAATGTTTTTAACCTTGCTTTAATTAGCACTTAATATGCAAGCTCATGGTGAATTTTGAAACTTTTGCACTCTTTAATGGCGTAAGAATAGTGAATTTTGGGAGTAATCTTGTATTTCTTTAAAGCTAAGAGTTTAAAATATAAGAATTTAAGTAAAATTAATAAAATAATCAACGAATCAAATAAATTTGTGTTTAGTATAAAAATAAAAAATAAAATAATACTTATTAGCAATAAAATATTTTAAAGATATAATAGTTGTAGAAATATAAAAATTTAATAACTTTTAAAAAATATGTTAATTGAATAAAATTTATTTTTATTAAAAGTACGTGTAGAATTAAAAATTATTATTAAAATATACGTGGTATTACATATTTTTTTTAAATTGTTTTTGAAAAATTCTATTCTCAAAAGTTAAAATTTTAAACTTTAACAAATAGAGGTGAAATATTATTTTAATTTCTAAAATTCTTTTTCAATTATAATAAAACATCAAAAAAATAATAATTAAAAAAACTTTTAACATTAAATTTTTTTTTTTGACCAATATATGATATGCACTAAATGTGTTATTCAACTGGAAGGGCGTCTTCTTACTTAATTTTTTTTAATAACGTTGTTCGGTCTCGATGATGAATTATATTTTTGCCCCCTTTAAGCTTTTCATTTAATCTTTGCCAATGAAAAAGCAGTGATGTAGTTACATACCTTTTCAAAACTGTTACAATTAAATGCCCACTTTTGAAAGTTATTATAGCTGCTTGATATTAAGTTAAAAATTTGGTAGTTGAATGATATTTACCATAAAATTGTTGTTTACTACAACTTGTTCGACGAACTATTAACTAAATTAAATAAATAACACATATTATTAATTTAAAAAAATTAAGTACCAACAAACCTAATCATGACAATGACAAAAGAAATAATAAAAATAAATAAATTTGATATATTTGATAGTATTTACTAACGAAAAGTGAAGTTACTTTAATCTCCATGACAGCGTCTCAAAGCCACTTAAATCCAGCATTAATGACGATTATTATTTGATGATTTGTGGCCTAAAATTGATCTTATTTTTAAGTGAAGTTGCTTCATTCCCATCATTCGATGCCTTTAATTTTTTTAATTGATCTTATTTTTAAGTGACTAGAAACAAACTTAGAAACCTCAAAGTGCTTATCTTCAAAGCAATAAGCATTAGAATAATAAATACAAATTTAATGAAGTCAAAACCAATTATAAATGGAGGTTTCCAAGGTCAAGTGTAGCAAGTGCCATGGTTATTTAGCCAGGAATTGACAAGTCAGAATCTTGATCATGCCATAATGTGAAGACATGTCCACAAGCATACATTTTGGTCAATTAATGTGGATGAATTTGGGTGGACCTTTTTTCTCTTGTGGCAGGAATTAACGTTAGAACACTAAACAATTCACGCATTCATTTGAAAATTAATGTGTGACTCTCACTGTCACTCAACCTAAGTGGATTCCAGGAAGCAAAAAGTTTATGGTACAAGTATAAAAAAAAAAAAAACAAATAGGTTTATGGCCTCAAAGTTCAATCACTATTAAATTTAAATATTAATCCTGAATTTTTATCAATTAACTTGATCATTTTATCATATAACGTTGGAGGTGGAGATGATTTTGTTTTTGATAACTCATAAATGTAGGTTAGATTTGACCCATATTATCTAAATTCTTGTGTTATTATTTTTTTTATACTATTTAATTTTTTTAAGAGATGGACTCAAACGAAGATTAGAAAATTTTAATATAATTAGTTGTGAGATTCCGTATTTTTTCCCAATATATAATTACTTGACATAATATCAATGTTAGATCCTTGAAAGATTGCAATTTTTTTGACAAAGTTTTCTCATTTGATTGCAAAGGGAAAAACAAAACTTTGAGTTATGTTCATATAGGTAAAAATCTGTTGTATTCTATTACGATCACCGAATTTCTTTTTTCATTTGAGTATTTCTGGTACATAATTTGATCCAATCAATTATTAAATAGAATAAATGTCAACGTTCTTCTTATTATTGTATATCGTGAGACCCCATTTGCATGACCTAAAGCAACAAAAATAAATATATAAATAAAAAGGAAAAAAGAAAACCTGAAAATGATTAATGATAATGTTGATTTAAGTCGAGATTCATGTGCTCAACTCAAAGTTTGGCACTTTATTAGTGATAATTTTGGATTATATGAAAGAGACAAAAACAGTGCTTTACTGTCGGCACGAGCAAAAGTAATTAAAAATTTAAAGCTCTAAAGTACACCTCGTTTAGCAAAACAATTATCATTAGAGGGAAAAGCACTTCTGTGAGTCTGGCTTTTGGTATGTACTCGAGATCATTTTGACACGAAATAGAATCCAGTAGTGGATATAATCACCTTAGCTTTTCAACCATTGGCCATTTACCCTTATAAATAGAAGTATTCCACTGTTTATACAGTTATAGAGCATATCTCCCTTTGGTGCTTATTGACTGATAACACCACCATATTCTTGTTAATGTCGTCATTTGGAAGCACTGAAAATGGCTCAAATCAGCAGCCATGCTTTTCACATCGAACTTAATTAGAGACCAACCTTCTTGGCATTCGCAAAAGCACTTCTGAACATTCACTTTGCCTTAGCTCTGTCCTCGTCCAAAAAACGATGAGAAAGTACCTGCCAAAAGCACTTGGATGCTCAAGGGTTTGTTTGTGGTTGCCAAATTTTTGTTTAACTTTAGAAGAGCAATAATTAAATGCTTGGCAAATATTACTTCCTCTCCATATTTTGTGTTCATTTAATTGAATTTTTTTAATAAAATTTTTCAAAGCAAAATTTTAAAAAATAAGCTTCTTTTAAGATAAAATTATTGATTTGGTTATTAATTTAATTCTTTTTAAAATATTAGATTGCATAGTTATACATTATTAAGTGTATTTATCTATTATTAAATTATTAAAAAATACTTAACAAAGTTTATATTTAAATTCAAAATAAATTATTTCTTTTTTATGCATAAGTTAAAATTTATCTTGTATTTCTCCAAATCCAATATCTTAATATAGGGAATATCAACTTTAACATTAATTTCACTTAGAAATTAACTTTTGCTCTAATAATCTTTGTTGAAAATTTAATTTTTCTTGGACCAAATATCTCTTGAGCTAGTATTTAGTACCTTAAAATTTTAAAGTACTTGCAGAAGACTTTGTTCATAAGTAAAACAAGAATAATAAAGATAATAATCAATCATATAAGACATAAGAATATACGTAGCTTGATAGTAAATGGTTATGTATATAGTAGATCATTAGACTCTCACTTTTTTTGTTCAATTTACAAAGAACTCTAGGTTATAAAAACCTAACACAAGAGATTTTAAAGAATACATCAATAGATGAATTTCTAAAGGATTTACCTAGTGATATCTCACGCACTCTGCACTTAAATACTTCCATAGCACCATTCTTTGTGCACTCAGTGCCCTACGGCTACCCTAACCCTTTATTCTCTCACTTGTTGATGCATTATCTATCCTAATGATAATAGGGGTTTTATATAGGATCTAAACCATTTTTAGAAACCTTATTTCTTGTTGGGTCCACACGAAAAAGAGAGTCTAATTGACCAAAAACACATAATTTGAGCTAAAACAAGACTTTTCTCATAAGTTGGCATTGTAATGAGATAAAACTCTCACCGCAGCACTAGTAATTTTAGGTGGTGCCATGGGAAGACAAAGCTCTTGCCCTAGTGCTGGTGCGACTCTATCCCAGCACCTTTTCGCCTCTCCTCATTCTCAGTTCTTAATTTTCGTCCATTTTCTCGCATATCTAATGTATACTTGTCCTTATTTTGACTCCTCATTGGTGTCCAAAGTAAAATCAAACTTAAACATAATTTTGAATTATTAAAATTTCAACAATCCCCTCTTTGATTTAAAATCTTTTCAAGAAGCTTTCCAAAGATCTATCTACTCCTAAACCAATACTCAATTACTCTAGTGCTGATCAGTTAAGTCTTATGGGAAGATTTAACTCTTCTAAGACTCATAACTTTGATCTTCAAAGATTCTGAATGAATCTCTCATTAGGCAACCTCTGTATTGTGGTCTCCAATGTCATATAAACACTATTATAATAACTTCGTGGTTAGATCTTATCCTTGTCAACAACACTCATTAACCATACATTCTCTTTCAATCCTTACCACACCGGTTAGATAATCTTAACTGCTGCCTATTAGTATGCATCCCTCAACAACTCATGTTGAGCCCTTATAGCATTTTGATCAAGGACATAGCCTCAAATATGCTTTTCACTCATAGATCCTTTAAATATCTTATATATTCCTTCTTTAAGAAGCCTTCAAGAATTCTGTAACTTTAAGTCCAACTTATAAACTATTGCAACATCTCTACCCCTTCTTTATCTTCCTCTTTGATTACCCTTTAATCTCTATTCTTAACTATTCTCTTGCAGCCATTGTCTTTTTTTTAAGACCGCTGCATACCAAGCTTTGATCTTTTCTCTCATTCTTTTGTTTTCATACTTATGAATTACTATGGTTGAATAACCTATGCTCTACATTTTAGTACTCTAACCTATGCTCTATAATCAAGCTTATAGACCTTAACTAAAGTTTTGATGCCACTTATAGGGAATATTAGCTTTAGCATTAATCTTACTTAGGAATTAGCCTTTGCTTTAGTACCTCTTATTATGAATTTAATCCACCAAGATCACATACCTCTTCTGTTGGCATTTAGCACTCTAAAAGCATAAAGTATTTTTTTTCGAAGGCCTTGCTCATAAATAAAACAAGAATAATAAAAATTAATCATACAATAAAGATAATAATCAATCACATAAGACATAAGAATATAGGTGATTTGACAATAAATGCTTATATCCATAGTGGATTACCAAACCTTCACTTTTTTTATTCAGTTTACAAAAAACTCTAGGTCATAAAAATCTAACATAAGAGATTTCAAGGAATACATTAATAGACGAGCTCCTAAAAGATTTACTTGCTGCTATCTCGAGCACTTTTGTGGCACTATTTTTTTCACACTTCACACCCTAAGGCTACTTATAGCCTTCTATTCTCTCTCTTGTTGATGTATTGTCCATTCTAATAAGTTATAAAAGTTTATACAAGTTCTAAACCGTTTATAGAAATTCTATTTGTTGTTGGAATAGAAATCCATACGAAAGAAGAGTCTGAAATTGGCCAAAAATACATAATTCGAGTCAAAACATGACTTTTGTTTTCATAAGTTGGAGTTATGGTGAGACAAAGCTCTCGCTACAGCGCTGGTACATTTTTAACGGCACTGCGACGAGATAAAGTTCTCGTTGCAACACTGGGGTGGCCCAACTCATTACCTTCCCACCTTTTCTTACTTTCAGTTATTTATTTTCGTCTCTTTTTTTGTACGTCCAAACACGTATTTGTCATAGTGTGGACTTTTCATTGATCTTTAACTCAAAATTATATTCATACATGATTTTAAATCACCAAAATTCGAACACTTAAAACATGATAATCTAAATAAAGTTAATACATAGCAATCTATGAATCAAATAAATTATTATATTTGGTACAAAAATTCAAAATAAAATAAATAAAATAATATAATACTTACTAAATATGACTTTTTTTTTATAGAGAGTCTTGTAAAAATATGATGGTAGTAGAGATATCAAGATATAATAACTTGTAAGAAAATAATAAAAATATGTTAGTTGAATAGATTTTTTTCCCTTAATCATGCACCATAGAATTAAGAAAATATTATTAGAATAAATTTAATATTACACAAATATTAAAAAAATAGTTCAGAAAACTCTATTCCAAAAATTTAAATTTTGAACATTTACAAGTAGAGAGAAATAAATTTTTTAATCTCTAAAACTATTTTTCAATTGCAATTATACATCACCAAACAATTGAAAAAGAGCTTTTAATATTAAAAAAATACTTTTAGTCAATAAAGAAGTCTAACCAAACAAGCACTAAGTGTTTATTAACATCCCTTTTTTTCCATTTAACTATTAATATTTTTACTTCACATACAACTACTTTAAAATATATAATAGTTTTATATTAAATCGATGTTGTCTATGAGAGTTTAAACAAAAAATTTAATAACAACAAAAGCATTACTCATCTTGTAAAAGAATAAACAGTACAACTCATAGTAAAATAAAATCTTAGATGACCTGTTTTTTTTTTTAAAATACCAATATACCTTTAAGAAAAAAAATTTTGGATCCCAATGATTGATTAATTAAGGTGAACTTCATTCTTAAGGTGTACTAGGTTTGTCAAATTCTGCATTAATTTGCTTCTTTGTTATTATTATTATTATCTTGGTATCAAGGATGTCGAAGATAGAGGATTGCCCTATATTAAGGTTATAGCTTAGCCACATTCTTGTGTATCTCATAGATTTAAGTACTGTAATACGAGGGAGTTTGCCACTTTATGTAATTTTTTTAACTACTAAAAATCTCTTTAATGTTTTGTGATATTTAAATTTTTTATGGACCATAATATTAAGATTTTAAAATCATATTTGTGAATAATATATTTATGCCACTAAGAGAGGATTTAAAAAAAAATATTTTTAATAACATTTTAAGAGAGATTTTGATAATTAACAATTTTATCAAGAAACTCTAGTAATATGACTTTGTTTTTATAAAAAATAATATGAAATTATTATCTCTCTCTCTTTCTATATCTTTAGAGATTTTTTATTTTTATTATCTTAATTGTTTTTGACTTAGAAGATAAGGTTTCAGACTTCTAATCGTCACTAACATAAAAAGCATCATCTTTTTCATCATTAGAATATCCATTAATTGTTGCTTGAAGCCTCTGCATTTTGAAGAGTCCTCATTACAACACACAACTTTGATGCCAGTTTGTTAGCTTCAGACTAAGATTGATGATGAAAAAACCATTAAACAAACTTTACAACCAACTCTTAATATAACTCAAGAACAAATTTAAGAATCATAGAACAAAAAAGTCAAAGTAATTTTAGAAATAAGAAATCAAGAGTACTCAAAATATATAGTTCAACAAGTTGTCTACATTTACGGTTAAAGCAACCTTAAGCTTTAATCTTTATTTATCAACAATGAAGGATTTATAGAGATAACACTACAAGCTTTCTATAGCTTCTTGAATCTCTCAAAATGATCGAATACATACTCAAATATTGATCAGAGAAACTGTTTCAAGAGTCAGCCTATGATGTTGATATATATGCCTTGTTATATAGTTACTACACTTTTAACAATAGTAACAAACTTTAACAACCAAAGCCCTACTTGACTTGCTATGTTAGCAAACCTTATAATAGCCTCAACTTAATTTTGAAATACTTCATGCCAATATTTCTTTATTAGTTTCATAATTTCTCTACCAGTTTCATAATTTCAAGCTTCTCTAAGATTGGTTCAATAACTTCATCCTAAACTTACCAACAATTCTCACCAAATCCAGGCAATGCTTGAACTTAAAAACTATCATACTCTTAGCAAGCATGTCTGTTGGAAATTCCTTTATGTTTATTTTCACCATGTTGATAGAACCTTTTATTATTTCATCGCCCACAAATGAATTCTAACATCTAGGTGATTGGTTCTCTTATGGTATATAGGATGCTTGCAAAAATACAGTGAACTCTAATTATCATTATGGGCTATTACATATTCTTAATGTAACTCTAATTCTAAAATCAACTCCTTCAACTATATGGTTTCTTTACTAACTTCTATTATAGCCATGTATTTAGTTTCTGTTGTTGATAATGCAACTACAGGTTGTAAAGTTGCTTTCTAGCTTACTATATTGCCAAACAAAGTGAACAAGTATCCAATAATTGATCTTCTTCTGTCAAGATAACCTATATAATTTACATCTATAAATTTAGTGAGCTCTATTGACATTTTAGCAATTTTCTTATATAACAATACAATATTGATAGTAGTATTCAAGTATTTAATTATCCACATAACTGCCTTTAAGTGTTCAAGTCTAGGATCCCCATATATTTGCTTACTACACTTATAGAATGAGCCAAATCTAGACTGGAATATACCACAGCATACATTACGTTACCTACCATACTTGCATAAAAAGTACTTTACTCATGTATTCTTTCTTCTTACTAGTCATTATGGCTAACAGGTTTGACTACTTAAATTGATTACACAAAGGTGTTGCTACAGGTTTGGAATTACTAATGCCAAAATTTTGAATCACCATTTTGATATACTATGTCTGATTAAGAAACAAAGTGCCTTAAGACCTATTTTCTAATAAGTTGTATTCTTAAAATATATTTTTATCTTTGGAAGTCCTTCATTTTAATCTTAAAACTTAGCTAAACTTTAAATTTACTTGTCTCATTCTTCTTATGATATGCAATGGGCATATCATCTACATAAAAGTAGTAAGTAGATATACTTGTCAAATGTTAAGCTTCTATAATATACACAGTTGTCATAATTGCTTCTTATAAACTAATGCCTTATCATAAAGTCATCAAACTTCATATACAACTATTTAGGGGATTGTTTCAGGTGATAAAGACTCTTTTGTTGTAAGCACACATAATTCTACATTCTAGGCCCAATAAGCCTTTCAGGTTGCTACATAAAGATCTCCTTATTAAGAACACCATGTAAGAATACTATTTTGACATTCATTTGATAAAGTCTAGGTCAAATGATGTGACAAGAGAAACCAACATTCTTATAGAGCTATGCTTGACAACTAGTGAGAAGATTTCATTATAATAAACTTCATTATTCTGTGTATGACTTTTAACTACAAGTCTGCCTTTAGGTTTGTACACCAATCTCCAAGTCTGGTTTTTTATAAGGAAAGCTATTCTTCATTCATTGCCTTGGACCATTATATGCTCTGACTTATGTTAATTGCTTTTGTATAGCTATTTAGCTCATTTTCTACCACTACATTTATTATCATTAGAGCATAAGCTATCAGGTCAGTATAGCCACACTTGATAGGTAGTTTGATCTCTATTTTCTTCTTGTCCCTTACTAACTAATAGTCATCTTACTCAGATGGCTTATCTAGGTCAGTTGCATCAATTTAGGTTTCTTCAAGTTCTTGTGCTACTAAAATCTTTACCTAAATTATCTTAGTATTAGTATTCTCTTTAAAGTCTTATGTTGATTATGTTGGTTCACTCTGAGATTTCAATATAACTTCTTTATTGAAGATTACATCTTTATTTATGATGCACTTAAGAGGCCTAAGATTATTGCACCACAGTTTATAGCCTTTGACTTCATTAGACAAAGATGCCCTTGAATGCTATAGGCTCTAATTTTACTTGTTTAATATGTGCATAACTAGGGCAACCAAATACTATTATATAATTTAGATCAAGAGGGTGGCTAGACCACTTTTCTTTTGGTATTTTTGAATCTATAATAGTTGAAGGACTTCTATTCACTAGATAAGCTGTTGTGATAACAACTTCTACCTATAACTATTTTGGTAACTTAGAATTAAACAACATGCATCTTACTCTATCCATTGGAATTCTATTCATTCTCTTAGCCAAGCCATTTTTCCGAGAGAAGTATCTTATAATCTTAAGCTTTACAATCCCATTTTAATTACAATAGGATTCAAATTCACCACTGTAATAATCTATCCCATTATCTGTCCTTAATCTCTTTATCTTCTTGTCAGTCTAGTTTTCAATAAGTGTCTTGTAAGCTTTAAACCTCTTAAATAGTTACTCATTAAACCTCAAGAGTGCCTTACAGTTTTATGCCTTACAATCTCATTCTATTCACCATAGGATTCAAATTCACCATGCATTATTCTAACCCATTCTTTATTTTTAACCAATTATCTTCTTACTACTCTAGTTTTTTATTGAGCATTTCTAAGCTTTGAACTTCTCAAATTCTTGATCTTTAGACTTTAAGATATACACCTAAAGTTTTTTTGAATAGTCATTTATCAAATTTATGAAGTATTTGGCCTTACTATGAGATAAAACCTCTTTTGGTCCCTATAAGTTTGAATGAATATAGTCAAGTGTCTCTTTTATTCTATGAACAACCTTTGCAAACTTCAACTTACTGTTTTTCCCAAAACATAGTGCTCATAAAATTCTAGTGAGCTAATTTTATCATCCCCTATTAGATTTTGTTTGCATAGTTCATTTAGGACCCTAGGACTTACATATCCCATTCTTAGGTGCCAAAGGTTTATTTTATCTCAGATATGCTTACAGCTCCTAATTCTTCAACAAGAGTAGTCACTTTCAAGATATATATTTGTCGGGGATCTAATACATAGGGGTGTATGCATGTGCTATTATGTCTATTGCCTAAAATACGTATCACATACATATTTAACACGACGGAAGCGTATAAATTACAATAAATAAAATAAATACAATATTTTAAATTCATTAATATATAAGTAGGGTAGAGAACTCACCTCAACGTGTAACGTTATACACGTATTTTCTCGAAGTCCGCTTGGAGACCAACTCGTAAGCAGTTCTAGTCACCAACACGGTGGGCTTGGTGAGCTAGAACAACAACCATATATGCCAGCACTGACTTTAACTCTTAAACCCAACAATGACTGGTGTGTATTTTTATCTTTTTCTTCAAAAGAATAAGAAATAAAAAATTTGAAGTAATTCATAATTGCTCCAATTGAAACTATAAAGAAAAATGAAACAATTTCATTTTTCTCTATTTTTTTTTCTTTTTCTTTTTCTTTTTTTTCTCTTCTTTCTTTTCTTTCTCCATTTCTTTTTGTCTTTCTCAGTACAAACCAAAACACACACTTATAACCCAAATTTCACAATCTCTCCCTCTCTTTATATATATATAATAAAGTAATAATATAATATATTATATAATATAAATAATAATATAATATAATAATATAATAAAAGAGATATTTTGATTATTTAATAATTAAATAATCAACGTACGAAATGACCATTTTGCCCTTCAAAATAGTTACCAAGTCTACCCCCTAATGGGTCATACCAAATTCCACACTTTGGTAAACTCAACTGAGGGTCCACAATACGCCATGTGTCTTTATATAATTAGTAAATAATAATTATTGACAAATTATTATATTTAACACTTAAATATATACACACACACATTCTTGTGGTATTACTGAATATTGTTAGATTAAACAAGTGCACAATGAGTACACTCCATATCGTGAGACTCTCTAAGTTCTATGCTTGATTTGTCAAATAGAACTATTCTATGAGTCTGTAAGTAATGCCCTACACACACGTCACGGATATTACAAATCAGCACGTTGAACCATGCAAGCTAAGGTTACAACGCATACGTATAGTCCTTCCGTTATGATATCCTGGATGTGCAGGGATATAGATTATCACCGTCAAATTCTTTAGTGCTCATCCATGTCCCATCTTCAGACTTGTATCTCACAGAACAATATGTGCAAACTCCTTTTTCATATTGTTCTACCTTGACAGAACTCTTTTTCGGGATTAAGGTTTGTGGCCACAAGACTTTTCGAGATACAGTCTCAAAGTATCTGGATATCAAACTCTTTATGCGAGCTGACGGATCCCATATCTGTATACACTGGACTCTATAAGCATCGAACCATACCTAGTGACACCCAACAGTCACACCATGAAAGGTCTGTAACATGCATGGAATCAAAGTATGATAGATCACTTACAAGTCCATTGTGGCACTCAAGTCAAAGGATCACGTATACTATTCAACTCGAGAGGACCCTCCGTTGACGACTTATATAGGATGTCTATCGGAGGCCCTCATGAGTCTGTCTCATATCCAGTCCTAACTGGATACTCATATGTCAATACGAGCTCCAAGATCACGGTTGGCTAGGAACAACCATTTATACCCTATAAGTATGACATATACTGATCTATATGAAAAAGTATTCACCGACAGACCCGCATCAACAAAAATAGATCAGGGACAATTATTCGAGAACATACTTGCATAATGACATTTTCTAGCACCCGATTGCAGCTCTTACAACTATGTAGTTACTAGTATATTCTCAAATTTATATCCCATTATAAACAAGATTTTAACTCTTGGATCTGTTGAGTATTATATCTAGCTAATACTTAACTGTGCTAACATTTAACATTTATATCTCTCAGCGTGGCTAGCTATGGGCCTTTATCTAAACTCCTTCAGATCGTACAATGTTTGTAATGTTACATGCATAGTATTATATTAATGGGTATTAGTAATTTAATGAGAATGTACACTTATATAAATACACAAGTATATGTACATTCAGAGATGGCACGTAAGCACCGACCTTAACAATATAATCCATTCTTTATCTTTCCCTTAATCAACACCATAAAGCCTTTCATAACTTTTAAAGTCCCACTTTCATCCTTAAATGAACACATAATTTGTCATACATCGCAAAAGAAATCAAGTTTCTTTTTAACTCAAACATATATATGACTTGATGTAGTTCATTTATCATGCCATCACTCAATTTCAACCTTATACTTTCAATACCAACAATCTTATAAGCAAGATTATTTTCTAATATAACATTTCCACCATTAAAATAATTCATAAGAAAAATAAATAAATGAAGATTAAGACATATATGAAATTAATAGCTTGAGTCTAAGACCTATTAACCTTTAGTTTTGTTGTTTGTGGCAAATAGAAGATTTGCTTATTCATATCCTTAAACATATATGTTTGTGTTGTGCTGTACTAAATTGTAAGTGCACACTATCATAAACAAGTAATAAAGAGTGACTAGAATATTATTTCCAAAAAGAATTATTATTATTATTACTATTATGTTAAGTACTAAAATAATATCTTTTTACTTTTATTTAGACGAATGAAAATCAACTAACAATTAAGGCAAGACTAGAGATAATATGATATAATAATCAATGATAGATAAAACCAAGGATGATAACTATCCCTCGATACGTTACTTGAATCAATTAATCTTTTCTTAAGCTAATTCCTCAATATAAATTATTGGCTAGATCTCTAACATCATCGCAAGTCTTTATCGATGATCGAGTGACTATATCTTACCCTAACAATTACTTATATATCTATTGTAATTAGATGAGAATTAGATTCATTAAGAACTGATCTATTACTACCATATATCTCATATGAATATATGTTTATCTCATATAAAACTTATAACGACTACACTATGATCATATATCAAATTATTTAATGCCACCACCTAAATTCCTTCATTAAATTCATTTGGGTTCCTACAACAAACTAATTAATGATAAAGTAATTAGAAAACATTAAGCATATAATAATTGAATGATTCTAAAATTGAGTTTATAAATATAAAAAAAGAATTTGAATTCAATTATATATATTGAGTTTAAAGTTATAACTCTAGATATAAAAATTTAGCTCATGATGAAATAAAGAGTTCTAGAACATAAATTTATAGACATAATGAAAAAAATAAAAGATATAAGTATGAGAAGAAGAAAATAAAGAATAGTGCTCTAATTTAGTGCTTTCTCTCTCTAACTTGCTATTAAATCCCTTCTTCAATCTTCAAATCATGTTTGAAACTCTTTAGAGCTTGCTCTCTTTCGTGCAATCCTTTTTCTCTATTTAAGGCTTCAAAAGGCTCTTATTTATAGGTTTTGTAGCTTTTAATTAGGTTACTTTAAGTCCAAGTCTAATTGGGATTTTCTTTTATTGCACGAGCAACACGGTACTGTCTTTTGGATGCTACGATACTAAACATTCTGACTTATGCACTACAGTGTTGGGTTTTAAGCATTGCAGTGCTGAGACCTTAAAATCTCTTCACTAGGATCGATTGAGTGCCACGACATTGCATAATGGGCGTTGTGGAGCTGGAACTTCTGACATTAGTGCCATGGCATTAAATTATTGAGCATGCAACATTGACCTCTTTTTACGCATTCTTAATTCTTTTATGTCCTATTTTCAGTATCTTCACGTTGAAAGTCTAAAATATATATATTAACATTAATACACATAAAAGTCATATATTCCTATTAATATGAGCAATTAATCAGGTGAAAAGACCTAAAATAATAGGTATAATTATGATCATCAGTCTATTGATTCAGCATTGTCATCTATTACAACCACAACATTTCCATCAGCTTTATGCTGCTCTTGCTTGTCTTTTGTTTCTTTTTCAACTCTGGACAATCTTTAATAAAATGATTTTCTTTATAACACTTCAAGTATTTATTTTTTTATCCTTTTAACAGAGATCTGCCTTTCTTCTTACCCTTCCTTTTCCATTTTCTTTTCTTTTATCTTCCATTTACTATCAAAGCATCACTAGAACCTGAATCTTTCTCTCAAACCTTTTTTTTTGGATCTATTTGGAGTTTAATGTAGTCTTGACATCTTCGATTGTTAGTTTTATTTTCTATACATCAAAATATTCACCAAATATTCAAAGGAATCAGGCAAAAAGTTTAACAAGGCTATGACTTGATCTTCATGATTAATTCTTTCCCCTATGCTCTCAACATTATAAACGATTCTATTAAAGTGATCCAAGTTCTCTTTAATAGAACCACCCTCACCCATTGAAAGACTATAAAGCTTCTTCTTTATGTAAAGCCTATTAACCAAAAACTTTGTCATGAACAAGGCATTAATGTTATCCCACAGACCTTTGTCAATGCTTTCTTTTATAACTTCTCAAATTACTTTATCCCTAAGACACAACACAACACAATTGCATTATGAACTTTCTTGTTAAGCTAATCTTTCTCTGTTTGGATATTAGGAGTTTTTTTTAAAATTTGTTTTGGATCTTTAATTGTTTTTGACTTAGAAGATAAGGTTCTAGGCTTCTGATCGTCACCAACATAAAAAAGCATCATGCTCTTCATCATTTGGATATCCATCAATTATTGCTTCAAGCCCCCGAAGATCAACACGGCCTTTATCTTGAATTTTCACACAAGAAATTATGAATGACCATTGAAGATAGTAACCTCTGCTTTGACCATCACAACACACAACTCTGATATCAATTTGTTAGCTTCTAACAAAGATTGATGATGAAAAGACCATTGAACCAATCTTTATAATCAACTCTTAATCTAACTCAAGGAAAAAATTTAAGAATCAAAGAATAAGAAATCAAAGTGATTTTAGAAACAAGAAATCAAGAACACTCAAATACACATGGTTTAAAAAACTGCCTACATCCATAGTCAAAGCATCCTCAAACTTGGATCATTATTAATCAACAATGGAGAGTTTACAAAGATTACATTACAAGCTTTCTATAACTTCTTGAATCTCTCAAAACGATCAAATACACATTCAGCCTATGAAGCTGATATATATGCCATGTTCTGCAATTACTACACTTTTAACAGCAGTAATAAACTTATAACAACCTAAGCCCCACTTGACTTGCCGCATCAGCAATAACCTCAACTGCATTTTGAAACACTTCCGCCAACAAATTTAAATATTTAATTTGATCCACTCATCATTGTCATACGAATATTTTGCTAATCGACATTTTTATACGCTATTTGTAGAAACAATTACAAAATTTTATACATGTAGCTTAACAATAACTATTGCTTCGTGAATATGATGATGTCCGCTGCGCCGACTCCACTAGTGAATAGAGTTCTTTGCTTATAAGCAAGGAAAATTTCCTATGCTTATAAACAATTAGCTTTGTCCTTATCCTTTTTCGTGACAGATTATGGAGCTAGCTTAAGGCTTGAACCTGATCGTGACGATCATGCCTATTTGACCTATATCACTGTTATAATTTATAAAAGTAGTAGTTGCATCAATTTTCATTTTACTTTTTTGAAGATGACTTTTTTTTTTTTCAAGTGATTTATAAGCGAGCAAGAGGATCGGAAGTTAGCTCTTTTGACAAAGTAAGCAATTCATATGAGACTTTGCAATTGAATGCTTATGCTATACCCACTTCAGGATGCCAGGTCTGCATATTAAACAAAACAAGATAAACATAATCATTCAGTTTGGAGTATGAAAAAGTTAACCAAAAAGTTTTTGAATATAAAAATTATGTGCCTAATATTTTAACTGTCGTAATTATAAAATTAAGATGAAATATATTAGTTATAAACCAACCCTAAATTTTATATATGCATTATTTGAATTATTCAAAAATAATTATTTAAATTTTGGCAGTTAATTACTTTAAAATTTAAGGGTTCATTTAAAATAAAGAAAAAAGCATAACGATTAAAAACATAATTTTTACCCCCACAATTAAGTTTTTATCTATTTACCAAATATCTATTTGTTCATTCCATAGCAATTATGTCATCAAAGCCACAATACCTAATCTTTAATTCCGTTATCTGTCCAAATTTAAATTTCACACACCACAAGTGAGATTATAACATTTGAGTCCCGATTTTTATATTTTCTTAAATAAGATAGATTTTTTTTTCTATTTGTAGTAAATAGGTCTTGACACCAATTGAAATGATTAAAGTACCCTTATATTATTAGGTTTATTCTTTTATTTATTTATTTTTAAGACCATGACAGTGTTAAAATATGTAATCTGTTAAGGAAATTTCGTAATTCAATGAGGGTTAAGGATATATCTAAGACATGAACAAAACCATAATAAACTCGGGAACTTTGATGTCACTACCCACCATAAATTGTAAAGCGCAAACTACATTTTAGGGCTAAAAAAGCTCTAAATGCATATCCAGAAACTGAGTCATATGCTCTTAATGATTAATCCTGCATAATGGTGCCGAAAGCCCTCTAAAAAGAAGATGGAGATAACATATTGAATCGAAAACTAAACCGTCAAAGCTATCACATACCGAACACGCAAGTTCCATATTTTTCGGGTCTTAAATATTCAACGATCCAACGTAACCATAACCTATTACTACAAGCTAGCTGTGTTATGAAAGCAAAATTTAAAAATCGAGGAGCCTTTCACTTAATAATTGTATAGCCAATGTTCATTTGTAAGTGGGCCATTGCACGTATGAATGTTCTCATTGGAGAAACACTACTCATGTGTCCTCACTGGAGAAACAGTACAAGTGAACATAAAAGGCTAGATCAACGAAGAGTGTCTTTTGGAAGCTAACCGGTTCAATGGATTTACAACTTTAGATTGAAATGGGAAGTTAAAAGGTAAGCTGAATAGCGACAGCTAAACAGTTGGAGCAAAAGATTGAGTTGGGAGATTTCGAAAAATCCAAGCCAATGCCAGACCAAATTTGAGAGTTCTGACATTGAACCAAATTCCAGGCCAAGGCTTCTGACTAAGGTATCAATTATCAAACTTTTTGTCAAATAAGAGGTGACTTGCCGGAAACCAATCATTTCTCTCACACTCGGTTTGTACTGTAGAGGTGCTTTAGTTTTTAAGATGCAATTGCTATGCGGTGAAAGTACTGAAACGTAGACAAAGATAAATAGGTATTTAATAAACATCTAGTCTTAGAGCAGAAGTACAAAAAATTTTACTAGTGTTTTTAAAATTAAACAAAAGTACTTTGTTATACTAAACAAACCCTTAATTTAAGTTGTAAATTTGTTTCTATAATAAATTTAATTTAAGTACGCACAATTAGTCAAATTCAAAATCTTGCGTTTGAATCCGTCACTTAGTGGAATAAATACATGGTATGAAAATATGAAAAAGAAAAAAGATTAAATTTAGAGGGGTTTTTTTTAAAAAAAAAAAATAAAGATAAATTTGAGCTTGAACAAATTTACATAAATTAATAGTAATAATGAAAAGCAGCTTTAGATTAAAATTATAAGTGACTAGAGTATTGTGCCAATATTCGAATTAACTTTTAATACATACTAATAATATATGAATTAAAATTCTCTCTTAAGTTAAATTTATCTAATTTTTTAATACACTTTTAAGACATTAATATTTAGATATGGATGTTCAAGATTAATATTTTAACTGTTTGTTTTATCAATTATTAATCATATGCTATTTAGGTAAAAATTTAAGTTAGAAGAGAATCTTGATATTATGACTTATAGGATGAATCGTAAATTTGTAATAAGATTGTTACAACTGGCCGGTTCTAGTGTTTGATATGCATCACGAATGTCAGCAAGGCATTCTAACCGAGCCCTAGTGTTTACATGTGCTATTAAAGTTTTATTGATCAAATTGTGTCCTCACTTCTTTATTATCATGCGTTGACAAATCATAATCTGAACCTTGTTTTACAAAAAGTCAACAATACAACTTAGTAATAACACTATATTACACTATTACTATAACAAAATTTCTTTAAAAAAAAAAAGAAACGTTATCAAGTGATTGGCCAAAATCAGAGAAATTGTTCACATATTCATTCCACATTTGCTTATTTAAGGAGTCCTCCTCCGTCAATATATATGTTATTAGGAGGAAAGAGATGGATTAAGGGTTATATTCTTTTCTTTTCATTTATGTGAGCATACAAGTGAGAACTTCTTGTTGAGTTAATATAATTTAGTCATTAAAGTGAAAGAGGCGGCGAAAAGCAAACAGTATATTGCCTTTCAAATGGAGTCGGCTTCTATTTTCACACCGTGTCGTTAAGAAATATCATCTCGTGAAGCAGAAAATTGAAATAGAAGCACTAGTCGCTTAAAAATGTGACATTGATGCACTGAGTTCACGACCAAATTAAATTTAAAGTGTTATCCTTTCAAAAGAGTTGGACCCCATTTGACCACTTTCAATTTTGAATATCATTTTTGCACGAGTTCTATATAAACCCATCCATCCCAGCTCTAGAATTCTATCGCTTACACAAGTTTTTGAGTCCTCAACAACGATCCATGCTCTAAGCTTGCAGAAGTGTTGAGTCCTTTAAGTCGAGAATGGCTAGCTTGAGGGTTTTGTTAATCTTTGTCCTTGTTTTGCTTTCATTTTCGGGTTCCGAAACTCGAGTTCTTGATTCAATGTTTTCAGATAATAATGGGCATAAAGGGTTGACAGAGAGTCTCACAGAAGTGTCAAAAACGAGCATGCAAAAACAGGAGATAATTGACAGACATTTTGATTCCATGCAAGTTTCAAAGGATGAGACTCGTGCATTGATGGAGAGTGCCAGAACAATGTTCAAGCAAAGTGTACAAAGACAAGAGATTATGGGCAGGTTTTTTGAGTCCAAGAGAGTGAGCCCCGGAGGACCTGATCCTCACCATCATTAATAATCTTGCTTATGAAATTAAGTTTCATCAAGTCCTGTGATTTAGAAAGAGCAACCGGAGAACTTAATTTCTGCTGTTTTACAGTTTATTTTGAATGTAGTTTAGATAGCATTCGAGATCGATGTAACCTCCAATTAATGGTAGGTAATCAACTTTTTCTATATATCAACTTTTCTTTACAATGATGAGGTGATCAGGGCCAACAAAGTGAAAATTTATGTGAAAATAATTAATTAATGTCGCTTTACCGTATAATAAAAATATATTATTGCTTCAGGAATTAAAAAAAAAAAAATCTGCAAGAAGTTTATCCCAATTTTTTTTTTGAAGCAACTTGTTATCCAAAGAAACATCCCATTAATTAAGTGGTGGTCCATTAATTAAGTGTTATTGTATTCTTCCCTCGCACCAATTTTTTAGAAATAGTGGAGCTTTTTCTTTCCCATTTTGCACTCATAAATTAGCAAAGAGAAAGAGTACTAGCTCACCTAGCTACTTCCAATCTAACAAAATTATCTAGTTGTTTTGTGAGACTAGCATTTGCCCATACTTGCTAATAAATATTAATACATGTCGTGCAATTCTTTACAAGAATGTGCATTTTAAATTTACAAGTTCCTTCTTCTATTTGCTTTGTTTCGCCGCCCGCCCACCACCCCCCAAACAACCCAACACCCGCCGCCGCCCCCCCTTTTTTCCGGATTGAAACTCGGAGACACAACGAGCATTATGAACACGAGTAACGAGTTCCATGCTATATCGATGAATAAATAGCTGATATATAGAGAATTACTAGATCTTTCAAGTTAATTCTAGGAGTATGGTGCAAATTCTGCGTATAAACTCATATTGTTAAAAAAAAAACTAATCATCAAATTATAGACCATGTACTCTGTCTTATCCTTCATTCTTCCTTTTAATAAATTCTCTTATTTTGTCAAAGTTTGCTCAAAACCAGAAAATGAAAAATGAATAAAAAAGAGTACGTAATATTCATCTCGTGTCACCCCATGTATTTTCAATAATCTAAATTGAAGTTCTCGAATTTAAAATTTCTTCAGTCAATTATCTAATTACCCTTATATACTCCTTTTAATGACAAAAAGTGCATCGTCTTTTTACCAAAAAAAAAAAATACATTTACGGTCAATTACCTAATTTCCTTTACATACTCCTTAAAATAAAGAAAATGTATCATGTGTTTTTAAAAAAAATACTTGACACCCAAGTCAAAGTGTGAGTGTGGAAATATTTTTATAAAAAAAAAAGGAGTGCTAATATGTAGAACAAAGTTTACAAAATAAGTAGAATTGTGAATCAATGAATCCATCAACTAAACAAATAAATTATCTCCATATTATAGTATATGAGTTTCAATTTCTTTTAAAAAAATGCATGAGTGTTCGTATTTAATTAAATTCAAATTAATAAAAATTTAAGTTTATTAATAAATCATTAATTAAAGAAGAATAATTTTAATGAGATTTATCTACTTGTACAAAATTATTCTTTATGTAAAATAATAATTAATTATTAAAATTAAAATTAAAATAAAATTTAAAATTGAATCCATTCTTACCTCCTCATAACGTACGTAACCCCTTTCTAAATCTATGAGTTAGGGGATTGAGTTACTTGCCAATCTTAAATTTAAAATCTGATCTGAATCTTTGGCTCTATTAAGTTGGATCTTCTTTTAATTTAGGCTGATTCTTCAAAACAAATAAAAATAATTGGACCATACGCAGGTTAATTAGTCTTTTAAATAATGGTCCAAACGGATATACAAAATAATACACGACAAGTAAACATTTTTGACCATGTTAATTTAGAAAAGTTGTGCACCCCTTGCAAAATATTGTAAATTGATCTTGGAATGTGAAGTGCTCGTGATGGGTCCTGGAAAGCAAAGAATGAGAAAATGGGATATCGTACTTGCAGTTCGCCGTTTCAAGACCGTATAAAGAATTAATAAAATTGACTTTGTTCAACACCTTAATTAAATTTATCTAAATTCTTTTTCTAGAATCCTAAATGGGCGTTAGTGTCAAGCAGTCCATGTATTTTTATTTATTTATTTATTTTTTGAAACAACAAGTGGACCTTATGTGGATTCTACTAAAAAGTTGGAATCGACAAAAGTCGGCTTAGTCAACCGACCGGACCAAGCATGCTTGTGCACCTTTCTTTTGTTTAATCTTTTGACAATTATAAAAGCTTTGGATAAATGATCATGAAGAATTTGGCCCTTTAGTTTCTTAAAAAGAACAATGCATTTAATCTATGAAAGAGTTCACATAACGTGCTTGGTAAGAAAGAAAGAACTAACCACGTTACATTCTCCATTGATTGTGGGAAATATAACATGTGCATAAATTTTACTGTATTAATTATACAGAGAAGTCTTTTATTTGGGCCTTAAACATATACAAAATATGTTTAGAATAAAAGATAAGAAAGATTTACATTAATAATACATGTATATATATATATAGCAAGAGGAATATCAACAAATTAATCCTTAGAAAATATATAGTGAAGGATAATAGTTCCACGAGAAATATGTTGTTGAACAAAATGATAATTTATATTAATATACTTAGTCTACTCATAAAAAATTATTGTGAGTGATTTAAATAAGACTTTAATTGTCACAATAAATAAGTATAGTGACAGAGTGAGTACTACTTATATCTCCAAAAGGTTATCAAAGTTAAATAATCTCTTGAGTAGTATTAATAAGTGCATAATACTTAGCATCAGTACTAAAGCGGGCAGTAATTGTTTTCTTTTTACTTTTTTATAAAAAAAATAATCTCTCAAGAAAAGACAAAACTTAATAGTTGATCATTGATCTGTAAGATATCATGACCAATCTGCATCAGTATAAGTTCGTAACTCAAAGGAAGAGTAAATTGAAAAATAGAGACTATGAAAAAATATACTATTGAGATAACATATAATATAAAGAGTTATTGCAAAATGAGATGTATAAAAAGTAATTATAAACTGATTGACAACATCAATAACAAAGACAATGTCTGGTTAAGTGACAGTGAGATATACTTGTTGAAATGTATTTATATGATATCGTATTTGGTTAATATTATAAAATAAGAAAACCTATGTACCCTTCCATTTAGAATGTTGAAATATATATATATATATATAAATGGTATATAGTATTTGTATATAGATAGTTACTATTATAGATTAAGAAAATCTAGGTAGCCGTCCATTTAAGACTCATAATTTTCTAATTAAGGTTGATAGCTTCCCTTTATAATTTTGTATTTTATTCAGTGTGGAATATACAAGAATTAACTTTTCGTCTTTATTAATTTATATGGTATCAGAGTCACTGTGCTCTTATCTTTCCAATGGTCGTGACCTCAATTTTGTATTCCTCAGTGACTAGCCAGTAAAACTCTAAGAGATCTTCGTCAAACTTCACCAGACATACTATCACGTGTCGTTAATCTCTCTATTCACTTCATCACCGATCTCTCTCTGTGGTGACTGTGCTATCTTCTTGCCACCTCCAGTGCCTTCTCATCAGAAATTTGTGTGATTTCTTCCCTCAGATCTGTAATTTAATATGAGTTTTGAAAACTTCAAAATAGGTTCTGCATTTTTCTTTAAATTGGTCCCTATTATTTCTATAGAAAAATTGGTAGCAAGCATTAATTATAGCTCATGCGCCGCGTCCATTGAATTATGGTGTATGAGATAAGGCCTGGATGATTATTTAACTACAAGAGTTACAAATTTAAATGGCAAAGATACAATTGAATGGAAGAAGATAGATGCCTTACTCTCTAATTAGTTATGGCAAACAATCGACCTTCAATTATATTTCATTTATAAAACCAACAGAACTTGTTTTGATATTTAGAATTAGGCTTAGTTATTATATGTTAATGAAATCCAGAGATCATATTTTGTTGTTTCAACTTTTGTCAATTTGAAACAATAGAGTATGGATATGTCAAAATTTCTTAGCCGATGGCCTCACTCAAGGCTAAATTCAATTCACTTATTCCTATTGGTAAGACTACCGTAGAAGACTTTACACAAAGGGATAAATTTTTTATGATTCTAACCTTAGCTTTTATTAGTCATGAGCTTTCACCTCGTGATCAGATCCTTGTTAGTGTTGTTGTTTCATCTGTGGATGATGCATTTTCTCAACGTTTTCATATGCCCGCCTCAAGTCATGTTTTCAGATCATTCGTAGTTGACTCTTCAGTCTTGTCCTCTTAGTTACAAAGTTATTTAAAAGGAGAACAAGACGATTGTGGAAAAAATATAAAGAATATTACAAGTTACATGGACGACTTATATATTGAAAAGATAAAAAATATTTACATTACTAACAATATATATATATATGGTAAGAGAAATACTATAGGAATATTAGATTGATTTACTTTATAGATTGTATATGTAAGTATTTGCATTTGGTTAAATTTCAATTTTTATTTTTTTTAGAGATATTAATAAACGACAAGATTTATTGGTTATGCAACTATTTGTATAGAGTTCAATTGTATAATGAACTAGTGTCTTAACTTCTCTTTGGATATTTTACATCAATATAACAATTGTTTGTGCTTGATGTTTTTAATGATGGTTTCTTAGGATATTTTAGTTGTTTTTTTTTTATCTTTTTTTTCTTTTTGTCTAAACATGCAACTACTTTTGCTTCTCACATGTTTAGTAAATGTGTTTCTTTATGTTTTTTCTTACATGAAAATTGTACTTTTCAATTTTATTCATTTTTTAAAGGTAAGACTAAGTTTGTACCCTATACATTTTGTGTTTGACTCTTTTTTATTTAATAAAATTTTCTTTGTTTCAATGACATTTGTGAAATAAAAAACATCAACTATCAATATAATAAGTTGAGAAATTTTTTATCTTTTAGTACTATTGATCTGAAAATTTCTTCAATCCTTACATTAACAAGTCAAATTTTTTTTCTTTTGAGAAACTTCGCAAGGTCTTGGGAGAAATTGGGAATTGAGCTGGATTAATTTGCTCTAAGGATGCTAAGCATCATGAGAATCCCGCAATCAAAGAAGAAAGTGAGGCCTTGGCGGAGATTTGTTTAACAAAGAAACTTCGATGCTTGATGAATACATTAAAATGAATATTTTTTTAAAGAGATTCAGTCACCATTTAACATTTAGAATGTCACTAATTTTAGCATTTTTGTATTTTTAAACTTAAAATAAAGTGTTATCCTTAAATTATGATTAATAAATGCTATTACACAAGTTTAAAAAAATAGATATAACTCTCAATATAAAAATTGGCATGAAAAAATTCTTGAATCTAGAGCTGTATGACTCAATTTTATATAATCTTGAAGAACAGTCAAAAGTCAAATCTAATAGTTAATGGGCAAAATTAAGATATAACACAACTGGATTATAACTTTCGCTCAACTTGACCCATCTTGTATATTTGGACCGTATTTCACAAACTATGTATCTAATCAGTATAATTTTTGAAGTTGGAAAATGTTGAGTCAAATATCCAAAGCAATCATTATCATAGCCCAAATTTAGTTACAAATTAGTAAAAGAGTTGTTTGCTGAAATCTGATGTGAATTTACTATTTTGATTATATTTCAATGGATATGAATTTAAATTGCATGAACTTAGTGGCTACAGAAGGAGAAGATAAACTTGTACAACTTGCATGTTTACCACAAAGGCTATATCATTGGTCTCTATGGTAAAAAAGTACTGCAATTAGGTGAAGGTGTTGGTTATCGTAAATAGTGTTCATTGAAGTCACACTAAATAGGTTTTCATTCATTGCCTATATATGGACATCTTTAAGAGGCTAATGGATGTGTTCATGTCTTGCAATTCTCTTAAATACTTTCCTTTAATATTTATAAGAATGAATTATAAGGTAGGCTAAAGTTCTTGGTAAGGCTAGAGATGAACTTCTATGTGTAATAAATCTACTTCTAGACTTTGACTCTTTGTTAATAGTTATAATGTTGTAAGTTTGTTGTGTCTAAACTCTTATCTATTACTTTTCTATAATTCAAAGGTTATAATTCTCATGTTTTATATATCTTTAATCATGCTATTTTTATGTAATTATTGTCGAATTATAATTGTTACTAGTTACATCATTTTACATATTAATCTTTTACTGCAATATTGTCAAAATAATATATATCGATCTTAGATAACTTGTATAGATGAACGTAGTTTTTTATAATGTTTACAAAAAGTTTAGTCATATAAAATACATTTGTTATTAAATGTACCATATTATCCATATCTTTCAATTGACTGTTTAGAATATGAAATATTTATTTGAAAAACAAAGTATAGAATAGATTTATAAAGCATATTAGTAACTCCCGAAGCCTTACTCACATCATTATAATTTTTTTCCTTAATTGACATTTAAATTTACCTTCTCTATATTAAATTTACATTCAATCTTCTTCTTAATTACTATTTTAATATTTTTATTTTATTAATTTATTTTTTCGAAAGCTTCTTTGTAGGATTAACACCTCAATCTATATTGCGATAATCATATTACATTTTAAGCTTAAACAAAATTTGACGCTGTTGCTAGGGAGGTACACTAGGCGAAAGTAGATTGCGTTTATCAATACTAAAGCAATAACTTTAGTATTGAAGAGCAAGGATCAAGGATTTGATGTGTTTAAGACTTTGAAGGCTCTTGTTAAAAATTAGACTGGCAAAAGGGCAAAGAGGCTGAAGACTGACAACGGCCTTGAATTTTTTAATAGAGAGTTTGATGGGTTTTGTGCTAAGCATGAGATTACAAAGCATAGAACAGTGAAATCAACACCACAACAGAATAACATAGCTGAGAGGATGAATAAGATCCTACTTAAAAGGGTGAGATGCATGCTTACCAATGCAAAGATGTCCAAGGTATTTTGGGGAGAAGTTATAGTGACTGCAGTTTAGTTAATTAACAGAAGTCCCTCATCAGCAATTGACTTCAAGACGCTAGAAGAGAAATGATTTGGTAATCCTCCGAAGTATGACCATCTCAGAATATTTGGTTGCCCTGCCTTTGTACATGTTAAGGAGGAAAAGTTGAAACCTAGAGCTATCAAATATGTATTCATAGGATATCCCGAAAGAGTAAAAAGATACAAGGTGTGGTGTAAAAACTTGATATCACCAATGAGTATCATAAGCCATGACGTGACGTTTGATAAGACGACGATGTTGAAAGCCTCCCAAGAAGATGAGAAAGAAGAACTTGTGCCCAAATAAGACTCAGCACCCGAGTCAATAAAAGTTGAAGTGGAGCCTGAATCTAGATCTGATATGCCCCCAGATCAGCACTTCAACAAGGAGATCCTTAAAGTAGAACTAAGAGCATCGGTGAGTCCTTACAAGTCCACCCAAAGAAAGACTAGGACTCCTGAGATGGAACTTGAAGAGTACCAGCTAGCTAGAGACAAGCTAAAGAGAATGATTAACCCACCAGTTAGGTATAGACAAGTAGATTTGGTTGCTCATGCTTTTAATTCTACTTACACTCTTGAGTATGATGAGCCTAGGATATATGGTGAGGCTATGAAGAGTGAAAACAAGAAAGAATGGCAGCAGGTCTTGAAAGAAGAGATTAGTTCTCTTAGGAAGAACAATACCTGGAAGTTGGTGGAGAGACCTCAAAAGAAACTAGTCGGGTGCAAGTGGGTGTATTAGGTGAATGAAGGGATACTAGGGACAGAGCCCACGAGATTCAAGGTTAGGTTAGTTGCATAAGGTTTTACTCAAAGAGAGGGAGTTGACTTTAATGAGATATTCTCTCCAGTCATCAAGCACACATCCATTAGGATTTTGTTAACCATGTGTACAAACCTTGATTTACATCTAGAGTAGATGGATGTAAAGATAGCTTTTCTACATAGAGAACTTGAAGAGACGATATAATGGCACAACCACAAGGGTTCGAGGAGCCTAAAAAAGAAGATCACACTTGTTTGCTAAAGAAGTTGTTATACGGGTTAAAGCAATCACATAGACAGTGATATAAGAGATTTGATGAGTTTATGATGGCTTGTGGCTTTAGTAGGAGCAAGTATGACGGATGCGTGTACTTCAAGAACATAAGTTATAGGATGATGTATTTGCTTCTATACGTTGATGATATGTTGATTGCATGTAAGAATATGGAACAAATACAGAAGCACAAGAAGTAGTTAAGTGGCGAGTTTGAGATAAAGAATTTGAGAGCAGCGAAGAGAATATTAGGTATGGATATTGTGAAGGAAAGAAGAGATGTTATCTTCTTATCACAACAGCGATATATACTCAAATTTTTAGAGAAGTTTGGTATGTCCAACGTGAAAGCTGTCTCTACTCATTTGGCCTATGAATTTTAGACTTTCAGCAGCACAGTCACCGATATTCGAAGAGGAGAACTATAGATGAGTAAGTACCGTATGCAAGTCCTGTGGGGAACATCACGTATGTAATAGTTTGTATAAGACCAGACATAGCCCAGGTTGTAAGTGTGGTGAGTAGATAAATGAAAAATCATGGTAAGGATCACTAGCTTACAATGAAGTGGATTTTGAGATATCTTAAGGGGACGTTGAATCACAGGTTGATGTATAAGAGGGATGAGGACAAAAATAAAATGGTAAGAAGATACGTAGACTTAAATTATATAGAAGATCTAGACAAGAGAAGATCATTGACGGGCTACGTATTCACAGTGTTTAGGTGTAGTGTGTGTTGGAGATTAGTTCTACAATAAGTGGTTGCACTATCTACCATAGAGGTAGAGTACATAGATATTGGTGAAGCTATTAAGGAGGTCGTGTGGTTGAAAGGCATATGCACGAAGGTATTGGCTGATAAAGATGTGAACACTGGTGTATATTGTGACAGCCAGAGTGCCATACACCTAAGCAAGCATTAAGTGTTCCACGAGAGGTTGAAAGACATTGATGTGAGGCTCCATTACATTCAAGAGATTGTCCAAAGTGTAAAGTTAGTCTAACAAAGATATCGTCTTCTGAAAACCCTGCTAATATGTTGACTAAGCCATTATCCTCGATTAAGTTCATCCTATGCAAGGACTTAACCGGAGTCACTACTTTGTCAGGGTGACTGAAGATGCAAAAATGAGAGTTCGAGTTGCTTTGTGAATAATTTTGAATCAATGAGGAATTTGTGAGAAAATTGATTGAAAATCATCGGAATATGATATGGAGATCAAGCCAAGTGCGTATGATACACAAAGATTAAAGACAGACGCGAAAAGAGGCAAAAAATAAAGAAGGGTGCACCAAACACCAGTACTGCGGCGACCAAATGTGGGCATTGTGGTGCCTAATCCAACACCTGAATGCCGCGGCACCAGGCGATGAGCACCATGGTGCCCAAGTGGGCCCACCAGCACCGCGATGCTGGGCACGGGAATCTGTTTCCCATTTTGAGCGTTCCTTATTTCGTCTTCCACTTGCTTTAGGACTCCCTAATACGACTCCTACATGTTTATGGTAAACCTAGGACGTCTTAAAGCTTATATAAAGGCTCTCAATTGGCTGGTAAATACATCTAAGTGAAAGAAAAAAAATCTTAGTGATAACCCAATACATCTAAGTGAAGGGGAAAAATCTTTGTGATAACCCAATAAATCTAAGTGATCAAGCAAGAAATCTTTGTAGTTCTTTGTGAGAGAAAATTCCTAGAGTGCAAGAGAGAGTTTTCTTTGTGATCTTTCTTGTTGAATACATATTTTGTGAGTGCCTTGTGATTCATAATAAGAAGAGTATGATTTTGATCCGCCGCGGTCGTAGACAAGTTGCTGAACCACGTAAATTTTGTGTGTTCTCCTTCTACCATTTCTCTCTTTATTTTTTTAATAACTTGTTCTGCATTATTATTTACTTGGATGATTTACTTGTTTGTGTGCTTCTACCTTAACATATCTTTTGGTTGTAGTGTTTACTCTTAAAACTAGTATTAGATTGACTTTCTTATCATATTAAGAATCATGTTAACCTAAATCAGTTTGGGTATTATAGTTTGAGTAGTTAGCAAACTTGGTTATTAAGACTGAATTGAGTAATTGTAGGGATGTAAAGGTTCCTTTAGTTAGAAAGAACAATCAAAGTGTTCAACCTCAAGGTAAGTGTTCGTCATGAGGAGCTCATTGTTCAGCCTACTGTGGGGAATTCGTCTAGCCGTGGTCAAGGGGATTAGACCCCTATTGCCTGGTGGGTGTAGAATTTAGAAAAAAAAGATATATATATATATATATATATATATAGAGAGAGAGAGAGAGAGAGAGATGGACAATGAGTGATAAATAACTGAGATTTTATTGAGGGCTTGAAAGAAAATAGAAAGCATCAATAGCCTTCAGAATATAGTTCCCTCTTGTAAATTACAAATGCTAAAAAAAATATCTTCTAATTATAATAATTATTGTAACCTTAATTTAGCAAACCAAACTCTATTTATAGAGTTGCAATGTAGATTTAATATGTTGTGTTAAAATCTTAATGGGGTTGAAAGTCTTTAAAATGTTTCCTTCTTAGATTCTCATATACTAGAGTTTTACTTAAATAAGATTAGATATATGAGTTGTTTTTTTTGTTTATGTAAGATTTGTACCAAAATTATATAAGTTGTATTTATAGAAAGTATATCAAATTTGTAATTTTTAGTGGTTAAATTTATTTTGTATAATTTGAGTACGATCAAGGTAATTAATCAAATCGATGAGTGTACCCAATAATTAAAGATAATGATAGTTAGACGAGGACTATGATTTAACTTGATGACACTCGTATACCCTTATAATCATTGACTTGAGTTTATAGACTTAGCCTTGTGAATTACAACAGGCAGATTGGGGATGTATAGTGATTAGGCCTATGGGCCAAAATTCAAAGGAAAAAAAGTACATATAATTGTTGTCCTTATATAAGCAAATGCAGCGGCAGAAGATTGAAAGGCTCTAAATTTAACTGATGCCTCTTAATTTGAACATAAACATTTATACATACACTGTCGAATGTAGGAATAGATTAGCATAAGAATAAGACAATTTGTTACATATATGACTATGGTTTTTTATTTTATTTCCATAAAAATGATATTATAGTTACGAATTTACATCAAGATATGGTGATATCAATGTGATAGAAAGAGTAGGCAGATTAAATGATGATTTTTTCTTTTAAGTGCAACCCTTTTCCCCACTTAAAACCTGGATTAAATCACAACAGCTCAAACTCTTTCAAGTCTTAATTCCGCGGATGCGATGTGAACATATAATTTCACGTTGGCTAGTTATGGCATTAACTATGTGAGGTAACACCACATATTTGAGAAAATTAACAATCACGTCTATCACTTTACCCAACATATTATATCACATTCAAAATGTGAGATTTTTAATTCATTTTATATCACTCGACTGAGTTATGTGGGCAAATCTGGACATGGCGATTTTATTACCTACCAAATCTTCAAAATTCTTGAAGATTTACTTATAAATAATTTTCCTCGACTAAACCATTACTATTAATGCCTGAAGGCAGTGTCTTGAAATACGTGAAGCATTGGATAGTTTGGATAAATAAATCGGTTGGATAACTGCAATTTGTGATCTCAAAGATAAAACATTTTCTTTTGTCTTTAGTTACTATTAAAAAATTATTGTTTTGGTAATAAAAATTTTGTGATAGAAATTTGACTCTATCATATTTGTGATATATTCTATTAAAAAATTATTTCTATCAAAATTTTGTGATAGAAAACAAATTTATCACTGCTTTGTGATAAATTTTACAAAAAATGTATGATAAATTCTATCACAATTAAAGTGTAATATATTAGTGATGAAAATATTAATTTTTTAAATTAAAAAAATCTAACATAGCAATTTTAAGTATAATGTGGCAGGTTCAAAAATATTATTTTATATTTTAAGCTTTTTTGCTGATATAGATTTATTTTTTTAATGTGGCAGTTGTATGTATGATATGGCATGTTAGAAATAAATTATTTAATTTACAACAAATAATAAAATCTTATGTGGCATTTTGTGGATGCTGACAAAAATTTTTATAAAATAAAATAATTTGAGCAATGATTATAAAGATGATATTTTAAAAAATTTTAATTGAAAAGAAATTATAAAAATCTTATCCATCCCTTTTTATGTTGTTGTAGAATTTTTAAATGTAAAGTAGATGTAAATGACGTGGCATAGAACTAATGTGGTATTTTTAATTTTTATTTAAACACCAAATATCATTTTTTTATATGTTGTTTTTAGCTAAAGACAATCGTGAAATGACTTTGTTTATGTCTTAATCTTTTTTTTAATTTTTTGAACAACATCGTTTTAGGTGTAATTTGGTATTCCAAAATAACGTCGTCTTTGTCTGATATAAAAACAAGTTTTTACAGCCCAAAGTTTTCTAAGTGTTTTGAGCCCTATTCTCTTTTGTCTTCTCACTTTCTTAGCAACTTCTCTCTTAATCTTTGTTCTGCCTTAAGTTATCACTGTGGATTTAGTCTGTTGAGGTAAAAAATAGCTACAAGTTTGTAAAATATTTTTGGATTTGAGGGAGATTTTTAGATTTTAACTGCATTGTCACCATTTTGTAAGGTACTTTATTTAAAGCCTAAGTTATTTACTTTTTGATTGTTTGTGTTTAATTTAAGAATAGTAATTTGTATATTGTTTGTTCTTTATTTCATATGAATTTTTTGTTTGTTCAGCATTTTGTGGGCATATGGGTCTTGCATTGCTATTAAAATAGAGGGAATGGTTTTCATCGATTTGTGCATGTGGGCTTTGATGTCGATTTTGTATTTTCTAGGCATGTGAGGTTTGTTGTGTTTTTTATTTGCTGGGTGTGTGTGGTCCCTTAATGGCAGCTTTTTTTTCAAGATCTCTATGTGATGGATGTTTTGGGTGTGCTATGTGAAATAACGCTTCAAAGTCGAGTGCATGTGTGTATCTTGTAACTTTTGGGATAAATAAATTGATACTTTTTACAACTTTTTGAAGGTAGTCCAACTCTTCTATTGCTTTTATGTTTTTTTGGTATTGGCTAACCTGCCAACACAATCCATAGATTAAGGTTTAAAATCCTAACACATGCATATAACGAGAAAATATATGCTTTAGGCTTTAGTCATTGTTTGGTTTTCTATGATGAATGAATTTATATATATTTTTTTCCAAATATATATATATATAAGAAAATAAAAATGAGAAATAAGATGCTCTTTTATGTATTTTTGTAGTAAACATTTGGCATAAAATTCTAACACATGCATACCATGAGAAAATAAATTCAACGCTTAGGTTTGACACTTGGATTTTATTAACTATATTAGTTGGTTGTTTTCAATTATAGATTCATAAAAAAATGGTTTAGTTTTACTGGTTTTAACAATATATAGTAATATTAGAACTTATGGGACCTAAGTATGTATGATGAGAAATGTTTGATTTTGCATTTTGTATTGTTTTTTAATTAATTTCTTTGGTAAGATTGCTGTAAATTGATTAGTTACATTCATTTATTATGCCAAAAAGAAATATCTGTCTGTTTAATATTAAGAACTAGTTAATGTACTGGTACTTGAAAAATATCAATGAGTCATTTCATGAGCTATTCCAAAGCATCTTAGTACTTAAAACCTTAAATTTGAGATTTAAAACCTAATACTAGCAACGCAGAAAGTCACAGTCTGACAAGTTAAACATAGAATATATCAAGTTCCAGATTCTAAAACTTAATTCTAAATTTTTTGATTTTCTCAACTCTGTAAACATAATACTTAACACAAATGAGTAATGACCGATATTTCTACTTGCATGACAAGAAAAAATTGAGCTGGGAAATGAGTTAGAATGAACTTGCAGCTCTTTTGTAGGAATAATAAATGTATTCATAATAGTAAATATTTTACCAAGAACTAATTTTCATATGCTTCTGGTAAAATGATTTAGAATAATTAAACTACAATAAATTTTGATTAAACCATGTTATAATTGGCTTATATCAATGTCAAATATGCTTAATTAGGCATCCTTTTATGTGGGTAAGAAAAAATCTAGATGAGAGAAGCTCCAATTCAAGATGCCTTATGTAACCCATACATTATCTCCATTACAAACTTATAAGTAATTTTCCTAGCAAAGCATTTGTAATTTAGGGTGAAGAACTACATTTTGTGTCATGAAGTAGAAATGGAAAACAGAAGTTACCATTACTTAACTTCATTTATTATTTATTTAGTTATTTACATACTCATTATTTATCTTTAATTACATACTTACAAGAAATAATTTTTTTCCAGGACATATTCCTTATCCTTTACAAAGATAAATCTTGGATGTCATGTGATAGATTGAGTAAGGAATATGAAGACAAGGTTGAAAACTTCATTGAGTTTGCAATCTCGCATTTTAAAAATTCTAAATTTATAAGATGCCCATATCGAAAATGTCATAATGCAATATTCAACACAATGAGAGAAATTAGAAATTACTTGTTTGTGAGCAATATTAATGAAAGGATTAGACATTACATTAGTATGGAGATAAGATAGATTTTTTTGTAGATTGTACCGAGAAATATATGGTTGATAAGTCAAGCAATGAGTTCCATAGAACTGTTGATATGGTATATGAAGCATTTAGGCATTGTGGCAATAATGAAAATTCCTAGAGGATTTCAATAAACTCTTATACCCACGTTGTTCTAAATACACTAAGTTATCTGAGTTGGTGAAATTGTACACATAAAGAGGAAACATGAGTGGTCAGATAAGAGCTTTTCTAAATTGTTAAGTTGTCTTCAGGATATTTTTACTAAAACAAATATACGTCATTCTTCAATTTATGAAGCAAAGAAGATTATGAATACTTTAGACATTGAGTATTATAAGATAGATGCATGCCCAAATTATTGCATTCTATATAGAAAAGAGTTTGAAAATGTTTTTGAATGTCCGTCAGGTGAAAAATTATGAGAAACTTGATTAAAAACCATAGGAATATGATTCGGAGAGCAAGTCAAATGTGTTGGGTATGCGAGGATTGAAGATGGATGCAGAAAAAGGTGAAAGACGCAAGAGGTGGTGCCCAAGTATGGATGCTGCAGCGTCCAAGTTAGAACTTGAGCACTACAAGACTAGGTGACCAGTGTCGCGGTGCTATGGGTTGGGCACCGCGGCACCATGGGCTTGGTGTCGAGGCACCCAGCGAGGGGAATAGTTTCTCATTTTAATTCGACTTGTTTCATCTTTCACTTATTCCAAGACTTTCTAATATGATTCTTACATATTTAGGGCTAACGTAAGACGTCCTAAAGCCTATATAAAATTTTTTTGTTGGCTTGTAAACACATCTTAGTGAGATCTTTAAGATTAAATATACTTTGTGATTCTTAGTGAGAGAAAATTCATTGGTTGTAAGAGAAAGTGATTACTTTGTGAGTCTTTATTGTAAAAGGTATACTTTGCGAGTGCCTTGTGATTTAATAAAAAGAAAGTGTGTGATCTTGATCTACCATGGACGCAGACAAGTTGTCAAATCACGTAAATTCTTTGTGTTCTTCTTTTACTCTTCTCTTTCTAGTTTCTTTATTACTTGTTTTGCATTATATTGCTTAGGTTATATTGCTCGTTTGTGTGCTTCTGCCTTAACAAATTAGTATTAGAGTAAGGTTTCTAAGTAGATATGGCCACACTCAAGTATGAGGTAAAGAAATTCAACGGTATGAATGACTTTAATCTGTGAAAAATGAAGGTTAAAGCATTGTTGGTGAATCAACAGTTAGGTTCAGCATTAGAGAAGACTACAGCTCCGTCTAGTGAAGAAGAAAAGATGCTAGAGTTATCTAAAGATGAAGCAGAAAGAAGGGACAATCAAGAAATAGCTCACAGCACAATTGTTCTATGATTGTGCGATGAAGTACTGAGAAAAGTAGTAAGTGAGACGACAACGATTGATCTTAGAAAGAAGCTTGACTCTTTTTATATGCGAAAATTATTGGACAACAGACTGCATATAAAGAAGAAGTTATATTAATTATCAATGTTAGAGAGAACACTGATGAAAGAGAAAATAGACGCCTTCAATAAGATCATTCTTGATCTTGAGTTTATCAACATCAAGATAGAAGATAAAGATAGAACAATTATTCTACTGAGTTCACTTCTCAAAAGTTATGAAAGTTTTGTTGATACATTACTTTACGGCAGAGAGCGTTTAATAATGAGCGATGTTAAATCATCTTTAAACTCATAGTTATTAGGAAAGCAGATTAATGGCAATGCAGAAAGTTTATCTATAAGAGGAAGACTCTCATATAAAGATGGAAGAGAAAATAGCTCAAGATCGAAGTCCAAGACTCTTGAGAAGTGCTATTACTGTAAGAAAGAGGGACACTTTATAAAGGACTGTCTAGAGAAGAAAGTATAAGACAAGAATAGAGCAAATGTCATGCTTGCCTTGATGATAGCTACGACAACATAGAGACACTCATTGCTATTAATAGTAAGAATACTAAACAATGGGTTCTAGATTCTGGTTGTATATTTCATATATGCCGGCACAAGTCTTGGTTTATAAAATTCCAGCCATTAATAGTGGTAAGATGTTAATAGGTAATGACGTCGCATGTCAAGTAATAAAAATTAGTAGTGTTAGGCTATGGTTGCATGATGGGCATGAGAGAGTTTACAGATGTTATGTATGTTCTTGACCTCTAAAAGAACTTGATCTCACTAGAGACTTTAGACCAGAATAAGTGTACCATCAGGATTGACTGAGAGATTTTAAAAGTATGAAGAGGTTCTATGGTGGTAATGAGAGGAGAAACGTATAAGGGTATTTATGTGCTTAAGGGTGAAGTAGTAAGTGATTCTGCATTATTCTCTGTAGTTGATGAGAATATATAAACCAAGTTATGGTATCTTAGACTAGCACACCTAGGCAAAAGAAACCTGAAGAAGTTATTTAGTCTAAAGGCATTTGGTAAGGATAAGTTCTAGCCATTGGAGTTTTGTGAGCATTGTGTGCTTGAGAAAGTACATAGGGTGAGGTTTAGTACTAGAGAACATAAGACTAAGGGGACTCTTAATTATATACACTTAGATCTTTAGAGACCAGCTTAGACGGCTACTCGCTGTGGTGCTGGGTACTTTCTAAGTTTGATTGGTGACTATTCAAGGAAGCTGTAGGTCTATGTGTTGAAGATCAAAAATCAAGTGTTAGATATGTTCAAGACTTGGAAGGCTCTTATTGAGAATCAGACTGGCAAAAGGGTAAAGAGGTTGAGAAATAACAATGGCCTGCAATTTGCAATAGAGAGTTTAAGGGGTTTTGTGCCAAGCATGGGATTGTAAGATATAAAACAGCAAGAGTAACACCATAGCAAAATAACATAGTTGAGAGGATGAATATGACCCTACTTGAAAGGGTTAGATGCATACTTATCAATGCAAAGTTGTTCAAAGTATTTTGGGGAGAAGTTGTAGTGGCTGCAGCTTATTTGATCAATATAATTCCCTCATCAACAATTGACTTCAAGGCGTTAGAAGAGAAATAGTTTGGCAACCCTCCTAAATATGACCACCTCAAAATATTTAGTTGCTTTACCTTTGTATATGTTAAGGGGAGAAATTAGAATCTAGAGCTATTAAAGAGGTATTTATAGGGTATTCCAAAGGAGTGAAAGGATATAAGGTGTGGTGTAGAGATGTAACACCACCTATGAGTATCATAAGCGGAGACGTGATGTTCAATGAGAAGTCCATGTTGAAAGCCTCTCAAAAAGATGAGAAAGAAGAACCTGTGCCTAAGAAAGACTCAGCACCCGAGTTAATAAAAGTTGAAGTAGAGTTAGAGAATAGATCTGATATACCCTCAGATCAACACTTTAATAAGAAAATCCTAAAAGATGAACTAAAAACACTAGTGAGTTCCTTCAAGTCTTTCTAAGAAAGACTAAGACTCCTGAGATGGAGCTTGCAGAGTACCAGATATCTAGATACAAGCTAAGGAGATCGATTAACCCACCAGTCAGATATGAACGAGTAGATTTAGTTGCTTACGACTTTAATTCTGCTTACACTCTTAAATTTGATAAGCCTATAACATATGGTAAGGCTATAAAGAGTGAAAACAATAATGAATAGCAGCAAGCCATGAAAGAAGAGATCATCTCTCTTAGGAAGAATAATACCTGAAAGTTAGTAAAGAGACCTCAAAAGAAACTAGTTGGGTACAAGTGGGTGTATAAGGTAAAGGAAGTAATACCATGGATAGAACATATGAGATTCAAGGCTAAGTTAGTTGTACAAGGTTTTACTTAGAAAGAAGGAGTTAACTTTCATAAGATATTCTTTTCAGTCGTCAAGCACACATCTATTAGGATTTTATTAGCCATGTGTGCAAACCTTGATTTATATCTAGAGAAGATGGATGTAAAGACAACTTTTTTACATGGAGAGCTTGACAAAATGATATACATGGCACAGCCATAAAGGTTTAAGGAGCCCAAAAAAGAAGATCATTTTTGTTTGCAATAAAAGCCATTATATGAGTTAAAGCAATCACTTAGACCGTAGTATAAGAGGTTTGATGCGTTTATGATGGCATGTGGCTTTAGTAGAAGTAAGTATGATGGATTCGTGTACTTTAAAATCTTGAGTTATGAGATGATGTATTTACTTCTGTATGTTGGTGATATATTGATCGTATGCAAGAACATAGAAAAAATCAGAAACTCAAGAAGCAGTTAAATGGAAAATTTAAAATAAAGGATTTGGGAGTAGTGGAGAGGATATTGGGTATGGATATTGTGATAGAAAGAAGAGATGTTATCTTTATGTCTCAACAATAGTATATACTTAACATTCTAAAGAGAGTGTGTGATCTTGATCCACCGTAGACGTAGGCAAGTTGTCGAACCATGTAAATTCTGTGTGTTGTTCTTATACTTTTCTCTCTCTAGTTTTTTTATTACTTGTTTTTGCATTATATTGTTTGAGTTATATTACTCGTTTGTATGCTTCCACCTCAATAAAAATCAAGGTAGAAGAAACAATAAAAAGGTATGGTAATGAATATAATTTTTGCCTATCATTTCAAGGTTAAGGTGTTTCTTTCCATCTCCTGAACTACCAAAGACATGACTTAGCATGCAAGTAGGAGAAAAAGTGACAGTGTGCTTCAGCATCCAGTTGACTCATCTGTACGGTAGCTAGTTGATAACAAGTAGCTTAATTTTGTATATGATAGCAAAAACCTAAAAATGGCTCCATCATCTGATGGTATCAGCCCCGTAGCATACTTAGTAGCAATTATAGTTGTTGGTATATAATTCTTGTTAGCTACAACCTCTCACCTTGGTTGTGCATATATAAAGAAAAAATTCTTGATATTATCATTGCTAATTCCTGGTCCCTTACAACCTGGTAATGATATTGATGTTTATTTAGCACCTTTAATTGATGACTTGAAAACACTTTAGGATGAGGGAGTGGAAGCTTTTGATGCATGTAAGAAAGAAATTTTTACATTAAGGGCTATACTTCTGTAGACCATAAGCGACTTCCCTACATATAGAAGTTGTTTGGTGCTACTGTTAAGGGATATTTCGCCTGTCCATATTATGTTTACCTGAGAAGTACTTTTCACCTAGTTTCTTTGACATCATGGTCTACTTGACTATCCATCTTGTTAGGATGTAAGACTATGCAGACCAGTTTACTTGAGATGGATGTATCCTTTTAAGAGATGTATGAAAGTTCTCTAAGGTTATGTGTGTAACCGTAATTGGCTAAAAGCATGCATTGCCGAGTGTTATGTTGTTGAAGAAGCAATGAAATTTTGTACTGAATACATGTCTGATGTTAATGCAATTGGAGATTCATCTGGCCACAAACAAAAGATGTTAATTAAACAACCTTTCATTGGGGGTTAGATTGTGAAAGTTGACAATAATTTAGTAGATAGGCACATCGATATGTTTTAGAGAACACATCAATCGTTCAACCTTATATTGAGTAAGTCTTCATATGTTCTTTGTACATTAACTAATATACAATTACTACTTTCATTCTTGTTTATATATGTAAAATAAAAAAAAATCACTTGTTTATGAGCACTTTAGATAGCTTCAAAACCAATATCCGCGTGAACCAATCAATAAAAAATGGTTGCAAGACTAACAAAACCTTATATTTGCCTATTGGTTGGAAAAGGAAGTTTGTTAATCAATAAGCTTTGAATTATTTAAATTAAATTTTTTTGTATTATTCATGATGTTCTTATTAAAGAGTATATATTTTATGTTCTAAATAAATTAGAAAATGATGATTCGATTCCAGAAGTTATGCAATGGTTGGTACGAGGACCAAGCCCAAATGTCATAAGATATACAGATTATGAGTTGTTACACCTTCTATACATCACATCAATATGGAAATCCAGTAACACAAAAATAATGGTGTTAGTGTGGTGGCAAGGACAATGCAAAATGTTAGTGCTAAGGATAAAACAAAAGTTGTTAAAGAGATGTCTTATTACGACGATATATATGAGATTTAGGACTTGGCCTACCATATGTTCAAGGTCCTAGTTTTTATGTGTCGTTGGGTCAATAGTGGACGTGATGTGAAAATTGAAAAATATGGGTTTACAATTGTTGATCTTGATAGGATAGGTTATAAATTCGATTAATTTATTTTGGCCTCACAAGAAAAATAAGTTTTTTAAGTGGTGAATCAAATAAATTCCAAAGCTTCTATTGTTTGTACAATGCCTGAAAGGGGTAATGACGTTAATTCAAGTCTAAATAATGTGGACAATATCAATATCAAAGCACTGTTAATGAATTAACCACTAGCAAAGTTTGAAGATTGTAATATAAAAGATGAAACCATTCCAATATATACAAGTACTGATTGTGAACACATGTTAATGGTCTAAATGGATTTAGGATTCCAAGTAAGTACTACTTCCATAAATATTTTCATCGTGTGATACAGAATCTGACAATTGGTTATCTTATTAAAAAGAATAACAACATACAAAACTGACAATTTAGATTCTGTTATCTTTTACATGGTTGTTCTTGGTGTTGGCAGTGGTTACTCTTCTAGTTTATTAAAGTTTATGATCTTTATATTTAGTTTACATTCCTTAGTTTGATTAATTATTTCTTTATTTTGATTGATTATTCCTTCATAGTTTACAGGATGACAAAAAAGTAAGCGAAGAGAGTAAGAGCGATACAGAATCTAATTGTTCTACTAAAGTTAATGGCAGACATACTTGGGGCTTAACTAAGAAGACTAATCTTAGAACTACTAAAGACGAGTCCAAAATTGTGGTAAGATACAATAGATTTAGGGTGCCAAAAGGAGAAAAAGGTATTATATTGACCATAATCATCAGCTTAATAGTTAAACAATGGATCCTCATTGTCTACAATGATTGGTGTATTGTACCATCTGAATTGAAAGAATCACTTTGGAAGTGAGTGCATGTAAACTTCTATCATATAACCTTAATTTTGCATGTTGAAAAAAATTTATGTCATGTATATGTCATTTAAATAAATTAACATTTTTGAATTTGTGACATACTCGATTTGAGGTAGATTCGCATAACAAGATCTATGTTTTACATTTCATAGGGGTGGCTCATCGACATTTAAATAGGGTTTGATAGTGGACTACATCCTACCAAACAAGAATAACAAAAAATCTTTAAGAAAGTCACAACTTGATTACAAGTGGATAAAGCTGGACCATTGGAAGGCCTTTGTGAAATCAAGGCTATCAAATGATTTTTTGGGTAAGTGTTGTAATATGTTTGTTACCTTATGATTGTGAACGTTTAAATTATGCACTAATTGTTTCTAATTATGTGTTTATTTTCAAAAGCTTAAGGAGTCTTTTCAAATGAAAAGAAAGTTCAACAAGTACAATCACAACCTAGGTCATAAGAGATATGTTAGGCTTATAGAAGAGATAGTAAGCTACTGTTATTGTTATTTATATTTCATATGCTTTAGTTATTGTTACTGTTATTTAAATGCCATTTTGTTATTATTAAATGCAAGAGACTATCTGTCGAATACCCAAATTGATTGAAACATCAAATGAAAGAGAATGTAAAGAAGAAAGAATGGAACATATAGTTCGGAAGCGCTACCAATTATTCAAAACATTATATATTATACATATTAAACAATTATTTGAGTACACTGCCAAAGTTAGACAAATTCTTTTTTTTTTACATATTTATGTGTTTGTTATTGTAGGAAGATCTTGAAAGTGCAGGAAGAAATGGTTCAACCAGTTTTGAAGGGGACAGTGACATTTTGTCAAGCTCCTTAGGACGAAAACCTAGTTCTGGAATTTCCATGGGTTGGGGAAATGCATCACCACTAATATTTACTTGAACTTACCTGCTGGCGATCAATTGATGGAGCCAAAAAGATTGAAATATGTTGAGAAATTAGCATTAGTGTGTGTGGTAAAATAGATGATATAAAGGAGAAGATTAAAACAAAAGGAAAATATTCAGAGGGCGGCAGTTCCAATAGGTGTTCTATTGCGAAGAAGTTAAATATGATTACAGGAATAATTTCATTTAAGTATGTTGTAAATCTAACATATTATTTTTAGGATAATGAAAATAAGAAGAAGATTAGGAAAACACTATCTTCCAAACACATTATCTGTTTCTGCTTGTATGAACTTACATTTGGAAAAATACTTATAACGGCCTACAAATCATTATTAATGTTATATAGAAAAATAACATTTTAAAATTATATTATGCTCACTATTAACTAGTTTGCTTTGACTATAAATATTTAAAAAAACCTTTGTTTATTTATAGTAGTTTGAAAATTCTTCAAGGAAAAAATAGACGACGTTCATAACCTAGATATGTATTTAGGAGGCATAGTAGATAAGAAGAAAAATATAATGTTGCTCAATGTCCGTAACTCTTAATTTTTAAATCTTTTGTTGAAAAATATCTTTCAAATTTGAGCAAAACAAATCAATTTTGAGGAAGAAATATTTGGAAGAGAGTGCTCCTGTTGGTTACAAAAATAGAACTGTGAGTGCATCATATAACTAACCCCTTTGAGCATGACAAATATATAGGTGCATATAATGTGAATATCATCATTATTTTTCATGTATAATTTATTCTTACTTTGAATATGAAATAAATTACCAATATAACTAATTTATGATGTTTTCCTAGGTCATTGTACAAGAAGATGGAGTCAAACTTGGCAAAGAGATTTGGTTTCATTGATCCAGTGGTAGTCTCCCTATTTGGAAAAACATCAGCTAAGGCAATTGTCAATGGGTGATCATGTGCAATTATTGACTGCCTTAAGAGCACGTCTATAATAAGCTTTAGCTAGTCCCTTATAATCCCAAGTATGACCTCTTTACATAATGCAACTTATATTTTATTGTGAATTATTATATTTTAATTATTTTTATTTTTCATGGATTTAGTTTCTATTGGGTTCTTACGGTACTTAATGTGTCTACTAAAATTGTCTACCATATGGATCTTTTAGGAAATCATATTTGTCATGACTTCCACACCATTTTAAACAAGTGAGTTGTGGTGTTATATTATTGTTTTATTTTTTTTAAATCATAATATTTTGGTATTAATGGAAGTGTAAATGGCAGTGGTATATGTAGCCATTTTGCTCAAAAGTGCCTCGATAGCAAGCGATCTCTGATAAATTAGATTTAAGTTAAGGTAAAAGTGTTGTTTATTCAAAAACTTGATTCCTCTAATTATTCAAAAAATTTATTCCTTAAAATTGCTTAATAAGTCCCCGTTCAATAAGGAAAAATAGAATGCAGTCTATATGTCATGGCCTACATGAGAGATATTATAACCGATTCCATAGTATTTTAAAAAAATATAAGTTATTTTAACTTTGTTTACCATTTAATGCATGATTGAAAATTATGTATGTCTAATTTTTAACTTTATTTTCTCTTAGACTTTATATTATACAAGCTCATTGGAAAGACAACGTACAACGAAGACGAGATAGATGAAGTTTGTGTTAAATAGGCATCTTTTGCATCTTCTATACTTTTGAAATACTGGTATGATTATATATTTTAATTATAATCATTTTGTATACAATTCTAAGTTTATTTTTGAAAATGTATTTAAAAAATTAAGCAGTATATTTATTATTCCAAAATTGCAGTTTGCCTCTTGAAGTTGGTACTTTGGGTATTTGTTGGGTATATACATATTGCTGAATGTATGTATTTTTAGCTTACTAGTTATGAAACTTGTTGGCAATTGTTGAATTTTGATAAATGTTGGAGATTGTTGAATGTTGATGGATGTGGCACAATATTTGAACTTTTGGCTGTTGAAGGATTTGTTCTCAATATTTGTATTGTCTTATTATTGCTGAAGGATATATTTCTTGATGTTTAAACGATGTATATATGTTACTATGCTAAAGGAATTGTTGATGTTTGAGGAGTGCATGTTTTATATGAAGGATTTTTTGATTGTTGTTTGAATGATGAATATTTGAAGGATTTAATGATGAATGTACAAAGGAAAAATGTTCAACAGAGAGATACTATTTTAGGATGTGATAAAGATGTATACAAATGTTCTATATTTTTGTGGCTTATTTATGAATGCTACAAAAATGTGTTGAAGCATAATATTGGTAATATTACATAAATTATTATTACAATAAAATATATATAAAAGTAAAAAAAAAATGTATATATTGAAACTAAATAAATATTATAAAATTGTGATAGATATAACGCTATGACATCATTATATAACCTCATTATGACACCACGTGCCACTTCATCTGCCTATAAGCACCCACATAATCAATTATCTATTGATATGGCATATGATGTCCATATGTTTACTTAGCATGATGTCATCATGACATTATTGCCATGTCAAGCGCCATGTCGAATGCCATGTCAGAAGACACGTAAGCATTTATATGTCAGTAAAATGCCACATGGATATTTACACGTCACACATCTAAATTATAGTTACAAATTTGTAATAATATAATTCTATCACAAATCTGTGATAAAAACAATTAATCATAGAATTGTGAGGGATCTTTAGGTGATAAAGGAAATCTATCACAGAACTCCGTTTGTGATAGATAATTGTTGGGATTTGTGCTTACGTGCCATCCCTTTTATGTATAAATATTTGCTTTATGTTTATACATTTATGATTTCAATATATCACTAATTATTTTATTTATAAATATGGTAAGATGCTTGTAACGTTTTAGACATTGTATGATCTGAACGAGTTCAGATCTGATCTAAAGGAGTTTAGATCAGAACTAAGAGTTAGTAAAATCTAAAGAGTTAGAGCCTTGTCTGAAATGGGACAAAGACCTAAGAATATATTAATAATGACATAGTTGCAATGAGTTGCAAATGGTGCTAAGAAATGTTGTTATGCAAATATGTTCTTAAATTTAATGTTTCTGATCTACCTTCACTAATGCGGGTTTGCTAGTGAAGATCTTAATATATATATAGATCAGTGTATGTCTATATCTAGATAGTCCAGATGGTTAGTCTTAGCAGACCATGAGTTTAGTGGAAACTCGTATAGAGATACAAGTATTCAGTAAAGACTGAATATTGAACAGACTCACAAAGATCTCCAATAGACATCCCATAAAGCCGTCAATGGAGGATCTTTCGAGTTGAGTAGTATTCGTGGTCCTTAGACCTGAGTGCCACGGTGGACTTGTGAGTGATCCATCATACTTTGGTTCCACACATGTCAGATACCTTTCATGGTCTGACCGCTGGGTGTCGCTGGGTATGGTCCGATGTTCATGGAGTCCGGTGTGTACAGATATGGGATCCATCAACTCAATTGGGTGAGTAAAATATCATGTAACTCTAAGATTGTATTTCAGAAAGTCTTATGGCCATAAGCAGACATCCAAGAATTTCTTGGGAAAATAATATCGTGAAAGTGTTTACGGATATTATTTATTGAAATACAAATCTAGAGATAAGTTTATGGTTGAGCACATGGAGACTTGACGGTGTTGATCTATATCTCCGCTCTTCTAGGATATTTATGATGGAAGGATTATACGAATATGTTATAACCTCAACTTGTATGGTTTAATGCGCCGTTTTGTAATATCTGTAACATGTGTGTGGGACATTGTTCACGGACGTGTGAAATAGTTTCATATGACAAATCGGGCATGGACCTAGAGAGTCTCACAATATGAAGTGTACTTGTTGTGCACTAGGGCGGCGAATTGGATTCGATAATTAATCCAACAATTTTCAGCAAAATGAAAAATGTTTCTAAGTTCCTTTTATTATTCACTTGTCAATAATTGAAGGTAAAACACATTATTGGTTTACAAGAGTTGTTAACCAATAAGAAATTAACAAGTGACATAATCTTGCTCCATAAATTATTTACCATGTATTTACCTATTTACCTTGCTTGGTAAATACATATATGGTAAATGTAAATAATCAAAATAGTTTTGAATTATTAATATTTTATATATTAATCAAATTATTATTATTAATTGGAATAAGTGGCAAACACCATTTACTAATGGAGAATGCACTTGTTATTAATAATAAGAAAAGTTTACCACTTTGTAATTCTTAAATGATGCACTAAGGAAGTGGTAAAACCACTTAACATTGATTAAATGCCATTTACTCTCTAGAAATTGATTCAATTGGTTGAATCAAATTGGTGAGTGAAAAATATGATAGATTAATGTTTGTAATGGCAAACATGGTTAAGTGGTGGTGGAGCACTAAGATAAATCATTCTTTGCACTTAAGAAAGAATTGAAAGAGTTCAATGTGTGCAAGAGAGAGTGAAATTCGTGCTAGGAGAAAAGAGATAGAATTGAGAGCTTTTCCTAAGTGTTTTTCTCAAAGTGTTGAGAGAAAATGCAAAGGTTTACCAAGCTACAACATATAGAGTTGTAAAGAACTATAGAAAACACCAAATTCTTCTCATCTCTTGGTAGTAATCATAAGGACAAATTGTTTTAAGTGTTAAAACAATCATTTGCTGAAAATTCAAGGCTGCCATTCTAGCTTCACAATCCCACCGGATTTAGTTGTGAACTAGAATTGTGCAAGGGAACACTTCAAGGTGAGCTCAACAAAATTGAAGCTTGGAGTTCTTGAAGATTTGTAAAGCTACCTTCATATCCGGGTAGGTTATTTATTTGTTATTCATTTTATATCATGCATGAAATATATATATGAGATATATATATGTACTTGAATGATCATACATGATTGAATATGTTACATATTGTTTAATATGTATGAATACTTCCGTTGCGTATTTAATTTTTGAAATTATACACATCACACACCATATCACACAACAATAATAACTATCATGAAATCTCTATTTTCTAGTAGTGATCTTTTTTTCTTTTGCTTTAGGATTTAATGGTCTTATCTACCTTTATGTATATAACAGGTGTTAATCATATAGTGCTTATGATTATTAGTTGTAAGCCTTCACAGAGTTGTAGAAATGATTGTTCTACAAAACTCATATCTAATTTGGTATTAAAGCTATTGCTTAATATGAAATCAAGTTCAACAACACAAAATACACCTCTATACACCACTACCACAACTAGCAAAACAACATGATTATGAACTCTTTTGATCAGCCCCATTTAAGCTCACAAACATAAATTACTTGTTATGGAAGTCATAAGTATTATCTAGAATCAGATATAATGGTTTAATAGGCTTTATTAATGAAAGCAAACCATGTCTAAGACCACAAAATATCTCTGTTGATATTGACAACACCATCATCACCAATGAAAACCAGAGTATTAGGTCTGGCTAAAGTAAGACCAAAATTTAATAAACTAGATACTATCATCTTTGTCTAAAGGAATGTTTGAAGTAGTCATTGAATGCTCAAACTCATATCAATCTTGGACAATTGAAAGTCTTTTTACCTCACACTCAAATGAAAGATTCGTCTATTTGAAAAGCCTTATCCAAAACAATAAAAAGGGTTCATGACTATTACTTAGTATTACATGAAGATAAAGAGCTTTGTTGAAACTCTCAGATGTGCTAGATGTAAAGTGGCATATGATGAACTAGTAGACTATATCTTTGGAGGTTTAAGAAATGCATATGGCCTAGTCTATGTGAAGTTACTTTAAGGGTTTACAAACTATTACAAGCCAAAGTGTATGCATTACTACTCAACTAGAATACAGGCTAGAGTAAGATATAACATAAGACTTTTATGAAGCACCAACCCTATTAAACAACTGGCAGGGAAAAGTGAAAGAAAGCAATTTTTGCAACTTTGACAACTCTAACTCACAAATAGTAGTTCATATGAGAACTACTCAAATTTTTGAAAACTCTCACAGTAAAGGGAAAGCTTAAGAAGCTGGCAACAATGATCTTAATGTTATGCATCTGATTTGCTTTAAACCTAAGTATATTGCAATAGAGTGCTAATATAGATTTAAGAAAGACAGTACCCAAGATGAGCAAAAAGTATCAACAAAAAAATGCTTATGTGGCAGTTGCTAGAAATGAAGATAATTTCAAGAGGTACCTTAATAGTGGGGCAACCAACCACATCATTAACAACCTCAACAATCTCACTCTCAACATCCAAAATAAGGAAAACTAGAAACTTAAAGTATGTAATGGACACAACTTGTTCATTATATACATTGGACACACCTACATCACTATAGAACACCATTCACACACCAAACACCTACATCTGAATGAAAATGTACTTGTGCCAAGTATCACAAAAAATCTCATTAGCAGCAAACTAGTAAATGATAATGATATTGTGGTAGAATTTGAAAAATCCCAATATATTGTGAAGGACAAGAAACAAGAGAATGTTGTGCTTTTAGAAATGGCTAAAGGGGGTCTATAGCAATTGTAGTATCAAACCAAACTCAAAACCCATTCAAGTTCATATCCAAGTCAAAAGTCTTCAGCAAATATTGCCACAATAACTATCAGTTTAGAGTCTAAGTTTTCTTTTTGTTTCTTGGTTTTTGATAAGAGTTAGTCTTAGAGTATAAAGCCAATTAAAGAGATGAAAATTAACATATTGAGACCAAATCATAAACTATAAATACTAATAGAAGACTAAGGCAACTAATTTTATTGGTTCTTAAGAAAATTCTCTGTAAATGTACAAATCTCTTTGACAATATCAATAAACACACTGGAGTTAATGAAAATCCTTTCTTTTTAACTTGTCAATATGGTAAAATACATAAAATGACTTTAAAAGAAATAAAAACCAAAACCAATAGTCCCGTTAAAATTGTGCACACTAACTTTTGATGACTTGCTCCTGTCCCATCTAATAAGGGATACAGACACCATATGGCATTAGTGGATCACTACACAAGTGTTACCTAGATCTACTCCTTTTCGAAGCCTTAAAGATGTTCATTAACTACAAAGCGTAATTTTAGAAACTCATATAACATTGGGTCAAAACACTGGACAATGACATGGGAGGAAAATTTATGACCTATAAAAACTATCCAAAAGTTGAGAAAATTAACCAAACATACTCATATCCACATAAATGCCACTAGAATCGAAAAGTTAAGAGAAAACATTGGCATCAAACAGAAATAACCCTCACATAGCTTGCACAAGCAAACATGCCACTTTTTATTTATGAAAGGCTATATATACAGTTATCTATCTTAAAAATAGATTACCATTTAGAAAATCGATTAACAAGTCACCATATGAGAGGCTTTTTGCACAATTGCCAAACTACTCGCTAATCAAAATCTTTCGATGCAAATGTTATCCTATTTTGAGATCATACAATAAAAACAAGTTTAAGTTCACACCACAAAAGTCCCAAACACAAGGGTTGTATGTGTCATGACCCATCAGAAAGGATCTTTATTGCAAGACAGGTCACCCTTAATTAGAGTCTTTCCTTTTTTAGTCAAGTCTTGAATTAAAAACAAATAACCAAGATGCATTTATTGAAATCAGAACTTTGAGTCATCAATTTTTCTACTTAGAAACCTATTTGAGTTAAATAATACTTGACCATATGTAGCTGATATTGGACTCCTAAAAGGCAATACATCAAAAATTGCCAACACCTCTATTTCATTACAACACCAAGAATTGAGAGAAAATATATGCCAAGAAATAAAAGACATTAAGCCTTCTAACATACAAGACCAAAAGTAACTGACATACGTAACCTAATACCACAACAAAGCTAAAACTCCTTGTCCATTCATACTAAGATCACAACATCAAAGGATGGTATATTCAAACCAAATGTATACATGAACACAAACTAAGATTTTCAATCCACACCAGAATCTAACCCTTCAAGATAAGAACTAAAGAAGCAAGAAGAGTGTAATGCTTATCAGACCGAACCTAGACTCTTATTCTTTACACACCATAAATGAAAATTATAGGGAAAAAATAGATATACAAAATGCAATACATAGTTAATGGCACAATGGAAAGATTCAAGGTCAGACTTGTAGCCAAAGGCTTCCATTATACACCTAGATTAGATTTCAATGAAACTTTCAGTTCAGTGGTAAAGTTATGCACAACCAGAATTGTCTGCCTTTAGCTCTTATGAATGACTAGAAATTGAAACAAATTAACATAAATAATGACTTCCTCAATGGTAAACTGACAAAAGAAGTTTACATGCATCAGCCTAAAGGCTATGAAATGCAAAAAATCAAGATTTGTTTTTTACAAACTAAAAAGGGCACTCTATGATTTGAAACAGAAAAATCATATTTGAAGAAATTTCAAAAACTCACTAAAGAGTTAGGGATTCAAGAGTACAAAATCAAATACATCACTAATCATTAAAAAAGATAAATAGGATTTTTCACTAGTTTTGATTTATATAAATGACATAATAACGATAAGAAGCAATGATGAAGCAGTTCAAGAGTTAATAAATAACCTAGTTTCTGTTTACTCTGAAAGACGTCGGTGATCTACACTTCTTCCATGGTATAAAAACAAGTAGGTCAAAGAATTCAATCTTCCTGTCACAAACCAAATATATTAGAGATTGTCCAAATAATACCAACATGTCAAACTGTAAGGGTAGTCCTATGCCATTGAGTACAAGAATTAGATTGACCAAACAAGATGGAAAAACTTTTAATAATCCATCCCTCTATAAAAGTATTATTAGAAGTCTTTAGTATGCCACACTAACTAGGCAAAAACTAGTACTTGCTATCAACAAAATAAGTTAATTTATGAGCAATCCCCTTGACTTTCATTGGATTGCTTGTAAAAAAGAAGAAACAAATTCTAAGATATATCAAGGAAACCCTATATTATGGCTTCAAACTCAAAAAATTAGAATCACTTGAAATAGTGGCATTTTTAATGCAAATTGAGGGTGTCAGTAAAAGGTTATCTTGTGTTCTTTGAATTTTTTTTAATATTTTGAAGCTTAAAGAATCAATAAGTTGTTGCTAGATCAAGTGTCAAATAAGAATACAAGGCTCTGGCAAATGCACGTGTTGAAATTAGCTTGATCATATCATTGATTCAAGAATTGAAGCTTAAGATCGAAAAAACACTAGTGATATAAACAAATAATACAAGTGTAGCCTCATTAACCTTAAATCTAATTTACTTTGCAAGGACTAATTATATAAAAATCGACATTCATGTCATAAGAGATAAAGTCAATATTGGAGAATTGAAAATCAACCTTATGCCTACCTTGAACCAACAAGCTAACATCTTAACCAAGCCACTAAACTTTCTTAGATTGAACTATTTGAGAAGCAAGCTCAATGTTCATCCAAGAATATTAAGCTTTAAAGAGGATATTGAAATACATGAAGTGTTAGATAGGCTGGAGAATTGCATGTTGTGATCCCAATAATAGAAGTTTATCTTTTAACTTTGTCTTTTTTCTTTATCTTGTGAATTTGTCTTGTGTCTTTTATTTTTAAAAATTAATGGTCATACTTATCTTTATGCATGTAACTTCTAGATAGTAGTCATGTAGCACACATATTTGTTAATAACAACTTTATATATAATAAATTGTTAATTGTAAACTTTTATAAAATTATAAAAATAATTACCTTAAGTTAGTAAACAATTCAAATTGTTCTACAAACCTCAGATTCTAACTCAGCGTATCAACTTTCCGCTTTATAGGAAATAATCTACATCACACGTGATGATTTTAGTCTTAATAAAATCTTATTCATGAATCGTTAAAGTAACTTTATCTTTTATTGCAAAGATAGCGAAATCGATGGGTCATTAGCATCTTAATTGATTTCGTGATATGATTTACATGAAATCTAGTTAGGTATCGGCTTCACTACGTAATCTACTTTACACACTTTATCCAACGTGAAGTGTCCATGCTTTGCTCTAAAATGTGTCAAAAGTTTAGAAGATTCTTCATTCTTATGGATCCCATGTGATCGGATTCAACCCAGTAAGTTCCATCAGTTATAGCGGCCGCTTTTAGCTTGAAACCAGAAGCGGTTTTACTCTTTAGTTGATATTTTATTATTTTTTCCTTAATAATACATCCAATGTTAATATTTTTTTCTTTAATAATACAGCTACTCAGATATATTATCAGTTATCATAATTAACAAAAGAAAATGCGTAACCTATGTGGATGGGCAATATACAGTTTTGGTTTGAATCTAAATTAAGCCAAAAAAATATGGATTGTTATTTTTATAATTCAAATTAACCTAAATAAAATTACAACCTAAATCAACTTAATTCGGTTTGCGTTATTCGGTTAGAACTATTTTTAAAATACTGTTTTACGTTACAATTTAAAAATACAATTATTTAAATTATCAAAATGTCACTATAACTTAAAGTTTTAATTTAACATAATTTAAATTACAAATAGTAAGAAGAAAATATCCTAACCCGAAAAATGTTTCATTCAAAGTAATAAGAAAATTGCTACAAAAACAAGTAAAATAATATCAATCTGAAATATCTTATTCCGTTGTTTCAAATAATCCCAACTCTACATAAAATACAATAAATTATTTTTTTATTAAAAAAAATAAAGACTAGTAAATACTACATATCATTTTGAACTACTAGTAAATAATTGTTGAAAAAAAATAAGCTTTTTTTAGAGAGGAAACGTTGCGTCAGCAAGCTAAATTAGGGTTGAATAGATTTCTTATTTATAAACTATTAAGAATTTACTTTAATTTTGTTAATAGGATTAGGGAATATAAAAAATAATATTTTTCTATTTAAAAACAAGAATAACATTTTTTATTTAAAATTCAGGCTTTTTTTTTTTTAATTTGGAGAAGGAATAATCAAACTTGAGACCTCCACTTTAATGGATAAATACATTACAAACTCTTTACTATTAAAGCAAATGCATTTAAAATTTAGTTTGAGCTGAGTTAAATGAATTAAATTGTTTTTTTAAATCAGTCCAATTTAAATAAAATCAAAATCATTTGGGGTTGAATTTGAAGTATGAGTTATAGTTTAAGTGGTCAACCCCTATAATTATGATTTGGATATGAAATTTAACTTTTGAAACAGTTTCCTTGTGTATATATGGTCATGTTTTAATATTAGACTTAAATCTTAAACAATACTTCCCACGTTTTCTTTATTTAGCATTTTGGTTGGTAGCCTTTTTTTAGAAAACTAATAGTAACTTTTTTTTTTTAAAAGGGAAGCAGTGATTATTTGAGTCCCTAAAATCCGATCAAAAGCTGAAGCTAGCATCGAGTCATAACTCGTAAGTTTCAAAGCGTCTCAAGTTGCTCTAGGTGCCAGGTCTTGAGTAGAAAAGTTTTCAAGTGTCAAATTAGGTATCTAGGCTTTGAGTCCGATCATCTCAAATTTATGAGAGAACCTTGCATAGTGTCTACTAGATTGCTCCTAGAATACGAGTATCTAATATGTAGTCCTAAATCTAAGGTTGATGAGTTACAAGTTATGGGTCTCCAAGTCTAAGTCCTAAACATCTCTAAATATGCAGATATCGCATGTCCCTAAGCTAGCTTTCGGTTGGCTCTTAAGCTCTCCACCGACACTTGCGTAGAACAACACTGTCGTCATTCTAGACAAATAAGATTTAACGGTCCATTGTTTAGCATTCCAGCAGTTTTCGATGGTTTGATGACCCAAACTTGAATTTTTTCATATATTTTTTTATTGTTGTGCTGTCGCATATTATTGTTGGCTGTGGTGGAGGGGATTGTAAATAATGTGACGGTCTATTTGTGTAATCCCTTCAGAATGAGAGAGTTTTTTCCCTTTATGCATAAAGAGATTTTGTCTTTCTTGTGTAATGATAGTTGGCCCTTTATTCTAAAGGGTTGGTGTGCCCTTGTCTAGGGTTTAGTATATTCCTCCCCATAAGAAGAGTTTAAATCTTAAGTGTTCATTAGTCTACATAAAAGTAGTAGGTGGTTTCATCATTTTGTTTCCAATGTCTGCAGTTTTTTTATTTTTATTATTCCATTTCTTTTTTTTTTTTGTTGACAATATTAGTCATTGGAAGAAGTTTTTAATGAGCACTTTTTATTTTTCTTTATTTCAGTTATATTTTCCTCTTACACATACTGAGTAATGAGTTCATTAAGAGTCTATTTCTACTTTTGAGTATTTTAACTGATCTTAAAAGGACTATATTGTACAAAAAGAGATATTAAGATCAAGTGCACGAGAATGTCGTTAGAAAATTCTAACTTTAGTGCCTTCAATCTTATAACAAGATTAGACAATTTTATAATATACTCTCTTATGTTTCCTTTGCCTTGATACCACATTAAAACGAATTAGACATAATGGTACTCATTTCAACCTTTTTATTACCATCGAGTTAGTCTACTAATTAGCTTAAGAACTTTTTAGAATTTTCTTCTTGAGGAATTGCGCCCCTGATGATAAATGGAATAAAGTGCTTTATGATCATCAAACTCATGCAGTTATAAGGTTTTCATTTTTTTATAAAGTACGCTTTGTTGCTGCCATTAATAGAGGTAGGAGATTCTTCCATCCAGATTGTATAGTCTAGATCCATACACTCAAGCACAAAGGTGAGGTGCTCTTTTTATTTCTTAAAGTTAGTACTGTCAAGCACTAGAATATTGTTCAAGTTGGTAGATATAGAAGAATCATTTACTGAATATAAAAACAAACAAAAACACAATTAATAACCATGTCACTCAATCATACTTATATATACACAGATGACATAAAATATAATAAATTTGGCCATTATAAGATATCAAACACAATATTAAAATTTAGTCTTTGAACAAAAATAATAATTTATAAATGGTACTTTTAAAAACTGATCAGTAAATATTGATAATAAATCTTGCTAGTAATATGCATTTATTTGAACCGACATATTATATGCATGGAAAACATCAGAGTTTATCACATATTATCATAGGCCAAAAATGTAATATTTCTTTAGGACAATTATTTTTTCGCATAGATTTAAACACAATCATTTAGTTTCGTTAATAATATTGACATATTTTAAAATAAATAAATCTACATAAAAAAGAACACTTTGGTGAAATTTTATTTCAATTTAATTTACTTTGATATATTGGATCTTAACTTGTAAGAAAAACGGGAGGAAAAAGATTAACAATCAATGGTTAAAGTCAAACTAAGTCAAAGTCAGGATGTTCGAAGTGAGTTTGGTCAAGTCTAACCCTTTCCAATTATCCAAACTCTAAACTTTATCTAATAGTCAAAGCCCAAAAATGGGGTCAAGTTCACCATGACTCACTTGATTTAGTCCATATATTAGGCTTAGAAACTTAGACCTATTTGAGTCCTTAAAGGCCTTACAAAATTTGATGGAGATAGTGTTTACGTGCCATTTTGATATACAGTAAACATTTCAATAATAATCGCGAATACTTAATTACATGGTAAGAAGCTTGTAACTTTTCCAAACACTATAGATCTAAAGAAGTTTCTAATATAAAAGAGTTTAGGTTAGTGCTAAAGTTAGTAATTCTAAAGAGTTAAAACTTTGTCTGAAGAATGGACAAAGACCCAAGAATACTATAGTAATGACATAGTTGCAAAGAGTTACAGATGGTGTTAAGAAATGTCATTTTTCAATATGTTCTCAAAATTATTATTCTTGATCTATAGTTACAGACACGGGTCGATTGATATTCCTTCTGGACTAGTGTATATCTATATATGAATTATTTAGATAGTTAGTCTTAGCAGGCCATGGACTTAGTGAAAGTCCGTATAGGCATGTAGGTATTCAGTAAGGACTGGATACTGAACAAACTCATAAAGACCTCTAATAGACATCTTATAAATTCTACAATAGAGGGTTTTCTAGAGTTGAATAATATTCGTGATCCTTTGACCTGAGTATCATGGTGTGCTTATAAGTGATCTACTATACTTTGATTCTACGCATGTCAAAGACCTTTCATGGTTTGACCACTTAGTGTCGTTGGGTCTGATTCGATGCTTATGGATTTCAGTGTACGTAGATATGGGATCTGTCAGCTTATATGGATGAGTTGAACTTATCCATATAAGTTGACAAATCCCAAATTTTCTACTGGGTTAAACAATATCACAAATCTCTATATGCTCGACCTTGAACTTATATTTAGATTTGTATTTTCATAAATAATATCTGAAAAGAATAAGCTATAACCATTCTCATAATAAGTATGTATTTGAAACCAATAAAATCGCGCTATGTGTAATATTAAAAGAAAAGAAAAGAAAAAAAGGCAAAACCAACCGTCGATTCAGTTCATTTTTTGATTTTTTAACATTGAATTGAATTAAACCATACATTTTCAAAGACCGAATCAGAAATAACTATAAAAATATTTTTAGAACATTAGAACTGAACTGAACTGTTCAGTATAATTCAGTTCGATTTGATATTTTTAGGCTTTGGATGTTTTTGCCTATTCTTATGATTTATCATCTAAGCAAGGCAACTGGTTACAGACAGCCACCAATTTTGAAATACAAATAAGAATGCAAGGCAGCTATTCTTTCATTCCAAGCTACTTGATTCACTTTGGTAACTAAATATTCTTATATATGATAAGTCCTTTAGAAAGTATATGTTATGGCTAATTTGACAAAGCATAGAGTGTTATTAATGTCACAAGTCATGTTATTAGTACTTATGGCAAGTTCTGAGGCAGGCCCATCTTATGGATTCTCAACATTGCCAAAAAAGATTGATAGCAAACTTATTTTACACAAATTAGGTTAAAATGCATCGAAACTTGAAATGTATCAGAAGATGCTTGACGCAAACCCTGACAGAGTTTCATCGAGAGATCCGGATCTACAACATCACTAAGAACTACCAGCAATGTCCTAGATGTCATTTTGTGGGGGAATTGAATTAATCTCTCATTGGCAAGTTTATCCTAATACAGGATGAACCAAACGTTTATTCATTTGTATGTGCAAACAATTTGTGTGTACTCAAAGAACAAATGTTTCATTGCTGCGGACTTTATTTCATGACCTTATCTACTATCGCATTTTATTTTTCTCTCTTGGTTTTTCTCCTAATTTCATAAACTTCCTAGACTCCTGTAATATAAAAATATTGTCTAATGTCTACAATAAATGTTTTGCTCATAAATTTATCTATCAAATGGTTTTTGTGAATTTCTTTGGACAATATTTTGGCCCATTTTTCTTGCTTCTATTTCTACTGGCTTAAATTGTCACATTAATTTGTTACCAACTAGTTTTGGCTGTACATTTGCTCCCAAAACTATATACGAACATATTGATAGAGTAGTAAAGCCAAATTATTATATAATCCTTCCATGTTTTGTGCTTCTACTTATCTAGCATCATATCCACTCTCTAAGGCAGTGTCATCTTAAATAGTTCTCAAACGAAAATTATTTTAAGGTTCATCAAAATGTTATATTTGTTATCAGTCTATAAAATTTGTTACTGGCTAATTATTTATGAAGAGTTTCAACTTCAGCAAGGAGGCATGCTACTTTAGGTATAATAGAAATCACATAATCTTACTGTTGAACACAAGGTAATGGCACAAAGACTATCAATGCATTTCATCAAAATAGTGTGAGAAAAATAGAAAACTCTATATATATATATATCACTATAATGATATAGTACAGAGTTAATATTAATATAAGAAAAGGAATTTTTCACTCTATATGGTAGGCTACAAACCGAATGAAGAAGTTAGAAGTAGTTCATCACCTATGAAAGCTTGTTGATAGTGAGGAAGCCTTCTAAAATTATACATTACATTATTTCACTATCCAATATAATTATTTGATATATCATTTTATATATAAAAAATTTAGCACATTATTTGAAAAGTGTAACATTATTCAATTTTAAAACACACCTATAATTCTAAAATGTGCAATCAAATTTATTAATAGTAAAAACTTAATCATTTTAGGTACGATTTTTAAGGTATTAACTACAATATGTTAGGGACCATGCCCCATGTTAACCAAGAAATTTAAAATAATAAGTTACTATTTATAATTTGCCTCTAAAAATATTTTTTTTAAAAAAATTAAAACTTGTGCACAATTTCAATTTTAACAATATGATTCACTCTTAGTAAAAAATTCGGTCCTATGATTATTAATTTAACATTTTGGCACTTGATTATGTCAAATTGTTTATCCGGCTCCCTATATGATTCTTAACACTTGATAATAAAAATTCAAGTTTTTAATTCAATTATCGACTTTAGCTAGCAAAGGGGGGATGTTATTTTCAACGTCACTAACAACTCAAATAGAATTTGGAACTCATTAATTAAATTGTGATAAATCCTAGCAAATTTTCTCATCATGAGAAAGTTAATTAAAAATCATCGGGTTATGATTTAAAGAGCAAGTCAAGTGTATTAAGTGCGCGAGGATCAAAGATGAAAACAAAAGGTGGCAAAAATGCAAGAGATTGTGCACAGGAATGGGTGCCGCAGTGTCAAGTTGTGGGCGCTACAGCACCCAAAATAGAACCTGAGCACTGCGGCACCAGGAGCCCAAAGTTATGGCACTAGGAGCCCAATGCCCAGGCGAAAATGTCCCAGCACTCAGTGCAGGAATTAATTTTTTGTTTTAATCTGACTTATTTCGTCTCCCACTTATTCTATGACTCTCTAAAATAACTCTCAATTGACTTGTAAACACATCTTTCTGGTCTTTGTGACCTAAGTGAGATCTTTGTGATCATAGCAATCTTTGTGATTCTTAGTGAGAGAAACCCCTTGTTTATATAAGAGAGTGATTTCTTTGTGAGTCTTTCTTATAAAAGGCATACTTTGCGAGTGCCTTGAGATTCAATAATAAAAAAATGTTATCTTGATCCACCATTGACGTAGGTAAGTTGTCGAACTATATAAATCCCTGTGTTGTTCTTCTACATTTCTCTATCTAGATTTTTTATTGCTTGTTTCAGCATTATATTACTTGGGTTATTTTGCTTGTTTTATTGCTTCTGCTTCAACAAACTGGTATCAGAGTAAGGTTCTAAGCACACATGGCCGTACCCAAGTATGAGGTAGAGAAATTCAATAGTACGAATTAACTTCAATCGGTGGAAGATGAACGTTAAGGCTTTATTGGTGAGACAATGGTTAGGTTCGACATTAGAGGAGATTGCAGCTCTGTCTAGTAAAGAAGAGAAGACGCCAGAGTTATCTAAGGCTAAAGCAGAAAGAATGGACATTCAAGAAAGAGTTCACAGTACAATCATTTTATCATTAAACGATGAAGCATTGAGAGAGGTAGCAGGTGAAACTACGACAATTGATTTTTGGAAGAAGTTTAACTTTCTTTATATGCATAAATCGTTAGCCAACAGATTGCATATAAAGAATAAAGTGTATCAGTTGTCCATGTTAGAAATGACACTGATGAAAGACCATATAGATGCCTTCAACAAGTTTATCCTTGATCTTGAACCTATTAACATCAAGATAGAAAACAGAGATAAGGTAATCATTCTGCTGGGTTCACTTCCCAAGAGCTATAAGAGATTTATTGATACGTTGCTCTATGGTAGAGAGAGTTTAAAGATGAGTGATGTGAAATCATCTTTAAACTCAAAGCTATTGAAAAAGTAAAAAGTCTATCTATAAGAGAAAGGGCCCTCATATATAGATAGAAGGAAAAATGGCTCAACATTGAAGTCTAGAACTCCTAGAAAGTGCTATTGCTGTAAGAAAAAATGACACTTCATAAGGGACTATCTGGAAAAAAAAGCACAAGCTAAGAAAAATGCGGATGCTGCACTTGCCTATGATGATATCTACGATAACGTAGAGACACTAGTCATTATTAATGATAAGAATACTTATCAATAGATTCTAGATTCTGGTTGTACATTTCACATATGCCCACAAAAGTCTTGGTTTATAAATTTTCAATCTATTAGTAGTGGTAAGGTGTTAATTGGTAATGATGTCGCTCGTCAAGTGATTGGAATTGGTCGTATTAGACTTCGGTTGCATAATAGTTTAGTGAGAGAGTTGACAGTTGTTAGGTATGTTCCTGATCTTAAAAGGAACTTTAGACCAGAATGGATATTTTATTAGGATTGATGAAGGGGTTAAGAGAGTATTAAGAGATTCTATAGTAGTAATGAGAGGAGAAAAGCACAAGGGTATTTATGTGATTAAGGGTGAAGTCGTAAGTGGTTTTGCACTATTTTTTGTTGATGATGAGAATATGCAAACCAAGTTATGGCATTTTAGACTAGCACACCTGGATAAGAGAAACTTGAAGAAGTTATTTAGTCAAAAGGAGTTTGGTGAGGATAAGTTCTAGCTATTAGAGTTTTGTGAGTATTGTATGCTTCGAAAGGCACATAGGTGAGATTTAGTATCGGTGAGCGCAAGACTAAGGAGACCATTGACTACATATACTCGAACATTTTGAGACTAGCTCAAACAGCAACTCGTAGTGGTGCTAGGTATTTTTTTAATTTGATTGATGACTATTCAAGGAAGTTGTGGGTCTATCTGCTGAAGAGGAAGGATTAAGTGTTTGAATCGTTCAAGACTTGGAAGGCTTTTGTTGAAAATTAGATTGGGAAAAGGGTGAAAAGGCTACGAACTGACAATGGCCTTAAATTTTGTAATAGAGAGTTTGATGGATTTTATGCCAAGCATGAGATTGCAACGCTTAGAATGGTGAGATCAACAACACAACACAATGGCGTAGCTGAAAAGATGAACAGGAACCTACTTGAAAGGGTTAGACGCATGCTAATCAATACGAAGATGTCCAAGAAATTTTGGAGAGAAGCTGTCATAACTGCAGCCTATTGAATCAATAAAAGTCCTCATCAGCAAATTAACTTCAAGACGTTAAAAGATAAATGGTCTAGTAACCCTCCCAAGTATGACCACCTCAGAATTTTTTATTGCCCTGCTTTTGTACATGTTAAAGAGGAAAAATTAGAACCTAGAGCTATCAAATGGGTATTCATAGGATATCCCAAATGAGTAAAAGGATACAAGGTATGGTGCAGAGAGTTGACACCACCAAGAAGTATCATAAGCCGTGATGTGACATTCGATGAAATGACCACGCTGAAAACCTCCCAAAGAGATGAGAAAGAAGAATCTATACCTAAGGAAGACTCAACACCCGACTCAATAGAAGTTAAAGTAGAGCTAGATAGTAGATTTGATATGCCCCTAGATTAGTACTTCAATAAGGAGATCTTTAAAGATGAATCAAGAACACTGTGAATTCCATCAAGTCTACTCAAGGGAAGACTAAGACTCCTGAGATAGAACTTGAAGAGTACTAGCTAGCCAGAGATCGGGTAAGGAGAACAATTAACCCACCAATCAAGTACGTACAAACAGATTTAGTTGCTCACGCTTTTAATTCTACTTATACTCCTAAATTTGATGAGTTTTGAACATATGGTGAGGCTATGAAGAGTGAAAATAAGAAAGAATGGCAGCAGGCCATAGAAGAAGAGATTAGTTCTCTTAGGAAGAATAATACATAAAATTTGGTGGAGAGACCTAAAAGAAAACTAGTTGAGTGCAAGTGAGTGTATAAGGTAATAAAAAGGACTACTGAGGATAGAGCCTACGAGATTCAAGGCTAAGTTAGTTGTACAAGGTTTTACTCAAAGAGAGGGAGTTAACTTTCATGAGATAGATGTGTGCAAACCTTGATTTACATCTAGAGTAGATAGATGTACATATAGCTTTTTTGCATGGAGAGCTTGAAGATACGATATACATAGCATAGTCGCAAGGGTTTATAAAGCCTGAAAAAGAAGATCATGCTTATTTACTGAAGAAGTCATTATACGAGTTAAACCAATCACCAAGATAGTGGTATAGGAGATTTAATGAGTTTATAATAACTTATGGCTTTAGTAGAAGCAAGTATGACGAATGCGTGTAATTTAAGAGCTTAAGCTATAGGATGATGTATTTACTTCTCTATGTCGATGATTTTTTATCATGTTCAAAAACATGAAAAAGATACAGAAACTCAAAAAGCAGTTAAGTGGCGAGTTTGAGATGAAAGATTTGGGAGCATTGAGGAGAATATTTAGTATGAATTTTATGAGGGAAAAAAGAGATGTTATCTTCTTGTCTCAACAGCGATATATACTCAAAATTCTAAAAAGTTTGGTATGTCCAACGCAAAGGCTGTTTCTACTTTTTTTGCCATCTATTTCAAACTTTCAGCAGCACAGTTACTGACATCCGAAGAGGAGAAACTACAGATTAGTAAAGTACCATATGCAAACATTGTGGAAGCATCATGTATACAATGGTGTACAGAAGACTAGACATATCACAGGTTGTGAATGTAGTAAGTAGATACATGATAAATTCGGGTAAGGATCACTGGCTTGCAGTTAAGTGAATTTTGAAATATCTCAAAGGGACGTTGAACCACGAGTTGATGTATAAAAAGGATGAGGACAGCAGTGTAATGGTAAGAGGATACATAAACTCAAATTATGTAGGTGCTCTAAACAAGAAAAGATCATTAACGGGTTACGTATTCACAGTGTTTGGGTGTAGTGTATATTGGAGATCTATTCTACAACATGTGGTTACACTATCCACCACAGAGGCGGAGTGCATAACTGTTGAGAAAGCTATTAAGAAGGTCATATGGTTGAAAGGTATCTGTGCAGAGGTAATGGCTACTAAAGATGTGAACACCGGTATGTATTATAATAACTAGAGTGCCATACACCTAAACAAGCATCAAGTGTTTCACGATATATCTAAACACATTAATGTGCGACTCAATTACATTCAAAAGATTGTCCAAAGTGGTAAAGTTAGTCTAACGAAGATAACATCGACTAAAAATCTAGCTGACATATTGACTAAGTCACTACCCTCGGTTAAGTTCATCTTATGGAAAGACTTAACTGGAGTCACTACTTTGTAAGAGTGACTAAAGATGCGGAGATGAGAGATTAAATTACTTTGTGAATGATTTTGAATCAATCAGAGAATTTATGAGAAAGTTGATTAAAACTCATCGGGTTATAATTTGAAGAGTAAGTCAAGTGTATTGGGTGCACAAGATTTCAAGAGAGACTCGAAAGAAGGCGAAAATCTAAGAGGCAGTGCCCAAGCGTGAGCGTCGCAATGCCAGGTTATGGGCGTCGTAGCTCCCAAAACAGAACCTGAGTGTCGTAGCACCAGGAGCCTAGCACCACAGCGGCTAGGCGGGAATATCCCAGAGCCCAACGTGGGAATTAGTTTCCTATTTTTATCTAGCTTATTTCATCTCCGACTTGTTCTAGTACTCCCTAAAATGATTCTCACACGTTTATGGTAAACTTAGGTCGTCCTAAAACTTATATAAATGCTTTCAAATGGCTTGTAAATACATCTTTGTAATCTTTGTGAGATGTTTTATAATCTAAGTGAGATCTTTGTGATTATATTATCTTTGTGATCATAGTAAAAGAAACTCATTATTTGCAAAAAAGAATGATTTTTCTATAAGTCTTTATTATAAAAAGCATATTTTGTGAGTATCTTGAGATTCAATAATAAAAAAGTATAATTTTAATTCGCCATAAACATAAATAAATTGTCGAACCACATAAATCTCTTATATTATTATTTTATCTTTCCCCTTCTAAATTCCTAATTACTTGTTTTTATATTATATTATTTAAATTATTTTATTTATTTATTTGCTTCCGTTTCAACATTATTACTATTATTGTTGTTGCTACTCCTATTGTTGTTATTAAGGCACCTTAACCCTCGACACCCCCTTCATATTTAAAACTAAACCCTTTAAACTCAGACATCTTATACCATTATAAGAGATTTTATTAGTTAAATCAATTATTTATCAAGAAAACCAAAACTAAAACGTGTTTTGAGCGCAGTAGTGTACTAGATTTGGATTTACAGGAAGAAAACGAGATGATCACAATTTTTCAAAAAGAAAATTTTTTATACTCTCGCTTGTCTCTTTTTTCTATGCGGATAAAGATATAACAATCGGTCATTATCCATGATTAGATCGTAATTTGCCATATTCAAACTCTCAGGTTAAGAAAATTTAAAAAGCATGCATTTAATACTAGTCTATTTTTTCTTAATTTCAATTCCAAAATGGTTATTATAATTGACCTTTACGTGTTTTCATTCTTTATCAATCTGTGTCTTGTTTAATTATCTGTACTTTTACTATTGCTCCCATAAATTCCTGCTCAAAATGAGAAGCAAACAAAATTAGCTGCATGCAGAAAAACAATGAAAGACGGCTTTGTAATAGGGACATTTTTACGTTATTACTTTGTTGTGCATGGAATACAAGATACACTTTGTTTTATGTAAGTTTTCCAAAGAAATATAAAGAGCAGGTTTCCTAGCTGTAAGAAGCTTTCCTAAAGAGTCCTTTTTAAATTTAAAAGCAAGAGGCAACAATCCGTTGCTTTGAAGGATAAAACCTTGCGCTCGTTTTAATTTATCTTGTTTCCTTCTTAGGTGAGACTTGAGCTAATGTCCTTCCTTTTTGAGTTGATTTTCTTCTGATGTAAGGAGACTGACAGCTATGAATTATTCGAATGCCTTGAATATGTTTGACTTGAATGGTTTAATTTATTCGGATAGCTGGAGTGTGAGTTGTCATGATTTGGAGAGTTGGAAAGTTGATTCTCTTTATTCGGATGGCTCTCCAGGTCATGTTGTGCATGTTCTGTACTCTTCATGTTATCACAAATAAAATGAGAACCACATAAAAACCTAGTTGGATATACAAAAGGCCAAAACATGAAATAGCAAAGGGAATAAAGATTATGTTTTCCATATCAATGCAAAAGACCATTTACTACTGTTGCCGATTCAATCGTTGAAGAGCTTATATATGCTTTCAAGGTCAATAGATATATAAAGGCATAATGCCTTTCAGCAGATTATAAAGGTTTGCTTCTTATGTGCCATTTTGGCTGAATCTTGGTAGATAATAATTTCAGAGATAGTACATACACTTTATGTGGCCTTCACAATAAAAAATTTCATATGTTATCTACTTTACATACACTTTATCCAACGTGAAGTGTCCATTCTTTGCTCTAAAATGTGTCAATAAGTTTAGGAGATTCTTCATTCTTATGGATCCCATGTGATCGGATTCAGCCCAGTATGTTCCATAAGTTATAGCGGCTGCTTTTAGTTTGAAACCAGAAGCGGTTTTTCTCTCTAGTTAATTTTCATCTACTCAAATATATATACATACATATATATATATATATATATTAACAGTTATCAATGCGTAATGGGCAATAGACGGTTTGGGTTAGATTAGGCTTAACCCAAATTAAGTAAAAAAAAATGGATTGTTATTTTTATAATTCAAATTAACCTAAATAAATTTACAACCTAAATCAACTTAATTTTATTTAAATTATTTGGTTTGAACTATTTTTAAAATATTTTTTTACATCAAAATTTAAGAAACACAATTATTTAAATTATCAAAATGTCCCCTATAGTTTAAAGTTTTATAATAACATTTTAACTTAACATAAGTTAACTTACAAATAGTAAGAAGAAAATATCCTAAAATGATAAATGTTTCATCCAAAATAATTATTAAAAAAAAAGACTACAAACAACGCCTTAACCTTCATCTTCCACAAATTGAAGTCATTCGTACCATTGAATTTCTTTACTTCATACTTGAGTGTGGCTATGTGTGCTCAGAACCAACCTCTGATACCAGTTTGTTGAAGTGGAAGCACTTAAATTAGCAATATAACCCTAAGTAATATAATGCATAAATAAGTAATTAATAAACTAGAGAGAGAAAGGTATAAGAAGAACACAACATCCACGGCGGATCAAGATCACACCCTTTCTTATTGAATCGCAAGACACTCACAAACTAATTACTCACTAAAAAAAATAGTGTCTTTTGCGACGGTTTTGCGACAGCTAAATAGCCGTCGCAAATGCAAGCGTTGTAAATTTTGCGACAGCTATTTAGCCATCGTAAAAGACCCTTTTGTGACAGCTACATAACCATTGCAAAAGAGTTTATCCAAGAAAAAAAACCTTTTGCGACGGCTATTTAGCCGTCGCAAAAAGGTCTATGCAAAGAAAAAATATATAGCTACATACAACTATAATTTTTATTTTATTTTTTTCAAATATAAATTACACAAAATTATTTATATTATAAAAATTATCATACAAAACTCTAAAAATAAGGAAACATAAAAAAATATGCAAAAATAATGTTATTAATAATTATAAAATTATAATATTTTGGGCATAGATCAAATTAGTAACAACCTCAAATCACATGATCAAATTACTAATCCAAAACTCAAATCACATGATTAAACTTAAAATATCAAATTAGTAACAACCTCAAAAATAATTGGACATTCCTCCATAAGTTTGAAAATCCAATCCGTTTTGCTATCATGCCTTGATCAGTGAACCATCATCTAGATTCCACACAATTTCTAGTACAACAATTAAAACTTCATACTTTTTAACAATATTTAGATTGTAAAGGACATCCAATTCATCTAGGATTAGCATGGAATAAAAAGAGAAAAAAAAAATCACCATATAAAAAGTTTATGAAAAATAATAATTCATCAATGTGATAGAAAAGAGCACACACATATACAACTTTATTTAGTAAATGCTTGTTAATGCTAAGGCTCTCACATTTCACTTGAAAATTAAGAAATCACATCAGAGAAATTTTCTTGAGTAAAAGAAATAGTTCATAATATCATATTCAAGCTATACAAATTTAAAGCTTTAGAAACACTTTTTTACTAAAAAAAAATAAAAATACTTTTAAAAATTAATAGGCTCTAATTCAATATTAGACAAAAAAAGAAGCAATGATCCAAGAAAATCCGAGCAAGTGATTCGATAGTGAGAGCAATCAATGTAATCTAGTCAAGATTTGCACTAACTTCCCCCATCTGCAAACAGAAAAAGAATTGACTTATAAGCTGAAGTTAACTAATGAAATCGTTTATTAGCAGATAAATTAATGCAATCTAGTCAAGATTTATCACTAAAATAAGATAAAGTAAAATTTTAAGATGATGGTAGTTAACCTATATCTTGTAATAAAATGGTGAAGAAATGTAAAGATTTGGACTATGCTTAGTTCTTTGCCAGGACAAAGCCTGCTTCCTCCATGTTGAATCTTATTAGATGCTAGCTCTTTTCCAGATCAACATAGAAATGTAGAGATTTGGACTATGCTCAGTTCTTTGCTAGGACAAAAATAAAATATTTACAGACAAGTTGAAAGATGCTAAGTAAATATTAAGTCCAAAAACTAAAAGTGAATTTGTAAAAGGATATTCTGAAAAGGCACTCTCGAATCCTATAATTATAAATAGTCATTTTTTTGTCAAGAGAAAGTGAATTCCCCTAAAAGATGGCTTTGGGTGCTACAAACACTAAAAATGACTTTATCTATAAAACAAATTAAGAAACAATAAACTAGAGTTACAGAAAATGATATACATGCTCCCCAGAATAACCCTTCCATTTGAACACTTCTTACTGCTCCCCTAAAAGATGGCTTAGGGTGCTACAAACACTAAAAATGACTTTATCTATAAAATAAATTAAGAAAAAATAAACTAGAGTTACAGAAAATGATATACATGCTCCCCAGAATAACCCTTCCATTTAAACACTTCTTACTGCTTCCTCAAGTTTTTTTCATATCAGTTTCATCATCCCATGGCTTCACATCCAACAGAACTGAAGACTTGTCGGCTGAGAAAGAAATACAACAACATTTAGCTCACAAATAACAAGTATACCTCAAATAGTAAGTCTTTTGTTAATAAGAATTAATGACAGATCAATGAGAAGAAAAGTTGCTTACATTCTTTCTTCTTTCTAGCTGCCTTAACACCAGCTGCACGTTCTTCAACAGCCTTCATTTTCTCTTCTATCTCTTCCCCAGAGATATCAACATCATCTTTAGCAGCTGCAGCCTGAAAACCATGTTGCATTTAAATAATGTTAAAGACCTTTGACAAAGTCTCAGAAACCCAAGTGAGCAAAAAGCAGAATAAAAAACAAAAATCATTTCAAGGTTCCAAATTGCCCAGCTCTCATAAATCTAAAACTCATAACCATCAACTTGTTACCTATGCAAGACCAAGATTCCACAATAAGTTCATGCAATAGCGGATGTAAAATATATGTTGACCAAGATATCAACAATTTAATGGCTCAAACTACATCAGTACTAAACAATAAACATAACACAGAGTGGACAGCAAGCTATGACTCCAAATATTCCCTATAAGCAATACCATCCATGTTATCAATTTACCATAAATCAAATGATTATGATCCCACAAAATCCTTCATTTATTAACTAAAGCATCTCCAAAAATGGAAATTGAGTTGATGGGATTTTAAACAAAGCTATAAAGATTAAGTTGCTGGTTCCATGATTAACCAAATCCGTGCAATGAATAACCAAAGCAATTTTGATAATTATTCCCACCTATTTTTCAGGTTTCATACAACAGATATTGCCTTCAAATAGACATGCATTTTCAACATAAATTCCTAGTTCACCGTACAAGCATCTTCCAAAAAACTGTGAAGATAAAAAAGAAAAACCATGTATGGAAATTAGTCCTTCATAGCCTGAATCGACAATTCAAGTGAAGGGCTATTGGAAAAGTTTAACTTAATAAGTACCCAGAACAAATCACGCAAACTAATTGTTCCCTACAATCTTACAATTGAATCGCAGAATTTTTGTAACGACCTAAAAATCAAAGTTACAAGAACCCAACAATAATATTGAACATCGTAATTCTACATCAAAAGTTAGAAATTCAAATTTTAAATAACTATAATAATATGTTGAATTGTAAGAGAATATAAGGCTTAAATCACACATCACAAAACAGTAAAAAGAAACCATACGATTAATGCATACCTCAAAGTTAAAGTTAAACAAGTTTTAAACAAAAATCAAATTTACTAACCCATCATAATACAATAACACACGCGTAACTTATAAATTTAAAAACACAAAAATATAAAGTAGAAATACAAATACAAATACAAATTCAAATTTATATATTTATATACAGATGCATATTTAACCAAAAATCAATTTTTGTAGTACATAACAGAAAATAGAAACATTAAAGTACATACCGCGAACAAGAGAATTGAAACAATAGCTTGAACAATTTGTTGAAGAAGAACGCCTTTCACAACAGCTCCTTTTGAGACCAAATTCTTCTTGTCCTCATCTTTTTGCGAATGTAATCTATAATTTTCAAGCTTATTAAAAGACCCAAGAAACACGTAAAATCCTGAATACAACTAATAAACTAATATAGGGACAAAAGTGCCCATCATATTTTAACGATGATGTTTTAGTGTCCATCATGTTTTAACGATAATGTTTTAGTGCCATAATCCAAGGACTTAGAAACCCCTAGAATAGCATAGGTCAAGCGTAACAACTTCGTCTCAGCTTCCCCAAGTTGTTAATAGCAGAAATATCGCAGTAGCAGCTATATTGGATCTTTGGGCAAATAATTTCTCTGCACTCTGCAACCATCAGGGAAATGAACTCTAATCCTGCAAAAAAGGTCCTTATTGCCCTTTGGTTCTTCAAAAAGCGGTGGATATGCGGGCATCTTAACGGTACATATATTTTCCATTGAAGCACAAAATGATTGTAGATCATCCACCTCGGCTTACTCTTTTATTTTCTGCTGATCAGTCATACAACTTCCTCTTGGGCAAGACATAATTGCAAGTTTGTGCCCACTATCCATGTACTGTACTAGGTCTTCTAAGAAGGACTCACTGTTCAATCACTCCATGCCACAAAAGCATCTTTTGGCCTATAATGGGATCAACGACCAGTACTACTAGAACAACATCTAATTTATAAAATGTACAAACTTTCATGCCCTCAATCTCATCATTATACACCTGCCAAAATATAAAATTTGCAGAAACCGTTTGAGAATCAATTTCATTTGACCATAAATCCCAGTTAAGCACGTGAGAACTAAACTCCCTTCTAGCCTGCAAATTCACCAATAGCCATTTATCTTAAGCAAAAGCAGCATCTTTTGCATCTTCAAAGGAGCCGTTGAACAACAGACGAAAAAGAGGACGATATAAAGAAGCAAGATGATGATCTCCTGAAGCATCCAGGGTAGCAGCAGCACCTTTATCGTTGTATTCCCCTGTCTTGCAGTTTCACATCATCGTTAAAACTAACATAGGGGTCAGGGATGATGAAGCTAGACAATTGAAAAATCTGCACCTAAAAGATGAAAATGCTTGCAACTTGTCACGCTAAAAAAATACAGTTGCACAATGTGAAGACTAGAATACGCAATCATTGACTAAAAGCACAGAACACTACTTGCCTTTGTGTCAACTAGAGGAGTGGCAACAGCCTCCAATGTGATCAGAGCAGATCCCTCTACAGCGATACCAAACCCTTCTACAAAGACACCATTGAAATAGCACAAATCACATCAATAGTGAATCAAATTAATGGAATAACAAATTCTTTAAAAATATGATAGACTAAAAAAACACTATTACATCATTATACCAATATCAACACTATGATGACAAACTTATATCAAAAAAACCATCAAACAGAACGAGAGCTTATGAGATCCTCAAAAGAGCATCAATATGGTTGTACCAACGAGACACATTGATATACTTCGATGATGGTGCCTTTGAAAGAGCTGAATAAACAGTAATATCATTTTGACTAAAAATATACTAATTCCTAGTCTTTAAGTATAATTTTACATGATACGTGAATAATAAAATTCTACGTAGTAGCCATATAATCAAGCTACAAATAAAGAAACAATAGACATAAAACTATACTTAAATAGATATTAACAAAAAGAGTTATTAACAAATCAAACGGAGCTAAGATGAACTGTTAATGATGATGACCAAAAAAAAAATAATTAACTGGATCTGGGTCTTACTGGCAAAAAAAGGATAGATTGGGTGCTTTGCAAGAAGTAATTGGACGTAAAATAGAAACAATATCAAATCAAACAAGATAAAAAGAAACCATGTGGGTTCGAAAGAGCGTTGATGGCAGAAATTGAAAGCTGTTTGAGAGAGTAACAAGAAAGAGAAGGTTAAAAAATTCAATTTGAATTGTGCTAAACCTAAAAAATTTCAATAATTGTAAACCGAAAAGATTGATATTAACGATGTTAAGAATCGTAACTTGATGATAACTTTACCTGGAAACTTGATGTTTTATTGTATGAATAAACCAACGAAGGGAGAGAGATTGATTGTTGAAACTTGATGATTGATTTCTGAAACTTCAAATTGAACAAGAGATATAATCGTAATTTAGGTTTGTGAATGAGAGATATAAAAGACTGAGGGTAAGACATCGGAGGGTTTTTCATTTTGTTAATTTTCTTAATGCCAAACGGGGTCATTTTTCTAATGCGTTTGCGTCTGTTAAAATAGCCATCGCAAAGCTCGACTCAAATGGCCTATTTTTTTGTAGTGACTCTTTCTTGCAATCAAGGGGTTTTCTCTCACTAAGAATCACAAAGTATACTATGATCATAAAGATTTTTGTTTTAATCACTAAGATGATGTGTTTATAAGCTAATATAGAGTTTTTATATAAGTTTTATGACGTTCTAAGCTAACTATAAACATATGGGAGTCGTATTAAAGATTCTTAGAACAAATGGGAGTCAAAATAAGACGGATCAAAATGGGAAACAATTTCCCGCACTGGGTGTGGGACATTCCTGCCTAGGCGCTGCGGCGCTCAGGCTCTGTTTTAGGCGTTACGGAACCCACAACCTGGCACCGTAACGCCTTCTTCTGGGCACTACCTCTTGCGTTTTTGCCTCCTTTAGAGTCAGTCTTCGAACCTTGTGTACCTGACGTATTTGACTTGGTCTCTAAATCATATTTCGATAATTTTTAATCAACTTTCTCACACTACCTTTATGATTTGGATGTTGAAACTTAACTTTTGAAATAGTTTCCTTGTGTATATATGGTCATAATTTAATATAGGACTTAAATCTGAAACAATACTTCCCACATTTTTGTTATTTAGCATTTTGGTTGGTAGCCATTTTTTTTAAAAAAAAACGTATTAGTAATTTTTTTTTTAAGGGAAGCAGTGATTGTATTAAAATCTCTAAAATTCGATCAAAAACTGAAGCTAGTATTGAGTCATAACTCTAATAAGTTTCAAAGCGTCTCGAGTTGCTCTAGATGAAAAAGTCCTGAGCCGAAAAGCTTTCGAGTGTCAGATTAGTGATCTAGGCGTGGAGTCCGATCATCCCAAATTTACTAGAAAACCTTGGACAGTCTCTAGATCATTACTCACTCTCTATTGGATTGCTCTTAGAATACGAGTACTTAACATTTAGTCCTAATTCTAGGGTTAAGGCATTCCCTTATTTGGCCTTGATGAGTTATAAATTATGGGTCTACAAGTCTAAGTCCCAAACATCTCTAAATGTATAGTTGTTGCATGTCCCTAAGCTAGCAATTGGTTGGCTTTGAAGCTATCCGCCGATACCTGCGTAGAACAATTCTGTTAAAGTCACGCCATACGAACAATATTCGGCTATCTATGTTTTGAAATTCTAATAACACTCAATGGTTTGGCGACCAAAGCTTAAATCTTTTACATATTTTTTATTGTTGTTTTGTTATATGTTATTATTGGCTGTGGTGGAGGGGATTGTAAATAATGTAGTAATGTATTTGTGTAATTCTTTCTGTATAAAGGTAGTTTTTGTTCTCTTTTGTGTGAGGGGATTTTGCCTATTCTATGAGATGGTAGTTAATCCTTTAACCCGGCGATTCCCAGTGCACATCTCATGGTACATACATTATACTTACATATTTTCTTCAAGGATATTCTACAAAGTACCAAATTTTCTGTCCTCAGATGCTGAGAATAGTAATTAGAGATGCTTAACTTCCTTAGAAAGCACCTCACAGGTTATTTGCTTTTTCTTTTTTTGGTCTTTTAAATAATAAAATAATAATGGCGCTTTCGGCCTTTGAAAACGCTCCAAAAGACTGTATATTGCTCTTTTAGAAACTAAGAATTATTAAACAATACGTGTCCATGCTTTGTTTCCATACGGTGGTTCAACGTTTTGGAACAAATAAAAGTTAAAAGAATATTTTTCTGACCCAAGAAGACTTGATATAAACAATCTAAAATTATTTATTATATTATTTCTCTACTCAATAATTATTTAAAATACAAAATTTTAAAATATTATTTAAAAAATATACATTATTCAATTTTAAAACACGCCTTTACGAATCAAAATATTTATCAATAGCAAAAACTTAATCATTTTAGATATGATTTTTAACATATTGAACTACAATATGGTTTGGGACCATGCCTCCATGTTAACAAATAATAATAATAATATGTGAATATTTATAATTTACCTCTAGAAATATTTTTTCTAATTTATAACTTGTGCAAAATTTCAATTTTAACATTATGATTCATTCTTAGTAAAACTTTTTGCCCATTATTAATTTACCATTCAATCCAAGAGTTTAAGTTATTAAGTGAAGGTCCAATATTAATATTAAAGATAAGTCTTTAACAGTCCTCCTCACGTGAAACGTGAATTTAAATAGACTTTAACCTAAATCATAGTGAATCCTCTCTCTCATAGAAATCAAGAAATTAATTAAAAATAAAGACATGGGTGCTTGAATTGAAGATTTTGGTTTTGAAACTATATTAATTTACTACTTAATCCAAAAGTTTAAGCTATTAAATAAAAGTCAAATATTAATATTAAAGATAAATCTTTAACACTCATAATTAATAATTTTAACATTTTGACCCTCAATTATGTCAAATTGTCAATTAGGCTCCCCCTTTGATTCTTCAATTGTCGACTTCAACTAACGAGAAGAGGATGTTATGTTAAACATCTAAGAAACATAATAGAATTTTGAACTCATAAACTAAATTATGATAAATCTAAGCAATGTTTTTCATTATTATTGTTGTTGTTGTTAAGGTACCTTGACCCTCGACAGCACATTATATTTAAGTTTAAACTAAACCCAGTCAACTAAAATGCTTTATATTATTATAAGAGATTTTATTATTAAATCAATTATTTGAATTAGAATCATCTTTTAAGCTAAAATTATTAAGTTTTAAGAATTGTTTTATATGTGTTAGCACTTAAATATGAGTAGTTAAGATTTATTATTTTACTCTCAATCACTCATCATATATTTGTATTTACTTAGGTGAAAGTTTAATTTAATAGAGAATCTTAATCTCAATTATTTATCAACAAATGTAAAATTAAAACGTGTTTTGAGTACAGTAACTTCTAGATCTGGAATTACATTAAGAAAACAAGATGATCACAATTTTTCAAAAAGAAATTTTTTATGATCTCACCTGTCTCTTTTTCCCATGCAAATAAAGATATGTTAGTCGGTCAATGTCATGATTAGATCGTAATATGCTATAACCAAACTCTTAAACTCACATTAAGAAAATTTGAAAAACATGCATTTAATGCTATTAATTTGAAGGAGTTTAAGTAGTTATGACGTATGTTTTGGCATAATACCTTAAACGGTCATTTGTCTTGGCGGAATTTTTGCTGTCTAGCCTTTTACATAACGTAGTGATAACTCTTGAATAGGATCTAGAATCGAAAATGAAAGATGAAGATAAATGAAAATAACTATTTTTTTTTATTTTTTTATTTTTCAGTCTTTCTGATACAGAGGATACCTTAAGAAAGGGCAACTGTAGAGCATACTTAACTGGGTAAGTTTCTTTTAAAACTTAGAAAATGATCAACTTATTTTATGCCTTTGATACTTAAGAGAGACTTTAGAGAACTACCGGAGGAGGATTTAGAAGCTCATGGGTTAAGGGAAATTTGAGAGGAGTTTTATTTTCTTTTTCCAACTTATTTTTTACAAAATGAAAGAGTGGCCTTATATAGCCTGGGACTCTGAATACAGACAAAAAAACTGACTTTTGACGTGGCACACAGACCACCATACAAGGAAAATAACTTAAAAAATAAAGAACAGACTTTTGCTTAATAATGGACACGCGTAAAGGAAACATAATCTTTGGGCCACGTGATAATTATGAGCACAAAGGCTCTGCTTTTTAGGACTTGTTTTATCACGTGGCTTAAGTCCTGAAGCTTGATCAGCTGGACCCACTAGGGCTTCCGTTATCATTGAACTGTTTACAGGCACGCCTGGCCAGTCTGCTTTCATATTCTTCCATGAACTCTTTCAGCTGCTTGATGTCGTCATTGCTTTCATCGTGAATTTCAGCTTCTTGTGGGGCTAACTCACGGGATAACAGTCTTGCTTCTTGTTGGGCTTGTGACTCGGTAAGTGGGAGTTGAGCATTTTGGTACAGGGAGAGGGATAGGTCTGGTGGTCTTGCAGGGGTAGATGGGGCATCATGCATCTGAGTGTCTGTCTTTTAGGGTTCTGATGGGATGATTATGGGATGAGAGTTTTCGTGATCGATTCTGGCTCGACAGTACCGGTAATACTGTTGGGTATAGCGTTAGTGTTGTTCGCTCTGTCTGTGTTTGTGGATATTGGATGCTTGTTGGAGTCTGTATGAGACGTCTTCGTCTGTGGTTTCCCATGGGGCACAGTCTTCAGGGTCTATCCATACAGCTGGTGGGATGATTTGGTTTTTCTCTACAATAACTCTTTCTAGTTCTCTCATTTCTGCTCTATGGTTATCCCGGAACAGATGCAGAGGGTATGAAAACATAAAGTAGTCCTCGACGATGGGATAGTAATGCACCTCATGATCGAATATAATCATTCACTTACGTTGGAAAAGAAGGATGATATGAAATCTTCTAGGTGGCATTCTTGATTGGCTGTGCTAATGTATTAGCCTCTTGAACTTGACTAGCCATTGTTCGCGGGGGAAAAACCATTGTAAGAATGTGATTACATCGTGGCTAGACGATACTGTTTCGAGCCATTTTTTTGTCTTCAGGACAGGGAATTCCATTGCAATGGTGTAGGAATCTAATAGGTACCATAACAGGTAAAGAACACTTTTAGACCAGGCTTCGAAGGGGTGACGGTGAATAGGTAGAAGAATGGGTAGGTTAGGTTGAATAGCGGGGTGCCAAGAGTGCCCTATCCATTTTCTTCAACAACTTGGATGGCATACTCTCTTATGAGTTCAGTGGGGTTTGACCTGATAGTTCTGGTCTTAATTCTTTCTTCAAATTTTGGAGGGGCAAACGGGACTGGCGGATGGATGATGAAAGGTTTTGGAGGAACAGCGGGGGAGGAGGCAGAGGACGAGGAGGCTGCCATCAGGAGGATGGTGGAATAGGATTTTTGTTTTGGCCTTTTGATCGTGTGTTTAGTAGTGATGTGGTTGGTGAGCGGGCTGTTGGTATTTATAGGGTTTCGGGAGAGGAAGTCTGCCATTGTGTTGTCTTTGCCTTTGATGTGTTTGACTTCGAATGAGAAATTAGAGAACCACTATTGCCACTTTAGCAGTTGCTGGTTTGGAATGCGTTTCTGCTTGAACTACAGCATGTGAGAAAATGTTGACATGTCCAGTTCGACCATGAATTTGTGTCCAATCAAGTGAAATTCAAAATTTTCAATTGCCCATTTTACTGCCAATATTTCTTTAAAGGTGTTGTGGTAGTGGAGCTCTGAGTCTGAAAAGGCCCCGCTTCTGTACCCGCAAATTTGTCATTTTCTATTGGTTTCTTCTAGGAGGATGGCCCCTCAATGGTAGTCGTTTGCATCTGTCTATAAGATTCTCTTTCCATGTGATGGGATCTGTAAGGGCGGCAGGTCTGTTACTTTTTCTTTGAGCAGTCTTACGGTTGACGTCTGTTGTTGTTGCCACTGTGGAGGATTCTTTTTAGCATGTGAAACAGGGGTTTCATGATCTGTGAGAGGTGCTGTATGAAATCTAACATGTAATTTACAATGCCAAGGAATTGTTGGATTTGGGTCTTTGTCAGGTTGTCGTTAGGGAATCTGGTCAGCTGTTCTGTAATGTGGGGTTGGAGTTCGTATTGTCCATTCTTTATTCGCATCCCTAGGAAATCTATTTCTTCAAGACCTGCGTGGCACTTTGTGGGTGAGATCATGATGACATTTTCTTGTAGAATGCTGCCAAATCTCAAAAGAAGATCATAGTGTTCGTCAATGTTTTTTTAGAAAAACAAGATATCATCGATGTAGATGAGGGCCTGGTATTGGATTGGTTCAAAGATTTTCATCATCATTTTCTGGAAAAAGGGATAGGGTATTCTTGAGACCAAAAGGTAAGACGGTCCATTGGTAGTGGTGGTGAGGTGTGCAGAATCCTGTTTTGTGTCGGTCATCAGAGTGGACCCCTAATTACCAGAATTCTGTTTTTAGGTCAAATTTTGAAAATACCTTTGCCTGTGCAATCCTTGAGAATAGAGTCTGTTTGTTGGGTAGAGAAAACTTGTCATCTTGCAAAAAAGAGTTTAGAGGTTGATAATTAATGACCAATCTTAATGTTCCTCTAATTTGCTCGCTGCGTTTGTTGACATAGAAGGCTTGGCAGGCCCATTGTAAGGAAGTGGGTTCAATGAGTCCTTCTTGTAACAGTTGTGTGAGCTCTACGTTGGCTATGTCAAGATGGTCCGATGGCATGCCAGGGTGGCTAGCTTTGGTTAGGTTGATATGTTCGTTCATGTGGAAATGTGATCGGACAAAATATTCTTGGTTTTTCCACAACAGGTGAGGACATTTGAGGAGGAATTCGGAGTGGCTGTTTGATGCAGAGTGGTGTTTGATTTGTTCAAAGACAGCATTGAGAGGGGTGATGGAAAAATAGTTTGGAATGGTTGACCATGGTAAAACATGGGCTTTGAACTTCAATCAATTAGGCTTCGTAAAGACTTTCTTTTCCAATAATTTTTGGATCAAATCAAAGCCTATGATCAGGTCTTTTCCTGGGAGGTCCGAGCCTAATAGTTTATGGTGGATTTTGAGGTTTGGAAAGAACTGTACATAAATTAGCTTACTGATCATGGATATAGTAAATAATTCATTATTGGCTACTCGGAAGGTTTGGTGATAGGGTTTCCAGTAGGACTCCGGGAGGATGATTGGGTTGAGAATTAAAGCAGCAGCGCCGGTGTCAAGTAGTCCAATTACTTTCATTGGCTTACTGTATTTGGATGGGTATAGCTGGAGTTCTAGCATCGGGACGGATACTGTGTATAGTGGCTTGGATGGTATGGGTGACTGTAATGGCTCTGTTTGGATTTTCAGTGACTCCGAAATAGAGCTTGAGGAGGATTCTGATTCGGATTATGAGTAAACAAGGATTGTGTCACTGTCCTCATTGCTTTGCTCAGACAAAAGAGATTCTAGGTATGAGTTGATGGGTTCGTCTTTTGCAATGGCATTGATGGCCGACAGCATCTTTTTCCTTTTGTCTTTTTCAGGACATTATTTTGTAAAATGTCCTTTTTGCCCACAAATAAAGCACCTGTTCCTTTTTCTCGAAAAAGCTGATTTTCTTCGAAAAAATCTCTTCTTGGACTTGTGTGGCCGGGAGAATGGTTGTCGGAGTTTGAACTTCCGGTGATGATGCTTTTTTCGAGTCCTGCAAGAGTATTCTTTTCCAGGGCATTTAATCTGCAGATTACGTCGTTCACAAAGCCTTTTGGATTCTCTTGCCCATGAGATCAAAGTCTTTAAAGAATTTATGGCGTGCACATAACTTGTCTAGAGCCGATAAGACTGCCTGTTGGATTATTCCTATGGAGGAGTTTTGCAGATTTCTGTTCTTTGAATCAAGGAGTCTTAGAGCCTCTTATCCCAGTGGTTCCAGGACTGAATTAAGATAGGCTTGTTTCATATTAGGGTCATCAATTCCCAGAATGTAATATCTGGTTGTAGCCTTTTTGAAATGTAATTCAAGGTCTTTTCGTTTATATGAGCAACACTTCATTTTAAAGAATTCTTCGCGGGCTTTGTCTGTTATCTGACCTTCTTCTCTGACAAATTCATTAAATAAAATGCCAATGAATTGTTTGATTGACTCATTTTGTTGTAGCATGCGCTGTCTATATTCTCCCAAATTGAGGTACCAGTATTCATGTTCGATTGAAAATTTTGAATTTTACTTGATTGGACACAAATTCATGGTCGAACTGGACATGTCAACATTTTCTCACATGCTGAAGTTCAAACAGAAACGCATTCCAAACCAGCAACTGCTAAGGTGGCAACAGTGGTTCTCTAATTTCTCATTCGAAGTCAAACACATCAAAGGCAAAGACAACACAATGGCAGACTTCCTCTCTCGAAACCCTATAAATACCAACAGCCCGCTCACCAACCACATCACTACCAAACACAAGATCAAAAGGCCAAAACACAAATCCTATTCCACCATCCTCCTAATGGCAGCCTCCTTGTCCTCTGCCTCCTCCCCCGCTGTTCCTTCAAAACCTTTCATCATCATCCGCCAGTCCCGTTTGCCCCTCCAGAATTTGAAGAAAGAATCAGAACCAGAACTATCAGGTCAAACCCTACTGAACTCATAAGAGAGTATGTCATCCAAGCTGTTGAAAAAAATGGATGAGACACTCTTGGCACCCCGCTATTCAACCTAACCTACCCATTCTTCTACCTATTCACCGTCACCCCTTTCGAAGCCTGGTCCAAAAGTGTTCTTTACCTGTTATAGTACCTGTTAGATTCCTACACCATTGCAATGGAATTTCCTGTTCTGAAGATGAAAAAATGGCTCGAAACAGTATCGTCTAGCCACGATGTAATCCCATTCTTACAATGGTTTTTCCCTCGCGAACAATGGCTAGTCAAGTTAAAGAGGCTAATACATCAGCACAGCCAATCAAGAATGCCACCTAGAAGATTTCATATCATCCTTCTCTTCCAACGTAAGAGAATGATTATATCCGATCATGAGGTGCATTACTATGTCATCGTCGAAGACTACTTTATATTTTCATACCCTCTGCATCTGTTCTGGGATAACCACAGAGTAGAAATGAGAGAACTAGAAAGAGTTCTTGCAGAGAAAAACCAGATTATCCCACCAGCTGTATGGATAGACCCTAAAGACTGTGCCGTCTGGGAAACCACAGACGAAGACATCTCATACAGACTCTAACAAGCATCCAATATCCACAAACACAGACAGAGCGAACAACACCAACGCTATACCCAACAGTACTACCGGTACTGTCGAGCTAGAATCGATCACATAAACTCTCCTCCCATAATCATCCCATCAGAACCCTAGGAGACAGACACTCAAATGCATGATGCCCCACCTACCTCTACAGGACCACTAGACCTATCCCTCTCCCTATACCAAGATGCTCAACTCCCACTTACCGAATCACAAGCCCAACAAGAAGCAAGACTGTTGTCCCGTGAGTTAGCCCCACAAGAAGCCGAAATTCATGATGAAAGCAATGATGACATCAAGCAGCTGAAAGAGTTCATGGAAGAATATGAAAGCAGACTGGCCAGGCGTGCCTGGAAACAGTTCAATGATGACGGAAGCCCTAGTGGATCCAACTGATCAAGCTTAAGGACCTAAGCCATGTGATAAAACAAGTTCTAAAAAACAGAGCCTTTGTGCTCACAATTATCACATGGCCCAAAGATTATGTTTCCTTTACGCGTGTCCGTTATTAAGCAAAAGTCTGTTCTTTCTTTTTTAAGTTATTTTTCTTGTATGGTGGTTTACGTGCCACGTCAAAAGTCAATTTGTTTGTCTGTATTTGGAATCCCAGACTATATAAGGCCACTCCTTCCTCTTGTAAAAAATAAGTTGGAAAAAAAAAATAAAACTCCTCTCAAATTTTTTTTAACTCATGAGTTTCTAAATCCTTCTTCGGTAGTTCTCTAAAATCTTAAATATCAAAGGCATAAAATGAGTTAACTATTTTTTAAATTTTAAAAGAAACTTATCCAGTTTAGTATGTTCTACGGTTGCTTTTTTTTAAGGGATCCCTTAAAAGACTAAAAATTTAAAAGAAAAAAATTTAATTTTTTTTTGTACATTTACATATTCCATTCTGTATCAATCTTTATCTTGTTTAATTATCTGTACTTCTACTATTGCTCCCATAAATTTCTTCTCGAAATGTGAAACAAACAAAATTACTTGGATATAAAATGTTAAAGTTGAAACATACAAAAACTTAGTTGGATATACACAACGCCAAATCAAGAAACAGTAAAGGGAATAAAGAAAATACGTTTTCCATATTCATGGAAAAGAGGACAATTCTTACAATCTCATGTTGGTAAGACCATTTTCTATTGTTGGCCACTCAATCATTGAAGATCTTATAAATGCATTAAAGGTTAATAGACAAAGGGAAAATCATATATAAATAAAGATGATCAATAGATATATAAATCATAATGCCTTTCAGCATATTATAAAGTTTTGCTTCATATGTGCCATTTTGGTTGAATCTTGATTGATTATAATTTCAGTGATGGACACTAGAGAACAAAACAGTTACTAAATTTGAATTAAGAGATACCAATTTTGGCTACGAGCAAAAGGAAAGAGCCAGCAACCAATTTGTTTTTTTCTTTTAACACTGATATTACATTAAATATTATTATATAATATATAAATTTATCGAAATTATATATTACTCAACACTTAAATATATCCGAAATTACACATATATAATGAAAGGACCAACTACCTTTAATGTAAATTAATGTTAAAAATTAATTTTTTTTTATTTGATTCAGTTTTGATAAAAACTTACTTGAATCGAACTATGCTCAAGCCTAATAAAATCTGTACACCCCCTGACTTGAGGTTAGGAATTCGAGCTTTAGCAACAGTTAAATGTTATACAGACTTTATTAGGCCTTATGGTTTGATTCAGTTAAGTTTTTATCAAAACTGAATCACACTAAAAAAATCAATTTTTGTGTTAAAACTAAACCGGTTTAAATAATAAGACATTCCCAAATCGGTAAGATTCAGTTCTGTAACTGGTTTTATGGACTGGACTTTTGAAATTGATGGAATTTAACCATTCTCATCGTAAGTTTCTATTTGAAACTAATAAAATCATGCCATGCATAATATTAAGAAATAAAAGAATAAAAAAGAAAAATTAACCTTCAATTCTATTCAGTTTTTTAATTTTTAACATTAAATTGAACCGAACGAACATTTTTGGAGACCAAACTAGAAGTAATTGTACAAACATTTTAAAAATGTTATAACTAAACCAAATCTGCCGATCTGATTCAATTTGATTCAATATTTTCGGATTTGGGGGTTTTGCCCACTTCTAAGTTTTATCATCTGGGCAAGGCTACTCGTTGCAGTAGCAGCCAATTTTGATATGCAAATAAGGATGGAAAAACATATGTTTGGTGAGTGATGTGATTTGAGGTTACGGTGATGACTCCAGAAAGCTGATTACAATTTTTTGAGACAAGACAAGCATCAAAGTTTATTTTCTTGTACGATTTTATTATGGGTCTGTCTTGTATTGACTAAAAACTTTTGGAAGCATTGTCATTTCAAGCTCCTCTCAATGATAAATCTTTTCATTTGTGTATAAAAGGGGAACTCTTCTTTCATTCCAAGCTACTTAATTCACTTTGGCAAGTAAACATTCTCATATATAGTAAGTCATTTAGAGAGTATATGCTATGGCTAATTTGACAAATCAAAGAGTGTTGTTAGTGTCACTAGTCATGTTATTGGTGCTTGTGGCAAGTTCTGAGGCACACCCATCTCATGGATTCTCAACGTTGCAAAAAAAGATCGATAGCAAACTTATTTGGCGCAAATTAGGTTATGATGCATTGAAACTTGAAATGTATCGGAGGACACTTGACGCAGACCCTGATAGAGTTTCACCAGGAGGTCCGGATCCACAACATCACTAGGAACCACTAGCATTATCCTTGATGTCATTTTATGGGGAAATTGATTTAATATTTCATTGTCAAATTAATCTTGACACAGGATGAACCAAACTTTTGTTCATTTGTATGTGCAAAGAATGTTTTTGCAATCAAAGGACAAATGTTGTTTCATTGTTGAAGACTTTATTTTCACGACCTTGTCTATCATCGCATTTTCTTTTTCTCTCTTGCTTCTTCTTCAAATTTTAGAAATCTTCCAAACCGCTATAATATAAGAAGATTGTCTATTTTTCAACAATAAAATACATGTTTTGCTCATAAATTTAGCCATCAAATGGTTTTTAGTGAATTTCTTTGGACAATATTTTGGCCCCTTTTGCTTGCCTTTATTTCTGCTGGCATGAATTGTCACATTAATTTTATACCAACTAGTTCTGGCTGGAGACAAAAACTCTTCGAGGATGACTAAAAATCATTTATGGATTGCATCGAATTTCTAGTACGTTTGCTCCCAAAAACTATATATGAACACGTTGACAGAATATTAAACCAAATTATTATCTATTCCTTAAATATTTTGCGCTTCTACTTTTTTCACCTATCATTTTCACTCTATAAGCTAGTGTTATCCTAAATAGTTCTCAAACGAAAATTATTTGAAGGTTGATCAAAATGTTATATTTGTTATTAGTCTATAAAAATTGTTACTGGTTGATTATTTATGAAGAGTTTCAGCTTCAGCAAAGAGACAAGTTACTTTAGGTAGAATTAAAATCACATAATCTTACTATTTAATGGCACAAAGACTTTAGGCGCATTTCCCCAAAATAGTGTGAGAAAAATATAAAACTATATAGATTTCACTATGATGAGATAGAATAGAATAAATCTTTAAATAAGCTTCAAGCTTGTGCAAAATAAAAAATATAATATATACAAGGAAACATAATGTAAACAGATTTATTACAATGTATAAATGGCAACGATGTATAATATGGCAAGGGTTGGATTGTTTGACAATTACATAGTTCATTGATGCAGCAGAATCTAATGTGGCGGATGGGTAGATTCGGTAATCCGTTTAGTCTAAGAATATCTAGAATAAAAAATAAACTAAACTCATGTTAATTTTGAGAATATTTGTGAATTTAGGATATTTTGTACCTCCATGCTACTGATAGCAAATTCCCAATTTCTTCCAATAGGAGGAGTAATAATATTCCAACCCACAATTTAGCAAAATTTTCTTTAGACCTCAATCCATCTTTGTATTGGCTTGAAGTAGTTCCAGAGTGTATCAAGGCCTCCACAGCCACTGATATAAGGTTGTAGTCTCTTAATAACCCTTTGAAGAAAAAAAACTTAGTGATTGGATTAGTTTTGATGTATAATAAATTTTCTCATTGAATAGATATGGTTATTCTTCAATCCAAATATTTTGAATTAGGCTTACAACCAGTAGCATAGGGTTTTTTTTTTTTTCTTTTTTTTTTTCTAAGGTTTCTTTTTAATGTACAATCGGTCATTATCCATGATTAGATCGTAATTTGACATATTCAAACTCTCAGGTTAAGAAAATTTAAAAAGCATGCATTTAATACTAGTCAATTTTTTCTTAATTTCAATTCCAAAATGATTATTATATTTGACCTTCTCGTGTTTCCATTCTGTATCAATCTCTATGTTGTTTAATTATTTGTACTTATACTATTGCTCCCATAAATTCCAGCTCAAAATGTGTTTTCCATATCCATGCAAAAGAGGACAATTCTTAAAATCTCACATTGATAAGACCATTTGCTACTGTTGCCTGTTCAATCGTTGAAGAGCTTACACATGCATTCAAGGTCGATAGATAAAGGGCAAATCATATATAAAAGAAGATGATCAACAGATATATATATATATATAGGCATAATGCCTTTCAGCAGATTATAAAGGTTTGCTTTATATGCCATTTTGGCTGACTCTTGGTAGATTATAATTTCAGTGATGGTACTACACTTTATGCGGCCTTAACAATTAAAATTTTCATATGTAATGTACTTTACATACACTTTATCCAACGTGAAGTGTCCATTCTTTGCTCTAAAATGTGTCAATAAGTTTAGGAGATTCTTTATTCTTATGGATCCCATGTGATCGAATTCAACCCAGTAAGTTCCATCAGTTATGGTGGCGCTTTTAGTTTGAAACCAGAAGCGGTTTTACTCTCTAGTTAATATTTTATTTTCTTTAGTAATACATCTACTCAGATATATTATCAGTTATCATAATTAACAAAAGGAAAATGCATAACCTATGTGGATGGGCAAAAGAGGATGTGGGTTGAATTAGGCTTAACGCAAAATTAAGTGAAAAAAAAAATGGATTGTTATAGTTATAATTCAAATTAACATAAATAAAATTACAACCTAAATAAACATAATTTGATTTAAATTATTTTATTTGAACTATTTAAAGAAAAAAAATTGTATCACAATTTTAAAAATACAATTATTTAAATTCTCAAAATGTCACCTATAAGTCAAAAGTTTACAATAAAAATTTAATTTAACATAATTTAACTTACAAATAGTAAGAAGAAAATATACTAAAATGATAAATGTTTCATCCAAACTAATAAAAAAAACTACAAAAATTAGAAAAATAATATCAATCCAAAATAGCTTGGTCTGTTGTTCCACATGATCCCAACTCTACACAAAATACAAGAAATTATTTTTAAAGAAAAATAAAATAAGGACTAGTAAATATTTTACTATGTATCAATTTGAACAACTAGTAAACAATTGTTGAAAAAAACAGGCCTTTCTTTAATAGGGCATGTTGCATTAGCAGGTTTAATTAGGATTGTAATAGATTTTGTATTTATAAACTATTAAGATTTTAATTTAATTTTGTTAATAGGATTAGTGGATATAAAAAATAATTTTTTTTATATTTAAAAAAGAAGAATAACAATTTTTATTTAAGTTTCAGTTTGAGCTAAGTTAAAATTAAATAAAATCAGAATCCAATTCAACCGGCACTATTCACTTTGGGTTGAAATTTGAAGTATGAGTTATAGTTTATGTTGTCAATCCCTACCCTTATGATCTGGATGTTGAAACTTAACTTTTGAAACAGTTTCATTGTATATATATGGTCATGGTTTAATATTAGATTTAAATCTGAAATAATACTTCCAACATTTTCGTTATTTAGCATTTTGGTTGGTAACTTTCTTTTTATTTATTTTTTATAATAATAGTAATTTTTTTAAAGGGGAGCAGTGGTTGTTTGACAATCTCTACAATTCGATCAAAAGCTGAAGCTAGGATTGAGTCACAACTCATTAGTTTCAAAGTGTCTCGAGTTGCTCTAGGTGCCAGGTCTTGAACCGAAAGGTTTTTGAGTGTTAGATTAGGGATCTAGGCGTTGAGTCCGATCATCCTAAATTTACGAGAGAACCTTGGATAGTCTCTAGAGTATTACTCACTTTCTATTGGAATGCTCCTAGAATACGAGTACCTAACATTTAGTCCAAAGTCTAGGGCTAAAATCCGAGGCATTCTCATATTTGGCCTTGGTAAGTTATAAATTATGGGTCTCTAAGTCCAAGTCCCTAACATCTCTAAATATGCAGATATCGCATGTCCCTAAGCTAGCTTTTGGTTGGCTTTCAAGCCCTCCGGATGCTTGCGGAGAATAACTCCGTATCATTCCGTACAAATAAGATTTAGCGGTTCGTGTTTTGGAGTTCCAACAATTTTAAGTGCTTTGGCGACCCAAGTCTAATTTTTTTTACATGCTTTTTATTATTTTTTTACTACATGTTATTGTTGGCTATGGAGGAGATTATAAATAATGTGGCTGTTGGTAGTTGGGCACATGGTGCCAGCAACTAAGTTATGATGGACAGTCAAGAATAGTGTCAGTTATATAATTGCTGGCATACGGTGCCAGCAACCAAGTTATGGTGGACAGTCATTTTTTCACTGTCCACTATGCTAAACTCTCCTTATAAATGGGAGAGTTTAGCAATTCATTGTGATTCATTTTAAAATTCAATTTGTTAGAGAGTTTGTGTATTTTTTGAGTGATTTGAGAGAATTGGATATATTGGAGTTTTGGGTTGTAAGGCTAAAATACTATAATACTTGTATTCTCCATTTTTAATAGTAAAAGATTCTTCTGTCTTCGCCCATAGACGTAGGCTAAAAGTTGAACCACGTAAACTCTTGTGTTTGTCTTATTTTTATTTTTATTATTTTTCTCAATTTCGCTTTAACTGTGACCCTGCATCACTCCTCAATTTCCTAACATGTGGTATCAGAGCTTCTGGTTGAAGGAGGTCACTATTTACGTATACGATCACTGTTCATATGTACGGACATTGTTCATACATGCGGGCACTATTCACATGAAATAGTGGGAGCCGATCCTAGCAGAAAGCAGTCCATGGTGAAAAGCAATGGCGGCAAAATACGAAATTGAGAAGTTCAATGAATGTAATTTTACATTGTGAAAAATGAAAATAAAGGCGATTTTAAGGAAAAACAAGTGCTTAGAAGCAATTGATGAAAGGCCCGCTAGTATCACTGATGATATCAAGTGGAATGAGATTAACAGTAATGCAGTTGCTGATCTGCATCTAGCACTTGCTAATAATGTGCTATCCAGTGTAGCGGAAAAGAAGACAGCAAAAGAGATTTGGGATACTCTCATAAAATTATATGAGGCCAAATCTTTGCACAACAAGATCTTCTTAAAAAGGAGATTGTATACTCTTCGAATGGCAGAATCCACTTCAGTGACAGAGCACATCAACACATTAAATACTATATTTTCCCAACTCATTTTCTTGGGGCATAAAATAGAGACAGGTGAACGTGCAGAGATTTTACTTCAAAGCCTACCGATTCTTATGATCAACTCATCATCAACTTGACGAATAATATCCTAACGGACTTCTTAGTCTTTGATGATGTTACAGCTGCTGTACTGGGAGAAGAACGAAGACAAAAAAATAAATAAGACAAATAAGAATGTTCGCTGCAAGCAGAAGCTTTGACAATGATGAGAGGTAGATCAACAGAACATGGCCCTAGTGGGAGTCAAAATCATGGTAGACTAAAATCCAGAAGTAAGAAGAACGTCAAGTGCTACCATTGTGGTAAGAAATGCCATCTGAAGAAGAATTGCTATGGATTGAAGAAAAGTGCAGAGGACAAACCACAAAGGAATATTGCAAGCACTTCAGATGATGGTGAAATTTTATACAGTGAGGCAGCAACAGTTGTTGAAAGCAAAAAATGGTTCTCTGATGTATGGCTTATGGATTTTGGAGCTATATGGCACATGACCTCTAAAAGAGAATGGTTCCATCAATATGAACCTACCTCTGAAGGATCTGTATATATGGGGAACGATCATGCTTTGGAAATCGCTGGAATAGGATCCATCAAGATGAAGATGTACGATGGTACTGTTCGTATTATCCAGGAGGTGCGACATGTGAAAGGCCTCAAGAAGAATCTTTTTTCATTGGAGCAAATAGATAACACTGGGTGTAAGACCCAAATTGAAAATGGGACAATGAAAATTCTCAAGGGCGCGCTTATAGTAATGAAGGCAGAAAAGGTTGTTGCAAATTTGTACATACTTAATGGAGAAACACTGTAGGAAGGAGATGCATCTGTTGCATCAACTAGTTCAGTAGAAGAGTCAACGATAATGTGGCATCGCAAACTGGGCCATATGTCGGAACGAGGTTTGAAGATTCTCTCTGATCAAAATTTACTTCCTAGGCTCAAATCGGTTCATTTACCTTTCTGTGAGCACTGTGTCATAAGTAAGCAGTACAGATTAAAGTTCAGCATATCCAGTTCTAGAAGTAAAGAAATTCTAGAATTGATCCACTCTGATATTTGGCAAGCATCGGTGATGTCTTTAGGAGGAGCGGGATATTTTGTATCATTCATAGATGATTACTCTAGGAGATGTTGGGTGTATCCAATCAAGAAGAAGTCATATGTGTTTAAAGCTTTCATAATATTCAGAGTGCGGGTAGAACTTGAATCAGAAAAGAAGATCAAGTGTTTAAGGACAGATAATGGAGGAGAATATACTGGTGAGGATTTTATTGCATTCTGTCAACAAGAAGGCATCAAGCGGCAATTCAGCACAGCTTACACGCCTCAACAGAATGGAGTAGCAGAGCGGATGAATAGAACCTTCTTGGAGAGAACAAGAGCTATGTTGAGAACTGCAGGTTTAGCCAAGACACTTTAGGCTGAAGCAGTCAAAACAGCTTGTTATGTAGTAAATCGGTCACCATCAACAACAATCGAGTTGAAGACACCGATGGAGATGTAGACTGGGAAACTAGTTGATTAATCTCACCTTCATACATTTAGAAGTCCTGTGTACGTGATGTATAATCCCTAAGAAACAACGAAGCTGGATCTAAAATCCAGAAAATGCCTTTTCTTGGGATATGCTGATGGAGTCAAGGGGTATCGCCTGTGGGATCCCACTACCCACAAGGTTGTCATCAACAGAGATGTGATATTTGTAGAAGATAAACTGCAAAGGAATGATAAAGATGATAGCACAGTGAAGGAAAATCCAAAGACTACAACAGTATAAATGGAAAATAATCAAGTACAAGAAGATTCAAATTCTTCTGAAGCAGCACCAGAGCATGAAGCACAAGAACCAGTAGAGTCTGAGGCTACAGATGATCATCGATCAACTCGTGAGAGACGACCACCATCATGGCACTCGGAATATGTCATTAAGGCTCATGTTGTATACTGCCTTCTAATAGAGGATGGAGAGCCAACAACTTTCCAGGAGGCTTCTAAAAGTCAAGATGTTTCTCTATGGATGACAGCAATGTAAGAAGAAATTGAAGCCTTGCATAAGAACAAAACATGGGAGCTGGTTGCACTACCACGTGAAAGAAAAGCCATTGGTAACAAATGGATCTACAAGATCAAACGGGATGGCAATGACCAAGTGGAGCGGTATCGTGCGAGATTGGTGTTGAAAGGTTATGCTCGGAAAGAAGGTATTGACTTTAATGAGATATTTTTTCCTATGGTTCGACTCGCGACAGTCAGAATAGTTTTGGCAATATGTGCTACATTTGACTTACATCTAGAGCAGTTAGATGTGAAGACAGCTTTTCTTCATAAAGAACTTGAAGAAAAAATTTATATGCTCCGACCAGAAGGCTTTAAAGAAGGAAAAGAGAACTTGGTTTGCAAGGTGAACAAATCTCTGTATGGTCTCAAACAGGCACCGAGGTGTTGGTACAAGAGATTTGATTTCTATATCATCAGCCTTGGATACAACAGACTTGGTTCAGACCATTGTACATACTACAAAAGGTTTGAAGATGATAATGATTTCATTATTTTGCTGTTGTACGTGGATGACATGTTGGTGGCAGGCCTCAACAAAGATCGAGTCCAAGAATTGAAGGTACAATTGGCTAGGGAATTTGATATGAAGGACTTGGGACCAGCAAACAAGATCCTAGGGATGAAAATTCACCGAGACAGAAATAATAGGAAGATTTGACTTTCTCAAAAGAACTACTTAAAGAAAATCTTTTAACGCTTCAACATGCAGGATTGTAAGCCAATTAGTACCCCACTCCCTATTAATTTCAAGCTATCCTCTAAGATGTGTCCTAGCAAAGAAGCAGAGAGGAAGGAGATGTCTCGAGTACCGTATTCATCAGCAGTGGGAAGTTTAATGTTCGCTATGATTTGTACTAGACCAGACATTGCACAAGTAGTGGGAGCAGTTAGTAGATACATGGCGAATCCTGGTAGAGAGCGTTGGGGTTGTGTCAGGAGGAGCCTTAGATACATTAAGGGTACCTCAGATGTTGCTTTATGTTACAGAGGATTAGATTTTATTGTTAAGGGCTATGTGGATTCAGATTTTGCAGGAGACCTTGATAAAAGAAAATTCACTACTGGCTATGAGTTTAAACTTACAGGAGGAGCTGTAAGCTGGGTTTCAAAACTGCAAACTGTTGTGGCATTATCTACTACAGAAGCAGAATACATAGCAACTACACAAGCTTACAAGGAAGCAATTTGGATACAAAGATTACTAGAGGAGCTCGAGCACAAGCAAGAGAAAGTTCAATTGTTTTGTGACAGTCAAAGTGCCTTGCACATTCCAAGGAATCCAGTTTTTCATTCAAGAACGAAGCACATAGGTGTTCAATATCACTTCGTTCGTGAAGTGGTAGAAGATGGAAGTGTAGATATTAAAAAAATTCATACAGATAACAACCTAGCAAATGTGTTGACCAAGCCCATAAATACCAACAAGTTTCTACGGTGTAGATCCTTACATGGTCTAGCAGACACGTAGGCTGTGCTTTGGCGAAGAAGAAAGAATGGTGTGGAGACTTGATTGATTCTCAATCAAATCTCCAAATGGGAGAATTGTTGGTAGCTAACACCATATGCCAGCTACATAATTGCTGGCACACAGTGCCAGCAACCAAGTTATGGTGGATAGCCAAGCATGCTAAACTCTCCCTATAAATGAGAGAGTTTAGCAATTCATTGTGATTCATTCTAAAATTCAATTTGTTGAAGAGTTTGTATATTTTTTGAGTGATTTGAGAGAATTGAGTGTATTGAAATTTTGGGTTGTAAGGCTAAAACACTACAATACTTGTATTCTCCATTTTTGATAGTAAAAGATTCTTCTACCTTTGCCATTATACTTTCATATTTTCTTCAAGGATGTTCTACAAAGTACCATTTTCTTTCCTCAGGTGCTGAGAATTGTAACTACAGATGCTTAATTTCCTTAGAAAGCACTTCACAGCCTCTTCGCTTTTTACTTTTTCCTTTTAAATAAAAGATAATAATGGCGCTTTCGGCCTTTAAAAACGCTCCTAAAGACAATGTATATTGCTCTTTTAGAAAATGAGAAATATTAAACAATGCGTGTCCATGCTTTGTTTCCACAACGTGGTTCAACCTTTTTTGGATAAATTAAAGTTAAGAAGATTTTTCTGACCGAAGAAGACCTGATACAACCAGTCTCATTTATGGTGGTTTGTACTTAGGAAACTGTAAAGAAGTTAAATTAAAAATTATCCTTAATTTATATTTTAAGTGAAATAAAATTTTACAAATCAGTATTTTAATTTATATCATTAGTGAAATATAATTTAATAAATTAGTATCCTAATTTATATATGAAGTAAAATATAATTTTTTAAACTAAATTCCACTCAAGTTTATAAATAATTTACTAACATTTAAAGTTTATATAAAGGGTCTCTATTTATTTAAAAAACATTTAAGGGATTAAAATACAAAACACTAGAGAATTTTTTTTTAAGTTACAAGAGAGATCAATTATGTTCTTTGTAAGTGCAATTGAGAGAGTTCTTTATGAATTTTGAGTTCGTTCTTGTAAAATGCATACTTTATGAGGTTTTTGTGTTTCATTAATAAAATAAGTAAGATCTTGATCCGTCATGAACATAAACAAGTTACCGAACCACATAAATTCTTGTGTGCTTTCTCATACTTTTATTCTCTAATTTATTTCTTAATTATTTGTTGTTGTATTATATTACTTGAGTTTATTACTTCTGGTTCAACAAACTGATATTAGAACTTGGTTCAAAATAAAATATGGTCGCACCCAAGTATGAGGTTGAGAAATTCAATGGGAAGAATAATTTTAATTTGTGGGAGCTTATGAAAAAAGCGTTGCTGGGGAGTTGTTTACGCTCAAAATATAACGCGGCTATCGCAGTATAGATTGAGGTGTCGATCCCACGAGGAAGCTCTTGGCAAAATAGGTTAGTGAAGTAAAATATTAAAGCAGTAGCAAAGGGTTAATTGATTTAAACGGATGAGATAGAATTGTCTATGAATTGAGGAAAATGTCTTATGATGATTTAAGCAAGGCTTTGAGAATCACAATTATGCTTTATAAATCTACTCTATACTTTGATTCAATATTTATAACTCAACTGAAAGTTTCACATCCCAAACAATCAATCGGAAGGTATGTAATATATAACACATTTGATAACACATGTATTTGATTTAGTTAAACTCTTTGCAAGCATTAACACACATCATGTTATTTATACAAGTTATCTAAGATCGACAATATATCATTTTGACAATATTGCAGTAAAAGATTAACTTGAATATCAAACATTTATTGCCCTTATATGTTATCCAAGATCGACAATATATCAAATTGACAATACTGCAGTAAAAGATTAACATATAAAACAATATAACCAGTAACAATTATAAATCAACATGAATCACATAAGAAAAGCATGACTGAACATATATGAGACATGAGAATTATAACCTCTGGATTATAGATAATAAAATAGATAAGAGTTTAATCAAAACCAAACTTACAACATTTATAGCTCTTGACACCGAATCAAAGCATGGAAGTAGATTTACTACACATAAAAGTTCATCTCTTAGCCTTGCTAGGAACTCTAGCCTAAATTACAATACATGTTAATGAGAATAAAAGAAGAGAGAAAAATTATCTTCTTAAAAACGTCCTAAGGGTCTCCTTATATAGGCAATGAATGGACATATGTCATGGATGACATCAATCTTCAATAATTTTAAGTCAATAACTCGTGTATCCACTTGCAGCACGTTTTTGATAATGTAAATGATCAATTCAGCTTCTACGGCCGACATGAAAGTTGTAGAATTTTGACTCTTCTTTCCATAGGCACTGATTTCATGCAAATTGGATGAGTGTCCAATGAGATATGAGCAAAATTCCAAAGATACACCAGAATTCGGCCAACAACCATTTTACCCACTTGCAATGCGATTTGGTCCATGATAACGGCTGATTTGGACTTTACCATAAACATACGAGTTGTTGATAGTTAAGTCAGAAATTCACAGCTTCAAGAATTATACCAATTGAGTACGTATTTTGGGAGATACGGTCCAAATACGTGAGTTGGGTCAAGCTGGGTAAGAGTTGTAGTCCGATTCTGTTGTATCTCAATTTTTGGCCCATAACATGTTGGATTTTGCTTTTCCACTATTCTTCAAATTTGTGTAAGATTGAGTCATGTTGCACCCGGTTCAAGAATTTCTTCATTTCGATTTCTACATTGAGAGTTATGTCCAATTTACCTAAACCTGTCCAAATAACATTCATTAATCACAATTTAAGGAGAACACTTTATTTCAAGCTAAAAATACAGAAAATACTAAAATTGGTGACATTAAATGGTGATTGAATCTTTTAACAACATGCATTTTCATGTGTTCATCACAGCCCCCAACCAGCTTATTGCTAGTCTCTAGCAATTCAAGCGTAAATAGAATATGCAAAACTACCTAAGTACTTCAATCAAAACGTCAGTTCGAGATCACTGTTGCTATCATGGTTTTTTCAATTACAACTTCCATAATTTGTGTGTGTGTGAACTAAGCCATAACCATCTAACCACAAACCACAATAGATATAGCCTTGAGAATTTATCCAAGTAAAAGCCTCAACTCCATATCCTCACAGGTGTATGACTGTTTAAAAGGTTAGGACTTCTCTTATGGAGTTGGACAACAGTTAAGCACTCAAGAAAAAGTCAATTTTAAGGACAGACATATAAACTAACATTGATCCGAAGATAGGAAAATTATTTGTTTAAAAATCAATTATTCATATCATACGCCAACTTTAGAACTTTAATTGGCTTGTGAGAATAATACAATTATAACTTGGTGAGGAAACTGTTTTACAAGGTATTTGTCTTCTAAAATTGAATGAAGACTTTATTAAACTGAATTGCTTCTTTTTTTTTTTTTTTTTTTTTTCTCTTGTTTTTGGTACTTTTGTGTTTTTTTTTTTTTTTTTTTTTTTTTTTTTGTTTTTTTGAAGAATACAAGGAAGCATTACAAAGGTTTCTCACCAAATTATATTATGCACAAATGTAACCAACTTATCCCTTAATTCAAATAATATCATTCTAAACAAAAATTAACCAATTCAAAGGATCAATGAAAGTTCATAAGCTGTTTTCTCAACCTTTCCACTTACTCACAAAAGATATGCGAGATTAGAAAAATATATACTTAAACATGGGAATTCTCTTGGCTATATAAATTGAATCATCCATCTTACCACAAGGCTTAGCATTGTGCTCAAAAATATTTTGGAAGTCATTCTTTAGTAACCTAGATAGAAACAGTGACTCAACCTAAACAATTCTGAAATCATACTTAGGCAGAAAAGCAAATTCCTTTATACAAGAATTACCAAGACTACAAGCAATAAACGACAATGCATGAAATATAAAACAAAATAACAAAAAGTTAGTTAAAATGCATTTCAAAAGTTAGTACTAAAACTCCTTATTCTGCCATTCTAATTTGACCTAGAATGCGTCTCAAGAGTTCAAGAATGAACTCTTTACTCTGCCATTTTAATCAAATGTCGGACCATAATTTTTATTTTTTTTTTGCAAAATGCAACGTATGTCTACTATCCTCCCCCCAAACCAGATGAAACATTGTCCTCAATGTTTAAATAGAAAGAGATAAAGTATAGGAGACATTACCTGAAACGCCAGTTATTTGAAAGAAACAAACCTGAGAGACACTTAAGCAAATATAAACTAAAATGATGGTACTGATAAATAAATAAATAAAAAGAAAAATTTACAAACGGAGTGTCAGATCCAATTTTCGCTTGTTAAGGCCCACTGACCAATCGATCCGAGTTATTGCTGGGTCAGGTTCGTAGGTAACTGCCTGTAATTTGTTAATCAATTCATCCGCCTCAGTAGCAGAAACCAGGATCTGTCGCGCCGAATGTGAAATAAAATTCTGTTCCACAGCTTGATCAAGAAAACAAAGTAAGCAATCAAAATAGTTATTAACATTCAACAAACCTATGGGTTTTCGGTGGATATTCAGTTGGGCCCAAGAGACAATTTGAAAAATTTCTTCCAAGGTACCAAAACCACCTGGTAAAGCAATAAAAGCGTCTGCATTGCAAAGCATTCTGGCTATGCGTTCATGCATGGATGAGACTTGTAATTCTTCCCCTATTGTTTTCCCGGTCAGGTTTCCCACGGCCAAAGCTGTAGGAATAATACCTAAAACTTGACTTCCTCCTAAATGTGCAGCTGTTGACACACACCCCATTAGCCCAAGGCTACCTCCTCCATAAATCAAATGAATTTTTCTTGCAGCTAATGTTTTTCCTAGATTGTTTGCTGCTTCTACGAACACTTTACTCTCCCCAGGACTAGATCCACAAAATACACATATATTTCGAAATTGTCGAACTTGGGTTTCCTCCATATCTACTCTCACCTTTATCTCAATATATGAAAATGAAGAAACTGAGGTGCTGTATTTATAGAGTGCCAAATGACAATAATGATTATGGTAACCTGACAGTTTGTCAAAAGAGAGTTAAAAATAAAACACAAAAATTTAAACATAATGACCCGCATGCATTATTGAACAAAAAGATTTGAATTTAAGACATCTACATGAGTAGCCCTACTATTCATAAAATAAAGTTTGAAATTAAAACACATGTATTTACAAGTAGTTGTGATTGTGGCTCACATCTTCCTCTGGTTTTACGTCCAGTAACGGCTTAAACGCCCTCTATGGGTCGGGGATAGGCTTCCCATCCAATTTTCTTATAAATTGGCAAACAGGGTCTTTTAGAGTCAGATTCCCGAGACTATACCGTTGATGTTCATTTTTGAATTTGTTCCATAAATCGAGAAGTTCACGTTGCACGAGCCCACAGGGATGCGTCTCAAGAGTCAATAGGATATCATCCAAAGACTCCTTACTCAGTCCATCCTTAATGAACTGAATTTTGTCTTCTCGATTTCTAGATACGAATCCTAAAGAACGACAACTCCGATTACAATTCCATCGAGTACATTTATGACAGACTTGTAACCTTTTTGCTCGTCGCCTTTTGGCATAAGAGCTTCTTCCAAGACCAGGCATATGAGAAACAAAATCATTTTCAAACTCACCAGACAACCGAACCTTGGGTTCAATTAACCAACGAAGGTCCACAGGAATATTACCCAACATCAATAGCCTTAGTCTTTCACACCGTGCTTTGTAAATCTTAAGTAGAGCATTTTGAGGAAATGAAGGAAAACGTTTTTTAAGGTTGGCAAGAATGCGATCCATTTTGAAAGAAAGAAAAGAGATGAATGCACAGTTTGAGGGACAGTTTTTAGGGAACTGAGAAACCGACTTTAATAGTCACGGAGTACCGTATCCGCCACTTGACCGGGAAATAAAATCACACTGAAGAAAAAAATAAAAAGAAGAAAATAAAGTAAAATAAAATGTGCAGGAAAATAAAAGCAAAAATACAAAGTCAAAAGATAAAGTATAGACAAAATATAAAATATAGTACAGATAGATTGAACCTGATCAATCACGATAGACAGGATCCACAAGAGGGATCTCGCCTAGGTACATAGAGTCGTTTACCTTTTCCACGTAGCTTTTTAGCCGCTGTCCATTCACTTTGAAAGTCCGTCCATCAGTGGGGTCTTCTATTTCAACAGCACCATTAGGAAAAACATGTCTTACCATAAATGGACCAGTCCATCGAGATCTCAACTTTCCAGGGTGTAAATGCAATCGAGAATCATAAAGATAGACCCGTTGATTTGGCTCAAAGTGTTTCCTTGAGATCTGTTTATCATGAGCTACTTTCATTTTAACTTTGAAAATTCTGGAGTTGTCATATGCATCATTTCGTAGCTCTTCTATTTCTGACAATTGTAACTTTCTCTGAAGACCTGCAGCATTCAAATCAAAGTTAAGGGCTTTGACAGCCCAATAAGCTTTATGAGGTTTTCTAGAACTGAAATGTGTTCCTTGGTCACCAATGATGACACGTGGTGTCTCGAGTTTTGATGATTTTGGTTTCTCCCTCTTACATGGCAACTTTTCAATGCCTGGTTTCCAAAATCGAATCCCTTTATCCTGTGAGTCAAAAATACTAAACATATCAGTTGTTTCATCAGGATAATACAATTCTTCAATATCAAAATCAAAGAGATTTTCTAAAGAATTAGAGCTATGATTTTTATAAGCTTCCTCCGCGCCAAGTGTGTCTATCATATATGAATGATAGCATTCGTTTTCTTCTCGTGATTGCTTATCAATATGAAAAATGTTCACCTCAAGAGTCATATTCCCAAAAGATAATTTCATTAGACCATTTCTGCAATCAATAAGAGCATTAGCAGTGGCAAGAAAAGGTCTCCCCAAAATAAGAGGGATTTTTGACTCCATGTTAACAACAGAATGAGTATCTAAAACAAGAAAATCAACAGGGTAGCAAAATTTATCAATTTGCAACAAAACATCTTCTACTATTCCCCGTGGTTTCTTGATTGATCGGTCAGCTAATTGTAGGACTACAGATGTTGGTTTAATCTCACCAAGTCCCAACTGCAAGTAAATAGAATAAGGCATTAAATTTACACTTGCTCCTAAGTCCAATAAAGCTTGACCAAACTCATGTGTCCCAATTTGGCAGGAGATTGTGGGACATCCTGGGTCTTTATACTTGGGTGGTGTCTTTTGTTCAATCACTGCACTTACCTGTTCTGCCAAAAATGCAGTTTTTTTCACATGGTGTTTTCTTTTGATAGTGCATAAATCCTTGATGACTTTGGCATAAGTTGGAACCTGCTTAATCAAATGTAACAAGGGAAGATTAATTTTAACTTGTTTCAAATGTTCCAAAATCTCACCTTGAATTTCTGAATTTTTCCCAACAGGTCGAAGAGCTTGAGGAAAAGGCACTGGGATTGAAAACTTACTTTCGGGCTCTTTTTCCATTGTGGCCTCTTTTTCAAGGGGGGCATCTTTACTACTCGTAGATGTGTTAATTTCAGGAGTAGGCTCACTTACAATCTTACCACTTCGAGTAGTAATGGCATTGACTTCTTTGAGATTTTGAACATCAGAAGTAGAAGCTTGTGCCATGAATTGTCCTTTTGGATTGGATTGAGGTTGAGATGGAAACTTACCTCGCTCTTGTACAGTTAAGGCACTGGTCAATTTTGTGATTTGACTCTTGATTTCTTTGTTTTCGTCCACCACCTGTGCAAGAATTGTTTCAAATTTTTGATTAGTCTTACTTTGTGCCTCCATAAATGCTTGTAATGTATCCTCTAAAGAACTCCTAGTTGGTCGTGCATTATATTGAGGTGCAACATAAGACTTGGGTGCTTGTTGTTCTTGTTTCCATTGGTTGTTGGCTTGTTGGTCAGATTTCCAACTGAAATTTGGGTGGTTTCTCCAGCTAGGATTATATGTTTCAGAGTAGGGTGAATAAGGCTTCTTGTACATCCCTAGGGCATTACATTGTTCCTCATATATCCCTCTCATCTCACTATACGTGGGGCAATCCTGAGCTAAGTGTTCTGCTCCTCCACAGACAAAACAGACATCGTGTGACTCAACTCTAGCAACCGTGTGGGTGACCCTTCTATCCTTGGATTTCAAGGCCTCTAACTCCCTAGTTAAGACCTCTAATTGGGCTTTGAGGTTATCCTCTTCCCTAAGATGGAAAACTCCATTGGGTCGTGACCTATTTGTGCTTTCAGCAATGCTAGGTCCAGTCCATGTATGAGCTTTTTCGGCTAAGTCATTAAGGAATTCTATGGCTTCCTCAGGATCTTTGTGAATGAACTCCCCATTACACATCATCTCAACAAATTGGCGCTCTCTAATTGTGAGTCCCTCATAGAAATAACTAACCAAGCGCCAATTTTCATACCCATGGTGAGGGCACAGATTTAGCAACTCTTTAAACCTTTCCCATGCTTGATATAAGGTTTCACTGTCTTTTTGGGAGAATGAAGAAATTTGTCTTTTCAGGCCATTAGTTTTGTGTTGTGGGAAGTATTTATTGAAAAATGCTTGGGTCATTTCTGCCCAAGTTCCTATAGACCTCGGCCTCAAAGAGTATAGCCAACTCTTTGCTTTGTCTTTCAAAGAAAAAGGGAAAAATTTAAGCCTAACAGTGTCTATGGCTTCAGGTTGGCTATGGAAGGTGGCAATTACTTCTTCAAATTCCCTAACATGTACATAAGGATTTTCACTATCTAGACCATGAAAAGTGGGAAGAAGTTGTATCATTCCAGGTTTAAAATCCGAATGTGGTATGTTAGGTGGAAATATAATGCATGATGGTGTGGCTGTGCGAGTAGGATGCAAGTAATCTTTTAGAGTTCTAACGGGGTTTTCTTCGTGTTGGCTCATTGTGTTAGAATTACAAGATGAACTAGAAGGTGAATTCTCTTCACTTACAAATTGTGGGAGTGGTTCTAGTTCTAGTTCTAGTTCTCTCACAAATCTTCCTCGTTTGTCTCTAGGTCGATGCATACATCCTAATTTTTTTTTTTTTTTTTTTTTTTTTTTAAGGAAAGAAATGCTTAAGGAAAATTAAGAAGTGGAATAAACACAACAAGAAATAGAAATAAGTTAGGTGGTAAGACCAACCATAAAATATAAATACAATAACTAAACAAAAGACTATAAAGTACGAAAAAAAAAAGTACAATAAATAAATAATAAAAAGAAAATACAATAAGTAAATAAATAAAAGGTTAGGCGGTAGAACCGGCCATAAAAAGAAAATACAACATGTTAACTAAAGTAAATAAAGTGCAATAAATACGTAAAAGAAAATGAAAATAAAGTACAATAAAAAAAAGTGCAATAAATAAATAAAGTACAATAAGAAATAAAGAAACTAAGTTAGGCGGTAGAACCAGCCACAAAATAAAAAGGGAATACAACAAATTAACTAAAAAAAGTACAATAAATAAATAAAAGAAAGTGAACGAAGTTAGGCGGTAAAACCAGCCATTAAAAAAAAAAGTGCAATAAATAAACTAAAGAAAATAAAGTGCGATAAATAGATAAAAGAAAATAAACTAATTAGGCGGTAAAACCAGCCATTAAGATAATATAAAATATAACAAATTAACTAAAGAAAACAAAATAAATTAGGTGGTAGAACCAACCATGAATAATAAATAAATTACAACAAAGGAAATAAAACTAAGATTTTGCAAAGAAAAGAAAATACACAAAGTTACCACTTTAGTATTTATAATCGCAACCAACTTTCGCTTAGTGTGCTTCCCCGGCAACGGCGCCAAATTTTTGTTTACGCTCAAAATATAACGCGGCTATCGCAGTATAGATTGAGGTGTCGATCCCACGAGGAAGCTCTTGGCAAAATAGGTTAGTGAAGTAAAATATTAAAGCAGTAGCAAAGGGTTAATTGATTTAAACGGATGAGATAGAATTGTCTATGAATTGAGGAAAATGTCTTATGATGATTTAAGCAAGGCTTTGAGAATCACAATTATGCTTTATAAATCTACTCTATACTTTGATTCAATATTTATAACTCAACTGAAAGTTTCACATCCCAAACAATCAATCGGAAGGTATGTAATATATAACACATTTGATAACACATGTATTTGATTTAGTTAAACTCTTTGCAAGCATTAACACACATCATGTTATTTATATGATGCGATATTTCTATATCATAAATTAAGTGCAAGTATACACTATCGTATGCAAGTAATAAAGAGACTAAATAAGTCGGATGTCGAACCCACAGGGATAATTCTTTCTTTTTAACCAATTACTAAAATTATATCTTTCTAATAATTATTCAGAAAAATAAAAATCTAAGAATGAATGTAAGAAATATAAAAATAAAAACACAATGCAATGAGATTTAAAGATATAGCAACGTAGAGAGAACCTAGGATTAATATTATCCCTCAATATGTTTCTAATAATTAATCCTCTAATATTTAACTCACTTAGTCTTTATTATTGATCAAGACACTAATGTATTCACAAGCCTCTTCCAAGGTCATGCAAGTATACCTTAATTTACCAAATACCTATATTCCTATGGTACTTGTAATAAATTAAGATTCATTAAGATTAGGTCTTATTGATCATACATGCCAATTAGGTATATTCCTATCCTAAGTTGAAACTTGCATATGCAACATTGAATGTTACTCTACAATCATGCATCAAATTACCTAGGTCTAAATATTATGATTCCTCTTCCGAGTTTATCAAAATATTACCAACTCATTCACCATATATTGGCCAGATATATTGAAGCATTAAACACAAGTAATTTAAATAATAAATGACTAAGTTTATTAAATATTCAAAAGATATGGCAATTAAGCACACATATTGAGTTCAAATATTAACCCTAGAAAACAAGTTTAGCTCATGGCTACAAGAGAACAGCAGTGAAAATAATTATAAATCATGATACAATTATTAGCAAACCGATATAGACGTCGAATTGCTCTTAATTGCGCTGCCTAAGAACTCTTGATGCCGAAGAACGTCTTGTATCTCTCTCTAAAGTTGCTTCAATTAAGCTCCTATTGCTCTCCAAGACTCGTGCTCTGTATTCTTGGTGCTCTTGGGTCGTCTTGGATTCCTCCTTAAAGGCTGGGAACGAGTGGCTTTATATAGGGATTGATATGAGCTTGAAAATCTCAATTCTCGTCGGACTAGGACTCGCATTACCGCTGGCGCGCTATGCATTTGTCGCTGGGGCGACGCGTGAAAAAGCCTTCACCGCTGGAGCGGTGGGATCTTGGCGCTGGGGCGCTGCATGAAAACAGCTTCACCGCTGGCGCGGTGAATCTCTGGCGCTGGGGCGCCAGACGCGACTTAAGCAGGTCGTTTTTCTTATTTAGATCACTATTTCAGCGCTGGGGCTAAAATCCTTGTGGCGCGGGGGCGCTGGACTCATAATTTGAAAACTTTGCATTTTAGTCCTTGTTTTCGCTCCTTTTGCATTCTTTCTTTAAATTTCGTTCAAGTCCCTATAAATAACAATAATGCACATAAATAGCCATCTATTCTCATAAATTCATAAAATATCAATAATAAAAACATGAGAAAATATATAACAAATTTGCCCTTATCATTATACAAGTTATCTAAGATCGACAATATATCATTTTGACAATATTGCAGTAAAAGATTAACTTGAATATCAAACATTTATTGCCCTTACATGTTATCCAAGATCGACAATATATCAAATTGACAATACTGCAGTAAAAGATTAACATATAAAACAATATAACCAGTAACAATTATAAATCAACATGAATCACATAAGAAAAGCATGACTGAACATATATGAGACATGAGAATTATAACCTCTGGATTATAGATAATAAAATAGATAAGAGTTTAATCAAAACCAAACTTACAACATTTATAGCTCTTGACACCGAATCAAAGCATGGAAGTAGATTTACTACACATAAAAGTTCATCTCTTAGCCTTGCTAGGAACTCTAGCCTAAATTACAATACATGTTAATGAGAATAAAAGAAGAGAGAAAAATTATCTTCTTAAAAACGTCCTAAGGGTCTCCTTATATAGGCAATGAATGGACATATGTCATGGATGACATCAATCTTCAATAATTTTAAGTCAATAACTCGTGTATCCACTTGCAGCACGTTTTTGATAATGTAAATGATCAATTCAGCTTCTACGGCCGACATGAAAGTTGTAGAATTTTGACTCTTCTTTCCATAGGCACTGATTTCATGCAAATTGGATGAGTGTCCAATGAGATATGAGCAAAATTCCAAAGATACACCAGAATTCGGCCAACAACCATTTTACCCACTTGCAATGCGATTTGGTCCATGATAACGGCTGATTTGGACTTTACCATAAACATACGAGTTGTTGATAGTTAAGTCAGAAATTCACAGCTTCAAGAATTATACCAATTGAGTACGTATTTTGGGAGATACGGTCCAAATACGTGAGTTGGGTCAAGCTGGGTAAGAGTTGTAGTCCGATTCTGTTGTATCTCAATTTTTGGCCCATAACATGTTGGATTTTGCTTTTCCACTATTCTTCAAATTTGTGTAAGATTGAGTCATGTTGCACCCGGTTCAAGAATTTCTTCATTTCGATTTCTACATTGAGAGTTATGTCCAATTTACCTAAACCTGTCCAAATAACATTCATTAATCACAATTTAAGGAGAACACTTTATTTCAAGCTAAAAATACAGAAAATACTAAAATTGGTGACATTAAATGGTGATTGAATCTTTTAACAACATGCATTTTCATGTGTTCATCATGAGTCAACAGTTAGACTCGGCATTAAAAGAGACTACAACTCTATCAAGTGAAGAAGAAAAACTATTAGAGTCATCTAAAGTTGAAGTAGAAAGAAATGACATTCACGAAAAGGCTCATAATTTAATCATTCTGTTATTGAGCAATGAGATATTAAGGAAAGTAGCATATGAGACAACAATAATTGGTCTTTGAAAGAAACTTGACTCACTTTATATGCAAAGTCGTTGGCCAATATATTGCATATAAAGAAGAAGTTATATAAACTGTCCATATCTAAGAAAATGCCTATAAAAGACTATATAGGCGCCTTTAACAAGATCACCATTGATCTTGAATCTATCAACATCAAGATAGATTCAAGATCAATGATGAGCTTGTTAAAGGTGCCTATGTGGTCTTTGAATACAATGTGATCATCTTGCTGAGTTTTTTTTTTTCAGAAGCTATGAGCACTTTATTGATATGCTTTTCTACGATAGATAGAGTTTAACAATGAGTGATTTGTAATCATCATTAAATTCCTAGCAAATGGGAAGGTAGGGAGAGGGTAATGTAGAAGGCTTATCTGCAAGAGAAAGAGCCTCACAAAGATATAAAAAGAAGAAATGCTCAAGATCAAAGTCCATGGGTGCTTATAAGAAGTGTTATTGCTACAAGAAAATGGAACACTTCATAAATGATTTCCTATAGAAGAAAGTAAAGGACAAAAACAAGACAAATGCTGTGCTTGCCTATGATGATAGCTATGACAGTGTAGAGACTCTAGTTGCTACTAATGGAGATGGTTCTAAATAATAATTTTTAGATTCTGGTTGTACCTTTCATATGTCCCTACATAAATCTTAGGTTATCAATTTTCAACCCATTAATGGTGGTAAGATGTCAATGAGTAATGAAGAAATTTGTCAAGTAATGAGGATTTGTAGTAAAAGACTAAAGTTGTATAATGGGTAAGTAAGAGAGTTATTAAAAGTTAGAGATATTTCTGACATTAAGAGAAACTTAATTTCACTGGGTATATGAGACCAAGGAAAATTAGAACTTAGAGCTAAGAAGGGGATATTCATAGTATATCTCGAATGAGTGAAAAGATACAAGAGGCGGTGTAAAAAATTGACACCACCAAAGAGTACTATAAGCTGTGATGTGACATTTAATAAGACAGTAATGTTAGAAGCCTCCCAAAAAAATGAGAAAGAACAACCTGTTTCCAATGAAGACTCAGTACGTGAGTTAATTGATGTTAAAGTAGAGCTTGAGTGTAGATTTAACATGCCCCTAGTGTAGTAACCAGTATCCACGACTGGTAAGAATAAGTTTTTATATATGTATAAATATACGTATTTTATTTGTATGTTGGTGATACTTGAATTATATATTGTTATTAGTAATATTTTTATAGGTTAAGGATATACGATTAGTATTGGGTTTATTTGTATGACTTTAGATTTATTTTAGGGACCAAATTGTTATACTTTGAAAGTTTTGGGGGTGAATTCGTAAATACCAAAAATTAACCACTTAGTATAAAAATACACTTTTAAAAACCCTAATTCTCTCATTTTTGTCGAGCTACCCATTTTTAGAGAGAGAAGAAAGAAATAAAGGAGAGAGAAAGAGAAGAAGAAGAAGAAAAAGAAGAAGAAATTGGAATTTTGGATCTTTAGAGGTATATCACAACTAATTATCAATTTATTGGTGTTAATTAAGTTAATTTATTTAAGTTTTGATTTCTGGAAATATGTATAATTAAGGATTTGATGTGTATTTCGTTTGATGTTGTGAGAATTGATGATGATCTATAAGATAGTTTGATAAATCATGATGAATTATGAAATTTCTGCTGGATAACCTCTTGATCTAGGAATTTTATAAATTGTTGTGATTCGATTCTGGTTTTGAATTTTGAGTATATGAAATTAGACATGTTTAGGATCATCTGAGACTTTGAATCGGCTGAAAATCTCGGAAATTGAATTTGTAGTGAATTTACCAAAATGACCCTGGAATTCTGGAAATTTCCTGTGTAAACAGTATGATACAGTGGAAAATAATTTTTGACCTGCTGAATGATCTTTAAAAATTATGAATTTGTGGAATATGATAATTTTATATGTCTAATATGATATACTCGGAATTGAGAATTTGGATCAATGTGGTTGAAGTGTTATGAATTTCTAAAGTGTATCAGCTCATTGTAGTATTTGATTAACAGATTTTTAAAGTTATGAAATAAAATAGTTTTAAAATACTTTTGGCAGTTATTTGGAAGCCAAATATTTATCATGGACTGAAATATGTGTCAATAGTAATTATGTGGTAGTTTTATAATTTTTGAGTTAGTATATGATTTTATAAAATTGGGAGATTGAATACTGTTCAGTAAGTATCTTGATCCTGTCAGGTTTGTAGTTTGGATTCGATAGTGTGTATGGAATGGATTGTGTAGGAATTTTGATATAATATTCATATATAAGAAGTATATATGAGTCAAGAATGATATATTCTGATTTCGGAGTAATTGGACATCATTTGATGTATTAGAAATTTTTGTTAAGTGTAAGTGGTCAGAATGACAGGTTTTGAGAAACCAAATATTTAGACCAATTTGATGTGATAAATGCATTGTGTATAATTTTGTAAGCTATTTAAAGTATTTTTTGTGAATTGTGAGGCTTATGAAAGGATTAATCTCCATTGATAGGTTAAGGAGATTTAAGCCTTGTAGCTGAAAGTGTTAAGAGGTAAGTATACTAGACTTTTTACTGGAATCACAATAAACATAGTAAGTGTTATGAATGATTTTGTAAATATGGTTAAGAATATGTTTATGTTATGTCAAAGTATGTTTGATATGAAATGTAAATATATGTTTATGAATGTGAGCATTGACATTGAGCATGGACATACATGTGTTTTTTTTTTAAAGTGAGCTTTCAAAATAAGATATGTTTAACAAAGAAAGCTTTTGAAGTGTAATATGTCAATGAGAAATATTTTGTGTTTTGAGGGTACTTGAACTCACTGTTAACTTAGTAGGCATTTTATGTGATTTGTGGAGCCTTTATGTGTGGCATTTCCTTCGGGATTGGTATATGTTATGTGTTCCGTATGTAGGGAGGATCCTATTGGTACCTAAAGGAAGTGTGAGTCATCACATTCGTGTGGTGGCGTATTGGTGCATGTGAGAGGACTCACCGATGATCAGGGTGAGGGTTTGGCTTTTACCTTCGGGCATGAGCATTATATATGTGTAATTTCAAGACCTCACTTGTACTATTCCTCTTATACGGTATGTCACCTATGAGTGACATTTGGCTCATTATGTGATATGTGATATGTAAGTCCTACTAAGTAGTAGTTGAGTGATGGTATTCCTATTATGTGTTTTGAAAGAATGTGTAAGTGCTTACATGATATGTGATTTGATAAGATTATGATTTTGATTGATCACAGCATATCATACATATGCATTGTGTACATATATGTATTTGTATTTGATATATGAAAAATTAGTATGCTTACTGAGTTTTATACTCATTATAGTTTATGGTGATTTCAGGTAAATAAGGTACATGTGTGCTTAGCGGATTTGGCAAGGCTTCTGCTGTTCCTTGGGTTCCCTAAGTTGCTAGGTTATTGTGTGTTTCATTTGGGGACACGTGGGATAGGATATTTGGTTTGTCCCTATTGAATAAATACTTATGTATTATTTCATTGTGTGTGGATTGGATTTGGTTTAAGTTTTATAAAGTGTGGTTATTGGATGATTTTAAGTAAGAATTTGCAATGGATATATTCTGGGCTCCCGGTAACAAAGTTGCTACTGGTGACGTAGTAGAGTGTTAATCTCTGAGAAAACTCTGCGTATCTCCGGTTTAATAATTGTCCCAGTCATAATTCAATTGCTATAATTCTGAAAGAAATTGAAATGAAAGTTGAAAATTTTGTGTAATATTATTTATGAGTGCACATGCAGTGAATGAATGTAAGTGATGTCGTGTATCGGATCTTTTGGGTCTGGGGCGTGACACCTAGATTAGCACTTTAACAAAGAGATCCTTGGTGATAAGCAAAAAACACTAGTGAGGTTCTTCAAGTTCACCGAATGTAAGATTAAAACTCATGAGATGGAACTTCAAGAGTATTAACTAGCTAGAAATAGGTTAAAAAAATGATTAACCCACCAATCAGGTATGAACAAGCAAATTTGATTCCTCATGCCTTTAGTTCTGCTTCCACTTTTGAGTTTGATAAGCCTAAGAAGTGTAATGAGGCTATGAAGAGTGAAGATAAAGAGAAATAGGCTATGGAAAAAGCCATATATGCAAACCTTAATTTACATCTAGAGCAGATTGATGTAAAGATAACTTTTTTGTATGGAGAGCTTAAAGAAAAAATACCGCAAGGGTTTGTAGACCCTGGGAAAGAGGAGCATGTTTCTAGTTGACAAGGTTATTGTATGGGTTGAAGTAGTCTCCTAGATAGTGGTATAAGAGCAAGTATGAGGGATGTGTATCCTTTAAGAGCTTAAGTAGTGAGATGATGTATTTACTTCTGTACGTGAATGACATATTGATCACATGTAGAGATATGGAAGAAATACAGAAACTCAAGAAGCAATTGAGTAACGAGTTTGAGATGAAGAATTTGAGAGCTACAAAGACGATATTGGGTATGGATATTGTGAGGGAAAGAAGAGATGTTATCTTATTGTTACAACATAAATATATACTCAAGATCCTAGAGAAAAGTGGTATGTCTAATGTAAAGGCTATCTCCACACCTTTGGTAATGCATTTTAAATTTACAACAACACAGTTGCTAAAATTCAAAGAGGAGAAACTATAGATAAGTAAAGTATCATATGCGAACGTTGTGGGGAATATCATGTATGATATGGTTTACACAAGACCAAACATAACACAAGCTGTGAGTATAGTAAGTAGATATGTTGTGAATCCAAGTAAGGATCACTAGCTTGTAGTGAAGTGAATTTTAAAATATCTCACGAGAATGTCAAATCATAGACTAGTGTATAAAAGGGTTGAGGATACAAGTGTAATAGTAAGAGGATATGTTGACTCAGATTATATAAGTGATCTAGATAAGAGAAGATCGTTAACAGGTTACGTATTCACCATGTTTGGGTGAAGTGTGTGATGGAGATCAGTTCGACAACATCTAGTTGCACTATTTATAATAGAGGTAGAGTACATAACTATTGGAGAAGCTAAGGAGGCTATATGGTTGAAAGGTATATGCACGGAGGTAATAGCTACTGAAGGAGTTAACACCGATATGTATTGTGATAGCCAAAGTACCATACACTTAAACAAGCATCAAATGTTTCATGAGATGTCTAAACACATTGATGTACGACTCTATTTCATTCGAAAAGTTATCAAAAGTGGCGAGATTAGTCTAATAAAAATTGTGCCGTCTGAAAATCCTGCTGATATGTTAACTAAGCTATTGCTCTCGGTTAAGTTTATTTTATGCAAGAACTTAACCGGAGTCATTACTATGTGAGGGTGACCAAAGATGCGAAAATGAGAGATCTTGAATACTTCGTGGATGATTTTGAATTAAGAAAACTTTTGTAAAATTGATTAAAAATTATTCCTAATTTATATCCTAAGTGAAATATGACTTCCTAAATTAGTATCTTAATTTGCATCATAAGTAAAATAGGACTTCTCAAATCAAATCTCATTTATTTTAGGAATAACCTATGAAATCCAAAGTCTATATAAAGGGTTATTATTGACTTGAAAAAATAATTTAAGGGATTGAAACATAAAATACTGGGAAAAAACTTTTTAGGCTACAAGAGATTTGTAAGTACAATTGAAAGAGTTCTTTGGAAACTTTGAGTATTTTTTTTTTTGTAAAATATATACTTTGTGAATGTCTATATTTTATTAATAAAAGAAGTGATATTTTTATTTGCGTAAACGTAAATAAATTATTAAGTCACATAAATTTTTGTGTATTTTTTTATTTTTTTTTAATTTTTTTTTAATTTTTTTTAATTATTTATTATTATATTATATTACTTGAATTTATTGCTTCCACTTCTTGACGAGGTTTCACTCTCAACCGAATATTTATCATCTTTATGGTATATAATTTCATAGGCTACCATAATTGACAGAGTAGTTAAAACATATAATTTCATAGGCTGTGGACGCTAAAACAAATACTTACATCCCAAAGCTCTCTCATATGTATCATATAGAGAACACCTGTTAAAAATTTACCGAACAAATTGATTCTTGAAATAAACAAAAATATACATATCATAACACCCGTAGATGCATCTCAACATACGTCTATGCTTCTGATAGCAAATTGCCAATTTCTTCCAACAGGAGTAATAATATTCCAGCCCATAATTAATTAGCAAAATTTTCTTTAGGCCTCAATTAATCTTTGTATTGGCTTGGAGAAGTTCCTGAGTGTATCAAGGCCTCCACAGCCAATGATATAAGCTTGTAGTCTCTTAATAACCCTTCAAAAAAAAAAATCCGAATGATCAAAGTTTGCTCATCATTAGTTAATCTTATTGTAAAAGCTAAAATATTTAGTCAAAAAGACAGCTACATTTTCAAATAAAACTTAATCCTATTTATTTTAATATATTTTAATTGGCAGGCTTAACTGACTTGAAGTTTAAGTGTTTTGTTTTGTTTTTTTTTGGCATTCTGCTACATCTGCCAATCTTACAAGCTTTAATGAGCCTAAACTAATCAGCCAATTACAAGTTTGAGTACTAACCCACTTAACATCTGTAATTGTTGTACTATTTAAATTAAGTAGAAGCACAATAATTTTAAAACACGCCTTTATTCCTGAAGTGTGCATTCAAAACATTTATTAATGGCAAAAACTTAAACCATTTTAGGTATGATTTTTAAGGTATTGAACTACAATATGGTTAGGGCCATGTCCCCATGTTAACATAAAATTTAAAATAATAAGGGATTATTTATAATTTACCTCTACAAATAATTTTTTTAAAGATTTATACCTTGTGCAGAGTTCAATTTTAATATTATGATTCAGTCCTAGTAAAAACTTTGGTCCCATGATTATTAATTTTAACATTTTGACCCTCGACTATGTCAAATTGTTAATCTGGCTCCCACTGTGATTCGTAATACTTGATTATAAAAATTCTTGTTTTTTCATTCAATTGTTGACTTTAGCTAGCGTGAACGGGATGTTAGCTTCAACATCTCAGAAACTCAATAGAATTAGGTACTCATGAACTAAACTATGATAAATTTTGGCAAATTTTCTCATTACTATTATTATTATTATTATTATTATTATTATTATTATTATTGTTATTGTTATTAAGGCACCTTGACCCTCAATACCACATCATATTTAAAGTTTAAATTAAACTTTCTAAACTCAAACACTTTATATCATTATAAGAGATTTTATTAATTAAATTAATTATTTAAATTATGATCCTCTCCTAAATTAAACTTATTTAAGTTTTTAAAGATTTTTTTACACGTATTAACATTTAGACACAGATAGTCAAAATCTATTCTTTTACTATTGTTTCTTTTATTAATTACTAATCTAATATTTGTGTTTTCTTAAATAAAAGTTTAATTTAAAAGAGAATCTTGGTCCTAATTATTTATCAACAAAAGCAAAACTAAAATGCGTTTTGAGTACAGTAACCTACCAGATCAAGAATTACAAGAAGAAAAGGAGACGATCACAATTTTTCAAAAAGGAAAAATTTTATGCTCTCAATTGTTTTTTATTTCCGTGAGGATAAATAACAATTTGTTATTCTCAAATCACTTATCAAAATGGGTTAGTCACGCTACTATGGATACCTCAGAAGTTCAAATTCCTTTACCAAAGCTACAACCATCTCTATCTGTTCTAACACCTTCTCCATCCTTTATCGCTAGTGCCTCAAAATTAGACCATCTTTATGAGATAACTTATCCCCCAAAAGACAAGAAAGTCTATTTAACAAACTCCCCATCATGAAACTATACCAAGCCTACCAAAAACCAAAGTCTTCCTTTGCTGCATCAGTTAAGAATTTAGTCTCCCTTTCAAAAGTGAAAGTCAAAGAATATATCCATGCTACTAAGTTTGATTAACACTTTCTTCCAGCAACTACTGCAGAACAATTTGTCATTCTCTAATTCCCTTCAGAGCTTCCCCAAATATGGAAGAATGAAGGCTTTAGCCACCTTTATTTTGGAGTCGTCAAAATAGACTTTACTTTTCATGGCGGCAAAGGTCTTCCAATAGTAGTAAGACTAGCCCAGATTATCAACATGCTTGCTTAAGAATAATACAAACTACACTTAATGTTAGCATAGTTCTTGTTACACTATTTCCAAACTTTTGCATGTCAATTAGTGAGCCATAATTATTCACTGCCCTAAAAGTCCAAGTATAAATAGTAGGGGTAGTCCAAAAGCCTAAACTTTTGCTGCCACTCTTCATTACTAAGTGGTTTACAGAGTTCAAAATCATGCATGAGATTTTGACACTCCTCACATATTTAAGGATGCCCTCCTCTTTTTTGTGGACTCGAAGCATGTATTTGTTAGGGTTGTGCCTACGTGTCATCCTAGTTTTGTATGAATATTTGATATCTATACAGAGTATATTTTGTTATATTGCTAATTACCTTTTAATTATATGGTTTAATACTTGTTACGCTACAGACTTTGTTTTATCTGAAGGAGTTCGAATACGGTCTAAACTCGTTTAGACTGGCGCTAAGAGTTAGCAAATATTCTAATAGTTAGAGCATTCTCTGTAATGGGACAAAAATTTCAGAATATGTTAATAATGATACAGTTACAAGAGTTGCAATAGGTTGCTAGGATGTGTCATTATACAAATATGTTCTCAAATAAATAGTTCATGATTTATTTCTACTAATGCAAGTCTATTAGTAGATCCTATCAATTTACATAGATCAGTAAATGTCTATATCTGTAGGGTACAGTTGGTTGTTCCTAGCTGACCAGGATCTTAGAGATTGTATAGGCATACAGGTATTTAGTTAAGACTGAGTATTGACAGACTCATAAGGACCCCAATAGACATCGTATGTTGCCGTCAATGGAAGGTTCTCTCGAGTTGAGTAGTATACGTGATCCTCTGACCTGAGTACCATGGTGGGCTTGTGAGTGATTCCGCATACTTTGGTTTCACGCATGTCGGAGACCTTTCATGGTCTGACCGCTGGGTGTCGCTGGTTATGGTCCGATGCTTATAGAGTCCGGCGTGTGCAGATATGGAATCCATCAGCTCTCATAGGGAGTGATATATCTAGATGCTCAAGGATAGTATCTCAGAAAAGTCTTATGGCCATAAGTAGTTAACCCGAAAAGGTGTTTCCATGGGTTAAACAATATGGCAATGAGTTTTGCTCATATTGTTCAATTGAGTTACCATTCTGGAGATAGGTTTACAGATTAGCATATAGAGATTTGACAGTGTGGATCTATGTCCCCGCACATCCAAGATACATCCAAGATATATATGGTGGAAGGACTATAAGTATGCATTGTAATCTCAACTTGTATGGTTCAACACGTCAATTTGTATATTTGTGACATGTGCGTGGGGCATAGCTCACGGACTTATGAAATAGTTCCATTTAACGAATCGAGCGTGGACCTAGGGAGTCCCACGATATGGAGTGTACTCGTTGTGCACTAGGGCAGAGTACTGAATTAAATTGTTTAATCCGGTAATATCCAGTGTTACCACAGAAATACGTGCATATGTATTTAAGTGTTAAATACAATAATTAGTCAATAATTGTTATTCACTAATTGTAAAGTAATACGCGACGCATTATGGACCATCAATTGAGTTTATCAAAGTGTGAAATTTGGTGGGATCTGCTAAAGGGTATACTTGATAACTATTTATGAAAGGTAAAATAGTCATTTCACACTTTGATTATTTAATATTTAAATAATCAAATATCTCTAATATTATATATTATTTTATTTATAATAATACAAAATATATAATGCTTATCATGCATTATATATATAATATTATTATTATTATAGTTTTATATTATTATTTGTTGCCACCTATGGCTATTTTATTAATAATATATTGTGATATTATGTTTTTAATGCTAAGAGATATATATGTGTGAATTGTAAATGGAAATTGAGAGAGGAAATCAATTGAAATAAAAGCAAAAGGAAAAGAAAAGAAAAGAAATAAAAAGGATATTTCCTTGACCTATTTTCGTTTCAATTGCTCGTGAAGAAGAGAAGCAAGAGTTGCTTCTATTTTCATTTACTTCACCGTGAGAGATAAGAGCAATAGATTTTGAACTGGCCATTTGGATTAAGAGTTAATCCTACGTTGGGTACTGGAGCTGCTGTTCTAGATTATCAAGCCCACAAAAATTGATAACTAGAACTGAGAATGAGTAAAACTCCAGAAGAATACATGTAAAACGTTACACGTACTAGTAATTTTTTAATTTTATCATTTATATATTAATTTGATTAATATATAAATTAAGCCCATGGAGATAGGGGCGAGGGTTCAAATCCTTGGGGGTGCAGGTAACCTAAGTTGGTTGTGTGGGTGCGCCGGTCGCTCTGAGGTGTCATCTAGCCAGTGGACCCCACACAATCTAACAGTATCTACATGCACCTATATTCCTAGATAGCTTCTTTATAAAGAACTGATAAAAATTCTTCCTGATAAATGGCTCACAACTTATGAGACTATTCTCAGACACTCAAGAGTACCTAAACCTATACAGTACATAAATCCATCCTTCTATAAGAGATCCACTGAAGAAGTAAAAATCTCATTCTCTAAACAAAATCAGGAGCCAGAAAAACCCGAGTGCTTCTCAACCTAGTTCATGATACAACCATACCACAAGATAGAAAATCTTTCAATAAAAAAGTTTTTGAAAGAAGTGGATGGCCGATCTATGATTTCAAAAACCAAACAATAGGTCATGTTTTTTTGGGTCCTAGAATGCTCCTACCAAGATTGCAAAAATAAGTCCCTGTGGGATGAAGAAAAAGATACTGGCAAATGAAAAGAGAAAAAGAAATCCTCACAAAGACTGTTGTAAGAATGATACAAAACAGGTGATATAAAAGTCGGATTACTCGAAAAGGTATATGAAAAATTTGACTACTATGTCCTGTACTCAGATAAGCTAGATTTTACACAATTACCACCATCAGCCAGCAAACCACTACCAAAACCATTTTAACCTTCACCACAAAAACCTCAAGTTTCTCACATCCAGCCTTACTACAGAAAGGCCTTAAAATAGATTAAAAAAAAATGAAAACCTTATGAAGAACCTTCATCCACTTTATCACCTCCTGTTCCATAATTAGCCATGTTTAACCCATAATTATAGGCATACTTCCCTCAACTTGCCCCACAAGAAAACAAAGAAGAAAACACAAAACAAGCTTGGAAAATTTTAAAAATAAATAAATAACAAAAGACCAGATGGATCCTATGAACAAATCATACCTACAAAAGTTGTCCTAAATTGGCAATCACAAAATGCGATAGCACAAAATCATCTTTTGCAAAAAATTAAGGCATCTCAGCAAAGATTAGAAGCAAAACTAGACAACGTGCTTACAATGACCCAACAGATAATTATCTCATTGAAAGAAAAAATTGCAAAACTTCATCAAGAGATAATAGGCTTCTATAACAAAATCTTTCTTTCTCTAAACAAGAACAAGAAATAAGGCACTTAAGAAACCAGCTAAGCAACATGGAATAATCTATGCATGACTCTTGGTATCCTTCGGTTTGCCTATTACCTAAAGCCTCAAAATCATTAACCTCGTCACACGCAACCTCATCCATTTTTGGAGATTACTCTTCTTTTATCCCTAGACCCAAAACCTTTAAGAAACATGAAAAACACAAGAGACGTACTTCCTCCAAAGCTTCCATAAGTAAAGACTCTTTTCCTTCAACTCTAGCATCAACCACTAAACCAACAATCCCGTTCTCTAAGCCACCAATAACCCAGGACCTAAAACCTATGGGACCCTTCGACCTCAACTCCCAATTCATGGTTATAATACAAAGGTGTATACCCTATTCAGAAAATACCTCAATCCCTGATAAAGACAGCACCTACACCTAAAGTGTGGCCGCAAGTACTATGTCTACAAAGAAACTAGTGATCTTTATGAATGACCCTCAAACCTCTACAACTTCTCCATTTGCCGTACAAGAAGAAAACTCTTCTCTAAATAAACCTTTAGATCATTCCCCTAAACAACCACGTATTAGATGAGAAGACTCTGACAAAAGATACTGATTCACACTTGATGACATTCCATCATTAAAATGGCAGGATCACAACCACAGATTCCAAGCCTGATGCCTCATAGAACACCAAAAGTCGAGAATGACAGTTAGAAAAGTAATTTCAAGGGATATTGCTAGATTCCAAGGAATACTCAAACACTGATACTAGTAACTTAACGATTACAGACAAATCCAACTCTAAAATTCAAAAAATATTAATGTCTTTTTTAATATCATATTTTTTGAATTTATTAGTGACGCCAGCCATTTGATCGATCAAGCAAGAGAGGAATTTTTCAAGCTCAAATGTTGCTCTTTCAAAAGAAATGACTTAGAAACCTATTATAAAGGAGTTTCTTTGAGATATTACCAACTTGGGATAGATGATCCAAATCTCAAACATGCATATTTGAATTCTATTCTAGATCCTTTAGGACAATAAACCTTGAGAATCTTGGAAGCCAAAAATCTTACTTTACAACAAGCCTCTTTTGGGCTTATCCATCAAATAGCCTTAAAAGCCTTTAACAAGCTTTGTGAGCGGCATAAATTATTTTGAGAATTCGAGAAAATAGAAAAACAAGTAAGTCGAGCATGTGAGAGACCAGACCTACTTCTCAAATACCCCTGAAATATAACTTCATGCTATTGTTCCTTCAAGAAGGAGAATCACCATAGAAAGATTCACTTCTCAAAATCTTTTCGTTCCAAGACTTACCAAAGACTAAAAGAGATTTTTTAGAAGAAGAACATCATTTTCCAAAAAACTAATTGGTGCTTTATATGTAAAAAGAAAGGACACTTTGCCAGATCATGCCCTCATAAAGATTGGGCCAAGATATTGAAGCAAATCTTTTTAAATAATCCCTATGCAACTCAATGACCAAGATGAACTAGAATTAGTGTTCTCAGAACAATCATCCCCAGATGAGGATACAGTGTTCGAACTTGAATATTTCCCAAAAAAAGACTCATACGAAGCTAGTCTTCCCTAAACTGATTATAAAGAAACAGATTCTTTTTCAGATGCCTCATAATATAAATCCAAAACTGTTAACTTTTCAGTCCAAATGGTCTTAATGATAGAATTGAAAGTTCTACCCATCAAATATGACTGCTCAATAACAGTCTTAGCCCTTTTTGATACTGGTGCAACAGCCTCTATTATCAATCCAAACATTTTTCCCAACCATCTATAGAAACTACACAACCAAGTCTTAAAACAGCTAATGATGAATTCTCACCATTTCACTTATCAGTAAACCGGTCTGCCTGGTTTTCTTTTTAGGAGTATTTATCACACATAAACTACCCACATTGACACTTGAGGGAAGGATATTGTTCTTAGGTTTAACAACATAAAAAAGCTGCGAGAAAAGAAGGACGTCCCAAAACCATCAATACTGCAATATGAGAACAATTTTCTACCATGGATTAAAATTCTAAACTTTTTCCTGGCAGATTCTTTTTCTCCAGTAGTAGATCAGATTCGTCGATAATCAACAGCAAAATTCGACTTCGAGTTTCACAAAAAATGCAAAACTCCTCTATGGAAGAACTTAAAATTTTTTATCACTCTATTATTCAAGAAGAATGAAGATATCAACCCCACAAAAGTCAGTCATCAAGGAATGAATCTAAAACACTGAGTTTTGGTAAAACAAAAAATTACCCAACTCCTCAATGAAGAACTCATTGAACCTAAAAAACTCTCAATGGGCTTGTAAAGAATTTTTTGTGAAGAAAATGAGTGAACAAGCCCTAGGAAAATTAAGGCGGGTACTAAATTATTGACCCTTGAACCTCTTCTTGCAAAATGATAAGTTGCCACTGCCAAACAAGAGCAGTCTTTTTGCTAATCTAGCTAATGCAAAAATCTTTTCAAAATTCGACCTAAAAGGTTGGATTTTGGCAGCTTGGAGTTCATCCAAAAGACTGGCACAAATGGTATTTTGTATTCTTGACCATCATTATCAATGGACTGTCATGCCCTTTGGACTCAAGACTGCCCATTCCTTATTTCAAAATGCCATTATCAGAATCTTCAAGGCTCAAGCCACTCCTTGGATAAGCTCTCATATAGATGATATACTACTCTTTTTAGCAGATATGGACTCACGAAAAACTTCTCACTCAATTTGGCCTTGTTTTAAACCTGTACAGGATTATGCTTTCTCCAAAAAGATGCAAATTAGCCTTACTGAAGTTAATTTTCTTAGCATGTACATCGAAGATGGACATTATACCCTCCAGTCTCATGTAGCAAATGAACTATTAAAATTTTAGATGATAATCTGTCAAAGAAACAAATTCAATAGTTTTGAGGGATTGTAAATTACATTACATAATTTATCAAAGAATTATTCTAGTATACAAAGCCTCTCCACCAAATGCTCAAAAAGAATGCTCCACCTTAGTCAATAACATAAACCAATGTAGTTAAGGCACTTAAGGAGAAAGCCTTCCTACTTTTTCCTCTAAACATCTCATCTATTAGGAAAAGAATCCTCTAGATAGATGTAAGTGATTATTTTTAGGGTGTTGTTCTGCTAGAAGAAAATGATGGCGTTAGATATATTTATAGATATAAAAGCGGTAGTTTCAAATAATCAAAGCTCCATTATCACTTCACATTTAAAGAGATTCTTACAGTTAAAAGAGGTATTGAAATATTTGAATTCCATATAGTAGGACATTATTTTCTTATCGAGATTGACATGTCTGCTTTTCTCTATATGATGGAGTTCAAACAAAATAAGGTACCTTATAACTAGCTCCTAAGATGGCAAGAATGTTTCTCGGCTTTCACTTTTTGATGTCAAATATCTCAAATGAGCAAACAATACATTGGTAGATTTCTAATCTAAACCACCCAAATCCTCCTACCACCCAACTATTAAACTAGTGTCCTCTTTCTATATGATGAACCTGCTCATTAACCCACTAATTCCAATATACCTTCCTGAGTTGCCACAATTAATCAAATTTCACACTCTTTATCAAAAAGTCGATGAATTAATGTTTAAATACCAATCCAAAGTCATTAAAACCAAAGGCCCATATATTTTAGGTGGCTTAGGTGTCCACCCAAAATATCTTTTTATAACTCTACTCACCATAGAGTCATCCAAATCCTGGTCCAAATATGTCCTCTACTTTCTGTGGTATGTACTAGATCAATATTCCATAACAATAGAGTTTCATGTTAAAGAAAAGGTAGAATGGATTCAAGAAATCACAACATTGCCTTCAAGACTTCTAGAAGACAACCCATATTGCAAAATTTTACTGGAATATTTTTATCCAATAGATTAGTATAAGCATAAGTTCCAGTCCATATTATGCTACTTTCCCTAACTCCAACTCTCAAGAGGCAACCTCGGGACAATCCTAGTCCTACAAATGAAATGGATCATCACCTCTTTTAATACTGTGCACTAATATCCAACAATTATTGATGTCATAATATACCCCTTCCCTCTTCAGAAACAATTCATTGATCACCCGATAGAATTTAAAGACCTGCAAATGCACCTGGCTAAAATTAACGAAATAATTCCATTTGAGGTATGGCCATCATTAGAAGACGACGCTCTGTGGGATTTTTATCCTTCTGATTACACAAGAACCATAGAAGCTGACCACATGTTTTATAGTACTAGGTCATCAACAAACAATAAAGAAGCATCCAATAGGCCTTCCTCCAATACCCACCCTCAAAATCAAACTTCCAATATACAAACCCAAACCAGTTCACTAAATATGAACCCAATGGATATAGACTTCTTATTGCAACTCCAAAACCCTTTCTTGTTCCAAGACTTTCAAGATCCATTGATTATGACTCAATTATAATTATAGGCTCCTTCGCACAACCCTCGTAACTAAGTCCAATCCATACCCCACTGACATTCTGCACCCAGCCAAGCTAATATAATAATCCAAATCTAAAACCCTTTTGAAATGACTGTCCAGCAAAAGAAGAAGCAGATAGATTTTGGAAACAATATCGCGGATAAGATCCCTCCTCAAACAGTGACACTAAAGACATAATTAATCTCTAATTTCACATGCAAAAGAATCTAAAAAGTTTTTTTTTAAATATCCTATTTTTGCATGTGAAATCTTATCTTTTTTAAATCTTATCCTAAGGTAATGTTCATGTTGACCTTATCCTTTTGTAATCTTATCCTAAGATGATATGTCATAATGTAATCTTATCCTAAGGTGATTGTTCTTACTTTCAAATCCAAAATGATTTGTTTTTACCTTTAGGTATTCCATTCTGTATCAATCTCTATCTTGTTTAATTATCTGTACTTCGACTATTGCTCCCATTAATTCTTGCTCAAAATGTGAAACGCTATAAAATATGAAAGTTGAAACATACAAATCTTAGTTAGATATACACACGCCAAATCAAGAAACAGCCAAAGGGAATAAAGAATATATGTTTTACATTTCCATGCAAAAAAGACAATTCTTAAAATCTCATGTTGGTAACACCATTTGCTTTTGTTGCCTGGTCAATTATTGAAGAGCTTATTTATACATTCATGGTTAACAGATAAAGGGAAAATCATATATAAAAGAAGATGATCAATAGCTATATAAAGGCATAATGCCCTTCTGCAGATTATAACTGTTTGCTTCTTATGTTCCATTTTGGCTGAATCTTGGTAGATTATAATTTTGGTGATGGACACTAGATAACAAAACAGTTACTAGATTTACTGAATTAGAAAATACCAATTTTGGCTACGAGTGAAAGAAATGAGCCAACTACCAATTTCTTTTTTTTTTAATGATGTTATTACATTAGATATTTATTATACAACATATACATTTACTGGGACTATACATCATTTAACACTTAAGTACACCAAAACCAATATCTTCAAAATGGAAGGACCAACTATCATTACAAAAAGAGAAAAATATTTATAATGCATTGAACTACTACTAAAGTTCAAACCCCTGACTCAAGTAAGACGGTGAACAATCTTTATTAAGTCTTGGGATGGTTCGGTTAAGTTCACTTTTTACCAAAATTGGAAAAAATAAAAAATTTTCATTTTTCTGAGTTAAAACTAAACTAGTTTAATGAATAGGCTATAACTAAACTGATTTGGCTCGGTCTCCAAATTGATGGACTGGGCTTTCAAAATTAATGGACTGCAACCATTGTCACCGTAAGTTAGTATTTTGAAACTAATAAAAGCACACTATATTTAATATTGTAAAATAAAAGAATAAAAAAGCAAAATTAACCTTCGGTTCTGGTCAGTTCAATTTTTTATTTTTAACATTGAGCTGAACAAACCACACATTTTTGGAGACCAACCTCGAAGTAACTGTATAAACATGTTTACATTATTAAAACAAAACCGACCAATTCGATTCAATTTTTATTTTATTTTATGTTTTTGGCTTCGGATTGTTTTGCCCACTCCTAAGCTTTATCATCTGAGCAAGGCAACCAGCTGGACACTAATTTTGATATGCAAATAAAATAGAAAAACATATGGGTGTTTGGTGAATGATGTGATTTGAGGTAATGGTAATGACTCAAGAAAGCATATTACATTGTTTAAGACAAGACAAGCAACAAAATTATATGATTTTATTATGGATGTGTCTTGTATTGACTAAAACCTTTTGGAAGCATTGCCATTTCAAGCTCCTCTCAATGATATTTTTTTTTCTTTTGGATGTATAAAAGGGGAGCTCTTTTTTTCATTCCAAGCTACTTGATTCACTTTGGTAACTAAACATTCTCATATATAATAAGTCCTTTAAAGGGTCTATGCTATGGCTAATTTGACAAAGCAAAGAGCGCTTTTAGTGTCACTAGTCATGTTATTTGTGCTTGTGGCAAGTTCTGAGGCACACCCATCTCATGGATTCTTAACATTGCCAAAAAAGATCGATAGCAAACTTATTTTATAATCTTGACACGGGATGAACCAAACTTTTGTTCATTTGTATGTGCAAAGAAGTTTTGTGCAATCAAAGGACAAAGTTGTTTCATTGTTGAAGACTTTATTTTCACGATCTTGTCTATCATCGCATTTTGTTTTTCTCTCTTGCTTCTTCTTCCAATTTTAAAATCTTCCAGACTCCTATATTATAAGAAGATTGTCTCTTTGTCTACAATAAAATACATGTTTTGCTCATAAATTTAGCTATCAAATGGGTTTTAGTTAATTTCTTTGGACAATATTTTGACCCGTTTTCCTTGCTTTTATTTCTGCTCGCTTGAATTGCCACACTAATTTGTTACCAACTCGTTCTGGCTGGATACAAAATTCCCTGAGGATGAGTGAAAATTATTTACGCATTGCATTCAATTTCTAGTACGTTTGCTCCTAAACTATATACGAACGCATTGACATAATAGTAAAGCCAAATTATTATCTAATCCTTCCATGTTTTGTGCTTCACTTATCATTTTCGCTCTCCAAGGCAGTGCCATCTTAAATGGTTGTCAAACAAAAGTTATTTGAAATTGATTGATCAAAATGTTTTATTTGTTATCAGTCTACAAAATTTGTTACTGGCTGATTATTTATGAAGAGTTTCAGCTTTAGTAAAGAGGCATGTTCCTTTAAGCAGAATAGAAACACATAATCATACTGTTGAAGGTAATGGCACAATGACCATGGGTGCATTTCACCAAAATAGTGTGAGAAAAATAGAGAACTGTATATATTTCACTATGATTATATAGTATAGGGTAAATCTTTATATAAGTTTTAGGTTGATGTAAAATAAAAAAACGTAAGATGTACATCGAAACATAATATACACGGATTTATTACAATGTATAAATAGCAACAATGTATACATGGCAAGGGCTCGATTGTTTGACAATTATATAGTTGGCTAATGGGTAGCTTAAGGGATGGATTCAATATTCCGTCTAGTCTAAGAATACCTGAAATAAAAAATAAACTAAACTATTGTCATTACTAAAAAAGGTTCTTCGTTGACATCATACTATTAAAACTTTTCTAAATATTATCAGTGAAGAGAAGTGTAAATAAATTACTAATACCATGGTATCAGAAATATGAAATGTCAATGAATTATTGATATCATGGTATCAAAACCATAAAGTGTCAGTAAATTAGTGATATCATAGTGTCAAAAAGTTATTTTTTATTAAAACATTCAATTATTGAAAATAATTTAAATTTAAAAAATTAATATTTAAGAAAAAAAGACTAATTAAGAAAAAAATAAAGTATAAAGTATAAATTAATTATTGAAAATATTTTTAAAAATAAAGTATTGAAGAACGCAAATTAAGAAAAAAAATAAGTCACTAAAAACGAGCTCATTTTGGGGGTTTAAGAAACAAACCTTCAAACCTATGTTAGTTTTATGATGAACAAATAATTGCACCTCTCCATTTGTTGTTTACCACTTCGTATATTTTCTTCCCAAAGCCAAATAGTTACCTTATCAAACTATCTCGCACAAAAACACTAGGACAAAGGCTCCCAAAGAAGGAAGCCCAACGAATGTCAATTCTTCTTCTTAAACCAAAGAAGATAATAGCCTTAGCTCTTTTTTGAATTGTTATTTATTTTGAAGTTGGAACAAGTCATTCAAATTATTTATCTTTAGTTCCCCTAATTACGCTCTCTTTTTCTTTAACCCTAATTTTATCCCCATTTGCTCTTTCTCAAACGGTCGACACATATGGTCTCCAATTAATGGAGGTCGTCTGGGGTTGTCTCATTATCGTTCTAATTAGATTTATATATTGATGGGGCCTATGTTTATCGAGAAGACCACTGCTCTACTCCAATGGAATCGATCTGAAGGGAATGACAGCAGGAAAAATTAAAATTGATTTTACTTTTGTAAGTGTTTCAAATTTACTTAATTATTTTAAATTATTACAAATTTTTACTAATATTTTGATTTACTAGCCATGAATCTCTCTTCGTTTGTACACTCCTTTGCAATCACCTCTTCTCCCTCTACCGCATGCCACCATTCCTTCTAAGTCCAATAACAAGCTAGGCTTTCAAATATTTTTTCAGCTAGCATTTTTTTAAATACTTTGAGTGCTTGTTGTTGATATTGTTCTTTTTTTGTTTATTTTTCTTTTTCCATCTTTTTTGTTTTGGATGTAATAATTGTTATTGCTTGTGTTTGTTTAGGACTAATACTACTGGTGACAAAGCAATTGCCATTAAATGCCCCTCTTGCTCATATGAAGTCAAGTACGTTCCTTATTTTCCTACTTTTTATTTATCACTCTCAATTTATTTTAATTTTTAATGTAATTTTTCATTCTTATTAAATACCAAAAACCCATGATAAACCTCAATTTCACTTATGGAGTACTTTTGATCTTAATGTTAATATGTAAATTTTTGGGTGCTTCAAGAGAAGATTATCGATGAACTGGTTATGGAAATGGACCATACCTTAAATTGTTTTAATTTTGTCCAGGTATTTATGGCCATGATGAACAATAATAGTAGCAGCAACAACCCAGAACGACAAAAACATATAGAGTCAATTTTCAAGTAAAAAGATCATTCGATCCCAAGTTCTCAAGACCCTTAGGTCCATAGACCCCTTCCTTAGATCCCATGAAGGTCATTAACATTTTTGTTCCACTATGATCTTATCATAGTATACATTAATTTTAGTTATTGTTTATATTTAGATACTATTGAAAATAATTAATAGAGGTTATTCATTCAATATTATATTTACAAATATGATTATTTTATTTGAATATCATGAAATTCTTTAATTATTACATGTAACCTTAAACTTAGTATATAATATTTATATATGAGAAGATTAAGTTTAAGCGTAATAATCTAAACTTGTCCTTAGTTTGAATGAAGATTGAAACTTTATTTTGATAGATTATAAGTGCGGTCCATTTGTATATTATATACAATGATCTTATCCGGATCATTATATGTGTTGACATAGAAAATTGAGACACTTTGTATAATGTTGATTATATAGGACTAGACCATAATAAAATTAATTCTCTACTAATCTCTGTTAGTAAAGAGAATTTATTTTATCACAATATAATCATATAATTCTCTATTAATCTCTGTTAGTAAAGAGAATTTATTTTATCACAATACAATCATATATGGATTAATCTTAATCCTGAGTAATTAATAAACTCCTATTCATTAAGTCATGTTTATTAATTTACAAGGGAAAGACTGTAAAAGATTTCCACTCAATTACTAAGTATTTTATAAATGTAACAAAATAGGTTGGGAAAATTTCTCACAAATATGGAATCCACTTCTTTCGAAAGGAAGTTAGATAAGTTGTTCTCTTAATAATTTATTCTGGTCTTGAACATTATGAGCGTTCAGTTTTATTTAAGGATAATAAACTTTTGAATTTCACAAATTAATTGTTCGAAAGAGGATCAATGTGGATTAAGGATAAAGATGTAATTAGAGAGGTTAGCGAATACTCGACCTAGCTTTAATTATGAACACTTATGGATGATTGATTTATATGAAATGATTATTAAATAGACAAAGACAGTTTTCTGTTTTATAAAGTATCTACAAAATTAAGAGTTCAGCTTTATATTTTTAGTAAAGTAATATAAAGTTAATAAATAAAATCACGTTGATTAAAGAGTTTAATCAAATGATTTAATTTATTAGAGTTTAATTTTATAAGTCCATCAGATCTCTATGCTGGCTCCATAAACACTGAAATTAACTATTGAATTAACTGTTAGATCTAAAATATTAATTGGCTCAAGTATAATTTTATTAAACTTATTAGGACCAATTAATTAATTTAATTGGCCCATTTTTAATTTGGTTAAATTTATTGGACTCAATCAATTACTGGCCCAATTCATAATAGTTATGGACTTAAATAAATAATTAGATAATTATGAATTATCTAAATATTTAATTAAAGATAATATTAAATATTATATTTATCCTTTTAATTATCTAAATTAAAATAATATAAAGATATTATTTTATCCTAATCCTATTAAGATTACGAGTTTAGATAACATAAGGATTCTTATACTATAAAAATAAGTTTTAGAATCACTTTTACGTATTTTTCATTAGTACTTCTTTTGGGCTATTTTTCTAGAGAGAAAAATTAAAAACACAGAATTAGATTTTCTCTAATTTATCAACTCCTCCACACGAGTAGTCCATTGGCGGGAGACACAGCGTGGAAGATTTGCTTGTGTTAACAAAAAACATCTGTGAAAATTCGCGATTGATGTATTTTTCTTATACCATCTTATTGCTAAATTAAAATAGACATTAAATTTTTTAATAAAATCGTTCCTGCAATTGGTATTAGAGTTAGGCTCATGTCTATTTTAATAAGCAATTGCGAATTTTATGTTTTATTCTTAATGGGTAGGCACATGTTAATGGTTTTATTTTTTCATGGGGTGAATGGTTATAAATGGATTGACGATGTTGGTCGTTAATTATATAGTCTTTTGGATGTATAATTGATTAGATCAATTTTTGTAAGCCGTAAAGGGCATAGAAATTTTATATTTATATTTTTGTAATATAAGAAAAAAGGGCAAAAGAATTGAATTATGGCAAGAAGAAGCGGCAACAGGAATTTGGAAAAGAAGAAAAGTGGCTCCCTTGAAAGGAGCCATTGATGCTATAACTGAGGCCTGCTAAAAGGGTAGGCCTCCCTTGCTGGCGAGCCAGCCTCCCCAAGCCTAGTAGGTAGGCATGGCCCTGCGTCAGACCAAGCCTGTTGGAAGGCACGACCCATATGCTACGTGAGGCCTACTTTTCTAACCACGGGCCAGGCCTGCAGTTGGAACCAACAGCGACTACTTAGAGCAAAAGGCAAGCTCAACAGTGGCTAGCCAGGCTTTTGGGCCTATATCATGGTAGGTCTAACAGTGTTTTAATAGTTACCGTTATGAAAAGTAGTTGTTTGAATCACTTGTGCTTGCCAAGGACAGCCCAACAAAGCCTAACAACAAGATTTTTTAAAAAATAAATTATTATATAGATATAATTATTTTTTTGGAGAATAATAAAATATAATTATATGAGATATAATTGTATTTTATTAAGAAAATAAGGACTACTCAAAGAGAAGAAGTTACAAGAAATTCAAGATCATCTTTCATTTTTTATATTTTCTTTTTCTTTTCCTAGAAATCTAAAAGACTCGATCAACACCATTATTTTATATTTTATTTCATGTGATAATTTATGTTATAAAATACGCCTATGAATTATAACATGCTATTTAGATATAGGATGTATATACTCAATACATTATAATATGCCATGAATACATGTGTCATTATTTTATTTTTTAACTAAAATAGTTTTAGTTTAGATTTAGTAAATTGATACATAGTACACCAATTAATTATTAGACAAAATTAAAATAGTTTTAATTTATTTAATAAGGAATTATTTTTTTAATTAGATTAAAATTAATTAATTCCATAATTGGTATAAATAATGTGAATTAGATTTAATTAGATTAAATTCAGTAATTTCACATTGGACTAGCTAAGCATATTATAATAAATAGTTTATTAAAAATTATAAATCTTATTTATTCATAATAAATTAGATTTTTAGTGTAAAAATCTAGTAATTTATTTTAAGTGTCAATAGGATTAGATTCTAGAAACACTTAGAATTAAACCTAGTGATCAATAATAACTAGCAGCAATAGTTTTCACTAGGATTATAAAATATGAGATATTTTATAAAATAAAACCCTACAACATAAAATGGTAAATGGGAGAGGGTTAAATGACAATTTGACACATGGTCTGCATCGTTAGTTTAACAACGTAAGATTTAAGCGGCACCTTGTAACGGCTTTGTTTTCGTTCTCTCTACGGATGGTGTCATTTGAGTCAATATCAAGGTTAAGTTCTAAGAGATAGGATTCCTGGATATATTTCTAGATTGACCTACCTTACGACGGCAACTTTGAAGTTAAGTCTAAGGAGTCTGAAACGATGCGTCACACTTACATAAATATAATTATATAGGTAATTATATTTAGACCAAAATAAATGGTAGTTAGTTAATGTAGAAGTTATGAGATAACTTAAAAAATATTAATTAATTGAGATTATCTCAGTCTAATTTGAAATTAATTTGACCTACCCTATGATAGCATATTAATGTTGGTAAATTAGATTATCGTGGTATATAAATTTTTTTAGGTTTTTACCTTTATTTTTTTGCATCATGCATCATGTTTAAAGTGTTGTACCATAATTGTGATGATATTTGAGTATACCAAAATGACAAATCCCTTGATCACTATATTATCTAATGATAAATTAACCGGTGAAAACTTTGTGAAATGGAAAAGTACAATGAACATCATACTCGTCTGTGAAAATAAAAAATTTGTCCTTACTGAACGTTGCTCTCCAAGGCCTGCTCTTAATGCTTCATAAGAAGCTAATGAGCAATATGATCGTTGGCTTAATGTTGACGAAAAAGTTGTTAGCGTCGGTGCTTATGTGTCATCCCTGAATATATATATACTTGTGTATTTATACAAGTGTATATTCCCATTGAATCGCTTATACCCAATTATATGGTATTATGCATGTAACGTTATAGACATTATAGATCTGAAGGAGTTTGGATCAGATCTAAAGGGTTTAGATAAGGGCTCATAGTTAGCCACCCTGAGACATATAATTGTTAAATGTTAGCACAGTTAAGTGTTAGCTGGTTATAATACTCAGTAGATCCAAGAGTTAGAGCCTTGTCTGTAATGGGACATAAATCTAGGAATATACTAGTAACTGCATAGTTACAAGAGTTGCAATCGGGTGCCAGAAAATGCATGTTGCGCAAGTATGCTCTCGAATAATAGTCCCTGATCTATTTCTACTGATGCGGGTCTATCGCTGGATACCTTTATATATAGATCAGCATATGTCATATCTGTCGGGTATAGATGGTCGTTCCTGACCGACCATGAGCTTGGAGCTCGTATTGACATATAGGTATCCAGTTAGGACTGGATATGGGACAGACTCACGAGGGCCTTCAATAGACATCCTATATAAGCCGTCAACGGAGGGTCTTTTCGAGTTGAGTAGTATACGTGGTCCTTTGACCTGAGTACCACGGTGGGCTTGTAAGTAATCCATCATACTTTGGTTCCACACATGTCACAGACCTTTCATGGTGTGACCGCTGGGTATCGCTGGGTATAGTCCGATGCTTATAGAGTCGGTGCGTACAGATATGGGATTCGTTAGCTCTTGTAGGGAGTTCAATATCCAGATGCTTTGAGACTGTATCTCAGAAAATCTTGTGGCCACAAGTATCAATCCCGGGAAAGAGTTCTGTCAGGGTTGAACAATATGGCAAAGGCGTTTGCGCATATTATTCAGTGAGATACAAGTCTGGAGATAAGATATGGATGAACACAAGGGGATTTGACGGTGATAATCTATATCCTTGCACATCCAGGATATCATGACGGAAGGACTATACGTATGCGTTGTAACCTTAGCTTGCATGGTTCAACGCACTGATTTGTATATCCGTGACGTGTGCGTAGGGCATTGCTCATGGACTCATAAAATAGTTTCATTTAATGAATCGGGCGTAGGACCCAGGGAGTCCCGTGATATGGAGTGTACTCGTTGTGCACTGGGGCAGCGTGCCAGATTAAATTGTTTAATCCAGCAATATTCAGCATTTTTACGGGAATGCGTGTGTGTCTATAATTAAGTGTTAAATACAATAATTAGTTAATAATTGTTATTTACTGATTGTATTATGACACGTAGCGTATTGTGGACCCTTAGTTGAGTTTATCCAAGTGTGGGATTTGGTGGGACCCACTAGGGGGTGAACTTGATAACTATTTATGAGGGACAAAATGGTCATTTTTCAGTTTGATTATTTAATAGTTAAATAATCAAAATATCTTTCTTTTTATATTATAATATATATTATTATATTATATTTTTATTATATTATATATATGTATAAAGCAAAAGAAAAAAAGAGAAGAGAAGCAAGAAATTGAAGGCCATTTTCAGCCGAGAGAGGAAGAAAAGAAAAATGGAGAAGAAAGAAGAATAAGAAGAAAAAAAAAAGGAAGAGAGGAAAATTCTCCATTTTTTATCCTTTTAGAGAATAGGATGTAAATTCACTCCCAGCCATTTTGGGGATTAAGAGTTAATCCCAGGATGAATATAGAGCTGTTATTCTAGCTCACCAAGCCCACCGTGTTGGTGACTAGAACTGTACGCGAGTTGGTCTCTATACGGACTCTAGGAAAAATACGTGTATAACGTTACATGTTTGGTGAGTTTTCTAACTGTATAAATATATTAATGTGATTAATATATTTATTTATTGTGTTTATTGCAAAATTTATATTTTCGCTGCGTTAGGTAATAGACACAATTGCACATGCATACACCCACGTGCCTAAGATCCAACTACGCCAACAAACGTTTGATGTTACCTGTTAGTAGGCATGTCTGAAGTGCTTAAGAGTAATAATGAGAATATGAAAACTACAAAAGAAATGTGGGATTCACTTTAGACAATGTTTGGGCAACCTTTTGAGAAATTCTGGCATGATGCGGTGAAAGGCGTTATTAATTCTAGGATGAAAGATGAAGGAAATGACTTATATGGAGATAAACCTGAAAGCCAAAAGAAGAACATAATAAGAAGAACAATAATAGCAACATGGTCAAGACAAAAGGAAAATATTTCCATTATAAAAAAGAAAGGCCATTGGAAGAGGAATTACACCCTCTATCTAAAAATGCTCAAAAAAAGAAAAAACAAATAAATATGATTTACTTGTTCATGAAGCATGTTTAGTGGAAGATAATGAATATTCTTGGGTAATTGACTCCGAGGTCACTAATCATATTTGTTCTTTTTTACAGATGATTGATTCTTCTTGAACATTGACAGATGGTGAGTTTACAATGTGAGTGGGTATTGGGGCCGTTGTTTCAGCTAAAGCAATGAGAGTAGTTAAGCTTAAGTTTAGGGATTATTTTTTAATTTTACAAAACATTTATTATATTCCTAATTTTAGATGAAATTGGATTTGCCTCTAAATGTTTAGAACATTGCTATTCTATTTCTCTTAATAATAATTCAGTTTTTATTTTTAGAAATGGTTTGAATATATGCGTCGGTAATTTAGAGAATAGTCTTTATATCATATGGCTAGAAATACTAACACTGCTCAATACTAAAATGTTCAGGCTGGAATAACCAAAACCTAAGAAACAAAAGATTTCTTCTGATGATAAAATATTCCTTTGGCACCTTAGATTAGGTTATATTAACCTAAACAGGATACAACGATTAGTAAAGGAAGGACCCTTAAATAGTTTAAGGGTTGGTACTTTTTCAGTTTGCGAATCTTGTCTAGAGGGTAAAATGACTAAAAAACCTTTTACTGGAAAAGGCAATAAGGGCAAAGAACCTTAAAAATTAGTACATTCGAATGTATGTGGTCCAACTAATGTACAAACTAGAGGAGAAAAAGAATATTTTGTCACTTTTATTCATAATTTTTCTCGCTATAGTTATGTATATATGATGCATAGAAAATCGAAAACATTTGAAAAGTTCAAAGAATTCCGAGCCGAATTTGAGAAATAACTCAATAAACTATTAAAAGCACTTCGATCTAATCGAAGAGGTGAATACTTCGATTCTGAATTTGGAGATCACCTAAAAGAGCATGGGATCATATCCTAACTCACAGCTTCAGAAACACCACAATAAAACTGTATTGTCAAAAAGAGAAATAGAACATTACTAGACATGGTGAGATTCATGCTTAGTTTCTCATTGTTACCCGCTTCTTTTTAAGGATATGCATTGTAAACAACAATGTATATTCTTAATATAGTACCATCTAATTCAATCCCTAAGACACCTTTAGATTTGTGGAATGGTCGCAAGCCTTCTTTGCGATATTTTCACATATGGTGGTGTCCAACACACATGCTAAAAGGAAAGACTGGAAAGTTATAACGACGTTCAGAATTACGCCTATTTGTAGGCTACCCCAAAGAGACAAGAGGTGGTTTCTTTTATAACTCTCAAGATAATAAAGTATTTGTATTAACAAATGCTACTTTTTTTAGGATAATTATATAAAAGATCACATACCTCGAACAAAAGTTGTTATCGAGGAATTACTTTCCAATGAGGTTAGACTTCAACAACTAACAATTGTTGTTGGATCACAAAGTCAACAAACCATGCCTACTCGTTAGAATACGCCATTGCCACTTAAGCGCAGTGAGAGGGTAGTAAGACCACTCATATGCTACACTTTAATTAGAGAAGCACAAGTTGCAATCTCTGATGACAATGTAGACGATCCATTGACATATAAACAAACAATGGAAGATTCTAACAAGGAGAAATCGCTTGAGGCCACGAATCTCGAGATGGAGTCAATGCACTCTAATTCAATCTGGGAGCTTGTAGATTTACCCGAAGAATTTAAACCCATTGGGTGTAAATGGGTCTACAAAAGAAAAGGAAGAGCAAATGGAAAAGTGAAGATTCTCAGAGCAAAGCTAATAGGAAAGGGTTATACTCAAAAAGAGGGAGTTGACTATAAAGAGACTTTCTTGTTAGGAGCCATGCTAAAATCCATTCATATTCCTTTATCCATTGTTGCTTGTTTAGATTAAGAGATTTGACAAATAGAAGTCAATATTATTTTTCTGAATGTACAAATAATAAGAAAAACATATCCTAAAATGATAAATATTTCATCTAAAATAGTACAAAAAATGCTAGAAAATTAAGTAAAATACTATCAATAAAAAATAGCTTGGTTTGTTGTTTCACGTGGTCCCAACTCTCTTAAAATACAAAAAATTATTTTTGAAGAAAAATAAAATAAGGACAAGTAAATATTTTACTTCGTATCAATTTGAACAACTATTAAACAATTGTTGAAAAAACCAAGGGTTTGTTTTTAAAGAGGGAATGTTAAGCTAGCAAGTTAAATTAGGGTTGTAATAGATTTCATATTTATAAACTATTAAAATTTTAATTTAATTTTGTTAAAACGTTTGGTAAATATAAAAAATATATTTTTTTCTATTTTAAAAAAGAAGAATAACAATTTTTATTTGAGTTTCAGTTTGAGCTAAGTTAAACGAGTTTGAAAATTTTTAAACAATTCCAATTTGAATAAAATCAAAATCCAATCCAACCCGCATTATTCAGTTTGGGTTGAATTTGAAGTATTGAGTTATAGTTTAAGTTGTCAATCCCTACCATTATGATACTTTTGAAATAGTTTCATTGTGTATATATGGTCATGATTTAATATTAAACTTAAATCTGAGACAATACTTTTCATATTTTTTTTATTTAGCATTTTGGTTGGTAGCATTCTTTTTAAATAATAGTAAAAAAAAAATTTTGAAGGGAAGCAATGATTGTCTGAAAATCTCTAAAATTCGATCAAAAACTGAAGCTAGTAGTGAGTCATAAATCATAAGTTCCAAAGTGTCTTGAGTTGCTCTAGGTGCCATGTCTTAAGCCAAAAAGTTTTTGAGTGTCAGATTAGGGACCTAGGCGTGGAGTTTCGATCATCCCAAATTTATGAGAGAACTTTGGATAGTCTCTAGGGTATTACTCACTCCCTATTGGATTGCTCCTAGAATACGAGTACTTAACATTTAGTCCTAATTCTAGGGTTCAAATCCGTGGCATTCCCATGATGAGTTATAAGTTACGGGTCTCTAAGCCCAAGTCCCAAACATCCCTAAATATGTAGATATCGCATGTCCCTAAGCCAGCTTTCAGTTGGCTTTCAAGCTCTCCGCCAACGCCGTAGAACAACTCTGTCATCCCTCAGTACGAACAAGATTCGATAGTCCACCTATAGGAATTTCAATAGCTTTCGATGGTTTGGCGACTCAAGCTTAAATTTTTTACATCTTTTTTATTGTTGTTTTGTTACAAGTTATTGTTGACTATAGTGGAAGAGATTATAAATAATGTCGTAATACATTTTTGTAATTCCTTTGGTATAAAGGTAGTTTTTGTCCCCTACAGTGCAAGGGGATTTTGTCCCTTATGTGATAGTAATTGATTTTTTATTTTAAAGAGTTGGTGTTCTCTTGTCTAATGCCTAGTTCTCATTTGAGAGTTTAGTTTAATTTTTTTGTAACAAAAGTTTAAATTCGAACGTTCATAAGTATGGATGAATTGTGTTGTCTCGATAATCCTCTTATTGCATATTAATAAGTCCTTGAATATCTTAATTTTAAATCAATGATATCAAATCTTTTCCAAAAGAAAAAAAGAAGCTAGCTTCCTGTTTAACCCGCTGATTCCCAGTGCACATGTCATGGTACAGACAATATACTTTCATATTTTCAAGGATATTCTACAAAGTACCAAATTTTCTTTACTCAGGTGCTGAGAATAGTACCTAGAGATGCTTAATTTCCTTAGAAAGCACCTCACAGGCTCTTCGCCTTTTTTTTCTTCTTCTTTTAAATAAATAATAATAATGGCGCTTTCGGCCTTTGAAAACCCACCTAAAGACAGTGTATATTGCTCTTTTAGAAACTTAGAATTATTAAACAATGCGTGTCCATTGTTTGTTTCCACAACGTGGTTCAAATGTTTTGGACAAATTAAAGTTAATGAGATTCTTTTGACCCCAGCTGATCTGATTCAAACAATCTCAGATATGGCGGCTTGTACTTTGGAAACCAGAAGGGATTTTACTCTCAACGGAATATTCATCACCTTACTGGTAAGATATCCTATCAGCTACCATAATTAACAGGGTAGTTAAAACATATACTTTCATACCCTATGGACGTTGAAACAAAGACTTACATCCCAAAACTCTCTGATATATATTATAAAGAGAGTTTATTATACACATGTTGAAAATTGTTAAGGGATATTAAGTCGTGCACTTAAATTTGACAATCCTATGGCATCAACTAAGCCACAACTTTGATACTCTTTGCGCAGCGAAAAATCATAACTCACACCATAAGTAAGAACACATAAGATTAACACACCAATAAAGATAAAGAAAACAAACCAATCACAAGACACAAGATATACGTAGTTCGGCCCAAATTGCCTACGTCCACGGAGGATCCATGATCCAGCTTCTTTCCATTAAAATAGATCACAAAGTATCTTCTTACATCATCAATGATCCCACAAGACCCCTTAGTATCTCTCATAGAGACCTCTAAGCATCTACCCTTGATCATTATGACTCCCTAAGACCTCTTCGTATCTCCTCATAAGAGATTTTTACAAGAAACACAAGAATAGCCCGAGCATCTAAGCCTAAAGGATCTACGGCGTTTCTCTTTTATTCACTCAAAGAACATAAAGAAGAAACCACCCCCAAAGGTTACACCCTAGTGCACCACGCACTTAGTGCCTACCTAGCTCCTCTATTCTCTCTTATGGTTACATCTTGAAACCTTAGATGCTTAACCTTAAACAATGGTTTACAAGTGTTTATATAGGGTATATTTCATGCCTACAAACCCTATTCCTTGTTGGAGTAAGAGTCCACTTGTTTTAGAAGTCCAAAACTTCCCAAAACTTGAAATCCCGAGCCAAAACGGACTTCTCCACGCGTTCTGGCGTTGGCCCTTCTTGCGTCCAGCGCTGCGGCGCTGGTCTTCTGTTTTGAGCTCCGCGGCGCTGGAAGCTCCCCGCGAATTCCTTCTTCTCCTTTGCGTCTTTGAGTCCCGTTTCACTTTCCCCTTTGTGTCCCACACGTCCTAGACTTCTCCATACGTGTCTCATACGTTCTAGACTTTTTGTTACTCTCTACTTTGGTATTCATCTCGATTCTTGTCCAATCAAGATTGTTGAATCACCAATTTTCCAACAAATCCCCTCCTTGATTCAAAATCTCTTCTCATGAAGCTAATCACCGTCACCCCTCCTTGACCAATGCTCACTAGCATGATCTATAAATCAAGTCCCCGACTTAACTAAAGCTCTTACGACTACGGTCTCCAAAGATTCCCGAATGCTGATGTCTAGAGTAGTTCAATGTTGTAATCTTCTATGTCCCGAAGACACTATAATCACAACCCTTAATGGTGGAAAACTCATTCTCGCCATTGCTACTCTTCCCACACATTCTCTTTCGACCCCTGTCACAAAGTGATATATCGAAAGCTGCTTTATGGTCTGTTTCAAATCAACCCCTATGTTGATCCCATTCTAAGCACTTTCCTATAAGCACATAGCCTCCCCCTGTGTTTTATCACTCCCTCGATCCTTTTGCTTCCCCATTTAGTGTTCCTTCTGTATGCCTTCCATGAATCTCCCTATTTCGATCTAGTAGTCCCGAGTCCTCTAGGTCTTCATGAGATAAGGAATAAATCTCATACCTAGTCCCTCCCTTGTCTTTTTTACTATGTAGTCTCAATCTTATTCTACCAATCCCCTATGACTTACCATAAGCCATATTACTCCAATTGGTAAATAACGATTCTCCACGACTCATATGAAAACACTACCCTAGATCCCAAAAATAGTTTATTCATCAGACACTGATTCCTCCAGAAGCTCTCATGCAATCAAGGTCTTTGCCTAGCCATCCAACAAACTTGCAAATCCACCTTCCTTCTATCTTTGTCTTCCTCTTAGGACTATCTCCTTGAGTGCCCTAGACACCTTTTGGATCTGCCCTTCAATCTTGATTGTTCTTTTTTTTCCATCTTTATTTTGTGTCCAATCTGAATGATTCTTCTAACTAGGACCTAGATGACACCATCTTCTTAGAAATCTTCTTCAAGAGTGAACTCTACTTCAAAACTCTCCAGTAAGGCCATCATCTTTTCCTCTTTCAGATAATCATCTTCCCTATTGTTCTTCTCTTATATTTGTGAGTCCCCATGATTGATAACCTTTGCTCTGCAATCTGACTCTGCCGCCTATGCTCTGCAATCTGGACTTCAACCCATGGCTCTAATATCAGTTTGGACTTTAACTCAAACTCTGTCATCATTTTATACATTAACATACGCTCCGATAGCAGTTTGTAGCTTTAACCTTACTATGATACCAGTTTGTTAAGGGATATCAAGCCGTGCACTTAAATCTGACACCCCTATGGCATCAACTAAACCACAACCTTGATACCCTTTGCACAGCAAAAAATCATAACTCACACCATAAGCAAGAACACATAAGATTAACACACCAATAAAGATAAAGAAAACAAACCAATCACAAGACATAAGATATACGTGGTTCGGCCCAAATTGCCTATGTCCACGGAGGATCCATGATCCAGCTTCTTCCCATTGAAATAAATCACAAAGTATCTTCTTACATTATCAATGATCCCACAAGACCCCTTAGTATCTCTCATAGAGACCTCTAAGCATCTACCCTTGATCATTATGACTCCCTAAGACCTCTTTGTATCTCCTCATAAGAGATTTTTACAAGAAACACAAGAATAGCCCGAGCATCTAAGCCTAAAGGATCTACGGTGTTTCTCTTTTATTCACTCAAAGAACCTAAAGAAGAAACCACCCCCAAAGGTTACACCCTAGTGCACCACGCACTTAGTGCCTACCTAGCTCCTCTATTCTCTCTTATGGTTACATCTTGAAACCTTAGATGCTTAACCTTAAACAATGGTTTACAAGTGTTTATATATGGTATATTTCATGCCTACAAACCCTATTCCTCGTTGGAGTAAGAGTCCACTTGTTTTAGAAGTCCAAAACTTCCCAAATCTTAAAATCCCGAGCCAAAACGGACTTCTCCACGCGTTCTAGCGCTGCGGCGCTCGTCCCTAGGCGCCGCAGCGCTGGCCCTTCTCGCATCCAGCACTGCGGCGCTGGTCTTCTGTTTTGAGTGCCGCGGCTCTCAGCCCTGGGCGCCGCGGTGCTGGAAGCTCCCCGCAAATTCCTTCTTCTTCTTCGCGCCTTTGAGTCCCGTTTCACTTCCCCCTTCATGTCCCACACGTCCTAGACTTCTCCATACGTGTCCCACACGTTCTAGACTTCTTGTGACTCTCTACTTTGGTATTCATCTCAATTCTTGTCCAATCAAAATTGTTGAATCACCAATTTTCCAACAAAAATTTACCAAACAAATCATAACACCCTTGGATGCATCTCAACATACGTCTATGCTACTGATATCAAATTGCCAATTTCTTCCAACATGAGTAATAATATTCCAGCCCATAATTTAGAAATTTTTTCTTATCAATCTTTGTATTGGCTGGAAGAACTTCATGAGTGTATCAGGGTTTCCACAGCCAATGATATCAGCTTGTATTCTCTTAATAACCCCTAAAAACAAAAACTGAATGATTGGACTACTTTTGATGTAAAATAAAATTTCTCATTGAATAGATATGGTTATTCTTCGTTGAAAATATTATGAATTAGGCTTACAACCCGTAGTATAGGTTTTGTTTTTCAATATATTTTTTTTAAGGTTTGTTTTTAATGTATAAACATTTTAAGGGTTATCTCGAGTGCTTGACAATTCTTGAGATCAAGTCTAAGATCAAGTATGTGTCAGATCATTGCTCAACTCTAATTATAAAAAATAAAAAATAAAATAAAATTGGTAAATTTAGCTGATGAGTTAATCTTATTGTAGTAGCTAAAATGTTTTGTCAAAAAAATAGCTAAATTTTCAAATAAAACTTAATACTTGATAATAAATATTCATGTTTTTCATTCAATTGTCGACTTTAGCTAGCGAGAAGGGAATGTTATTTTCATCATCTCAGAAAACTCAATAGAATTTTGAACTCACGAACTAAACTATGATAAATCTTAGCAAATTTTTTCATTATTATTATTATTATTTTCATTATTAAGGCACCTTGACCCTCCACATCACATCATATTTAAAGTTTAAACGGTCTGAAATTACATGAAGAAAACGAGATGATCGCAATTTCAAAAAGAATTTTTTTTTTGCTGTCACTCGTCTTTTTTCCATGCGGATAAAGATACGATCATTATTCATGATTATATAGCACTTACAAACTCTCAGTCTCACTTTCAAATCCAAAATGATTATTGTTTTCTGACCTTGTTTAGTTAATCTGTACTTCTACTATTGCTCCAATTAATTCTTGCTCAAAATGTGAAACAAACAAAATTAGTTGGAGAGAAAATGTGAAAGTTGAAACATACAAAAACTTAGTTGGAGATACAAAACGTCAAATCAAGAAAGAAACAGCCAAATAGACCATTTGCCATTATTGGTTTTTTTTTTTTTTTAATAAGTAAAAATTTTTATAAATATTAAATTCAGTAAATATTACAAAAAAATTAAATGCGATAAGATAAGACTTTACAATTTTTAAAAATCATAAGTATATTTACCAACCAGCTGCAATGTGATCTATCTCTTGGTCATTTATAGCACTTATACATTTAATTCAGACAACATCCTTAATGTTTTAATGGGCATCACTTGTAGAAGGCATTTTCTGTTTAAAGCCCACCAGGTTTCGCTCTCTCCAAATAAAATAGATTATAGCACAGAACGAGACTCGTCTGATCTTGTTGAGAATAGACTTACCATTGGATTTTCTACAAAAATAGGATATCACTCGTTGCCCTTTGTATGGGCATTGAGTGAGCTGACACGCTATAAGGACTCTATGCCATATTTCACTACTAAAGCAGTATTGAAAAAATAAGTGTGGAATTGTCTCCTTGTCGCAACCACAAAGGGGGCACTCATCTGAAGGAATAATCCCCCATTTTTTGAGTATGTCCTTTGTAGAAAACCTGTTCTTCAAAGCCAACCAAGTAACAAAGCTGTGTTTAGGCATATGTTGTGTTCCCCATATCAGTTGATACCATCCCACCTTAGCCTCATTAATCTTGAGACCCTTCCAAGTACTCGCAATAAAAAATTTTGCATTGGAGCTTGCTGACCATGAAATTCTATCCTCTTTTTCAGTAATTGAAATTTTTTTGTGTAGATAATCCCATACCTGAGCAGTGTTCTCATCCAAAGGATCCGGGAGGTTTCAGTGACCATGCTGTTATAAATTATTAACCTTAGCATCCCGTGGAATATCCGCATCCAAAATGTCAATGTGGGAGAATTTATTAACTATAGACTCCCCACCCAGCCATGGATCCCACCATAAATAGAAAGATTTGCCGTTACCCAACTCATATGAGAACAGTTGTTTTATCTGACTTCTCATTCCAAGGATTTTTCTCCATGTCCAGCTACAGTCCATTGACTTTGTGATTGCCCAAAAACTTAGCCTCCGCAGTTTGTTATCAATTACCCATTTTGCCCATAAAGAGGATTTCACCGCAACTAGCTCCCAGATATGCTTAGTAACTGCCGCTAAATTCTATAAGCTTATAGATTTAATGCCTAGACCTCCTTCTTTTTTCCTTTTGCACACCTCATTCCAGCCCACTAATCCTCTCTTCCCCTGTTGGTTACTTCCATGCCATAAGAAATTACGGCATTTGTTTTCAATTTCTTTGGTGACTGACTTAGGCAGGATAAACATAGAACTCCAGTAGACGTGCATACTCATTATCATAGATTTTATTAATTGTAACCGCCCCGCATAACTCAAATATTTCACAGTCCAGCTTGAGATTCTAGAGGTTATCCTATTAATAAGCTCCTGACAGTGGTCTTTCTTTAGTCCCCATGAAATTAGGGGAATACCTAAGTATTTGATAGGCAGCTCACCTTGTTTGTACTGAGTGATCTGCAGAATTGTCTCCTTGGTAGGCTGAGGAACATTCCCAAAGAAAATGAAGCTCTTACTAGCGTTAAGGTGTAGCCTGGAAACCATTGAAAAATCATCAAGAACTTGCTTAAAGTGGCCCACTGACCTGTCATCGCCATGAGAGAATAAGAATAAGTCGTCTGCAAACATCAAGTGATTTAACTGCAGCCTCTTACACCCCTTGTGAAATATAAACTGATTCTGAGGAATACAGCTTAGGCTCCTACTAAGGTATTCCATGGCCAACACAAAAAGCAGCGGGGACATGGGATCCCCCTGCCTCAAACCTTTCTAACCCGAAAAAAAGCTTTCTAATCTGCCATTCACCACAACTGAGTACATGCTAGTTCTGACACACTTCATGATAATATTGATAAAGTGATAAGGGAAATTGAGCCCCATCAATACCTCTTTTAGGAAATCCCATGAGACCGAATCATAAGCCTTGCGAAGGTCTATCTTAAGTGCACATCTTGGGCTTCCACTGTTCCGATCATATCCTCTCATAAGTTCATGTGCCAGTAAAACATTATCGGTTATCTTTCTTTAGGAATAAAGGCTGATTGACTGGGGTTGACTAAATAGCTCACCACATTCCTTAGCCTGCCTGTTATTATTTTGGTGATGCATTTGTAAAGGACCGTACAACATGCAATTGGTCTATAGTCCCCCAAACTGTGAGGATTATGAATCTTAGGCACGAAAGTAATGGCAGTGGCATTTATGGGGTTGTAGAACTGACCTGAGGAGAAGAAATGTTGCACAGCTTCAGTCACCTCCGTTCCAACGATATGCCAACTTTTTTGAAAGAAATGACTGTTGTAACCATCAGGTCCTAGGGCTTTATCACCATTGATGCTAAAGATAGCATTTTTGACTTCTTGGGCTGTGACTGGAGCATTCAGTATGTCTCTATCGTCTACCTTCAATTTAGGGCCAGCATCTATGATTCTCTTTTGTATGGACGCCCTATAGGAAGTGTTGGTACCCAGCAAATCTTTGTAGTAACCGACTATGGCTTCTTTCACAACCTTGGGATCATCAGAGTTTTCCCCATTTTGTCTCTCAATCGAAGTGATTCTATTCCGAGCTCTTCTCTGCTTAACTGACTTATGAAAGTAGCTGGTATTTGAATCCCCCATTTAAATCCATCTTATTCTTGATTTTTGTCTAATAATGCTTTCTTCAGCATAAATAAGTTCCCTTAAATGTTGATAAATGCCAATTTCCTCATCTTGAAGAATTTGGTTAAATGGATCATAGATAAGACTACTTTGTAAGGAGGTCAACATCATTTTGTAATCTTCTATCTTTTGCTGGACATTAGAGAACAAAACTTTGTTGAGCTCTTTTAGCTTGGGTTTTAATAATTTGAGTTTGACCCAGACCCGGGCCATTGGTGGTCCATAACATTCATGCTGCCAAACTCGCTCAACTGTGGAGTGAAACTCAGAATGGGCACACCAGGCATTGAAGAACTTCAAAGGAATATTACCACTATAGAAAGCTCTCGAGATGGATACCATAAGAGGAGAGTGATCTGAAATGCCTGCTGGTAAAATTTCACACTCAGAGGAAGCTAATGCATCTAACTAGTTTCCATTAACAAATGCCCAGTCAATTTTCCTCCAAATTCGTTGTTCTCCAGTTTGATTATTGCACCAAATGCAGCGACACCCATGGTTCTTTAACTCAAATAACTTTAGTCTCGATATCCAACTTTTAAACTGTTCCACCATGTTATCATTTACCCATTGGCCTCTAATTCTATCATTGTTGCTGATGACGTTGTTAAAGTCTCCTTGGATTAACCAAGGTGTAGTTTTGGGAGTCAAGCCATCACCAAGGTCCTTCCACAAGTTTTCTCTCTCCATAGGGGTAGAGGCTCCATAAACAAGAGTCCAGTAAAACACAATGCCATTGATAAGAACTCTACCATGTATAAATTGTTGGTGCTTTTGTAAGATCGTGACATTGCATCTAGCAGGATTAAAGACAATCCAAATTCTTCCCATATCTAGACACTTAGAATTATTTTCTAGTTTCCAATCTCGTAAGGCTAATTTCTTCCAAATGGTATCTAGATTAGATAGTTTAACTTTTGTTTCTAACAATCCCAAAATACATTTGCCATTATTGTTGCCCTCTCGATCATTGAAGAGCTTATATCTGCATTCAAGGTTAGTAGATAACGGACAAATCATATATAAAAGAAGATGATCAACAGATATATAAATGAATAATGCCTGTCAACAGATATAGGTTTGCTTCTTTTGTGCCATTCGGCTAAATCTTGGTAGATTATAATTTCAGTGATGGACAATAGAGAACAAAACAGTTACTAGATATCATAACACCCCTGGATGCATCTCAACATACGTCTATGCTACTGATAGCAAATTGCCAATTTCTTCCAACAAGAGTAATAATATTCCAGCCCATAATTAATTAGCAAACTTTTTTTTAGGCCACAATCAATCTTTGTATTGGCTTAAAGAAGTTCCTGAGTGTATCAAGGCCTCCTGAACCAATGATATCAGCTTGTAGTCTCTTAATAACCCTTCAAAAAAAAAAAACCTGAATGATTGGATTACTTTTGGTGTATAATAAATTTTCTCAGTGAATAGATATGGTTATGCTTCAATGAAAATATGTTGAATTAGGCTTACAACCCGTAGCATAGAATTTGTTTTTCTTCTTTTCTTTTTTAAGGTTTCTTTTTAATGTAAAATCATTTTAAGGGTTATCTGGAGTGCTTGACAATTCTTGAGATCAAGTCTAAGATCAAGTATGTGTCAGATCGTTTGCTCAACTCTAATTATAAAGAATAAAAAATAAAAGTAAAATGGTAAATTTAGCTCATTAGTTAATCTCAATGTAATAGCTAATTTTTTTTGTCAAAAAGACAGCTCAAATTTCAAATAAAACTTAATCCTATTTATTTTAATATATTTTAATTGGGGAGCTTAACTGACTTGAAGTATAGTTTTTTTTTTCATTCTGCTATATGCCAAGCTTACAAGCTTTAATAAGCCTAAACCAATCCACCAATGGGTTAATTTGAGTTGAGCCAGACTTGTACTGTAAGTGGTTCAGCCAATTACAAGCTTGAGTAACCTGATGACCTACTAACATCTCTAATTGTTGTGCTACTTAAATTAAGTAGAAGCACAATAATTTTAAAACAAACCTTTAATACTAAAATGTGCAATCAAAACATTTATTAATAGCAAAAACTTAATCATTTTAGGTATGATTTTTAAAGTATTGAACTACAATCTGGTTAGGGGTCATGCCCCCATGTTTACATAAAAATTTAAAATAATAAGTGAATATTTATAATTTACCGCTACAAATAAATTTTTTTAGATTTTATAACTTGTGCGACAGTTCAATTTTAACATTATGATTCACTCTTAGTAAACACTTTGGTCCCACGATTATTAATTTTAACATTTTGGCTCTCGATTATGTTAAATTGTTAATCCGGTTCCCCCTGTGATTATTAATACTTGACAATAAAAATTTATGTTTTTCATTCAATTTTTGACTTTAACTAGCGAGAAGGGGATGTTACTTTCAACATCTTAGAAAAAATCAATAGAGTTTGGTACTTTTGAACTAAACTATGATAAATCTTAGCAAATTTTCTCATTATTATTATTATTAAGGCAACATTTAACCTAAATGCTACATTATATTTAAAGTTTAAACTAAACCCACTGAACTCATAAATTTTATGTCATTATAAGAGATTTTATTAATTAACACTGAACTCATAAATTTTATGTCATTATAAGAGATTTTATTAATTAAATTAATCATTTAAATTAAGATCCTCTTCGAAATTAGGTTTATTTAAGTTTTTAAGAATTTTCTTACACGTGTTTATATTTAGACATAGTAGTCAAGATCTATTCTTTTATTATTTTTTCGTTTATCAATTCCTAATCAAATATTTGTGTTAGCTTAGGTGAAAGTGTAATTTAAGAGATGATCATGGTCTCAATTATTTATCAAGAAAAAGCAAACTAAAACGCATTTCAAACACAGTAGCCTACTAGGTCTGGAATTACAGAAAGAAAATAAGATGATCACAATTTTTTAAAAAGAAAAACTTTAATGCTTGACCCCACCTAATAGTTGCTTGATACATCATTATTTAGGATGCAATTTGGGATGCTTACCATTACTCTTTTCAAAGAAAATATTAAAATTGGTGATTCAACAATCATGTATGGATATGAATTGAGATGGATATAAATAAAGAGTTATTGTCAAGTCAAGTATATGAATAACATATGAGGATGTACCAAAATAGAAGTCGAAAAGTGAGGAGAGGCGAGAAAACACAAGTGGAATGTTACAAGTCTGAACGCCTCGGCATTGGAAAATATAACTCCTCAACGTGGATTATAGACGACCCAACACTACAACATTAGCTCCAGAAAGCTCCAGCATCAGTACGATAGTCACATTAATGCCCCAGCAACGCTGTAGCGTTGTTTATTTGAGAAAGTCTAATTTTTGCTTGGATTGACTTTTTTAAGTGGGATTTGGATTCCCACATGCAAGAACTCTTATTCCAACTAAGTTTAAGATTTCTTATGCCATTATAAACACTATATAAACCCTTGTAGCCCCTTAGAATTACTCAACCATCTCAAGCATAAAAGATGTAAACATAAGAGAGAATAAATGAGTTAGGTAGATACAAAGTGATAAGTGCATTAGGGTACAACCATGAGATCACTAGAGTATTGAGTGTGCTAGGAGTGAGAAAAGATTCTTTTGAGAGAGCTCGAACTACTCTTGTATTCCTTAGTAAAATCTTTTATAGATAATGGTAGATATTAAAAAGTCTTAAGATCTTGGTGATCTAGGAAATACTTAGAGGATCTACAAGTTGAGATACTAAAAAGTCTTAAGATCATGGTGATTTAGGAGATACTTAGAGATCTGATTGATAAAAGAAGCTAGATTATGGATCCATCGAAGACGTAAGTGTTCCGCTGAACCACGCACATCTTGTATTTTATGGTTTTTTTTATCTTTATTAGTGTGTTGATCTTTTATGTTCTTAGTTTTTTTAGAGTTAAGTCTTTCGCATGTGCATAACTTTTTAAGGTACACAATATCAAGCCATGGTGGTAGTAAGGCACATAGAACCTCAATAGTAGAGTCAGTACTAGACTAATTTCTTTGAATTTTCTAGTGTTCGAATTGATGATTCAACAAACATATATGGATACGAATTGAGATGGATATCAATTGAAGAGTCAACATAAATTTTAGTACGCAATAAGCATACAAGGGAAGAGCAAGATAGAGAGTTAGAAGCAATGAGGGATAAAGAAAAGATAGGGATCAGTATCAGGTCTCAGCGTCGCGGCACTAGTTGTATAGTGCCACATTGTTGGAGACAGAAGCCCCAGTGCCACAGTATTGGCAACGTAGTGCCGTGTCATTACATCGAGTCACTCCAGCGCCAATCCTTGGCACCATAGCGCCCAACTTTAGAAACTTCTATTTTTTAATCTGATTTGGTTTTTTTATGGGGTTTCAGACTTTTACATGCATGGACTCTTATTTCAACCAGGTTTAGGATTTCTATGAACTTTATAATTTTTATATAAACTCTTGTAACCCCTTAGAATAACTCAAGCATCTAAAGTATCAAGATGTAAACATAAGAAAGAATAAAAGTGCTAGATAGGCATAAAGTTATGAGTACACTAAGATGTAATCATGATATCACTCGAGTGCTGAGTGTACTAGGAGTGATGAGAGATCTTTTTGAGATAACTCGAGGTACTCTTTTATTCCTTGAAAAATCTCTTATAAATAATAGTATATACTAAGAGGTCTTAAGCTCATAGTGATCTAGGAGATACTTAGAGGTCTAAAAGTTAAGATACTAATAGGTCTTAAGATCCTAATGATCTAGGAGATACTTAGTAATCTGATTAATAGAAAAAACTAGATTATGGATCTGCCGTAGACATAGGTGCTTTGCCGAATCACATACATCTTGTATTTTGTGATTTATTTTCTTTATCTTTATTGGTGCGCTAATCTTTTATATTCTTAATTATTTGTAAGTTAAGTCTTTTATACGCGCATAAGATTCTTAAGGTGATAAATATCAAGCGATTGTGGCATTAAGGCATATATAACCTTAACAGTAAAGTTAGTACAAAAGACTAATTTCACTAAATTTTCTAATATTGTAATTGGTGACTTAATAATCATGTATGGATATGAATTGAGATGGATACTAAATAAAGAGTCAACACAAAGTATAGCAAGCAATGAGCATATAAGGAAGGAGCAAGACAGAGAGTTAGAAGCAATGAGGGGTAAAGACAATATGGGGATCAGCATCAGGTCTCGGCATCGTGGCGCTAGTTGTGTAGTGCTACAGTGCTGGCCATACAGCATCGTAGCGCTACATTGGGTCATCCTAGCGCCAGTCCTTGGCACTATGGAGCCCAACTTCGGGAACTTTCATTTTTTACTTTGATTTGACTTTTTTGAGGGGGTATAGGACTTTTAAATGCATAGACTCTTATTCTAACTAGGTTTATGACTTCTATGGACTTTTTAAATACTATATAAACCCTTGTAAGTTCTTAAAATAACTCAAGCATCTAAAACATCAAAATATAAACATAAGAAAGAATAAAGGTGCTAGATAGGTACAAAATGATGAGCGCACTAAGGTGTAACCATAACATCACTCAAGTACTGAGTATACTAGGAGTGATGAGAGATCCTTTTGAGAGAGCTTAGGCTACTCTTTTAAGCCTTAAAAAAATCTCTGATGAATAATAGTAGATACTAAGAGGTCTTAAGATCGTGGTGATCTAAGAGATACTTAGAGATTTAAAAGTTGAGATACTAATAGTTCTTAAGATTCTGGTAATCTAGGAGATACTTAGTGATCTAATTAATAAAAGAAGCTAGATCATGGATCCGCTATAGATGTAGATACTTTGCCGAACCACGTACATATTGTGTTTTGTTGTTTGTTTTCTTTATCTTTATTAGTGTGTAGATCTTTTATGTTCTTAGTTATTTATGACTTAAGTCTTCCATACATGTATAGGGTTCTTAAGGTACTAAATATCAAGTTATGGTGGTATTAAGGCATATATAACCTTAACAGTAGAATTAGTACAAAAGACTAATTTCACTAAATTTTGTAATATTAGAATTGGTGATTCGACAATCATGTATGGGTATGAATTGATATAGATATCAAGTTAAGAGTCAATATGAAGTCTAGTATGCAATGAGCGTACAAAAGAGGAGCAAGATGGAGAGTTGGAAGCAAGGAGGGGCAAAGAAAAGATAGGGACCAACACCAAGTCTCAGCGCAACGGTGCTAGTTGTGCAGTATTGCAACACTTGAGACAGAAGCCTCAGTGTCGCATTATTGGCCATGCAATATTGCATCACTGCATCGAATCGCACCAATGCAAGTCCTTTGTGCCGCGGCGCCCAACTTTGAGAACTTTCATTTTTTACTTGAATATGACTTCTTTAAAGGGGTTTCGGACTCCTATACCCATGAAATCTTATTCCAATTAAATTTATGATTTTTATGAACTTTGTAAATAATATATCAACCCTTATAACCCCTTAGAATAACTCAAGTATCTAAAACATCAAGATATAAATATAAAAGAGAATATAAGAGTTAGATAAACACTAAGTGTGTGGTGTACTAAAGTGTAATATTTGAAAGTGTCTTTGTTCATATATAAATTAAAAAAGGCACCAAATCAATCATTTTGAGATAGCTCGTACTGTTCTTATACTTTTTGGGTTCAATCTCTTATAAAAAGTGACAAATATTAAGAGGCCTTAAGATATTAGTTATTTAAGAGATACTTAAAAATTTATAAAAAGAGATACTAAAAGGGTTATTCTTGTATTTCTTAAATAAACCAACGATAGCATATTGTTTTTAAAAAAAAAAAAAAGCTAGCTTCCAGTTTAACCTGCTGATTGCCAGTGCACATCTCATGGTACAATGTACATACATTGTGCTTTCATATTTTTTTCAAGGATATTCTACAAAGTACCAAATTTTCTTTCCTCAGGTGCTGAGAATAGTAACTAAAGATGCTTAATTTCCTTAGAAAGCACTTCACAGGCTCTTCGCTTTTTTTTTTTTCTTTTTTCTTTTAAATAAAAAATAATAACGGCGCTTTTGGCCTTTGAAAACGCTCCTAAAGGCAGTGTATATTTCTCTTTTAGTAACTTAGAATTATTTAACAATGCGTGTCCATGGTTTGTTTCCACAACGTGGTTCAACTTTTTTGACAAATTAAAGTTAATGAGATTCTTCTGACCCCAGAAGGTCTGATTCAAACAATATCAATTTTGGCGGCTTGTCCTTTGGAAAGCCAGAAGGGGTTTTACTCTCAACCGAATATTCATCATCTTTCTAGTAAGATATCATATTGGCTACCATAATTAACAGAGTAGTTAAAACCATATACTTTCGTATGCTGTGGACGTTGAAACAAATACTTAGGTCCCAAAACTCTCTCATATATATTATATAGAGAACACGTGTCAAAAATTTACCAAACAAATTGATACTTGAAATTAATAAAAATATAGATATCATAACACCCCTGGATGCGTCTCAACGTACGTCTACGCTACTGATAGCAAATTCCCAATTTCTTCCAACAGGATTAATAATATTCCAGCCCATAATTAATTAGCCAAATTTTCTTTTGGCCTCAATTAATCTTTGTATTGGAGAAGTTCCCGAGTGTGTCAAGGCCTCCACAGCCAATGATATCAGCTTGTAGTCTCTTAATAACCAAAAAAAAATATATTAAATGATTAGATTAATTTTGATGTATCATAAATTTTCTCAGTAAAGCCAAATTATTATTTTGAATTAGGCCAACCCGTAGCATAGGGTTTTTTTTAGGTTTCTTTTAATGTATAATCATTTTAAGGGTTATGTTGAGTGCTTGACAGTTCTTGATCAAGTATCTGCCGGATCATTTGCTCGACTCTAATTAGAAGGAATAAAAAATAACATTAAAATGGTAAATTTAGCTGATTAGTTAATCTTATTATAATAAATAAAATGGTTTTTCAAAAATACAGCTAAAATTTCAAATAAAACTTAATCCTATTTGTTTTAATATATTTTAATTGAGCTGAAGTTTTGGTCGGGTTTTTTTTGCATCATTCCACCAATTGGTTAAATTGAGTTGAACCAGACTTGAACTATAAGTGGTTCAGCCAACTACAAGCTTGAGTGACCTAACCTACTTAACGTCTCTAATTGTTGTAAAAGCACAATAATTTTAAAACATGCCTTTAACACTAAAATGTGCAATCAAAACATTTATTAATAGCAAAACCTTAATCATTTTAGGTATGATTTTTAAGGTATTGAACTACAATATGGGTAGGGACCATGCCCCCATGTTAACATAAAAAATTAAAATAATAAGTGATTATTTATAATTTACCTCTACAAATTTTTTTAGATTTATAACTTGTGCAAGAGTTCAATTTTAATATTATGATTCACTCTGAGTAAAAACTTTGCTCCCATTATTATTAATTTTAACATTTTGGCCCTCGATTATGTCAAATTGTTAATCCAGCTCCCTCTGTGATTCTTAATACCTGATAATACGAATTCATGTTTTTCATTCAATTGTCAGACTTTAGCTAGCTAGAAGGCGATGTTATTTTCAACATCTCAGAAAACTCAATAGAATTTGGAACTCATGAACTAAACTATGAAAAATCTTAGCAAATTTTCTCATTATTATTATTATGATTATTATTATTATTATTATTATTATTAAGGCACCTTAACCCTCCACACCACATCATTTTTAAAGTTTAAACTAAATCCGTTGAACACAAACGTTTTATATCATTATAAAAAAATTTATTAATTAAATTTATTTAAATTTTTAAAAAAAATTTGACATGTGTTAGCACTTAGATATGAGTAAAGATCTATTCTTTTATTATTTTTCTATTTATCAATCGTTAATTATATATTTGTATTTATTTAAGTAAAAAATTAACTTAATAAAAAACTTTATTCTCAATTATATATCAATAAAAGTAAAACTAAAACACGTTTTGAGTACAGTAGCTTACGAGATATGGAATTATATGAAGAAAACGAGGTGATCAACATTTTTCAAAAAGAAAAAATTTATGCTCTCGCTTGTCTCTTCTTTTCCATGCAGATAAAGATACGGTCATTATCCATGATTTGATCGCAATAGTATGAATTTAAGAAAATTTAAAAAAACATGCATTTATTTTAGATTTTTTTTTACCTTTACGTATTCCATTCCGTATCAATCTCCATCTTGTTTAATTATCTGTACTTCTATTATTGCTCCCATAAATTCCTACTCAAAATTAGTTGGATATAAAATGTGAAAGTTGAAACATACAAAAACTTAGTTGGATATACAAAACGTCAAATCAAGAAATTAAAAAGCCAAAGGTATAAAGAAAGTATGTTTTCCATATCCATGCAAAAGAGGACAATTCTTAAAATCTCATGTTGGTAAGACCATTTGCCCACTCAATCACTGAAGAGTTTATATATGCATTCAAGGTTAATAAGTAAAGGGTAAATCATATTTAAAAGAAGATGATCAACGTATATATAAATGCATAATGCCTGTCAGTAGATAATAAAGGTTTCCTTCTTATGTACCATTTTGGCTAAATCTTGGTAGATTATAATTTCAGGGAGGGACAATAGAGAACAAAACAATTACTAGATTTATTGAATTAAAAAGGGATAAGGATATTTTTGTTCTATGAATTTGACTTAATTCTTAATTTTATCTTACGAGTTTTAAAAATTTTAATTTTGTTCTAATCCGTTAATGAGATTCAGTTAAATTTAACTAAAAATCTCTTTTGATTGTATATTAATAAATTTACCTTCAATTATTATGTTAATTAAAAATGGTAATGCGAGTACATTATACAATGTATACGTATCGGTTATTAATAGACTATTAAAACTAAAAAGACACGTGGTACATTTTAATAGGTTCAAAAGTTAATATTCATTAAAAATTTATTTTATATTAAAAACTAATTAAAATAAATAAAACTAAATTACCAAAATTGGCGACTGCCGTCACTGATCACCACTAGTTGTTGAATTTTGGTAACGAAAATAGGCAAACTTTATGTCATTGGATTCTATTTTTTTTTATATCTACACAATAGTGGAACCCTTTTTGTCAGAAGAAAACAAAAAGGTAGCCAAAAAATAGATCGAAAATAGGGGGAGGGTGGTGGCCACCACCATTCACCGTCGAACGATAGGGTGGTGGCATGCACCATCAACGGAAAACGGTGGTGGCTGCCAGTAATACCCTCCACCGCCGGTCGTGCATCGAACGGGGGGGTGGCCACCACTGTTCGCCATCCAACGGGATGGCAGTGGCGTGCACCGCCCCCACCGTTGAACAGATCGGCCACCGTAAGATAAAATTAAGAATTAGGTCAAACTCATGTGATAAAAATGTATTTATCTCAATTAAGAAATACCAATTTTGGCTACGAGCGAAAAAAAAAAGGAGCTAGCTACTAAATTCTTTTCACTTTTTTTCTTAACATTGATATTACATTAGATATCTATTATATAGCATATATCTACTAGGATTATACACCACTTAACACTTAAGTACACCCAAACCAACACATTGACAATGGGAGGACCAATTACCTTAATAAAAAGAGAAAAATATTAGCAATACGTTGAACTACTGCTAACGCGGGAACCCCTGACCTCAAAAAAAGGGTGCACAGGCTTTACTGATCTCAAGTTTGTTTTCACTAAAATTGAACCGAATCGAAAAAATTAATTTTCTTGAGTTAAAACTGAATCGGTTTAAAGAATAGGCTATAACTAAAGCAATTCAGTTCGGTCTCCAATTTTATAGACTGGGCTTTAAAAATAGATGGACTACAACCATTCTCATCGTAAGTTTATATTTGAAATCAATAAAATTATACTACGTGTAATATTGTGAAATAAAAGAATAAAAAGATAAAGTTATTGTTCGGTTCGGTTCAATTTTAATTTTTTAAAACTGAATCAAATTGAGTAGCATTTTTTTTATAGACCAAACCAAAAGTAACTATACAAATAATTTTACAACATTTGGATCAAAGCGAACCAGCTAGTTTAGTTTTTTTTCTCACCCCTAAGCTTTACCATCCGGGCAAGGCAGCTAGGTGCAGCCAGCCACTAATTTTGATATGCAAATAAGGATGGAAAACATATGGGGATTTGGTGAGTGATGTGATTAAGGCAAAGGTGATGGCTCAAGAAAGCAAATTACAATGTTTTTGAGACAAGACAAGCATCAACGTTTATCTGCTTATACGATTTTCCATTATGGGAGTGTCTTGTATTAACTAAAACTTTTGGAAGCTTCGTCATTCCAAGCTTCTCTCAATGATATATTTTTTTCTTTTGTGTGTATAAAAGGGGAGCTCTTCTTTCATACTAAGCTACTTGATTCACTTTGGTATCTGAGCATTCTCATATATAATAAGTCCTTTAGAGAGTATATGCTATAACTAATTTGACAAGCAAAAGAGTGTTGTTAGTATCACTAATCATGTTATTGGTGCTTGTGGCAAGTTCTGAGGCACTCCCATCTAATGGATTCTCAACATTGCCAAAAAAGATCGATAGCAAGCTTATTTTACTCAAATTAGGTTATGATGCATCGAAACTTGAAACGTATCGTAGGATGCTTGACGTAGACCCTGACAGAGTTTCACCAGGAGGTCCGGAACCGCAGCATCACTAGGAACCTCCAACATTGTCCTGGATGTCATTTCGTGGGGGAATTGAATTAATCTCTCATTGACAGGTTAATCCTGACACATAATGAACCTAACTTTTGTTCATTTGTATGTGCAAAGAATTTTTGTGCACTCAAAGGACAAATGTTGTTTCACTGCCGAGGACTTTATTTTCACGACCTTGTCTATCATCACATTTTTTTTTTCTCTCTTGCATCTTCTCCCAATTTCAGAAACCTCCCAAACTCCTGTAATATAAGAAGATTGTCTATTTGTCTACAATAAAATAAATGTTTTTCTCATAAATTTAGCATTAAATGGTTCTTAGTGGATTTCTTTGGACAACATTTTGGCCCCTTTTCCTTGCTTCTGTTTCTGCTGGCTTGAATTATCACATTAATTTGTTACCAACTAGTTTAGGCTGGAGACAAAATTCTCCGAGGATGAGTGAAAATCATTTACGCATTGCATCCAATTTCTAGTACGTATAATATCTACGAACACATCGATAGAATAGTAAAGCCAAATTATTATCTAATCAGTTCCTGTTTTGTGCTTTTGCTTCTGTCACTCATCATTTCCACTCTCCAAGGTAGTTTCATCTTAAATAGTTCTAAATACAAATTTATTTAAAATTGGTTGATCGAAATGTTATATTTGTTATCAATCTATAAAATTAGTTACTAGTTGATTATTTATGAAGAGTTTCAGTTTAACAGAGAGGCAGGTTGTTGGTACAAAAAGAAATTTATTTAATAAAATAAATGCAACGAAAATTAGATAATCTTATTCATAGTTGTATTTATAAGAATAAAATATTTCTCCAATTCCTCACTTTGGTTAACCTTCAATTGAATTACTACAATTTTTTCTACTATCTTCAATTTTCAAACTCACACATGTGAGTATATGATCTTTCTATAATTTTCAAATTCACAGGTACCCAAATTGAGAGATGAGGAGTAGCCTAATTCTTTTTCACATAAGAATATATGAAAAGAATTATTCTTATTTTTATTTTACTACTTACCTTCCCTGTATATAGAAATATCCCTTGGGTATTTAGAATTTGATTAGGATTATGAATTTAAAATTTGATTATAATTTGAGCTAGTTGTGGGACTGTAAGATCTATGGGCTTCTTAACTCTAATTTTAAAGGCTCAGTCTAATCATATCATGACCTACCAATTCTTTTAAGTTAACGCTAAACTATTCTACTAAAAGTCAAGAGTTGCACCTCATGTAACCATGTTAATAAATAAGAGACCATTTTAATTAAAAGTCTTTTGATTAAATTAGGCTTGGCCTTAGACTAATAATAACCACTTATTAACCTTCTAATTGATATCCATAATTAAAGTTAGCCATTGAAAAAATATTTTGGCTCTTTAATTACTTATTTATTCCTAAGTCAATGAATACTCTAATAAACATTTTTTAATGTCTATATTTATAAATAAATTTACAAATAATTATTATTATCCAATAAATAATTTATTGAGTAAAATATTGCCACAAATTTAAATGATTAAGTACTGCAAATAGTTTAGGATTATTTCTTAGATTTCATCTTACAAATATATATTCCTACGACCCTTGAAATTATATGTCCAAGCTATCAAGTTTTTGACCGTTTATAAGGATCTTACTTAATAATAACTCAAAAAATAAAATACATAAATGTAAGTTTATTACTTGCCCAAGATTAAGTTTAATCAGGCTTATTAAAGTTTTTATGAATTAAGATTAATAATATTTTGTTAACTTGATTAAAATTCATAATAGTCCATTTCAATGTATCATATACACTACTTTTTCATTAATGGTTATGATTATGATTTAATTTATAAAGAATGTTTTATCTATACTTTTTGTCTTAGCATCATATGCCTAATACATATATCACGTACTTTTTAAATATGGGTGCATCAATATATACTGAAATATATATATATATATATGAATAAACTTATTAATCAAATACAATGTTATTTGCATGCTTTAAGGGCACAAAATAATATTACGTATTTAAAAATCTCTTACTTGTCCTAAAGCATGTCTAGCATCTGTCGAATGCCTATATCATTCATATATGTTTTGAAACTTTTATTGGTAATAATTTTGTGAATGGACCCACTAGTTATTTGTTAACACTATATTAGATACCATGATCTCACCATTTTGCACATAAACTCTCTTACCAAATGATATTTCTTCACAATATATTTTTCTCTCTTATGTTATCTCAGTTCTTTAGACTATGTAACTATCCTGCTATTGTCATAATAAAGACAGTCGGCATCTAAGCACTAGGTACTACCTCCAGCTCCATGTTGAACTTTCAGAGCTATACAACCTCTTTTGCAACTTTAAATGCAGCTACATATTTAACTTCCATGGTAGAGTCTGCACTATATGAATATTTTACATTCCTTCAACTTATAGTCTTATCACTTAAAGTGAAGATATATCCTGAGGTTGATCTTTAGGTATCATTATCTGCTTAAAAATCTAAATCTGTATACCCAATATGTATAAGATCCTCACTGAAATATACAAGCATATAATATTTTATTCTTTGAATATATTTGCATATATGCTTTACTACAGTGTAGTGTTCTAGTCTTGGATTAGATTGATTTTGCTGATTATTTGGTATAATACATAACATTGCATACATAAGATTTTCTACTGCATATGCATAAGGAATTCTTTTCATGCGATCTATCTCTTCAGGAGTTTTTCTACACTGATCCTTTGATAGATCAATCCTATGTCTAAAAGAAAGTGGTCCCTTTTTAGATTCATGCATAGAAAACTTGATCAAAACTTTGTCTCTATATGCAGCTTAAGATAAAGCAAACATTTTGTTTTAATGATCTTGTAGCAACTTAATCCTAAATATGTAACTAGCTTGATCTAAGTCATTCATATCAAATTGGTTTGATAACTAAATTTTAACTGATGATAATGCTCTTACATCATTTTTAATAGGTAGTATGTCATCTACATACATAACTAAAAAAATACCAAATGTTCATCTATTTTCTTGTAAGTACAAGGTTCATTGGGATTTTCATCTAAATCAAATGTTTTAATTGTATGATCAAATCTAATGTTTCAAGATCTCGAAGCTTGTTTATGCCTAAAGATAGAATTTTATAGTTTACAAACTAAATGCTCTTAGCCTAAAGTTAAAAAATTATCTACTTATATCATATAGATACTTTTTTCAAGATTGCCATTAAAAAAGGTAGTCTTGACATCCATTTTTCAAATCTCATAATCAAGATTTATTGTAGTAGGTAAGAGAATTCTAATAGAGTTCAGCATAGTAATGGTGAAAAGGTTTTCTTATAATCAATATCATCTTTCTAAGTGAACTATTTTGTAATAAGCCTAGCTTTGAAAGTTTTCATCGTTCCATCTACCCATCTTTGTCTATTATAGACCTATTCACACTATATGTATTTTATCCCTTCAGGTTTTTTTACAAGTTTTTAGACTTTGTTGGAGTACATGGAATCCATCTTTTATTTCATAGCTTTGCGCCAATAGTCTGCATCTTCATGAACCATTACTTCATCATAGCTAATGGGATCTAGCTCATGTTTATTAGAGACTACCTAAACAAGCTCTAATTAACATGTATCTAGTTAAACGTCTAATAGTCCTCCCACTATGATGAAGTACCGATGATTGTTATTTTGAATTTAGCTCTAATTAGCTATTATGATCTAGATTGGGAACTAACTCATTAATTCTCTTAAACACAACACTATAGTTCATAGATAATTTGTCAAGAACTGCCTTACTCCTAAACTTGACGTCTTTCATATAGTCTTGTTTAAGAAAGATTGTATTTGTGTTAACAAACACTTTCTTATCTTGAGAACTATAAAAAAAAGGTCCCCTTCTTGTTCCTTTAGGTAGCCAATAAATAGATAAATTTATAACTTAGATTTTAGCTTGTTGATCTTCCATTTTAACACATGACCTAGACAACCTTATATATATAAATGACATAAACTTGGTTTAGGCCCTGTCTATATTTTCAGAGGTGTTTGAGGGACTAACTTAGATGGAACTTGGTTTACATGGTTGTTTTCAAGGCATAACCCTATAATGAGATGGGTAAAGTTGAATAACTCATTATAGACCTCAACATTTCAAGAAGAGTTTTATTTTTGCTTTGTACTAACCCATTTTGCTGGGATGACCCTAATATAGTTAATTGGGGCAACATCCCATTGTCCTACAAATAAGTCCTGAACTCATTATAGAGGTATTCTCCATCTCGATCAAATCAAAGTGTCTTTATATATTTTTCTAATTACCTTTCTACCTCTGCCTAAAACGCTTTGAATTGATCAAATGCCTCAGACTTATGGTGCATTAGATACACAAAATCAAATCTAGAATAATCATTAATAAAAGTGATGAAATATTTATAACCTCCTATAACATGTATGCTTATGGGCCCATACACATCAAAGTGCACTAATTCTAATGCTTTAGTGACTCTATTGCCTTTAGAATTAAAAGGTCTAATGGTAATTTTACCTTCTATGCAAGATTCGTAAACTAATAATGATTCAATCTCCAATGGACATAATAGTCCATATTTGACTAGTCTTTAGATCTTATCTAAACTAATGTGACCAAGACATAGATGTCATAGATATGTTTGATTAATGTGAAACATTTTAATCCTCTTTTGATAATTAGATTCATTGTTCAATTTTGTATCATGAGTGAGTTGATTTTAGTATATATGCAATATAAATTGTTAACTATTGTACCAAAACTATAAATGACTTATTTCTTTTGATCACCACAGTTGAGTAAACAATAATAGAGTAACAAATTTATTCAAATAACTAACTAAAATCAAATTGTGTTTGAGTTTTGGTACTAACAAACAATCCTCTAATATTAAAGTCCTAAAATCATCAAAATAAATATGAACAGCTCCCATTGTCTTCGCTGCAATAATTGCGCCATTTCCTAGCCTAAGACTAATTTCTCCATCATTGAGTGATTTGGTTCCTTGGAACCCTTACAACGAATTGCAAATATGATTATTATCTCCAAAATCTACTATCTAGGAATTTGTAGAATCAAGTACTAAATATGTCTTAATAAAAGAAATATCACCAAAAGTTGAAGATATCATTTTAGCTATTGAAAGCTTAGCTTAGCTTAGCTAAATAACAGTTTCTCTTCTAATGCTCTCTAATGTCATATTGGGAACACTTTCTTTTGAGCCTTACTCCATTATTATGAATTTGCATATATTCTGAATTAGATACTTTCTTCAGCTTGTTCTTCTTCTTTTTACTACTCTTTCTCTTAAGATTAAAACCAGAAGAGGAAGATAGGTCATTTGTTATATGACTATTGTAAATATTTATTTCATCTTGGGGTGTTATTTCATTAGGTTTTGAATGACATTTATCAGGGAAGATATATCTAGGCTTTTTAGTCATGAGTACAATATCTAAGTTCTTTTTTTCAGTCCATAAAGTTATTCCTAGTTAACTTGTCTTGATTTAGAATGGATGCTAGTGAGCTGAATGAAGACATAATTCTAAAAAATGAATTCATGCATGAGTATACGTTCTTTTATAGTATATAAATTGAAATGCATATTTGTAGAACTCTTTAACTATTATTTGCATTGGTAATTTAATTTTTTTTTAGAATACACCTCCGTAGGGTAGTGTTATCCATCATGAATTAGACTAGTACCCTAATAATTTATTATTATTATTATCATTATCTATATATCTCATATCAAATAATAATAAACTACTGATTCTTTATCCATTATATTTAATTGATAAAAACTCCATAAGGAGGATATCAGTCAACCTAAGTTGAGTTTTCAACCATTATCTTAATCCTTTATATTTTCCAATTAAAAAAATTATTACAGGATAGTCAATTTCATATAAGTCCTATATTGAATCTTATCCTTTAGGAAAATCCCATCTAATAATCATTTTCGATTAATACCCTCCACAAGTTTGAGACAAGGTATCTACCTTACTATAAGATCAATAATTGATGCCATAAGCCTTATGCCTAAAGCCATTTCCTACTCAATATTTTTAATTCTTAAAGTTTTTTATTTTTTAATATGCTAATTAATTTATATAATGATATTCAGCTCATTAATATCTAATTTTATCTAATAAAATAATTAATGAGGCTATATCGAATTAATATAATATTAAAACTATGATAATAATCTTATCCTAATTTCATTAAAATATTAATGTCACAGAAGATGAGATATTTTATGCATGGATATATGAATATGGAACCCTTAATCTATATGACATGTTATCCATCTAATCAATTAACTAGATAAATAAATAATCCCTAATTTATAGATTTTCTTACGAAGAAAAGCAATAAAACTAAGCATAAATTCTTCAAAGCTCTCTTCTTGGGCTCATCCATAATGTTCAACTCTACTTGCCTATTTTCTTTTATGGCTAGCATTTTCGGCTTTTAAATTTCTTTGATCTATTTGTTTTAAAAAAATAAATTAGACATATTTTTGGCTTAAAATTCCTATCACGCCTCTTTAAAAAATTTGATATAAAAATATTTTTAACCTAATAATTTTTTTAAAATAGTTCAAAAACAATTTTATAAAATTTGGACCAAAATTAAAATGAGTTTGGCCAACTTTAAAATTGTAAATACCCAAAAAATAGTCTAAGAAAAAATTTAGGTCAAAATTAAAACTTATTTACAAATTTCTCAAAGTTTACAAGCTAAAATATAATTACCCAAAATATAAGGGGCTGAGTAGAAATATTCAATTATGTTAGGGCCTATTTGTAACTTCTACAAACCTTTCCAGCCATAACATAATTACCTAAAAGTTGAGAGGGCTATATAAAAAATAACCAATTATGGTAGAACATATTTACAAATTTTACAAACTTTTTTGGTCAAAACGAAATTAATAAAGATAGTGGGGGCAATTGAGAAAAGCCATATAAAAACCCTAATTCATATTTGCTCTTTAGGTCACTACCTATCCTTTTCATTGCCTATCACCGTTTGACGATCGCCGCCGCCCTTTCTAGTTGCAACTCATCTTCGACAGCAAAGGATGAGGTTGCACTTATTGTCGTGACTTACCACTAACCTCAGACGACGTTGACCAACCTTCATCACGGTGAAGATTTCGAGCAATGCTCGTTATCAAACCCACACAGAGCCCAGTGGCACCATGGTCATTTCGCTACAACTTGTCACCTGTCACTAATGATGTAGAATAGGCCGCCCAGCGTTGCCATGCTCCTTTCGCCGCCAGAACTCTTTATTGCTGCCACGAACCACTCGTCGAATAAATCATCGGCCATCATCATAACTCAAGCTAAACCAAAATCAACTAACTAGAATTTTTTACTTTTTTTCCTTCTTTTTTTCATAATAATAAATTAAAAAGATAAATAATTTGATTCTTAGATTTACAAATTAAAATTCTATGCCAATTAATTGGCTAAAAAATCTATAGAATCACAAAAAAATTAATCAATAGGGAAAATTGTGACATTATTCTTGTTGGGTGTCGATTAATTATGGGTGCATGCATGTGGTTTATGTGTTCATCATGCAAATATATATATATATATATATCTCATACATATACATTTGCAGCATAAGTCTAAATATGATCAATGAACACATTTAAATACATATTAATCAAATTAATATACAAGATTGAGAATTTCACTCACGAAGCCTTTGGATTAAAATAACCAGAATCCGCCTAGAATTACAACTGTTGTCAATTCTAGTACTCAACGGAGGTGAGTTTGAGTATCTATAATAGCAAGTCATAATCCAGCAACTTTGTTTAACACTTAAACATAATTCTAAGTTAAACTCTTTAACTTAGATAAATATGTTATTCTTTTATTCAACTCTTGAACAAATACAAATTTATTTGTTATTTTAATGGCTAATTTTTAATTAGAAAAGATGATGAATAGAATATGTTTTCAACTCTTGAAAAATATTAACAATATGAATAGAACAGTGAACAGTGCTACAGTAATCGCGGCAGCGGTGAACAGTGCAATTTTTTCTAATCCTAAAAGAAATATAACTCCAAGACTCTAATCAATTCCTATAAAAGGCCACTCGTTTCAGACCTCAAGGACACACAACTTAGGGCTCTTACAACCATAACATAGTGAAAAAGAGCAATTTTTAGAAAGAGAAGCAAGAGAAAATCAAAGAGGCAAGAGATTATTGGCGAATCTTTGACGTATCAATCAACTGTGAATTGACATCTATATTAGTTTGCTTTTGGTTGTATCATGTTTATTTTATTTTTAAGCCATAATTTTCTTGTTATCATAAGTTAAATTTATTTTCTAGGGTTATTACTTGAACTCAATATGTGAGCTTAATTGTTGGATCTTTTTAATATTTATTTGAACTCAATTCTTCATTATTCAAATTATTTGTTCTTAATGATTCATTATATCTGATCAGTATTGTGATTACTTTAGTAATACTTTGATAAACTCAGAAAAGGCATCATTGTATTTAAACCTAGATAATTTGATGCATGATTGTAGAGTAACATTCAATGCTGCATATGCAAGTTTTGAATTATGATAAGAATATACCTAATTGGCATGTATAGTCAAGAAGACTTATTCTTAATGAATCTTTATTTATTACAAGTACCATAGGAATATAGGTATTTAGTAAATTAAGATATACTTGCATGACCTTGGAAAAGACTTGTGAATACATTAGTGTCTTGACAAATAATAAGAATTGAGGGATATAAATATTAAAAGAATTAATCTTTAGAAACCATATTGAAGGATAGTAATTAACCATAGGTTTTCTCTATATTGCTATTTTCTTATTTTATTTAAGTTGTATCATTTATTTTCTGCACTTTTATTTTATTCAAATTTATTGCAAAATTAAGATTTCATTTTTCTGAATAATTATAAGAAATATATAATTTTAATACTTGGTAGAAAATAAAAATTATCCCTGTGGGTTCGACATCCGACTTTATAAGTCTTTTTATTGCTTGTTACGATAGCGTATACTTGCATTTAATTATAAGATATAGAAATATTACATCAGCATGCATGTGATTTGTGCTCATCATTTTATAAATACATATATATGCATCTCATACATAATATGCGCAGCGGAAACTGAAAATCTAATTTCCTAAATAATGAACACAATAAATTTTGTATTTTATTAAATTAATGCAATTAAATAGATATTAATTACATTAATACCAAAATTGAGAATAGTCACCTCTCAAACCTTTAAAATGATTTAAGTTAGAGTACCGCCTGAAATGGACCCGTTGGCAATTCTAGAACTCAATGTGGTGGGCTTGAGTCGCTAGAATAACAGTCTTAATTCTAGCACTGATTTAACACTTAAATCATAAATCTAAGACAAACTCTTTATCTTAGATTTTGTTTATTTAACCCTTGTTCAACACTTGAACAATTAAACAAAATATTGTTGTTGCTTCAGTGGCCTAGACCTAATAAAGAAGATGAAAGTTTTAACTCAACTCTTGAATTTCAAAACAAGAAAAATTATTTTTCTCTCTTTTCCTCACTTTATGGCCGGCCACCTTGATGCAAAAATAACAACAAAACTTCATTTGTTTCAGTTTCACATATTTTTATAATAATTAAGATTTAACTTAACTCTAGAGTTAACTATTAACCCTAGTTAAGTTAATTTATTATTTAATAATTAAATAATAAGAAATGTTAATTATTATAATATTTTATTAATTAACCAAACCGAAGTTATCAATTAACCTTGGTTATGTTAGCAAATTTTGGCCACCAAGTAATTAATAAAATATTCAATTAACCTAACTCAAGTTAACATTTAACTGAAGTTAGGTTAACTTACATAACCTTAGTTAATAATTAACCTAGGTTAAGTTAAACATTATTATTTAATTATTAAATTGTTAAATATCCTTTTAACTTCACCATATGGTTAACTCTTAACCATATTTAATTAAATATTATTTAACATTTAAATAAATAAATATCTTGATTATTTAATAATTAAAAATTAAATATGTGAAATTACCCTTAAACCCTCACTTAGTTACCAAGTTAACCTATAGTGGGTCTCACTTAACCACACACTTTGGGTAAACTTAACTAAAGGCTCACTATACTCTATATGTTATTATTTAATTGGTCAATAACAATTGTCAACTAATTAATGTATTTAACACTTAAGTCTCAACACGCGCGCATCTCGAGGATTCTCGAAACAAATATTCAAATTTACTGAAAATTACTAGATTGAACAATTCAATTCGGTAGGTTGCCTCAATACACAACCAGTACACTTTATATTGCGGGACTTTCTAGGTCCACGTCCAATTTTTTAAATTAAACTATTCCATGAATCCGTGATCGATGCCCCATGCACACATCACGATATTATAAATTCGCGCGTTAGATCATACAAGTTAAGTTTATAACACATATGTATAGTCCTTCCATCAATTATATTCTGGATGTGCGAAAATATAGATTAGCACCGTCAAATTCCTATAAGCACATCTATGAACTTATATCCAGATTTATATTTCTGTAAAACATTATCTGCAAACTCCTTTGCGATATTGTTTAACTCTACGAAAAACTTTTTTCTCGAGTATCTGTTTTTAGCTAAAAGAATTTCTAAAGCACGATTCTTGTAGCATCAAGATATACAACTCGCCCATTTGAGCTGACGAATCCCATATCTACACATACTGGAGTCTATAAGCATTAGACCATACCTAGCGACACCCAGTGGTCAGACCATAAAAGGGCTTTGACATGTGTGGAACCAAAGTATAGTGGATCACTCGTAAGCCCACCTAGCGCTCAGGTCAAATGATCACAAGTACTACTTAACTCGAGAAGACCCTCAATTAACGGCTTTATAGGATGTCTATTGGAGATCCTCGTGATTCTATTCAGTATCTAGTCCTGACTGAATACCTGTATGCCTATATAAGCTCCAAGCTCAAGGTCAGCTAAGAATAACCATTCGTACCCTACAGATATAGACATATACTGATCTATGTAAAAGGGATTCACGAATAGACCTGCATCGATGAAAATAGATCAGGAATATAGTTTTGAAAACATATTTGTATAATGACATTTCTTAGCACCTATTGCAACTCTTTGCAACTATGTCATTACTAGTATACCTTAAGGTCTTTGTCCCATTACAGACAAGGATCTAACTCCTTAGATTTCGCTGACTCTTATAACCTACTAACTCCTTAGCATTTATAATTGTTAGTGATGCAAACTCTTAGCATTGATCTAAACTCCTTTAGACCAAATCTGAACTCTTTTAGATCGTACAATATCTGTAACATTACAAGTAATGTACCATAAATATTTTAATATTAATGATTTTATTCGAAATGTTTGTTGGATAAATATTGACATATATGGAACCAAAGTACGGTAGATCACCCACAAGCCTACTATGACGCTCAGGTCAAAGGACCATAAATATTACTAAACTCGAGATGACTTGTCATTGACAGTTTCATAGGATGTATATTGGGGTCCTCATGAGTCTGTTCAGTATCCAGTCTTTATTGAATATTAGCATGTCTATACAAGCTTCAACTAAGCTCATGGTGAGCTAAGAACAATCATTTGTACCATAACAATATAAACATACACTGATCTATATTTTTGGGATTTACCAATAGACCCACATTAGTGAACATAAATCAGGAACATAGTGTTTGAGAACATACTTGCATAATGACATTTCTTATCACCTATTGTAACTTTTTGCAACTATGTCATTAATTAGTATACTCTAAAGTCTTTGTCCCGTTTTAGACAAGACTCTAACTCTTTAGATTTTGCTAACTCTTATAATATGCTAATACTTAACAATGCTAACTCTTAGCAATTATAACTCTCAACATTGCTAACTCCTAGCCCTAGTCTAAACACTTTTAAACTAGATTTGAACTTCTTCATATCATATAATATCTATAACATTATAAGCATAGTACCATTTAAAAATAGAATTAACAATTTTTTATTTGGAATATTTACTATATAAACTTTAAACAATTAATATTCATACAATATTATAATGGCACGTTAGCACTAGGTATTTAATACCTATACACTCTACATATTTCTCAAACACTCTAGGAGTTAAAGCCTTAGTGAGTTCAGAGTCCTATATATTATTACATCTCATGTAGTCGAGATCTTTCTAATTATGTGATATTCAAAGTCCACATAATCAAAATTCTAGTATGCCTTATGGCTTCTTGGCTTTAGCAATTATTTCATTATTGTTGCATTATAGTGGGATAATATCTACTTAGCTTAGAACTATTCTAAACTCTCAACTAGCTTAAATATCCATAATACTTCCTTTGCAGACTTCTCCAAGGCAGAATTAATTGTAGATATCTAAATTACACATATCCAACTAGTTCTAGTACCAATGAGAAGAGACACATAACCAGATGTAGATTTTTTATCATATAGATCAGACAAAAAGTCTGAATATATGTGTCCCTTTACATATAAGAAACTTTCTCCATTATTCAAAAACATATCCTCTGTACCTCTAAGGTATTTTATAAATATTTCATAGCTATTTAATGGTTGTGACTTGGATCAGACAGATACTAGCTCGTAACACTTATAACCATCCAAATTCAAGTCTCGTACATAATATGCATGCATCAAACTATCTCTAGTTGATGCATATATTAAGTTAGGCACTTTAACTCTTTCATCTTCTTCTCGAGGACACTTTCTCCTAGAAATATAATTGCCATGTCTGAAAAGCACATTAACTATCTCACAGTTAATAAATCTGTACCTTTCCAAGTCTTAGTCTATATACGAAGATTGAGAGAGTCCCATCAGCCTTATTACTTCATCTCTATAAAGCTTTATACTTAATATACAAGAAGCCTCTCCCAAATCTATTATAGAGAAGTTCTTACTCATATAACTCTTAACTGATTGACTTGTAATAGACCAACGTCATTTTTTTCACATAGAGAACTAGAAAGATAATTATACTCTCACTGCCCTTTAAAAACAACAAACTTTCTTTTGGTTCCTGATTGAAACCAAACTTTCTTATTTCCTCATAAAAAATGAAGATTTCAGCTTCAGAAAAACTGCTAAAGTCCACAAATAGACATCCTCAGTTTGCATACTCGATTAGAAGTTAGGCTAAATGCAAAACCTTCAAGCTGTTCCATGCATATCTTTAGCTTAAGATATACATCCTAGAACGTCGTCTTTACATCCATCGACTAGACTTTAATATCTTAATATGCAACAATAGCCAACAAAATTCGAATCGACTTTAGCATAGTTATTGGTGAAAAAGTTTCCTTATAACAATCCTAGATCTCTAAGTATGACCTTTTATCACTAGTCGAGCCTTGAAGGTATCTACCTTCATATGGGCCCACGCTTCCATTGCGTCAATGATAAGGGTAAATTTGTCATATATTTTCTCATGTTTTTATTATTGATATTTTATGATTTTATGAGAATAGATGACTATTTATGTGCATTATTGTTATTTATAGGGACTTGAACGAAATTTAAAGAAATACAGGGACTAAAATGCAAAGTTTTCAAAATTATGAGTCCAGCGCTCGCGCGCCACAAGTATTGTCGCCCCAGCGCTGTAATAGTAATTGAAATAAGAAATACGACCTGTTGAAGTCGCATCTGGCGCCCCAGCTCCATACAGTCACCGTGCCAGCGACACTCCAGCGCCCCAGCACTATCATCCTACCGCTCCAGCGGTGAAGGCTTTTTCACGCGTCGCCCCAACGACAACTTCATAGCGCGCCAGCGGTAGTACGAGTCCTAGTCCGATGAGAATTGAGATTTTCAAGCTCATATCGATCCCTATAAAAAGTCACTCGTTCCCAACCTTCAAGAATGAATCCAAGATGACCCAAGAGCACCAAAAATACAGAGCACGAGTCTTTGAGAGTAATAGGAGCTTAATTGAATCAACTTTAGAGAGAGATACAAGACGTTCTTCGGCATCAAGAGATCTTAGGCAGCGCAATTAAGAGCAATTCGACGTCTACATCAGTTTGCGATTGATTGTATCATGTTTTATTTTTATTTTTATTGCTGTGATTCTCTGTAGCTATGAACTAATTTATTTTCTAGGGTTAATATTTGAACTCAATATGTGCGCTTAAATTGCCATATCTTTTAGTATTTAATAAACTTAGTCATTTATTATTTAAATTACTTGTGTTTAATGCTTCAATATATCTGGCCAATATATGGTGAATGAGTTGGTAATATTATTGATAAACTCGGAAGAGAAATCATAATATTTAGACCTAGGTAATTTGATGCATGATTGTAGAGTAATATTCAATATTACATATGCAAGTTTCAGCTTAGGATAGGAATATACCTAGTTGGCATGTATGATCAATAAGATCTAATCTTAATGAACCTCAGTTTATTACAAATACCATAGGAATATAGGTATTTGGTAAATTAGAGTATACTTGCATGACCTTGGAAGAGGCTTGTGAATACATTAGCGTCTTGATCAATAATAAAGACTAAGTGAGTTAAATATTAGAGGATTAATCATTAAAAAGCATATTGAGGGATAATATTAATCTTAGATTTTCTCTACGTTGCTATCTTTAAATCTCATTGCATTGTGTTTTTATTTTTATATTCCCTACATTCATTCTTAGAGTTTTATTTATCTGAATAATTATTAGGAAGACATAATTTTAGTAATTGGTTAAAAAGAAAACATTATCCCTGTGGGTTCGACATCCGACTAATTAGTCCCTTTATTACTTGCATATGATAGTGTATACTTGCACTGAATTTTATGTTATAGAAATATCACATCAGTCAACTTATTTACATAAATATGAATAATTCCTACAAAAAGCACAACCAAGTCTCAAACTTGATTGTCATGCATAGAGTCAATTTCAGATTTAATGGCATCTTGCCATTTTTCTGAATCAATGTCAAACATCGCCTCTAAATAAGTCAAATGATCATTTTCTTCAACTAAAAAAATATCAATGGCACCTTCAGGTATCAAACATACTTAACAAGTGGCCTTAATATCCTTTATAGCCTATGAGAAGGGTGTGTTAAAGGTATTTCAGTCAATTGAACTTAAAAGTCTACCATCGGTTCATATATATATTCTAATTGACTTCATCAACTTTAATCTTTCACAATCCCTATGATCTATGAGAAACTCTTTCTCTAAGAAGTGACATCACGAGCAACAAACATATTTTATTCATCTAGATCATAAAATTAGCATCTCATAGAATGCTTGGAATACCCAATGAATCGATACTTGTACCCTGAGGTACAAGTTTATCTTGTTGTGTAACTCGTATGCAAGCAAAACAACCCCAAGCTTCAACATACTTAAGACTCGATTCCATTTTAATCTATATCTCATACAGAATAGAATGAACGACTTTTGATTAATCTATATTCAATAAATGATCAGAAGATTCTAAAGCATCATCCCATATATATTCTAGAAGATCAGTGAAGCTCAACATTAATTAGAACGTATCTAATAAAATCTGATTCCTCCTTTCCAAAATACATTTATGTTGAGGAGTATCTAGATGACTATGCTGAGCGAGAATCATATTCTCCTTTAAATAATTTGTGAATTTACTACTTATGTATAAGTTGTCTCGATCTAACCGAAGGCATTCAATATACATAAGGGTTTGTTTGTTTATATTCTTAGTCAGAATGTTTTGAACACTTCAAAAAAATTGTACCTGCATTTCCTAGAAACACATGTTCATATAGTGACAAATCACAATAAAGACAATGAAGCATCAAAATTCACCCATAACAATAAGATTCATTGAACTAAATGCATTATTATGTACCACTTTTAATAAATTAGTGGCTTGGTGTCTAACATCTACATAAGAATTTGGTCATTTTCCCTTGAATTTTGAATTTATAAATTGGCCAAGGTTTTATTGCCATATCAAGTATCTGACCATCCTAAACCAAATACGATAGTCGTCTGATAAACACATTAAAATGTATATTGGTTAAGAGATTCAATCACTATTTAATGTCACTAATTTTAGCATTTTTGTATTTTTAGGCTTGAAATAAAGTGTAGTGCTTAAATTATGATTAATGAATGTTATGTGCACAGGTTTAGGTAAAATTGATGTAACTCTCAATGTAGAAATTGAAATGAAGAAATTCTTGAACCTAGAATAACATGTCTCAATATTTCACAAACTTGAAGAACAGTTAAAAGGCCAAATCCAACATTTTGTGGGCCAAAATTGGGATAAAATAGAATTGGATTATAACTTCTGCTCAGCTTGAACCACCTCACGTATTTAAATCGTATGTTACAAAATATGTACCCAATCAATATGATTCTTGAAGTTAGAAAATACTGACTCAATTACCATTAACTCTTATGTTGATAGCAAAGACCAAAGCAGTTATTATCATTGACCAAATTGTATTAGAAATTGGTAAAAAGGTTATTGGCCGAAATCTAACATATCTTTAGGATTTTTCCCATATCTCATTGGATCATTGAATACTCATCCAAATTGTATGGACATGATGGCTATGGAAAAAAGAGACAAAATACTATAACTTTTATGTTGGCCAAAAAAGCTATATTGATCATTTTCTTTATAAAAAAAGGGTGCTGCAATTTTGGTGAATGAGTGGTTGGCCTAAATTATTAAAGATTAAAGTCACACTAAATATATTGTCATTCATTGCTTATATAAGGACACCCTTAGGAGGCTAATGGACATTTTTTGAATACTTTACAATTCTCTCATATAATTCTCTTTATCATGCATTGTAAGCTAGGATAGAGTTCTTAGCAAGGCTAAAGATGGACTTTTATGTGTAATAAATTTACTTCTATACTTTAATTCTTTATTAAGAGCTACAAATGTTTGTAAGTTTGCTTGTGTCTAAACTCTTATCTATTATTTTTTTATAATTCAGAGGTTATAATTCTCATGTTTCATATATTTTCAGTCATGCTTTCTTTATGTGATTCTTATTGAATTATAATTATTATTGGTTACATTGTTTTACATGTTAATCTTTTATTTCAATATTTTCAATCGATATATTGTTGATCTTAGATAACATGTAAAGACAATAATTGTTTGATATTCAAGTTGATCTTTTGCTACAATATTGTCAAAATGATATATTGTCGATCTTAGATAACTTGTATAAATGAACATGGTTTGTGTTAATGTTTGCAAAGAGTTTAGTCATATCAAATATATGTATTATCAAATGTGTCATATTTTAAATATCTTCCAATTGATTGTTTGGGATGTTAAACTTTCAATTGAGTTATAAACATTGAATCAAAGTATAGAATAGATTTATGAAGCATAATTATGATTCTTGAAACCTTACTTACATTATCATAAGACTTCTCCCTTAGATTATATAGAATTCTATCCAATTCACATAAACTAATTAATTAATTTTCTCCTTTGTTACTGTTTTTTTATTGCACTAACTTATTTTGCCAAAATCTTCCTCGTGATATCGACACCTCAATCTATACTGTGATAGCCGCATTACATTTTGAGCGTAAATAAAATTTGGCGCCGTTGTCGGGAAAAATACTCAGCATACAACGTTGAAAAGTAGCTGGTGCATTACATAATCCAAATGACATTCTACAAAAAGTATAAGTACCAAAAGGGCGTGTAAAAGTGGTTTTTTCCAAATGACATTACATAATCCAAATGGCAACATTGAAAAGAAACTACGAGGAATAGTAGAAGATGTTTTGTTACAAATTGATAAATTTTACTACCCTGTCAATTTTCTTGTTTTAAATACTTATTCTGTGGTTAACATGGAGTCTAAAATCCTTCTTATTTTAGGGAGACATTTTCTTGCCACTACTAACGCTCTTATTAATTGCAGAAATGATCTAATAAAATTATCTTATGGAACATGACTCTTGAGGTGAACATTTTTCATATTAGCAAGCAACCATGAGAAAAAGATAAGTGCTATCATTCATATGTGATAGACACACTTGTAGCAAAGGAAGCTTATAAAAACCATGGCTCTGATTCTTTAAAAAACCTCATTGATTTTGATTTTGAAGAATTGTATTATCTTGATGAAATAACTGATGTGTTTAGTATTTTTAACTCACAGGATAAAGGGACTCAATTTTAGCAGCCACGCTTTGAAAATTTGTTATGAGAGAGGGAGAAACCGAAACTATCAAACCTAGAGACACCACAAGTTGAGCTTTTTCCACTGTCCAAAGGTTTGAAACACGCATTCTTGGGACCACGGGATACCTTTCCTATCATCATTTCTCCTGAACTTAGTGTTGAACAAGAGAAAAATTGATAAAATTATTAAAAGAACATAAGTTCGCACTAGGTTGGACCATAGCTGATATTAAAAGTATTTCTTTATTGATATGCTCTCATAGAATTCATTTAGAGTAAGATGCCCAACCTCGTAGAGACTTACAAAGAAGACTTAACCCAATAATGAAAGAAGTAGTGAAGAAATAAGCCTTGAAACTATTAGATATAGGTATAATCTACCCAATTTCTAATAGTTAATAGGTAAGTCCAACTCAAATAGTTCCTAAGTAATCTGGGGTTATTGTTATAGAAATTAGAATGGGGTACCTGTTCTAACTATGGTAGTAAGTGGTTGGCGAATGTGCATTGATTATAGAAAATTAAACGTATCCATCAGGAAAGACTACTTTTCATTGCCTTTTATTGACCAAAATTTAGAACGTGTAGCTGGACATTCTTTTTATTGCTTTCTTGATAGGTATTCAAGATATTACCATATTGAGATAGTTATAGAAGATCAAGAAAAAATCACTTTTATTTGAAGTTTTTGAGCTACTATTTGTTCTATTCACCTATATATTTTAAAACAATTCATGTTGTACCTAGATATATTGATCACTCATTAACTAACAATCAACTAGGAAAATATTATCATTATCACATAAACATGAAAAACCATTTCTAATATTTTTATGATAACTCTCTCTATTTACTACATGGAGTGATATGATTCTCCTAATAATGTTTGGCACAAAATAATAATTATACAATATAATACTTCTGCTAGAAACATAAAAGTCGTAATAGCTATCACGTCTAGGAAATTTCTATTTCCTATGTGAAGTTGTACTTCTCCTTTCATAGCATCGTATCATTCCTTAAATCATACAACAACTTGCAGATAGGAGCAGTATAAATGGTATCTCATACTCCAACCCTTTTATCATTATATGCTAATGAAATATTAATATTCGGTAAATAGATATCAAGTACCTTGAACAATAACACTTACTATTTCAAACCTTATCACAGTGAAAATATTTTCTATTATGACTATTCTCTATTTGTGGTTTCGATATATCCAAGTATTTATGAATCTAGAACTATTCTTAAATTTAAAAGCAAGTCTAAATATTTCTCGATACAATAGGTGTGTATAGTTCAAGTGTACTAATAAATTGCTCATACTTATCATATCTCTATAAGATAAATATCTTATCTTTATAAGACAAATAAGAAGATGTGTAGTAGAACATTTCTAATTGTTAATTAATAATGCTTTAGATCATGGGTATAATTTTTATACATTTGTTTAATCTAAAAACGCTCTCCCAATGCTTTGCTTCATCTATTTAATCTCTCAAACGAGATAACGTTAGTTTAAACTCTTTAAACTATACAGTGAGAAGTGGACCCCATTGGCACTTTACTCTAACCTCACAATGTAGCAATAATAGCCTTTGTAAACCCAACAGGTAGACAACTCTTGTCAATTACATCTCATGCAACTCTTACTACTGATTTTAAATTCACCTTATCTTCACGCTGTAGTAATATTGGGTAAGTGTATTTTGAATTAGCTTATCAATAATCAAATATATATTACTGATATTACCCTCACGTTGTAGCAATATTGGAAAATACGTTCACATATATTTGCCTCATCAAATATTTAACTGGCATAGTCTAAGTCACACTAACCAAATCCCTCAAACTGTGGTAATATTAGAAAAATACCGACGTGACCCATCTAACATCGTATTGACTAGACAGACCATTTAAAATAACATCTCATAATGTAATAAAATTCAATCTGATTAAGAGAGATTTCTAAACACAGGCTCTTATCTCTTAAGAAGGTAATTCTCAATCAGTTATATATTTTTGTGCAAACACAATTAATGCCCACTAATATGGCTCCCATTGTGATTACCAACATATGACAAAATGACCCTGGTTTATAATATAGACTAATAACTTTTATCACTACATCTCATAAACTCCCACATGCATAAATTATTTTTTTAACAGTTTTAACACCTTGGCGTTGGTCACCACGCTACAGCGTTCAAGGGCAATGCCTATAATGCCACAATACTAACTTTATAGCACAGTAGTGCTAGGGCATGGTAGCCTCAATGCCACGGTGTTCTTCATACAACGCCGCGGCATTCACCATGAACGTTGTGGCATTGGACATGAATGCGATGGTGTTCCAGCTGTTGTCTTCACTGGTTTTGCATTTTTAATACTTGAAATGCACTACAACATCCTTGAAACTTATCCAACAACATGCCCACCACTAAAAAAAAACACCCAAAATAACATAAAATTGCTCTGATGCTAATTGTTGGGTGTCAATTAATTATAGGTGCATGCATGTGGTTTATGTGTTCATCGTGCAAATATACATATAGCAAACATATAAATACACAGCAAAAGTCTAAATATGATTAATGAACACATTTAAATACGTATTTATCAAATTAATATACAAGATTAAGAATTTCACCCATGAAGCCTTTGGAAACTGTTGTCAATTCTAGTACTCAACAAAGGTGGGTTTAAGTGTTAGAATAACAGCTTATAATCCAGCAACTTTGTTTAACACTTAAACATAATCCTTAGTTAAACTCTTAACTTAGTTAAATTTGTTATTCTTTTATTCAACTCTTGAACAAAACAAATTTATTTGTTTTTTTAATGGTTAACTTTTAATTAGAGAAGATGATGAATAGAATATATTTTCAACTCTTGAAAAATATTAGAAATTCTTACTCTCAAATCTCTCTAAATTGGTCGGCCAACAAAAACCAAAACTTAACCAATTTTTGTTTCATTTTAATTTCATTTGAATGTAATTTCACTTTCATTTAGATATTTAACTTAACCTTAGTTAATACGTAACTCTAGTTATGTTAACCTTAACTTAACTCTTAAGTTAAAAAAATATCTAACTAACTTAACCCTAGTTAACTATTAACCATAGTTAGATTAACCTTAACTTAACCCTTAAGTAAGGTTAAAATATGTTTTAACCTAACTACTTGGTTAACTTTTAACCAAAGTTAAGTTAAATATTTACTTTACTATTAAATAAATAAATATTTTGATTATTTAATTATTTAAATAGTCAATTAAGTGAAATTACCCTTAACCAAAGGCTCACTATGCACGCATGTCAATATTTAATTGCTCAACAATAATTATCAACTAATAATGTACTTAACTCTTAAGTCTTGACAGGTTCATATCCCGAGAAATCCTAAAACAAATATTCAGTTTTGTTAGATTTTATTGGATTGAACTATTTAATCTAATATATTGCCCTAATGCATAACGAGTACACTTCATAGCACGGAACTCCCTAGGTCCATACCCGATTCGTCAAATGGAACTACTCCATAAGTCCATTATCTATACCCTACGCATACGTCACGGATATTACAAATCTGCACGTTAGACCATATAAGTTTAGGTCATTACATATACGTATAATCCTCTTGTCATAAATACCCTAGATGTGCGGGGATATAGATCATCACCGTCAAATTTTCATAAGCTCATCAGTGAACTTATTTTTAGATGTGTATCTCGATAATTAATTTACGCAAGCACTTTTGTGAAATTATTTAACCTTAAGGGAAATTACTTTCCTGGGTTTATTACTTATAGCCATAAGAATTTTTACGATATAATCATGGAACATCGGATATACAACTTATCTATGTAAGCTGACAGATCCCGTATCTGCACGCACCAGACTCCATGAGTATCGAACTAAACCTAGCAATACGTAGCGATTAGACCATGAAAGGTCTCTGACATATGTAGAACCAAAGTATGGTGGATCACCCATAAGCCCACTGTGGCACTTAGGTCAAAGGACCATGAATACTACTCAACTCGAGAGGACCTATCATTAAGTCTATTCAGTATCCAATCCTAACTGAATACCCACATATCTATACGAGCTTCAACTAAGCACATGGTGAGCTAAGAACAATCATTTATACCACGCAGATATAGACATACACTGATCTATATTATTGGGATTCACCAATAGACTCGCATTAGTGAATATAGATCAGGAACATAGTGTTTAAGAACATACTTGCATAATTAAATTTCTTATCACTTGTTGCAACTATGTCATTACCAGTATACTCTCAAGTCTTTGTTCCGTTTCAGATAATGCTCTAACTCCTTAGATTTTATTAACTCTTATAACCTGCTAACTCTTAGCAATACTAGCTCTTAGTGATTATAACTCTCAGTATTGCTAACTTTTAACCTTGGTCTAAATCCTTTAAACCAGATTTGAACTCCTTCAGATCATACAATGTTTATACATTACAAGTATAATGATGCGATATTTCTATATCTTAAAATTAAGTGCAAGTATACACTATCGTATACAAGTAATAAAGGGACTAAATAAGTCGGATGTCGAACCCACAGGGATAATTTCTTCTTTTTAACCAATTACCAAAATTATGTCTTCCTAATAATTATTCAGAAAATAAAAATCTAAGAATGAATGTAAAAAATATAAAAACAAAGACACAATGCGCAATATAGAGAAAACCTAGGATTAATACTATCCCTTAATATACTTTCTAATGATTAATCTTCTAATATTTAACTCCCTTAGTTTTGTTATTGATCAAGACACTAATGTATTCACAAGCCTCTTCCAAGGTCATGCAAGTATACCTTAATTTACCAAATACCTATATTCCTATGGTACTTGTAATAAATTAAGATTCATTAAGATTAGGTCTTATTGATCATACATGCCAATTAGGTATATTCCTATCCTAAATTGAAACTTGCATATGCAACATTGAATGTTACTCTACAATCATGCATCAAATTACCTAGGTCTAAATATTATGATTTATATTCTGAGTTTATCAATAATATTACCAACTCATTCACCATATATTGGCCAGATATATGGAAGCATTAAGATCAAGTAATTTGAATATCAAAGAACTAAGTTTATTAAATATACGAAAGATATGGCAATTAAGCACATATATTGAGTTCAAATATTAACCCTAAAAAATAAATTTAGCTCATAGTTACAAGAGAACAGTAGTAAAAATAATAATAAATCATGATACAATTAATAGCAAACCGATATAGACGTCGAATTGCTCTTAATTGCACTGCCTAAGAACTCTTGATACTGAAGAACGCCTTGAATCTCTCTCTAAAGTTGCTTCAATTAAACTTCTATTGCTCTCCAAGACTTGTGCTCTATATTTTTGGTGTTCTTGAATTGCTCTAGGTTGCTCTTGGTTTATTCTTAAAGGTTGGAAATGAGTGGCTTTTTATAGGAATTGATTTGAGCTTGAAAATTGCAATTCTCGTCGAACTAGGACTCGCAATACCACTGGGGCACTATGCAGTTGTCGCTAGGGCGACACTTAAAAAAGGCTTCACCGCTAGAGCGGTATTATATTAGCGCTAGATCATCACTGGCACGGTGACTGTTCGGCGCTGCGGTGCCATATGCGACTTAACCAGGTTGTTTTTCTTATTTTGATCACCGTTCTAGCGTTGGGGCTATAATCCTTGTTTCGCTGAGGCAATGGACACATACTTTGAAAACTTTGCATTTTAGTCCCTGTAAATAACAATAATACACATAAATAGCCATCTATTCTCATAAAATAATAAAATATCAATAATAAAAATATAAGAAAATATATGACAATTTTGCCCTTATCACATAATACATTTAAAAATAGAATTAGCAATTTTTTTTATTCAAAATGTTTGTTGTATAAATATTAAACAATTAATATTCATAAAATATTAGAATGGCACGTAAGCACCAGCTCCAACAATTCTATCACCTCCTCTTATTAAAATTTCTATAAAAAAATTACAAACAAATAACTAATTATGAATTATTATTATTATAGGCATAATCATTCATCATATAATTAAAACATATATATATATATATATAACTATGAAATTGGTGCCATAATAAATAATTAACTGTTATACATAAAAATAAATTATATATATAAAATGAAACAATATGGCTCTGATACCAGTTGTTGGTATAAAAAAATTTCTGTTTAAGAAAATAAATGTAGTGGAAGTCAAATCGTCTTATTGATAATTACATATATAATGATAGAATATTTTCTCAATCTTCTCTACTATCATTAATCTTCAAACTCACACATATAAGCACACAGATTTTTTCTTAATCTTCAAACTCACACATATAGGCACACGGATTTTTTCTTAATCTTCAAACTCATGCATACCTAAAACTAAGAAAAGAGAAGCCAAATTCTTTTTTCACGTAAGAATATGTAAAAAAAAAAAGAATTATTCTTATAGTTATTTTACTACTCCCTACCTCCCCTACATATAGAAATCTTTGTTGGGTATTTAATGTTTAATTAGGATTAGAAATTTAAAGTTTAATTTGGATTTGAGCTAGTAGAGGGACTTCAAGACTTATAGGCTTCCTAGCTCCAAATTAAATGGTCTAATCTAGTGATCTCGTGACCACCAATTCTTCTAAATTAGCTCCAAACTATTCCATTAAAAGCTAAGGGTTGCACTGTAAACCCTTGTTAATAAATAAGAGCCCAATTTAATTAAAACCTTTTTAATTAAATTAGGCTTGGCCTTAGACCAATAATAACTACTTAATTAACTCACTAATTGATGTCCATAATTAAAGTTAGGCCTTGAAAAAATATCTTACCTCTTTAATTACTTATTTATTCTCAAATCACTAAATACTCTAAAAATTATTTTTAAAAAATATGTCTATATTTATAGATAAATTTACAAATAAATATTCTTATTCAATAAACAATTTATTGAATAAACTGTGGTCACATATTCAAATGATCAAGTACCATAAACAGCTTAGGTAGATATTATTTATTAGATTTTATCTTGCAAGTATATGTTCCTATAACCTATAAAATTATATCTCTAAGCTATTGAGGTTTTGACTATTTATATGTATGATAACTCAAAAGATGCAATGCATGAATGCAAGTTTTTTACTAGTGCAAGATTAAGTTCAATCAAGCTTATTAAAGCTTTTGTGAGTTAAGATCAATGCGATTTAATTAACTTAATTGAAATTTATAGTAGTCTCGTTCAATGTATTATATACACTAATTTTTATACTCAAAATCTCTACTTCAATGATCAAAGTAAATCATTCACTATAACAACTAAAAAAACTATAACTTTATATAATGAATTGTCTTTTTCATTAATGACTGTAAACATAATTTAATTTATAAAGAACTTGTGACCTATACCTTTTGTATTAGCATCATATGCTTAATACATAGATCATATACTTTATAAATATAGGCTCATCAGTAAATAGTCAAATATATGTATGAATAAACTTATTAATCAAATAAAATGTTATTTTACATGCTTTAAGGGCACAAAATAACATTACATGTCTAATATATATTACTTTAGGCTGAATAAAAAATCACATAATCTTACTATTAAACACAAGGTAATTAAACAGAGACTATGGGTGCATTTCACTAAAATATGATGATAAAGATAGAAAATTGTATATATTTCACTATAATAATATAGTACAAAGTGAGCCTTTATATAAGTTTTAAGCTCACGCAAAATAAAGAAGCAAAATATATACAAAAGAACATAATAGACATAGATTTATTACAGTGTATAAACGGCAATGATGCATATATGGCAATTGGTAGATTATCTGATAGCTGTATAATTGACTGTCAATTATATCAGTAATATCTCTCCTCAAACTCAAGATGGTTGTTTACGCTCAAAATATAACGTGGCTATCGCAGTATAGATTGAGGTGTCGATCCCACGAGGAAGCTCTTGGCGAAATAGGTTAGTAAAGTAAAATATTAAAGCGGTAGAAAAGGACAAAATTAATTGATTTTAAACGGATGAGATAAAATTGTCTATGAATTGAGAAAAAATATATTATGATGATTTAAGCAAGGCTTTGAGAATCACAATTATGCTTTATAAATCTACTCTATACTTTGATTCGATTTTTATAACTCAACTGAAAGTTTCACATCCCAAACAATCAATCGGAAGGTATGTAAAAATATAGCACATTTGATAACACATGTATTTGATTTTAGTTAAACTCTTTGCAAGCATTAACATATATTATGTTATTTATACAAGTTATCTAAGATCGACAATATATCATTTTGACAATATTGCAGTAAAAGATTAACTTGAATATCAAACATTTATTGCCCTTATATGTTATCCAAGATCGACAATATATCAAATTGACAATACTGCAGTAAAAGATTAACATATAAAACAATGTAACCAGTAACAATTATAATTCAACATGAATCACATAAGAAAAGCATGACTGAACATATATGGACATGAGAATTATAACCTCTGGATTAAAGAAGATAAAATAGATAAGAGTTTAATCAAAACCAAACTTATAACATTTATAGCTCTTGAAACCGAATCAAAGCATGGAAGTAGATTTACTACACATAAAAGTTCATCTCTTAGCCTTGCTAGGAACTCTAGCCTAAATTATAATACATGTTAGTGAAAATAAAAGAAGAGAGAATTCTATATATTAAAAATGTCCTAAGGGTCTCCTTATATAGGCAATGAATGGTCATATGTCATGGATGACATCAATCTTCAATAATTTTAAGCCAATAACTCGTGTATCCACTTGCAGCACGTTTTTTATAATGTAAATGATCAATTCAGCTTCTGCAGCCGACATAAAAGTTGTAGCATTTTGACTCTTCTTTCCATAGGCACTGATTTCATGCAAATTGGATGAGTATCCAATGAGATATGAGCAAAATTCCAAAGATACATCAGAATTCGGCCAACAACCATTTTACCCACTTGCAATGCGATTTGGTCCATGATAACGGCTGATTTGGACTTTACCATAAACATACGAGTTGTTGATAGTAAGGTCAGAAATTCACAGCTTCAAGAATTATACCAATTGAGTACGTATTTTGTGAGATACGGTCCAAATACGTGAATTGGGTCAAGCTGGGTAAGAGTTGTAGTCCGATTCTGTTGTATCTCAATTTTTGGCCCATAACATGTTGGATTTGGCTTTTCCACTATTCTTTAAATTTGTGTAAGATTGAGTCATGTTGCACCAGGTTCAAGAATTTCTTCATTTCGATTTCTACATTGAGAGTTATGTCCAGTTTACCTAAACCTGTCCAAATAACATTCATTAATCACAATTTAAGGAGAACACTTTATTTCAAGCTAAAAATACAGAAAATACTAAATTTGGTGACATTAAATGGTGATTGAATCTTTTAACAACATGCATTTTCATGTGTTCATCAATGGCACAGGAGAAGTAAGCTTGAGTTTGAGTACTAGAGCTTAGAAACGGCTAGGGAGAAGATATTTGGTGAAGATGTCAATAGATTGATCATCAAAGAGAATAAAGTGTAATTATTCCTTGATAAACATGTTCCCAAACAAAGTGACAATCTGTCTCAATATACTTAGTCCGCGCATAAAAAATATTATTGTGAGCAATCTGAATAGCACTTTAATTGTCATAATAAAGAAGATAGCTCTAGAGTTAGAAATATTATATCTCTAAGAAGCTATCGGGGCCAAACAATATCTTGAGTAGTATCAGTAAAAGCTCGATTAATCACAATTTAAGGAGAACACTTTATTTCAAGCTAAAAATACAGAAAATACTAAAATTGGTGACATTAAATGGTGATTGAATCTTTTAACAACATGCATTTTCATGTGTTCATCACAGCCCCCAACCAGCTTATTGCTAGTCTCTAGCAATTCAAGCGTAAATAGAATATGCAAAACTACCTAAGCACTTCAATCAAAACATCAGTTCGAGATCACTGTTGCTATCATGGTTTTTTCAATTACAACTTCCATAATTTGTGTGTGTGTGAACTAAGCCATAACCATCTAACCACAAACCACAATAGATATAGCCTTGAGAATTTCTCCAAGTAAAAGCCTCAACTCCATATCCTCACAGGTGTATGATTGTTTAAAAGGTTAGGACTTCTCTTATGGAGTTGGAAAACAGTTAAGCACTCAAGAAAAAGTCAATTTTAAGGACAGACATATAAACTAACATTGATCCGAAGATAGGAAAATTATTTGTTTAAAAATCAATTATTCATATCATACGCCAACTTTAGAACTTTAATTGGCTTGTGAGAATAATACAATTATAACTTGGTGAGAAAACTGTTTTACAAGGTATTTGTCTTCTAAAATTGAATGAAGACTTTATTAAACTGAATTGCTTCTTTTTTTTTTTTCTTGTTTTTGGTACTTTTGTGTATTTTTTTTTTTTGAAGAATACAAGGAAGCATTACAAAGATTTCTCACCAAATTATATTATGCACAAATGTAACCAACTTATCCCTTAATTCAAATAATATCATTCTAAACAAAAATTAACCAATTCAAAGGATCAATGAAAGTTCATAAGCTGTTTTCTCAACCTTTCCACTTACTCACAAAAGATATGTGAGATTAGAAAAATATATACTTAAACATGGGAATTCTCTTGGCTATATAAATTGAATCATCCATCTTACCACAAGGCTTAGCATTGTGCTCAAAAATATTTTGAAAGTCATTCTTTAGTAACCTAGATAGAAACAGTGACTCAACCTAAACAATTCTGAAATCATACTTAGGCAGAAAAGAAAATTCCTTTATACAAGAATTACCAAGACTACAAGCAGTAAACGACAATGCATGAAATATAAAACAAAATAACAAAAAGTTAGTTAAAATGCATTTCAAAAGTTAGACTAAAACTCCTTACTCTGCCATTCTAATTTGACCTAGAATGCGTCTCAAGAGTTCAAGAATGAACTCTTTACTCTGCCATTTTAATCAAATGTCGGACCACAATTTTTTTTTTTTTTTTTTTTTTTGCAAAATGCAACGTATGTCTACTATCCTCCCCCCAAACCAGATGAAACATTGTCCTCAATGTTTAAATAGAAAGAGATAAAGTATAGGAGACATTACCTGAAACGCCAATTATTTGAAAGAAACAATCCTCAGAGACACTTAAGCAAATATAAACTAAAATGATGGTACTGATAAATAAATAAATAAAAAGAAAAATTTACAAACGGAGTGTCAGATCCAATTTTTGCTTGTTAAGGCCCACTGACCAATCGATCCGAGTTATTGCTGGGTCAGGTTCGTAGGTAACTGCCTATGGGTTTTCGGTGGATATTCAGTTGGGCCCAAGAGACAATTTGAAAAATTTCTTCCAAGGTACCAAAACCACCTGGTAAAGTAATAAAAGCGTCTGCATTGCAAACCATTCTGGCTATACGTTCATGCATGGATGAGACTTGTAATTCTTCCCCTATTGTTTTCCCGGTCAGGTTTACCACGGCCAAAGCTGTAGGAATAATACCTAAAACTTGACTTCCTCCTAAATGTGCAGCTGTTGACACACACCCCATTAGCCCAAGGCTACCTCCTCCATAAATCAAATGAATTTTTCTTGCAGCTAATGTTTTTCCTAGATTGTTTGCTGCTTCTACGAACACTTTACTCTCCCCAGGACTAGATCCACAAAATACACATATATTTCGAAATTGTCGAACTTGAGTTTCCTCCATATCTACTCTCACCTTTATCTCAATATATGAAAATGAAGAAACTGAGGTGCTGTATTTATAGAGTGCCAAATGATAACAATGATTATGGTAACCCGACAGTTTGTCAAAAGAGAGTTAAAAATAAAACACAAAAATTTAAACATAATGACCCGCATGCATTATTGAACAAAAAGATTTGAATTTAAGACATCTACATGAGTAGCCCTACTATTCATAAAATAAAGTTTAAAAATAAAACACATGTATTTACAAGTAGTTGTGATTGTGGCTCACATCTTCCTCTGGTTTTACGTCCAGTAACGGCTTAAACGCCCTCTATGGGTCGGGGATAGGCTTCCCATCCAATTTTCTTATAAATTGGCAAACAGGGTCTTTTAGAGTCAGATTCCCGAGACTATACCGTTGATGTTCATTTTTGAATTTGTTCCATAAATCGAGAAGTTCACGTTGCACGAGCCCACAGGGATGCGTATCAAGAGTCAATAGGATATCATCCAAAGACTCCTTACTCAGTCCATCCTTAATGAACTGAATTTTGTCTTCTCGATTTCTAGATACGAATCCTAAAGAACGACAACTCCGATTACAATTCCATCGAGCACATTTATGACAGACTTGTAACCTTTTTGCTCGTCGCCTTTTGGCATAAGAGCTTCTTCCAAGACCAGGCATATGAGAAACAAAATCATTTTCAAACTCACCAGACAACCGAACCTTGGCTTCAATTAACCAACGAAGGTCCACAGGGATATTACCCAACATCAATAGCCTTAGTCTTTCACACCGTGCTTTGTAAATCTTAAGTAGAGCATTTTGAGGAAATGAAGGAAAACGTTTTTTAAGGTTGGCAAGAATGCGATCCATTTTGAAAGAAAGAAAATAGATGAATGCACAGTTTGAGGGACAGTTTTTAGGGAACTGAGAAACCGACTTTAATAGTCACGGAGTACCGTATCCGCCACTTGACCGGGAAATAAAATCACACTGAAGAAAAAATAAAAAGAAGAAAATAAAGTAAAATAAAATGTGCAAGAAAATAAAAGCAAAAATAGAAAGTCAAAAGATAAAATATAGACAAAATATAAAATATAGTACAGATAGATTGAACCTGATCAATCACGATAGACAGGATCCACAAGAGGGATCTCGCCTAGGTACATAGAGTCGTTTACCTTTTCCACGTAGCTTTTTAGCCGCTGTCCATTCACTTTGAAAGTCCGTCCATCAGTGGGGTCTTCTATTTCAATAGCACCATTAGGAAAAACATGTCTTACCATAAATGGACCAGTCCATCGAGATCTCAACTTTCCAGGGTGTAAATGCAATCGAGAATCATAAAGATAGACCCGTTGATTTGGCTCAAAGTGTTTCCTTGAGATCTATTTATCATGAGCTACTTTCATTTTAGCTTTGTAAATTTTGGAGTTGTCATATGCGTCATTTCGTAGCTCTTCTATTTTTGACAATTGTAACTTTCTCTGGAGACCTGCAGCATTCAAATCAAAGTTAAGGGCTTTGACAGCCCAATAAGCTTTATGTTCTAGCTCAACAGGTAAATGGCAAGCTTTCCCATAAACAAGCCGGTATGGGGACATTCCTAAGATGGTTTTGTATGCAGTACGATATGCCCATAATACATCAGAAAGGCGTAGAGACCAATCTTTACGATTCGGGTTAACCGTCTTTTCCAAAATCTGTTTAACCTCTCTATTTGCTAGCTCGGCTTGTCCATTTGTCTGTGGATGGTATGCAGTGGAAACTTTGTGAAGAACACCATACCTGCGCATCAAAGCTTCAAAAGAACGATTACAAAAATGTGTTCCTTGGTCACTAATGATGACACGTGGCGTACCGTACCTAGATAACACATTTTCTTTTAAGAATTTTACCACAGTTGTATTATCATTAGTACGACAAGCTACAGCCTCCACCCATTTTGATACATAGTCAACAGCTAAAAGGATGTAAAGATAGCCAAAAGATGAAGGAAATGGACCCATAAAATCAATACCCCAACAGTCAAATATCTCGATAACAAGAATAGGGTTAAGAGGCATCATATTTCTTCGAGATAAAGCACCTAACTTTTGACATCTTTCACAGGAACGACAAAAATTATTAGTGTCTTTGAACAAAGTGGGCCAATAAAGACCACACTGTAAAATTTTTACAGCTGTCTTCTTAATAGAAAAATGGCCACCGCAAGCAGCACTATGGCAAAAATTTAAGACACTAGAAACTTCACTTTCAGGAATGCAACGTCTCATGATTTGGTCAGGACAGTATTTAAAAAGATATGGATCATCCCAATAAAAGTTACGTACCTCAACCAAGAACTTACGCTTATCTTGTGCACTCCAGTCAGATGGAAGTTCACCACAAACCAAATAATTTACGATATGTGCATACCAAGGTATTTGGCTTATAGCAAAAAGATGTTCATCTGGAAAATCGTCTCGAATGGGTGGCAAATCAGTAGAGTCAGTGAACTCAAGGCGGGATAGATGATCAGCAACAACATTTTCAACGCCTTTCTTATCTTTGATGGTTATATCAAATTCCTGCAAAAGAAGAATCCACCTAATTAAACGGGCTTTAGCATATTTCTTAGAAAGAAAGTACTTAAGGGCTGCGTGGTCAGTAAAAATAACAATAGGTGAACCAATCAAATAAGAACGAAATTTATCTAAGGCAAAAACAACAGCTAATAGTTCTTTTTCAGTAGTAGTGTAATTCATTTGAGCATCATTCAAAGTCCTACTAGCATAATAAACAACAAAGGGTTTTCCCTCCCTCCGTTGCCCAAGAACTGCTCCTACAGCATAATTACTTGCATCACACATAATTTCAAATGGGAGGTTCCAATCCGGTGATTGCATGATAGGAGCGGTGGTGAGTTTGGCAATGAGTGTTCGGAATGCCTCCTCACACTCTTGTGTCCATGTAAATTCTGCATCTTTTAGCAAAAGGTTACACAATGGTCTAGATATGGCAGAAAAATTTTGTATAAACCTTCTGTAAAAGCCAGCGTGTCCAAGAAAGGATCGGACATCTTTTACCGTTTTAGGTGTAGGTAATTTAGAGATTAATTCAATTTTTGCCTTGTCAACCTCTATCCCTCTTTCAGATACAATATGCCCTAAAACGATTCCTGAAGATACCATGAAATGGCATTTCTCCCAATTTAGCACAAGTCCTTTTTCTTCACACCTACTCAAAACAGATTTCAAGTTAAGTAGGCATAAATCAAAAGAATTACCAAAAACAGTCAAATCATCCATAAAGACTTCCATGCATTTTTCAACCATATCAGAGAAAATACTCAACATGCAACGCTGGAAAGTAGCTGGTGCATTACATAATCCAAATGGCATTCTACGAAAAGCATAAGTACCAAAAGGGCATGTAAAAGTAGTTTTTTCTTGATCTTCTATAGCTATCTCAATCTGGTAATACCCTGAATACCCATCAAGAAAGCAATAAAAAGGATGTTCAGCTACACGTTCTAAAATTTGGTCGATAAAAGGCAATGGAAAATAGTCTTTCCTAGTGGCTGTGTTTAACTTTCTATAATCAATACACATTCTCCAACCACTTACTACCCTCGTTGGAACAGGTATCCCATTCTCATTTTCAACAACAGTAACCCCAGATTTCTTAGGAACTACTTGAATTGGACTTACCCATTGACTATCAGAAATTGGGTAGATTATACCCGCATCTAATAGTTTCAAGACCTTTTTCTTCACTACTTCTTTCATTGTTGGGTTAAGTCTTCTTTGTGGGTCTCTACGAGGTTGGGAACCTTCCTCTAAATGAATTCTATGGGAGCATATCAATGGAGAAATACCTTTAATATCAGCTATGGTCAAACCTAGTGCAGACTTATGTTCTTTTAACAATTTTATCAATTTTTTCTCTTGTTCAGCACTAAGTTCAGAAGAAATGATGATAGGAAAGGTATCACCTGGTCCCAAGAATGCGTGTTTCAAACCTTTGGGCAGTGGAGAAAGCTCAACTTGTGGTGTCTCAAGGTTTGATGGTTTTGGTCTCTCCCTCTCTCGTGGCAACTCTTCAAAGTGTGGGTGCCAAATTCGAGTCCGTTTATCCTGTGAGTCAAAAATACTAAACACATCAGGATAATACAATTCTTCAAAATCAAAATTGAGAAGGTTTTTCGAAGAATCATAGCCATGATTTTTATAAGCTTCCTCCGCTACAAGTGTGTCTATCATATATGAATGATAGCACTCATCTTCTTCTCGTGGTTGTTTGCCAATGTTAAAAATGTTCACCTCAAGAGTCATATTCCCAAAAGATAATTTCATTAGACCATTTATGCAATTAATAAGAGCGTTAGCAGTGGCTAGAAAAGGCCTCCCCAAAATAAGATGGATTTTTGACTCCATGTTAACAACAGAATGAGTATCTAAAACAAGAAAATCAACAGGATAGTAAAATTTGTCAATTTGCAACAAAACATCTTTTACTATTCCCCGTGGTTTCTTGATTGATCGGTCAGCTAATTGTAGGACTACAGATGTTGGTTTAATCTCACCAAGTCCCAACTGCAAGTAAATAGAATAAGGCATTAAATTTACACCATGTATGGGCTTTTTCGGCTAAGTCATTAAGGAATTCTATGGCTTCCTCAGGATCTTTGTGAAGGAACTCCCCATTACACATCATCTCAACAAATTGGCGCTCTCTAATTGTGAGTCCCTCATAGAAATAACTAACCAAACGCCAATTTTCATACCCATGGTGAGGGCACAGATTTAACAACTCTTTAAACCTTTCCCATGCTTGATATAAGGTTTCACTGTCTTTTTGGGAGAAGGAAGAAATCTGTCTTTTCAGGCCATTAGTTTTGTGTTGTGGGAAGTATTTATTGAAAAATACTTGGGTCATTTCTGCCCAAGTTCCTATAGACCTCGGCCTCAAAGAGTATAGCCAACTCTTTGCTTTATCTTTCAAAGAAAAAGGGAAAAATTTAAGTCTAACAGTGTCTATGGCTTCAGGTTGGCTATGGAAGGTGGCAATTACCTCTTCAAATTCCCTAACATGTACATAAGGATTTTCACTATCTAGACCATGAAAAGTGGGAAGAAGTTGTATCATTCCAGGTTTAAAATCCGAATGTGGTATGTTAGGTGGAAATATAATGCATGATGGTGTGGCTGTGTGAGTAGGATGCAAGTAATCTTTTAGAGTTCTAACGGGGTTTTCTTCGTGTTGGCTCATTGTGTTAGAATTACAAGATGAACTAGAAGGTGAATTCTCTTCACTTACAAATTGTGGGAGTGGTTCTAGTTCTAGTTCTAGTTCTCTCACAAATCTTCCTCGTTTGTCTCTAGGTTGATGCATACATCCTAAATTTTTTTTTTTTTTTTTTTTTAAGGAATGAAATGCTTAAGGAAAATTAAGAAGTGGAATAAACACAACAAGAAATAGAAATAAGTTAGGTGGTAAGACCAACCATAAAATATAAATACAATAACTAAACAAAAGACTATAAAGTACGAAAAAAAAAGTACAATAAATAAATAATAAAAAGAAAATACAATAAGTAAATAAATACAAGGTTAGGCGGTAGAACCGGCCATAAAAAGAAAATACAACATATTAACTAAAGAAAATAAATTACAATAAATACGTAAAAAAAATGAAAATAAAGTACAATAAAAAAAAGTGCAATAAATAAATAGAGTACAATACGAAATAAAGAAACTAAGTTAGGCGGTAGAACCAGCAACAAAATAAAAAGAAAATACAATAAATTAACTAAAGAAATAAAGTACAATAAATAAATAAAAGAAAGTGAACAAAGTTAGGCGGTAAAACCAGCCATTAAAAAAAAGTGCAATAAATAGATAAAAGAAAATAAACTAATTAGGCGGCAAAACCAGCTATTAAGATAATATAAAATATAACAAATTAACTAAAGAAAAGAAACTAAATTAGGTGGTAGAACCAACCATGAATAATAAATAAATTACAACAAAGGAAATAAACTAAGAGTTTACAAAGAAAAGAAAATATACAAAGTTACCACTTTAGTATTTATAATCGCAACCGACTTTCGCTTAGTGTGCTTCCCCGGCAACGGCGCCAAATTTTGTTTACGCTCAAAATATAACGCAGCTATCGCAGTATAGATTGAGGTGTCGATCCCACGAGGAAGCTCTTGGCGAAATAGGTTAGTAAAGTAAAATATTAAAGCGGTAGCAAAGGACAAAATTAATTGATTTTAAACGGATGAGATAGAATTGTCTATGAATTGAGAAAAAATATATTATGATGATTTAAGCAAGGCTTTGAGAATCACAATTATGCTTTATAAATCTACTCTATACTTTGATTCAATTTTTATAACTCAACTGAAAGTTTCACATCCCAAACAATCAATCGGAAGGTATGTAAAAATATAGCACATTTGATAACACATGTATTTGATTTTAGTTAAACTCTTTGCAAGCATTAACACATATTATGTTATTTATACAAGTTATTTAAGATTGACAATATATCATTTTGACAATATTGCAGTAAAAGATTAACTTGAATATCAAACATTTATTGCCTTATATGTTATCCAAGATCGACAATATATCAAATTGACAATACTGCAGTAAAAGATTAACATATAAAACAATGTAACCAGTAACAATTATAATTCAACATGAATCACATAAGAAAAGCATGACTGAACATATATGGACATGAGAATTATAACCTCTGGATTAAAGAAGATAAAATAGATAAGAGTTTAATCAAAACCAAACTTATAACATTTATAGCTCTTGAAACCGAATCAAAGCATGGAAGTAGATTTACTACACATAAAAGTTCATCTCTTAGCCTTGCTAGGAACTCTAGCCTAAATTATAATACATGTTAATGAAAATAAAAGAAGAGAGAATTCTATATATTAAAAATGTCCTAAGGGTCTCCTTATATAGGCAATGAATGGTCATATGTCATGGATGACATCAATCTTCAATAATTTTAAGCCAATAACTCGTGTATCCACTTGCAGCACGTTTTTTATAATGTAAATGATCAATTCAGCTTCTGCAGCCGACATAAAAGTTGTAGCATTTTGACTCTTCTTTCCATAGGCACTGATTTCATGCAAATTGGATGAGTATCCAATGAGATATGAGCAAAATTCCAAAGATACATCAGAATTCGGCCAACAACCATTTTACCCACTTGCAATGCGATTTGGTCCATGATAACGGCTGATTTGGACTTTACCATAAACATACGAGTTGTTGATAGTAAGGTCAGAAATTCACAGCTTCAAGAATTATACCAATTGAGTACGTATTTTGTGAGATACGGTCCAAATACGTGAATTGGGTCAAGCTGGGTAAGAGTTGTAGTCCGATTCTGTTGTATCTCAATTTTTGGCCCATAACATGTTGGATTTGGCTTTTCCACTATTCTTCAAATTTGTGTAAGATTGAGTCATGTTGCACTAGGTTCAAGAATTTCTTCATTTCGATTTCTACATTGAGAGTTATGTCCAGTTTACCTAAACCTGTCCAAATAACATTCATTAATCACAATTTAAGGAGAACACTTTATTTCAAGCTAAAAATACAGAAAATACTAAAATTGGTGACATTAAATGGTGATTGAATCTTTTAACAACATGCATTTTCATGTGTTCATCAATGGCACAGGAGAAGTAAGCTTGAGTTTGAGTACTAGAGCTTAGAAACGGCTAGGGAGAAGATATTTGGTGAAGATGTCAATAGATTGATCATCAAAGAGAATAAAGTGTAATTATTCCTTGATAAACATGTTCCCAAACAAAGTGACAATCTGTCTCAATATACTTAGTCCGCGCATAAAAAATATTATTGTGAGCAATCTGAATAGCACTTTAATTGTCATAATAAAGAAGATAGCTCTAGAGTTAGAAATATTATATCTCTAAGAAGCTATCGGGGCCAAACAATATCTTGAGTAGTATCAGTAAAAGCTCGAGACTCATCTTCAATACTAAAATGGGTAGTAGTTGTTTTCTTCTTGCTCTTCTATGAAGGAAGAGAGCCTCTTAATAAAAAAAACAAAACCCAATAATTGAACATCAATCCATAAGATCACCAGCCCAATCAGCATCGACATAGGTTTATAACATAAGAGGGGAGTGAGCCAAACAAATAAAGACCATGAAAAAGAGTACCTTTAAGATATCATAGAATATGAAGGACTATGACCATAAACTAACTGACAACATGAATAATATATGCAATATCCAAACGAGTGACAATAAGATATATTATACTGTTAACCAATTGATTTTAAAGGGTGGCATCACTAAGAGGAGCTCCATCAGAGGGTCAAAGTTTGATGTTAGGCTCTAGAAGAGTAGAAGTAGTCTTACTATCTATCAAGACAACTCTAGCAAATAGATCAATGCATATTCAGCCTGAGAGAAATAATACTTAGTTGAATAAAAAAACTTTAAGACTAATAAAATAGAAGAGGGTGCAATAGTCTTTCATTTCAAATTATTGTTGAAGAAAATTCTTGAGAGTAGTAATACTAATAAGATTATTACTTATAATAATCATGTAATTATCATAGATAAGTAATAAAATACAACCATGATCTATCTTGTATTCAAAGAGAGCTGAGTTATAGTGGATGGACTAAAACCCATGTTGTAGAATGGTGCCACTAAACTTTGCAAACTTGAAACAATGAGCATGTTTAAGATCTTACAAAGTACAATAAAGTTTGCGTACTTTGCCCTAGGGATGTGAATAATCGAGATGAGGTTTCATATATGCTTCTTTAGAAAGATCTTCAATAAGAAAAACATTCTTCACATCTATTTGGAACAAATTCCATCCACAAACTGTAGCAACAATTAATAAACTTCGAATAGAAGTAAGATAGGCAATTAGAGCAAAAGTTTTTTTGTAATCAATTTCATACTCTTCATTAAAGCCTTTTGTAATAAGATGGGCTTTATATTTCTCAATAGACTCATTAGACTTAGTCTTGGTCTTATACACCCATTTGCAAGTAATTGTAGTTTTATTAGGTAAAAGGGTAACAAAATTTTAAGTATGCAACTTTTCAAGGGCTTTCAACTCTTCTATTGTTGTTTGTTGCCAAACAGGATTAAGCTAGCCTTAAAATAAAATGAGCCTTATATAACAAAAAAGTAGTAGAAAAGCACTAATAATCATAAAGTTTAATAGAAAGCTCTCTTACCCGATTAGAGTTTTATTAGGTAAATAAAAAGTTAGAGGTGTCGTAGGTAGATCTTTCAGATGAGGTAGGCAGCTCAGGAATAGGTATCATATCAGTAAGCTTAATTGTATGAAACTCGAGAGAAGTATCTATAAGTAAAGTATTAAGAAATAAATCAACATTATTATTTGTAAAGAATTATGGAACAGATGAAGACATGAAATAAAAGTTTGACATAGAAGCAAATATTTTATACTCGAAAAATACTACATAAAGAGATGCGGAAGCATTTAGATATAGGATCTCAACACCTATAATCTTTATACTTTATCCCATATCCCAAAAAGCAATATAATCAGGTACGTGGCTGGAGTTTGGGGTGTTCATGTTTTTGAAGTAGGACAAAGTAGACATATCCAAAAATCCTGAGGGGTTTATAATTAGTCAGGGTTCCAAAGAGATTCTCATAAAGTGACTTATTTTCTATATCAGAAGAATGAACACTAATGATAGTTAAAGCAACAATCAAGGTAGCTTTTCCCTTGAGACGTTCAGGACAAGTAACAAATATAAGGAAAGCCTAAATAGTGTCTAAAATATGTTTGTGTTTACGTTTGGCTATCCTATTTTACTTGGATGTACCCAAATAAGATCTCTAACAAATAATATCATCAAGAGATTTAGAAAGTTAGTATCTTTCTATTCCATAGCATTATCAATATGAAAGACCTTAATTAAACAAGGGAATTGTGTTTTAACCATCTAAGTAAAATTATGATAATTTTTGGTAAGTTCTAATTATTGTTTCATAAGAAATAACTATGTATATCAAGAATAATCATCAATGAAAATAACAAAATATTTGGATCCTCTTATAGTTGCATTAAAATAGAGACTCCTTATACCAGATTATATAAAATCAAAAGGAGCATGAGAAACAATAGTACTATAATTAAAAGGTAGAGCTAGTTATTTTACTAGAGGATAAGTCGAACAAACATCATTACTATCAGATATAACCCCTAAATAACCACTAGATACTAGTGAATGTATGTGATGGATTGAGGTATAACTCAAACAAGAATTCCAAGGATGTAATGAAGATACTGGAGATTTAGATGTTGTAGATGGGGGCATAGAGTGGACAAATGTAAAGAGATGACCCATATAGATAACCAACCTTATGGCCTATCCCAAGTATCCGACCTGTCTTTAAATCTTATGCATAACAATCAAAATCAATAAGCAAGACGTTAAGACCAAGGTCGTAAATTGATTGACAAATAAAAGATTTAATGTGAGTTTGGGAATGAGAAATGTATTAGACAATAACAAATTAGAGTAAGACACTTAACTAACTTAATTAACATTTATGAAAGAACCATTGGCAGTTTGAATATAGGATAAATAAGAAGCTATAAAATTAGAGTAGAAAACTGTAAGAGTAGAAGTCATGTGATTATTACATGAGAAATTATAATATCTAGAAGAATTACCTAAAACAATAGAGAAAGTAGAAATGAAAGGTTTGTTAAAGTTCGAAAAGAGTTGGCGGAGTAAAGATTTAAGATCAATGGCTAAGTAGGAAGAGAGATTTACATCATCTTAGACGGATAGCAAAAAGTGATGGAGGTTCAATAGACGTAACACCTTAAGATAGTTTCCATTTGTTAGGACAATTAATAATTACAAATGATGGAGGTCCAACCTTTTAACATAATCTGCATTTACGTGTTAGGCAATTAATAATTACATGGCCAGGTAAGCAACAATAACGGCGCATCCTAAGATGAGAAGAGTCAATAGATTTATGCTAGGAAGTAACAAGGACTGTATTTGTGCAAATCGGCTGAAGAGTAGCAAACTATATTTCTTCAGAGATAAAGTCATCAATAGCCTAATCTAGAGTAGGTAGTGGCCTTTAATGAAGTAGAGAAGCATGAGTAGACTCAAATTTATCTTGTAAGGCCATAAGAAACTAACTCAGATGTTAATGATCTCAATAGGTAATAAAAGCTTAGACATTATCAGCATTCTTCCAAATTAGTTCTCAAAGAGCCAACTAATCCAAAATAAACTGCATCTAAGAATAAAAATCTATAATAGACTGACTGCCTTGGTTCTTGATGAAGCTAATGCAAATTATGCAGCTGTTAGTATTGATTAAAAAGATTAATAACGGTGTAACGATGTGCAAGAAAGTCAAAAAGTAATTTAGTAGTGTCAAATCGACCATAATAAAGAGTAATTGATGATATAGATGTATTATGAAACCACGTAATAATCTAATAATTTTTATTATCTCAATCTTTCAATTGGTCAATGAATGCCTCCAAACTTTCATTACCGTGCTTTGTGGATAGAGTGATATCAGCAATAATATAATGCCAAAGTTTTCTGCTTTTGAAAAAATTACACATAACTTGTGCCCATAAAATATAATTGTCCATCAAGAATAATATGAATAGGTTGAGATACATCAATCTTATCAATAGTAGTAGATCACAAGCTAAACAAAGAAATCAAAAACAAAGTTGCAATTTCAATACCTCAACTTTTAAAAATTATAAGTTGGCCCCTAAATTTTAAAGAATTACAAACTAACCTTAAAATTCTAGAAATTATAAAATAGACCTAATAAAATAAAAATTACAAAATAACTTATAAGATTTTGATCATTACATAATGATTCCAAAAGAAATTGATAATTTCAAAATGATAAATCTTTTGTAAATTGCATAATGGCCTCAAAAGTATAAAAATTTGCATTCTAACTTTAAAATTCTAAATAATTTACAAAAATACTCTTTTTGAGAATTAGTAAGGAGATCGGGTAAAAACGTACTATAGATAAATAGATCAAGTCACTAGAAGTAATTTGTTGTTGGTGAGAAAAATGGACGGGCAAGACAACGACCGAAATCTAAGGCAGTAATGGACAGAGACAGTAAATTTGGATGACACGTGAGGACTACATCGATCTCCTATCAATATGCTTCTGGTGGCATTTGGATGGCCAACGAGTTCTGAATGCTCACGGCAGGGCGATGATAGTCACAGTTAGTCAAAGAAAATGATTATTAGTTCGGCTATATAGTGGTTGTTTAGGATGTTTCCAGCAGTTTTTTGTGACAACAAGGATTGATCTGGTCAAAATAAGAGCTGGCAGTACTTGCAAACTGATTTGAGATTGGAAATCAAATTACGGTGAAATTTTAGTTAATTTTTTGCAGAACTTCGACGAATTTCTGATGAGTCTCTAGTTAAACTCTAGTAAGTCTCCGACTAAACAAAGAGATAGTGAAAAGACAAGGCTCTGATATCATGTGAGAAAGATAAAAAAAACTGTATATATTGCACTTTGGTGATATAGTATAGAGTGAGTCTTTATATAAGTTTCAGGCTGACACAAAATAAAAGAACAAAATATATTCAAGGAAATACAATATATACGAATTTATTATAATTTATAGGCAGTGATATATATATATGTGTGTGTGTGTGTGTCAAAGGATGGATTGTCTTACAACTATATAGTTAACTGATAATAATATCATTAATATATATATATATATGGAAAATGATGGATTGTCTTGTAGGCCATGCCTTTTTTTTGCAACACTTTAGGTCCATCTCTTATTACTAACTACAATGCCTCAACAAAGGACTTCACATTAAGTGAAATTGTGTATCCCAATTCTTCATTCACAACTATAGTCCCAACAATGCTTGGATAATTCAGAGTCAAAACTATTTTGCCATAATGCATTGCTTCAATCAAAGTAATATCAAGCCCTTGAGGCCTCAATGTTGGATTCACAAACACATCAAGTGCGTTATAAAACTCTTATAGCTGCTCAGGCTCTAATGCACCTAATATCTTCACATTTTGGCCTAGTTCTGCATACCTTCTTCCCCATAGACCTGATCCTGGTACAAGAAGATAAACATCAAGATGGTGCTTGGTTATCAAAGAAAAGGCTTCATAGAGCAAAGGATGTCCCTCGTCTCTAACCAAACGCCCTGCGACACCCATCACTAGGCTTGCATTAGAAGGAACACTATGTTTTGCGCTAAACATTACGCCCTTTATAGGTCTTGCACAAATTGTGTCATTGACTCCTTACATGAACATTTCTTAAATGAAGCTGATAGATGGTGACTAAGACCTCAGCAACGCTGTTGCTTATGCATATATATTGAGAAAAATCTAATCTCATTGATTAGTCTTGTCATTTCTTCTTTAAGCTTTCATGAGGCCAGGCAAGACCTCATTTTGGTTTGACAAAGATCTTTAATTAAATTTGAGTGCATAATTTCGTACCAAATTCTATGCCAAGTAACAACTATATTTGACACCATTTTTGCATGCTAGAGAAGCAAAGAAACACTCTCTGTATGTACATAATCAAATGCTCTATTGTTATTCACTCTGTTGAAAACCTTAAATGCTAAAGAATAATTAATAGAACTATGATCAATAGCTGCAAAATATACATGAAAGATTTCTTTTGTGTATATCATTGTGAGGCTTTCTCTTATATGGCACTGTAAAAACATGAATCTCGTGTCCTTTTAAAGCCAGAGCATGGTACAAAGTTGAAGCATGGCCATCTATATCGCCAGGAACTACACCAATCGGCCAAGTCTTAGAGAAAATAGCAAGCAGCTTGAGCTTTTCAAATGTTGGTCCAAAAAAAGCTTGTTCTATAAAAATTTAACATCTCGAAGGTCGCCAACAAATCTCTTTTGTCAACAAAACTGATTGTAGGACATGCCAAAATAGTGAAATAAAGAGATAAATAAGGTAAATAAAAGGGCTAAAATAAAAATAGCAGAATATTTGATAGGGAGGAAGTTAGAAGAAGAAGAAGAAGCATTTCTGCAAGATTGATGCTTCAAGGCCATGGGCAGTAGTTCAAAAGAGTAAAAAATGTTTCATTAGGCTTTGTAGTTTGTATTGAACTCAATTTAGCTAGGTTATTGGTTTTGTTTAATATTATTGACCCCAAAAAAATGGTTCTTCGACCAACGAGCTTTAAATTTATTTATTGGCGGGAATCGCCACTTGGGCCTGGTCCTGGTTGAGGTTGCTTGTGTGAGCTTAGATATTCTCTTCATCATCAGCTATGGCAGAACCTGTAAAACACTAACACAACTATCATAATAGTCTCGTCGGGGTGGGTTTCGATGACGACAATTCGATTCATAAGTTATAAAGGGTCTTTGTGGTGGGAGACTGGTAAAAAATGAAGTAAAGATGTGTCAAAAATAAAGGAAATGAAGCCTTTTTTTTCTATGTTCATTTTTTATATATTTAGGCATCCTCTAGGGTATTGACTAAGCATTTTTCATCATCCCTTACTCCTATTTTCTTCCCTCCTTTTTATAGTATTGGTCCTCAAATGACTTTTTGGGAATTCTCCTTCTACTGTATTTCTGTCACATGCCAAATATCCTTATGCAGATCTTCTTCTGACATACCTCTGTTATACGCCAGGTATCTTTCATCATTCTGGGAATTCTTGGCATATTCTTTATACGTCTTTGTTGATGGGTTTGGTTAAGTGTGAGTCTAAGATTAATCTATTCGAGGTCGGCCCCTAGTAGTCTTTTCCTGTTTGGCTCAGCCGTGGTCCGAAGCTATGCCAAAGGGCTGGTCTTCTGGTAACTTCACTGGTTGTACCTGATCAGCCCTTCCTTTATAGAGCCAGCCCAGTTTCCCATTGATTTACAAGTATCAAGATGAACTCATCTAGTTAGTATATAAATAGTAGTCTTGGTCATATCCTAGCTAGTTTTGCCGAGCAGGTGCTTTATGTTGTTGATCAGGTTCTCTGAATCCGAGCAGGTTCTACACTATCTAACCCTGCTAGAACCTGGCTCGATGGCTGTGACTATGGGTCTGCCTGCGAAGTGGGCTATCCCACAAAAAACGGTAGGCTCTGGGAAGGGTTGTCCCTTAGAAAGACCTCCGGCTGGGCCCTTTAGGGCCGACTTCATTTGGACCAAGAGGCTTTAGGCACAAAGATAATTTTCTAAATGAACAAATAGTTTATGGTTTTAACTCTCAATGATATTAATGCCTTTCCAGCATTGATGTCGGATCTCCTCGTGCTTGTACTAAGTTTTTATTGAAATGCATATGGCTAACTTTTAGATTTTTTGTCAACTATTTCCTTTTTTGAAAACCTTTTATTCCTCAAGAGTCAAAACTAACTTGTCTTTATATAATTTAACATTGATTCATGAATGTGCGCTAACAAACCCTAAGGCTTATTAATGTCTCATTTTATTTTTCTTTTAGATATTCCAAATCTCACATTGCTTTCACTAAATTTTAACAAATTAAAGTGGAATATTTGTAACTCTTCATGTCTAATCAAAAATCATATTGTTTAGGTCTTTTTACCATTACTATATGAATTGAATCAAGGCATCAAAATTTACAATTATTATCATTCGATTGAATTTTCAATTGACATTATTTACATGAAAGCAATGTAGGGAAACTTAAATCACAGCTCTTTGTGTTTTTAAAGTAAAACTTTTATCGCAATAAAATCTTTTGAGTTGAAACAAAAAGTTTAAAATTTAATTCTTATTTAGAATATCAAAGAGGGGTTTAGTTAATATTTAATGTAATTAAAAAAATAATCATATATTGTTACCACCATTGCTTAAGACCTTAACAAGATAGATAAAAATAATATTGATAATCTCGAACTTCACCTTCAAATTAAGAAAATATAATTCTATTCGTAGAAGATGTTAAAAATATTTTAAAGCGGAAGTAATAAACCCAAATAATATAATGCAACAACAAGTAATTAAAAATAAACTAGAGAGAAAGTAGAAGAAAAAATATATAATTTATGTGGTTCGACAACTTATGTATGCCTATAGCGGGTCAAGATCTCACTTCTTTTATTAATGAATCACAAAGCACTCACAAAGTATTCCTTTTACAAGAAATAACTCAAGCTTCACAAAGAACACTCTCAATTGCTCTCACAAAGAACTCACAATTGATCTCTCTTACAATCTAGGAGTTTCTCTCTTGTGTTTATGTTGTATTTGTCACAAAGAGTTACAAGGGTTTATATAGTGTTAATACTAACCCTAGAAACTCTAAACCTAGTTAGAATAAGAGTCTTTACTTGTAGGAGTCCAAATCCTACTTAAAGAAGTCAATTGTGCTAAAACAAAAAATACCCATAAGTTGCCACGTGAACGGTGCCGTGTGAGCAATAACTATAAATAGTACTCATTGTGTGAATAGTAACTTTCTTCTAGCTTTTTATTTTACTCTTTTTATGTACTAAACTTCTTGTTGATTCTTCATCTATCTCTAACTCAAAATAAAAAAATCTCTTTGATTTTGAATCAACAATTTTTAACAAAATATTAGTATTTTAGCTTTGATAACTTATTTAAAAAATATAATAGAAACACATCAAATATTAAGATCAATAAATTACATTTAAAAACACAAAACATTTAACATGATTCACCATAATTTTGGTTACATCCATTACGAAAGAACAATTTACTATAATCTTATAATATAAATATTGTTAGAATTTGTGCTTACTTGCCATCCCTTTATGTATAAATATTTGTTTAATATTTATACTAGTATTATTATTTCATTAAATCGCTAATTATATTTTATATATGGTAAAATTCTTGTAACATTTTAGACATTGTACGATCTGAAAGAGTTCAGATCTGGTCTAAATGAGTTTAGATCAGTGTTAAGAATTAGCAACACTGAGAGTTATAAATGCTAAGAGTTGGCACTAATAAGAGTTATCAGGTTATAAGAGTCAGCGATATCTAAAGAGTTACAGCCTTGTCTGAAATGGGACAAAGACTTAAGAATATATTAGTAATAACATAGTTGCAAAGAGTTGCAAATATTGCTAGAAAATGTCATTATGCAAATATGTTCTCAAATATTATGTTCCTGATCTATCTTCCTTGATGCTGGTCTGTCAGTGAATACCTTAATAAATATATAGATTGGTGTATGTCTATATCTGGATGGTCCAGATGGTTAGTCTCAGCAAACTATGAGTTTAGTGGAAGCTCGTATAGAGATACAAGTATTCAGTAAGGACTGAATATTGAACAGACTTACAAAGATCTCCAATAGACATCTCATAAAGCCGTCAATGGAGAGTCTTTCGAGTTGAGTAGTATTCGTGGTCCTTTGACCTAAGTGCCTCGGTGGGCTTGTGAGTGATCCACCATACTTTAGTTCTACACATGTCAGAAACCTTTCATGGTCTGACGGCCAGGTATGGTCTGATGCTCATGGAGTCTGGTGTGCATAGATATTGGATCCATCAGCTCATTTAGGTGAGTATTATATCCTAATGCTCTAAATATTGTATCTCAGAAAGTCTTATGGCCATAAGCAATAATTTCTGAGAAAATAGTTTAACCTTAGAGATAAATAATATTACAAAAGTATTTGGAAATATTATTTATTGAAATACAATACTAGAGATAAGCTTTCAGTCGGGCATATGGAGATTTGACGGTGTTGATCTATATCTCTGCTCTACCTAAATATAAATGATGGAGGGATTATATGAATATGTTATAACCTCAACTTGTATGGTTTAACGCGCCGCTTTGTAATATCTGTAACGTGTGGGGGGACATCGTTCACGAACATATGGAGGAGTTCCATATGACAATTCGGGTATGGACTTAGAGAGTCTCACAATATAAAGTGTACTCATTGTGCACTGGGGCAACATAATGGATTGAACAATTCCATCCTAGAAATTCTAGCAAACCGAAAATATGTTTCAGGGTTCCTCCGGTTGTACACTTGTTTAGACTTAAATGTTAAGTATATCATTTAATTAGTTGACAAGAGTTATTAACTAATTAGATGTTAACAAGTGGCACAATTTTATTTCATGAATTGTTTTACTATGAATTCATCAATTAGCCATGTTAGTAAAATCAAATAAGGTAAATATTAATTATTCAAATAGTTTTTGAATAATTAAATAAATATTATTTAAATAAATAAAATGTGATTTTATTTATTTATTATTTTATTCCTAAATGGAAGACATACCTAATTTAAAATATATAAATTAAATTAAGTGGAGCATCATTTTGTGATTAATGGTTAATTTTATTAAATCATTAAAATGGCCACCAAAAATTATTTTGGTAGTTGGCCACTTAATCTAATTTTAGTGGAGCACTTGTGAAGTGTTGAGAGCACTAAAAATGGATGGGTTTTATTTGTGTTAACAAGTTTGTGAATCAATTTTCATGCAAGAGTTGAGAGGAAAAAGAAGAGTTGGCTTTGAGAGAGTTTTTCATTGAACAAAGACTTGTGAGAAAAACCAAAGAAGAAAGAAAAATAAATTCTTTTTATTTTTCTTTCAAACAATACAAACCTTGTTACTGGAGATTATACTACTGCTATTCTAGTTTTACAATTCCACCGGATTATTGTGAATTAGAATTGAACAAAAGTGCACTTTAAGGTGAGCTCAAAGTTGGAGCAAAGAAATCCAGATTTGAAATCTTCATTGGAGGTTTTCAAAGGTATGTTTTATGTATTCTTAAGTTGTTAAAAATTTAAGTACATGTGTATATATTGATTACATGTTTAATTCCGCTGCGAAATTCGTGTATATGATACATGTGTTTAGTTTTTCAATATGTACACAATCACATGCATACACCCTAAAATATGTCAATAAATATAATATAAAATACATGATTAATCGAAGCATTTTTTATGTGACCCTCACATAGTTTTTCTCCCATAGTTTTTTTTTATTAATTCTCTAACCTCTTAATAAGTAATATATAATTCTTTGTTAAACTTTTTTTCATAATTTTTGTACAATTTAGAGTCTTCTTTTAATAAGATAAACCTTATAATGTGTTAGTGGAAGCGCTTACCACACATAAGTATGATAACGCAGTAATCAAACCAAAAGAGAAATAAGAAGAAAAAGTAGAAGAAAGCAACACACAAATTTATATGGTTTGTCAATTGCTTACGTTCACGACAAATCAAGATTTCGCTTTTATTATTGAATCAATTAGAACTCACAAAGAACTCTATCTATTTCTAGAAGAGATTACAAAATAATTGCTCTCTTAATTGTTCTCTCTATGTGATCTATGTTGTGATACCTATTCAAGCCCAAATAAAGCCCTTTATATAGCCTATATACATCCTAAGTTAACCATAATACGAATTAAAATCATATAGGGTATTTTAACCAACTTAGGAGTCTTTTTTATTTTGGAATATATTGCATTACCGCTAGAGTATTAATTCTAAATGTGTAGGTATTGGCTGGTACGTAGACTTGTATTCATAAGTTTTGTACAATTTAGACTCTGCTTTTAATAAGATAAATCTTATAATGTGTTGGCGGAAGCGCTTACCACACATAAGTATAATAATACAGTAGTCAAAGCAAAAGAGAATTGAGAAGAAAAGGCAACACATAATTTTATGTGGTTCAACAATTACTTATGTCTATGGCGGATCAAGATCTCGATTCTTTTATTGAATCAAAGAGAATTAATGAGACCTTACAAAGAACTCTGATATAATTGAACTTATAAAGAACTCTCTCTTTCTATAAGAGATTACAAAATAATTGTGATGAACACATGAAAATGCATATTTGTTAAAAGACTCAGTCACCATTAATGTCACTAATTTTAGCATTTTTATATTTTTAGCTTGAAATAAAGTATTCTCCTTAAATTGTGATTAATGAATGTTATTTGCACAAATTTAGGTAAAATGGGCATAACTCTCAATGTAAAAATCAAAATGAAGAAATTCTTGAACCTAGAGTAACATGACTCAATCTTACATAAACTTGAAGAATAGTTGAAAAGTCAAATCCAATATTTTATGGGCTAGAATTGGAATACAACGGAATTGGATTGCAACTTCCGTTCAACTTGTCCAACTCACGTATTTAGACCGTATCTCACAAAATACGTACCAAATTGATATAATTCTTGAAGTTTTGAAGTACTGACTTAATTATCAATAACTTTTATGTTGATAGTAAAGTCCAAATCAACCGTTATCATGGACCAAATTATATTGCAAGTGGGTAAAAAGGTTGTTGGCCGAAATATGATGTATCTTTGAAATTTTACTCATATATCGTTGGACACTCGTCCAATTTACATGATCCTGGTGCCTATGGAAAGAAGAGATAAAAAACTACAACTTTTATATTGTATAAAAAGGCTACATCAGTTATTTACATTATCAAAAAGGTGCTGCAAGTGGGTGAACGAGTTGTTGGCCTAAATTATTGAAGATTGATGTCACACTTAACATATTTCCATTCATTGCCTATATAAGGACACTTTTAGAACATGTTCAACATTAGATAATTCTCTCTTTTTTTTCTCATTAACATGCATTGTAATCTAGGCTAGAGTTCTTGACAAGGCTAAGAGATGAACTTTTATGTGTAATAAATCTACTTCTATGCTTTGATTCGTTATCAAGAGCTATAAATGTTTGTAAGTTTGGTTATGCTTAAAATCTTATCTATTTTATTTTCTATAATCCATAGGTTATAATTCTCATGTCTCATATTTTCAGTCATGCTTTTGTTATGTGATTCTTGTTGAATTATAATTGTTATTGGTTACATTATTTTATATGTTAATCTTTTACTGCAATATTGTCAATTGATTTATATTTCATGGTTGGTCTTATCACCTAACTCATTTCTATTTCTTGTTGTGTTTTATTTCACTTCTTAATTTTTCTTGAGCATTTCTTTCATAACATAAAACAATAAAAACAAAAAACAATTGTTAGGATGTATACATCGACTTAGAAATAAACGAGGAAGATTCGTGAGAAAAGTAGAACTAGAACCATCACCGTAATTTGTGAGGGAAGAGAATTCACCATCTAGTTCATCTTGTAATTCTAACATAATGAGCCAACACAAAGATAACCCTATTAGGACTCTAAAAGATTACTTGCATCCTACTCACACAGCCATACCATCATGCATTATATTTTCACCTAACACACCACATTCGAATTTTAAACCTGAAATGATACAACTTCTGCCCACTTTTCATGGTCTAGATAGTGAAAATCCTTATGTACATGTTAGGGAATTCGAAGAGGTAATTGTCACCTTTCATAGCTAACTTGAAGCCATAGACACTGTTAGGCTTAAATTGTTTCCTTTTTCGTTGAAAGACAAAGTAAAGAGTTGGTTATACTCTTTGAGGCCGAAGTCTATAGGAACTTGGACAGAAATGACCCAAGTCTTTTTCAATAAATACTTTTCACAACACAAAACTAATAGCCTGAAAAGATTAATTTCTTCCTTTTCCTAAAACGACAGTGAAACCTTATATCAAGCATGGGAAAGGTTTAAAGAGTTGCTAAATCAGTGCCCTCACCATGGGTATGAAAATTAGCCCTTAGTTAGCTATTTTTATGAGGGACTCACAATTAGATAGCTCCAATTTGTTGAGATGGTGTGTAATGGGGAGTTCTTTCACAAAGATTCAAAGGAAGACATAGAATTCCTTAATGACTTAGCTGAAAAAGCCCATACGTAGACTGGATCTAACGTTACTGAAAGCACAAATAGGTCACGACCCAGTGGATTTTTTCATCTTAAGGAAGAGGTTAACCTCAAAGCCTAATTAGAGGTCTTAACTAGAGAGTTAGAGGCCTTGAAAACCAAAGATAGAATGGTCACCCACACGGTTGCTAAGGTTGAGTCATGCGATGTCTATTTTATCTTTGAAGAAGTGGAACACTTAGCTCAGGATTGCCCTACTTATAGTGAGATAAGAGGGATATATGAGAAATAATGTAATGCCCTAAATATGTACAAGAAGTCGTATTTACCCTACTCTGAAACCTATAATCCTAGTTGGAGAAACCACCCAAACTTTAGTTAAAAATCTGACCAACAAGCCAACAGCCATTGGAAGCAAGAACAACAAGCACCCAAGTCTTATGTTACACCTCAATATAATGCACGATCAACTAGGAGTCCTTTAGAGGATACATTACAAGCATTTATGGAGGCACAAAGTAAGACTAATAAAAAATTTAAAACAATTCTTACACAGATGGTAGATGAAAACAAAGGAATCAAGAGTCAAATCACTAAGCTGACCAATGCCTTAATTGTACAAGGCGAGGTAAGTTTCTATCTCAAACTCAATCTAATCCAAAAGGACACTTCATGGCATAAATTTCTACTTCTGATGCACAAAATCTCAAAGAATTCAATGCCATTACTACTCGAAGTGGTAAGATTGCAAATGAGCCTACTTCTGAAACTAACACATCTACGAGTAGTAAAGACGCCCCCCTTGAAAAAAAGGCCATAGTGAAAAAAGAGCCCGAAAATAAGTTTTCAATCCTAGTGCCTTTTCCTCAAGCGCTTCGACCGATTGGGAAAAATTCATAAATGCAATGTAAGATTTTAGAACATTTGAAACAAGTTAAGATTAATCTTCCCTTGTTGCATTTGATTAAGCGGGTTCCAACTTATGCACTATCAAAAGAAAATATCATGTAAATAAAGCTATATTTTTGACAGAACAGGTAAGTGCAGTGATTGAACAAAAGACACCACCCAAGTATAAAGACCTAGGATGTCTCACAATCTCCTGCTAAATTGCGACACATGAGTTTGGTCAAGCTTTGTTGGACCTAAGAGCAAGTGTAAATTTAATACCTTATTCTATTTACTCGCAATTGGGACTTGGTGAGATTAAACCTACATCTGTAGTCGTACAATTAGCTGACCGATTAATCAAGAAACCACAGGAAATAGTAGAAGATGTTTTGTTGTAAATTGATAAATTTTACTACCCTGTTGATTTTCTTGATTTAGATACTCATTCTGTTGTTAACATTGAGTAAAACATCCGTCTTATTTTAGGGAGGCCTTTTTTTGCCACTGTTAACGCTCTTATTAATTGCAGAAATGGTCTAATAAAATTATATTTTGGGAATATGACTCTTGAGGTGAACATTTTCAATATTGGCAAACAATCACGAGAAGAAGATGAATGTTATCATTCATATATGATAAACACACTTGTAGTGGGGGAAGCTTATAAAAATCATGACTCTGATTCTTTGAAAAACCTTTTCAATTTTGAATTTGAAGAATTGTATTATCCTGATGTAACAAGTGATGTGTTTAGTATTTTTGACTCACAGGATAAAGGGACTCGATTTTGGCAGCCACACTTTGAAGAGTTGCCACGAAAGAGGGAGAGACCAAAACCATCAAACCTCGAGACACCACAAGTTGAGCTTTATCCACTGCCCAAAGGTTTGAAACACGTATTCTTGGGACCAGGTGATACCTTTCCTATCATCATTTCTTCTGAACTTAGTGCTGAACAAGAGGAAAAATTGATAAAATTGTTAAAAGAACATAAGTCTGCACTAAGTTGGACCATAGCTAATATTAAAGGTATTTCTCCATTGATATGCTCCCATAGAATTAATTTAGAGGAAGGTGCCCAACCTTGTAGAAACCCACAAAGAAGACTTAACCCAACAATTAAAGAAGTAGTGAAGAAAGAGGTCTTGAAACTATTAGATGCTGGTATAATCTACCCAATTTCTGATAATCAATGAGTAAGTCCAACTCAAGTAATGCCTAAGAAATCTGGGGTTACTGTTGTAGAAAATGAGAATAGGGTACCTGTACCAACTAGGGTGGTAAGTGGTTGGCCAATGTACATTGATTATAGAAAATTAAACACGGCCACTAGGAAATACTATTTTCCATTACCTTTTATCGACCAAATTTTAGAACGTGTAGCTGGACATCCTTTTTATTACTTTCTTGATGGGTATTCAGGATCTTACCAGATTGAGATAGCTATAGAAGATCAAGAAAAAACCACTTTTACATGTCCTTTTGGTACTTAAGCTTTTCATAGAATGCTATTTGGATTATATAATGCACCAGCTACTTTTCAGCATTGTATGTTGAGTATTTTCTCTGATATGGTTGAAAAATGCATGGAAGTTTTTATGGATGATTTGACTAGTTTTGGTAATTCTTTTTATTTATGCCTATTTAACTTGAAAGCTATTTTGAGTAGGTGTAAAGAAAAAGGACTTATACTAAATTGGGTGAAATTTCATTTCATGGTATCTTCAAGAATTGTTTTGGGCCACATTGTATCTGAAAAAGGGATAGAGGTTGACAACTCCAAAATTGAATTAATCTCTAAATTACCTACACCCAAAACAGTAAAGGATGTCCGATCTTTTCTTGGACATGCTAGCTTTTACAAAAGGTTTATACAAAAATTTTCTGTCACATCTAGACCAATATGTAACCTTTTGCTAAAAGATGCAGAATTTACATTGACACAAAAGTGTGAGGAGGCCTTCCGAACACTTATTGCCAAACTCACCACCGCTCTTATCATGCAATCACCGAATTGAAACCTCTAATTTGAAATTATGTGTGATGCAAGTAATTATACTGTAGGAGCAGTTCTTTGGCAACAAAGGGAGGGAAAACCCTTTGTTGTTTATTATGCTAGTAGAACTTTGAATAATGCTCAGATGAATTACACTACTATTGAAAAAGAACTATTAGCTGTTGTTTTTGCCTTAGACAAATTTCGTTCTTATTTGATTGGTTCACCTATTGTTGTTTTTACTGACCACGTGGCCCTTAAGTACCTTCTTTCTAAGAAGGATGCTAAAGCCCATTTAATTAGGTGGATTCTTCTTTTGCAGGAATTTGATCTGACCATCAAAGATAATAAGGGCGTTGAAAATATTGTTGCTGATCATCTATCCCGCCTTGAGTTCACTGACTCCACTAATTTTTCACCTATTCGAGATGATTTTCCTAATGAACATCTTTTTACTATAAGCCAAATACCTTGGTATGCACATATCGTAAATTATTTGGTTTGTGGTGAACTTCTATTTAACTGGGGTGCACAAGATAAACGTAAATTCTTGGTTGAGGTACGTAATTTTTATTGGGAAGATCCATATCTTTTCAAATACTGTCCTGACCAAATTATGAGACGTTGCATTTCTGAAAGTAAAGTTTCTAGTGTCTTAAATTTTTGCCATAGTGCTATTTGTGGTGGTAAGTTTTTTATGAAGAAGACAGCTGTGAAAATTTTATAGTATGATCTTTACTGGCCCACTTTGTTCAAGGACACTAATATTTTTTGTCGTTCTGATGAAAGATGTCAAAAATTAGGTGCTTTATCTCGAAGACATATGATGCCTCTTAACCCTGTTCTTATTATTGAGATATTTGATTGTTGGGGTATCTATTTTATGGGTCCTTTTCCCTCATTTTTTTGGCTACCTTTACATTCTTCTAGCTGTTGACTATGTATCAAAATGGGTGAAGGCTGTAGCCTATCGTACTAATGATTATACAACTGTGGTAAAATTCTTAAAAGAAAATGTGTTATCTAGGTACGGTACGCCACGTGTCATCATTAGTGACCAAGGAACACATTTCTGTAACCGTTCTTTTAAAACTTTGATGCGCAAGTATGGTATTCTTCACAAAATTTTCACTGCATACCATCCACAAACAAATGGACAAGGCGAGCTAGTAAATAAAGAGGTTAAACAGATTTTGAAAAATACGATTAACCCGAATCGCAAAGATTAGTCTCTACGTCTTTCTGATGCATTATGGGCATATCGCACTGCATACAAAATCATCTTAGGAATATCTCTATACCGGCTTATTTATAGGAAAGCTTGCCATTTACCTGTTGAGCTAGAGCATAAAGCTTATTAGGCTTTCAAAGCCCTTAACTTTGATTTGAGTACTGCTAGTCTTCAGAGAAAGTTACAATTGTCAGACATAGAAGAGCTACGAAATGATGCATATAACAACTCCAAAATTTACAAAGCTAAAATAAAAGCAGCTCATGACAAATAGATCTCAAGGAAACCCTTCAAACCAAATCAACGGATCTATCTTTATGATTCTCGATTGCATTTACACCCTGAAAAGTTAAGATCTCGATGGACTGGTCCATTTATGGTAAGGCACGTTTTTCTTAATGGTGCTGTCAAAATCAAGGACCTCACTGATGGAAAAACTTTTAAAGTGAATAGACAGCGACTGAAAAGCTATGTGAAAAAGGTAGACCACTCTATGTACCTAGACGAGATCCCTCTTGTGGATCCTCTCTATCATGCTTGATCAGGCTCAATCTATATGTACTATATTTTATATTTTGTCTATACTTTATCTTTTGACTTTTTATTTTACTTAATTTTCTTCTTTTTCTTTTTTCTTTAATGTGATTTTATTTCCCGATCAAGTGGCGGATACGGTACTCCATGACTATTAAAGTCGATTTCTCAGTTCTCTAAAAACTGTCCCTCAAACTGTGCATTCATTTCTTTTCTTTTTCACTTTCTTTCAAAATGGATCGCATTCTTACCAACCTTAAAAAATATTTTCCTTCATTGCCTCAAAATGCTCTACTTAAGATTTACAAAGCACGGTGTGAAAGACTAAGCCTATTGATGTTGAGTAATATCCCTGTGGATATTCGTTGGTTAATTGAAGCCAATGTTCGATTTTGTTTCTTTTATGCCTAGTTTTGGAAGAAGCTCTTATACCAAAAGGAGATGAGCAAAGAGGTTACAAGTCTGTCATAAATGTGCTTGATGGAATTTTAACCGAAGTTGTCATTCTTTAAGATTTGCATCTACAAATCGAGAAGACAAAATTTAGTTCATTAAGGATGGACTGAGTAAGAAGTCATTGGATGATATCCTATTGACTCTTAAGACGCATCCTTGTAGGCTTGTGCAATGTGAACTTCTCGATTTATGAAATAAATTCAAAAATGAACATCAACGATATAGTCTCAGGAATCTGACTCTAAAAGATCGTGTTTGCCAATTTATAGTAAAATTGGATGAGAAGCCTATCCCCGACCCATAGAGGGCGTTTTAACCGTTACTGGACGTAAAACCAGAGGAAGATGTGAGCCACAATCACAACTACCTGTAAATACATGTGTTTTAATTTTAAACTTTATTTTATGAATAGTAGGGCTACTCATATAGATGTCTTAAATTCAAATCCTTTGGTTAAATAATGCATGTAGGTCATTATCTTTAAATTTTTGTGTTTTATTTTTAAATCTCTTCTGACAAACTGTCGGGTTACCACAATCATTGTTATCATTTGGTACTCTATAAATACAGCACCTCATTTTCTTTATTTTTATATATTGAGATAAATGTGAATGTAGATATGGAGGAAACCTCAGTTCAATAATTCTGAAATATGTGTATTTTGTGGACATGTCCTGGGGAAATAAAGTATTTGTAAAAGCAACTAACAATCTAGAAAAAGCATTAGCTGCAAGAAAATGTCATTTAATTTATAGAGGTGGTGGCCTTGGGTTAATGGGGTGAGTGTCAACAGCTGCACATTTAGGAGGAAGTTAAGTTTTAGGTATTATTCCTACAGCTTTAGCCGTGGAAAACCTGAACGGAAAAATAATAGAGGAAGAATTACGAGTCTCATCCATGCATGAACGTATAGCTAGAATGATTTACAATGTAGACACTTTTATTACTTTACCAGATGATTTTGGTATCTTTGAAGAAATTTTTCAAATTGTCTCTTGGACCCAGCTGAATATCCATCGAAAACCCATAGGTTTGATGAATGTTAATAACTATTTTGATTGCTTACTTTGTTTTCTTGATCAAGCTGTGGAACAAAATTTTATTTCACATTTGATGCGATAGATCCTCGTTTCAGCCACCAATGCGGATGAATTGATTGACAAATTACAGGCAATTACCTACGAACTTGACCCAGCAGTAACTCGAATTGATTGGTCAATGAGCCTTAACAAGCGAAAATTGGATCTGACACTTCGTTTGTAAATTTTTCTTTGTTTTATTTATTTATTAGCATCATTATTTTAGTTTATATTTGCTTAAGTGTCTCTTAGGTTTGTTTCTTTCAAATAACTGGCGTTTCAGGTAATGTCTCATATACTTTATCTCTTTCTATTTAAACATTGAGGATAATGTTTCATTTGGTTTGGGGAGGATAGTAGACATAAGTTGCATTTTGCATTCAAAAAATATTTTGTGGTCCGACATTTGATTAAAATGGCAGAGTAAAGAGTTCATTCTTGAACTTTTGAGACTCTTTACTAGGTTAAATTAGAATGGCAGAGTAAATAGTTTTATTTCTAACTTTTGAAATGCATTTCAACTAACTTTTTGTTGTTTTGTTTTATGTTTCATGTATTGTTGTTTATTGCTTGTAGTCTTGGTAATTCTTTATAAAGGAATTTGCTTTTCTGCCTAGGTATGATTTCAAAATTATTTAGGTTGAGTCACTATTTCTATTTAGGTTACTAAAGAATGACTTCCAAAATATTTTTGAGCACAATGCTAAGCCTTGTGGTAAAACGGATGATTCAATTTATATAGCCAAGAGAATTCTCATATATCATTTAAGTATATATTTTTCTAATTCATATATCATTTGCGAGTAAGTGGAAAGGTTGAGAAAATGGCTTATGAACCTTCATTGATCCTTTGAATTGGTTAATTTTTGTTTAGATTGATATTATTTGAATTAAGGAATAAATGGTTGCATTTGTGTATAAAATATTTTTTGTAATGTTTCCTTGTATTCTTAAAAAAAAAAAAGTAAAATACCTAAAAAAAAGAAGAATTAATTCAGTTTAATAAAGTCTTTATTCAATTTTAGAAGGAAAATATCTTCTAAATCAGTTTTCTCACCAAGCTATATTTGTATTATTTTCACAAGACAATTGAAGTCCTAAAGCTGGTACATGTCAAGAATGATTATTTTCTAAGCGATTGATTTTTCTATCTTTGGATCAATGTTAGTTTATATGTCTGTCCTTAAAATTGACTTTTCCTTGAGTGCTTAACTGTTTTCTAACTCTATGAGAGAAATCCTAACCTTTTAAACAGTCATACACCTGTGAGGATATGGAGTTGAGGCTTTTACTTGGAGAAATTCTCAAGGCAATATCTGTTGTGGTTTGTGGTAAGATGGTTATGGCTTAGTTCACACACAAATTTTTTGGAAGTTATAATTGAAAAAACCAAAATAGCAACAGTGATCTTGAACTGACTTTTTGTTTGAAATGCTTAGGTAGTTTTGCATATTCTATTTACACTTAAATTGCTAGAGACTAGCAGTAAGCTGGTTGGGGGCTATGATGAACACATAAAAATGCATATTTGTTAAGAGACACAGTCACCATTTAATGTAACTAATTTTAGTATTTTTGTATTTTTAACTTAAAATAAAGTATTCTCCTTAAATTGTGATTAATGAATGTTATTTGTGCAGGATTGGGTAAAAGGAACGTAACTCTCAATGTAGATATCAAAATGAATAAATTCTTAAACTTAGAGTAACATGACTCAATCTTACATAAACTTGAAGAACAGTTGAAAAGCCAAATCCAACATTTTATAGGCCAAAATTGGGATATAACAGAATTGAATTGCAACTTTCACTCAGCTTGACCCAACTCACATATTTGGATCGTATCTCACAAAATAAGTACCCAATTGGTATAATTCTTGAAGATGGGAAATACTGACTTAATTATCAACAACTCTTATGTTGATAGTAAAGTCCAAATCAATCGTTATCATGGACCAAATTATATTGTAAATGAGTAAAAGGGTTATTGGCCGAACTCTGATGTATCTTTGGAATTTTACTCATATCTCATTGGATACTCATCCAATTTGCATGATCATGGTGCCTATGGAAATAAGAAACAAAATGCTACAACTTTTATGTCGGCCAAAAAGGCTATATCGGTCATTTACATTATCACAAATGTGCTGCAAGTGGGTGACTGAGTTGTTGGCCTAAATTATTGAAGATTGATGTCACACTTAACATATTTCCATTCATTGCCTATATAAGGACACTCTTAGGACATTTTCAATATTAGATAATTCTCTCTTATTTTTTTCTCATTAACATGCATTACAATCTAGGCTAGATTTCTTGGCAAGGCTAAGAGATGAACTTTTATGTGTAATAAATCTACTTCTATGCTTTGATTCGTTATCAAGAGCTACAAATGTTTGTAAGTTTGGTTGTACTTAAACTCTTATCTATTTTATTTTCTATAATCCAAAGGTTATAATTCTCATGTCTCATATATTTTTAGTCATGCTTTTCTTATGTAATTCTTATTGAATTATAATTGTTATTGGGTACATTGTTTTATATGTTAATCTTTTACTGTAATATTGTTAATTGGTATATTGTTGATCTTGGATAACATGTAAAGACAATAAATGTTAGATATTCAAGTTGATCTTTTACTGCAATATTGTCAAAATGATATATTTTCGATCTTAGATAACTTGTATAAATGAATATGATTTGTGCTAATGTTTACAAAGAGTTTAGTCACATCAAATACACTTGTTATCAAATGTGTTGTATTTTACATATCTTTCGATTGATTGTTTAGGATGTGAAAGTTTCAATTGTGTTATAAACATTGAATCAAAGTGTAGAGTAGATTTATAAAGCATAACTGTGATTCTCGAAGCCTTACTTAAATCATCATAAGATATTTTTCTCAATTCATAGACAATTATATCTCATCCACTTAAACCAAATAATTAATTTTATCATTTGCTACTGCTTTAATATTTTACTTCACCAACCTATTTTGCCAAAAACTTTCTCGTGGGATTGACACCTCAATCTATACTGCGATAGCCGCATTACATTTTGAGCGTAAACAAATGCTCTCTTAATTGTTCTCTCTATGTGATCTATGTTGTGATACCTATTCAAGCCAAAATAAGGCCATTTAAATAGCTCATATACGTCCTAAGTTAACCTTAACACGAATTGGAATCATATAGGGTGTTTTAACCAACTTATGAGTCTTTTTTATTTCGAAATAAGTTATATTAACACTAGGGTATTAATTTCTAAATGCTAGGGCATTGGTTGGTATGTGGACTTGTATTTATAATTTTTATACAACTTAGACTCTGCCTTTAATAAGATAAATCTTATAATGCGTTGGCGGAAGCGCTTACCACATACAAGTATTATAATGAAATAGTCAAAGCAAAAGAGAATTGAGAAGAGAAAGCAACATACAATTTTATGTGGGTCGATAATTACTTACATCCATGGCGGATCAAGATCTCACTTCTTTTATTGAATCAAAGAGAATCAATGAAAACTCACAAAGAACTCTCTTACAATGAACTCGCAAAGAACTCTTTCTCTTTCTAGAAGGGATTACAAAGTAATTGCTCTTTTAATTGTTCTTTATATGATTTATGTTGTGATACCTATTCAAGCCAAAATAAGGCCCTTTATATAGCCTACATACGTCCTACGTTAACCCTAATATGAATTAGAAACATATAGAGTGCTTTAACCAACTTAAGAGTCTTTTTATTTTGAAATAGGTTGCATTAACACTAGAGTATTAATTTTTAAATGTTGGGGCATGGCCTAGTATGTAGACTTGTATTCATTAATTTTTGTACAATTTAGACTCTACTTTTAATAAGATAAATGTTATAAGGGATAAGGAATTTTTGTCTTAGGAGTTTGGGCAAATACCCAAATTTGTCCAAATTGTTTCAAAATGGACAATTTTGTCAGTGTTCGTTAATGAAAATATGTTAGTTTTCACAGTGGAGGGGTAAAATTAAGACTCAACACAAAATTTATGTAGACTGACATAATGGGACACATGTCAATTCTTAATTGGAAAAATTAATTTTTTAATATTTCAAATTAATTTATATTAAAAAAATTAAAATTATAATATCTTAAAATATGGATTCAAAAATTAAAAAATATTTACAAAAATCATAAATTCATCGCCAAATGTCGATCATTTTCATCATCATTCATCATCATCATCCTCCATCAAAATAAATTGTTCTTCCTATATCTTCATCATCAAAATCGAAACCATCATCAAATACTAACTTTTATCATCAAATAGTAAAAGAATAAAAGACAGAAATAATAATAAAGCACACTTTCATGGTTTTGATGGGTTATTTAATACTTCTTCCATACCCACTTTCATCTCTTCAGCATGTAAGTGGATATTTGATGATGGTTTTGATTTAAGTTAAGTGAACACCATCCACTTCCATCTCTTCAGCTTTAAGTTAAGTGAACGTCATAAAAGCACGTAAAATAAAGTTATCAAACTTTTTTTTATTACAAATCTTTGATAGAAACAAATTTTACAACTCTTATCAGATTTTAGATAGTGGCTGGAGTGACTTTAAGAATTGATTTGGGAGTTGGGATTTTGGATTAGGATTTTTTTATTTGGACATTTGGGGAAGGTAAGACACGTGATTTGGGTAAAGGTTATTTATATAAAATAAATAATTATTGAATTATAAAATCAATTTTTAAACCTATTGTAGCATGCCACATATTATTTGTTTATTTATATAATTTATAAAATAAATTTTTAAGCTTATCGTGGCGTGTTTATATTTTCTTAAAGGTTTTATTTTTATTTATGTGTCACGTGTCCTCTCACTTAAATCATAATCTATAACTACCTTACTAACGAGGGGCAAAGATGTTATTGTGTTGCTAAATGTGATATTTTGTCAAAACTAACAAAAAGTGACTGATGGACTAGGATAAAATTATCCATTTTAAAATAATTGGGATAAAAGTAGTTATTAGCTCAAACTCCTGGGACAAAGATGTCATTCTCCCATCTTAAAATGTATTGGCAAAAGCACTTACTACACACAAATATAATAATGCATTAGTCGAAGCAAAAGAGAATTGAGAAGAGAGAGCAGAAGAAAGCAACCCATAATTTTATACAATTCGACAATTACTTACATCCATGGAAGATGAAGATCTCACTTCTTTTATTGAATCAATAAGAACTCACAAAGAAATCTCTTACAAAGAAATCACAAAGAACCCTTTCGTTCTCTAGAGGGAATTACAAAATAATTACTCTCTTAATTGTTCTCTCTATATGATTTACGTTGTGATACCTATTCAAGCCAAAATAAGACCCTTTATATAGCCTACATACATCTTAAGTTAACCCTAATATAAGTTGATATAGGGTGTCTTAACCAACTTAGGAGTCTTCTTATTTTTGGAACAAGTCGCATTAACATTAGGGCATTAATTTCTAAATATCGGGGTGTTGGTTGGATGCCATACTTGGCTTTAAGAGTCATGACATTCAACTCACTAGAATATATACCATGGTATTCCCACTTGGATGTTGCGATGTTCCCACTCGGGTGGTGATCTTGCCACTTACTGGAATTAGCATTGTAGCGTTCTACTTCTGACGCCACGATATTCTCTTGATTCCTTGTGTCTTCACTTTGAGTTTTTGATCTTTTACTTCACGTCCCTTCTTCATTGGCTCGACTCCAACTATTTTCCAAGATGATTTTTAATCATCTTCTCTTAAATCTCCTTCTTGATTTAAAATCATCCAAGAAGCTTTCAAGATCTTTCATCTCTGAATCATCGTCACCTCTTACATAGAAGTGACTCTGGTTAAGTACTTTATAAGACGAACTTAACCAAAGGTAGTAGCTTAGTTAACATGCCAACAGGATTTTTAGATAACTGAATCTTTGTTAGACTAATTTCGCTACTTTGAACTATCCTTCTGATGAAATAGAGCCTCACATTATTGTGTTTTGACCTCTCCTGAAATACTTGATACTTGCTTAGGTGTATGGCACCTTGGCTATCATAACACACTCCAATGTCAATGTTTTCAATAGCCATCACCTTAATGTAGATTCCTTTCAATGGCTTCTTAAGTAGCTTCACTCGAAGCTATATACTCTTCTTCTATGGTTGACAATGCCACTACGTTTTGTAGAACTGATCTATGATGAGATATTTCTATATCTTATAATTGAGTGCAAGTATACACTATCGTATGTAATTAATAAAGGGACAAAAGAGTCAGATGTCGAACCCATAGGGATAATGTCTTTTTTTTAACCAAGTACTAAAATTATATTTCTAGTATTTGTTCTGAAAAATAAAAATCTAAGAATGAATGTAGAAAATATAAAAGCAATGACACAATGTAAATAGAATTAAAAGATAGCAATATAGAGAAAACCTAGGGTTAATACTATCCCTTAATATGCTTTCTAGTGATTAATCCTCTAATATTTAACTCCTTTAATCTTTGTTATTCATCAAGACACTAATGTATTCACAAGCCTCTTCTAATGTCATGCAAGTCTACCTTAATTTACCAAATACCTATATTCCTATGGTACATGTAATAAATTAAGATTCATTAAGATTAAGTCTTATTGATAATATATGCCAATTAGGTATATTCATATCCTAATTTGAAACTTGCATATGCAACATTGAATGTTACTCTACAATTATGCATCAAATTACTAAGGTCTAAATATAATAATTCCTCTTTCGAGTTTATCAAAAATATTACCAATTCATTCACCATATATTGGCCAAATATATTGAAGCATTAAGAACAAGTAATTTGAATAACAAAGAACTAGGTTTATTAAATATTAAAAAGATATGACAATTAAGCACACATAATGAGTTCAAATATTAACCCTAGAAAGAAAATTTAGCTCATGGCTATAAGAGAACAACGGCAAAAATAATAAGAAATCATGATACAATCAATTGCAAAACAATATAGACATCGAATTTATCCTGATTGTGCTACCTAAGAAACTCTTGATGCCGAAGAACGCCTTGAATCTCTCTATGGCTTCTTTAATTAAACTCCTATTTCTCTCTAAGACTTGTGTTGTGTGTTCTTGATGTTCTTAGATTGCTCTTAGGTGCTCTTGGATGCTCTTCAAAGGCTGGGGATGAGTGGCCTTTTATAGGGATTAATATGAGCTTACAAATCTCAATTCTCATCGAATTAGGACTCACACTACCGCTGGGGCGCTAAGGGTAAAAGGCCTCACCACTAGAGCGATGAAGTGTTGATGCTAGAGCGTTGATCTGTCATTGGTGCGATGACAGTCTGGCATTGGGGCACTAGACTGTGACTTAAACATGTCGTCTTTTCTAATTTTCTTTTCTTGATCACGGTTCCAGCGCTGAAGCGAAAATCTTTGTGGTGCTGGAATGACAAGTCCATATTTTAAAAAGTTTGCATATTTTGAAAAATCCTTGAACAGATCGTCGTTCAAGTCCCTATAAATAACAAGAATGCACATAAATAGCAATTTATTCTCATAAAATAATAAAATATCATAATAAAAATATGAGAAAATATATTACAAATATGCATTTATCAATCTCCAACATACACACTACACCCCAAATACTGTCAATACATACCTAGTTAATAACCTCTTCTTATAAAGGTCACCTGCATAATCTGAGTCGATATATCCTTTTACCTTTTTACCCTTTCACCCTCATTTTTGTATAGCAAACCTTGCCCTGACGTTTCCTTGAGATATCTCAAAATTCACTTAACTACAAGCCAATGATCTTTTACAAGAATTGTCATGTACCTATGTTGGAGCTGGTGCTCACGTGCCATTCCAATATTGTATGAATATTAATTGTTAATATTTATACAATAAACATTTCGAATAAAGATTGTTAATATTATATTAACATGGTATAATGCTTATAACATTACAGACATTGTTTGATCTGAAAGAGTTCAGATCTGATCTAAAAGAGTTTAGATCAGAACTAATAGTTATCAAAGCTTAGAGTTATAAATGCTAAGACTTAGCACTGTTAATAGTTATCAGTTTATAAGAGTCAGCGAGGTCTAAAGAGTTAGAACCTTGTCTATAATGGGACAAAGACTTGAGAGTATACTTGTAATGATATAGTTGCAAAGAGTTGCAATAGGAGCTAAGAAATATCATTATGTAAGTATGTCTCAAATATAATGTTCCTGATCTATGATCACCAATGCGGGTCTATCGGTGAATTCACAATATATAGATTAGTGTATATTTATATCTGACTAGTTCAGATGGTTGTTCTTAGCTGACCATGAGCTTAGAGCTTGAATAGGCATGCGGGTATCCAGTCAGGACTGGATACTGAACAGACTCATGAGGACCCTAATAGATATCCTATGAAACCGTCAAAGGAAGGTCCTCTCGAGTTGAGTAGTAATTGTGGTCCTTTGACCTGAGCGCCATGGTGGTCTTGTGAGTGATCCATCATGCTTTGGTTCCACATATGTCAGATACCTTTCATGGTCTGACTGCTATGTGTCGCTGGATATGGTCCGATGCTCATGGAGTCCGGTGTGCGTAGATAAGGGATCCATCAGCTTACGTAGGTAAATTGTATATCCGATGCTCCGAGATTGTATTTCATAAATTCTTGTGGCCACAATCATAAACCCGAGAAAAGAGTTTCCCACAGGGTTAAACAATATAGCAAAAGTGTTTGCGTATATTGTTTATCGAGATACGAATCTGGAGATAAGTTTATGGATGAGCAAATGGGGATTTGACGGTGCTGATTTATATCCCTGTACATCCATGATATAAATGATGGAAGGATTATACGTATACGTTATGATCTCAACTTGTATGGTCTGACACGCTGATTTGTAATATTCGTAACGTGTGCGTGGGGCATCGATTATGGATTAATGGAATAGTTCCATTTGATAAATCGGGTGTGGACCTAGTGAGTCCCAATATGAAATGTACTCTTTGAGCACTTGGGCAGTGTACCGTATTGAATTGTTCAATACAGTATAATTCAGCAATTACTAAGGTTACGTTAACTAAAGTATATGGTTAAATGGTAGGACTCACTTTAGGTTAACTTGGTAACCTAGTAAGGATATAAAAGTAATTTCACTTTATGATTATATAATTGTTAAATAATTAAAATAAATATTTATTTATTTAATTGTTAAATAAATGATTTAACTTAACTAAGGTTAAAAGTTAACCAAATGGTTAAGTTAAGTTTACCTTACTTAAAGGTTAAGTAAAGGTTAACCTAACCATGATTAAGTTAGTTAACTATAGTTAAAGTAATTAAATATTTATTAACTTAAAGGTTAAGTTAAAATAATATAACTATAGTTAAATGTTAACTAAGGTTAGGTTAAGCCAAATGAAATTCAAATTAGTTTAAAATTTATGCATTAGTATATAAAGTGAAATGAAATTGAAAATAAAAAAAAAAGTTTTTTAGTTTTAGGTTTTGGAATTTAGGGAGCCATTTCAATTTGAGAAATTGAAATTGTTTGTTTTGTGTTTTAAGTGTTAGAACAACAAAACAAATTAGATAAATAGTTACTAAATGTAATAACTAAAAATAAGATTTGTTTTATTTATTCAAGAGTTGAATAAAAGGAAAAACAAATTTAATTAAGTTAAATAGTTTAACTTTAAATCATGTTTAAGAGTTAAACACATATGCTGGATTAAGATGCTGCCATTCTAGACAATCAAACCCACCCTTGTTGATTGCTAGGATTGATCAAAAATCCATTTCATAGTAGACTTCAAGCAAAATAAATCCAAAGGCTTCATGGGTGATATTTTCTCAATTTCGAATTTCAGTTTAATCAAATATGTATTTTCTGTGTTCATTGTATTTAATATTCCGCTGTGCACATGTATGTATGAGATATGTATATTGTTTGTATGATGAACACAACCCACATGCAAGCACCCTAGTTAATTTGTACAACATACCCAACAACCTACTCACAACGCTCAGCTTGAGCTATGCCTGGTCTTGTGTAAACCATAGGATACATGATACTCCCAACAGCACTAGTATATAGTACTTTATTCATCGGCAGTTTATCCTTTTTGGATTCTGGCAACTGTATTGCTGATAATTTGAAGTGTATAGCTAAATTAGTGGAGACAGGCTTTGTATTAGACATACCAAATCTTTCAAGTATCTTGAGTATATATCTCTGTTATGATAATAAGATAACATCTCTTCTTTCTCTCATAATTTTAATATGCAAAATTCTTTTTGTTGCTCCCAAATCCTTTATCTCAAACTTGCCACTCAACTGCATCCTTAACTTCTGTATTTCTTTCATATTCTTACATGCAATGAGCATATCATCTATATATAGAAGGAAATGCATACTCAACCTACTAATTGGGGTCTTAAAATACACAAACCTATCATACTTCCTCCTATTGAACCCACAAGTTATCATGAATTCATCGAATCTTATATACCATTGCCTAAGAGATTGCTTCAATCTATATAATGAATTTCTCAACAAATAAACATGATTCTCTATAACTGGTTCTTCAAACCCTTGTGTCTATAACATGCATATTTTTTCTTCTAGCTTTCTATGCAAAAAAAGTTATTTTTACATCCATCTACTCTAGATGTAAATTAAGATTCACACACATGGCTAACAAATTCCTAATAGATGTGTGCTTGACTAGTAGTAAGAATATATTATGAAAGTCTATCCCCTCACGCAGAATGAAACCTTATGTTATTAGCCTAGCTTTAAACCTTGTAGGCTCTACTCTCGGTATCCCTTCTTTAATCTTGTACACTCACTTGTACTCAACTAGTTTCTTACTCTGAAGTCTCTCTACCAAATCCCAAGTATTGTTCTTAAGGAAAGAACTAGTCTCGTCCTCTATGACCAGCTGTCATTTCTCACTATTCTTACTCTTCATAGTCTCTCTATATATTTTAGACTCATTAAACTCAATAATGAGATTAAAATTAAAGGCATAAGCAATTACGTCTAATTGAGCATACCTTATTAGAGGCTTCGTCATTCTCCTTAGCCTATCTATAGCTAGTTGATACTCTTTAAGTTCCATTTCAAAAGTTCTAGTCTAACTTTGGGTGGTCTTTGAGAAACTTACCAATGTCTTACATTTGACTTCAAGGGTTGATATATTAAAGTGTTGATCTGAAGGCATCTAGATCTTCTTTTAAATTCCACTTCAACTTCAATTATCTCTAATGTTGAAACTCTCTTTGACACGGGTTTTTCCTTCACTTCTTTTTTTAGGAACTTTCAATATAGTTATCTCAAAGAACGTCACATCTTTACTGATAATACTTCTGGGTGGCTTCATCTTATTACACCACACCTTGTATCATTTCACATCTTCTACATATCATATGAATATCCCCTTTAAGGCTCTAAGTTCCAACTTGTCTTGTTTCATATGAGCGAAAGCTAGACAACCAAAAATCCTTAAATGACTATACTTATGAGGGCTTCTAGACTATTTTTCTTATGGTGTCTTGAAGTCTATCGTTGAAGACGGACTTCTATTGATCAAGGAAGTTGTCGTCACTATAACCTCTCCCTAAAATGCTTTAGATACTATTATATTGGTCAACATGCATCAACCTCTCTTAAGCAAGTCCTATTCATCCTCTCTACTAGACCATTTTATTGTGGTGTTGATCTCATAGTTTATTACCTTGCAATCTCATACTTGGCACAAAAGCCATCAAACTCCTTATTGTAATACTTGAGACTATTGTCTGTCCTTAGTCTTTTAATCTTCTTGCCAATTTGATTCATAACAAAAGCCTTCTATGTTTTGAAAGTCTCAAAAACTTGCTCCTTACTCTTCAACACATATATCTACAACTAGGGGTGGGCATTTTTGGGTTCAGGTCGGGTTCGAGAATTCCCGAACCGGATCAAGAGGTCAAAACGTGGAGTTGGTGCAATTCAGTGGAGCTCCCAATGATGATCTCAACATACATATTGTGAATTTTTTGGAGATTTGCGATACATTCAAGTTCAATAGGGTTTCAGATGATGCCATCAGGTTGCGACTATTCCCTTTCTCATTGAGGAATAAGGCCAAAAGCTGGTTGATGTCATTACCGTCAGGATCTATATCAACGTAGGATGACCTAGCACAGAAGTTCTTAGCAAATTTTTTCCCACCAACGAAGACAGCTAAGATGAGGAATGACATCACCTCATTTGTGCAGATTGAAGGTGAGTCATTATATGAAGCATGGGAACAATTCAAGGACATATTGAGGAAGTATCCCCATCATGGAGTTCTGAGATGGTTATTAGTCCAGACGTTCTACAATGGGCTAGTGGGTCATTTAAGGATAATTATCGATACCGCTGTCGGAGGAGCTCTGATGAATAAGTCCACAGATGAAGCATATAAGTTATTAGAAGAGATGGCATCTAATAGCTATCAATGGCCTGCTAAAAGAGTCACACCAAGGAAGGTTGCTGGAGTTCATGAGATTGATGCATTTAATGCATTGGCTACGCAGATCAACATATTAACCAAGAGGTTTGATTTCATGAATGCTATCAAGACCCAGATTGCGACTTGTGACTTCTGTGGTGACAATCATTCGAATGGGCAATGCATGGAGTTAGCAAACTATGTGGGGAACCATAATAAACAGCAGAATAATCCATATTCAAATTATTATAATCCGAGGTTGAGAAATCATCCAAATTTTTCTTGGGGTGGCAACCAAGGCCAGCAACTTAAACTAAACCTACCCGGATTTCATCCCCCACGGGAAAAGAAAGCATCCTTAGAAGATATGTTTATGCAATACATGAAGTCGAATGATGCTATTCTACAAAACCATTCTATATCTTTGAAAAATCTAGAGACTCAAATGGGACAACTTGCTGCAGCACTAAATAATCGACCTTAAGGGACTTTACCAAGCAACACTAAAGCTAATCCAAGAGGAAGTGTAGAGCAATGCCAAGCCGTCAACTTACGAAGTGGTAAGATCTTACATAATGACACACTACCAACACCACTTCCAAAGATGAAGAAAAATGAGAGGGTTGATCAACAAGAAAATGTGCAACCATATAGACCACCTATTCCTTTTCCTCAAAGGTTACAGAGGTCAAAACAGGTGCTGAAACTGAAAAATTATAGCAAGAAAATCCTGAAAGTGTAGAAAAGAAATATGAACAGCATATAAGTACAAAAATTATACAGAAACAGCCCTGGCAGTCATTCACACCTCCTCCACCATTTCCATAGAGGCTGCAAAATAAGAGATTAGATAAGCAATTCTTTAAATTTCTTAATGTTTTTAAGAAATTACATATTAATCTCCCTTTTGTAGATGCGCTTGAACAAATGCCTAGTTACGTCAAGTTCATGAAGAACATCCTTACCAAGAAGACAAAACTGGAGGATTATGAGACAGTGGCATTGACAGAAGAGTGTAGCGCTATTCTTCAGAAAAAGCTACCTCCTAAGCTCAAAGATCCCGGAAGATTTACCATACCGTACTCCATTGGCAATCATGATCTTAGTAGAGCTCTATGCGATCTAGGAGCAAGCATTAATCTCATACCCTTTTTCATCTACAATGAGGTAGGTTTGAGAGAAGCAAAATCGGTCAATATCACACTTTAACTTGCTGATCGCTCTCTTGTCTACCCGAAGGAAATTATGAAGGACGTGCTAATAAAGGTGGATAAATTCATCTTCCCTACTGATTTCATTATTCTAGACATGGAAGAAGATAAAGAGATCCTATCATCCTTGGAAAACCCTTCTTAGTTACAGGATATACGATCATTGATATTAAAAAAGGGGAGATGACCATGAGGATATAAGATGACACTAAAACATTTAAAGTCTTCAAGGAAATTAAGTTGCCAGCTGAAGGTGAAGACTGTTGTAACATTGATGTGGTGCACCTAAACACTAAAGAACTCAAAGACATGGAGATATTAAACCTTCACATTAAAAAAAATGTGTTAAGGCATAGAATAAGAAGAAAGAAGAAGAAGAAGCAACAGTTCGATGAGAGGATAGAAAAAAATGCCACAAGAGAAACACTTCACCAGTCTAAGATTCAAGTCTTTTCGGATAAGCACAAGAAATAAGAACAAGTTGCTGCCCAAGGTCTAAGTGCAAGAATGTGGAAGCCAAACGAGCGAAAGCCCAGCAATCTTACATACAAAGATGCTTCTACTATTAACGATTATCCTCCATAAAGAGTAGAAAGAGCCCTATCAAGCCGATGACGTTAAATCAAGCGCTTATTGGGAGGCAACCCAAGTAAAATTTTATTTTTATTAGCTTATTTGCAGTTTTAGTTATGTTAGTTTATTTTCTTTGTAGGAATAAATCAGTAATTCAAGCATTCAATGAAGCAGCATGAGCAAGTGCAAGCGTTGGAAGCAAAGAGAACCGCATTCACATTTAACAGAATACAACGCTGCACCGCTTCAACTTAAATTACCAGAGGAGTTTCTCTTACTTTTAAATTTATTTTTAGACATTGAGGACGATATCTAATTTAAGTTTGGGGGTGGGAAACACACTTTCTTGTGTTTATTTTGCTACTTATATTGGTTGATTGTCTTGTGAAGTAAATTTTGTTTTTAGGTTGTTAAGTTTTGGTTGAGAGGATGATCATTAATCTATGATAAGAATAAAAATATTTGCTGAGTTTATTTTCACAAGTTTTTAGAAAATTATAGATGCTTGAGCTAACTCATATATCATGATTCTTGGATTGAGTTCAAACTTATTTTTGATCATTTATTCTTGAGCACATTGAAAAAAGCATGTATTAGTTGAATTTTTCGCATAGAGTTATTCATGCTTAAGTAGTACACCACAGTCTCGAAGACCAACACTCTAGAACTTGCTTGATTACTACTCGAGGCAAAATCCTAGAATTCACATGCTTAGGGAAATGACATTATGCCATCTTTAGACCGTTTGAGTCTTTTTGAGCCTACCTTATATGTATATTTATCCCTAGTCGCCCCATTTAAGCCTAATTAACCTTTTTTTCTATTTAACCATACTACAAGCCTAAAGACTTTGAGTTTACTTATTCTAAAATCTACCATTAGCACCATAAATCTTGAGTTTACTTAAAAATATTCTTAAAATAAAAAAGGTTATGGATGTACGAAAGAAGGGTACTACAATGAAAAGTAATAAGTCTTGAAGGTGCATATCAATGTGAGTATGGAGGTACAAAAAAAATTGTTTAAATGCATAATGCCCCCAGCTTAAGAAAAATAAGAAATTCCTTACAAAAATGTGATTACAAGAAAAATATAAATAACATAAGTTTGGGGGAGGAGATGAAGAATCAAGGAGAAGAAGGAATCAAGAGGTTTTTTAGTAAAGTCTAAGTGTTAATGGTGTGATTTTCACTTTATATATATCTTTATAACCCACCTTTACCTTAGCCTTACATTACAAGCTAATAAAGTCCTAAATAGATCCCTAGACATGTGTATTTCTACATTAGTGGATAGTAGTATGAAAAGCAAGCTTATGGTAGTGTTACAATTGAAACTATGCTGAGATATCATCTTTATGTACTTTCTTAAGTATTGAGTAAATCTATGTTCTATTTAGCTAATTACTTGCTTATTATACACACACACAAGTGATCATTTACAAGGGAGAATGAAGTACTTGATCAATAGTATGAGGATTATTGAAAGTTGTTTATTGATTTCTAAAAAGCCTTGTGCTATTTTTCGTAGCTTTTGAAACAACGATATTGATCATCTAATCAACCTGACCTTGTTTTTAGTTTTTAATTTTTATTTTTTGAGTCATGAATAAATTTTGAATGTTTTTCTTCATTTTGCTCGAGGACGAGCAAAGTCTTAAGTTTGAGGGTATTTGATAGGGGCATAAAAGCACTAGTAGGATTTATACCTAACTTTTATATTTTGCTCCAAATCATAAGTATTTGACTATTTAATTTTATTTTCTGATCATAAAAAGATTCACACCGAAAAATGTGATGCATAGGAACGAACGGGAGGCCAATCGGACGTCAAACAAAAAAAGTTACGCTCAAAATACGAAAGTAGCGCAGCAGTAGATGGCTGGGCGCCGTGGCGCCCAGAACAGCGAGTTAGAACCGTGGCGCTCATCACCTAGCGCTGCGGCACTCGTCGACATCTTGACAGACCTGTACTCGTGCCCAACACCGCGGCGCTGAGCCCCCAGCATCGCAGCACCCGTGCGGATGTTTAAATACCCTTCTCAACTCGCCTATTCGGGGTAGATTCGAAGCTCATCGCGCCTAGGGTTTCTCTTAGCAACAAAAACACTATTTTGAGGCAAAAATAGGGAGATTTAGCAAAGAGAAAAATGCAAGCAACGAATATACAATCAAACCAAAAGATCAAGGTGAATTGTATTGAAGATTGAAGAATCAACTTTTGGGCAATCAAGACAAGAGAAAGAAGAACAACTTAAAGTATCACTTATATTATTTTCTTTCTTAGTTTTAAGAGATGATTTTGATCATTATATTTTTATACTTTTGCTTTGATAATCTTATTTTGAATATGAGCTAAATTATTTTGATCTAGGGTTAGACGCTATTGAACCTAGTATGTAATTGATTCTTTTAAACTCTTAGTTATGAACTTTTATCCCTTAATTGATTCAATCTATCTATGCTTAATGCTTTCATTATACTTGATCACTATTTTGATTGTTTAGAAACCATGATAACTTTGACGAAAGGAATCATGTGTTTAGCCTAGGGTAGATTGATACATGATCATAGGGTAATATCTATGAATTCCATCTAGGATAGACATATACCTAAGTGGCATGTATGGTTTGATTAGACTTAATCTTAATGAGTTGCATCTTATTCGGATTACCATAGACATATAGGTAATTATTATGGTGTGATATTATCATTCGACTGTCGATAAAAGCTTATGATGAAATCAGTGTCTAGCCAATCAATTGATAAAAATAGAATAACTAAGGGGCTAAAGGGTTCAATGAACTACTAAGGGATACGTCGATACCTTAGATTACCTATCAATTTAGTGAATTCTATCTTTAAGTATTTGCAATATTTTAATTAGGTTCAATTCGATAGCAATAATTTAGTTAGTTAAACTCCATCCTTGAAGCTAGTCTGGATAAAGGTAAAGTAGAGTAATTTTAGTATTCGATTAAAGAAAATAGAAGCAATAGTCTCTGTGGGATCGATAATCTAGACTTAGTCCTATATTACTTGATACAAAAAGCGTGCACTTGCGCTAGGTCATAAAATTAACAATCACCTATCACCTCTTATCACAACCATAAAACTCTTCAACACCTTCAAAATCTCCCTCTCAGCTCTAATGGAACACCAATTCTGGCCTAAATACCTAGGAAAATCAAGTTCCTTTAAGGTTAGGAACATACTTAACTTCTAGCAACTCTCTTACTTTTTCATCATGTAGCCTAAGTCTAATACTACCAATTCCCAATACTTAACAAGCAATATCATTCCTCATCAACACCTTACCACCGTTAATGAACTAAAAATTAGTAAATAGTGACTTATTCAGGCATATGTAAAATGTACAACCGGAATTCAAATTTCATTTACCAGAACTCTCATCATAAGAAGAGATAAGAGTCTTTGTGCTATCATAGCTATCCTCATAAGCTATCGTTAGGGTCGATGTTTACGTGTCATTCCTGAATATACATATACTTGTGTATTTATACAATTGTACATTCCCATTAAATTGCTAATACCAATTTATATAGTACTATGCAATGTAACATTATAGACATTATAAATCTGAAGGACTTCAAATCAGATCTAAATGAATTTAGATAAGGGCTCATAGTTAACCACGCTGAAAGATATTAATGCTAAATGTTAGCACAACTAAAGGTTAGCTGGTTATAATACTCAGCAAATCCAAGAGTTGCAGTCTTGTCTGTAATAGGACATAGAACTGGGAATATACTAGTAACAGCATAGTTGCAAGAGTTGTAATCGGGTGCTAGAAAATGCAAGTTGCACGAGTATATTCTCGAATAATTGTCCTTAATCTATTTCTGCCAATGCGGGTCTGTCGGTATCTATAGATCAGCATATGTCATACCTATAGGGTATAAATGATTGTTCCTAGCCAACTGTGAGCTTGGAGCTCGTATTAACATATGGGTATCCAGTTAGGATTGGATATGGGATAGACTCACGAGATCTTTCGATAGATAATCTATATAAGCCGTCAATGAAGGATCCTCTCGAGTTGAGTAGTATACGTGGTCCTTTGACCTGAATGCCATGGTGGGCTTGTAAGTGATCCACCATACTTTGGTTCCACGCATGTCACAGACCTTTCATGGTGTGACTACTGGTGTCACTGGGTATGGTCCGATGCTTATGGAGTCCAGTGTGTACAGATATAGGATCCGTCAGCTCGTATAGGGAGTTCAATATCCAGATACTTCAAGATTGTATCTCGAAAAGTCTTGTGGCCACAATCATTAATCCCGAGAAAGAGTTCCGTCAAGGTAGAATAATATGACAAAAGCGTTTGCACATATTGTTCAATGAGTGAGCGAGTCTGGAGATAAGACATGGATGAGCAAAAGGGGATTTGGCAATGATAATCTATATCCCCGCACATCCAACGAAAGGACTATACATATGCGTTGTAACCTCAGCTTGCATGGTTCAACGTGCTGATTTGTATATCTGTGACATGTGTGTGGGCCATTGCTCACGGACTTATAGAATAGTTCCATTTGACGAATCAGGCATAGGACCTAGGGAGTCCCGTGATAAAGAGTGTACTTGTTGTGCACTGAGGCAGCGTGCCGAATTAAAATCTTTAATCTAGCAATATTCAACAATACCACGGGAATGCGTGTGTCTATATTTAAGTGTTAAATATAACAATTAGTCAATAATTGTTATTTACTAATTATATAATGACACGTAGCGCATTGTGGACCCTCGGTTGAGTTTATCCAAGTGCGAGTTTGGTAAGACCCACTAGGGGATAAACTTGATAACTATTTATGAGGGGTAAAATAGTCATATCACACTTTAATTATTTAATTATTAAATAATCAAAATATCTCTCATATTATATTATAAAATATATTTTTATATTATATTATTTTATTATATAATATATTTGTATATTATATTATTATATTATATTATATAATATTTTATTATATATAATAATATATTTATTTGGGTGCCAAATAGTTGGCACCCATTATGAATATTTTATTATTATTATATATTTTTTATATTATATAATATAATATATTAATATTTTATTATATATATAAATATAAAGAAGGAGAGAGAGAGAGATAAGAATGAGTTTGTGTTTTTGGTCAAATTTGGCCGAGAGAAGCAAAGAAGAGAAATGGAGAAGAAGAATAAAGAAAAGAAAAAAAAAGAAAAAAATAAAATTGTTTCATTTTTTTTTATTCTTTTAATTTAAGCAATGATGAATTGCTTTAAATTCTCCAATTCTTATCATTTTGGAGAAAATGATAAAAACACACACTGGCCATTTTGGGGTTTAAGAGTTAAATCCAGTGCTGCGTATAAGGTTGCTATTCTAGCTCACCAAGGTCACCGTGTTTGTGACTAGAACTGTCTGCGAGTTGGTCTCTATGCGGACTCCGAAAAAAATGTGTATAACGTTATACGTTGAGGTGAGTTCTCTATACTACTAATATATTAATGTGATTAATATATTTTATTTATTGTGTTTATTATAATTTACATGCTTCCGCCGCGTAGAATATGTATAAGATACCTATGTTAGGCAATAGACACAATTGCACATGCATACACCCACAGGTATTAGATCCTCGACAACAGCTATCACATCATCTCTTTCATTCTTCTTGTCCTTCATCTTTGATTTCTTCTACGGACAATCCTTTATGAAGTACCCTTTTTTTTTGTAGTAATAGCACTTCCTAGGTTTGCCTCTAGACTTCGATCTCAAGTCTATTTTTGACTTTTCTTCTATTTACTTAGGCTTTCCTTTTGCAGATAACCCTTCTGTATTGGCCTCTATATTCTTTCTCAATTGCTTAATGTTTAATGATGATTTTACATCTTTCATGGTTAAACTCTCACTGTCGTAGAGTAACATATCAATAAAGTGCTCATAACTTGAGGGTAGAGAACTCAACAGGATGATGCCCTTATCTTCATCCTCAATCTTTATATTAATTGTTTCTAAATCGATGATAATCTTATTGAAGACTTCTATATGATCTTTAATCAATGCCCCCTCTAACATGAAAAATTGATAAAGTTTCTTCTTTAAATGCAAATGATTCGTCGACAATTTCATCATATAAAGATCATCTAACTTCTTCCAAAGTCTAATAATTGTCTTCTTACTAGAGACTTCTCTTAAAACTTCATCGCTCAAGGACAGAACAATTGTACTATAAGTCTTAACTTGAATGTATTTTCTCTCTACTTCAGATTTAGATGACTCTTGATTCTTATCTTCAGTAAATGGAGCTGCAGTCTCCTCTAAAGCCAAGCTTAATCCTTGGCTCACCAATAACGCTCACTTTATCCTTCCACAGATTAAAGTCATTTCACTATTGAATTTCTCTACTTCATATTTGGATGCTATCATAATTGCTAAGTATTGCTCTAATACCAGTTTGTTGGCAAAAGCACTTACCACACATAAGTAAAATAATACAGTAATCAAAACAAAAGGGAATTGAGAAGAGAAAGCAGAAGAAAGAGACACAAAAAATTTATATGGTTCGATAATTGCCTGCGTTCACAGTGAATCAAGATCTCGCTTCTTTTATTGAATCAAAGAGAATAAATGAGAACTTACAAAGAACTCTCTTATAAAGAACTCATAAAAAACTCTTTTTTTTCTCTCTATAAAAGATTACAAAATAATTGCTCTCTCAATTATTCTATCTATGTGATCTATGTTGTGATACCTATTTAAGTCAAAATAAGGCCCTTTATATAGTCTATATACGTCCTAAGTTAACCCTAATACGAGTTGGAATCTTAAAGGGTGTTTTAACTAACTTAGTAGTATTTTTATTTTCAGAACAGGTCGCATTAACGTTGGGCATTGGCTGGAAGCCGCGACATTACTTCTAAATGCCACTACGTTCAGCTCACTGGAATTGATGCTGCAGCGTTCCCACTCTACTAGTGATCATGCCATTCACTAGAATTGGCACCGCGGTGTTTTCTTGATTCTTTGTGTCTCCACTTCGAGTCTCTACTCTTTTACTTCACGTTCCTTTTTTATTGGGTCGACTCTAAACTTTTTTAAGATAATTTTTAATCATCTTCTTACATAATGAAACTACTAGTATATGAATCTCCTAAATTAATTTAAATAAGATAATTTAAATTTTTCTTAAATAATAAATTAGGTTTAATCTAATAAAAAGATTATATAATTCATAAGAATTATTAACATTTAATTTAAGAGATAGAGTGAAAAATTCTGAACTGTGCTATAAATAAAAGTATTACATAAGTGGGATTTTGAAAATTATCTAATTAAAAAATATCAGAATTAAAAAATAATAATTTTTTTAAAAAAAAAACCCTAAACCTCTTTTGATTCACTTGCTTGTATTAGTAATTTAAAGAAAAAAAATCTTAACTTAAAAAGGTAATTAGTCGAAGAAATCATACTTCAGTCTTGAATTTGGAACACTAAAGAGCTTGACTAGCTTTCTGGACGTTTATATAAAAAGCAATTTTTAATAGCTTTTACTTCATATTACCAGCTGAATTGATCATATTCAAATTGCAGAATTTGCTATTCCATTTTCAATTGATTTTGTTAAGCAAAATCCCAAGTCATTACAGGAAAGGAAACGTAGGTGCTAATCTATAAAAATTAAACGAAATAAGAGAATAGTACATCTTTTAAATAAAATTATTTATTTTAAAAAAAAAGTTTTAATAGGATGAAAAACTTTATTCATAAAACACCAGAGCCTTTATTCTTAAATTTTACTAAAATTTAAAAGATCGAGAGTTTACAACGCATTCACAATTATCCGAACTACACCTGGAGAGCTAAATAAGTTATCTTTAGTTATTTTACTCAATACAATAAATAGTGTAAGAGACTATGCGAACGAAAACTAATTAAGTAAATCTATATTTGTACTACGAAACTAAATATGATTCAAACAAATACCAAAATTCGGCCTCTTTATTAAAAAGAAAATAGGTTTTAAAGTGTATTTTTATAATAATAAAATAAATTTGATTAAATATGAGACCGTTTATTATTATTAAATATATTAATTTACATTACCACGCTCTAATAATGTCCTTGAAACATTATGTTTTTCAGTTGCAAAGATTGATTGAAATATTTAAAAGAAAATTGAAAACTAACAAATAATTTAACAAAACTTCAAAAATTAAATTGACAAATCTTCTTTTAATATTTCAATAACTTTCAATAAAATAAATATACAAAAAAAAAACACGTATAATTCATGTTTGAGAACTATCATACTATAAAGGAAAATGTGAGTTGAAGAGTAGAGATTATAAAATAAAATAAAAAAACTATGTTTATTAATTTTCTGCAATATTTGAATAACCTATTTTGTTTGAAAACTGACAATATCACATATTAGATGAGTTTCAAGATCAATGCAACTAAGAAACTGTTTAAAATGAAAATGAATAAATCTCACGTAATATATTATTTGCTTTGAAAATAATAAACATATTTAGGCGAAATTTCAATTTTTTCTGCTTGTAACATGTGAGCATAACATTATGCAAAAGATATGCTTTTGAGAATTGTTTTTTTTTTTTTATATACAACAATTATTGTAATTATTTTGGATATTGTTAACCTTTTCATTACTAAGAAAAAATGGTTTGGATGAAGTCATTTTTGGTCAGTTCGAAAATTTTTAATTAATTTGAAATTAAATTGATTAAAAATTAAATCAATCGATTTTAAAAAATTAAAATTTACTAAAAATTAAACCGATCAATTTAAAAAATTAGAACTTATTAATTTTAAAAGAAGAAATCATATCAAACTAAAGCAAATTTAATTTTTATTTTTAATTTTGAACAAAATTAAACTAATCTAATGAATAAAATTAACCAAAAATCAAACTGATTTGGTTTGATTTAAAAAACAAAAACCGATTTAATCAATTTGGGTCTAATTTGCCCACCCTAAAAGAAAATCACCTATGCCACTATTGTGTGAAGAGTTTTAAAAGATAAAGAAAAAGGGGTCATTTTTATATTCTATGAATTAGCAACTCTTAAAATTCAACATATTTATTAGTTTGAATTGCCACCATTGGTGTTATTTCTGAATATTTATAATAATTAATTAGTTAAATATTTATAATAATTTAACCTCTATTTATCTCTGAATATCGTCTTTCACATAAGATTGCTGTTATTTCTATTTATTTGTTTTTAAGGAAAATTTAAAAAAAAAATATCCTAAAACACATTCTTTTTTTCTTGTTTTTAATAAGGAATCTTCAATTTATTTGATAAACTCTGAACGCCTCCTATAACTATTTAATGGATACATATTTAAATACAAATAATTTAATGAGTTATGTAACTCATTATTGAAGAGCTTCTTAACACATGTCAAAATTCTATAGCACATTATAATTGCAAAAGTTGTAGATTAATTAGACAATATTACGTGATAATGTTACTTATCATGTGATGACCTGCGTAGTTTATTAGTTTATTTCTCTTTATCTTATTACTTTTTTTTAAATTAATAGATAAATTACATTTTATTAATTTGAAAAAGAACACTCTTATTATTTTGCACACAATCATTTATTGTTTGTATTTGAAATTATACGGTATAAAATAAATAAATTTGTTAATAAAATCTTATATGAGTATGTTGACAGAAATGCTTCACCAAGTATGATATTACAGTAAAAATAAAATTATAAAAAGAACACACAAAAGATTTACGTAGTTCAATAATTATTTATATTCACGGTGGATCAAGATCCATACTTCTTTTAAATCAATGCGAACTCATAAATAGTACTCTTATAAGAATCACAAAGAATTTTCTCTCCTTAAGGATTTAAATATCTCAATATTCTCTAATGATGTTAGTGTTTTTTAAGCCAAAAGCTCTTAGGGTGTTTGAAATAACTTAAGAGGTTTTAAAAATAGGATAGGTTGTGCTAACGCCATAGCATTGGCTTTTTTTAACGTTGTGGTTATGTAACACTAGAAATGATGATGGGGCATTGGCTTTTGGACGCTGCAGCATTCCACATTCTGGAATTGATGTCGCAACAGTGGCTTTTTAATATCACGGCGTTCTCCCTTTGCCTTGTGTTTCCTCACTCTTTACATTTCTACACCTTTACTATATGTCTCCTTTTTATTGGCTTGACTTCAAATTATTTTCTTCATGATTTTTAATCTTTATTTTCAAAAATCATCTCCTTGAATCAAAATCATCTAAGAAGCTTTTACATATCCTTTATCTCTGTGTCACATTTCATCTCACATAGTGGTGACTCTGATTAAGTTCTTACATAAGACGAACTTACCGAGGGTAGTGGTTTAGTCAACATATCTGCAGAATTTTCAGATGATAGAATCTTTGTTAGACCGATCTTACCACTTTGTATAATATCTCTAATAAAATAAAGTTGTACATCAATGTGTTTTGACCTCTCATGAAACACTTAATGCTTACTTAGATATATGACATTTTGACTATTACAATACAAATCGGTATTAACGTCTTCAAAGTCATCATCTTTGTACAAATCCCTTTTAACCACACGAACTCCTTAATAGCTTCACCCATAGCTATATACTCTACTTTCATGGTTGATAGTACCCCCATGTGTTGTAGAACCAACTTCCAACACACATTAAATTTAAACACTGTGAATACATACCCAATTAACAATCTTCTTTTGTCAAGGTCATCTATATAATCTAAGTCCAAATATCCTTTTACCTTTTCATTATATCTCTCAACCCTTTTATATATTAAATCTTGCTTCAACGTTCTCTTTAAATATCTCAATATCCACTTAACTGTGAGTCAATGTTCGTTTTCAGGATTTACCATGTACCTATTTATAATGCTCACAGGTTGAGCTATGCTCGATATTGAGCAAACCATCGCATACTGATAAGGATAAATTTGTCATATATTTTTTCATGTTCTTATTTTGATATTTATTATTTTATGAGAATAAATGGCTATTTATGTACATTATTATTATTTATAGGGACTTGGATGAAATTTAAAGAAAGGATGCAAAAAGAACGAAAACAGGGACTAAAATGCAAAATTTTTAAAGTATGTGTTCACCGCCCCAGCTCTGGAACAGTGACCAAAATAAGAAAAATGACATGTTTAAGTCGCATCTGGCGCCCCAGCGCCGAACAGTCACTGCTCCAGCGACGGGCCAGAGCCCCAGCGATAACATCCCACAGCTCCAGCGGTGAAGCCTATTTCACGCGTCGCCCCAGCAACAACTTCATAGTGCCCCAGCGGTAGCGCGAGTCCTAATCCGACGAGAATTAAGAATCAACCAAGAGAAGCTAGAGCACCTTAGAACAATTCAAGAATCCAGAGCACAAGGCTTAAAGAGCAATTGAAGATTACTTGGAGCAACCTTAAAGAGAGATTCAAGGCGTTCTTCAGCATCAAGAGATCTTAGGCAGTGCAGTTAAAAGTAATTCGACATCTATATCGGTTTACTATTAATTGTATCATGATTTATTGTTATTTTTACTGCTGTTCTCTTTTAGCCATAAGCTAAATTTATTTTCTAGGGTTAATATTTGAACTCAATATGTGTGCTTAATTGCCATATCTTTCGAATATTTAATAAACTTAATTCTTTGATATTTAAATTACTTGATCTTAATGCTTCAATATATCTGGCCAATATATGGTGAATGAGTTGGTAATATTATTGATAAACTCGGAAGAGGAATCATAATATTTAGACCTAGGTAATTTGATGCATGATTGTAGAGTAACATTCAATGTTGCATATGCAAGTTTTAATTTAAGATAGGAATATACCTAATTGGCATGTATGATCAATAAGACCTAATCTTAATGAATCTTAATTTATTACAAATACCATAGGAATATAGGTATTTGGTAAATTAAGGTATACTTGCATGACCTTGGAAGAGGCTTGTGAATACATTAGTGTCTTGATCAATAATAAAGATTAAGGGAGTTAAATATTAGAAGATTAATCATTAGAAATCATATTGAGGGATAGTATTAATTCTAGGTTTTATCTATATTGCTATCACCTAAATCTCTTTGCATTGTGTTTTTGTTTTTATATTTTCTACATTCATTCTTAGATTTTTATTTATCTGAATAATTATTAGAAAGATATCATTTTAGTAATTGGTTAAAAGAAGAAATTATCCCTGTGGGTTTGACATCCGACTATTTAGTCTCTTTATTACTTGCATACGATAGTGTATACTTGCACTTAATTTTATGATATAGAAATATCGCATCACATACATGATACTCCCAATAGTGTTGGCATATGGTTTTTTATGCATCTGTAGTTTTTCTTCTTCAATTTTCAACGACTATACTACTAAAAATTTAAAATGTATGACCAAAAGAGTAAAGACAGCTTTAGTATTGGACATACCAAATCTTTTAAGTATCTTGAGTATGTATCTCTACTAGGATAAGAAAATGATATCTAATCTTTCTCTCATGATATCCATATCCAAGATTCTCTTGGTTGTGCCTAAATTCTGTCTCAAACTCGCCACTCAACTGCTTTTTTAACTTTTGTATTCTTTCATATTTTACATACGAGAAGCATATCATCCACATACAAAAATAAGTACATTTATAACCCTCTACTTAAGGTTTTAAAGTATACACACATATTAAACTTACTCTTATTGAACCCACAAGTCATCACGAAGTCATCAAAATCTTTTATACCATTATATTAGAGATTGTTTTAACCCATATAATGACTTTTTCAACAAACAAGCATGATCTTCTATGTCGAGTTTTTCAAACTCTTGTGGTTGTAACATGTATATCTTTTCCTTAAGCTCTCTATGGAGAAAAATGGTCTTTACATTCATTTGCTTTAGATGTAAATTAAAGTTCACACACATGGTTAACAAAATTCTAATTGATGTATGCTTTATTATAAGTGAGAATATTTCGTGAAAATCAACCCCTTCACGCTAAGTGAAACCTTGTACTACTAATCTAGCCTTAAATTTTATAGACTTTATCCCTGATATCCCTCTTTAATCTTGTACACCTACTTGCACATAGCCAATCCCTTATTTTGAGGTCTCTCCACCAAATCCCTAGTATTGTTCTTTAGGAAATGATTAATCTCATCCTCCGTGGCTTACTACCACATTTTACTATTCTCACTCTTCACAGCCTCTTTACATGTCTTAGACTCATCATACTCAATAATGAAAGCAAAATTGAAGGCATGAGCAATTAAATCTGCTTGAGTACACCTTATTGGTGGCTTTGTCATTCTTTTTAGCCTATCTTTGGCTAATTACTACTCTTCGAGTTCTATCTTAAGAGTCCTAGTTTATTTTAGGTGGACTTTGAGGAACTCACAGGTGTCATTTGTACATCTTCAAAGAATGACTTGTTAAAGTGTTAATCTAGAGGCATCTCAAATCTACTCTTAAGTTTCACTTTAATCTCAACTATTTTTAGTGCTGAAACTCTCTTATGCACAGGCTCTTTCTTTACTTCTTCTTGTTTGATTTTTAGCATTGTCGTCTTATCGAACATCACATCTCTACTAATAATACTTCTCAGTGGCTTCAATTTTTTGTACTATACCTTATATCTGTCACACTTTTTAGATACCCTATAAATATCCCTTTCAAGGCTCTAGGTTCTAACTTGCCTTGATTCACATATACAAATGTTGAGCAACCAAAAATCTTAAGTGATCATACTTTGAAGGGATGTCAGACCACTTCTCTTCTAGTGTCTTAAAGTTTATCACTAAGGAATGACTTATATTGATCAAGTAGGTGACTATAACTTCACCTCAAAATGCTTTAGACACTCCATCATTAATCATCATGCATCTCACTCTCTCAAGTAAGTTCTATTCATCCTTTTTACAAGACTATTCTGTTATAGTGTTGATCTTATAGTTTTTTGCCTTGCGATCCCATGTTTGACACAAAATCTATCAAACTCCTTGTTGTAATACTTGAGACGATTGTTCATCCTTAGTCTCTTGATCTTCTTGCCAATTTAATTTTCAATAAAAGCTTTTCATGTTTTGAAAGCCTCAAATACTTGCTCTTTACTTTTCAACACATACACCATAACTTCTTAGAATAGTCATCTGGAAATGTAAAAACTATTTCACTCCACTATGTGGGACTATTTATATAGCCCCTGAATATCTGAGTGTATATAATTTAGAGTCCACTTAGTCTTGTGTATCTAGTATTAAACCTAACATTATATACTTTGTCAAGTACACAATGTTCACAAAACTCCAATAGATGGAACTTATCCTCACTAAACATCCTCTGATCATACAACTTCTTTAGGTATCTTTCATCGATGTGAGCTAACCTTAAATGCCATAACTTGGTTTGCATATTTTTATCATCTATAGAGATTGATGTAGAACTACTCACTGTCTCTCTACGTAGCACATATATACCATTGTGCCTGTCATATATCATAACTACTATAGAACTCTTTAATTCTTAAATAAGAAGAAAAAGATGAATCAGCTCATTTTATTGCCCTCTTTGAGTTAGATACTAAAAAGAGAGATAGAAAATCTAGAAAACCCAACTTCCACCCTTATAAAAAAGTAAGAATTTTTTATAAAAACAAAATGGAAGTAAAAAGCAAAATAATGAAAATGCCAAGAACACATTCCTAAAAGGCTATCACTACAACAAGAAAGTTCATAAGTGAGTTGTTTACTTTAAGTTTAAGAATTGGTTAAAAAATAAGAAGAATGAACAAAGCATGTTATTTGCCCATGTCTATTTTGAATCCAATTTAGTTGATGTTCCTTTAGATTCATGATGGCTTAACAGTAGTGCTATTGTTCATGTTACAACTACTTTACAGGGGATAAGAAATCTAAGGAAGCCAAGGGAGAAAGAGTTAAAACTTTCTCATCTCTGATTAACACCCATTTTGGTCTAACATACATAGAGAAATTAAGTTTTTCTTAAAGTCAGGAACATATTTAACTTCTAGCAACTTTTGAACCTTCTTATCATGCAACTTAAACCTAATACTACAAATTCCCAATACTTGACAAGTCATGTCATTCCCCATTAATATTTTTCATCCATTAATAGGCTGAAATTAATAAATAAGGACTTATTTGGACATATATGAAATGTACAACCAGAATTTAGTATCCATTCACCAGATCTTTCCCATAAAAAATGATAAGGCTTTCTGCACTATCATAGATATCCTTATAAGCTATTGTAACGTCACCTTCCTTTTTCTTATCCTTCATCTTGGCTTTTTTCTCTAGACAATCCTTTATAAAATGCCTTTCATTTTTGCAATAATAACACTTCTTAAGTTTACCCCTTAACTTTAATATTGAGCCTTTATTAAACTTTCATTCCATTTGTTCAGATCTTCCTCTTACAGCTAATCCATCTATATTGTTGGCCTTTACTTCCTTCCTTAATTGCTTAAAGTTTAATGACGGTTTTAACATCCGTCATTGTCAAACTCTCTTTGACGTAGAGTAGCGTATCAACAAAGTGTTCATAATTCTGGTGTAAAAAACTCAAAAGGATGATCGTTTTGTCTTCATCATCAATCTTCATATTAGTTGTTTCCAAATCAATGATCTTATTTAAGGCATCTATATGGTATTTAATTGGCATCCTCTGTACATAGACAATTGATAAAGCCTTTTATTTTATGTATAAATGATTTTCCAATAACTTCGTCATATAAAGATGGTTGAGCTTTTTCCAAAGACCAATAGCTATATTCTATCTAACAACTTCCTTCAAAATCTCATCACTCAATAATAAAACAATTGTACTATGAGCCTGATTTTGAATGGCATCCATATCTGTTTCAGATTTGGACATTTTAGGCTTTTTCTTATCACTGGATAGAGCTGTAGTCTCTTCAAGGGCCAAGTCTAACCCTTGACTCATCAACAAAGTCATAACTTAACCTTCCATAAATTAATGTCATTCTCACTATTAAATTTCTTTGCTTCATACTTGTATATGGCTATGATTGCTAAACCTGCTTTGATACCATTTTGTTAACGAAAATGTTTCACCAAGCATGATATTGCAGCAATAATGAAAATAGAGAATTAAGAAAGCAAGAAGAAAGAAAATACACACAAAGATTTACATTGTTCAATAATTGTCTGCATACACAGTGGACCAAAATTCATGCCTTTTTTATTGAATCAATGAGAACAAACAAAGAGCAATCTTACAAAAATCACAAAAAAACTCTCTTTTTAGAGATTTCAATATCTCTCATTTCTTTAATGATGGTGATAATGTTTCTAGCCAAAATAATCTTATACAACCTATATGTATTTTAGTTAATTATAATACGAGTTGAAATAAAATAAAGTATTTAAAATAATTTAAAAATCCTTAAAAAAGGAACAAGTCGTGCTAACGCCATAGCGTTAACTTTTGAACGTTAAATGCCACAACCTTGCGACATCAACTTTTGAACATTACAGCATTCCAAATTCTAAAATTGACATTGGAGCATAAACTTCTAGACACAACACTATTTCACATTTTAAAATTAATGCCAAGTTGGTGGCTTGCTAACACCGTAACATTCTCCGTTTACATGTGTTTTCCTACTCCTCACATTTTTACACCTTCACTTTTTTTTCATTAGCTTAATTCTAAATTATTATTTTTCATAATTTTAATTATTATTTTTTGAGAGTATTTTTTAATTATAAAAAAAAAGAGAAAGAAAAAATAAGAGATTTTTCATCACGTTTGGATATGACGTGGCAAAGGCCTGTGTCACTTCCTCTGTATCATTCGCGCAGAAGCGCGTGTATTCGCGTCACTGTCTCCCTCGCTCTCCAAGTCCACACTGAACTTGTACTCGAGAGAGCGAAGAAAACGAATTCTCTCACTTTCTTCTACAGACCATAGCTTTTATTTACTTTTCAATTTCTGCTGCTTGCTAATGAAATCCCAAACCCTAATTTTATTTTCTCCCCCAAAACCCTAATTTCTCTTTTTCTCTTGCCCCAGTTCCGTACAACCTCCTAAAACCCTTTGGAAACCCTTGTTTCCTTTTTTCACTTATTGAGAAAAATAACAAACCTAGCTTACCACTTACTCATATTTGATTTCTAGGGTTTTTTATGTTTCCACAAAGTAAACAACCACTCCAGAAAAAAAAAAAAAAGGGAAGTTTATTTCTACAATCTATTGAGTCTTAGCCTTTGTGGGTATGTTTGAAATTGGGAGTTTTTGGTGATCGCATGAATGGCAGATTAGGGTTTATTTAAAAAATTTCGGTTTTTTTCCCTCAAAAAAGGAAAAAGCTTTTGTGAGTTTGTGTAAAGTTAAAGTTAGGGTTTTTGTTTGATAATTACATGAATGGCTTCAGGTCCATTAGTTGGTGAAAGGGATGCTAAAGAGAAGCAAGACAAAGTCTATTCCAGGAAAAACCAAAACAAGTCCAAAAATCCCAAGAGTGTCCCTCAGCAGTACTACAAACATCAATCTTCACAACATAGCTTTGATGAGAACACCTTCGCTAAGCATCAGAACATCCCGGTGGCATCAGATGATTCGTCCAGCCAACCGGGAGGACAGAACCGCCGTGAACTCAAACAGGGGAATGCAATTCCAGGTTATGTTAAATTTGATAATTTTGTAAAGATTAGTTTTGATTTGAGGAATAGGGATGAGGTTAGAGCACTTAAACGAAAGCTTGCAAGTGAGCTTGATCAAGTGACAAGTCTAATGAAGAGGCTTGAAGCTACACAAATTCAGTTAAGTAAAACTATTAATAGAAATTCAGTGAGAATGAATTCTGAGGTGTGCTCTGTGGAGCCCACAAACCCACGGTCTTTTCGGGGTTCAACTGTGTCTGTGAATGAGAGTGGGAACAATTATGGGGTTCATAGGGAATCCGTGGAGAAAGAGAAGAGTGCTCCAAAAATGAATCATAAAAGGTTGAATGCTGTTGTAGGTAATGACAAGTTAAATCCAATGGAGGGTAACAAGAAGTTAAAATCCAATGAAGTGGGAAATAGCTTTGTGTCGGATAAGGATTTGAGTAGATTGTTCAAGAGTTGTCGTAATTTGTTGGAGATATTGATGAAACATAAGTTTGGTTGGGTGTTCAATAAGCCTGTGGATGTGAAGGGGCTTGGATTACATGATTATTATACGATAATTAAGCATCCTATGGATTTGGGTACGGTGAAGGCTAGGTTCAGTAAAAATTTGTACAAGTCTCCTGCAGAGTTTGCAGAAGATGTGAAGCTTACCTTTGATAATGCCATGTTGTATAACCCAAAAGGACAAGATGTGCATATTATGGCTGAGGAATTGTCAAAGACATTTGAAGAGAAGTGGACACAGATAGAGGCAGAGTATAATTTCATCAGGAGGTCAGAAATGGGTCGCATTGCAGGTTTGCCAACACCCTCTCCAAAAACAGTTCCTGCTGCTGCTCCGCCTGCTGCAGCTCGGACTTCTGCCATTGCTCCTCTTGCACCAGTTTGTACACCTGCCCCTACTCCTCCTGCTCCTGTTTCCCCTCCAAGGCCTTTAGAAACGAGGACTTTGGAGAGAGCCGAGTCTATGACAATGCCTGTGCATCCAAAGACAAATGTTACAGATTTGGCCCATCAAGGTCATACACCAGCTCCAAAAAAGCCTAAAGCAAAAGATCCTGACAAGAGGGATATGACTTATGAGGAGAAGCAGAGACTCAGTATGAATCTTCAGGATTTGCCTTCAGACAAACTGGACAATGTGGTCCAGATTATTAAGAAGAGAAATCCAGTGCTTTCTCAACAAGATGATGAGATTGAGGTGGACATTGATAGTTTTGATCCTGAAACACTTTGGGAGCTTGATAGGTTTGTCACTAATTACAAGAAGAGTTTGAGCAAGAACAAGAGAAAAGCTGAAGTTGCTCATCAGGCAGCTGCAGAAGCAGGCCATAATGTTCAAAATACGGTAAGGACTTGAAATATGGATGATTAAATATCTGTGTTTTCTTCCCTACATGGCCTTGTTTGCTAATCTGCTATTTTTCTTATTATATTTGTAGAATATGGAACCTCTGATTGCAGAGGCACCAAAAGAAACCGAAGCAGGTAATGATTTTGAACTTATGAGGTTTGATGACAATCTGATCATTATGCACTAATTTATTGAGGCCTGTTGGATTTGAGCAGTTGAAAAGAATGTTACCGCATCTTCACCCATACAAGGAGAAAAGAATGGGGATAATGCCAGTGAATCAAGTAGTTCAAGTGGTTCGAGCAGTGACTCTGGGTCGTCCTCATGTGGTAAATGCTAAATTGTTTACTTTACCTTTTAGATTATGGATGAATATACCAGATCTAGAAGTGTTGCTTGCCCATTAAGATCATCATTAATTATTCTGATACTTTATATGTAGACTCGGACCGTGTTTCCTCTGGTTATGGATCAGATGCAGATAATTAACTCTGAGGTTTATGGATTCAGTTAAGGTAGGGTGCATCATTTCTAAGCTTTGCCAATTTCTCTTTTGGTGCTCAAGTTTTTCTGATATTTCCATTCAAGCTCTTAAATATAGGATTTTTAGCTCTTAACATGGTAACACCGAGATTCAGCACTTATTGTTTAATTATTTTTGAGATATGTACAGTGAGTTGCAAGGGTCTGGCTTGTGCTATCTGATCATCTGAAAACTATGTTGTATGCAGTGAAAAGTTTAGTCTTCATAATGCATATTTGTTTAAATGAGTTGGCATGGTAGCAAGCTGTTTTGCATGAACAAAATTTTTTATTATGCCTAATAACGGCTGTGCTGCCAACCCCCTTTAAGAGAAAAAAGACATTACCTTGTTCACTGTTGCTTTTGTGTTGGATCATATTTTTTCTTCAGCTCCTTCTGGACTGGAGCCGTCTTTATGATGCAACTGTTTCAGGCCTGCCATAGATGCTCTAAAAGTCTTTTAGAAGTATCGTGGAAAATTATCTACATGCAGTTTTGTGAGTCATAGAACCTGTTCATTTGTCTTAAGCCTTAGAAATGATGTCTTACAGCAATTCTGATGTGTTACTTTCCAAGCTCAGAGTTTTGGTTGTTAAGTGTACCTTTCTAGGGTTTCCTGTTCATTGCCACATCATTTATGATTTTAGTTGATATATATTCAACTTTTCTTTCATTCTGTTACTGAATTTCATTTTCCATTTGTGCCAACATGTTTGGACAACTGCAGAGACTTCTTCTTTCTGACTATTTACTTCTTGTAGTGGCAGCCAACATTGATTGATTTTAGTTTGATGCTGATGTACAAATAGCTATTCAAATCTCTAAATTTAATGACCCAAAATCCAATGACTAGCTTTAATTTACATCTGGTAGGGAAATAAAGAGGTGGGCAACTTCTAAGTTTTAGTAGGCAACTTTCATTTGAAAGTTGTAACTACCAAGTCAAATTGACTTGTAGAAATATTGTATGTTGCATTCCAAGGACCATTTTGCCTTCTTTTCTGAGAATTAAAATTTCACTTTTAAGACTGTAATAGCAACTTCAAAGAGGTTCTATATAGCTTTATTACATAAAACACACGTCAATTGCTTGTCTACATATTTCCATTTTCTACCCAAGGTAAAGTTGTTTAATTTTATAGATTTGTACAAGTTGCATGGCATTTATTATACAAAACTCTGTAATCTTGATGAATTAAACCTAAGGCTTATGTTTGCACCATTTTCCAGAACATTTAGATCTGAAATGTATAGATATAGCTGTGTTAGTGCAAGTTTCTTAACTTAAATTTCATAGATTTGGTATGGAACAAAGTACGGAAGCAACTGTATTTCAAATTACAGCTTTCCTCTCTAGTACATGCATAATAATCATTCATGGTTTGTCACATACATTAATTCTCTGATGTTGGTTGTTTACCATCATAGGTTAGAGGTCCGGCATTAAACAGTAAATCTTCCTGTTGCCTGGATTCTGCCTGTAGTATGATAAAATATTGAATGCTGATAAGGTCTACTCAATTTGCAGCTGATTTGAATGTTAGATTTAACTTGACACATGAGCAAGTCATATATGATGGATGTGGAGGAACCATCAAAAGTTGATCAACTGATAGGCAGCAAAATCTCCATAAAAAGAATTTTGAATGATGGAATTACAATGTACCATTTTTGCTGTTACAAGAACTTGCATGAAGTTAGTTGGGTGAGTTCAAATTCTCAGGAAATGACATTTATGGTCTTCCTAACAAGTTTGTAGTTTAAGGAGAGTAGAGTGTTACTGAAGGAACTATTAATTGTCAATCAGCAGCTAGTAAGGCTTTCAGAATGCAATGTTTTGTTTTCAAGATTTCCCTTTCGCCATTGAGTAGATTTTTGTGTAATTTCTCTTAGCAAATTCTATAGGCGCAATAGTTCCATTGTCCTTGAGAAACTTTCCTTAATGACAAAAGTGGTATATGAGTACAAAAAAGGGGTAAAACAGTAGCTAAACTATTAATGGGTTTACTGATGCAAAATGTCCCGTTTATAATTTGATGTTTACCAATGACCCTCCTGCAACATGGGTCACAACATTGCATAGGAAATTATTGATGAAATTTTCAGTTTACGAGAAGCCTACTCTAATGGACAAAAGAAAGGCCGGTGTCACAGGCAACAAGTACAACACTAGTGAGAAATGCAAATTTTGGAAGAATCTCTTATGGATGGTGCTAGTCACTGGACATTCAATTTTGCTGAGCAAATTTAATTCCTTTCTCAATGGATGCTTTGAGCTCAGGCTTGAGTTTTTCCAAGCCTTCTTGCTCGAAGTCAGAGAGTGAACCTAACCCCAGAACTTCCTCCACACCGTTCTTTCCAAGCCTCACCTGCAAACAATGATGGAATTTCATCATTACTAGAGCATTGATTAATAAAATAATAAAAATAATAAAATGTGACAATAAGAATCAGAGCATTGTAGGTTAACATTAGAAGTTAAGTTCAATCACCTTGGAAGCAAAGAAGGGAAGCTCAGTGACAGTTGACTGCACAAATGAACATTCCACTACATCTGGAACATCATTAAGACCCTTCAGGCATGCATCGGCAAAAATGGCTCCTGCATAGCTGTAATGAAGAGACTTGTAAGCAATTGAATATATAGAATTGCACTGCAAGCTGAAAGACTTTTAAGGAACTAAAAACAGTTGGGATGAAATGAGCTAAAATTAACTGGGAATGGAGGCATTAAATGTAAAAGATCGCACACAGGAATAATAAGGGAACAGCTCACATTTATCAGAAGGGAACAACCAAGATTGATTAATAACAAAAGATCAATGTTGACATAAAATCAACGTTAGCCATGTTCCTAATACATAGTTCAGAAATCAACTTTAGAGTTCAACCTCAGAGTATAAGCACTAGAATTGGTGTCTTAGCTACTACAGCAAGGATCACAGCATTAGATTATGTATTTAATCTACATTCTACAGAATCAATCCAAACTTACGCCATTGACAATGTTGCAGAACCCTTTCCAGCCTTTGCTTCCACAACTTCTGTCCCTCCATCTTGAGTTCTCTTTGTAAGAGCCTTAATATCTTCATCTGCCAAATTGGCTTTTGGTGTGGCCTACATTATTCAAGCAAACAACTCAAAGTTAGCAAGAGTCTACAACAAAAGAAGGAGAGAGAGAGAGAGAGAGCAGTAAGAATATACGAACTTGTATGATACACAATTCAATAAAAATAATAAAAAAGGGAGATAAGGGAATAAGTACCTGAGAAAATAGTGGTAGAATTGTTACACCAGCATGACCACCAACAACTGGTACATTAACATCTGCAAACAAAAACCTCAAGTCAGTTAATTATTTTCCATGAGATAATCTGAAAATTGTCCCACTATGAACTTATGGATAGCTGAAAAGCAGGAAAATAAAACTCAACAAAACAGTACACAATTTTGACCATAGGACTTTGTTATTCAAGACCCAGGAGAAATATAAATAATCCACAACTGAGCATATTTAGGCATCTTACTAAGTTCTCACTCAACTTAAAAACCCCCAAAAATGGGAAATATTAACCATACTTCTACTTCCTTCCCTTCTACTGGATTGCTAAACAGGCAAACACAGAAAGAGTACTAAACACTAGCTTATAAGTGTAAGTAGATAAGCAAACCTGCAACATTTACTTTCGCCTTTCCAGCATAGAAAGTCTTAGCCCTGACCACATCAAGAGTGGTCACACCAAACAGCTTCTTCTCATCATAAGTCCCTGCTTTCTTGAAAATCTCAGCCGCAATTGGAACAGTCGAGTTGACAGGGTTGCTAATCATGTTAACAACTGCCTGAATTTCAAAAATGCCTACTTAAGATGACAGCAAAAGAAAATGTACTTGTGCCATAACAGTTTAATGTTTAAAGTAATATACTCACATTAGGACAATACTTGGCAATTGCAGTGCAGAGGGACTTCACAATTCCAGCATTGATGTTAAATAGATCATCACGAGTCATACCAGGCTTCCTTGGCACACCAGCTGGTATGATGACAACATCTGAACCCTCCAAAGCTTGGCCTAGCTGATCCTCACCTGAATACCCGACAACCTAGAAGAAACACAAAAATTAAGTTTCATTCTTTTTAATATTTAAAAAGAGATGTTATGGTGAATTATTATTATTATTGAGTTATTGATTATAACTTCAAACATAAATAAATTCTGTATAATATAACAAAAACAACCGAACTATATATATTTGAAAAACAACAAACAAAGAATAAACAGCAAACAACAAAAAGAAAAACTAGAGAGGTATAATGCACAATAACAAACAATCAAGTAGAACTGAAAGCACACAAAAGCTACTGGTTTCCAAACCCGTTTCTTTTCTACAAAACCAAAAACAAATTGACCATGAATTTAGCATTGTTTCTTCCTTTAAATAAAAGGATTTGAGAACTTAAAAAACCATTGATCAAAATTTGATAAACTAAAGAAATTAGCGATTTAAACCATGGGACTTATAAAATGTGTCCACATAATCTTCTTCTAATTCTCTATAATAAGAACACCAGATTCATTTTTATTGTTTCTGTTGCACTATTAGGCAAGTTCTTGATCTTAAAACTATAAAAATCTCTTCTTTTTTTCCCTCGTTTCACAAACCAGATAACAGAAATATTTTAGCAAAACTGTACTGGACCCTAAACCACTTGAAACACAAATAACATGAAACTGCATTTACATTATATAAACCACACTCTGGTCAACTAAAAGTAAAATAAATTAAAAAGCTTAATTAAAATTACAATTGCTTCCCAAATACAAATATAATTTTTATTTAAAATTTCAGCACAGTATCAAAAACACATCAGAAAGAGATTCAAAGCAATAAAATAAAAAGAACCGATATACATATTTAAATCAAAAGTCAACTACTTTTCTTTTAGAAGAAATTGAAATATAGACCTCAGATCTGGTGTTGATGTGGCTGACATCAGCGGCAACACCGGGAGTGTTAGCAATATCATAAAGTGCGAGCCTAGAGACAAGCGGGTTCAGTTTCATGAGCAGAGCGAGGGGCTGGCCGATCCCGCCAGCGGCACCGAGGACGGCGACCTTGCGGTCTGGGACGGACTCGGAGGCGAAGCCGCGAGTGGCGGCGGCGGGCTTGGTGAGGGTTTTGACGGATCGGAGAAGTGAAGATCTCATTTTTTTTAAGGGATTGAAGAGAAATGAAACTGGGAAAATTGGACTTGAGAGTGTCGTCGATCTCGAGAAAGCGTCCACCCTCCAGCTCCGTTATTTATAGGTGCTTTTGGTTTTTTTTTTTTTTTTTTATACACACTGAAATTATAAAATTAAAATACTGTCATTTTATGATCCCTATGATTTTATTTTTTGGAAAATTCTCTTTTTGACCCAAAAAAATTATAAAATTTAATTTGACTTCGTCAACGATTTTAAATTATATCAATTAAATAAACATTTTTTTTATTATTTTGTTCCTAACAACATAAAAACACCATTCGTTCATACACCCCTCATTCTCTCTCGGCCAATATTTATTTTTGTCCTAAAATTCTCTAAAACTTATAACTCAGCTGAAACTTAGCATATTTTAAAATTTTGAATAAAAATAATTAATTATAAAATTGAAAAAATTAAACATTTATAAAAATTTGTGAATTTTTATTTTAAATTTAATTTTATTATATTTTTGAGTTGTTTTTGTATGTAATTATTAAAAATTTATAGATATAATGCTAATAAAATATAAAATAGGTTACAAATTAATGCAAGTGATTGAAAATTGCTCAAAAAGATTAAAAATGATAGGTTCTAGCCATTGTTTAGGCTAGCCCGTGATGCCACGTACCAGCGTGTGCATCACGTACTGGCACAGTGGCCACGCATCGTGTGAGCTAATGCACGACGTCACACCTACTCACCCCTGGAGCTGCCATGTGGCACCATATGAGAGCGCCACATGGCAATTTATTTATATTTAATTTATTTAATTTTTAATTAAAAATATTAAAATTGTGACTAAATTATTTAATTTTAGTCATTGTTTTAATTTTGTCATTATTATATTATTTTTTGTTAGTCTTTTTTAATAATTTTTTTTACTAATAATTTTTTTTATTTTTAGTAATTATTTAAATTATCTAATAATTGGTTATATACTAATAATTGTTATTTTTTTCAAGAAAGAGAACATCTCAAAGGAATATATAATTGTCGAAAATGAATTCTACCAATAGACTATAACTACTTATTCAAAGTTGTGGGCTATCAAAAGAATAAAAGTCAAATTAACTTTAAGGCAGATCGAAATATTTAGAACCATATGCTTTTGTCTTTTTTTATATATAGGATAATGCATTCTCAAGTATTTTAGTACACGAAGTTTTATTAAGACACGTATATACCAAACATTTACATGAAGAATTGTGAAACTATATAAACAACATGTGTATTAGATTCTTCAGTCTAATATTTTATTTGATTATTGGTTTAATGATTGGGGATTATCCGTCAATAAAGGAGTTAGATGGTAGACTTTGGCATAAATACTTTAAGGGTAGAAATGAGTTGACTTACAAGGATTTAGATCCATGGTTCAACAGCGTTATATTTAACAATTATATAGATGCAGTGAAAATGTGTCTATTTTATGTATTTCATAAATTATTATTGATGCCGTGTGATCCTCGTAAAAGCAGTTCAATATTTTGTGCTTCACCTCGTAGATGATTTGGATGAATTTAATGCTTATCCTTGCTTCTTTTGTAACTGTATTAATTCTCTCTGCAATATTAGTAGCCATAATGGAGTACCTTTTGAAAGTGCCAACTAATCGAGCCCATCCTACCATACCAACATCCTTCTCCAAATACTTAGTTACATCGGGTCTTATTTCTCGTATCTTGTTTAATTAGTGTTAAAAATTAGACACACGATACGTTTTGGCAGCAATAAAATAGGTTGATAAGTATATCCTTTTTTTAGACTTTATTTGTTGGTAACTTGTATTTTGTCACCAAATTTTTCTTCAAGTGATAAATGCAGAACCCATGATATATATTTAGAAACACACCCCGTATAGCTCTCTCAATATCGGCTTGTCGATAAAATCTAAAAATAAGATTCTGATGGCCACCAATTACTCCCCGCAGTTTAACCATAAACCACTCTAAAAAAATATCATTTTCTAAGTCAACAATCCCTCATGCCAATGCAAATATCTAATTGTTTCCATCTTTATAAATGGCCACAAACATTATACCAAGATAGGAACCTTTCAAAAATATTTTGTCTACTGCAATCACCAGTCGGATGGATGAATTAAAACTTCTGATGCAGAGTTCCAGAGCCAAAAAGAAATACTTGAAGTGATTATCTAAGTTAGTTTCCAAGTGAGTAGCCGTACTCGAGTTCTTCTATTACAACAGATAGCTATATGCATGAAGCAATTTGAAGGAATCCTCTAGAGCACCTCTTATAATGCATGCTCTCTAGCTCACCAAAATGTAATATACGTTATTTAAACACCAAACTCTTCACGTATGTATGCTTGAATATCTTTCAGTCTATAATTTCTATTGATTAATGTAAACTTATTTTTAATTACTTTAGAAATAATACGGCTCTTGACTTGCCGGTAACCATCCTGCAATTGACCTAAAATACAAGTGTGCTCTGCATCTATTTGCCTCACAATGAAAAAAATGTCACCCTTTCGTCGACACTGCTTGTAATCTCTATTTGCATCTGTTATCATTGCATTTCAACTCAAAATGATCTTTGGTGAACTTGTAAACTCTGAAGCTCTATTTGCCCTTAAATGTAACCATTCTTATAGTCTCATGAATTTCATCTTTGTTGTTATACAACTTTCCTATAAAAACATCTCTAATTCTATTACAATATATCTTTTTCAATGTGTTCAAGTCAAATAATAGTATTTCAAGCTGGAACTGAAATGAGTTTTCTACCTTAACCCTTTCTTCTCTGGCATAATCATTATTATCATCATCACCACCACCATCATCATTATCATCATCATCATCGTCATCATCATCATTTCTATCCACATTCATTTCTCCATAATCATAATCATTATTTCTATTATCATTACCAACATTATAACCATGATAACCATTCTTATAACCTTCGTCATTTTCATTATCATTACTGACATTATAACCAATATTATAGCCAAGATCAACGTCAACATTTCTATATATCTGACTATCATAATATATGTAGGCTGGTTGTTCGTTGAATATTAGAGGAGAATAATGATAATCCTCTGGGAGATTTGGAACATACACAAGGGTTGCAGACGTGAATTGATTACTGTAGCCTTATTTTTGTTACATAGGAGCTTCTGCATTATTTTCATATTTAGGAGATCGAACATCCACTGTTACACATAGAGTATAGCAATATTCTTCTGTACGCTCAACCACAATATCACATCATCATCATTTTCAAGTGGAATATATCTCAACTTTACTATACTTGAAGGAACCTTAAATTTCAGAGTCACTTTATACTTCACTTGATCAACTCCCAAAAATTGACAAACTCTTATCAACAACGCTTTATATTTAATATTTTTTAGAACTACCATGTGTATATTTTAATATTCAATATATCTTTCAAAACAATCATTAGAACTCTCTCATCTTCCTCTAAAGCATATAATGGTCGAAATTTCTACTATGATAATATCAGCAGCACTTGAAAAAAAAAACAACACTAAAAATAATTATTAGTTTAATATAATTATATATATAATAATTAAAATTAATATTAAATATTGAATATAAATATATAAAAATAATAATATAAATAAAACTTAATATAAATAAATAAATATTAATTTTCTAAAAAAAAATGTAATGCCACATGGCACAAAATACCAAGCAAATGCACGCATCAGCTTGGCAGCCTGTTGGGGCGTGCTTTGTGCATCAGCTTGGCAGCCTGTTGGGCCGCACTTTGTTGGTCGCCCAAGCATACATTAGCTTGGCAACTTGGTACATGCAACCATGCGCCGGTGCATGGAGATCCACGCCTGATGTGTGGAACACGCTCTAGTGCGTGCATCATAAGATGCACGCAGATTCATCCCTAAATTCGTTGTTTCTAGTCATTTTATTGCCTTTTTGACTTTTTGCACTTAGTTTTAACTTTATTTTAACATTCTTAACACGTCTTAACACTAAATTTAGACAATTTAACTCAACATCTACAAATTAACAACAAAAACACAACAACAACAACAAACAAAAAATAAAAACTCACCATTTTTTGCCATATTTTCAATTTTTTCGGTACACAATCGGTTATTTCACTTCTATGCTTTAAAATATCATGTGTTTCAAGCCGATCTACATATTGTGTTTACATTCGGTAGTGAATTTAAGAAATTTTTTAGTGTCCAAGAGAAGGAGAATAAGAAAAAGAGTGAGTGAATGATGTATTTGTAATAAAGTTAGAATAAATAATAAATTTAATAAATTAAATAATAAAATATTAATTTTTCTAATAAAATTTTTTAATAATTAATTTAAAATTTTTGCCGCGTAATGGGTCGGGGTGGCACCACATGGCGCCTTGTTTAATTTGCATGAAGAGTTCGATTTGGGGTGTATTTTGTAAAAAGGGCAAGATGGGTGTAATATTTACTTTTTGGTTAATAAAATATAAAGTTTTGACATGGGTCAAAATAAAATTCAAACCCCATTTTTCGGTCAAAATGAAACATTTTCCTTATTTTTTGCTATAAAAAAATATTTATCCCACAACTCCAAATTTCTTTCAAAAGTTTTTTAAAACTCAAAATTTATTTCGGTCCATGACTCTTAATTGACAAAATTATAATTCATTATGAAAGTAAAATGATAGAGTTAACAAATAAGATGCAATTTGAGATATAATTTATTATGTTATATTCATATATCAATAATAAATTAATTTATTTTAACTAATATAAAAATTATAAATAGTTGTCAAAAGTTCTTTTTTACACTTTTTCTCTCTTTTTTCTGTTTTTTTATTTTATTTTTTATATTGTTTGTTCACAATAGGATAACAAAATAATCCGTAAATTTATTAGAACTTGCTCTTGGGATGGATTTGGTACACAGAATTAAACCTGCAACAAATTTGAGATTGGTATGATTTTGGTAAAATATCTTGTGGATACCTGTAAAGGTATCCGCGAATATTTACATATTTTTTATTTTTTTAAAAAGAAGACCAAACAATGTTGTTTTTGTTATAGACCAAATAATGGCGGTGGCCCGCCACCGTCGGATGTCTGCTGCAATGATGGTGGCCCATAATATAGTTTTATTTATTTAATAATTTATAATCATTTGACACGTGTCATAGTGTATAAATTTTTCTAATTAAGTTACGATTTTACCCTTTAACGATAAGATCTAATGATAATTAGTTTAATAAAGAGGGACAAATTTGAATAAGTTGAAACAAGAGATACAAAATTGAATAATGTGCCAAATTAAAAAAACAAAGATGTCTTTATCTTTATTAAAAAAAAAGACTAAAATTTAATATGTTTTTAAATAATTAAAATTTTTTAACGTGTCCTCTCTATTAAATTATCACATAACTTTAACAAATAAGAGCAATCGAATATTGTATAATAAAATTAGTTAAATTGTCAAAACAAATGAAAATAGTCAAATGAACTAGAATAGATTTAAATTTTTTAAAACTTCGTAGACAAACCTGGAATTGTGGCCAAATTTATGAGACAAGAAAGTCATTATTCTTTTTTTCATTAAAAATAATTTCTTATGATTCGAAATATATTTGAAACATATCTTTCAAAAGTACATCATAAAAGTTTTCTGAGATGCTTTTTCTAGTTTTTGTTGAAAACTATTTTCGGTTTTACAAAATATATTTTTAATAAAATACTTTAGAACAAATACTAAAATATATTTTTTAAATAAAATATTTTAGAATTAATACTTAAAAATATTTCAAACATTCTAGGAATTTTGTTTTTAAAATTTAGAGAGTGAGATTTGATCTCGACAAATACAATGGATATAACCTCTTAAAAAAAATGAGAGTAAATATTAAAAAATAGTGATATAAAAATTTGAAATTCAAATCTCCACTTAAATCAAATATACTCAATAATATTTTAATTAAAAATATTTTATATTCATAAAATATTTTGATATTTAATATTTTCAAAAGGTTCATACTTCACAGACAATTTCAGGAACACTAATTCTAAAATTTCTTAAAATAGTTTTTTATGTAATTTTAAAAATTAATTTGCAATGTAAAAGTGTTAGAAAATTAGTTTTTGTTATATTATGCAAAGTTAGATACAATCCTATTTTTAAAGTTGTTGATCCAAAACGTATGCTTTTAATATATGATTCCCAAAATGTATCTAGCCGTGAGTCTAGTCGTTTTAGTGAAGGCTCGACTACTGAAAGTAGTTCAACTCAAGAAATAGGTAGCTAGAGTACTCAGAGGGTATAAGGACTTAGACTAAAAGTGAGAAGGCCTGTTCGAGGAGAGGATGTTGATGAGCTATTGAGGGTTTGAGTGATTCCGAGCAAACGTCCAGTGATGTGATTCCATATCAAGTTCCTTAAGAAAAAATGAGAACTTCTAGTCAAACATGTAGGCCCAAAAAGAAGAAAAAGAAGTTTGTTCATTGAACCAGCAATAAAGTTCTTTTTGAATTAGATTACCTGCCCCTTCATCCCTCGAGCATACATAAGGAGGATCTTGATGAACTAAGGTGGAGGTTTAACATCCTAAAGGTAATTACTTTGAGGATTCCACCGGAAGATGAATATGTGAATGCATTGTTGGCTAAGGAACTATCCATTAATCTATGTTTTTTCAATTTAAGGTTAAGGTTGCTTCTCTAGCCCTATTTTATGGATATGTTGGCTCATCTAAACTCAGCATAGTGTCAATTGAATTTGAATTCTTAAAGGATATTGGTCGGCCTTTATGATATGCAGCATAAGGTTGGCTTTACCGACCCTATTTTTCCTAAGCTCCAGTAAATTTACCAAATTAGGAAAAAAGTTAATCAATAGAAGGGGTTCCATTACCTGACTGCTTATGATGGTGAGAAGAAGATTGTTCCTATGAGGGATTTTCCTTCAAATAATTATAAATGAAGCACCTTTGGTTTTTTGCTGGTAGGGAATATAGGTGAGAGCTTGAGGGACTGTTTGACCACTAATCTTGTCCTTGAATCTTTTTCTAGAAGAGGTCTTTATCTGTTTACATTTTCGAGCTATGGTATCCTCGTTTTGATTGTGTTCTAATAATTTTCCTTCTTTCTTTTTAGCCACGTTCTAGACAACTAAGCTCGAGCTTGTTGAGGAGGAGAAGAATCAGGTTGAAAAATCTCGAGCGTTCGGTACTCTATGCAAGGATATTATTTCTTAAGCTAACTTAGAGGGCATTGATCTTATTGGTGAATTATCTATCTTATCGAGCAAAGGTAACTCTTTAGGCTCTATAACGCTTGATGGTCTTGTTCATTTTGATTGGCTAATCCTTATTTTCTCTTTGCATAAATGGGAGGAGAGAAAAAAATGCTTTCTTTGATGCTGCTTCCACCCCTGGGGATTTAAAAAGGTTGAAGAACCTTATAAACCTACTCAGTTGTGGAGCAAATGTGTTGTTCTGTGGGAGAAGCCGACTCAAAAAGCTCTTATAATGATAAGAAAAAGAAGCCAATTGTGGCTTTAATAATTAACAAGTAGAAGAGGTCGGTCGAGGCTTTGACTCCTGTTTCTACCAGTCCAACGCCCCTTGGCATAGTCACACCATCCTTCCCCCTTCCTTCATTTCATCCAAGTAGGGTAGTCTTGTAATAGGGGACCATAGTAAGTCCTCGGGCTTGAGACCCTACCAAGGCATAGGCCAACATATCTCCACTCATCTAATCTCTGTTTTTTAAAAAAAGGAAAGTACGAGCACCTGGTACCTCTAATGAAGGAGGTAGAGCATGCAGTGCCCAAGGAACATCCTGCTCCAATATTGACATGTAGCCCCTCATAATCCCTTGTGCACAACTTAGGATCTATTTTTTGAAGGTAACTTTTGTGGGTTTTGGTCACTTCTTTATAGTGTCTTTTTATTTCTAATTGGTCGATTCTTTTTAGTAAGGGTATTCACCCTTATTAATCACTACAACACCTTTTATAAAGTAGTGACTAATAAGCAAAGGTTGATGGTAGCCAAGGTTGAGGTTGTTGGAATTTGTGCTTACGTGCCATCCCTTTTATGTATAAATATTTGCGTTATATTTATACTATTATCATTTCAATATATCACTAACTATTTTATATACATATATGGTAAGATGCTTGTTCGTTTTAGACATTGTATGATCTGAAAGAGTTTAGATCTGATCTAAATGCATTTAGATCAGTGCTAAGAGTTAGAAACGCTAAAAGTTATAAATGCTAAAAGTTAGCACTTATAAGAGTTACCATGTTATAAGAGTTAGCAAAATCTAAAGGGTTAGAGCCTTGTCTGAAATAGGATAAAGACCTAATAATATGTTAGTAATGACATAGTTGCAAAAGAGTTGCAAATGGTGCTTGAAAATGTTATTATGCAAATATGTTTTTAAACTTAATACTCTTGATCTATCTTTACTAATGCGGGTCTGTTAGTAAAGACCTTAAATATATATATCGGTGTATGTCTATATCTGAATGGTCCAGATGGTTAGTCTTAGCAGACTATGAGTTTAGTGGAAGCTCGTATAGAGATACAAGTATTCAGTAAGAACTGAATATTGAACTGACTCACAAAGATCTCTAATAGACATTTCATAAAGCAGTCAATTGAGGATCTTTCGAGTTGAGTAGTATTCGTCGTCCTTAGACCTGAGTGCCACAGTGGACTTGTAAGTGATCCACCATACTTTGGTTTCACATATGTCAGATACCTTTTATGGTTTGACCGCTGGGTGTCGCTAGGTATGGTCCGATGCTCATAGAGTCCGGTGTGCATAGATATGGGATCCATTAACTCAATTGGGTGAGTAAAATATCCTGAAGCTCCAAGATTGTATTTCACAAAAATCTTATAGCCATAAGCAAAATATCCAAAAAATTAGTTTTATTCTCGGGGTAAATAATATCATAAAAGTGTTTACGGATATTATTTATTGATATTCAAATCTAGAGATAAGTTTATGGTTGAGCATATAGAGACTTAACGGTGTTGACCTATATCTGCGCTCTTCTAGGATATCTATGATGGAAGGATTATACAAATATGTATGATCTAATGCACCATTTTGTAATATTCGTAACATGTGTGTGGGACATTGTTTACAGACGTATGGACAAGTTTCATATGACGAACCGGGCATGGACCTAGAGAGTCTCACAATATGAAATGTACTCGTTGTGCACTAGGGCAGCGTATTGGATTAAATAATTTAATCCGAGAAATTTCAGCAAAGTAAAAATATGTTTCAAGGTTCCTTATGTTATGCACTTGTCAATACTTAAATGTAAACTACATTATAAGTTTGCAAGAGTTGTTAACCAATAATAAATTGACAAGTGGCACAATCTTGCTCCATAAATGATTTACCATGTATTTACCTATTTACCTTGCTTGGTAAATACTAATAAGGTAAATGTCTTTATTCAAAAATAGTTTTGAATTATTAGTAATCTAGTTATTAATGAATTATTATTATTATTATTAATTAGAATAAGTGGCAAACACCATTTTGTAATGGAGTAAGCACTTGTTATTAATAATATGAATTGTTGGCCACTTAGAAATAGTTAAATGATGCACTTATGAAGAGGTGTTACCACTTCACATTGTTTAATTGCCATTAACTTTCTAACAATTGATTCATATAGATGAATCAATTAGTTGGGTGTTTTTACATGTTTTATTATTGAGCAAATGACAAACATAGTTAAGTGGTGGTGGAGCACTAAGAGAAGCAATCAATTTTTACTCTAAAGAAAATTAAAGAGTTCAATTTAGAGAATGAGAGAGTGTAGAATTCGGTGAAGGAGAGAAGAGAGAATTGGCTAAGTATTTTTGAAAGGGTTAAGAGAGTTGGTAAAGGCTAACAAAAGGTTCATAACAAAGAGTTGTAAGGAACAATAAACAAAACACTTAATTCTTCTCATCTTTTGAAAGTAATAAATCATAATGATTAAATTGTTTTAAGTGTTAAAACATCAATTGCTGAAAATTCGTGGCTGCCATTCTAGCTTCTCAATCCCACTCGTTTCAGTTATGAACTTGAATTATGCAATAGAATACTTCAAGGTGAGCTCAACAAATTGAAACTTGGAGTTCTTGAAGAATTGTAAAGCTACTTTCAAAATCAGGGAGATTATTTACTTATAATTCATTTTATATCATACATGTGAAAATATATATGAGATATATATGTGCTTGAATGAACATACATGAAAACATATGCTTGAGTATGTAATATAGTGTATATCATGTACAAATACTTCTGCTGTGTATTTATATTTTTAAAATTATACATATCTCTATACATCACACATTAAATCCAACAAGTGGTATTAGAGCATGCTAATTTGGTGTATGATGTTGTTGAATTTTAACATGTTGATGTTATATTGATGAACAGCATGATAATGTTTGATTTGAAGCATGTTGATGTTTAAAATTGAACATGATGTTATTTTGTGAGTTCTTGAACATGTTGATGTTTTGAATTAATCATATGATGTTTGATTATACTTAACATAAGATAAATTGAATGACAGAACAGAAGAAAAATTGGTTTTCAAACACTGGGTGCGGTAACAGTGTTTAATGCCGCGGTGCCAGCATGTGGGCACTGCAGCGCCCACACACTAGAACTGGCGCCGCGGTACCAGGCCCATCTTCATTAGAAGTCACGGCGTCCACTTTCCAGCGCCGCCGCAACTAGCACTATTACAAAATTTTTATTTATTTATTTATTTTATCATATTTTAACTTATTTTGTTGTTGTAATATGCTTCTATAATTATCATAACATGATGTGATCATTCAAATACGATGATAATCACAATGGGAGACCTATTGGTAGGGGTTAGTTGTGATTGCGTAAAATTTAAATAAATGATCTATATTAATCATTTGTATGAAATAATTATATGATTAATAAATCTCTCTCAATTAAATTAAAATATTTTATTATGAGATCATGTTAAATATGATTCGTCTTATCAATACATTATTAGACAAGTCACTTCGATTTTTTCTAAGATCGCTAAAGTGTGAGGAATTGATCGGTGTGACTTGGACTATGCCGGTTAAACATTAAATGAGACAAATATATGCTAAAGTATTACCCTAGATCGCTAAAGTATCTGGGTAATATCAATAACATATATTTGATGATTGATAAGTAAATATGGAATACATTTATCCTAGATCACTAAAGTGTGCAGATAAGATGTATTTAGGATCAATAGCAAAAGTTGCATAAGATGCAATTGATAAGAGTTGTCTACCTTTTGGATTTACTAAGGCCTAGATCGCTAAAGTGTGCGGCTGAAGTAAATGCCAATAGGATCCACTTCTCACTATATAGTTTAAACAATATTAAACTATCATTTTCCTATTTGAGAGACTAAAGGGATTATGTAAAATAGTAGGAGGACGTATGTTAGATTAAAATATGTATAACCATTATACCCATAATCTAAAACATTATTTATTAGTGATTAAAATATTCTGCTAACATTTTTTCTTTTGTCTTGTAAATATCAAATGGCTTCAAGCAACCCTTTAGTTCGTATCCTTGATGTGCAAAAACTAAAAGGTGCAGAAAATTATGCTGACTGGCTTATAAATCTCAAAATAGTTATGGATTATGATAAACTTGGATATGTAATTCATCAGCGCTCACCCCAAGCTGTTTCTGATGATACTTCTCCAGAAGAAAATGAGACATATTGAAAATGGTTGGATGACGATTTAAAAGTTAAATTGTACATCCTCGGCTCAATGTCTACAGAGCTCCAAAGAGAGCATGTCCACATGGACAGTGCTGGGAGTATCATGCTCCACCTAAGAAAGTTATTTGGTGACCGACCTCAATTTGAAATATATAAGATTGCCAAATCTTTCTTTCAAGCTAGACTACCCGAGGGCAGTCCAGTAAGTCCTCATGTCCTCAAGATGATATCATATATTGAGAGGTTAGAAACCATGGATCTCTTATTGAGCAATGGATTAGGGAATAGTTTGATTCTCTAATCACTTCCAAAGTCATTTGCACAGTTCATTATGAACTACAATATGCAAGGATTGACTCCTACTTATGCTGATCTGCATAACATGCTAAAAGCAGCTTAAGAGGACATGAACAAAGAGGGAACGATCCTCTATGTTCAGGGTGCTTCATCATCTACCCAGAAGACTTCTATGAAGTCCAAATAGAAGAATAAATGGAAAGTAATGTATGCACCTAGAATGGGTCCTCGAAAGTAACACATATCCAAGTCCGAACATAAGAACAAAGCGAAAGAAAAATATTTTCATTGTAGCGAGGATGGGCATTGGAAATGGAACTGCCCAAAATACCTTGCCATGATTAAAAAGACACCATCAGGTATGCACTTACCTTTTATTGACATTTCTTTAGCATTTGATGCTAGTATTGGTTGGGTATTAGATGCTACTTGTCCTTTTTACATCTGTAATATGTTGCAGGGTCTGAAAGAAGTTAGAAAGTTACAACCTTAAAAAGTACAGCTTCGTGTTGGAAATGGAGATTTCCTGCAGGTCGAGGCTATTGGATGTTTTAATTTACTACTTCTATGTAATAAAAATGTTGTATTGAATAATTGTTATTATGTGCCAAACATTATCAGCAAATTATTTCAATTCCTGTATTGGACAGTGAAGGATATCATATATATGTTCAGAACCATTCTTTATGTTTGTATGATTTGGATAATATTTTGTTAGCTGAATATCAATTGATTAATAAGCATTATATATTAGATACAACAGGAAATGTCATGAATGTACAGGTGAATGCTAATAATAATGCGGGAACTTTAAATGATATAGAATTGTGACATATGAGATTAGGTCATATAGGGGTAAGACGCCTAACCCGTCTGGTCAAAGATGGTCGGATACCTAATCTGACCATAAAATCTTATCTAGTTTATGAATCTTGTATTTAAGGGAAAATGACCAAAGCTCCATTTATTGGTGTTGGACACCGTGCCATTAATTTATGATTTGGATCTTATACACAGTGATGTATGTGATCTAATGAATCACACTGCGATGGGTGTTTTTTGATACTTTTTTATCTTTATCGATGATCTATCACGATTTGGATATGTGTTCCTTATCAAATACAAATCAGAAACTTTTGAAAAGTTCAAAGAGTTTCAAAATGAAGTTGAGAAATAAACTAGAATGTATATCAAATGCCTTAGATCAGATCAAGGCGGTGAATACATAAGCAGTGAATTTTTGAATTATTTAAAGGAGAATGAGATTCTCGCTCAATATAGTCCTCCAGGTACTCCACAACACAATTGTAGTAACCAGTATCCACGACTGGTAAGAATAAGTATTTATATATGTATAAAAATACGTATTTTATTTGTATGTTGGTGATACTTGATTTATATATTGTTATTAGTAGTGTTTGTATAGGTTAAGGTCATACTATTAGCATTGGGTTTAATTGCAAGACTTTAGATTTATTTTAGGGACCAAATTGTAATACTTTGAAAGTTTTGGGGGTAAATTCGTAAATACCAAAAATTAGCCACTTAGTATAAAAATACACTTTTAAAACCTTAATTCTCTCATTTTGGTCGAGCTACCTCTTTTAGAGAGAGAGAGAAGAGAGAAAAAGAGGGGAGAGAAAGAGAAGAAAGAGAAGAAAAAGAAGAAGAAATTGGAATTTTGGATTTTAAGAGGTATATCACAACTATTTCTCAATTTATTGGTGTTAATTATGTTAATTTCTTTAAGTTTTGATTTCTAAAAATATGTATAATTGAGGATTTGATATGTATTTCGTATGATATTTTGAGAATTGATGATGATCTATAAGATAGTTTGATAAAGTATGATGGATTGTAGAATTTCTGCTTGATAGTCTCTTGATCTAAGAATTTTATAAATTATTGTGATTCGATTCTGGTTTTGAATTTTGAGTATATGAAATTAGACATGTTTAGAATCATCTGAAACTTTGAATCGATTGAAAATTCTGGAAATTGAATTTTTAGTGAATTTACCAAAATGACCCTGAAATTCTGAAAATTTCCTGTGTAAACAGTATGTTAGAGTGGAAAATAATTTTTGACCTATTGAATGATCTTCAAAAATTACGAATTTATGGAATATGATAATTTTATATGTCTAATGTGATATAATTAGAATTGAGAATTTAGATCAATGTGGTTGAAGTGTTATGATTTTCTAGAATGTATCAGCTCATTGCAGTATTTAATTAATAGATTTTTAAAGCTATGGAATAAAATAGTTTTAAAATATTTTTGGCAGTGATTTGGAAGTGAAATATATATCATGAACTGAAATATGTGTTAAGAGTAATTATGTGGTAGTTTTATAATTTTTGAGTTAGTATATGATTTTATAAAATTGGGAGATTGAATACTGTTTAGTAAGTATCTTGATCCTGTTAGGTTAGTAGTTTGGATTCGATGGTATGTATGAAATAGATTGTGTAGGAATTTTGATATAATATTCATATATAAGAAGGATATATTAGTCAAGAATGATATATTCTGATTTTGGAGTAATTAGACATCATTTGAGGTATTAGAAAATTTTGTTAAGTATAAGTGGTCAGAATGACAGGTTTTGAGAAACCAAGTATTTTGACCAATTTGATGTGATAAATGCATTTGTGTATAAGCTATTTAAAGTATTTTGTGTGAATTGTGAGGCTTATGAAATGATTAATCTCCATTGATAAGTTAAGGAGATTTAAGCCTTGTACCTGAAAATGCTAAGAGGTAAGTATACTAGACTTTTTACTGGAATCACAATAAGCATAGTAAGTGTTATGAATGATTTTGTAAATGTGGTTAAGAATATGTTTATGTTATGTCAAAGTATATTTTGATACGAAATGTGAATATATGTTTATGAATGTGAGCATTGACATTGAGCATGGACATACATGTGTTTTTTGAAAGTGAGCTTTCAAAATAAGATATGTTTAACAAAGAAAGCTTTTGAAGTGTAATATGTCCATGAGAAATATTTTGTGTTTTGAGGGTACTTGAACTCACTGTTAACTTAGTAGGTATTTTATGTGATTTGTGGAGCCTTTATGTGTGGCCTTTCCTTCGGGATTGGTATATGTTATGTGTTCCGTATGTAGAGAGGATCCTATTGGTACCTAAAGGAAGTATGAGTCATCACATTCGTGTGGTGGCGTATTGGTGCATGTGAGAGGACTCACAGATGATCAGGGTGAGGGTTTGGCTTTTACCTTCGGGTATGAGCATTATATATGTGTAATTTCAAGACCTCACTTGTACTATTCCTCTCATACGGTATGTCACCTACGAGTGACATTTGGCTCATTATGTGATATGTGATATGTAAGTCCTACTAAGTAGTAGTTGAGTGATGGTATTCCTATTATATGTCTTGAAAGAATGTGTAAGCGCTTACATGATATGTGATTTGATAAGATTATGATTTTGATTGATCACAATATATCATACATATGCATTGTGTACATATATGTATTTGTATTTGATATATGAAAAACTAGTATGCTTACTGAGTTTTATACTCATTATAGTTTATGGTGATTTCAGGTAAATAAGGTACATGTGTGCTTAGCGGATTTGGCAAGGCTTCTGTTGTTCCTTGGGTTCCCTAAGTTGTTAGGTTGCTAAGTGTTTCATTTGGGGACACGTGGGATAAGATATTTGATTTGTCCCTATTGAATAAATACTTATGTATTATTTCATTGTGTGTGGTTGGATTTGGTTTAAGTTTCATAAATGTGGTTATTGGATGATTTTAAGTAAGAATTTACAATGAATATATTCTGGGCTCCCGGTAACAAAGTTGCTACTGGTGACGTAGTAGAGTGTTAATCTCTAAGAAAACTTTGCGTATCTCCGGTTTAATAATTGTCCCAGTCATAATTCAATTGCTATAATTCTGAAAGAATTGAAATGAATGTTCAAATATGTTCAATAGAAGATTATGTGTATATGTTAGATTATGAGTTGATTTTTAGTGTTGAACTTACTAGCAACTTACTAAGGATTCCTATGTGAATTAAAGTTTGAAATTTTGTGTAATATTATTTATGAGTGCACATTTTTGAATGAATGTAAGTGATGTCGTGTGTCAGATCTTTTGGGTCTGGGGCGTGACAACAATGGCGTTTCAAAGAGGAGAAATTGAACTTTATTGGATATGGTTCGATCGATTATGAACTTCACTGATCTCCCTGAATATCTATGGGGCTATGCACTAGAAATTATTGGCCATATATTGAATAGAGTTCCATCAAAAGTCGTTCCATCCACTTTACATGAGATATAGACTAGAAGAAAACCAAGTCTTAAATATGTTAAGATTTGGGATTGTCCTGCTTATGTAAAGGTTACACAACAGGATAAACTTGCACCTAAAGGATACAAGTACAGGTTCATTATATATCCCAAGAATTCAATGGGATACTAATTCTATGATACAGAGGAACGAAACATGTTTGTTTCTCATTATACCACTTTTCTAGAGAAATAGTTTCTTATGAATCGTGGAGATTGTAGAAAAATTGAAATAGATGAAGTCAATCAGGATGTAAATGAACCAACAATGGAACTTCAGGCTTAATCAAGCAGAATACCTTTAACACACCCTCCACATAAGTCAGAAATGATATCAAGGCCACCTGACAGGTATGGTTCTATACTTAAAGGTGCTCTTGATGTTTTCTTGATTGAAGAAAAAGATCATTTAACTTACAAAGAGGTAATGTTAGACATCGATTTAGAAAAATGGCAAGAGGCCATGAAATCTAAAATTGACTCAATGCATCACAATCAAGTCTGGGACTTGGTTGAACTTCCTGAAGGAATAGTTTCTATTGATTGTAAATAGATTTACAAGCGGAAGCATGGGCTCAATGTAAAAGTGGAGACTTTCAAGCCCGATTGGTGGCGAAATGTTATACTCAGCGATCTGGGATCGATTATGAGGAAACCTTCTCACCAGTAGCAATGCTTAAGTCAATTTAAATTTTACTGGCAATTGCTGCATATTATAACTATGAAATTTGGCAAATGGATGTAAAAACAGTATTCTTAAATGGATATCTTGAAGAAGAAATCTATATGGAACAACCTGAAGGTTTTACATCTAGCCAAACTTCTGGTCTAGTATGTAAACTAAAGAAGTCTATCTATGAACTTAAGCAAGTTTTTCGAAGTTGGAATCTTCATTTTGATGAGGTAATCATAGGATCTGGTTTCATCAAGAATGAAGAAGAGTCACGTGTGTACAAAAAAAGTACCGGGAACATAGTAATCTTCTTGGTTCTATATGTGGATGAAATACTCATTATCAGAAACGATATTGGTATATTGTAATCAGTCAAAAGTTACCTAAGTAAGAATTTCTCTATGAAGGATTTGGGAGAGGCTTCCTATATACTAGGTATAAAGCTTTATAAAGATAGAGCTAGGAGGCTCATAGGACTCTCCCAATCATTGTACATAGATAATGTCTTAGAAAGGTATAATTTCAGTAACTGTAAGACAGTTAACATACCTTTTAGACATGACGTTCATCTTTCGAGGAAGATGTGTCCTCAGAGTGAAGATGAAAATGTTAGAATGTCTAACATACCTTATGCATCAGCTGTAGGAAGCCTGATATATGCTATGATGTATGATGTGTACGAGACCTGATATCAGCATGGCTGTAAATATTACAAGCCGCTATTAGTCTGATCCAGGCGAAGGCCATTGGATGGCTGTGAAACATGTCTTAAAATATCTTAAGGCTACTAAGGACAAATTTTTAATATATGGAGAAAATGACTTACAAGTGAAATGATACACAGATTCAGACTTCCAATCTGATCTAGATGATATAAGGTTTACATCTGGATATATATTCATTCTCAATGGTGCTGCAATTAGTTGGAAGAGCAATAAACAGTCATCAACAGCTGCTTTCACAACAAAGGCAAAATATATTGCAACATCAGAAGCAATAAAAGAAGAGGTTTGGATATGCAAATTTTTCGCTGAACTTGGAATAGTTCCAAGTTCAATAGATCATATACCATTGTTCTGTGACAACAACAGAGCCATTACACAATTAAAAGAGCCAAAAGCACATCAAAAGTCTAAGCATATGGAAAGAAAATACCATATCATTAAAGAAATCTTGGCTAGAAGAGATGTAATAGTTCATAGAGTAGACTCCATGAATAATGTAGTGGACCCACTTACTAAGGCCTTAACTCCAAAAATATTTGAAAGACAAGTGGAGTCAATAGACATTAGATACCATCGTGAATGGCACTAAAGTAAGTGGGATGTTAAACTGTGTGAGACTTACCAACTCCTTGGTCCACTAGCGTCCCAACACAGAATCCGCAGGTAACATATGCCCCCAACCAATGTTGAACCTGGGATCTCATCCCTTATAGGCTTTCAAGGTTCGATGGTTGTACCCATCCGACTGGGTACCCATCCAACCCAAGTTCAACATTGGTTGGGGGCGTAGGTTACCTGCAGATTCTGTGTTAGGACGCTAATGGCTCTGAGGTGTCACCCAGCTAGTGGACTAAAAAGTTGGTGGGTCTCACACAGTCTAACAAAAAAGTTGGTCTTTTGTCATTTCTGTTAGAGTGTGTGGAGCCCACTAACCCTTTAGTCCAACCAGCACCGGGATCACCCTCTCCCATTAGTCACCACTAGTCAGGCACTAGCGTACCCACACAACCAGCTCAGGTTACCTGTACCCCCAAGGATTCGAACCCCCGCCCTCATGGTGATTAGTGGGAGAGGGTGATCCCAGTACTGGTTGGACTAAAAGGTTAGTAAGCCCTACACACTCTGACAGAGGTGACCAAACTGAAGGAGGCCAAAAATAAGATATAAGGTTTTAAGTGTGAGCTCAATGGCTGCTCGACCAGAGTGAGGAATGTTGGGGCTAAAGCTGCTGACAAGGTTAAGGAGGATGAGGCTAAGGCAACAATGACAAAGAGCAGGGTTTTGATCCTCAATTAAAAAATAAAGGAGCTCGAGGCCTAGGTAGGGGTTCTTTAAGTGGAGAATACCAGCCTTTTAAAGAAGAATAAGGAGTTAGTGGGGAAGCTCGATGCTGCATAGGACTAATTTGCTGACAAGGTCTCTAAGGCTCTCAGCAAGGTTGTGGACGTATTCAAGGACCACTATGCTTGATGAACACTTGAAATTACACATTTAATAAAGGTTTTAAATCATCTTTTGCATTACTAGTGTCATTAATCTCCCTAACTTAAGCATGTTTACAATATTATACCTAATACAATTCCTAACTACTTTTATGTAGGTTCATTAAATTAGATATAACTTTCTACTAATAAATCCAATTAAAGTAATTCTTAATTCTGTAACTAGCTGATTTCCTGTACAATAATATTGGATTTCATACACATTTTTTAATTCTAACTTTTAGAGAGTTAATAGTGGCTTATAATAGAACACATATGCAGTATAAGTCTAGTCCAAACAAGTTTCAGTATTTGGCTCATAACTTGATAAATACGTATCTATTACACACGTTCTTTCCTATTCTAGAAAGATGAAAGAATTATCTACAAATTTTTATTGGCACAAGAGTCAAATTTGGCCATCATTGGTGACAAATTCAAAAATCAATGTTGGCATATGAGATAAGCCTTAAATTGTTAATAATTCATACAAATTGGTTGCCTCTTTTTTTGACTTGTACCCTTCAAGCTTTACTATAAATAGGTGACTTGTCTAAGCCAAACGGAGAACTTGATTGGGAGCTAAATTAGAGAGCTGGATTTATGATCCAAACTTATTTATTTTGTATTCTCTTTATTTTTTTCATATTGTATTATGAAGTTTATGTTATTTCTTCTTGCGATTCTTTCCCTTATTTCCATTATACTCGAGTAATTATTATTTTGCTGAAGTGAAAAAATAAAGCTCTTGGTAAGGCAATAAGGATATACTTAACCACTTGAATTAGACTTTAATGTTTATATTTTCAAGTTAATTAAATTTATTTATGTTGTATTTATTTTCTTAAACAATATTAATACATTTTCTTATAAAGTGGGTGTCTTGATTTATTTTTTACAATCATATAATTGGCACAATAAATACTTCAACTCATTTACAAGATTTGACGTAGATATCATTTCTTGTCAAGTATGAGTTTTGATTTATTGTAAATAAATATAATAATTAACATAATAAATATTTGAACTCATTTACAAGATTTGACGTAATCTCAATAAGGTAATTAAAAGAAGTAAATATAATTTCAAATATAAATTATGAAGAATCTTAATTAATTAGTATTAGGGTTTGTGTTTACATACCATCCCTGTTTGTATAAAGATTTGATATTTATACGATGCACATTTGATTAAATCACTAATTACATTAATTATATGGTATAATACTTGTAACGCTTCAGACATTGTATGATTTGAAGGAGTTCAGATCTGATCTAAAGGAGTTTAGATCAAGGTTAAAAATTATCAACATTGAGAAAATATAACTACTAAACGTTAGCAGGAGATAAAAATCAGTGAAATCCAAGAAGTTGAGGCCTTGTATGTAACAGGACAAAGATGTAACACCCTAGACAAATCCCACATTGCCAAGGCACGGGAGAGATGCTGGGTTTATAAAGGGTGATTCACACCTTAATTGGCAAGACGCATTTGGGTTAAGGATGCTTGCGTAAAGCCCAAGAACAAAACTATGCGGGCTTGGGCCCAAAGCAGACAATATCTTGTCAGGTCTGGGTTGGGTCATGACAAAAGACCTGAGGGTATACTAGTAATGACATAGTTGTAAGAGTTATAATAAGGTGTTAGGAAATGTCATTATGCAAGTATGTTCTCAAATATTATGTTTCTGACCTATTTTTACCGATGTAGGTCTATCGGTGAATCCGTTTTATATAGTCAGTGTATGTCTATATCTGTAGGGTACATATAGTTGTTCCTAGTTGACCATTAACTTGGAGCTCATATAGGCATACATGTATTTAGTACGGACCGGGTACTGAATAGACTCACGAGGATCCTAATAGACATCTTATGTAAGCCGTCATAAAAGGTTCTCTCGAGTTGAGTAGTATTCATGGTCCTTTGACCTGAGCGTCACGGTGGGCTTGTGAGTGATCCCATATATTTAGGTTCTACGAACGTTAAAGACCTTTCATGATTTGATCACTGCGTATCGCTGGATATGGTCTGATGCTCATGAAGTCCGATGTGCGTAGATATGGGATCCATTAGCTTGCATAGGGAGTTGTATATCTGATGCTTCGAGATTGTATCTCAGAAAGTCTTATGGCCATAAGCAATAAACTCAGGAAAGGAGTTTCCTACAAGGTTGAACAATATAGCAAATGCGTTTATGTATATTGTTTATCGAGATACGAATCTGGAGATAAGATCATGGATGCGCTTATTGGGATTTGATGGTGTTAATCTATGTCCCTGCACATCCAGGATATAGATGATAGAAGGACTATACATATGCGCTTTAACCTCAACTTGTATGGTTTAATGCACTGATTTGTAATATTCGTGACGTGTGCGTAGGGCATTAATAACATACTTATAGAATGGTTCCATTTGAAAAATTAGGCGTGAAACTAAAGAGTCCCACAATATAAAGTGTACTCGGTATGCACTGGGACAGCGTACCGAATTGAATAGTTCAATCTAGTAAAATTAAGCAAAATTGATTATTTGTTTCGGGTACCCTCAAGATGTGCGTGTCAGTACTTAAGTGTTAAGTATATTAATTAGTTGACAATTATTGTTAATCAATTGTATATTGACATGTGACGCATAGTGGGCCTTTGGTTGAGTTTATCCAAGTGTGTGGTATGGTAAAACTCACTAGCTGGTTTACTTAATAACCAAGCAAGAGTATAAAGGTAATTTTACATATTAATTATTTAAGTGTTAAAATAATCAAGATATTTAATATTTTAATATATTAAATAATATTTAACTCAACCATGATTAAAAGTTAACCTTTTTTAGTTAATAATTATTTAATATTATTTTATTAAGTACTTGATGGCCAAGTAATTTAATTAACCTATGTTAATAGTTGACCATGGTTTAATTAAATTATAAAATATTTTTATATTATTTTATTAAGTACTTGGCCACCAAGTAAGTTACGTAACACAGGTTAAAGAGTTGACTATGGTTTGGTTAATTTATTAATTATTATAAATATGTGAAATGTAAACAAATTAAGGTTTTGTGTGTGTGATGGATGGTCGGCCACTTAGGAGAACAAAAACAAAGAAATTGTTCTTAATTTTTGAAATGCAAGAGTTGCATTATTCTTTTAACTTGTTCGTCTATAATCCAAGCCACAATTACAACATGTTTTGTCCATAAGTTCAAGTGTTGAACAAGAATATATATAAACAAATAAATCCTAGATAAAGATTTTATCTTGGATTTGATTTAAGTGTTAAATCTGTTTTGTTGAATTTGAAGTTGCTATTCTAGATACTCAAACCTACCACTATTGAGTATTAAAATTGACAACAGTTGTAATTTAGGGCAGACTTAAATAACTTTTGTTTAAAAGTTATACTGGTGAATTCTCAATCTTCATGTTAATTTGATTAATATGTTATTTATTTGTGTTTATTATTTATTTTATACTTTTGTTGTGCATAAATATGTATGAGATACGTATTTTATATAATGAACACATACTGCTTACATACACACTGTATTTAATCGACATCAATAATTACATCTCCCAATTAGAACTTCTTTTGTTTGAGGATTCCAATTAAATTACAAAAACGAGTTGAACATATTCTTGTTAAATATGCTAAAAGTGGATCCCCTAACCTTAGCATTCATTTTAATTGAATATTTATATTATTAGTTATAAACATCTTATATCTTTAATACTTTATTTCTTTTGAGATTATTTATATTTGTATACTTTCAATATACTTCATTGAGGATTGACTATGTTTTCATTGGGTTATTTATTACTTTGACATTCCTACACTTGAGAATAGAATTTAATATTTTGGATATGCCAATGTTGACTTGGACCTCTTTTGGTTGGATGAGCTATTTGCCAATCAAGAGGAAGCTGATAAACAGACCAAGGTTTCATCCCCTCAGAAGATTGAGGATGGTCCTCCTTCACCATTGATGAATTTATGCCAACAACCAGGAAGGGTCCTCGAACTAAAGATGCCTATACTCTTATTATTGTGGCTAAAGATCTATCTCTTGCTCTTTAGACTTGGGTTTCTTTTCCTTTGCATTTTTGTTTTTGTATTTTGATTTTGGCCATGTATAATATTCTTTTACTAATGAAAAATTCTTCTTTCCATGTATTAGTGTACTTCTTAATGTACTTTCATTTATATGCTTAAGTGTTCTTGCCTAGGATTGCTTGGTACTTCTTGAGATAAATTTTCAGTCAATGAGTGAATGGATAGCAAGAATCTTTGACTTCTTGGCTCCTTTGATGCCTCATATGAGGATGCTTGTGATGTTTAGTCAAGGATGTCTCATTATAAGTTATACAATGTTAAATCCTTTAGGGTTTTTACCTTAACTCAAGGCTTGAAAGTTATCTTGAGAACTATCCCAGGAATTTGGACCTAGGAGTAGTAATCTCATTTATTACCTTCCTTGGCACTTCATTAGCTTCTTAAGGAAATTTAAAAACCTCATTTGCTTGAGGAGGTCATATAGCGGGGTCCTTTAGAGTCAATCATTTCGCATTAAATGTAATTCTCTTTGAAACTTATACTTTTCTCATCAGTCATCTTTTAAAGGCAACTTAAGTGATGTCGGTGTTTGTTTGGCCCTTGGATCTTTTGGTGATCTACTGGCTGTTGGTACATTCTTGGTAGTTGAAAGGATAGTTTTAAATAGGATTCCAAGAGGCCTTGTAATTGATATAGGCTCAAATTTATACAACAATCCAGAAGTCAATTTTTATTGGTAAACTAGAGTTGAGCCTTGGTATTAGCCTTTTTCCTACTTATCTTAAAGAAAGAAAGTACTTTGTATATTTCGATGACAACCATTTTTCTAACTCCATCTATTACTTTCACTAGCAATTTCTAACACCGATAACCCATTGCTTTTGATAACTTCGTTTTGATGGTTACTCTCTTTTTTGTTGGCACATTCTTGGAATTATTTCTGGACTTTTAAGATTCTGCAAATTTGTACATATATTCCGCGTGTCTTTTAAAATCGTGATTCCTTGCCTGATGATTATAATTTTATGGTTTCTTTTGTGCTAATTATTCTTCGCCTTCGTGTCATAGTGATTGAGTTTACTTTTTAAACCAGAGTAAGTTGATTCTTTTTCCTTGTTAAGGGTTATATTGGCTCTAAGTCAATTTAGGTTTCATAGTTTGGGTAATCATGTAAGAATGGTAGTTAAGACTAATTTAAATGAACGTGAGGAAGAAGAAGTTCCTCTGATTAAGAAGAATGATCGAGGAATTCAGTCTCAAGGTGAGTTTGAAGAAAGGAGTGTTTGACCATCCTTTTTTTATTATTTTGATTTATCGATGCTGATCTAACCTTTGTTTATTCTTTTTTAATTATACAAGACAAGTACGATAATGAAATGTGCTCAACATGAGGAGAACTTTATAGAGCCTACTACTTAAGGAGCTGTTGGGGACTTTTCTAGGCATGGTTAAGGGGACAGGTCTACTACTACTCTTAGAGGAACACGAAGGTCCTAGGACGTCAATTTGGAGGGCTCATTCGACAGCTGAAAAGGGAAAAATGGTAGCTAGCTCCTCGGCTCCTACTCAAGGTACTCTACTTTAAGCCAAAATGCCATGCCCTCCTCAGTTGTTATCCTAAGAGTCTTCGATTCTGATAGAATCTGGTCCTACTCTTTTAAGAGAGAAGCCAATTGACTAGAAGGTTGTTCATTAGTTGGTAGTGAGACACTCTTCTACTTTCTCTTTAGATGACTTGCCTTTTACATCTTGAAGTAAATTCGAGCATTTGCTCTCTTCTATTGAGAAAGAAGAGAGGTCTATTAACCCAGCTCATGCTCACCATATACAAAACTAAAAAGTCTTCACTGTCTTTCGTTCATCACTTATGAATACAATAAAGGCAAGTCTTCTTTTCTTTTCATTATTTTTTAAGTTGAAATCCCCTTACTCAATTGCCTTTACTTTGATTTTTTTTTCTCAAATAATGTATGGCCTATCTTTTTACCAAAGAACTATCCTTAAAAGTATATAAGATGATGTGAAAACTTTAGGCCTTAGGAAGGATTTAGCTCAGGCGAGGTAGCAAATAAAACTTAATGATAGAAATGAGAGCCTTAAAGGGGAAGTTAGATAAAATGACCACTAAAACAGTTATAGTTGAAAACTGAGTTTTTGAACTTAAGTGGCAAAATAAAGTTAGTCATAACGAAGCTCCTAGATGGCTAGTCTCTACCAATAATAGAATCTTTGAGCTAAAAAGGCAGAATGCATGGCTAAAGAGCGAATTAAAAACATGAAGGTGTTGGATTTAGTGTATGATGTGTAGAGGTACGTATAATTTAACAATTATAAATACGCAGTGGAAGTATTTATACATGTTATATATAATATTGTATATTCAAGTATATACATAAACATACATATATCTCATATATATTCATATGTATCATATAAATAAATAGCATGTAAATAACCTACCCGATTTTGAAGGTAGCTTTCCAATTCTTCAAGATCTTCAATCTTCAATTTGTTAAGCTCACCTTGAAGTATTCCATTGCACAATTCTAGTTCACAACTGAAACGGATGGGATTGTAAAACTAAAATAGCAGCCACGAATTTCTAGCAATTGGTGTTTTAACACTTCAAAAATTTTAGTACTTATGATTTATTTCTTATAAAAGATGAGAATAATTAAGTGTTTTGTCTATTGTTCCTTACAACACTTTGTTATGAACTTTTGTTAAGACTTTACAAACTCTCTCAACACTTTGAAAAATGACTTAACAAATTCTCTCAATTCTCTCCTCTCACCTTGACCGAATTCTACACTCTCTCTTTCTCAAATTGAACTCTTCAATTTTGTTTAGTGTAAAAATAATGGCTTCTCTTAGTGCTCTACCACCAGTCATCTTTATTTGTCATTTGCTTCAATAATAAAATAAGTAAATGCACCCAACAAATTGATTCATCCGTATGAATCAATTGTTAGAGAGTAAATGACAAATAAACAATGTTAAGTGGTTACACCAGTTCTCAAGTGCACCACTTAACCATTTCAAAGTGGCCAACAATTCATATTATTAATAACAAGTGATTACTCCATTACAAAATGGTGTTTGCCACTTATTTCAATTAATAATAATAATTCATTATTAATAATTCAAAACTATTTTTAAATAAAGACATTTACCTTATTAGTATTTACCAAGCAAGGTAAACAGGTGAATACATGGTAAATCATTTATGGAGCAAGATTGTGCCACTTGTTAATTTATTATTGGTTAATAACTTTTGCAAACTTATAATGTAGTTTACATTTAAGTATTGACAAGTGCATAACATAAGGAACCTTGAAACATATTTTTACTTTGCCGAAATATCTCGGATTAAATTGTTCAATCCAATACACTGTCTCGGTGCACAACGAGTACACTTCATATTGTGAAACTCTCTAGGTCCATGCCCGGTTCTTCATATGAAACTTGTCCATACATTCGTAAAAAATGTCCCACACACATGTTACGGATATTATAAAATGGCACATTAGACCATACAAGTTGAGGTCATAATATATTTATATAATCCTTCCATCATAAATATCCTAGAAGAGTGAAGATATAGATCAACATCGTCAAGTCTCCACATGCTCAACTATAAACTTATCTCTAGATTTGTATCTCAATAAATAATATCCGTAAACACTTTTACAATATTATTTACCCCGAGGATAAAACTATTTTCCCGAGTTTTTCTGCTTATGGCTATAAGACTTTCTGAAATACAATCTTGGAGCTTCAGGATATTTTACTCACCCAATTGAGTTGATGGATCCCATATCTATACACACCAAACTCCATGAGCATCAGACCATACCCAGCGACACCCAGTGATTAGACCATGGAAGATATCTGACATGTGTGGAACCAAAGTATGATGGATCACTCATAAGTCCACCGTGGCACTCAGGTCTAAGAACTACGAATACTACTCAACTCAAAAGACCTTTCATTGACGACTTTACGGGATGTCTATTGGAGGTCTTTGTGAGTCTGTTCAATATTCAGTCCTTACTGAATACTTGAATTTCTATACAAGATTTTACTAATCTCATAGTCTGCCAATATCAACCATTTGAACCATCTAGATATAAACATACACCGATCTATATATTTAAGGTCTTCACTGATAGACCCATATCAGTGAAGATAGATTAAGAACATAGAATTTAAGAACAAATTTGCATAACAACATTTTCCAGCATCATTTGTAACTCTTTTGCAACTATATCATTACTAATTTATTCTCAGGTTTTTGTTCCATTTTAGACAAGGCTCTCACTCTTTAGATTTCACTAACTCTTATAACCTAGTAACTCTTATCAGTGCTAACTTTTAGCATTTATAACTTTCAGCGTTTCTAACTCTTAGCACTGATATAAACTCCTTTAGATCAGATTTGAACTTTTTCAGATCAGATATGAACTCTTTCAGATTATACAATTTCTAAAACGTTACAAGCATCTTACCAAATATATATACATAAAATAATTAGTGATTTATTGAAATGATAATAGTATAAACATAAAAGTAAATATTTATACATAAAAGAGATGGCACGTAAGCACAAATCCCAACAGAAGGCACTAGTCAACACTTTGAAGAATGAGCTTGACCAATTGCAGGACAAGGTATAAAAAGTCGAGGAGCGAGCAGAAAAGGTTGTTATGGCTAAAGATGAGGTGTATACCTTAGGGCCATAGATGGATTTAAGATAAGTGTTAAGTTTTTTAAATAGCATTATCTGAACATCGACCTTCAATGGCTAGATGATGCTCTTGATACATCAATTGAGGAGAATGATGATGACTATATTATTGAGGTCTTTTCGGCTACACCCACTATTATGTATGCTTACCCTTCCTACTGCTGATGCATGCATTATTATATCTCTTTTGTTTCTATTGCTCATCGTAAATATTCTTGTAAATGTTCAACTTATCAATGAAAATATTCATTTTTTTGCTTATGACTTCTTGCACAATATTGAATGTTCATTTAAGTCTTCATATTCTGAGATCTAATGTATACTTCCTTAAGTATTGTTTTTGGGCTTGATTTGCATCCAATATGTATGTCAATGAGGTCTTTAATTTTTTCCCTACTTGGGTATTGAAGACGCTCCCCTTGTACCTCGAATAAGGGTTTCTGTTAATTTTGTTGTTCAAAACTCATGTGCTCGCATATTGTTCTTGAAGAATAAAAATGAGATTTTATTGATAACTTCTTAACTTTTACAACTTTAAGGAGTTCAATAAGAATGACTATAGATAATATTTCTTAAGTAGCTTAACATTCCAGGGTTTCTTGACAACCTTTCCATATGTGTGCCCGAGTCATAGGTGCCAGATCGAATCCTTCTAATCACTTTGTATGGGCTTTTCTAGTTTGGTTTAAGAACTCCTTTGATTGAGTCCTTAGTATATGACAGTACTTTTCTTTATACTAGGTCTTCTTCAGGCTTAGAATTTTTTATTATAATGCCGAACAATCTTTGTTGATAAGTAGATATCCCTATATAGGCTAGTTCCCTCTTTTGTTCGATCAGATCCAAGTTTTCCTGTATAATCTCCTTGTTCTTGCTCTCATCAAAGCACTATACCTAGTGGGTGGGCATTCTTACTACTGCTGGGATTACAGCCTTACATCTCAAGGCTATGAAGAAAAGGGTCCCATCAGTGGCTGCCTTCTTAGTAGTCTTCAGTGTCCACAGTACTTGGGGCAACTATCAACCTAAGACCCTTTCTTCTTAGCTAGTTTCTTCTTTAGCAACTTTTTGATGAGCTTGTTAGAAGATTCTACTTGCTTGTTTGTTTTTAGGTGAGTTAGGGAGGTAAATAAGAGCTGTAGTCGAGCTATTTGCAGAAATATTTAAAACTCTCATTGTCGAACTGTTTGCCATAATTCGTAATAATTATGTATGATATTCCAAATCCACAAATCAATTTTTCCACATAAAGGGTCTCACCTTTTTACTAGTGATGCTTGCTAAGGGATCGAACTTTATTCATTTAGTGAAGTAATCAACAATGACGATGCATATTTGGCTAAGTTTCTTCTTCAAAGTAAGGGGCTAATTAAGTCAAGCCTCTACCATGCAAAGGGCTAAAGACTTGTCATCATTTTGAAATTCTTTGAAAGGGAATGAATGATGTTGTCACACTTCTAGCGTGCATCACATTATTTGACAAGCTCTTTTTCATCCTGAAGTGTGGTAGATTAGTAGTAACCCATCCTGAAAGTCTTATAAGTCAAGGCCTCAGCCCTAGAGTGATTTTTACAAATTTTCTCATGAATTTCTTAGATCATATATGTCACGCCCTAGACCCAAAAGATCTGACACATGACGTAACTTTTATTCATTTAATAATGAGCACAAATACAATCTTATTGTTTCTAGTATATTCCTAAATTTTTTATACGGGTTGGTCTCATGTTTAAAAATATAAACATAAACATTTATTGACAATATTTAAACATTCATTTCAATTTTTCAGAATTATAACAATTGAATTATGACTGAGGCAATTAGTAAACCGAAGATACGCAGAGTTTTCTTAGAGATTAACACTCTACTACATCACCAGTAGCAACTTTGCTACCGGAAGCCCAGAATATATTCATTGTAAATTTTTACTTAAAATCAACCCATAACCACACTTAATAGAATAATACATAAGTATTTATTCAATAGGGACCAATCAAATATCTTAAACTATGTGTCCACAAATGAAACACTTAGTAATCTAGCAACTTAGGGAACCCAAGGAACAACAGAAGCCTTGCCAAATCTGCTAAGTACACATATACCTTATTTACTTGAAATCACCATAAACTATAATGAGTATAAAACTCAGTAAGCATACTAGTTTTTCATATATCAAATTACAAAAACATATATGTACACAATGCATTTGTATGATATGCTGTGATAAATCAAAATTCATAATCTTATCAAATCACATGTCAGGTAAGCGCTTACACATTCTTTCAAAACATATAATAGGAATATCATCACTCAAATACTACTTAGTAGGACTTACATATCACATAATGAGCCAAATGTCACTCGTAGGTGACATACCGTATGAGAGAAATAGTACAAGTAAGGTTTAAATTACACATATATAATGCTCAAACCTGAAGGTAAGAGCCAAACCTTCACCCTGATCATCGGTAAGTCCTCTCACATGCACCAATATGCCACCACACGAATGTGATAACTCAATCTTTCTTTAGGACCAATATGATCCTCTCTACATACGAAACACATAACATATACCAATCCAGAAGGAAAGGCCATACATAAAGGCTCCACAAATCACATAAGATGCCTACTAAGTCAACAATGAGTTCAAGCATCCTCAAAACACAAAATATTTCTCATGGACATATTACACTTCAAAAGCTTTCTTTGTTAAACATATTTTATTTTGAAAGCTCACTTTCAAAAATACATGTTTGTCCATGCTCAATGTTAATGCTCAAATTCATAAACACTTCTTTCACATTTCATATCAAATAAACTTTGGCATAACATAAATATATTTTTAAGCACATTTACAAAATCATGCATAGACAATTACTATGCTTATTGTGATTTCAGTAAAAGTCTAGTATACTTACCTCTTAGCACTTTCGGCTACAAGGCTTAAATCTTCTTAACTTATCAATGGAGATTAATCCTTTCATGAGCCTCAACATTCACACAAAATGCTTAAATAGCTTACAAAATTACACATATTGCACTTATCACATCGAATTGGTCTAATTACTTGGTTTCTCAAAATTTGTCATTCTGACCATTTACACTTAACAAAAAAAAATTATATATCAAATGATGTCCAATTACTCCAAAATCAGAATATATCATTCTTGACTCGAATATCCTTCTTATATATGAATATTATATCATAATTCTTACACAATCCATTCCATAAACACCATCAAATCCAAACTATTAACCTGACATGATCAAGATATTTACTGAATGGTATTTAATCTCCCAATTTTATAAAATCATATACTAACTCAAAAATTATAAAACTATCATAGAATTACTCTTGAAACATATCTTAATCCATGATAAATATTTCACTTCCAAATCACTGGCAAAAGTATTTTAAAACTATTTTATTCTATAGCTTTAAAAATTTATTGATCAAATACTGCAATGAGCTGATATGCTTTAGAAAATTATAATAATTTAATCACATTGATATAAATTCTAAATTATGAGTATATCATATTAGACATATAAACTTATCATATTTCATAAATTCGTAATTTTTAAAGATCATTCAACAGATCAAAAATTATTTGTCTCTGTATCATACTGTTAACATAGGAAATTTCTAGAATTTCAGTGTCATTTTGATAAATTCACTACAAATTTGATTTCTGAAATTTTCAATCGATTCAAAGTCTCAAATGATTCTAAACATGTCTAATTTCAAGCTATCTACATAGATCATCATCAATTCTTATAATATCTTCTGAAATACACATCAAATCCTCAATTGTATATATTTCTAGAAATTAAAACTTAAAGGAATTAACTCATTTAACACCAAGAAACTAAGAGAGGGTTATAATATACCTCTTAAAACTTAAATTTTAACTTTCTTCTTCTTTTTCTTCTTCTCTTTCTCTCCCCTTTCTTTCTCTCTTTTCTCACTCTAAAAGAGGTAACTCAGCCAAAATGAGTGAATTAGGGTTTTGAAAGTATATTTTTATACTAAGAGGCTAATTTTTAGTATTTACAAATTTGTCCCCAAAACTTTCAAAGTATTACAATTTGGTCCCTAAAATAAATCTAAGGTCTTGCAAATAAACCCAATACTAATAGTAGGTCCTTAATCTATACAAAGACTACTAATAACAATAAATAAATCAAATATCATCCACATACAAATAAAATATGAATATTATACAAGTACAAATATTTATTCTTTCTGATTATGGATAAGTGGTTACTACAATGTATTTGCCTTGTAGGGTGTTAGACATCTCAGATATAAAAGAGAATATCCTTGTTGATAAAGGATGCCATTAATAAGGGTGTAACAAGCTAAACTGTACCTTAACTATTGTGTTTCTACCTTATTGTACATCAACTTTCCATTCTCTATCTATTCTCAAATAGAATCTATCCTGCTTAAGCGTGGATCAGTATGCATGACCCCTCGATCTTAGTTTCTTTGATACTAGGTTTAAGAATGAATTCAAAAGGCATAGATTGCAACATTCGAGCTTCATTGGTCGAAGCTATTCGCACTAATATGTCTGCCTTGTAATTTTTTTTCTTAGTATCTGTTGGATCTTGACCTTTTTGAATTGTTCTATTTGCTTATTAACTTTCTAAAGATATTCGGCCATGTGATCTTCTCGCACCTCAAAATTCTTAGTGACTTGATTGACAATAAGTTGTGAGTCACTTTTGATAAGTACTCTCTTAGTAAGGAATGGTTGGGCAACTCTTAATCCATCTAGGGGGTTTTGTACTCAGCTTCGTTATCTAAAGTAGGAAAGTTGAATCTAACTACAAAATTGAGCTTATCTCCCTCTGGGTTAACAAGAATTATGCCACCACCTTTGCATCCTTTAAAGTTGGATGCACCATCATGAAAAGTGTCCAAGTTGAGGTATGAGGTTTTTGGTTAGTTCATGCATCTGAAGACTCTCTAGCATGACTTCATCTCCGTGAGTGCACTCTGTGATAAACATATTAAAAGACATATTTGTTAAGAGATTTAATCATTATTTAATGTCATTAATTTTAGCATTTTTGTATTTTTAGGCTTGAAATAAAGTGTTGTCCTTAAATTATGATTAATGAATGTTATTTACATAAGTTTAGGTAAAATAGACGTAACTCTCAATGTAGAAATTAAAATGAAGAAATTCATAAACCTATAGTAACATAACTCAATCTTACACAAACTTGAAGAATAGTTGAAAAGCCAAATCTAATATTTTATGAGCTAAAATTGGGATACAACAGAATTGAATTATAACTTTCGCCCAGCTTGACCCACCTCATATATTTGGCCTGTATTTCACAAAATAGATACCCAATTGGTATGATTCTTAAAGATGTGAAATAATGACTCAATTATCAACAACTTTTATGTTGATGGTAAAGTACAAATCAGCCGTTATTATAAACTAAATTGTATTGCAAATTGGTAAAAGGGTTGTTGGCTGAAATCTGACCTATCTTTGATTTTTTGTCCATATCTCATTGGATACTCATCCAAATTGAATGAACCTTATGGAAATGGAAAGAAAAGATAAAATTTTACAACTGTTATGTCGGCTAAAAAGGTGTTACAATTAAGTGAACAAGTGGTTGGCCTAAATTATTGAAGATTGAAGTCACATTAAACATGTTTCCATTCATTGCTTATATAAGGACACTTTTTGTTGGGATTTGTGCTTACGTGCCATCCCTTTTATGTATAAATATTTGCTTTATGTTTATACATTTATGATTTCAATATATCACTAATTATTTTATTTATAAATATGGTAAGATACTTGTAATGTTTTAGACATTGTATGATCTGAAAGAGTTCAGATCTGATCTAAAGGAGTTTAGATCAGAACTAAGAGTTAGTAAAATCTAAAGAGTTAGAGCCTTGTCTGAAATGGGACAAAGACCTAAGAATATATTAATAATGACATAGTTGTAATGGGTTGCAAATGGTGCTAAGAAATGTTGTTATGCAAATATGTTCTTAAATTTAATGTTCCTGATCTACCTTCACTAATGCGGGTCTGCTAGTAAAGATCTTAATATATATATATAGATCAGTGTATGTCTATATCTGGATAGTCCAGATGGTTAGTCTTAGCAGACCATGAGTTTAGTAGAAACTCGTATAGAGATACAAGTATTCAGTAAGGACTGAATATTGAACAGACTCACAAAGATCTCCAATAGACATCCCATAAAGCCGTCAATGGAAGATCTTTCGAGTTGAGTAGTATTCGTGGTCCTTAGACCTGAGTGCCACGGTGGACTTGTTAGTGATCCATCATACTTTGGTTCCACACATGTTAGATACCTTTCATGGTCTAATCACTGGGTGTCGCTGGGTATGGTCCGATGCTAATGGAGTCCGGTGTGTACAAATATGGGATCCATCAACTCAATTGGGTGAGTAAAATATCCTGCAACTCCAATATTGTATTTCAGAAAGTCTAATGGCCATAAGCAGACATCCAAGAATTTCTTGGGAAAATAATATCGTGAAAGTGTTTACGGATATTATTTATTGAAATACAAATCTAGTGATAAGTTTATGGTTGAGCACATGGAGACTTGACGGTGTTGATCTATATCTCCGCTCTTCTAGGATATTTATGATGGAAGGATTATACGAATATGTTATAACCTTAACTTGTATGGTCTAATGCGCCGTTTTGTAATATCTGTAACATGTGTGTGGGACATTGTTCACGGACGTGTGAAATAGTTTCATATGACAAATCGGGCATGGACCTAGAGAGTCTCACAATATGAAGTGTACTCGTTGTGAACTGGGGCAGCGAATTGGATTGAATAATTAATCCAACAATTTCCAGCAAAATGAAAAATGTTTCTAGGTTCCTTTTATTATTCACTTGTCAATAATTGAAGGTAAAACACATTATTGGTTTACAAGAGTTGTTAACTAATAAGAAATTGACAAGTGACATAATCTTACTCCATAAATAATTTACCATGTATTTACCTATTTACCTTACTTGGTAAATACATATATGGTAAATGTAAATATTCAAAATAGTTTTGAATTATTAATATTTTATATATTAATCAAATTATTATTATTAATTGGAATAAGTGGCAAACACCATTTACTAATGGAGAATGCACTTGTTATTAATAATAAGGAAAGTTTACCACTTTGTAATTCTTAAATGATGCACTAAGAAAGTGGTAAAACCACTTAACATTGATTAAATGCCATTTATTCTCTAGAAATTGATTCAATTGGTTGAATCAAATTGGTGAGTGAAAAATATGATAGATTAATGTTTGTAATGGCAAAAATGATTAAGTGGTGGTGGAGCACTAAGAGAAATCATTCTTTGCACTTAAGAAAGAATTGAAAGAGTTCAATTTGTGCAAGAAAGAGTGAAATTCGTTCTAGGAGAAAGGAGAGATAATTGAGAGCTTTTCCTAAGTGTTTTTCTCAAAGTGTTGAGAGAAAATACAAAGGCTTACCAAGGTTCAACATAAAGAGTTGTAAAGAACAAAAGAAATCTCTTAATTCTTCTCATCTCTTGGTAGTAATCATTCATATACACAAATTGTTTTAAGTGTTAAAACAATCATTTGCTGGAAATTCAAGGCTGTCATTCTAGCTTCACAATCCCACCGGATTTAGTTGTGAATTAGAATTGTGCAAGGGAACACTTCAAGGTGAGCTCAATAAATTGAAGCTTGGAGTTCTTGAAGAATTGTAAAGCTACCTTCATATCCGGGTAGGTTATTTATTTGTTATTCATTTTATATCATGCATGAAATATATATATATGAGATATATATGTACTTGAATGATCATACATGCTTGAATATGTTACATATTGTTTAATATGTATGAATACTTCCATTGCGTATTTAATTTTTGAAATTATATACATCTATACACATCACACACCATATCACACAACACTTTTAAGAGGCTAAGGGATGATTTTTGAATGCTTTACAACTCTCTCGTATAATTTCTCTTTACCATATATACTAAGGTAGGCTAAAGTTCTTGGTAAGGTTAGAGATTAACTTTTATGTGTAATAAATTTACTTCTATACTTTGATTCTCTGTCAAGAGCTACAAATGTTTGTAAGTTTATTTTTGTCTAAACTCTTATCTATTATTTTTCTATAATCAAGAGGTTAAAATTCTCACGTTTCATATATTTTTAGTCATGCTTTCTTTATGTGACTCTTATTGAATTATAATTATTATTGGTTACATTGTTTTACATGTTAATCTTTTACTGCAATATTGTCAATCGATATATTGTCGATCTTAGATAACATGTAAAGATAATAATTGTTTGATATTCAAGTTGATCTTTTACTGCAATATTGTCAAAATGATATATTATCGATCTTAGATAACTTGTATAAATGAATATGGTTTGTGTTAATATTTGCAAAGAGTTTAGTCATATTAAATACATGTATTATCAAATGTGCTATATTTTATATATCTTTCGATTGATTGTTTGAGATGTGAAACTTTCAATTGAGTTATAACTATTGAATCAAGGTATAGAATAGATATACAAAGCATAATTTTGATTCTCGAAGCATTGCTTACATCATCATAAGACTTTTTCCTTAATTCATATACAATTCTATTCCATCCATATAAACCAATTAGTTAATTTTTTCCTTGTTACTGTTTTAATATTTTTACTTCACTAGCCTATTTTTCCAAAAAGTTTCCTCGTGAGATCAACACCTCAATCTATACTGCGATAGTCGCATTACATTTTAAGCGTAAACACACAATGACGAAGTTTACTAAAGCTTGTCCTTTGATGGTTGTTCTTACTTTGAACTAAATGTCAAACTCATTTAACTTAGCTACCCATTTTATTAGACACTTGGAGAGGTCAGGTATGTAGAGAATTTGTCTCAAGGGTTGGTTAGTGAAAATAACTATGGTGTGGGCTTAAAAGAACGACTATAATTTTTGTCCTACCATAACTAGTGCCAACGTCATTTTGTATTTTCTAAAGATCTCGAATGTTTTCATTGGGTCATTTACGCAGTCTTCAGAGTGCTAACTTTGATCTCATATCATCCACATATACTTCTATGCTATTCTCGATCAGTTATTTAAATAGCTTATTCATACGCCTTTAGTACGTGGCACCTATATTTTTTCATTCAAATGGCATAACCTTATAACAATAAGTTCCCTGATAGATAATGAATAACATCTTCTCTTGGTTAGAAAGGAACATCTTGATCTAGTTGTACCTAGAAAAAATGTTCTTGTTCAGATTGAGATTCTTTCTTATCTAGGTCGTTCCTGAATTCTTTCAAGTACCAATTCCTCATTAGATGATCCATTTGGTATTTTAAAGATAGGTGTACTGTAGGTGTGACTTGGATCTTGGTGGCATTCACACCTCATATCCTTGTTCTAGAGTTTAGACGAGATTGTGAAGGTTATTGTCTCATCGAACAATCATTTTCCTTTGATGGCTTTGAATACCAATATTAATAGAACGGTTAGGGAATGCATTTTCCTTTTTGAATCTTGCTTCTTTAGAGGGAGACCTCCTCATCTATTCCCCTCTATTCTCGCTTCAGGGTTGATTTCTCCGAGGATATTTCGATACCCTTTGCGATGTTCTATCTTTTCACCCCTGAACCATCTTTCTCTAAGGAGTTTTCTAGGTTCAGGACCTTACATTTTTCTTTGAGATTCTGTATAACTAACCTCTTTTTTGTTTCTTCATCTTCAATCTTTATATATCAGTGAGCTTGCTTGTAGATAATTGTATAAGTTATAGTCGAAGTCTCAAATAGGTAGTACCAAAACTAGCTTAGCTTCAATCCTACCTTGAGGACTTATAAGGCAACTAGCAAATCAAATGCCCCAAGTTGAATTACCTTTTGGTGGAATTGCCCTATGAAGCTCTTTAAACTTTTGTCTGACTTTACTTGATATAGGAAGAGATGTTTCTCTATCTCAGGCTCAGTAGCAAAAGGGGACTTATCAGTCTAGGTTCATGTAGAATATGTAGCATATTTATTTTTACCTGAGCCCGGCAATCGACAATAGTCAGTTATCTAGTCCATAAGTTGGTAAACTTGGCAATTAAAGCTTATTAGTAGCTCTACATCTCTAAGCTTATCAGTAAGGGAGGGTTTTCTTTCCATTTTGGTTGCTCTTATGGGGGAGTTCCTACCTTCCACCACTCTCAAAGAGTTGACATAACTATTCTTTTATACTTTGAACTTTCTCTTTTAAGGGATCTCTAAGCTTAGATGTTGAGCTATGTTGTTCGTTGTGTTCCCTGACCCTATTTAACATTTTTCTTACATCCTTCTAATTTTGCTACCTTATCTACGTCTGTTCAGTATTTCTTTGGCATTATCCTCGATTTTACTACCTTTTCTATATTTGTTTAGTATTTCTCTAGCATTTCGTACATCTCCGTTTTCCCTTTTGAGACCGTTAAGTATCCTTTGCGCAAATGTTTTGCCCAAATTACTCTTATTCACATTGATACCCTAATTCTATCTCAAAGAATCTGAATCGCCAACCTCTGATTGAGCAGGAGCATGGTCATGATTCCTTTAGTGTGATCTTTTTCTCGAATGATGAATTTAGGACTCTTTTCTCTTTCTATTTAGGAGTAAGCCTAGTAAGTTTTATACTTCCCCGACTATCGGGAGGGTGCTCATCAAATTCAAAAGATTGTGTTGTAGTTCAATAATCTGCCAAGATTCTTGCAGTCTCTTTAAGTTCTTGCATTTCTTTAGTACTTCTACCATCAAGCCTTTCAATTCATTCTATCCTGTCTTAATCTTCTCAATTGTTCTTTCAGTACTTCTCACCAAGCTAGTGATTTCCCACTTTGTTATGGTACGTTGTTATTTCGAACTTCTACTGATCATTCTTAATTTTATGATCCAAGGGTCCCATTAACCTATAGATTCTATCCGCTATTTTGAGCAGCCATGGAGCAAGTAACCACAGTTTTTGAAGGCATGTTTCTCATAATTTTCATCTTTATGTTTATTAGCTTTTTGTTTATTTTTCATAGACAACGCCAAATTATTAACCTAAAAATTTCTTTAACCATCGAGTCGACGAATTAAATTTCTTTCTCTTAAGAATAACAATTAAACTTCGAGAGAAATTGAGCTAGATTGGTCTGCTCCAAAGATACCGGACTTGTTGAGAATCCTACAACCAAAGTAGAGATTAGGCTACATCAGAAGTTTTTCTGACTATGACACTCTGATGCTTAAGTCAAGGACAATCGAAAAAAGGTGAAAAAAATAGAAAGGTAGTGAAATGATCAATAAAAAATAAATATAGAAAGTTTGGAATCTAGTTTCAGTAATATGTCTGATCTTTCATGCTTAATGCTTTATGCTCCCCTTAACTCAGCAATTTAAACCCTATTTATAAGATTGCAATGCATGTTCAATATGTAGTATAGAATCTTATTAAGATTGGAAAGCATTAATACTTTCTTTTCTTAGATTCTTATATTAGAGTTTTACTTAAATAAGGCCAATCCTTTTTTATCCGTGTAGGAATCATACCAAGATTATTAAAGTCGTATTTATAAAAGATATATCAATTCGTGATTTTCAATGGCAAGTCTGTTTTAAAATATTCGTGCACGATTAGAGTGGTTGATTAAATCAATGAGGGTACTTGATGATTGAGGATTATTCTGGTGAAATGAAGGCTACAAGCCAGTTCGGGAACATCTATGTACCCTTGTAGCCTCTCGACCCGCACTCATAGGTCCGACTTTGTAGACTACATTAAATAGACTAAACTTTGTAGTATGTGGGCCTATGGGTCAAAATTCGAGGAACAAAAGCCAAATTACTTATTTTTTTTAAGGGAATTACTTCATGACTCATGAATTAAAAACTATCTTGATATTTTTTTGGTAAAAAATAATAGCCTCCAATTTTTAGTTTTCACTAAGGAATATTTATTAAGGATGGACAAATAAATCAAAAACCGAAAAACTGAACTGGATCGGCTGGTTCAATTCAATTATTATGTAATAAAAAAAATCAATCGGTTATTATTTAAGAAAAACCAACTTGTTTGGTTCATTTCTATTCAATTTTTCCTAAATAATAACCATACCAAAAAACTTGACATTTTGGTAATATTGTCTTAAATTGTCACATGGCGTTATATAATTAGAATGTTGAAATAAAAATATAAACTTATCCACGTACAACCCGTCACCAAATTAAAATTTTAAGATAAAAAAATGGAAAAAAAAAATTAATTTCTAAATTCTAAATCAAAATAACTTAAATTCGAATTAAAAAAATTAATTTGGTCTAGTTTAGTATTTTCTATACCAAATAATTTCTTCGGTCTCAAATTTAAAAAAAAAATTCAAATATAATCAATTTGGTTCAATTTTAAAATAGGGACCAAATTAAACTGTGTCCACTATAATTATATTATCACGCTTCTGTTTATTGGGGATTGGTGTTACAACTTGCATCATTGAGTGTATTGATCATGATGATGGCCAACTACCCAAAGTACTAACAAAGAATATTCTTATTGAGCCCGAAGGCATATCAATGTCCAATAGCCAAAGATTGGAATTTTTTTGGAAATAATCTTTATTTTTAAGCTATTTTTTTAACCGTAATAAATGGATTAATTTTTGTAATCAATAAATGAATAATTATATCTATAACTTATATTTTCCCTCGCAATATCAAAAGCTTTTAATTCTCTCTAAAAAGTACTTTTAATTTGGATTGTAAAAATAATTAGATAATAAATAAAATAAATAAAAGATGGGATAAATTGTGTTTCGGTGAAATTGTAAAAAAAAATATAAAGTGAATGAGATTAAAAATCTTTAAAAAAACATTAAAAAATATAAAAAACTTAGAAACTGATGGATCCAAAAATAGAAGAAATGACTCTGCAGAACAATTTGTGTGGCCAATTCTCGCGCAAGAGAATTGGTTGCAGGTTTTTTTTTTCTTTTTATTTTTTAAAGTTATTTATTATTTATATTTTAATAAATATTATATTATTATAATTAATTAAAAAATAAAATGACCATTTAACAAATAAAATATATAAATTATTCATGAGTTTTTTTATATATTTTAAAAACAAATTATAAAAATATAATTAAAAACAATTTTGGCAAATCGCAAGCACGTGTGAAATGCTGGGGGTGCCACGAAAGCGTGCAATCGCATGCATGGCCTATCCAATTAGGTGCACCGGCATGACGCTCCTAATTTATTTTGGCATTTCGAGCAGTTGCAAAACACCGCAAACTATTTTTTTAATAATTTGTTTTAATATAATAATTCATTAATATATTAAAAATTTTATTAAATAATATATTTGTTAAAAAATTTATTAAATTAAAAAATATTAATTAAATAATTAAAATTTTGATATCTTTAATTCTAATTTAATAATTAAAAATAATCAATTAAAAAATGAAAAAACATTCAAAAAAATATAAATCAAAAGTATAATTGTTCAATTATTTATTTTTTGACTACAAAATATCAGTCCATTCATTTGGGGATAAACAAAAAGATGACTTGAAAATTGAGACCATTTCTAAAAAATTTCCCAAAAAAATTCAAGAAAATTTACATATCTATTTTTATAGATTAAATCAACTTTACGTATTCATATCTCATTCCTTGTAATTCCTATATCCCTTGGGATGCAACACGAGGACTTGAAGAGCTCCCCCATCTTAACTCTGTTTCCCAAAAGAATGCCCGACTGCAACATTTTTTGTTGGGACCCGATGCATTAGGACTGGTTTGTTCGCAACACAAATCAAATATGGGTTTTGATTCTGAACATAAATGCTCAAATTGTGATTGGTTGCTCGACTCCATAGGTTGCGCTGCGTAGATGCATCATCAAATCCTTCGTTATAAAGTTGCCGACAAATTTAAACATATCATATGAAAGAACGGCCTCAAACGACCGCCACTTGAAATAAATCCAAATCAAAATGAAATAAAGGCAAGTTCATTGCTTTACCCTTGAGTTGTCTTTATCCAGTCTAGAATATCAGTACAATCTTCGCGCCTCATAAAATGCCTTCACATTCGAAAAGAAAGATAATTAGCACTAGTAATGAATTATGTAATGATCAAATACTTAATAAATTGTACCTATTTCTCGGGCGGTATGACTTCAGTTCAGCAGCTTCTTTGCGGTTTGATATATTTTTCTTCATTTGAAGATAATCAGGCACAACCAAAGTTCCAGTTGAGTCATGGTATGCATTCATGATGAGGTCCAGCACATTTTCCTGCAACAAATTTCATATTGAACATTATGCGAATAAACATGTAAAAAAAATCATGCAAAAGTGGCTCATGAAGAAATTTGGCGCTTGAAAAGTAAGAAATTAAGATGCAAGTAACATACCAAGGGTCTAGAAGCATTAAGCCAATGATATATACGCTCGTTACGGAACCACGTCATTTGCCTTTTTGCAAAATTTCTGCAGAAACAATTAATCATGTTCAGTTATTTTAATTGGAGGATAACATCATAGACTTCAAAGTAGATAGATTAAAGAACCAAAACAAAGTATACATCTGATTGGATAAGGGACAAGTTACAAATAAAAGAATTTTAAATACTGACCACATAATATACAATTAGAAGGAAGTATCAGAAGAGGAAAAAGAGAGCCAAAAAGAATAAAATCTTTGTAAGTAATTTAACCCAATTGCATGCCATGCTCAACCCCGTCAAATGCTTACTGTTCCTATCAATCTATATGTTTCAAGACAAGCAAAAGGTATCGTCCTAACCACTCATCTTTTTTGTTGAACCTATAGCACCAACTTATCGCTGATGTGTAATATCTGACCAAATTTTCTACTGCAAGGAAACAAGACAAAACTGTAGTCACTCAACCTTAAAGCAATTAATTAATAAATTTTCCTTTGCGCTCAACTCAGGTTTAAACAAATGATAGCCCGTGTCTCATAAGTGATGGTTATAATAGTCCACCAAGTAAACACATTTTTTCAAAGACTTCTCCTTTATGTGGGTACTAATTGGTTCAACTGGTAAAACCTCTTTCTCTTTGAGTGACACGAGGTTTGGGATTTAAATCCCAATCACACTAAAGTTGGGAGGGGTTGATTTATGTTATGTAATTAAAAAAAACAACTAAAAGAAATGAAAAAGAAGACTTCTCATATATTAATAATAGAAGTTGGTGACATCCAAATACCCAACATTACATAGCCTGGTTGAAAAGATGGCTTCACTACATCAACAAAATAAAAATTATTACCTAGAGGAAATATATTACCTAGATGCTGTCTGAAATTCTGACAGAAAAGCATAAAATTCTCCTGGGGAGCTTCTACCCTCTTGTTGCCGACATCTTAAGAGGTATTCCATTGCCTGAAATTTAGTGCCAGATAGATGAATCGCAACATCTTTGGCTAAAATGTTAAAATGCAAAACAAGATGCCAAATAAAACCAAAACTAGGCAAATATCAATTGGAAAAATTCAACCAAGAAAAAGTCAGCAGAAAAATTACATATTGAAACAAAATATAAAAGAAAATGACTAGTATGAGCAATCCCGCAATAATTTAAACATTGCATGTTTTGCTAATCTTTAAAATGAATATATTAAATAATTTACATCTATAACTGTATGAATCAGAAGTTAATTAAAATTGGTAACATTGATGGTCGTAGAATCCATTACGCACGCAAAACCAAACAAGGGGTCATTTCCCAAAAAATGGTAAATAACAATGTGCATACACACACATGTACATATTTTGAAATATATATGTGTGTCAATATGTACAGAGTATCAAATACACATCGATACTAGATTAACAAGATAATTGAATTTGATATGTGAAGGGAAAAAGAAAATTATAAATAACCTTTTCTCTTTTTAAGACGAGGAACAAAATGGAATGACATTGTTTTCCTTTATAATCAGTACAGAACAGCAAGAACAGTACAAGAATTATATATTAGAAACATACCTGTCTATAACCAATTGCTCGAGTTGCAGAGTTTGAATTTGGAAGAAGACCTGAATCAAGAAGCCATGTGGCTTCAGACAAAATCCCATCCCTTCCTACTGTTGAAGTCAAACATCATAAAGAATGCACTGTTTAGCTACTAAAAATATTACAATCACCCATTACATACCATTCTAACTTATCATTTTTTACTTTTGTTAGTGGATGTTTGTTGGTTGAATTGGTAAAACCTCGTGTACAAGAGGTCTGGGGTCCCAGTCCCGTTCGTCCTAGGCGAGGAGTTTGGTTTACATTTATTAGAAATGAAAAGAGGAAAAAAGGTTACGGGATAAAGAATTAATCAAATAGGAATTAGAGGAATCTAGATGGCAGCAGCAACATGTAAATTACTAGTTAAGAGATTTAAGTCACACAGCATTATAAGTCATGATGTGATTGCTCTCAGCAAAATTGTCATATCCAAGTACCAAAGCTGAAAGAACAGCGAGATGCACATCGTATAGTGGTTTACCATGAGATTAACTACCTGAAAGCATATCTTCACAACGCAAATCAATTGATCTGTACAGATCAAGTCTGTGGCCTGAAAGGAAAAAGCAAATGAACTCGTAATCTAAATTCTTTGGATTTTTATCAGGCACACCAGAAGAAGAGTTCCTCTCATGAGAGTGGTCTGTTTCACTTGAATCGGATTGTTCCCTGAAAGAATCATAGGGTATCTGGAAAGCAGATGGAGGAGAACCAGTGGACTGAAATACCAAAATAAATATCAATGAGCGGCAATTTGCATACACTAAAAAATAGCTCAATTATCATATTTTTTCAGATAAAACAATTGTTTCACAATTTAAAGTATAAACACCCTCCCATGGCATTCAACTTACTGAAGTCCAAAGATGAAAGGACTACAGAATAAGGATCCCAAAATGTATGAATATGTATTAATAAGATAAATAATACCTGTAAAAGATTTATTTAAAATCAAAATTCATATCCATGATGCATCTTGTCCCCTCATGTTTGTGTTAGCAAAGAGAGCCCATGAAAAATATCATACAGCATATTGAATTCACATTGAAGATGTAGCTTGTGTTATTTGCATTTAAAAGTAGAGGTGGTTGGAGGGAAGGACATCAATATGTTCATGAGAGAGAGAGAGAGGCATCCAAATGGTCATATATGGCAAAGAATATCATAAACTAACCTTAATTATCTCAAGGCTGCGCCGTAAACGATACCAATCATTGGCAGCCAAAGACCGAGCTTTTGGATAACCTGCATTCACCACTAACTGCACAGCAGCATCCCAATCCCCATCTCTCTGCAGATCCACAAGCTCTGAATTCACTTCCGCAGCAATCTCCGCTGAGGCTTTTGGTACGTCTGGCTTTCCATAAATGAACCTAATATTATCAACGAAAAGGATAACATTGGACATATATATCAGTAACTCAATACAAATTTAACAGTATGGGATAGTGTTTGACATAGAAAATTAACTCATAGACATTCTTTTTTTCCTTTTCTGGTGATTCCTAGACATCCCTTGACCTTACTGTGTTCAAACGAGTTATATGTTGGGGACTACAGCTGCACCCTACAACCTTGGTAGTCAGGAAACCCTAGGGATATAAATACTCTAGGTAGGAGATCCAAGTGATTTCGAACCACCAACCCCTTGGTTGAATCCACGAATCATAACCACTCAATCCAACACGTTGGAGTTATCCACACACAACAACTCTCCACTGGAACATTAACACTCTCCCACGTAATTCAATACTTGCGTGCGCACATGAGCACTTGCAACAAGCAATGTTAATTCATTTTAATCAATCACTTCTAATAGGTACCAAGATCCGCAAAGAATGTGCAAACTTCCTTCCAGTGGTATTAGTTAATAGACATCAGGTTGTTGATTCATGAAAAATCTTGTGTATACACACACTTAATTACATAGTAGATTTGAAAAATGCTCGCCTACATAAAAGAATAAGTAAACATACCATCGCAAGTACAATCCTGTTCCACCCGTAACAATTGGAACACGACCGTTATTAAGAACATCTTTTGTCGCTTGCCTTGCATCCTCAAAAAACCTTCCAACAGAATAGTCTGGAAGATGATAAAATGAACTTTATTGAAATACTTTTCAAATGCACCAATAGAACAATCATCAAATCTGATTATAAAATGCATTAAGACTCTTTATCGAAATTAGCTGGTCCAGAGGCAACTGACCTTCAGATGGATGCAGTATGTCAATCAGATGATGAGGCACTTCCTGCATTCAAAATAAAAATGAGATTATTAAAACTCTAAATAAGACACAACAGAACTAGTGGAAGATAACTTGATTCAGATATCTTAATAGTAAATGCAGGCATTAAGGATGTGGTATCTCAATAAGGCACCTTTCTATCACTAGGAGAAGGCTTTGCGGACCCAATATCAAGACCTCGATATACCTGCAACACAAACAACAATTTGAGCACACATTGAGCACATTTGAGATTTCAGTTTGAAATGGTTCCAATTCAACGAGCACATGACAACACATTTGAACATGCCGAGTAATGACAGTGTGATTTATGTACAACCATAACTTAGTCATTGTAAAAGCAAAACTTCCTACTCTCCAAAGTTTCAAATAATGAATTAGTCTCCTTCGGCTCGAAAGATTAATCAATCAACAAAAATTTTCCCACTTCAGAATTGCTTAATCAAGACCCCAAAACACAATCTTTTTGCTTTTTTTATTTTTTCTTCAATGATATATGAACTGGCTGACCTGGACAGAGTCGGCGCTGATGATTTCACCATTGAGCCGCTTAGCCAGCTCCAAAGCGAGCCGGCTCTTCCCGGCTCCAGTAGGCCCAGATATCACAATAACCTTCTCTTTCTTGGCTGAAGCGGAGCACGAGGTGGTAAAGAGACGCCGGCGCCGAGTGAATTGTCGAAGAAAGGGCTTCTCCGTCAGCCGCAGGCCGCATGTACGAATGCTGCCACAAACTCCGTTGATTAGCATTTTATTATATTTTTTTCTTTGTGTCTTGTTTATGGGTTTGAGATGTTGGTGGTACTGAGAATCCTCGCTTCTCTGAGTAGTTTGAAGATGTTTATAACTGAACTGAATGAAACTCAAAGTGGGTAAGGTTTAAGGATTGGGGTTTTAGCTTTTCTTGTTTTATTTATTTCTATTGTCGGGTTTTTACAGATATTTGTGCAAGGTGCTTGGTTTGGGGGAGGGATAGATCGTTTATCTTATTTTTTTTTTTTTGAAGGGGGGGATTATAAATTTATCAATATTTCCGCACCACCTGAGGGGGAGGTGGGGGCGAACCCAAGTGGGGATATGAGTCCTTGGGGGGCTCAGCCAACTTGGCTGAGCCCCCATGCTCGATCGTTTATCTTATTGAATATGAATAAAATGGTGTAAAATATAGGGAAAAAATATATTTGAACTGATTTAGTAAAGAGAGTGTAATGATTTCTATTTTAAGGAAAAAAATGATATTTAAATCTTTAAAATTTAAAAATATATATATAAAAATATTTTTTTACGAAAACTGTTATTTAATAAAAATATTTATAAAATTTACATATTTTTATTTTTATAAAATGTCAAAGGTTCAGATATTTTTTTTTTTAAATATATTTTCTAGTAAGGTATTGTTTTACAAAAAAAAACATATTTATTATTTTTTTCAAAAAGTATTTTAAAAAAGATTTGTATACTTCAAACAGTTTCAGAATAGATGTAAAACAGCCTTTTACTATTGTAAATTACTGTGATGTATTTTCACCCATCTTTTTATTTTTTCCAGAAAATCACTTGTTGTGCTTTGATTTTTCTGCTGTCTTTGCTTTTTATATTTGCAACCCCCTTCCGTTGAATAAAGTTTAACAAACAAATAAAGCAAGGAGCTGTTGCCAATAACTTCAAACCAACTCTTTATGTCCAATTTAGAAGTATGATGTGCCACCTATTTTCAAACAAATTCAGTCCGGAAAAGTAAAAACTTGTTGATTATGAGAGTGTTTAAAGAGGTATCTGGTTGACTAAATATAACTTGTAACCTAAACTTGACCACCAACTGGTGGTTGCATAGGGTACTTCTGAAAAGACTTGAAACGCAAGATACTCCTTCAGATACCAAAACAATGTCTCTAAATCTAACTAAAAGAAGAAAAATTTTATCTTTGGACGCCACACCAGGATCAAATCATGACACGCCAATGGCTTGACCTTCGGATTCAATCCCTCTTCCCGGTTGCATTAGTTTCTATTCTAATTGTGGGAACTGCACGATTAGTCCTAGATAACTTGAGGAGCAACCAGAGTGACATTTTTCAGCTGTATGGCAAACCTGAAGCTTACAAGCAGAGAAAACTGGTGTTTGTTTCTTCAAAAGATCGGTTTGATGAAGGCTGCAATGTTTTTGAAGGAAAATGGTTTTGGGATAATGTAACATACCCTCTTTATACTGAAGAAAGTTGCCCTTACTTGGTTAAACAGACCACTTGCCAAAGGAATGGCAGGCCTGATTCATTCTATCAGAACTGGAGATGGCAGCCTGATAAATGCAAACTACCTAGGTAAGCTTCTTTTAGACATCATAGTTATATATTTGAGGAGGGTCACTTGTTAGTACTTCGGCTTTAACTTGCGAAAATGGTTTCATATTCATGAGACATTTGAAATGTTTCTGCATCCCTCAGATTTGATCCATTGAAGCTATTGGATATTTTGAGGGGCAAAAGATTGATGTTCATTGGAGATTCAGTACAGAGAGGCCAGTTTGAATCAATGGTTTGTATGGTACAATCTATGATTCCAGATGGAAAGAAGTCTTTTCATAGAATTCCTCCTATGAAGATCTTTAAAGCTGAGGTACTTGCGTGTTTAAATTCTTCTCTGTTGATCTTTAAATTTGTTACCAAAAGATTTTAGTAGCATCCAAGTATTGGCATATCTGCAGAATGACTTCCATGATAATCCTGCATAACATATTTCCATTTGGAATTCTCAGACGATTAGCTAGTTAAATATGATTTGTTTCTGTAATTTTCTCAGGAATACAATGCATCCATTGAGTATTACTGGGCACCCTTCATTGTAGAGTCTATTTCAGATCACGCAACAAACCATACAGTACTAAAAAGGTTGGTTAGTCTTGACTCCATAGCTAAACATGGGAAGAGCTGGCAAGGAGCTGATATATTAGTATTTGAGAGCTACGTATGGTGGATGCATAAGCCAACGATCAATGCTACGTAAGCACTCGATCCCTACATCATTGTCCTATTTATTTAAGTACTAATAGCTAGAAACACATCAGGTTTTGGTCCAAGAAGCCCAAATCCGAATTCCAGTTTAACTATAATAAACCCACCAATTGTATTCTAGTTCCAGGCCATTGAATATTTAAAAGCTTTTAGCATTCTAATTTCACATCTTATTTCATTTTATTCAAGTTGATATCGTCTTTTTGGAATCCGACATAAAGTTGCATATTTTTGTGTGTGGTTTTGTTTCCAGATATGGATCTACTGGTAATATTCAAGAATACAATGTCACCACTGCTTATAGAGCGGCATTAGAAACTTGGGCAAATTGGCTAGAATCCAACATCAACCCTCTCACTCAAAAGGTCTTCTTCATGAGTATGTCCCCAACACATTTGTGGTAAGTATCACTGGAAAATGTGGAAGTCCATTTCGCTTGAAATGCAATATTCTGAGCAAATTTGACAGCTTTAATTCTTAGATTTTTCCACTCTTTTCAAAGTTCCTGCCCTAATTATGAAATCAAATGCATTTTCTGATGCAGGAGCTGGGAATGGAAGCCTCGAAGTAATGAAAACTGCTTCAATGAGTCATATCCAATCGAGGGTTCGTATTGGGGTACAGGCTCCAGTCTCCCAATCATGGAGATTATTCATGATATTCTACGGGAATTAAAAATCAATGTAACATTTTTTAATATCACCCAATTGTCCGAGTATCGAAAAGATGCTCATACATCTGTTTATGGAGAGCGAAAGGGCAAACTATTGACAAAGGAACAGAGATCTGATCCCAAAAATTTTGCTGATTGCATTCACTGGTGTTTACCAGGTGTTCCTGATACATGGAATGAAATTCTGTATGCATATTTGTTGCAGAATCATCAAATTTTTTTGTAACCATTAGGGAAAAAAAATTGAACGTCCATAAACTGAAGAAATATAAAACCATAAGCTGATATTGGAAATTGTTAATGAAGTTTGGTTTTCTTTTTGGTTCTTATCCTAATTACGGCAAAAGGCTCTCAGCTCAAATATGAAGAAAGTGAAAAATAATATCTCCACAATCCACAATTGTGAAATAGATACATTGCATTGCAACTAATCAGAGATCGTTACATTTATAAAACAGATAATTTGAAAGGTTTTCAACTTTGAATACCTTATTATCCATTTATTTCTATATAGAGTGGGGAAATTGGACCTGTTTATTCACGGATTGATGTAATAACACACAGAAATGCACAAGTATGTCGCTACACAAACAGTCTGGTTGCAGTCATCCAGTGAGGAAACTTAATGTATTTACAGGAGCTCCCATTCAGAATCACATGTATGATTTTTACTTGACTTGTCCAAGTCCAAGGTTACAGAGGTTGTTGACGGCAAAAAATTTTGCAATGTATCTTGGCTGTCCCCAATATAAATGTCTCCAAACCAAATTGCCAACTGCTCATACTCCTTAGCCAACCTCTTTTTTGAAGCAAAGGCATCCTGGATTCTTTGCTGAGAAAAGAAAAAGAAAATAGGACAATAAATTCATTTAGGCTTGAGTGTCTAGATGATATACAATTAACAGAAAGAACAGAAAATTATAGTGTTATTTCATTTAGTTTTGAAGCATAATTCAAAACTACCATCTGAAGATTAGAAGAAAACAAAATCTTTTCAAGTCATATTAGAAACTTCTTCAGGCTTCTTATCTAGGCATGACTTAGTACAGTTCCAAGCATATTTCTAGGTTTCCTGGTAAATATGCATTGCCACCGTCAGAAAATAGAACCATGATTTTTTTTGTTATAGAAAAAAACTGTTTTTCCCAAAAACATTTTGGCCAAGGTTATGGACAGAATAAAACATTTTTTGTTGGTTAGACCACTCAAAGCACAAGGTTAACACTCACATTTCTAGCATCTGTATTATTATTTTTAATTTCAAAATGGAATACAGATTAAACAGATAGCACAATATGGACCAGGTCATGTTTCCTTGCAAACAAAGTGTGTGTGTGTGTCTGAGAGAGAGTGTAGACCTTGAATGATCTGAGTTTCCTGGTCCTATAAGAGACAGCATAGAGTGCACTATTGTCAACCATGATGCAGCTATCTTCCAGCTTCACATTGTCGCATAATTCAATAGTTTCCATCCCAGAATAATCCAACTCACCACAATGATTATGTGAAGGTACTGCATATATTTGAATTAGAGTGAATACAAAAAGCATATTAGTTCTGGTAAATGAGAATTCTTAATACATTGAAGTGTTCTCTCTAAATAAACATGATGCCAAATAGGCTATGTAAAATTTCATAAGTCATGATCTTGGAAGAGAAATGCACACCAATAAGTGTAAACATGAAATAATATCCGCCCAGAAAAAAAAAATTCATTTTTCTTCTATGTATCCATGTTAAACAATCACCAAAGAAGGGCGAAAGAAAGAGAGGAAAAGTAAAAGAATTGCTATAGTAAACTCTAGACCTGTCATGCCTCTAGAAATGGGGGTACTCTTAGAAACTTGAGGGCTCTAGCTAGGGAAGGGAGAAACAGAACTTTTGTCTATACAAGAAATCTACATCACTTCAGAGAATAGAAACGCATGAGAGTCCAAGTTGATGGCCAATTTCCAGGTCAATGAATCCAGTTACATCAGCACTTCAACTATGTTATATAGCAGCTTTTCGACTTCGAACAAAAACCATATAGCACTTTCCCCAATCATGTCCACCAGGAAAGTTCAGACCCTACCCCACAATTTAATCAGGTCACGAAAACAGACAGGGCATCAGCCATCAGTATTTCGGAATCTTCAATGTCCCATTATCAATTTTTACTTGAGATAATTACCTCACCTTTCCCCGCTCTGTGAACAGAGTATGCCAATAAATGACAACGTACACCCAAATTTTCCTTCATGCTGCAATTGCATACAAGCCATCATTTCAAGGAAAAAAGATAATAACTTCAAAACCTAATTACACACACCATTTAACAACCACCTTTACTTTTTCATTTAATATGGCCATTGTCCAGCATGATTGATTGAAGTCTTTACTTTAACTAACTCCTTTTTTTTCCCCACAAATCCACCAATTAAAGGCGAGTTCAGAGAATCACAATCAAATTTTAACATAGCAAACTAAAACGGTGAAAGGATTAAGAGATTATAGAGATGATAGCACAATAATGCAAGTTACCAATCCCGCATAACACATGGTTAGACAATGGTCCATTAGATAAAAATATAATTTAATGCTTGCTTAAATAAAAAACATTAGTTTCAAAAGTTCTTAAAAGTTTTTCTAAGAACGACAGAATGAAGTTTCATAAAAAAGTACAACTTCAACTGTAAACTAATACACACTGTGTTTCATTAGGATCATTATGGTCCAAAGCAATCATTTTCTGGTTCTTGAAAAGGGATCAGACTTATAGCCATGCATTAAAAAAGATGAAGAAAGAAGGAAACGATGTGGCTCCAATGAAGAGACAAAAATGGGTCAGGAAAGAAGAAAAAATACCTGACATACCATTACCTGAAGAGGTAGCGAGAGCTTCAAATTGAGCGGACCCACATAACTCAGGATCAATCTTTCGAGATATCTCAGTTTGTGACATTGTATAATTAGTTTTGGAAACATCTTCCACTGCCAAGACACAAATAAATGAAGATCATGGAAAAAAGGAAGGAAATAGTCCTGTTATTCTTATAGAAATTGGAAAATACAAACCACCTGATTCCACTGACAGGACATTTCTGGAGCTGATGTGTTCCACCTCTGCCTCCTTGCCCTTACAGGATACAATTGAAGAGGATGTCAAAGATTGGATTGCGTCACAACTATCAGAAACACACCCAACTCCGTCAACCGCAGCAGTATAAAGTACAGTTTTTGGAGGGAAGTTATCAGGTGAATCATCATGCAAACTGTCAGATTCCATTAATCTTGAATTGCTAAGGGACACAAGTCCTGTCTCTAATACTTTCTCATCACAAGATGCAACCGAGAAAGCCATTTCAGAAGCAGCAAAAGTATCTGAAGCATCAGAAACACCAACAGAGTCATCTTCTAGATTATCACAAACAGTATCCACTGTTTGGGAATCATCAACTGAAGTTACATGTGAAATTTCTTCCACAAACCTACATGAATTTTTGTTATGATGGTCACTGGACTGACAAATTGATGATGCTTCAAATGAGCCTTTCTCACCAAGTGACATTAAGTCCAACACAGCATTAGTAGATGACTTTTCTCTTATGGCATTTTCTTCAACATCTACATCAGCGATCTCATGTGTTAAAACATAACCAATTTTCCCTGCAACCAATTCAGATTTCTTACCCTCAGCATGATCTACAGAACTTGGAGTTATGAGTTGATTTTCTTGGTAAGGTACAGTGTTGGTTTTCACGGGATCAACTGGGTTGGGCTCATTGTGTGATTGCTTACTGATAGTATCAGCAGAATTTTCTTCAATACCTATCACTGATTTAATGTAAGTATCAATTGCATCATTTCTTTTGAGGGCCGAATCTTGAGCTTCATGTTTTACAAGATCCGCTGATGGTGGAAGTAAATCTTGAACAACATCAGAGCAGAATTTTTTCACACTTTTCCCCATTGTCTGCATCTGATTTTCAACATATTTAACAGTATTCTGTACAGCAAATCACTTCAAATTTATTAGAAAAGTCTCCAAGACATTATAAGTTGCACAAACACATAGATACACAAAGAAACAATCAAAAACACACGTTTTCTCTAATGCAGCCTGACTAAAAATTAGCCTGCACAGACCTGACATGAAATCATATTGAATGGAAATAACAGGAAAAACTATCGGAAAGAGGAGATCTATATACGTAATACCTGGCTCACAATATTATCCACCTCCTGGCACATTGTTTCAAATTTCTGGGAGATGTTCTTCCCAACCCAAGCTATACTGTTGAGTTTCAAATCCATTATGGACTTGTTTATATTGCTAAAAGAAATGCTTCAAACAGGTCAGCTTTTGTACAAGGTGCAAGGCATATTCCTACCCCAGGATGATTAACTTGCCTGCAATGAGACGACACTGTATCAGGACTTGCATGGTTTAAGATGTTTAGAAATGAGAACAAGTCTAAGGATTTCAATCTCTCAGCTCATATGAACTGTATAGAAGCTGATGACTAAAAGAACAGATTGAACTAAAGACCAGAAGCAACAAAACAATTAAAAATTCCATTTCCAAACCTATGAGAAATTAACCTGAATGAACTTATACTTTGTTTAACATAGAAAACATTTAAAGACTGACCAGGGTATAATGATTGAGAGAAGCTTGTCATGTTAGAGACATATCTAGACAGGCCCATTAAACAAGACAAACAAGCTCGACACAGGATTACATATGCTTTAATTCACCATATATAAATCTTTGGCACCCTAGTACGCACACGCAGCACCAAAAAAAGAAGTGCTTTTCAAAATTCAAAGCTTAAGTACAAGGGTAACTTCACGAAAAGATGATATTTTTTTTCAAAGAATTCAAGGAAATTTTATTTATGTCCTTGTTCATGAGAACCAAGTAATCTGAAAAAATTTCACTCTATGAGAACCATGCAGTACTGCTGCTTTCCTGCATGTGTTCTTGATGCTTATAGCATCTGTATACTTGTGCTTCATTCATCTATTTATTGTTTTACACAAGTTCTTGGGCTAATGGGCTACAAAACAAGACATAATTGCTGCTCGTAAGCAGGTCAATTTGCAAATGCCAAATGACTTCACAAACTTCGCCGGTTACCTCACCATGTATTTCTTATTGAAAAAATTATACTCCCAGCACAATTTGCTACACAAATAAATATATAAATATATATGTGTGTGTGTGTGTGTGTGTGTGTGTGTGTATTATGTATATACATATAAAATCTACCCTTTGGGGTGGCAATTATCAGCTAAGAATACAATAAATATCAGTTCATCCTACTTCACAAGAAACAAAATTGTGTAGAGAAATTTATAATTTCAGTATTTCATTCGGCGAGACTTTTAGTACAGCAATTTATGGTTGATGCAACAAACCTGCAATTTTAGTTCCCAATCTTTCTCGTATCTTCCATGATCATACTTCAAACTTTCATATAACTAAATCAATTGTGTGTTTTTTTTCTTTGTTTTTGACTATGAAAGATTTAAATTTCTTTTCATAAAAGGAAAAAAAACCCAAAATTACTATTTAATAAGCTCTTCTTAACTTCCCCCAAAAAAAAGATATCAAGCACAAACGCTACAAACGCAAATTATAACGCAATCCCATCTTGCTAAGAACAAGATACCCATATAGGAAAATTATAAACATTACGATCAAGCGTGACCAACTACTTACACAGAGAGTTTAAACTCGTAAAAATTATGAATTTTGAAAAAGATTCCGTAAAAGAACCCAAATTTGCAAACAAGAGGTGTTAGACTTAACAAGGAGAAAAAAAAAAAGAAGAAGATGGGTGGGTTACCGGAAACCTAGAGCTGGAATTGAACAGCGGTGAGCTTGGCTGCTTTTAGCCTACTGGAGTTTCAGTGAAAGTGGGTTTATGAAAATCTATGGAATTTGTTATGACAAAGGGTTTAGTAATTATGAATTTATTTATGATCAACCTTCTCGCTATTTTAGTTAATTGAGTGATGGCTGATCATATTTGGAAGGAAATTTTCGTAGCTCACCGTTAATTGAATATAAATTTTTTTTAATTGATGTTAAATATTTTAAATTTTATTAACTAAATATATCTTATGTGGAATATTTTATCTTTATTATAATTTTAATAATTTTTTTTATTATTTATAATAACAATAATAGTCAAGTGCATTGCTTGTTTTATTTATTTATTTTAAATTTATTTTAAATTTTATTTTTACTTTATATTTAAATTAATTATTTTTTAATTAATTTATTAAAAATAATTAATTAATTAAAATATTTAATTTATTTTATTAAATTAAAAAAAATTGGGCGCAAACGCCCAACAAAACTTCGTAAAATTAAGCTTTGTTTGTTTTATTTTAAATTTATTTTAAAATTTTTATTTTTAATTTATATTTAAATTATTTATTTTTAATTAATGTATTAAAAAATAATTAATTAATTAAAACATTTAATTTATTTTATTAAATTAAAAAAAACTTTGGGCCCATGCGCCCAGCTAAACTTTGCTTGTTTTATTTTAAATTTTTTTAATTTATATTTAAATTAATTATTTTTTCATTAATGTATTAAAAAGAAAAAAGAAATAATTAATTAATTAATTAATTAATTAAAATATTTAATTTATTTTATTAAATTAAAAATAAAACTTTGGACGCATGCATAAGGCGCACACCCCACGCATGCGCTCAGCAAAACTTGATTTTTGCCAAGCTTTGCTTGTTTTATTTTTTTTATTTTTTATTTATATTTAAATTATTATTTTTTAATTAATGTATTGAAAAAAATAATTAATTTATTGAAATATTTAATTTATTTTATTAAATTAAAAAAAAAGTATTTGGCGCATATGTTAAGCACGCGCCCCATGCATACGCCAAGTAAAACTTGGCATTTTATTATTTTTATTTTAAATTTATTTTAAGATTTTTATTTTTAATTTATATTCAAATTATTATTTTTTATTAATGTATTAAAAATAAAAATTAATTAATTAATTGAAATATATGATTTATTTTATTAAATTAAAAAAAAGCATTTGGTGCATGCGTTAGATGCGCGCCCTATGCATGCGCCAAGCAAAGTTTGATATTTTATTTTAAATTTGTTTTAAAATATTTATTTTTAATTTATATTTAAATTATTATTTTTTTAATTAATGTATTAAAAAAAATTAATTAATTAAAATATTTTATTAAATTAGACGCGCGCTTCACGTATGCGCCAAGCAATGTTTGGCACTTTATTTTAAAATTTTTATTTTTAATTTATATTTAAATTAATTGTTTTTAATTAATGTGTTTATAAATATGATTAATTAATTAATTAAAATATTTAATTTATTTTATAAAAAAAAACTTTGGGCGCATGCGTGAGGCGTACGTCCCACGCATGCACCCGCAAGGCATGTTGGGCGTAGCATGCGCCTAGCCACTCCCCCAGCGCTGGGCGCATGCTTTGTTTGGGGAGGAGCTGGGCGCCCAGCACCCAAGCAAAGTTTGGCTTTTGCCGAGTTTTGTTTTTATTTTTTTAATTTAAATTTTTTTATTTTTTAAATTTTTATTTAAATTAATTATATTTTAATTAATTATATTTTAATTAATATATTAAAAAAATTAATTAATTGAAATAATTTATTTATTTTAGTTAATTTATAAAAAATAAAAAGTTATTCAATTAAATAATTTATATTATTTAATTAAAATATAAAATTTTTATTAATTTAATAAAAAAGTTACAAATTTTATTTTAAATTTATGTTTTACTAATTATGTAATCTTTTACTTGCTGGGCGCATGTCAGTAATGTTTTTTCTTTTATAATTTATATTATTATCTTTTTAAAATTATTATTGTTATTATAAATAATATTTTTTATAATTAATTATTTAAAATTTTATATTCTTAATTAATTTATAAAAAATAAATAAAATATTAAATAACAAAAAATTATTAAAATTATAATAATGGTAAAATAGTCTACGTAATATATATTTGGTTAATAAAATTTAAAATATTTAACTTTGGTAAAAAAAATTATATTAAATTAATGTTCAACCTTGAAAGTTTTTCTATTTCGAATTGAGCCAAGTATTTTTTTTTTAACTTAAGAACCAATTTATTGTTTTGTTATAAAATAATATTTAAATTTCCAACGTTAATAGGTAAGTATTAATGTTAATAATTTCAATTTTTTCATTAATATCTTTATTAATTAATAATTTTTATCTATTTTAAGTGAAGTGACCTTCTACTTATAAACTCAAACATCAATTCTTTTTTAACTAATGTTAGATATCAACTCATTTAATAATATGTCTATTTTTTAAAACATTAGAAATTTTGACATGTTTTTCCTTTTTTTTATGCATATGTTAAAAAAAATTAGTTACACTTACATTTCTTTTGCGAACTAATACTTTTACCATTAGTTAATAATAAAAGAATGAATGGTTTAGAGTTTATATGTGATTTAAAGTTAAAAAATTTCAAATATTAAGGGTGCAAGTTGATGTGACCATTTAAGAAATTTAAAAAGCAAAAGAGTTTTATTTCAAAAATTGAAAGTAAAATAATTTAAAAAATGAATTTTTTTTAACAATTAAAAAATAAACTTTAATCACATAACAATTAATATAATTCACATACTAAAAGTAATGAATATTTTAAGATAAGTTAAAATTAAAAAAATCTTAATTCATTATTCATATGCAATTGATCAGTTGATTATGTTGTTCAAGATAATAGTTAAGAGTAATGTTAAGAATTATAAATTGTATTTTAAATTATATTTAAAAATAATAATATGTTAAATAATTATTAGATTATAAAATAATTTAATTGGTAATTTTAAAATTTTTGTTATTTTACTACTCAATGGTTATTTAATACATTATTTTTTTAGATACAATTTGAGATGTTTAATATTACTCTAAGTATTCAAATTATATAAAAAAAAAATAATATGTCAAGCAATCGTTAAATAGTAAAATAGTTTAATGGGTTATTTTAAAATAATGCTACATATCTCAAATTTATATTATAAATTATATTTTAAATAATGATATATTAAATAATGATATATTAAATAATTATTTGATATAATAAGTAATTTTAAATTTTAAATTATTTCACCATTCAATAATTATTTAACACATTATTATTTAAAATATAAATTAAAATATTTAACATTAATCTTTAATTTAATATAAGATACATAACACATACGTTTCTATTTTTGTCGTGCTATGTTTATTATTTACGACTCGTTTACATTTTGAGTTAAACAAAAGTTTATGTGGAAGGAGCGTATACCGCATAATTCATATAAAATTTTATTGCACATCAAAATAAAAAATTATGTGAGATGGTAATTTAATTAAAAAAGCATACCAAGAGTCAAACAGTATAATATGAACCGTCTCCTTCATAGATTAAGACTATTTTTTAATTTTAACTTTCGCCTTAATAAAAACAATAAACACAAAAAGTGACAGAGTCATCTTACGTGTCACTTTCATACCAGAGATTTTTAAATTTTTTTTTAAAATAACCAATATTTTTAGCCACAAAGTAATACTATAATTAATATTAGCAAAAATTATAAAAAAATAAACACAATTATATTTGTTATTTAAAAATAATAATAAATAAAATATTTAAAAATAAATTCACAAAAATTGACCAAAATTTTAAAAGTCTATATCAAAAAAATGCACTCCAATATTTAATAATGAAATTTAAAAAAAAAAATATGATGAATGAAAGAAAAAAAAATTATAAATATGAAAAAATAAAGTTTTATCACGCCGGCCTTTTTCGGGCGTAGGAAACGCTTCCGAAATGGCCCCTTTTATTTTTTTTTACTATCCCTTTCTTTTAATTTAATTTTATTAATTATTAAATATAATTAAAATATTAATTATTTAGTTAATAATTTTAATTTCATAAATTATTTGAAGAAATAATATTGCTTAATTTTTTTAATTAATTAAATTTTAACAAATAATAATAAATTAAAAATTTTATCTAATTAATTCTTATTTTTTAACAATATTTTATTATAAATACTTTATAATTTATTTAAAAAATCTATTAGAAAATTATTTTCACGTGCCATTTTGCGCATGTGGCGCGTGCGGTATTCCCCCATTGGATGCGCCTCGGGGCTCGCGATGCAAGATACGCCCAGTGGTCAAGCAGCACATGTGTAACAAGAGGCATATGAGTTAAAAAAAAAATAAGTGGCATATGAAAACTAATTTTTTTATTTAATCATTAAATAAATAATTTATAACTTATTTATAATAAAATATTATTAAAATAAATAAGAATTAATTAAATAAATTATGTAATATTATCTGTTCAAATAATGTATTAAATTAAATATTATTAGTTAATTAAATAATTAAAAGAAAGGGATAGTAAAAAATAATAAATAAAAGAAAGGTCATTTAATATGCCCTTCTCATGTGGAGAAACGGTTACGTTAAGAAAAAATTTTGGATTTATGATTTTTTTTTCTCCCCCATTTATTATATTTTAATATTTTTCTTTAAAACTTTGTTACTAAGTAAATATTAGAATGTGTTTCTTGAAATATATTTTTAGAAACTCAATCGGTTTTTATAGATTTAATTTTAAATATTTTATTTATCATTATTTTTTATCAATATGGGCAATAACCAATAAAAATTACACTATTATTTTGTGACCAAAAACAATTGCTTCAAAATATTGGCCATTTTCAAAAAATTTCCAAATTGTTTGAAATTGTTAGTGCACGCCCCTCACTAAGATATCATCTTAGCCCCCATAAAGTTTTCTATTTTCAACTTAGAGTGAAGATATTTAGACTCTGTATAACAAATCAGCCCCTATTAAATTAAAATGAAATCTTAACTTGGCCACTAAATACAAACATATAATTACTAATTGAAAAAAAGAAAGTAATAAAAAAAATTATATATTTATTATATATATGATTGATATAATACATGTATAAAATGTTGGATAAAATTTTTTAATTGATTAAAGAATTATCATAATTAATTTTATATTAAATTATTAAGAAAAATAAAATTGAAAGTGTACCTGAATCCATGGAGACGCAGAAAAATTGGAGTTGATGTCTTCCACGTCTAAACCTTTTCTTTATGAGAAAAAAACTGTAATCACTCACTGATGGGATATGAATGAATAATATGTTTGGGTTTAGACTGGGACCTCAACTTATTATTTATAGTATTTTATTTTATTTTAACCCATCATAAAATAAAATAAAATAATTGGGTCTCTACACATTAAAGTTCATGTCATACGTGATGCCCTAAAAGCTCAATAATAAATATACTTTATTTGACTACTTTTAAAAGGCAACAAAATAGATAGCCAATAATATACAATTAATTAATATATGTAGGCCCACTTTAATATATAATACCTAGCAATCTTCCACTTGGGCCACATATGTCACTTTACAATTGTACATTACCAAATAACTTTATGAGCTCAATATTTGCTATCTTAATAAAAGACACTCTAAATAATCTGGTCCATCAATTATACTAATATAGGATCAAAGAGATCTTCGTTATCTTTCTTGTAACTAGACCCATCAATTGTCACATACATCAATATAATCAATGACATAGATCAAGTATAGATGTGTGGTATAAAAATTTCGTGCAACGTGATCTCTTAACATGTCTATTTTCAACTAGTCATTCTTTACAACTCATAAGAGTTCAACAATATACTTTCAAAACTTTATGCAAAACTGCAATTGAAAGAATATAACTTTATTTTAGAGTTTTCAATAAATAAACAAAAAGTAATACTTTAGTCTGATCAAAAAATATGTCAATTATAATTGACTATTAAAAATCAAACTCCCACTATAGAAGCATATCATCAGGATGAACCACAACTATACGAGCCACATGCTCACGAAACACCTTAGGTGATACACCCTTAGTAAGTAGATCCGCAATCATTAAGTTTATACTGATATGTTCAATAGATACCTGAAGACTCTGAACTCTTTCTTTAACAACAAGAAACTTGATGTCAATGTGCTTCGATTTTGACAAACTTCTGTTGTTCTTAGAATATAACTCAGTAGCTTTATTATCACAATTTATTCTCAATGGTGTCTCAATGCATCGATAATTTGTAACCTAATGATAAATTTTACAACCATATTACTTGATTTGATGCCTCATAGCAAGTTACAAAATTTACTTCCATGATGGATAAAGTTATGAGTGTCTGCTTGACACTCTTTCATGACACAGCTCCCCTAGTCACTAAGAAGACATAACCTGAAGTGGATCTTCTGCTATCGAGACAACCAGTAAAATCGGAGTCTGAATACCCAATGATCTCTAAATGATCTGATCTCCGATATGTGAGCATATAATCTTCTGTTCTCTACAAATACCGTATAACCTTTTTAACGGCTCTTCAGTGATCAATTCCTGGGTTACTTAGATATCTGCCAAGCATACCAACTACATACGCAATATCCAGATGCGTACAAACTTGAGCATACATGAGACTCCTTACTACCGACGCATAAAGGATATTATCCATCTCTTTCTTTCAATCTCATTTCTTAGGCATTGAAGCAGACTAAATTTTTCACCTTTAGCAATAGATATGTCTCTTGATGCACAATTCTTCATGTCAAATCTACTAAGTACCTTATTGATATATGCCTTTTGTGATAAGCCAAGTATGCCATGAGAACGATCTCGGTGAATCTGTATGCCCAACACAAAATAGGCATTCCTAAAATCTTTCATTTCAAATTTATTTTTAAAAAAAATATCTTAGTTTCATGCAACAATCATATATCGCTGCTTGCTAGTAGAATGTCATCTACATATAAGACAAGAAGAATAAATTTGCTCCCACTGATCTTGTGATAAATGTATTGATCAATAGTGTTTTCTTTAAAACCAAAGGAGGTAATCACTTAATCAAATTTTCAATACCATTGATGAGATGCTTGCTTTAAACCATAGATGGACTTTTTTAATTTGCACACCAAATGTTTTGAATCTTTGGATTCAAAGTTCTCTGGTTGAAACATGTATATGGTTTCTTCAATGTCGCTGTTGAGAAACACAGTCTTTACGTCCATCTGTGTAGCTCTAAATCATAATGAGCTACAAGTGTCATAATAATTCTAAAAGAGTCTTTTGATAAAATCGGGGAGAAAGTTTTTTTATAATCAATGCCTTTCTTTTGAGTGAAACCTTTTGTGATTAAACGTGCCTTATATCTTTCGACATTGCTTTTCGAATCCCATTTGGTTTTGAAAATCCATTTACAACCAATTGGTTTCACTCATTTACACAATTCGACAAGATCCCAAACATCATTGTCTTGCATTGATTTCATCTCATCTTTCATAGCATTTATCCATTTTTGGGAGTTCACACTTTGTTTGATTTGACTGAAAGTTATTGGATCATCTTCCAGTTCTATATCAAACTCATGTTCTTGGAGATACATGACATAATCATCTGAAATCGCTGATCTCTTTTCCTAGTGGATCTTCTTAATGGCACTTCCAATTGAGGTTGTTGTTGTTGCTCCTCTATATAAGTAGAAGCAAGTTATTCAATATTAGCAGAAGGCATCTCAGGAACGTCTTGATTATTTGTAGTTGCATCCAACATAATGATAGGCGCAATTACCTAGTCATTATCAATTGCAATATTAGGAATAGTTATATATTCCTCTTCAAAGACAATGTTCCTGAGTTTAGTACTCCCATTATATTCAACATCCTCAATAAACTTAGCATTCCTTGTCTCGAAAAAAGATCTGCTTAAGAGATCATAAAACTTGAAACCCCTCGACCTCTTTGAGTATCCAACAAAGTAGCAGCTTACTATTCTTGAGTCCAACTTTATTTCATTAGGCTTGTATGGCCTAACCTCAACTGGACAACCCCAGACATGCAAATGCCTAATACCAGGCTTCTTTCCAGTCTATAGTTCATATGAGGTTTTAGCTACTGCTTTACTTGGAACTCGATTAAGGATATACATTGTAGTCTTTAAGGCTTCACCCTAAAGAGATTTTAGTAAAGAAGAATGATTTATCATACTTCTAACCATATCCTTTAGGGCCCGATTTCGTCTTTCAGCTACACTATTTTGATTTGAAGTCCTCAGCATGGTGTATTGAAGAACTATGCCACATTCTTGCAAATATCTCGCAAAAAAGTTTGGACGTTGTTCACCTGATCCGTCATATCTGTCATAGAACTCACCACCACGGTTAGATTTAACAACTTTAATTTTCTTACCAATATGATTTTTAACTCCAGCTTTATAGATTTTGAAAACATCCAATGATTAAGACTTCTCATGAATCAAGTATAGATACTCATAATGAGAACAATCGTCTATGAAAGTAATAAAATATTGTTGACCATTCTAGGAAGCCGTAGGAAATGAACCACAAATATCAGTATGAATTAATTTCAAGACATTTGAACTCTTGTTGACACCAACTTTTCTAATATTTGTTTGTTTTCCATTAATGCATTCAATACATATTTTAAAATCTGAAAAATCAAAGGAATTTAGAATTCTTTCTGACATAAGCCTTTGAATTCTTTATTTAGAAATTTGTCCTAAACGCTTATGCCATAACATATAAGAATTATCATTAATTAATTTGTGTTTCATACCATAATTGCTTACATGCAAGATTTTATTAATTTGTGAAGCATGAAGATCTAATTGATATAAATTATCAACTAAAGAACCGGTACCAATAATATTTAAATTCTGAAAGAGACTAAACTTTCTATTTCTAAAAGAACAAGAGTAACTGAATTTGTCCAAACAAGAAATAGAAACTAAATTCTATTTAAAGGACAATACATAAAAATTCTCATGCAAATCCAAATAAAAATCATATTCTAGTTGTAATTTAAAAAATTCAATTGTCTCAACAGAAGCCTTGTTGCCATCACCCACATAGATGAAACCTTCAACATTAGTTGGCGGTTAGCTCCTTAGATAACCCTGCATAGTCACACTTATGTGAGTAGTTGCATCCATATCTATCCACCAAGTGTGACTTGGTACTAAAGTCAAATTAACTTATGAACAAACAAGGTTGAGAAGTTTACCCTTTTTGTCATGCCATTTTGTATACTTAGAACAATCCTTCTTCACATGTCCAACTTTCTTGCAAAAGTAATAAGAGATTTCAGTATTCTGTTTCTTTTGTACCTTAGGCTGTGAAGTTCCAATGTCTACATCTCTTTTTCTTTATTATTCCATTTCCTTTTCTTATTGGCAGCATTGTCATTGGAAGAAGTTGCTAAATGAGCACTCTCTATCTTTTCTTATCTCAATCTCTCTTCCTCTTGCACACATTGAGCAATGAGCTCATTAAGAGTCCATTTCTCATTTTGAGTATTATAATTGATCTTAAAAGGACTGTATTGTACAGAAAGAGAGATCAAGACCAGGTGCACGAGAATGTCATTAGACAACTCTAACTTTAGTACCCTTAATCTTGTAACAAGATTAGACATTTCTATAATGTACTCCCTTATATTTTCATTTGCCTTTATACCACATTGAAACAAGTTTAGATAAAATAGTGTTTGTTTCGACCTTTTTATTACCAGCGAATCGGTCTTCTATTTGGCTTAGAAACTTTTTAGCATTTTCTTCCTCAGGCACTGCGCCCATAATGGTATCTAGAATGGAGTGCTTCATGTTCATCAGACTCGTGTGATTAGAACGCTCCCATTTTTCATAAAGTGTCATTTGTTCAACAGTACTGCTATCAGTAAGGGCGGGAGGTTCTTTCATCCGGATTGCATAGTCTAGATCTATACACTCAAGCACAATGGTAATGTGCTCCTTTTATTTCTTGAAGTTAGTGCCGTTAAGCACTAGAATGTTGTTCAAGTTTGCAGATATAGAAGAAGCATTTACTGTATAGAACAAACAAAAAACTCACAATCAACAACCATGTCATTTAATCGTGCATTTATATAACACATGGCATAAGATATAATAAATTAGGCCATTATAAGATACCAAACACAACATTGCTATTTAGTCTTTGGACAGAAATAACAATTAGTAAACGGTACTCTAAAAATTTGGACAATAAACATTGATAATAGATCCTGCCAATAATACGCATTTCTTTAGACCGACATATTATATACGTAGAAAGTGTCAAATTTTATCACATATGTACTATCACATGTGTTTATTATCTGACCAAAAAAAAATATTTCTTTGGGCCGATTATTTTTCGCATAAATTTAAACACAATTATTTATTTATTTTTAATATTATCCATATATTTCAAAATAAATAAATCTGCATAAAAGAGGTCACTTTAGTGACATTTTAATTCAATTTAATTTATTTTAAAATATTGGATATTAGTTTGTAGAAAAATGGAGAAAAAATAAAATGGTCAAAGTTAAAGTCAGCGGTCAAAAGTCAACAGTCAAATCATGTCAAAATTAAAACGAGACCGAAATGGGTAGGGATTAAAGTGGTTAGGTCAGGTCAAATCTAATCTTACCGAATTACCAAACCTTAAACTTTATCCAATAACCTAAACCCAAAATGAGCTCAAATTATCATAACTCACTTGATTTGGTCAGTATGTTAAGTATATAAAACTTAGGTTCGGTAAAATCTTTATAAATCATATAAAATTGACTTGATAAACTCTTAAAATTTGTGAACACTAATTATTTGACGTATACCACAATTAGAAAGAAATCTCATTAAATTTGACATTATCAATTTAACTTTGAATAAAATTTAAACTTCTATTCTTTTTTTTTAATTTCAAAGTTAAAAACGAAAAATAAAATTAAAAAAAAACTAATAATAACACATTCAATAAAACATAATGCATGATTCATAATAATAAAAAAAATAACAAAATACAATTAATGCATCTGTCAACAACATAATTGATCCTTACATACAATATATAACTTCTTCATTTTTTTTAATTATTAAAAACAAATTTTAGAATTAATCATTCTGTTGAATGAATTCAATATACATACCCATAAATCTGCAATTAATGAAAAAAAAATACATTCAATGGATTGATGAATTGGAACCTTGCACATATTAATATAATATATATATATATATATATATATATATATATATATAAACTGCATGCACTTAATTCGGCTCATTGCATTCGATGTATATATTCATCTTATACAATCACGCTTATATTTATGCACTCAATACAAGTTGATTTAAATGAATTAGCTGAAACCTATAATTGACAAATCTAGAAAACGTAACAAACTCGTATATGGAAAATGTAACAGAATTCAATAAAAACGAATTCAATCCATACACAAATTAATATGTTTATTAATCGATCCAAGATTAATATTGTCTATTTTTATAATTCAACAAAATAAAAAAAATTATCATAAAAATTCTCAATAATTCAATATGAGGTGGCTCTAATACCACTTATAAGATAAAAAATTTAATTAGTGAAATAATCATATAGTCAAAATCTCATGTTAAATCATTAAAAAAAATAAAATCGAAAGTATACCTGTATTTATGGAGACGCAGAAAAATTAGGATTGATACCTTCCATGTCTAAATTTTTTTTTTATGAGAAAAAAGTTGCCGTCACTTACTGATAGAATGTGAATAAATAATACGTTAGAGTTTAGACTGAGAACCTCAATCTATTATTTATAGTATTTTATTTTATTTTAACTTATTATAAAATAAAATAAAATAATTAAATTTTTACACATTAAAATTCATATCATACGTGATACTCTAAAAATTTAATAATAAATATATTTTATTTAATCACTATTAATAAATAACAAAATAAATAATTAATAATATATTATTAATTAATATATATAGATCTATTTTAATATATAATATCCACCATAAAAAATATTTTTTGAAAATTAAATAAAATAAGATTAAAAAAGGATTCCAATTCCACATAATATAAATTATATGTTGTAATTATTTATGCAGAGATAATAAAAGAGAATCAATGATTTCTACAAGGCTAGGAATTAAAAGGGAACATTTTCTTTTTCAAAAAAGATCCTGAAAATTGGAGAGTTATTTTATTAAAGAGAAACCAAAATCTCACTCTAACTAATTCTCTATCTCTCTCTTTTCTAAATTAATATTGAGATAGAGAGAGGAGAAATCAGTTTTCAATTTGAAACAAAATAAGCAAAACTCGTCTTGAAATTAACAAGCATATTTTGAATCGTAATGATCCATCTACATTTCTTTTTGTTTTTCAAGGCGTATCAGTTTAAGCGTGAAGGAACCATCAAGAGTACTAGCTAAGTTTTGATGGAGATGAGAAGCATACTTGTTTGCTAAAGCAAATGACAGCTTTTTCAATTAACAAGCTAACTTAAAGCACAAGAATATCTTTACCAATTTCTCACTTAAACTGATGGGCCTTGAAAAAGAAGATGATGGGATAGTGGATAAAAGTCGGTGGATTGATCCAAAAAGCAATACAAAGGGGCGGTCAAAAGGGGTAATCGGTATTCAATGAACGGCAGCTTGAAAGGCGGCAAGGATTGTTGGGATTTGATGAGTAATGGGTGAGGATTGTTTTGGGAGGCTTGGTCGACAACGAGAGTGGATGGAACAACAAGATCAGGAGCAGTGGGGCACAAGTTTGGAGGATTCAGTCTACAGGTTCTGGTGGTAAGTAGTGGGAGTTGTTGGCCGACCCTTTCTGAGTTTGGTTGGGGGTCTGATCGGTGACAAATGGGTGGTGGGAGTGGCTGCAACTTGATTTTGTAGCAGCAGTTTTTTTATAGGTATTTTCGGATTTGTATTTTGGTTTTCTGATTTTTTTTCTTGAAAAAAACAAATTAAAAATTGGTTTTTTCTTAACAAAAAAAAGATAAAAAAAAGTTTTGTTTTAAGAAGTAAACTATGGTAGTCGGTGGTGGTGTAGATTTTGTGTTTAAATAGAAGGGGTGCTAAGTGGCCTAAGAGTGATAATTTGTGTAAATGAATCGAATTTATATTATGTTAATATAGAGTATAATAAATTTTTATTGTATTTGTATACAATTTATTTATTAAAAGAATCAGACATTTAAACACATATTCAATTTGTTTAATATTTAAATTATACAATACGATATAATTAGACATATTTAAATAAATAGATCAAATTTAATTTATTTATATAATTATATACGATTTGATTCGTTTATGATTATATCTATTTAAACGAATAATAACACATAATTCGATTCGTTTATATGAAATATTTGATCGTTTATTAAACGTGACTTAAATTAATAAACACACGAATACGGTTCGTTTATTAAATATGACTTAAATGAATTAGTGAATCGTAGACCTCAAATATATATTCAGCACAATTAATAAATTAGTAATATGAATTTGGTTTTATTTATTAATCGTGTCAATTTTCTCTATCTATATTTACTTAAAGTGCATTAAATTTGTGTCGAATAATCGTGTCGGGGCCTATTTTATCACCTCTAAAGCGATCTAAAAAAGTTATTATGTTTGGCATAGAGGTAGACTCTAGTACCACTTGATGCAACATAAAATCGATATAAAATATTGTCTTAACATACATTTTGAATTCACAAGATAAACTACTCACAAATGAGTAAGATAACTCTTAATGGAGAGATAAGATAAAATATATTAATAATTGAATGAGAAAACAAATTGAGAATAACAAACCTATTTATAGCTAATAAATTTAATATTATCCCTAAGCAGCAAATAGGGAGGTTTGGTTTCCCCTTTGGGGTATAACCCAAAATCTGGATCCGCTTTACGATGTATTAGTTGAACTCCTGGGATACGACGCCTTGCTCCTTGAGTATCATGGGATGGAATACCCCGACCTCCCAGAGGCTCCCGAGAAAGCAATTTCAGCCTTTCGGACAGTGAGTCTTATATCTATATAGTTTTATAGTTTTGTATAATTTTTTCTTTACTACCCCCCTTTTTTGTTGTTCTATTCCTTAATAGAAGAATTTGTTTTATCTAAAATAAACTAAATATAAAATCTAAATAACACACCGACTAAGACTATTAAACTTTATTTTTATGTTTGATGTGAAAACATTGGTGTGAATAGAATTTCAATGATTTTATTTAATATACTAATGTTATAAATACTTGGTGTATATTGTATTTAACTAAGTTTATTGTTTATTTTTAAATTAATAATTTTTTTTAAATATTGATATTATATTCTTGATGAATATTAAAGATATTACATTGGAGGACCTTTAATACTACAAAAATATTATTATTAGGACAAAATATTATATTTGTATATTGATGTATACCAGAACCTAAACTTTTACAAAAGAAAAAAGTAACAATCAGACCCCATATAAGGGAAAGTTGACCTTAAGAAGGGAATGCAGACCATTTAGAGAAAAGAAAACACATACCCTTCCTAAAAAGGATAACACAAACCTTTCAAAAAAAGAAAAACATAGACCCTTCTGAAAAAACGAAACACCGACCTTACAAAAAGAGAAAAATACAAACTTTTTAAAAGGGTGAGATTATTTGACCTTAGAATAGAAAGATTTTATTCTAGAAAACAAAACACACCACGTAGGATATAACGACCTCATGCAGAAGCGAATCACAAACACCACTATACAAATGTTAAGATTTGTGCTTACGTGTCATCCTATTATATATAAATATTTAATTAGTATTTATATAATTAACATTTCTAATTAAATCATTAATTTTATTAATTATTAAATGGTAAGATGCTTGTTATGTTTCAGACATTGTATGATTTGAAGGAGTTCAGATCTAGTTTAAAGGAGTTTAGATCAGTGCTGATAGTTATAAGTATTAAGAGTTAGTGGTGCTAAGCGTTAGCGAATTGTAAGAGTTAGTAAAATTTAAAGAGTTAAAGCCTTGTTTGAAAGAGGATGATGACCTGAGATTATATTAATAATGACATAACTGCAAAGAGTTGTAGATAGTATTAGAAAATGTCATTATGCAAGTATGTTCTTAAACACTATGTTCCTGATTTAATTTCATCGATGCGGGTCTATCAATGAAACTCATTAATATAAATTAGTGTATGTCTATATTTGAATGTCCAGATGGTTAGTCTTAGCAAACTATGAGCTTAGTGGAAGCTCGTATAGAAATACAGGTATTCAGTAAGGACTGGGTACTGAACAGACTTACGAAGACCTTCAATAGACATCTCATAAAGCCATCAAAGGAAGGTTTTCCAAGTTGAGTAGTATTTGTGGTCCTTTAACAGAGCGCCACGGTGGGCTTGTGAATGATCCATCATACTTTAGTTTCACACATGTCAAAAATCTTTCATGGTCTGGCTGATGAGTGTCGCTAGGTATGATCCGATGCTCATATAGTTTGATGTGCATAGATATGAGATTCGTCAGCTTATATGAGTGATAAACCCTAAAAAATATATTTCGAAAGGATAAATAATATAACAAAAGTATTTGTGGATATTGTTTATGAAAATATATTTAAGGAGATAAGTTTATGGTTGGGCAAATAGAAATTTGATGGAGATGATCTATATTTCTGCTATTTTATGATATAAATGACGGAGAAATTATACGAATATGCTATAACCTTAACTTGCATGGCCTAACGCGCTACTTTGTAATATCCGTAACGTGTGTGTAGGGCATCATTCACGGACGTATGTAGAAGCTCCATATGAAAAATCAGGCGTGGACCTAGAGAGTCTCACAATATGAAGTGTATACGTTGCGCACTAGGGTAGCAGACTGAATTGAATAATTCGATCTAATAAATTTAAGCAAAATTGAATAATTATTTTTGGATCCCTCAGGATGTGCATTTGTTAATACTTAATTATTAAATACATCACTTAATTAGTTAATAAGAGTTGTTAATCAATAGAATGTTGACAAGTGGCACAATTTAGTTCATGAAGTATTTTTACCTTAAATTTACCTTTTAACCTTGATAGTAAAAATAAATAAAGTAAAGTAATTATTCAAGATTGTTTTGAATAATTAAAATTTATATTTTTAGATAATGTTAAAATAAATAAATCATGGCAATTTATTTTTTTATACAAAGAGGGGCCTTATTGTTGGCCATTTAATTACCTAATATTATTAAAGTAATTTTATTTATTAAGTAAAGATTAATTTAAGTGACCATTAATTTAATATTTGATAATTTTATTTGAGTGGGATGACCAACAATAATAATAGTAGGAGCATTATGATTATGATAGTGGAGAAAACACTTGTTTTTTTTTAGCCATTATGTTGAATAGCAAAATGAATGAACAAAAGAATTCATTTTTTGGAGAGATTTAGCCAAGTGAAAGAGGTAAGAGAGAATGTTTCGTTTTTGGTTCTTTCAAATGTTGAAAACATAGAAAATTTTTATTATTCTTCTTTTTCCCTCTCACTCAAAATGAATAAAAAAAATGGAGAAAGAGATATTTATTTTAGATAAAAGTTATTCAAAAATAATTATCCTATAAAAATTATTTCCAACAATTATATAAGAGTTGTATGTATATATTTACCATCTTTATTTTAGAAACAAATATTTGTAGTCAAAGAGTTTAAATTTATGTTGTTGAAAATTTTAAATTAAAGTTACCATTTTAGTTTCATAATTCCACCAAAACCATTATAAACTAGAATTGTTCAAAAATATATTTTAAGATGAACTCTTCACTTAAATTGTTGGAGGACTTGAAGATTTTGTAAAACTACATTCATTAAGTAAGTGTTTTTTACATTTTATTTTTGCTCAATTATTCATCATATATAAAATTTATATAATAGTTATACATAAACATATATGATATATGTGTTTATATGCTATAAATTAATGCAATTTGTTAACATATTTTTACTGCATATTATAAAATTTTAAAATTACATTTACACTCTTAAATCACACAATCATCTCAAAAACAGTATCCTATATCCTCTATAAATTACATAATAAAACTTAGCAAAAATTGCAATCAAACCCAACATCAAAGTAAAAAAATTAAATATGATCAGATGGCTATAGGAGTAGCGGTTTCAAGAGATCAACATTTGTGGGAACTGTGGCACTCATGGGAACTTGTGGTATGATTTTATTCTTGGTGTTTGTAGAAAACAATTGCAATGACATCCGACAAGGCACATTGGAGCTGGTAGAGGGTTGGCCAAGATTGGGATAGCCTGAGAAGATCGATCGGGCACTGAGATTTGGCCGGATGCTGAAGAAACTCATCAAAGTCTGTATTTTACTTTGGTCAGAGTCGAGAAACACAACAATGGTTGTAGAGGCTCAACAAAGAATGAAGAAACTTGCTAAAATTCAGATCGATCGGAACGTCGGATGAAAAAAAGCAAAAAACAAGAAAAAAAAAGAGAACCAAACGTAAATGGAAAGGGAGAAAAAAAAAAGTTTTAAGCAAAAAGAGAGAGGGTCCACCGAAGAGGGGACCAAACCTCCCTTTTAAGCGGAGATGAGAAATTTGAAGAGGCAACTAGGATTTTCTTTTAGTTGAGAGCATTTTTTTTTGTAATGATCTGAATTTTTTGTTTATCCTCTTAAAAAAAGTTATTTATGGATTTAGAGAATAAAAAAATCAGAATGTATTTTAGTATTTTATTATTAAAATAACAATGTAAAATGGACCTAGTAATTAAGTAGTAAATAACTTTATCCCTTTTTTTTTTAACTGTGAAGCTGCATAGGCAGAAAAGTAAAAGATTGCAATAAGAAAAACAAAAATTATGTATTCAAAGACACGAAAATCAAAGAGTTCACAATTTGGCTGGTAAGCCTTAAGACACGCCGTCTCATAACTACAGTCTACAGCCAATCACAACTCACAAGGTACAAACAAGCAAGCATTGGCATCGTCGCACAGAATTGGAGAAACGCTCCCATCCCATTCGCATGGCGTTTTAGTCGCGCATGGTATTTGCTTTATTGCATGGCAGGCAAAAAGTCATATGTCATATAGCAGTAAGTATCTTTATTTATTTATTTTCATTTTCTCCCCTGAGAACAGCAACGGGACCTAACTAACACTGCCATGCCTGCGTGAGCAGACAAAAATTTAGAGATTCTTAATACAGACGCGCAATGATTCCATTCTCGAAGACCTAGCTTCAACTTCTTCAATTTTTGAATTCTCACTTAGTATCCAGAAGCAAAGTAAGAGTGAAAATACAAGCGACGCGACACTCGGAAGGAGAGAAGAAAATGCAAAACATTTGACAGCTGTGGGATTTTAACCCACGCCCTTTCGGACCAGAGCCTAAATCTGGCGCCTTAGACCACTCGGCCAAACTGTCAATGTGAATAAAATTTTCTTAAATAAAAGCCCATTCTAACACCAAATCATCCTATGCCGTGACTGCATATATATATATATATATATTTATTGAGAGAGCGTGAGCCAGAGAGAAGGGGGGGGGGGGTATATATATATATTTATTGAGAGAGCGTGAGCCAGAGAGAAGGGGGGGGGGGGGGGGGGGGGGGGGGGATCATGATTATGCCTGTTCTAAATAATTTTTGTTCAAAACTTTTTGAGTAGGAATTTTATTTTACAGACAAATGGTTTGGATTCCTGAGCAAGGAGTTCTATGTTGGGATGCCATTGAAAGTGAAGTATAAATATAATTTTACATGTGGCATTTTCGGATGGGGTTTAGAATCCAAGTCTACAATTCTTTTGAAGCGATGGGCTAGAGGAGATTGTGTTGAAGCTTTTATAATTTGAAAAAAATTACAGAAAAGGGACAATCCAGAAGCATGTGGTGAGGAAGCCAAATTTGTGTTCGTAACAAAGGGTCTTCCTACAAGGTTCTGCAACATTCTTTCTCTATGATTTTCGCTCTTTTACTTCTTTAATAAACAGTATACCGCTGTATAATTATTTTGTCATTTTAATAGCTAATTATATTTTTAATGAGGTTAGTGGTGTCTTTAAAGGCAATAATAACTATTATTTCAATTATTAGTAGTTAATTTTAAGCAACTAAATTGCATTTTACAAACTCTCTTTATTGCTTCACAATAAAAAAAAATAGTCGTTTATCAACAAATAGGTGCTAAATTTAGTTTTAGTATCAAACTTAAAATTTTAGAGGAGTAAATTAAAAGAATATCTATTTTAAAATATAAAATTTATAAAAATGTATTATTAAGTTAAAAAAAAAATTAAGGCTTGGGGGCCATAGCCCCCTAGTCCCTAGAGAAACTCTGCCCCTATCAATAATTTATTTTCCTTGTAAAAATATCAAGTAACCATGTTCATTATGTATTCATAAAATTCTTCTTCTATAATAATCTTATTTTGGTTAAAAATTAAGTAAAAATATCAAGCAACCATGTTCATTATGTATCCATAAAATTCTTCTTCTATACTAATCTTATTTTGGTTAAAAACCAACTCTCTCAAATTTCAATCAATATTATATTATTTTGTTATTAGAAATTTCTTTTGAGTTTAACGAGATTTTAACATCAATCATTGTTAAAGTCTCTTTGTCATACAAGAGTGTTTCTACGAAGCGCTCATACTTGTCTAAGAGAGAACTTAGTAAGGTTTTTTCTTTGTCTTTTATCTTAAAGTCAATAATCTAAAGATCGATGATAATCTTGTTAGGTATCAATGTGGTTTTTAATTGAAGTGTCTTTTGTTGTATATTGTAAGAGTATTTCAAATTAACCATGTATATATGTTGAAAACTTGATGGAGAGAGGACAAAGTAAAAAGAAGGGGAAAGAGGAAGAAAAAGAAATAGAGAAGAGGTCCAGGATTGGGTGCCATAAAGACCAGTACAATGTGTGGGCACCGCAGCTCCCTAGACAGAACGTGGGTATTGTAGTGCACATGGCTGAGGGCCGTGGTGCCCAAATGGCTGCCACCCCTCCCTTTGTTGATACCTATGTAATCTAATATAAAAGCTTGGTATTAGAGCTGAAGGTATGACTTATTGGAAGAGTCATTTAACTCTTTAATAAGTTGTGTTCCTTTGAAAAAACACTAATTTGAATAAAATATTATGACATTATAGAAAGATACACAACTCTTTCTAAGGTCACGACTCTTTAGAAAGGCATGTGTCTACACCAAAGGATATGTTGATTTGAAAAGGTATCGTGTCCTTTCAAGGAGGCACAAATACCTCTATAAATAAAGAAGCACACCTTACTCTTAAAAGATACATGAACAACCTATTCTTCTATTCTTTATTCTCTTATTTATTCTCTCCATCTATCAACTCTCATGAAGTTATCTTATAGTCCTACAGAATTTGTAATAGGTGTGCAACATTACCAACATTACAAATTCAATAGTCATTGAATCCTAAAACTATACTACCACAAAACCCATTTGCACATTGATCATTATTATTGTGATGTTAGAAATAGTTTAAAGACAGTGCCTTACACGCCTTGACTACATAATCTATTTGTATCCATCTATACAATCCACACAACTACATTTTCAATAATTTTAAACTATTTCTAATGAGTATTAGTAGTGATTCATCTCTTCTCGTAGTAGCCAAGTCTCTCTCAGAGGCTATAAAAATTCTGCCATTTGATGATAAACACTTCAAGTGGTGGCAAGATCGAGTGTATGGCATTCTAGATGTGATGGGTATAGCAGAACATCTTATTAAATCTCCTCTGGATACAAATGTTGAAAACTACAATGAGGGAATTTTTAAATGGAATATGGCGAATAAGATATGCCGTAACACAATCTTATATACATTATCAAATGAATAATATGATGTATATTCTTTCTACAAAAGTACACATAAAATTTGGACACAACTAAAAAATAATATCTTATAGAATATGCAAATGCCAAAAAGTATGTAATTGTAAATTTCTTAGATTTTAAGATGTCTGAAGATAAAGAGGTTACTTCTCAAATTTATGATTTTTATTTGTTAATTAATAATTTAAAAAATGAGGGCAATGTTCTCCCTAAACCTTTTGTAGTTGGTTGTTTGGTTGAGAAATTACCAAATTCTTAGAATGATTATAAGAAAAACAACAAGCATAAAAGGAAGCCTTTAAAATTGAAAGATTCTATTGTTCATATTAGAATTAAAGAAAAGAATCGCCAACGGGAGAACAATGAGAAGGCTAAGGAACTTTTTTCTAAGGCAAATTTGGTGAAAAATGATAATTGTGATAATGAGAAGAATTGTCAGACTATAAACAACATATGCCTTAAGAACACAAAGCCTTTTTTTTAAGAAAAAGAAAGGTAAGTGTTATATTTGTGGCAAGAGTGGTCATTCAGCCTACCAATATAAATACAGAAAATATAAAAAGGAAAACAATAAAACTTCCAAAGCCAACTTGGTTAAGGGAGAAAATGTTATTGCTGCAGTAATTATTTTCCAAGTGAACATGATTGCAAATAGCAACAAAGAATTTATCATAGGCTATGGAGCCATAAGACACATTTGTGGTGACAAGAGTGCCTTTCATGACTATTTTCAGACAAGAGAAGGGGAAAAACATGTATTGTTGGAGCTGGTGCTCACGTGCCATTCCAATATTGTATGAATATTAATTGTTAATATTTATACAATAAACATTTCGAATAAAGATTGTTAATATCATATTAATATGGTAAAATGCTTGTAACATTACAGACATTGTTTGATCTGAAATAGTTCAGATCTGGTTTAAAGGAGTTTAAACCAGAACTAATAGTTATCAAAGCTGAGAGTTATAAATGCTAATGGTTAGCACTGTTAATAGTTATCAGTTTATAAGAGTCAGCGAGGTCTAAAGAGTTAGAACTTTGTCTATAATGGGACAAAGACCTGAGAGTATACTTGTAATGATATAGTTGCAAAGAGTTGCAATAGGAGCTAAGAAATATCATTATGTAAGTATGTCTCAAATATAATGTTCCTGATCTATGATCATCAATGCGGGTCTATCGGTGAATTCACAATATATAGATTAGTGTATGTCTATATCTGACTGGTTCAGATGGTTGTTCTTAGCTGACCATGAGCTTAGAGCTTGTATAGACATGCGGGTATCCAGTCAGGACTGGATACTGAACAGACTTATGAGGACCCCAATAGATATCCTATGAAACCGTCAAAGGAAGGTCCTCTCGAGTTGAGTAGTAATCGTGGTCCTTTGACCTGAGCGCCACGGTGGTCTTGTGAGTGATCCATCATGCTTTGGTTCCACATATGTCAGAGACCTTTCATGGTCTGACCGCTATGTGTCGCTGGGTATGGTCCGATGCTCATGGAGTCCGGTGTGCGTAGATACGGGATCCATCAGCTTACGTAGGTAAGTTGTATATCCGATGCTCCGAGATTGTATTTCATAAAGTCTTGTGGCCACAAGCATAAACCCGGGAAAAGAGTTTCCCACAGGGTTAAACAATATAGCAAAAATGTTTGCGTATATTGTTTATCGAGATACGAATCTGGAGATAAGATTATTGGATGAGCAAATGGGGATTTGATGGTGCTGATCTATATCCCCGCACATCCAGGGTATAAATGATGGAAGGATTATACGTATACGTTATGACCTCAACTTGTATGGTCTGACACGCTGATTTGTAATATTCGTAACGTGTGCGTGGGGCATCGATTACGGATTAATGGAATAGTTCCATTTGACAAATCGGGTGTAGACCTAGAGAGTCCCAATATGAAATGTACTCTTTGAGCACTTGGGCAGTGTACCGTATTGAATTGTTCAATACAGTATAATTCAGCAATTACTAAGGTTACGTTAACTAAAGTATGTGGTTAAATGGTGGGACCCACTTTAGGTTAACTTGGTAACCGAGTAAGGATATAAAAGTAATTTCACTTTATGATTATTTAATTGTTAAATAATTAAAATAAATATTTATTTGTTTAATTGTTAAATAAATGATTTAACTTAACTAAGGTTAAAAGTTAACCATAAGGTTAAGTTAGTTAACTTTACTTAATGGTTAATTAAAGGTTAACCTAACCATGGTTAAGTTAGTTAACTATGGTTAAATTAATTAAATATTTATTAACTTAAAGGTTAAGTTAAAGTAATCTAACTATGGTTAAATGTTAACTAAGGTTAGGTTAAGCCAAATGAAATGCAAATGAAATTCAAATTAGTTTGGAATTAATGCATTTGTATATAAAGTGAAATGAAATTGAAAATCATTAAGTTTTTAGTTTATATGTTTTGCATTTTTGGGAGCCAATTCAATTTGAGAAATTGAAATTGTTTGTTTTGTGTTTTAAGTGTTAGAACAACAAAACAAATTGAATTAATGGTTACTAAATGTAATAACTAAAAACAAGATTTGTTTTATTTATTCAAGAGTTGAATAAAAGGAAAAACAAATTTAATTAAGTTAAATTGTTTAACTTTGAAAATGTTTAAGAGTTAAACATATATGCTGGATTAAGATGCTGCCATTCTAGACAATCAAACCCACCCTTGTTGATTGCTAGAATTGATCAAAGATTCACTTCATGGTGGACTTCAAAGAAAATTAATCCAAAGGCTTCATTGGTGATATTTCTCAATTTCGAATTTAAGTTTAATCAAATGTTATTTTCTGTGTTCATTATATTTAATCTTCCGCTGTGCACATGTATGTATGAGATATGTATATTGTTTGTATGATGAACACAACCCACATGCAAAGAACCCTAAGTTTTATTTGTACCACCCTAAACCCAACACAACCCAACATGTATATCTTGGAGTTTCTCATCCTGCACATATGATGGAAAAATAAAAGGTTCTTTTTAAATTAGCTTATGGGAAATCTCTTGTGCTAAATAATGTATTACATGTTTCAAATATTATATATAATTTGATTTCTATATTTATGCTTGGTAAAGCTAATGTAAAAGTCTTTTTTGAAGGAGATAAAGTTGTATTGACCAAAAATGAAACATTCATTGGGAAGTAAAATTCATCTAACGATTTGTTCAAACTCAATGTAATAGAAACCTCTATGAATAAAAGTTTTACTTCTATTTTCATTGTTGAGACCTATGATTTATGACATAATAGGCTAGGTTACTTGAATTATTTGTATATAAGAAAAATGAAAAGAATTGGTTTGCTCTCAAATCTTAACTTAAAATACATACATAAATGTGATATATGCATGAAGGAAAATCCACAAAAAAGAGTTGTAAACCAATTACCTTTACAGAAAATGCATTACTTATTTTAATTCATAGTGGCCTAGGTGAAATAAAAGATGTCATGACTAAAAAAGGAAAAAGGTATTACATTGTCTTTATAGATGATTTTTCAAGGTATATTAAATTATATCTCTTGAGAAATAAAGATGAGTCATATGATAAATTCTTAATGTATAAATAAGAAGTTGAGAATCAATTTGAAAAGAAAATCAAAAGATTAAGAATAGATAGAGGTGGAGAATATATGTCAAACATGTTTGGTTTCTATTGTGAGGATAATGGAATTATATATGAAGTGATGCCTCTATATTCTCCTAAATCTAATCGGGTGACTGAAAGAAAAAATAAAACCTTAAAAGATATGATGAATTGTATGTTATTAAATTCTGAACCACCTATGAACTTGTGAGGGGGAAGCAATCTTGACTGCTTGCCATATACAAAATCGTGTTCCATAAAAGAAAACTAGAATAACACCATATGAGTTATGAAAAGGTCATACACCTAATTTGTCATATCTTAAAGTGTTAGGGTGTCTTATTAAGGTCTTAATTCTAGATCCTAAAAGGAAAAGAATAGAACATAAGACAGTTAATTGTATGTTTATTGAATATGCTCAAAATAGTGTTGCATATAGATTCTTAGTATTAGACGATACCGTTAATTTGTTTGATACAAATAATATCATAGAATCTAAAAATGCAGAATTCTTTAAAACTATTTTTCTTAAGAAAGCCAAACTAGAAAAATTATTAACTCATAAGAATATAAATCATGATCCTCCTAAGAGCTATAATAATGAACTTAGAAAAAGTAAGAGAATGAGAACAACCACTAACTTTGGTGATGACTTCTATATTTTTCTTATGGAAGAGGACCCTAAGACATATAGTGAGACAATATCTTCTCTTGATGCTCTTTTATGAAAAGAGGCCATTAATAATGAAATCAACTCCATCATGAGTAATCATGTATTAGAAATAGTTAATTTACCTCATAGTTCTAAGGTCATTGGTTGTAAATGGATCTTTAAAAGAAAATGAGAGCTGACAAAACAATTAACAAATTTAAGGTAATATTAGTTGTCAAAGGGTTTACTCAAAAGAAAGACTTAAATTATTTTGATACTTATGCTTCTGTAACTAAAATCACATCCATTAGAGTTTTGGTTGTATTAATTGTAATCCATGATTGGTATATACATCATATAGGTGTAAAGACTGATTTTCTAAATAGTGATTTAGAAAAAGAGATTTATATGGAACAATCGGAATGTTGTATCAGTATTGGTTCGGAGCATAAAGTAGGTAAGTTAATAAAATCATTATATAATTTGAAACAAGCACCAAAACAGTGGCATGAGACATTTAACAAAGCTCTGTTATCAAATAGTTTTATAATTAATGATTCTGATAAATGTGTGTATTATAAAACCTTTGATACCAAAATTTATGTCATAATATGTTTTTATATGAATGACATGCTAATATTCAGTCCTAGTATAGAAGTAATCAACGAGACTAAGAAATTTTTATCAACTAAGTTTGATATGAAAGATATGAGAGAGACTGATATTATTCTTTGAATTAAGATAATGAGATCCCATAGTGGTTTATCTTTATCTCAAGAACACTATGTTGAGAAATTTGTAAAGAATTTTGGGTACTTGAAATATAAACCGGTGACACCACGTTATGATGCTAGTACCAAACTTTGCAAGAATAATGAACATAATGAAAATTAAGCCCGTTATGCTCAAATTATTGGCTGTCTCATGTATTTAATGAATTGTATAAGGCCATATATAGGATATGCTATAGAGAGACTGAGTAGATACACTCATAACTCTAGTAAAGAACATTAGAGTGCTTTGAATAGAGTTGCTAAATATTTAAAGGGCACTAAAAATTATGTTCTAATATATGGTAGATCACAATATGTGGTTGAAGGTTATAGTGATGCAAATTGAATCTCAAAATGTAATGAAGTGAAGTCAACTAGTGGATATATGTTCACTTTAAGTGGAGGTGCTATATGTTGAAAATCCATTAAGTAGACTTGTATTGCACGATCTATCATGAAATCAAAATTAATAGCTTTAAAAAAGGCTTGTTCTGAAGCTGAGTGGTTGAGGACACTTGTATATGATTTTCCCTTTAATTCTCACTCTCTTAACACTATTATAATCAATTGTGATTGTCTAGCTGCTAAAGTTAGAGCAAAAAGTAAAATATACAATGGGAAGAGTAGACATATTCATCTACGAGATGGAATTATAAAGCATCTGCTAGAATATGGGGTAGTGAGTGTCACGCCCCAGACTCAACAGATCTGACACACGACATCACTTACATTCATTCAATAATACTTAAACATTCATTTTAATTTCTTTCAGAATTATAGCAATTGAATTATGACTAGGACAATTACTAAACCGGAGATACGCAGAGTTTTCTCAGAAATTAACACTCTACTACGTCACCAGTAGCAACTTTGTTACCGGAAGCCCAGAATATATTCATTGCAAATTCTTACTTAAAATCAATCCATTACTACACTTGGTGAAACTTAAACTAAATCCAACCACACACAATAAAATAATACATAAGTATTTATTCAACAGGGACAAATCAAATATTTTATCCCACGTGTCCCCAAATGAAACACTTAGCAACCTAACAACTTAGGGAACCCAAGGAACAGCAGAAGCCTTGCCAAATCCGCTAAGCACATATGTACCTTATTTACCTGAAATCACCATAAACTATAATGAGTATAAAACTCAGTAAGCATACTAGTTTTTCATATATCAAATACAAATACATATATGTACACAATGCATATGTATGATATGTTGTTATCAATCAAAATCATAATCTTATCAAATCACATATCATGTAAGCGCTTACACATTCTTTCAAAACATATTACAGGAATACCATCACTCAACTACTACTTAGTAGGACTTACACATCACATATCACATAATGAGCCAAATGTCACTCGTAGGTGACATACCGTATGAGAGGAATAGTACAAGTGAGGTCTTGAATAACACATATATAATGCTCATGCCCGAAGGTAAAAGCCAAACCCTCACCCTGATCATCGGTGAGTCCTCTCACATGCACCAATACGCCACCACACGAATGTGATAACTCACTCTTCCTTTAGGTACCAATAGGATCCTCCCTACATACGGAACACATAACATATACCTATCCCGAAGGAAAGGCCACACATAAAGGCTCCACAAATCACATAAGATGCCTACTAAGTCAACAGTGAGTTCAAGCATCCTCAAAACACAAAATCTTTCTCATGGACATATTGCACTTCAAAGCTTTCTTTGTCAAACACATTTCATTTTGAAAGCTCGCTTTCAAAAACACATGTATGTCCATGTTCAATGTCAATGCTCACATTCATAAACATATGTCTTTCACATTTCATATCAAATACACTTTGGCATAACATAAACATATTTTTAAGCCCATTTACAAAATCATACATAGACAATTACTATGCTTATAGTGATTTCAGTAAAAGTCTAGTATACTTACCTCTTAACACTTTCAGCTACAAGGCTTAAATCTCCTTAACCTATAAATGGAGATTAATCCTTTCATAAGCCTCACAATTCACACAAAATACTTTAAATAGCTTACAAAATTATACACAATGCATTTATCACATCAAATTGGTCTAAAAACTTGGTTTCTCAAAACCTGTCATTCTGACCACTTACACTTTACAAAAATTTCTAATACATCAAATGATGTCCAATTACTCCAAAATCATAATATACCATCCTTGACTCATATATCCTTCTTATATATGAATTTTATATCAAAATTCCTACACAATCCATTCCATACACACCATTGAATCCAAACTACTAACCTGACAGGATCAAGATACTTACTGAACAGTATTCAATCTCCCAATTTTATAAAATCATATACTAACTCAAAAATTATAAAACTACCACATAATTACTCTTGACACATATCTCAGTCCATGATAAATATTTGGCTTCCAAATAACTGCCAAAAGTATTTTATAACTATTTTATTTCATAACTTTAAAAATCTGTTAATCAAATACTACAATGAGCTGATACACTTTAGAAATTCATAACACTTCAACCACATTGATCCAAATTCTCAATTCCGAGTATATCATATTAGATATATAAAATTATCATATTCCACAAATTCGTAATTTTTAAAGATCATTAAGCAGGTCAAAAATTATTTTCCACTGTATCATACTGTTTACAGAGGAAATTTCTAGAATTCCAGGGTCATTTTGGTAAATTCACTACAAATTCAATTTCCGAGATTTTCGGTCGATTCAAAGTCTCAGATAATCCTAAACATGTCTAATTTCATATACTCAAAATTCAAAACCAGAATCGATTCACAATAATTTATAAAATTCTTAGATCAAGAGACTATCAATCAGAAATTTTACAATCCATCATGATTTATCAAACTATCTTATAAATCATCATCAATTCTCAAACTATCATACGAAATACACATCAAATCCTCAATTATACATATTTCCAGAAATCAAAACTTAAAGAAATTAACATAATTAACACCAATAAATTGAGAAATAGTTGTGATATACCTCTTAAAATCCAAAATTCTAATTTCTTCTTCTTTTTCTTCTCCTTCTTCTCTTTCTCTCCCCTCTTTTCTCTCTTCTCTCTCTCTAAAAGAGGTAGCTCGACCAAAATGAGAGAATTAGGGTTTTAAAAGTGTATTTTTATACTAAGTGGCTAATTTTTGGTATTTACAAATTTGCCCCCAAAACTTTTAAAGTATTATAATTTGGTCCCTAAAATAAATCTAAAGTCTTGCAATTAAACCCAATGCTAATAGTATCACCTTAACCTATACAAACACTACTAATAACAATATATAAATCAAGTATCACCAACATACAAATAAAATACGTATATTTATACATATATAAATACTTATTCTTACCAGTCGTGGATACTGGTTACTACAGTGAGCCTAAATTTTATAAGGCCAGAGATGAATTTGTCCGATCCTTTGACAAAACCACTAAATAGGAGATTAGTGGAACAGACGTCGAGGGGGATGAAACTTTTTCTTAAAGTAATAGACAAGAGTGATGGTAACCCTATCTATGTGATTGGAGATCCCATGAAGTAGGTTCATAGGGGTAAGAACAAGTCACTTGTTGTTTAGTTGTACTACCGATTATACTTGTGTGTCTTTCCCTATGGCGACTTAAAATTATACTTAAACACGATTTTGAATCACCAATTTTCAACAACTATCATTATATGTAGAGCAGTATTACTCTTCAAATCTCAAGTTGTTCTCTAAGTATCACTTAATATTCTGCCATTAATCACCATTTTGCATAACTAGAATATCACTATTCACTTCATGGAATAAGTTTACATACTAAGAATTTAAAGCATAATACAAAATAGTATTTGCCGAAAGCAAATTTAATTGGTTCAAAGTTCTATGCCACTTGTGTACTCTCTAAGTTAGAAATGGACTTATCATATAAATGAAAGACTAGGTCTACAAAGCGGTAGCGTTGACTATCAACTAGTATTGATGGTTTAAATTAGGAATTTAGAGGAAAGCAAACATTTTTCTTTAAATTTCACCTATAAAAGGAAGTTTTCATTTGCATTTTCAAATATCATAGACACTAAAAAATATATCAATTTAAATTCACCCAAATTTTCTAAACTCATTCTATATTTTCTTCAACTTTTTAACTAAATTCTTTCTTTTACATTCCTAAAGAAAATAAACAAACATTGACGTAAGCATTAGGTGCTTTTTTCAAGTATTAGAGGCTTTTTCAAAGTGTTTAGTTAAAGGAGAAAGAACGAGGGATGGAAGGATAAAACTGATATTTTAACATTTGAAATTAACACGTATGACTTCAATGCTTTCGTTTATAGGAGACTTACTTCACCAAAAAAATTCTAGAAGAAACTAAATAGAATAATTGCCAAGATGGTAAGACTGAGAAGAAATCAATCGACTAATTAGAACAGAGCTGATGTAGAAGAAGAAATCAAAGAAGATGCAAATGTAGTAGATCATGATGTAACTAGTGAAGTTTCACTATTAGTAGCATATATCCTATAAAACAAATCGAAGTAGCTCAAAGAAACATGCTAGGAAAACTAGGAGCTAAGAGAGAAATTAACTTTGGTAGAAAGACACTCAAAACTATAAGATGGACATGTGTGGAAAGGTTAAATTCATAAAAATGGCATAGAATTGAGCAATGAATAAGAGTTGTATTAGAGAAAGACAAAAGTTACAAATAACAATGTAAGTGTGAGAGCGCCAAATCTAAAGGAAGTTGAAAGTTGTATGGTAGTTTGATGAAAGGTGAAGGAATATGAAAACTAAGGAAGATATAATGCATCTTGCTCAGAAGATCAATCAAAATCCTTTCTAAGAAGGAATCCATAATATATTTAAGCCAAACAAGTTCATAATGCCAACATTAAGAATATATGATGGTTTTAGAGATTCAGAAGAACATTTGTTCTACCTTAATTCAAAAGCTGATAATGCACGCAGATGATGCTTTTTATGCCCGTGGTACTCAACTTAATATTATTCTCTTTTCGGCTTATGAGCTCATCTACGTAAGTACTCACTCTATGATGAGCAGTATATCCATAAATATCTATGATAAGCAATTTCTCTATAAAATCTTCATAATGAATAATATCTCCATAGATATTTATAATGAGAACTATCACCATAAATCTCCATAATAACAATGAGAGGATTGCAATTCTTTTTTTTTTCTCGGCTTATATGCTGGACTTATTAATATTATTTTTTAGTTTCTTTTTATTTTTCTTCCAACTTATGCTTATGATGTTTAACTTATTATTTTATGACTAGTTTATGTTTATGGTGCTTGAGCTTTTATTCTTTTTTGGTATAGTTCTTAGTTAATGCTTATGGAGTAGCTCAATATAACCACTTTATGAGCACTCCTCGAAGAAATACGTTTTGGATGAATGACATAAGCCTAAAAGAAAAACTTTGGGAGGATATATCTCTAATGACCTTGAAAATGTATTTTAGGTGAAGAACTCTTGTATGAAGCTCAAAAGCAAAAATTACTAGGACATATCCTTGAAGAAACTCCTCAAAAAAATGCGTTTTGAGTGAAAGCCACTCAGGTGAAGCCCAAAAGTAAATTTGTGAGGACACATACACACACACACACACACACACAATCTTAGACTAAAAAGACAAAGTCGTAGGAAAAGACTAGTCATCTAAAGCCAAAAACACATACTTGAAATCACATTTGACATGCATTATTGAGCTCATGAGCTTTACTCTAAGACCCCAACAGAGGCAATCCCTATCTCATTCAAAGACCTCATAATAGTCGCCTAAGAGACAAGAACCATCGAGCACTCACTTTATCCAAATATTCTAAAGAGTACTCTAATAAGTACCAAACTCGAGGGCGAACTCTTTAACTGAGGACTACAATTATAAAGCTTTTAATGCTGACAAGTTAATACTAAAAACAAAGACATTTTTGTTTCCTCCAAATTTTAACATAAGCTCAATCTATTAAAATGCTCAGAAAGAGTCCTAAAAGGGTAAAAAGATAACTATCTTTATTTCAGTAGGACTCTACATAAAAGTCCTAAACAAATAAAGAAGTTACCATCCTTATTTTGGCAAGACTTTAATTTTTTTTAAAAATTCTAATTTGGAAAGCACTAATATATTCCAATTTTACTTAGATTATATGACCTCTATACTACTACCACCACCTTATAAATAAGGGGTAAAATCATAAAAATAAGTATAAGATTTCATGATCAACTTTCTTCATAGGCGAGAGAAGGGGGGCGACATATTTGTTATGCTTAGGGGGAGTAACTTATTTTTTACGTTGTAAAGGTTTGCCTCCATATATCTTTGTTGTCAAAACAATATTCAATACGGCCATATGAGTAAGCTCATCAAACTCGATAAAGGTGGATGTAATCTTACATTGAGCTAAAAACCTATAAATTTTGTCTTGCTATATTTTTTTTTTGTTGTTAATCTCAATCTCTTTTTTTAAAACAAAACAAATTTAACTCATTAATTTAAGAGTTGCTAAAATTTTTGAGTCAATAGTTTATTCCCCCTAAATTTCAACATAAACCAATATATTAAAAGGCCTAAAAAGAGTCATAAATATGTAAAAAGAGAGCTATATTTATTTCAATAAGATTAAAGTCCTAAACAGATAAGGAAACTACCATCCTTATTTTAGTAAGACTCTAATAAAAATAATCCTAATTGAAAAGGCATAATATCTCCTAATTAAGAGTTACATATATATATATATATATTTACATAGACATTATTCATATATAAATACTAAACTTTTCTCTTTATCTTTTTCTTCTTCGGGCCATGACCCCTCTAGACCTTTAAGAAGCTCCGTCCCTGTTTACGGCCTTCACCTCGAGTAAGTGAAAATGTCACAAACAATGTAGTCAGGAAAAAAAAAATCATGCAAGGAAGATGGAGTCGTTAATTTGTAGGACCTATTCTCAATAGTCCCTTGATTGCTTATTTTATCTCCACTGATAAGCCCGAGTGTTCAAAACATTTATGGAGAGTATGGGAGCACCACTAGACAGCTTAATGTTAAGCATATATTGATAAATTTTCAATTTTGAACAGTTATAAATACACCATCATTGACACTAAATTTATTATAGATAGTATTGGCTGGAAAGCTTCAATAACGTATAAGTACGTTAATAAACAAAAAAAAAAATGGAAGATTTTGATATTAATTTACTCTCTTGTGGAAGTTTATTTCTTCTCCAATATGAAGTGGTTCAAATACCAAATAAAGCCTAAAAAGCTTTAACCTAGCAAATGGCAAAAAGATATGAATGTCGTTTAAATTTAAAGAGATGAAACCGAGACCTGTTAATGATATTGGCCAAGAATGAAACAAATATTTGTGGCTTGGGATTTTGTTTTTTTGACTTGATGGTTAGAAGTTGTTTTTAATTCTAATTTTGCTTAAATTTGAAAAGTAAACTCTCATGCATTTAAATTAATGTTTTATTAAGATTTAGTATCTGTTTGAGTTCAATCTATACTCTTTTAAGACATATCATTATTGTTGACCGAAAGATGGGACGCTTTTAAGGTATATGTGCCTGATTTTAGAGAGAAAATTATTATAATAATATAATAAAGTTTGATATTAGGTTACGATTTGTGGTTTTACCTGTTTTAAGTTTTTCACGTAAAAATTAATGCCTATATTATCAATTATTTTTTGCTTGTACTTTGGGTATGGTCTATTTGTTTTATATATATTTGTAGTTTCTGCTACTTGCTTGCAATAAATCATCTCATTTTAGTCGCACAAAGAAGAAAAGAATTTATTTTCGCTGCTTGTAGTATTTTTCTGGCTTTTTCCAACAATTTGTTTATCATGCCTTCAGTTAATTTGAATCAAAGGGAAACAACAGCTAAAAGGAAAAATTAGTAGAAAGAAAGCACGGACTTGGCTGGAAAAATAAACAAAATACAACCATATAATGTTAGGAAATTGAGGGGTGATGCAGGGTCGCAGATAAAGTAAAATTGAGAAAAATAATAAAAATAAAAATAAGATAAAATACAAGTTTATGTGGTTCGACTTTTAGCCTACGTCCACGGGCGAAGATAGAAGAATCTCTTACTATTAGAAATAGAGAATACAAGTATTGTAGTATTTTAGCTTTACAACTCAAAACTCCAATACACCCAATTCTCTCAAATCACTAAAAAAAATTCTCTCAAAGCTTTTGAAACTCTCTCAATTTACCATATTGAATGAATTGTTAAACTCTCCCATTTATAGGGAGAGTTTAGCATGGTGGACAGCCAAGAAATAGCTGTCCACCATTGCTGGAACCGTGTGCCAGCAATTATGTAGCTGGCACACGGTGCTAGCTACCAGCATTTCTCCCACTTGGAGATTTGATTGAGAATTAATCAATTCTCCACACCATTCTTTCTTCTTCGCCAAAGCCATGTTGCCTACGTGTCTGCTAGGCCATGTAAGGATCTACACCATACAAACTTGTTGGTATTAGTGGACTTGGTCAACACATCTGCTAGGTTATCATCTGTATGAATTTTTTTCATATCCATACTTCCATCTTCTACCACTTCACGAACAAAGTGATATTGAACACCTATGTGCTTCGTTCTTGAATGAAAAGCTGGATTCCTTACAATGTGCAAGGCACTCTGACTGTCACAAAACAATTCAGCTTTCTCTTGCTTGTGCCCGAGCTCTTCCAGTAATCTTTGTATCCAAATTACTTCCTTGCAAGCTTGTGTAGCTGCCATGTATTCTGCTTCTGTAGTAGATAATGCCACAACAGTTTGCAGTTTCGAAACCCAACTTACAGCTCCTTCTGCAAGTTTAAACACATAGTCAGTAGTGAATTTTCTTTTATCAAGGTCTCCTGCAAAATCTGAATCCACATAGCCCTTAACAATAAAATCTGATCCTCCGTAACATAAAGCAACATCTGAGGTACCCTTAATGTATCTAAGGATCCTCCTAACACAACCCCAATGCTCTCTACCAAGATTCGTCATGTATCTACTAACTGCACCCACTGCTTGTGCAATGTTTGGTCTGGTACAAATCATGACGAACATTAAACTTCCCACTGCTGATGCATACGGTACTCGAGACATCTCCTTCCTCTCTGCTTCTTTGCTAGGACACATCTTAGAGGATAACTTGAAATTAACAGGGAGTGGGGTACTAATTGGATTACAATCTTGCATGTTGAAGCGCCACAAGATTTTCTTTAAGTGGTTCTTTTGAGAAAGCCAAATCTTCCTGTTATTTCTGTCTCGGTGAATTTGCATCCCTAGAATCTTGTTTGCTGGTCCCAAGTCCTTCATATTAAATTCCTTAGCCAATTGTGCCTTCAATTCTTGGACTCGATCTTTGTTGGGGCTTGCCACCAACATGTCATCCACATACAACAGTAAAATAATGAAATCATTATCATCTTCAAACCTTTTGTAGTATGTACAATGGTCTGAACTAAGTCTGTTGTATCCAAGGCTGATGATATAGAAATCAAATCTCTTGTACCAACACCTCGACGTCTGTTTGAGACCGTACAGAGATTTGTTCAACCTGCAAACCAAGTTCTCTTTTCCTTCTTCTTTAAAACCTTCTGGTTGGAGCATATAAATTTCTTCTTCAAGTTCTCCATGAAGAAAAGCTGTCTTCACATCTAACTGTTCTAGATGTAAGTCAAATGTAGCACACATTGCCAGGACTATTCTGACTGTCGTGAGTCGAACCACAGGGAAAAATATCTCATTAAAGTCAATACCTTTTTTCTGAGCATAACCTTTCACCACCAATCTCGCACGATACCGCTCTACTTGGTCATTGCCATCCCGTTTGATCTTGTAGACCCATTTGTTTCCAATGGCTTTTCTTCCACGTGGCAGTGCAACCAGCTCCCATGTTTTGTTCTTATGCAAAGCTTCAATCTCTTCTTGCATTGCTATCATCCATAGAGAAACATCTTGACTTTTAGAAGCCTCCTGAAAAGTTGTTGGCTCTCCATCCTCTGTTAGAAGGCAGTATGCAACATGAGCCTCTATGACATACTTCGAGTGCCACGCTGGTGGTCGTCTCTCACGAGTTGATCGACGATCATCTGCAGCCTCAGACTCTACTGGTTTTTGTTCTACGTGCCCTGGTGCTGCTTCAGAAGAATCTGAATCTTCTTGTACTTGATTATTTTCCATTTGTACCATTGTAGTCTCTGGATTTTCCTTTACTGTGCTATCATCTTTATCATTCCTTTGCAATTTATCTTCTGCAAATATCACATCTCTGCTGATGACGACCTTGTGGGTAGTGGGATCCCACAGGCGATACCCCTTGACTCCATCAGTATATCCCAAGAAAAGGCATTTTCTGGATTTTGGATCCAGCTTCGTTGTTTCTTGGGGATTATACATCACGTACACAGGACTTTCAAATGTATGAAGGTGAGAATAATCAACTGGTTTTCTAGTCCACATCTCCATCGGTGTCTTCAACTCGATTGCTGTTGATGGTGACCGATTTATCACATAACAGACGATTTTGACTGCTTCTGCCCAAAATGTCTTGGCTAAACTTGCAGTTCTCAACATAGCTCTTGTTCTCTCCAACAAGGTTCTGTTCATCCGCTCTGCTACTCCATTCTGCTGAGGCGTGTAAACTGTGCTGAATTGCCGCTTGATGCCTTCTTGTTGACAGAATGCAATAAAATCCTCACCAGTATATTCTCCTCCATTATCTGTCCTTAAACACTTGATCTTCTTTTCTGATTCAAGTTCTACACGCGCTCTGAATATTCTGAAAGCTTCAAACATATATGACTTCTTCTTGGTTGGATACACCCAACATCTCCTAGAGTAATCATCTATGAATGATACAAAATATCTCGCTCCTCTTAAGGACATCACCGGTGTTTGCCAAACATTAGAGTGGATCAATTCTAGAATTTCTTTACTTCTAGAACTGGATGTGCTGAACTTTAATCTGTGCTGCTTACTTGTGACACAGTGCTCACAGAAAGGTAAATGAACCGATTTGAGCCCAGGAAGTAAATTTTGATCAGAGAGAATCTTCAAACCTCGTTCTGACATATGGCCCAGTTTACGATGCCACATTATCGTTGACTCTTCTGCTGAACTAGTTGATACAACAGATGCATCTCCTTCCTGCAGTGTTTCTCCATTAAGCATGTACAAATTTGCAGCAACCTTTTCTGCTTTCATTACTACAAGTGCGCATTTGAGAATTTTCATTATCTCATTTTCAATTTGGGTCTTACACCCAGTGTTATCTAATTGTCCCAATGACAAAAGATTCTTCTTGAGGCCTTTCACATGTCACACCTCCTAGATAATACGAACAGTACCATCGTACATCTTCATCTTGATGGATCCTACTCCAGTAATTTTCAAAGCATGATCGTCCCCCATATATACAGATCCTCCAGAGATAGGTTCATATTGATAGAACCATTCTCTTTTAGAGGTCATGTGCCATGTAGCTCCAGAATCCATGAGCCATACATCAGAGAACCGTTTTCTGCTTTCAACAACTGTTGCTGCTTCGCTGTATAAAATTTCACCATCATCTGAGGTGCTTGCAATATTCCCTTAAGGTTTGTCCTCTGCACTTTTCTTCAATCCCCAACAATCCTTCTTCAGATGGCCTTTCTTGCCACAATGATAGCATTTGACGTTCTTTTTACTTTTGAATTTTGGTCTACCATGATTTTGACTCCCACTGGGGCCATGTTCTGTTGATCTACCTCTCATCATTGTCAAAGCTTCTGCTTGCTGCGAAAATTCCTGTTTGTCTTCTTTATTTTTCTGTCTTCGTTCTTCTCCCAATACAGTAGCTGTAACATCATCGAAGACTAAGAATTCCGTTAGGATATTATTCGTCAAGTTGATGATGAGTTGATCATACGAATCTGGTAGGCTTTAAAGTAAAATCTCTGCACGTTCACTGCCTCTATTTTATGCCATAAGGAAGTGAGTTGGGAAAATAGAGTATTTAACATGTTGATGTGCTCTGTTACTGAAGTGGATTCTGCCATTCGAAGAGTATACAATCTCCTTTTTAAGAAGATCTTATTGTGCAAAGATTTGGCCTTATACAATTTTATAAGAGTATCCCATATCTCTTTTGCTGTCTTCTTTTCCGCTACACTGGATAGTACGTTATCAGCAAGTGCTAGATACAGATCAGCAACTGCATTACCGTCAATCTCATTCCACTTGATATCATTAGTAATACCAGCGGGCCTTTCATCAATCGCTTCTAAGCACTTGTTTTTCCTTAAAATTGCCTTTATTTTCATTTTCCACAATGTAAAATTATCTCCATTGAACTTCTTAACTTCGTATTTTGCCGCCATTGCTTTTCACCACGAACTGCTTTCTACTAGGATCGGCTCCCACTGTTTCACGTGAATAGTACCCATACGTATGAACAGTAACTATATACGTGAATAGTAATCGTATACATGAATAGTAACCTCCTTCAACCAGAAGCTCTGATACCACTTGTTAAGAAATTGAGGGGTGATGCAAGGTCGCAGCTAAAGCGAAATTGAGAAAAATAATAAAAATAAAAATAAGACAAAATACAAGTTTACGTGGTTCGGCTTTTAGCCTACGTCCACGGGCGAAGACAGAAGAATCTCTTACTATTAGAAATGGAGAATACAAGTATTGTAATATTTTAGCTTTACAACTCAAAACCCCAATACACCCAATTATCTCAAATCACTAAAAAAACTCTCTCAAAGCTTTTGAAACTCTCAATTTACCATATTGAATGAATTGTTAAACTCTCTCATTTATAGGGAGAGTTTAGCATGGTGGACAGTCAAGAAATGGCTATCCACCCTTGCTAGAAAATTGCTGGCACCGTGTGCCAACAATTATGTAGCTGGCACACGGTGCCAACTACCAGCATACAAATCATAGGAGTAGGGTAGCTTCAGATAAATAAAGAAAGAAATTGAAATCTTAGAACATATAAACTATAAATTAAGCACTGTATAGAAAGAGAGGTAAGATCTTACCTTCTATAATGTTTTGAAGGTATGTTCAGAGCCACCAAACTTCTCTTTCATTAAATTCTCTAAGAGTTGAGATACTGTTGGTGTTAAATAACTTTTTTAATTAGGAGTGGACAAAAAGTCAGTTAATTAAATTGAACCAAGTGAATTGAACCAAGTGAATTGAATTAAATTGGTTCAATTTGATTTTTGATTTTATATTTTTAAAAATTAAAGATTTGGTATGGTTTTTAATTTTAAACTTTCAAATCGAGAATTAAACTAAAATTGAGTTTTAAAAAAATATAAAAAATACACATAACAACTTAAAAATAGAACAAAAATAAAAAATCGAACCGAAATAAACTATTTAATATCAAAAGTTAACACAATTTAAACTCATCAATTACCAAAAAACTCAAATTGCAAACTAAATCATATCAAATCAATTCGGTTCAATTTTATATATTTTCAATTCAATTCTTAATTTTATTTTTTAAAATTTAATTGTTCAATTTAATTTTCAATTCAACCCAAAAGCTTAAATGAAAGGTATTGCCTACCCGTGCTTCCAATCATGAATCAACCACTGCTCTTTTTCTGAAGTACAAGTAATTGCTGGGCCTGTTGGGCTGCTGACTTGTCTTGTTCACCTCCAAAATTTTATTATTATTGGAAGTTCAAAATTTTGTACTTCTTCTATTACCCCATGAGACAGTTCATCTTTTGAGAAAGGACACCCTAAGAAATCAGCTAATCTTTTAATATAAAATCTGGTGTCCTCTTTCACATCTTTATACTGTCAGAATAATTGTCACGCCCCAGACCCAAAAGATCTGACACACGATATCACTTACATTCATTCAATAATACTTAAACATTCATTTTAATTTCTTTCAGAATTATAGCAATTGAATTATGACTGGGACAATTAGTAAACCGGAGATACGCAGAGTTTTCTCAGAGATTAACACTCTACTACGTCACCAGTAGCAACTTTGTTACCGGAAGCCCAGAATATATTCATTGTAAATTCTTACTTAAAATCAATCCATTACTACACTTGGTGAAACTTAAACTAAGTCCAACCACACACAATAAAATAATACATAGGTATTTATTCACTAGGGACAAATCAAATATCTTATCCCATGTGTCCTCAAATGAAACACTTAGCAACCTAACAACTTAGGGAACCCAAGGAACAGCAGAAGCCTTGCCAAATCCGCTAAGCACACATATACCTTATTTACCTGAAATCACCATAAACTATAATGAGTATAAAACTCAGTAAGCATACTAGTTTTTCATATATCAAATACAAATACATATATGTACACAATGCATATGTATGATATGCTGTGATCAATCAAAATCATAATCTTATCAAATCACATATCATGTAAGCGCTTACACATTCTTTCAAAACACATAATAGGAATACCATCACTCAACTACTACTTAGTAGGACTTACATATCACATATCACATAATGAGCCAAATGTCACTCGTAGGTGACATACCGTATGAGAGGAATAGTACAAGTGAGGTCTTGAATAACACATATATAATGCTTATGCCCGAAGGTAAAAGCCAAACCCTCACCCTGATCATCGGTGAGTCCTCTCACATGCACCAATACGCCACCACACGAATGTGATGACTCACTCTTCCTTTAGGTACCAATAGGATCCTCCCTACATACGGAACACATAACATATACCAATCCCAAAGGAAAGGCCACACATAAAGGCTCCACAAATCACATAAAATGCCTACTAAGTTAACAGTGAGTTCAAGTACCCTCAAAATACAAAATATTTCTCATGGACATATTACACTTCAAAAGCTTTCTTTGTTAAACGCATCTTATTTTGGAAAGCTCACTTTCAAAAACACATGTATGTCCATACTCAATGTCAATGCTCACATTCATAAACATATATTCACATTTCATATCAAAATATACTTTGACATTTCATAAACATATTCTTAACCCCATTTACAAAATCATACAAAATAATTATTATGTTTATTGTGATTCCAGTAGTAAGTCTAGTATACTTACCTCTTAACACTTTCAGCTACAAGGCTTAAATCTCCTTAACCTATCAATGGAGATTAATCCTTTCATAAGCCTTACAATTCACACAAAATACTTTAAATAGCTTACAAAATTATACACAATGCATTTATCACATCAAATTGGTCTAAATACTTGGTTTCTCAAAACCTGTCATTCTGATCACTTACACTTTATAATGTCTAATTTCATGTCTAATTTCATATACTCAAAATTCAAAACCAGAATCGAATCACAACAATTTATAAAATTCTTGGATCAAGAGACTATCAAGCAGAAATTCTACAATCCATCATGATTTATCAAACTATCTTATAGATCATCATCAATTCTCAAAATATCATACGAAATACACATCAAATCCTCAATTATACATATTTCCAGAAATCAAAACTTAAAGAAATTAACATAATTAACACCAATAAATTGAGAAATAGTTGTGATATACCTCTTAAAATCCAAAATTCTAATTTTTTCTTCTTTTTCTTCTCCTTCTTCTCTTTCTCTCCCCTCTTTTCTCTCTTCTCTCTCTCTAAAAGAGGTAGCTCGACCAAAATGAGAGAATTAGGGTTTTAAAAGTGTATTTTTATACTAAGTGGCTAAGTTTTGGTATTTATGAATTTACCCCTAAAATTTTCAAAGTATTACAATTTGATCCCTAAAATAAATCTAAAGTCTTGCAATTAAACCCAATGCTAATAGTATCACCTTAATCTATACAAACACTACTAATAACAATATATAAATCAAGTATCACCAACATACAAATAAAATACGTATATTTATACATATATGAATACTTATTCTTACCAGTCGTGGACACTGGTTACTACAATAATAGCTTGTGCGGCTTCTCTTTGCTGGCCTTCCAGTAAGCCAGTACATGTTCCCAAATTGGACCAAACCCTTGGACTCCATTACAAGCCGTGTCAAAGGCATCCTCAAGGGAAGGTGCCTCTATGACTTTGTCTCGACGTCTAATCGGGAAATGCCAATGGGAAACGATTGGTCTTTTGGGTTCCTACACGTGCGGACAATGAGACAATTAAAACTCACAATAGATTGTGGTAATGAAAAATATGGGGAATGTGTAGCCAAAATCCTTGGCATAGGAAGGTCCTCAAGAATAGATGATTGATTTTTAAGATAAATGTTAATGTCAAGGAAAGGTAGGAGGTCATGAGGAAAGGTAGTGAGCAAAGGGCTATTTTCTAGTGCATAAAAAAAAACCGGTATGCCACGGCGAAAACTAGGGCTTTTATTCAAGTTGTGCCTGATCTTGGAGATGTGATTAAATATTATGTCACTTTCTTTGCCCTCGGATTGCCTCTGAAGTGTGATGATCCCTGGAATGAAGGTAGATAGCCACCAAAACCCTTGGTTTTGAGAAAGATAACTACCATCCCAGTTGGTCTCTCTAGGAAGGGTCAGCAGTAGTTCTTCATTCTCGTTGTCAGCTCTTCTTCTCCTGATGAAGAAGAGTTAAGAGAGTTTATTCTTTTCTCCACGGAAATTCAAACAAATTATCAAGGAAAATATTGCTTTGAGAGAACATAACTGGGAGCACGTAAGAGTTAAATTTTTTATAAATGTATATACCAGCACCGACATATTTCAATATTTTGTTTTTTCCTCCGAAGGTTTGTAAAAATATAAGAGAATTTATTGATTTGTCCGTTAATAAAATAGGCAATTACTACTTTCTCTTTTAGTAAATTCATAATACTTAAAAAAGATTAAATCCGTTTGGCACTGCTTAGTTTCATTCCAAAAGCACTTTATAAGAGACAAAAATAGTGCTTGTAATTTTCTACTTTCACTTTCAGTAAATTTATAATAGTTAAAATGATAGTCCGTTTGGTACTGCTTATTTTCATTGTAAAAATACTTTTCAGACAATAGTACTCATGGTGATGTTTAACGCAGATTAAAAAAAAAGTAATTTTCAATTTTGGAAAGTACCTAGGTGCTTTTAGAGTGAAGCGCATGAACGAGTGTATTGAAAAATTGGTGATTCAATAATTTTAATTGGATAAGAATTAAAATGAATATCAAAATAAAAAGTGATAAGAAATTTAGAACGTATGAAATACGAAGGGGGAAGTAAAATGAAACTTGAAGATAGTAAAAAAACGCAGGATAAGCGCTATAAGGCTGAGCGCTACGGTGCCCAGGACAGCAACCCAGTGCCGCAACGATGGGCGCGATAATGCCTAGCGCGCGGCGCCCAGGGACGAGCACTGCGGCGCTAGACGCGTCAGAAGTTTATTTTTAATCCGAATTTCTAGTTTTGGGAAGTTTTGAACTTCCAAAACAAGTGGACTCTTACTTCAACAAGGAATAGGGTTAGTAGGCACGAAATACACCCTATATAAACACTTGTAAACCCATGTTTAAGATTAAGCATCTAAGGTTTTAAGATGTAATCATAAGAGAGAATAGAGGAGCTAGGTAGGTATTAAGTGCGTGATGCACTAGGGTGTAACCTTTTGAGAGTATTTTTTTAAAGGTTATTTGAGTGAATAAAAGAGAAACACTATAGATCCTTTTGGCTTAGATGCTCGGGCTATTCTTGTGTTCTTTGTAAAAATCTCTTATGAGGAGATACTAAGAGGTTTTAGGGAGTCATAGTGATCAAGGGTAGTACTTAGAGGTCTCTACGGGAGATACTAAAGGGTCTTGTGGGATCATTGATGATGTAAGAAGATACTTAGTGATCTATTTCAATAATAAGAAGTTGGATTATAAATCCTCCGTGGACGTAGGTAATTTTGGGCTGAACCACATATATCTTGTATCTTATTGATTGGTTTGTTTTCTTTATTTTTATTGATGTGTTGATCTTATGCGTTCTTTCTCATGGTATCAAGTTATGATTTTTCGCTGCGTATAGAATAAAATAAGTATCAAAATTGTGACTTAATTGATGCCATAAGAATATCAAATTAAAGTATTTAACTTGATATCTGCAACAGAGTACTTTATATAATTAACATTTTTAATACTTTTAAAGTAGGTTTGCTGCTTTCTCTTTTAGTAAAGTTATGAAAGTTAAAAATTTGAGTCTGTTTAATATTATCTATTTTCATTACAAAAGTATTTTTTAAGAGACAAAAGTAATATTTATGGTAGTGCTCGACATAATTTTTTTTAAAAGAAAAAAAGTAATTTTCAACTTTAAAAAGCATATCCAATCAAAGCACATGATTGGGTGCTTTATATAATTAACACTTGTAGTGCTTTCAAGAATAGGTTTATTACTTTCACTTTTAATAAATTCATAATAATTAAAAACTTGTTTGACAATGCTTATTTTCATTGTAAAAATACTTTTTAAGAGAGAAAACTATTACTTACGAAGATGTTTAATAAAAATTAAGAAAAAAGTGATTTTCAAATATAAAAAGCATTATAGTATATGGAGCTTAGTTAAAGTGGTAAGCTCCTTTTGTAGGCGTACTTCCCGACCAAAAATCAAGAATTCAAATCCCTCCTCCTCCATTGTTGCAATAATTATAATATACATTCAAATATATATATATATATATATAGAGATATATAAAGCACTATAAGTGCTTTCAAGCAAAGCATATGAGTGAGCATGGGGGCTCAGCCGAGTTGGCTGAGCCCCCCAAAGTCTCACATCCCCACCTGGGTTCGACCCCCCCTCCCCCCCAGGTGGTGCGGAAATGCTGAAAAATGTTGTAATCCCCCCATTCAAAAAAAAAAAAAAAAAAAAAAAAAAAAAAAAAAGCAAAGCATATGAGTGGATGCTTTATATAAATGAAAAAGAAATTTAAACCCTAGAAAATGTAAATTTTAATGATTTTAAAATTTTAATCGACATTTTGTTAAGCAACAGTTTTTGTTTCTTTTAATTAAAAAAACATTTAAACCTCTAGAGATTTAAAAAAAAGGATATATAAATCTTTTTTATTGTTAAAATAAATAAAAATCATTATCTAATAAAAGTGTTGATGATAATTTTAAAATTATTGAGTTTACATGTCATTTTCTTAAAATTTTATGTTCCTTTCTTAAAATTTTACAGATTCAAATATTTTTTTTATTTATATAATTAATACTTTTAATATTTTCAAGGGTACTACTTCTCTTTTAGTAAATTAATGCTTTTGAACTGCTTATTTTTATTGTAAAAGTATTCTTAAAGAGACAAAAGTAATACTAATGGTTATGTTTACACAAATAAATAAAAAAGTAATTTTCAAATTTAAAAAGCACTGAAGCTACTTTTATAAGCAAAACACATGAATGAGTGCTTTATATAATTAACAATTTTAGTGCATTAAGGTAGTACCCGGCATAAACCGTATATCTCAGAGAGGTCGTATTTCTTTGGGTTGGTAGTAATGGAATGGTTTCATTATCTAACGCTCTAGAAAGCCCTTACAGCTTGTTCCTAAGTTCCAAATCAGATTGAGAGTTTAGACCATGAGACCTACAATTTCTTTAAAAGGTTTTGGGCGAAAGTGAGAAATCCCACTCACTAAAATACTCAACTCCTTACTCCAAAATCTTACTCATACTTGAGTGGTCACAAGTGTACTATACCTTGGCTTTCACTCAACCCATCCAATGGGCTAGCACTACAAAATTTTACAAAATATATTGATTTCATATATATCTTAGTAAATTTAACAAAATATTTTTTTTGTTATTTCAAGTTCTTTTTATTTTTTTAGAATAATATATTATAAGTAATGTTGGACTGAGATGTGCACTTTTATTTTACTATTTGTTATCTTATTTTAGTTCATGATAATAATTGTTATTACAAAATTATTATGCTATAATTTTTTTCTATAACAATTAATATAAGTGTTCGTAAGATAAATATTATTATTATTATTATTATTTTCACATTATTGGTTTAAAATATCTAATATATATTTAAAAAAATATTTTTATTAACTTTTAATTTAAAAATAGATAAAAGACATATAGACCCTCGAAATTTAATGAAAGAGACTGAAAATGTCTAAAGTTTCAAATGGGTTATAAAGACCTCTATCAGAAGATGGAAACCGTTTGAATTTTAAAAAAAGGGCAAAATCATCTTTTGACTATCAAATGAGTTGAAAGTACCAATATGCCCTTGTATACAAATGAAAGTATAATAGATAAAAGGGCAAATTTATTTTTTGACTATCAAATAAGTTGAAAGTACAAAAATACTCCTGTGTGTAAAAGACTTCCGAAATTTTAAAAGAGTCATAGAGACCCCTGTAACAAAACAAGAACTGTTTGAATTAACAAAAAAATGGCAAAATCATATTTTGACAATCAAATGAGTTGAAAGTACCAATATACCCCTCTATGTACAATAGAAGGATAACAGATAAAAGGTAAAATTATCTTTTAACTATCAAATAATTTGAAAGTACCAAAATACCCTTGTATGTAAAATGGAAGGATAAAATATGCACTTGGTAGAACTCGAATCCAAGATATTTTAATAAAAATCTAACACTTTAACCATTAAACTGTAAATAATTTATTGAAACTAAGTGTAATTATCTTTTATATATACTATAAAGACTTCTGGAAAACGAATAAAATAATTAAAATTTAAAATAAAATAAATTTAAAATGAATTAAATAACATAAATTAAAAATGAAATAAAATAAATTAAAAAATTAAATTTAAAATAAATTAAATAAATAAAATATAAAATGAATTTTAAAATGTATTAAATAAATTAAATTTTAAAATGAATTAAATAAATTTAATTTAAAATTTATTAAATATAATTTATTTTAAAATGAATTAAATAAATAAAATAAATCTAAAACTAATTAAATAAATTAAATTTTAAAATGAATTAAATAAATTTAAAAATAATTAAGTAAATCAAATATAAATTAAATTAATTAAATTTAAAATGTATTAAATAAATTAAATTTAAAATTAATTAAAGAAATTAAAATTTAAAATTAATTAAATAAATAAATTAAATTTTAATTAATTATATAAATAAAATTTTAAATGAATCAAATTTAAAATTAAATTAATTAAAATAAATAATTTATAAAATGAGTCAGTGACCAGTAGCCATTAGTTTTTTAATTTTAATTTATTGAATTAATTTTTTATTTCTTTATTTTTTAATTTACTTTAAATTAATTTTATTTATTAGTTTTCTTATTTAATTGAATTTAAATTTTATTTATTTTATTCATTGTCTAGATGTCATTATAGTATATATAAAAGATAGATACACATAATATTGATAAATTATTTAAAGTCTAACGATTAAGGTATTTGTTTTTTGCTCTAATGTCTTGGGTTGGAGTCCATTAAATATATATATATATATTGTGTATATATAAAAAAAACAGTCTTAGGTCAATAAAGTGCTTATTATCTAATAGTTAATACTTAATTTTGAGCCAAAAATCTTGAGTTCAAGTTCTACTAAATACATATTTTTATCATTTTATTTTAAAACTACATAAAATGTAGTTTGATACTTTCATTGATTTGATCAGTTGATTGTTAAATCAAATTGTATGTCTTCTAACAAATTTTTTATGACTCTTTTACCCTTTAAAAATATATAACAATTGAACAACAATTCATATAGATATTGTTAAATATAATATATATTTTAAAAAAATCATAATGTCTAATTTAGTAATTTATTAATACATAATACTTATTTTATTACATATCCAAATACTTTAAAGAATACTTCAAGCACTTAAAAAGTTTTTTTCATAATTAAGAACTAAATGTTAAATGCTTTCTCAAAAAAGCACTATAAAACAAAAGTGCTATAAAATAAATTACTTTCTCTGTAGCACTCTCAAACTAATCTGTCACTTTAGTTGTGTAACACTGATTTAAGTTTTAGGAGAACATGCTACATAAAAAGGTATTTAGTTCTTATAAGTTTAGTAGAAAAAAGAAATAGCAATTACTTTTATTAAGGGATAAGATAATAAATTATCAAAATATGATAATGGATCATGTTTTGCGACAAAACAATGCAAGTATTAATTTTAAACAATCTCGATCTTGTTGAAGTTATTATTTAGTTTCTTCATCTTCTTTATATTCTAATTTTTTAACTTTTATTTTTTAATAATGTTAACTTCAGATTGTGGAAAATTTTAAACCAACGAGTCAAATTAGATTTTAATAAGAACAATATTTTAACTTGTTATTGGGCTTCAATTAAGAGGATCTTACACTAATATTTAACGGGTTTGCAATTTATGCTAGGCCTTTTTTGAATCTTGCATCCAAGAAAATAATAACTAAACATATGTAAAATCCCATACAAGGCAAGAGATTATGATGGTCCATCTCTATAGGAGCCTATATTCAATTCATTGAGTCTTAACTCACCGTTAATGTACTATTAACTAATGAGTTTTACAAAAATAATATAATGAGACATCGCCTTTACAAATAATTTACAAAGTGATTTATTGTGTGACCATGATAAAATTATAGACTATGAGGACCTTTAAGAGCTACAATGAATTCCTTACACAAGGTATAAGATAGCTTACTTGGAGAAAATCTAGAGAAGAGCTTTAGGGAGGAGAAAGATATGAAAAAGATTAAAGAAAGCACCCCTCTTGGAGAAAAATCCTTCTCCAAGAAAGATAGAGAGACTCTGAAAAGAGAAAAATATGTTATAATATCATGCCTTTTGGATTGAAGAACACTGAAGCCATATATTAGAGATTGGTCAACTGTCTATTCAAACCATTGACTAGCAAGACCATGGAGGTCTATCTGGATGATATGATCACCAAGTTAAAAATATTTTTTGGATTGTGTTAAAGACCTTAAGAAAACTTTTGAGATCTTGAAAGAGCGCAACATGAAACTTAACCTTGAGAAGTGCATGTTCAGAGTATAATCAGGGAAGTGCCTTAGGTTCATGGTGAGCAGACGAGGAATCGATGCTAACCCTGATAAGATTAAAGCAATCCTATAGATTAAGGCCCTGAGCATGTCAAAAAAAATTTAGAAGCTGACTAGTAGAGTTGTGGCATGAGTAGATTCATCTCAAAAGCTACTGATAAGTGTTTTGAGGTTTTTAAAGCAATCAAGAGAAAGGATAAAATAATGTGGACTCTATGATCTAATGAAGCTTTTCAACAGCTAAAGGAATACTCACTCAACCTTGCAATTCCAAGGAAAAGAGACTAATTGTTCATATGTTTAGGAGTCTCTTCCAATGTTGTGAGATTGATTCGTATAAAAGAAGAATAAGGTATCTAAAGATTAGTTTATTTCGCCGGTAAAGCTTACACTAACCCAAAAAGTCAGTACCCGCTAGAAGAGAAGCTCGTTCTAACATTAACCATATCCAAAAGGAAAATAAGATCATACTTCTAAGTGCACACAATTATTATCCTAATTAACCAACCTCTTAAGTAAATCCTGCATTAGCCTGATCTGTTAAGACGATAAATAAGATGGGCAGTAGAACTCAACGAGTATGACATTTAGTATAATCCAAGACAAGCCATTAAAGGACAAGCATTAGCTAACTTTATAGTCGAATGTACTCACGAAGAGATCACTATACAAGAAAAAGGCAGTTCTAAGACTGATCATACGACTACAGACCCCCTTATTTAGATATTCTAAATCGACAAGTTATCAAAGTAGAGGTGGTACTCATTAGCATTTGAAGGAGATAAGCTTATCTATGCCATCGGGTTTGGATTTCAAACCACCAATAACGAAGCCTTATTGGCAAAACTCATAGTCACCCAAGCACTACTAGTTAAAAGAGTCCTCGTTAAAAGTGACTCTTAACTAGTGGTCAGTCAAATCAAACAAGACTTTGAAGGTAGAGGAGAAAATATACTAGTTACCTACAGAAGGCTAAGGAACTAATGGCTCTATAAGACACAATGGGATTAATATTAACCTCATTACCTCTCTTAGGCGTCAAATGAGATGTTATGCATACACATGCAAATTGATATTTCTATCTAACTTGTTTATCTACATATACTTTTCAAGTCCAACAAATGAGTTAATCTTTCCCAAGCATATAACCCATAAATCTAAATCATCTAATCTATTTTTCAATCAAATTAAAAGCATAAATTCTAGAAAAAAGCATAATCGAATAACATTAAAAATAGTCAATAATCAATTAAAAACATCCAAACATGGTATATTGTAGAGTTACATAAAGCTCCTAGAACAAGAATTTTAGCCAACTATGATTAACCACAATTCTAAAATAATTTAGAAATTTACAATAGTAAACATGTATAAAACAACACAATTCATAATTATAAACTCTAAATAAATAGAAACAAGAAAGAAAACAGAGAAAACTAGTTGGAGATGTCTTTTTGGTCTTTTTTTTATACGCTTTAAGTTGGGCTTTCAAAATTATGGCATAAAATTCAAAGGGGATGTTTTGCTAGGGGCACCGAAACGCTAATTCTCGGACTTGGTTCCTTAGTTTGGTGCTATAAAATGCCCATTTTGCCATTTTTCTTCAATTCATGGCCTTCTTTTCATGTTGTTTTGTTGAAACCTACAAAATAATAATAACTGCATGAAAAGCCATATATTCACACTCAAATTTAGCAATGACTAAATTATTAGGGATAAAACATCATATATAAAATGCGTTTATCAAGGATGCCTAAAACAATACCCTTAGAGCTCATCCCTAAGTCCAGCATAAAGGCAGAAATAGAAAAGGTCCTCTAAATTGCATCCAACCTAAGTTTGATGGACCCTATTAAAGGATACATCGAGAATAAGAAATTATTAAAGAACAAGTTGGAAGCCTGCCAACTAAAATATTCCTCGGCTAAATACATACTGAATGATGATATTCTTTATCACTAAGGATACTTTCACTTATACCTAAAATGTCTCAATCCTAGCAAGCTACATATTAAGAGAAATCCTTGAAGGCATTTATAGTAATCATTCTAGTGTCAAATATGTAGTACATAAGGTCTTCGAGCTAGGGTATTACTAGTCGACCTATTTTCAAGATTCCAAGGAGGTTGTAAAAAGGTGTGATGCATGCTAAAGACATGCTGACCATATACACACCCCACCGAGAGCTTAAAGGTGATGACAAGCCCTTGGTCGTTCTCACAATAGGGGCTTGACCTAATTTATCCCTTACCTTGTGGAAAAGGCTCGAAAAAAATATATTGCTAGCATAGTTGATTATTTCACCAAGTTTGGAAGTCAAACCCCTTGCTATAATTACCAAGAAGAAAGTTAAATATTTCATATGGAAGAACCTCATCTACCGATTAAAAATCCCATATGTTAGCACAATAAGTAGTTTTATGATGATAGCTTTAGAGACTTCTGCCAAGGACTCCTAATTTAACTTTGCTTCACCTCACCTGCTTATCCTAAAATAAATAAGTAGAGTCTTTAAACAAACTGATAAAGAAGCTCCTGGTAAAGAAATTGACTAAAAAGAAATGGGCCTAAGTCAAAGACCTCCCTAAAGTATTATAGGTTCCTAGAACTATTAGCAAGACTACAACCAATGAAACTATTTTTTTATTGGCATTTAACTTTGAAGCGGTCATTCCTGCTAAAATTATAGTGCCAACTCATCAAGTCTCATACTTTTAAAAGAATAAGAACAATAAGCTATTTAAAGGGCAATTTGAGTAGTTTAACCAAATAAGTGAATGTGCTCAGATTAAAGTAGTCGCCTATCAACAAAGTAGTACTACAACCAAAAATTTGGAGCTTGAGAATTTGTTGAGAGACATTAAATTAATAAAAAATTATATTTTAATTAAATAATATAAATTATTTAGTTGAATAATTTTTTATTTTTTATAAATTAATTATTTTAATTAATTAAAATAAAATTTAAATTTAAATTAAAAAATAAATAAAAACAAAGCTTGGCAGCCTTTGCCCAATTGTTGCGCGTGTGCCCAACAAGCATTTTTTTTCTTTATGTTTTTAATTTTTACTTATTTTTATATTAATTTTTTTAATTCATTATAAAAAATTAAAATATTAAATAATTTATATTATTTAATTATATTATTATTATTTTTAAATTATTATTGTCATTATAAATAATATTTTTTATAATTAATTAAAAAATTATTAAAATTATAATAAAAATAAAATAATTAACGTAATATCTATTTAATTAATAAAATTTAAAATATAATTTTTTTTTATTAAATTAGTGGTTAACTTAAAGAATTTTTTCATTCGAAAATGGCGACGGTAACAAACCAGAAGAGTCCCAAATTCCTGCTGGAGCAACAAATCACTAAGCCAGCTCAGACCAAATGGTTACAAAAAATACTCGATTATGACTATGAGATTGAATATAAAAAAAGGAGTTGATAATGTCTCAGTCTCTATGCCACGTGCAGATTGGTAGACCAGCCTACAAAACGAAGTTGAGCAGGACTCCTTTTTACAAGGAACTGTGGCAAAAGACCCCTCTCCAAACACGGCATCAATTGCTTCAGCATGATAGAGTATGGTTTAAAGCCTACAGGATTTTTTTGAGTCCTAGTTTTCTTTAATTCTTGTAGTAATCGAAGACTGTCATTCTTTACCCATATGAGGGTATTTCTGTTTCCATAAACCCTCTCACGACTCAACCAAAGCTTTATTTGGTCTCAGATGCATAAATCCGCGAAGGAGTTTTTGCAAAGGTGTGAAGTTTGTCAGCGTTTTAAGGCTGATTGCATGCAACTAGCTAGACTGCTCCAACTATTACCAATATCTGCATATGGACAAATGTTTAAATGGATTCCCTCCTCCCCCCCCCCCCCCCCCCCCCCCTCTAATGGCTGCTCCGTCATCATGGTTGTGGTAGACAGATTGTCAAAATATACCCATTTTGCAGCCTTAAAACATCCATTCATGGCAGCAACATTAGCAAGGATTTTTGTGAGCAACATTGTCCGCCTCTATGGCATTCCCACCTCCATTGTTAGTGACCGAGACAAGGTCTTTACCAGTTCTTTTTGGTTGGTCTTGCATCTATTAGGGAACCAAGCTGTGCATGAGTTCAAGTTATCATCCCCAAATGGATGGAAAAATGAAAGTGATAAATCGTTCCTTGGAACAGTATTTACGACGTTTTGCGGGTGATTAGCTAAAGAAATGGCTTGAGTGGCTTCCCTGGGCAGAATATAGCAATAACACTTCTATCCAGTTATCCACCAAGATGACCCTTTTTGAGGCCGTGCATGGTGTTCCACCGCCAAGGGTAATGGATTATGTTCCAGGCACTTCTCATGTCCAGGTAGTAGATGAATATTTACGCGATCGAGATATGATTTTGAAAGAGCTACGCTATAACCTCTGTTTGGCCCGTGATTGCATGGAAATTCAAACTAACCAACACCGTCAGGAGATTCCATTTGTAGTAAATTATTATGTCTACTTGAAGTTACAGCCATATAACAAACCTTCGTGTCGTTGCGAGGAACATTGAAACTTGCCCAAAGATTCTTTGGTCTTTACAAAATCCTGAAAAAAATTGGGTCGGCAGCCTATCACCTAGAATTGCCCCCAAGGTCCTAAATTCATGGTGGGTTCCATATCATTTTGTTACTAAAACATTTGGGGCATATCAAACCCACATTTCCAGTTCTTCCACTCGTCTCAGATGAGTCCACCATTTTTCCACAGCCAGAATCCATCCTCATCGATGGGTAGATCGCAAGAGAAAATATCGGCCGAAGTCAAAAATTCTAGTTAAATTGGTAGGCACAGTAGTAGAGGACGCAACTTGGAAGAATGGACCAATCCCAATTTTATCCTTCCAGACAGGGATTCTTTTAAGGGGGAGGGAGTGTTAACGTATTTTTTAGCACATATTTAACACATGTTCTTTAATTGAAAGATGAGATTAAACTGTTACAACATGAGAGTTGATAGTTAGCTTCATTCATATTCGTAGTGGTGACTGAATTGTAGCTCTAGTTGGGGACATATCCCCTCTTTTTTAACAAGTAGAGAAGTGGCTCTCCATCCTTTTTTTATTATTGTTATTTTGTAAGACCATAAATTATGTTAAAGGAATCAGAAATCAGAAATTTTAGCCACAAACTTCTTCAATTTATCTTCTTCTTAAGTAAAATTCTCTTATCAGAGAGTCAGTTCTTTTTTCTCTTAAATTTAATTAACAAAACGAAACAAAAACTAATAAATCATCTACCCCTTAAAATTATGCCACTGTTTACCAATTTTCTCATCTAATAGATTATGTTTAAAATAAAATAGAATATAGCATAATATTTTTAGATTATCTTGCATTGATGCTGACGGCATTCCACAAGAGAAGAACCCAAATCGAACAAGACATTGAACAAACGCTGGATATCTGGATGGCGCAAATAGCAATGATTAACGTGATATAGACATTCTAAACACTCACAAGCTTGAATCCATTTTGACGTACAAAATATTTTAACTACATAAGCTCCCGCATAAAAATCCTGAACTTGGATGCTGCTGGAGACGATAGCCCTCAACCTTTGTAAGCCAGCGTCAAATTCCCACCACTTGACCAGTTAAACACAGAGGGCAACAGCCGGCAGATTCAACTCAGCTCATCATTGCATGTTCCGGCCCACCCAAAGAATTTGGAAGAACAATGGGATGGAAAAGAGAAAAAATAATCCAATTAGTTAGGACTGCAAATTAATAATCAGTTGGAAAACTTATGTCTAGACATAACACCATGGTCTCTTGAAGAACCAATTCTACTTATTTGGAACTAAACAAGAGTTCACCGACACATACAGAAATAATCTTGAAACATGATTCATTGGAACTAAACAAGAATTGACCAACACTGATACTGCAAGAATCCTTGAAACATGATTAATCACCAAGAGATGCATGAATGGTTCCATAGATACTCTTATCAGTCAAAATACATTAAAACAATTAAACACTTACAGTTGGACAGTTAAATACTTCCTCATAGATCCTTAATAACTAATGTCATACATAACTTGGAATTCCTAACACTGACTTTAACACTAGCAAATCCCTAAACAATTAAAAAGGAACTTCAACCAAAAACTATGCCTCAATACATGCTTTAAAATACGTAACAGCACATTATTTGGGCAACAAAATTTATGTTCATAAATTGGAAATGATGACATTCTGATTTCAGTGGGAACTACACTCCAACATTCACTGAAATTGAATTCATCCAACAGATTTAAGACCAAGAATTATCAAGCTTGCATGGACACATACTGAAGTTCATTCAACAGATTTGTGACCAACAACCACCCAGCTTGCATTGTCACGCCACCACAGAAAACTGAACAGCAAGGAAATCATGACAACCAAGCAGATATCACATCAATCCTGGTAAAGCACCAAATAACACAATGAAGTTGTCTTGGCACCTTTGTAGCAAAGTATTAGAAAGTGAAGGTTGCAATCCAGAAAATTTGAGCGAATTGATTCGACAGCAAGCAAGCACGCCAAATCTCAAAATTACATTAAGCACATTGGTCTAGACACCAGCAACAGGCAGAGTGCTTTGACTCAAAAAGGATGAATATTAAGCCCATTACATTTCCAATGAGAGTAGAAATCTCATAGCTAGGCAACCATAACTTGTCAAAAGAGAAAAGACTAATCAACATGAGGCGGATGCAAGAGAGTACAACAACAACCTGTCCTACAGCACATCGCAAAGTTATTTTAAATTTCATTACAGAACATGGTCCAGAAGTCTTATCATTTATAAGTTACACTAATTTCACTTTACAAGCAATCATCTGCCCAAAAAAATCAGTTATCGCATATACAAAAGACACACCGCTACTGTTGGCGAAAGGGCAAAACCAAATGTGTCATTCTACCAATTTAAATGACAAAATCCTGTCTTCCTGAGTAAAATGAAGCACAAACCAATCCTGCCGCAATATCACTAGCAGCCAGTTCCAAACATGATTTAGTCAGGTACACATTTATCCCATTCATCATCAACATATGTTAAATATTGACCTTTGAGTAAATTACTGGCGCATAAATGTATGGTGCTATGACAAGATAAATTTTACAACTAGGACACAGCCAACCACACAGTGTAATCCACTAAAAATATAAAACCCGCAAGTGAAGGAAAGCAAAGATTATTTAAGACCAAAAGGCCCTCTAAGAACCAATCACAAGTCACAGACCAACTCATTAATTGAAACTACTCATACGCACAGGCACACAAAGGGAGGTAGCAGACCAAAACCAATAGGGTTCACAACTTGCACCATACTAACACTAAACATCTAAGAAAATCTTTTGATGTCATTTAGATGTGACAGACAACACAACCGACAAAGTTCAAACTTGATAGTAGGGCAAAATTTGATAGAAGGCCTGAAGGTTACAAAAAAACGCCTACTAAAAAAAATGCATGAATCAAAGGCACAAGCAAACAAATAATTACCCCGTTACTGTCAAAAAGAATTTAAAAAAAAAAAACTGTATGCTTTGTGTAGTAATTCTCTGAGTTTTTACCATAACTTTACATATAATTATATATATGCATAACATACATCATATGTATGTTTATGTATATATGGCATGCAGTCTGTTTTAAAACCAATTGGAAAGGCTCAATAAGAATAGAGAAAAAAGCCATATCAACCATTATGAAGAAACTCTAGCAAGTAATACTAAAAGCAACAACCATACACAATATCGTAATACAAGGAAATATATGATCTGAATACTTGTTAAAACTCTACTAGAACTTGAAAAGCCCAAATGGCAAATAGGTTCCGGCATAAGTACAAGAACTAGTCTAACTCAGTCATTCGGACAACCATCATTCAGAAATAAACCACATCTTATAGGTGCAGATCAAGACATCAAGCGAAGAAGTTGCCGAAAAAGCAAAGCTAATACATTCATATAGTCTGCATTACGCAATCACCAGAACCACAAAAAGCATCTGCGCCAACAAGCTGTCATACACCTGAATCAAACACCCATTCACAACTCAATTCATCATTCCACATCATCAACAAAACAAAGTCCATACAAAGATACAGTAAATAACCAAACATAAAAAAGAAAACATATATCAAACTTTCTTAATAGCACATAGAATGAGAATGTATCATGCGAACAGAAAGAAACCATCAAGAAGACAAAGCAAACAGCAAAGTCCAGGAGAACATGAGAGAACTTTTCCAAGTAAAGGAGGTCTCTATTTACAAGGAATGCACTTTTATAAATTTGGTTGGGGACATAAAAGACATTCTGAGGTACCACTTACAAGTCATAAACTTTTTAGCCTACGCTTAAATAGTTAACAGTACTAGTAATTGGATATCTGTATTAGTTTAACCTTGTTATGCATGATAAAATCAGGAATCGCTAGATAAATTATCCAGGAATCAAGTTGGAAACCATCAATGTTCCCAGATTGCTGACACCTCTCAAAATGTATAAAACAATAACAAATGTTGATAGCATTGCAGCACAATGCAAGAATCAAATAACTGGCATAGCTTGAAGCCCAACTTGGAAGAAACATGCAATGACTCCATTAAAGAGAGAAATGAACAGACTTGCAAAAATAAAGCAAGAGCAGGTCAGAAACTGCTAAAAATTTCACTTCTTTTTCCTCCAGTCAACTCAATTATTTTGTTTGCAAGTACTCAACCCTCACAATTTAATACATTAAGTTTCACATCCCATCCTTTAAATTATTTTCCTTTTCAAAAGGATTCAACCGCAAACAATGCAGCATGACGTAAAAAATTAATTACCCTATACAATTATAGGCTAGTTTAAAATAAGATCCAATATCTACAAGATCACAGCATAATTCAAAAAATACTGTTTATGGAATAAAATAAAGCACATTAAGTTGGAGATCTTTAACCAGTACGAGATAAATGTATTAGGAGACGATATAAGACAGATATGTAAGTTCCATTCATGCTTATCTTTGTGGTTTTGTTCCCTTTAAGTATAATTTGAAAAAAGCATAACAACTAAATTTATAAATATCAACATACAAAGTTTCCAATCCCAAATCAGTAAAACAGTGACCGTGAATCTTTTCATTATAGAGGCAACCCATGAATTTATACACCTATATGAAATTAAAGGAGCAGATTAGATGCATGATCTGATACCCAGTGAAGACTATTGACATTTATCAACACAATTGATATTTACCATAGTTTAAAAACAACAAACGGATATATCAAAGGTTGTGTGGCAAACAATATGCAGCAGTTGCCACACAAGCTTCGTTATATCCGTTTGTTGTTTTTTAACTATGGTAAGTATCAATTGTGTTGAGCAGTTGGTACACAAGCAACACAGATTTCCACAGCAACATAACACCAACACTTAGTATTTAAAGTGGAAAAACAAATGGCCAATTGGAATTTTGCTAGTGCTAATTCAGCATGAATTAAACAAAATTACACAGATGGACAACCACAAGCACATGAAATGTGAGAAATTGAAGAAACAAACACATAAAAAGGGATTACTAGACTGAACAAGGAACAAACATCCTAATTAGATGAGAGAAGCAGCAAAAAGGACTTCTACTACTATTAACAAGCCCAAAACATTGCACCAAAACCATTCTAGCAAAAGCAGCAAAGAAGGCAAAACAATGCAGGCACATCAATGCATCAGAAACCACATAATGAAGGAAGACTACCTCAATAATAAGGTGGCACATTCGGGTACATTCCTCCCGGAGGTACCCTAGGCACCGGAGATGTCCCTGTTGCCTGGTGATGCTGATTTGGATATGCAGATGAAGCAGACGCCAAGCCATAATGCCCACTTTCAGGATACCCACCAGAAGGCATTCCAACTGAACTTGGAGGCATCCTATACAAGGAAGACCCACCACCCAATCCACCAGCAGCAGCACCAACACCACCTAATCCACCAGCCGCCCCGGCACCAGCACCACCCAGCCCACCATAACCTGTTGAGCCTGGTCCACCGTAACCACCATACGGCCCACCCAGTCCAGAGCCATACCCACCAGCAGCACCAACACCACCCAAAGACGATGGCACCTGACCGGGCCCACCCAAGGACGAATTCATATGATGCCCCAATGGCGGTGGTCCTGAAAATGGATACCCTGGCCCAACCGGCCCACCATACGATCCTCCCGCAGAAGGGTGAACCATTCCCATTCCATCACCATGGTTCACATTCACATTACCAGGCCCACCCGCGTCAGACCCCACTGGCTTCGCCTTTTTATTATCAGCCAGTCTGCAATTCAGCTGCTTTCCATCCACCGTCTTTATCGGATCCACAAGCGCAGCTTGAGCTCCCTCAGCGGTTTTATAAACAAACAAAGCAAACCCCTTTGGCTTTCCCGTTTGTTTATCAAAACCCAACGGACCTTCTTCGATTTCTCCATAACAAGAGAAGTGGGCTAACAATTTATCAGCCGACATGTCGTTCGGCACATTCCCAACAAATATCTTCCTCAACGATACGTCGACCGGGTTGTTAGTACTATTCCCCGAATTACCCGCTACTGCCAAATTCGTGACAGTCACGCGCCCGTCGATTTTCTTACTCGGCTCTTTGAGAGCCAGCATCGCGCCATCGATATGTTTAAACGTGATAAAGCCATAACCCTTAGATTTTCCGGTGGCCTTGTCGAGGATGACGACGGCTTCTTCAAGCTCTCCGTAGGCGGAAAACATAGCGCGGAGGCTCTCGGTGGTGGTGTCCCAACCAAGACCGCGAATGAAGAGCTTGCGCTGTGTGGGATCGGCATCGGCGATGGATCGGACGGCCTCGAGAACGTCGTCGTGGCGGGTGACGGCTGATGAGATGATGTCGATGAGTTGATCGCTAGTTAAACGTTCGACAATTTTGCGGGCGTCTTGTGGGTTCAGCTTGTTGGGAGACGAAGCGTCTGGATCGGCCAAAGCGGCACCGTTTTCCTCCAGCTTGCGTTTCTTGGTCTGGTCCATTGGATTAATTGAATTGAGAGAGAATTTTTAGAGAGCAAAACCCTAACCCTAGTGAGAGTTTCAGCGAGTGAAAAACCGAGTGCCGAATAGGCGAGGTAAAGTCCCTGTTATAAAGGCCGTAAGAAGGTACACCGTAGGTCCAATTCAGTTTTTTTAACGGGTTGGGCCAAACCCGGCCCAGTACTTTAATATTGGAGATAAATATTTTATTTTTTAATTTAGAAGAAAAAAGATGTATCAACTCTTAAAATTTAAAAACAAAGACACATAAATTTTAATATTTTTAAAAATCTCAATAAAATTTATATTGATAATAATTTTTGTCTATTTTAATTAAAAAAATAATTTAAAAAAGTGTAATTATATCTCCATTTTAATTAAAAAACTCAAATTTTAATTATAACACTCATTTTTTGCACATATAAAGGACAGAACACAAAAAATCCTAAAAATATTTTTCTCCTTCTCCAACTTTAGTTGAGGCAAACTCTAGAAAAACACGTATTACTAAGTTCTTCATTTAATTTGAGCATCTAAGTCCTCTATCTAACTTAAGTGTCGGAGGGTCGTTGTCAACCACTTTAAAAACACTTACCTCCGGATAGCTTTATTTCTATATTGTGCATGTTCATCCAGCACAATTTCAACTCTACCCTTACCCAGCAACCCTATCAGTCAACTCTTCATTATTAAAAATTATAAGTCAGCTTAGGCTCGTCCTTTGACAAAAATTTCTCTAGGGAACCATAACACTCACTTTTTGCACACACAAAGGACAAAACACGAGAAACCCTAAAAATATTTTTCTCTTTCTCTAACTTTTGTTGAGGCAAACTCTAGGCAAACACATATTACTAAGTTCTTCATTTAACTTTAGCATCTAAGTTCTCCATCTAACTTAAGCGTCGAAAGGTCATTGCCAGCCACCTTAACAACATTTGCCTCTGAATAGCCTTATTTCTATGTTGTGCATGTTCATCCAACACAATTTTAACTCCACCTTCACCCAACAACCCTATCAGTCAACTCTTCACTATCTAAAAACTATAAGTCAGGTTAGGCTCGTCTTTTAACAAAGATCTCTCTACAATATAAACTATCATAATCTAAAAAAATTAAAAATTAAGTGTTTGGAGGCTTGAGGTTGAACTAGTTTTGACCCCAATCATTTTATCATTGACAAGAAGAAAAGAAAAAGATGGTGTTACATTGCAGAAGAGTTGTCTTATAAACATGGCAGGAAAATGTTGATTTAGGGAAAAATCACTCCTTCTGAAAGGAAAAAAAAGGAAAGAAAAAGAAAAAGAAACGTCCTTTTCCTCTTCCATTTTTAAAACCCTAACAAAAACAACACTAAAATTCGTACACTGACACCCACATGACAAACACGATGGCATTTCTTCAACAGTAGCAGCAACAACAATATCAAATACAAATCACAAGTTATTATTCACGCAACGCCACAGCGCTAGGGGGTTATACACACTGTTTTAAGTGCCACGACGCTCATATTATAGTAATCATAATTTGATTTATATTTGATATTTTACCATAATTTGAAGACATAAACCTATAAATAAAAGATCAGAAAATGTAATTTAAGAATCAAAAGGAGGGAGAAAGAAGAGAAAGAAAGAGAAATTTTTGGAGGATTAAAAAGACTAGAAGATTAAATATTGAAGACTACAAAAAAATAGTTTTATCTCTTTAACTCTTTATCTTTCTAGTTTTCTATAAATTTTATGATGTTATTCTTGATAAGCTCTAGAACTTTTTATTTTACCATAACATAAGTTTTTATTTCTAAGATTAGACTTTTGAACCTAGTATATGTAATTGAATTTCATTAATACTTAATTTATGAACTTAATACATATAATTGATTTATTCTATCTTGAGTTTATTACTTTCATTATATCAGGACAATATAATGAATGATTAAAGTGTTAGAGTTGGTGCTTGCGTGTCATTCCAATATTGTATTAATATTAACTGTTAATATTTATACAATATACATTTCAAAAAAATAATCGTTAATATTATAATAAATGGTATCATGCTTGTTATGCTATAGACATTGTATGATCTAAAGAAGTTCAGATCTGGCCTAAAAGAGTTTAGACCAGGGCTAAAAGTTAGCAACGCTGAGAGTTATAAATGTTAAGAGTTCGCATATTATAATAATCACTGAAATTTAAGGAGTTGGAGCCTTATCTATAATGGAACAAAGACTTGAGGGCCTATTAGTAGTGATATAGTTGCAAAAAGTTGCAATAGGAGTTAGAAAATGTCATTATGTAAGTATGTTCTCAAATACAATGTTCATGATTTATTTTTATCGGTGCAGGTCTATTGATGAATCCCTTTTATGTAGATTAGTATATGTTGTATCTGTATAAAACATATAGTTATTCTTAGTTGACCGTTAGCTTATCGAAAACTCATATAAGCATACATGCATTTAGTAAGGACTGAGTACTGAACAGATTTACGAAGACCCCAATAGACATCCTATGAAGCCGTCAATTGTGAGCACTCTCGAGTTGAGTAGTATTCATGATCCTTTGACCTGAGCGCTATGGTGGACTTGTAAGTGATCTACTATACTTTGGTTCCACGTATGTTAGAGACCTTTCATGGTCTGACTGCTACGTGTCGTTGGATATGGTCCAATGCTCATAGAATCTGATATGCGTAGATATGTGATCCGTCAGCTCATATAGGTGAGTTGTATATACCGATGCTCCAATATTGTATTTCATAAAGACTTGTGGACACAAGTATAAACCCGAGAAAATAATTTTTCATAGGGTTAAACAATATCATAAAGGTGTTTGTGTCTATTATTTATCAAGATACAAATCTGGAGATGGGTTCACGGATTAGCATGTAGAGATTTGACGGTGGTGATCTATATCTCTGCTCATCCAGGATATAGGTGATGGAAGGATTATACGAATATATTATGACCTCAGCTTGTATGATCTAATGTGCTGATTTGTAATATCCATGACGTATGCTTAGGGCATCGATCACGGGCTCATAAAATATTTCTATTTGACAAATCGGGCGTAGACTTAGAGAATCCCACAATATGAAGTGTACTCGTTGTGTACTGGGGCAACATATTGGATTGAATAGTTTAATCCAATAAATTCCAGCAAATCGAAATATTTGTTTCAAGTTCCCTTAAGATATACACGTATCAAGACTTAAGAGTTAAATATATTAATCGGTTAACAATAGATTTTTATCAATGGGATGACGATACGTTGTACATTGTAGGTCATTCATTGTTTGACTTTGTAATTACCAAAATGACTTTACTTGTCTCAAAATGACTTTACTTGTGAGACAAGTAAAGTCATTTATTTATTCAAAAATATTTTGAATAAATAAGCATATTAATAATTGTTATTAATTTTATATTATTTAAAGTCAAACAATTGATTTAATTATTAAATCTCAAATTACATGTTTTATTCTATTAATATGATTAATATAACTAAAACATATAGTAATGGCTTAAAATTATATGTCATGCATAGTGAAACATATGACATTAACTTGAAACGAAAGGAAAATAAACAAATAAATTAAAAATAAAACTTGTTTTATTTGTGAATGAACATGACCAGTCATTATAATTCAAAGAAACAAAAGGTGTTTTGTTTCAATATATATTAAAATAGAGACAAATGAACATTCAAGCATAGCATGGTAGGGTCGAATTTAAAAGTAAAAGAGTTTCATTTTGTTTCCATTCAATTCATTCGGCCATTACTTTTGAACAAGAAAATAATTTTTTTTTCAAACAATAAAGTCAACTAATGTTTTTATATTTAAATTAGCACATGTTTCTTAATTGATTAAAGAAATTAAAAACATGGCAATGGATTGAAAATGCTTCATTATGCTTGGTGGGGTCATGTGTCTCCAAAATAAATAAGGAAAAATTTCATATAAAAATGGAAATATTCCATTTTATAAGGGTACATGATTCGGCCAAAAGGGAGAGAGGGAGATAAGAGCTTTATTTTTTTAATTGTTGAAAAACTATCCATCATCTTCATCCTCCAAGAAAGGTAGTCATGGATGATCAAGCTTGAAACTTATGTTTTGTAGTTCAAGAGTTAAATAAAAAAATCATTTCATTGCTTTGATCATAATGCTTAAAGAGTTTAAGCAATGGTTAAGAGTTAATTAAGGTGATTAAAAGTTAATCACTATTTGTGTTTAAGAGTTAAACACATTGCTGAAAATTGAAGCTGTTATTCTAGCAATCCACGCCCACCCTGGTTGGATTCTAGAATTGCCAATGAGTGCTTCGTGGTGGACTCCGGTTCGGTAATTTTCAAAGGCTTGACAAATGATTCTTGATTCTTAATTTCATTAAAATAATGAAACTTAAATTTTAAATGTATTTATTACACTAAGAAATAGAGATTTTTACTTTTGTTGCACTAATTTGTGTATATAATGCATAAATGGAATAGTGATGAACACGTACCACATACACGTGCCCTAGTATATTAACAAACTTTTAATTGGTATCAAAGCATGATTGTTTGTGTTGATTGGGTGATTTGGAGTTTTAATCATGTTATTGGTGAAGTCCTAGTATTGAAATGGGTATACCAAAACGGAAACATCAGGACGCCCCGACGTTGGGGATTTTGTCCTCAGCGCCAGATGATAGGGGCCATGGTGTTGAAGATTTACCTTTAGCATCACAGCGCCAAGGCGTAGGCACCGCAGCGTTAGATGATAGGTGTCGTGGCACTGAAGATTTTGTTGGGAATCTAATACATGTAGGTGTATGCATGTGCAATTGTATTTCTTGTCTAAAATACGTATCATATACATATTAAACACAGCAGAAGCGTAAATTATACAATAAATAAATATATTAATCAGATTAATATATTAGTAGGGTAAAGAATTCACCTCAACGTGTAACATTATACACGTATTTCCTTGGAGTCTGCATGGAGACTAACTCGTGGGCAGTTTTAGTCACCAACACGGTGAGCTTAGTGAGTTAGAACAACAGCCCCATATCCAGTACAGGATTAACTCTTAATCCCTAAAATGGTCGGGTGTGTGTTTCCATCCTTTTCACCAAATGGATAAGAAATGGAGAATTTGAAGCAATCTACAATTGCTTCAATTAGAGCCATAGAGAAAAATGAAACAATTTTATTCCCCCCTCTTTTTGTTTTTCTATTCTTCTTCTTCTTCTTCCCGACGTGCCATTTCTTTTCTTTCTCTCTTTCTCCATTTCTTGTTTTCTCTTCTTTTGTTTCATTTCTTTTCAATTCCCATATCAACCAAAAACACACACACACCACTTCAGTCTCTCTCTATATATATGTACAATAAAATAATAATATATTATATTATATAATAATAATATAAAATAATCATAATGGGTGCCAACTATTTGGCACCCAAATATACTAATATATATAATATCATATAATAAAATATAATATAATATAATATTATAATGAGAGATATTTTGATTATTTAACTATTAAATAATTAAAGTATGAAATGACCATTTTGCCTATCGTGAATAGTTACCAAGTCTATCCCTAGTGGGTCCTACTAAATTCCACACTTGGGTAAACTGAATCGAGGGTCCACAATGTACCATGTATTATTATACAATTAGCAAATAACAATTATTAACTAATTGTTGTATTTAACACTTAAATACATACACGCACGCATTCTCATGGTAGTGCTGAATGTTGTTGAATTAAACACTTTAATCAAGCACGCTACCCCAATGCATAACGAGTACACTTCATATCGGGAGACTCCCTAAGTCCTATGCTCGATTCGTAAAATTGAACTATTCCATGAGTCCATGAGCAATGCCCCACGCACATGTCATGGATATATAAATCAGCACGTTAAACTATGCAAGCTGAGGTTACAACACATATGTATAGTCCTTCCGTCATGATATCCTGGATGTGCGGAGATATAAATTATCACCGTCAAATCCCCTAGTGCTCATCCATGTCTTATCTCCAGACTCGTATCTCACTAAACAATATGCGCAAACTCTTTTACCATATTGTTCCACCCTGACGGAACTCTTTCCCGGGATTAATGTTCATGGCCATAAGACTTTCTAAGATACAGTCTCGAAGCATCTAAATATCTAACTCCCTATGCGAGCTGACGAATCCCATATCTGTACGCACCAGACTCTATAAGTATCATACCATGCCCAATGACACCCAACGGTTACACCGTTGGTAGATCACTTACAAGCTCATCGTGACACTCAGGTCAAAAGGACCACGTATACTACTAAACTCTAGAGGACCCTCTGTTGACGGCTTACATAAGGTGTCTATTGGAAGCCCTCGTGAGTCTGTCCCATATCTAGTCCTAACTAGATACCCATATGTCAATACGAGCTCCAAGCTCACGGTCGGCTAGGAACGATCATCTATACCCTATAGGTACGACATATGCTGATCTATATATAAAAGTATTTACCGATAGACCCACATCGGCAAAAATTGACCAGGGATAATAATTTGAGAACATACTTACTTAACTAGCATTTTCTAGCACCCGATTGTAACTCTTGCAACTATGCAATTACTAGTATATTCCTAAGTCTATGTCCCATTACAAATAAGGCTCCAACTCTTGGATATACTGAGTATTATAAGCAGCTAACCCTTAGTTGTGCTAACATTTAGCATTTATATCTCTCAGCATGGCTAACTATAAGCCATCATCTAAACTTATTTAGATCTGATCTGAACTCCTTCAGATTGTACAATGTCTGTAACGTTACATTGCATAATACCATATAAATGGGTATTAGCCATTTAATGGGAATGTACAATTATATAAATACACAATTATATGTATATTCAGGGATGACACGTAAGCACCGACCTTAACAGGTTCTGCCTCCAGCCCCGCAATGTTATCGGCACTAAGGTAGTGACCTCCAATGCTGCAGCACTGGGAACTCAGCACTGTGGCACTAACGATGCTCACTCTAGAATTTTTTTTTTAAATTGTTTAAAATTAATTTATGCATATGGGGTTCATAAGATACAGTAATAGGAGTTATTGATTTGAATTATGAACTAGAATAATTTATTTGTGCTAGTAACCACAAGCTATACTGGTGGGTCAGTTGTGCTTGCATAAAATAAATGTCTGATTAAGAATCACGTTCTCATGAGATGGGGATTTGAATTTTTTTTATAAAAAAAATCTCTTAATCAGATTGAATTATATTAACATTATGAGATAGTGTTTTACATTGGTCCGTCTTGTCAATGGGGTGTTAGGCAGGTTACGTTGATCTTTTCTCAAGATCGCTACAGTGTAAGGGATTTGGTCGATGGGATTTAGGCTATGCCAGTAAAACATGAGATGAGGCAAATTTATGCGAAAGTATTTGTCTAAATTGTTACAGTGTACAGGTAGTATCGGTAATACATATTTAATCATTGACAAGTTAATCTGGAATACACTTATCCTAGATCACTACAGTGTGTGGATAAGGAGTATTTAGGACCAAGAGTAAGAGTTGCATGAGATACAATCGACAAAAGTTGTCTACCTTTTAGGTTTACAAAAGCCAAGATCGTTACAGTGTGCTGCTGGAGTAAAAAGCCAATGGGTCCACTTTATGCTGTACAGTTTGAATGAGTTTAAACTATTGTTATCCCGTTTGAGAGATTATAGAGATTATATAAAGTAGTGGGAAGGCGTCTTTAGATTAAAAAATATATAACTGTTATACCCATGATCTAAAACGTTATCAATAACGATTAGAAATGTTATACTTCACATCTCCTATTTTTGTCTTATCAAGATAGAACATTCATCTTATAGAGATAAGATACTTGTCTTATAAAGATAAAACAAGTACCAGTAATCTATTAGTATACTTGAATAATACACATTCTATAAGGTACCGATAAACTTTTAGGACTTGCCTATAAATTTAAAAATAGTTCTAGATTCATAGAAACTTAGATATAAAATTGATCAATAAATAATTAATAGGTGTTTTTGATAATATCTATTTGAAAGAGGAGGAAAATTATCAAAAATTGATAAAGAATGATTTGAGAGTCAAATTATATATCCAAACCTCGATGTCTGATGATCATCAGTGGAGACATATGTATATGAGATGTAAAAGTAATGTTCTTTCTGAAAATTTATCCAAACCACAGATAGAGAATTGTCACAATGTAAAGAGTTTTCACTGTGATAAGATTTGAATAGTAAGTGTTACTGTTTAATGTACCTTGACTTAGAATAGATAGAACCCTTAGACATTTGTTTACTAAACATTGACATTTCACTGTCATATAATGCTAAATGTGCAGAGGTATAAGATATCATATGTCATTATCATATCTGCAAGATGTTGTATGATTTAAAGAATGCTACGAAGTTAGGAAATGACAAGTATAGCTTCGCATAGGCAATAGAGATTTTATACATGTGGCAGTTGTTAGGACCTTTTAGGCCACATCTCTATTTTGGCAATAACATTATGTTGTATAATTAATATTTTGTGTTATGCATGATAAGGCGAATCATATCACTCCCTGTAGCAGTCAGAGAGGGTTATCATAAACACATCAGGAATAGTTCTTCATGTTTATATGATAACGATAATGTTTTGCTAACTGAGTGTCAGTGAATGAATGACCATTATATCTTTAATACTACAAGAAATATCTTGAATGTCTAGGTGAATGGAATAAATAGTAGTTCAAGAACTCTAAATAACGAGAAATAGTAATGCATAAGATTTAGTCACATAGTCATGAGACGACTATCCCGTCTGGTTAAGGATGGTCAGATACTTGATCTAATTATGGAACCTTGGCTAGCTTATGAATTCAGAATTCAAGGGATAATGACCAAATATTAGTATAGGTGTTAGACACCAGGTCACTAATTTATTGGAACTAGTATATAGTGATGTATTTAGTCCAATAAATATACTGCAATTGGTGAATTTCAATACTTTGTTGTCTTTATAGTGATTGTCACCATATGGACGCATGTTTCTTGGAAACATGAGTTAGAAACTTCTGAAGTGTTCAAAGGTTCCGACTAAGAAGTAGAGAAATAAACCTTTGTGTATATCAAATATCTTCAATTAAATCGAGGCAGATTATACATAAGCAGTATTTAAAAGAGAATGCAATTCTCGCTCAATATAGTTCTCTAGATACTTTTTAATATAAAGGTGACTTAAAGTGGAGGAATCAAAGTTTATTAGATATATTCTGATTGATGTTGAGCTTCACTGATCTTTTAAAATATCTTTGGGGTTATACTCCAGAAACTGTCATTCACTTATTGGATAGGGTTCCATCGAAACCCATTCCTTCTACTATGTATGAGATATAGACTAAAAGGAATAGAGTCTTAAGTATTTTAACGCTTGGGGATGTTCTATTTGCATAAAGAGTTACACAATAGGATAAACTTGCTCCCAATGGTACAAGTATCAGTTCATTAGGTATCCCATACATTTGATAAGATACAAGTTCTATAATATAGAGGAACGAAACATGTTCGTTTCTCATAATTCCATTTTCTTAGAGAAAGAGTTTCTTATGGATCATGAGGATTATAGAAGGATTGGACTTGATGAAGTCAATCAGAATATATATAAATTGACAGTGGAATAGTTCAAATGAGTGAAATACCTTTACACATTCTCCTCATAGGTCAGAAAGGATATCAAGGCCACCAATGAGGTATGTGATACCTGAAAGTGTCCTTGGTATTTTCTTATTTGAAGAAAATGATCATATGACTTATAGAGAGACAATATTGGACATCGATTTAAGAAGTTGGCATAACACCATGAAATTCAAAATTGACTCTACATATGACAATCAAGTATGGGACTTGGTTGTGCTTCCGTGGGAATTGTTCCTATATCTTGTAAAGGAGTTTATGCAGTGGAAGTGTGGTCCTGATGGTAGAGACCTTCAAAGCCCTACCGGTGGCGAAATATTATACTCAGAGATCTAGGATTGAAACTGAGAAGACCTTTTTCACTAGTTACCATTTCACTAATCTTTTCAAAGCTGAAATCTTCATTTTGATAAAGTAATCAGATGGTCTGATTTTATCAAAAACGAAGATGAAGCATATGTGTTCGAAAAAGGCAGTGGGAGCAAAATTATCTTTTTAATTATCTATATGGTAGATATACTCAATGTCAGAAATGACTTAAGGATATTGCAAGTCAATCAGCAAGAGTTGTTTGAGTGAAAACTTCTCTATAAAAGATTTGGGAGAGGCTTCCTGTATACTAAGTATAAAGCTTTATAGAGATAGAGTTAGGAAGCTGATAGGACACTCCCAATCTTCATACATAGATCAAATCTTGGAAAGGTACACTTTATTAATTATGAGATAGTTAATGTACCGTTCAGACATGGCATTTATATTTTAAGAGAAAGTGTCCTCGAAAGAAGATAAAAAAGTTAGAATATCTAACTTACTTAGTACATCAGCTAAAAATAGCTTGATGTACACCATGTTATGTATGAAACCTGGTTCTAGATGATTGTAAGTATTACGAGCTGATATCAGTCTGATTCAGGTTACAACCATTAAATGGTTATGAAATATATCAAAGATACCTTAGAGGTATAGAGGATAAGCTTCTATATATGGAAAAAGATTCTCACAAGTAAAGGGACGCATATACTCAAACTTTTCGTCAGATCTGGAAAATAGATTGTCTACATTTGGTAATGTGCTTCTCTTTATCGGTACTGGAACTAGTTAAAAATGTGTCATATAGATGTCCATGGCTAATTCTACCTTGGAGGTAGAATGTGTTGCAGCTTGAGAAGCCTGCAGCAGAAGCATTATGGACATTTAAGTTAGTAGCAAAGCTTAGAATAGTTCTAAGTGTGAGTGATTTTAAACCTATGGTGCATGTATATGAGTTTGTATTTATCATTCAAATATAACATATGTATCATATACATACATGCACAGCGGATGAGCGGAATACAAATTTTATAATGATAAACATAAATAAATTTTACATGTTATCTCATAAATGTAAAATACATCAAAATTGAGAAATAGTACATTATCAAGCCTTTGATATTTGGTCGAACCGGAGTACCTGCCTTTGAAGCAACCCATTCACAATTCTAGTTCCTCAACCTCTTCTATTTTTCTTCCATTTTTGGTCACCCATACTATAAGGTAGAAACAAGGATTCAAGAGTTGGATCATTTGCTGGAAAAGCTGTTATTCTATCTTCCTCAACACGGTAGGCTTGAGTGGCCATAAAGTATGGTGAATCACTTACAAGCCCATTGTGGCATTCAGGTCAAAGGACCACGTATACTACTCAACTCAAGAGGACCCTCCATTGACGGCTTATATAAGGTGTCTATCGGAGGCCCTCGTAAGTCTGTCCCATATCCAGTCCTAACTGGATACCCATATGTTAATACGAGCTCCAAGCTCACGGTCGGCTAGGAACGACCATCTATACCCTATAGTTATGACATATGTTGATCTATATATTAAAAGTATCCACCGACAGACCCGCATCGGCAGAAATAGATCAGGGACAATTATTTGAGACCATACTTGCGTAACTAGCATTTTCTAGCACCCGATTGCAACTCTTGCAACTATGAAGTTACTGATATATTCCCAGGTCTATGTCCTATTACAGATAAGGCTTAAACTCTTAGATCTGCTAAGTATTATAACCAGCTAACACTTAGCTGTGCTAACATTTAGCATTTATATCTCTCAGCGTGGCTAATTGTAGGCCCTTATCTAAACTCTTTTAGACCTGATCTGAACTCCTTCAGATCGTACAATGTCTGTAACGTTACATTGCATGGTACCATATTAATGGGTATTAGCGATTTAATAGGAATGTACACTTGTATAAAGACACAAGTATATATACATTCAGGAATGGCACGTAAGCACCGACTCTAACACATAATTTAAGAATAAACTTGTATAATAATATTTCTTAGCACCTATTACAACTCTAACAACTATGTTATTACTAATGTATTCTCAGGTCTTTGTATCATCACAGACAAGATTCTAACACAGACTTCACTGATTAATATAACATGCTAACCTTTTAGCATTTATAATTTTCAGTGATGTTAACTTTTAGCATTGATCTAAACTTCTTTAGACCAAATTTGAACCCTTTCAGATCATATAATGTCTATAGCGTCACAAGCATTGAACCATTTAATAATAGTAATTAACGATTTAACAAATAATGAACTGGATAAATATTATAAAATAAAATATTCATACAACAATGGAATGACACGTGAGCACAAATCCCAATACTAAGCTCGGTGAATCCTATCCCACTGTAATGCAACAATAATGGACTAATTGCTTAAACCAATAAGCTATAAGGTACACTAATATTCTAATAGTGTGGATTCTGAATACCACATAATTAGAAAGGTTTTGGCCAATGAAGATGTAATAGGGTCCAAATTTCATTCCATGGAAGACGTAGCGGACCCACTCAGGTTTAAACTCATAATATGTTTTAGAAACACGTGGAGTGTATCGGTATGAGATACCAGTATGAATGGCACTAAAGCAAGTGAGAGTTTGTTGGAGTTGGTGCTTACGTGTCATTCCAATATTATATGAATATTAATTATTAATATTTATACAATATACATTTAAAAAAAATAATCGTTAATATTGTAATAAATGGTATCATGCTTGTTACGCTTTAGACATTGTATAATCTAAAGGAGTTCAGATTTGGCCTAAAAAAGTTTAGACCCGAGCTAAAATTTAGCAACGCTGAGAGTTATAAATACTAAAAGTTAGCATTGCTAGGAGTTAGTAGATTATAATAATCACTGGAATCTAAGGAGTTAGAGCCTTTATTATAACGGGACAAAGACCTGAGGGCATACCAGTAATGACATAGTTGCAAAAAGTTATAATAGATGTTAGGAAATGTCATTATGCAAGTATGTTCTCAAATATAATATTCCTGATCTATTTTCATCAGTACGGGTCTATCGGTGAATCCTTTGTCAACACTTAATTCATTTGTCAAGTTCATTAGAGTTCTTACAATAATCTAATTAATGATCAAGTAACTAGAAAGTATTAAGCATAGAATAATTGAAAAATTCTCTTATTAAGTTTATAAAAATAAGAAAAGAACATGTATTCAATCACATGTCGAGTTCAAAGTTGTAACTATAGATATAAAAATTAGCCCATGACAAAATAAAAAGTTGGAGAGCTTATTAAAAAAATCATAAAAATCATGAAAACTAGAAAAATCAAGAGTTAAAAAGATATAACTAATTTTGTTATTATATTTAATCTTTTAGTTTTCTCGATCCTCTAAAATTTACTCTCTCTTTAAAAAATTATTGTCTCTTGTGCTCATTTTTTCCCCTCTTCTTGGTTCTTTTCTTCTTTCTTTCTCTGGGTTATTTTGAAATAGGCTTTCTAATTTTCTATTTATAGATTTTTTGTCTTCAAATTAGAGTAAAACACTAACTATAAGTCAGACTAGAATTTCTCTTTTAATGCCTAATGTGACACTGTTTAAAAAGTATTGTTCATGCGATATTGTTTGCATGTCACTATGATGTAGACTTTTTGGCACCTAGGCTCTGAAAACAGTGACTTTAGCATTGCGGCTCTGAGATCTCAGGGCCTACGACACTGGTACTGTAATAAATTACTATAGCATACAATTGTACCAATTTATTGTAGCAATTATTATTTGAATAGATAGTTTTGCTTACTTTTTTTATTTATTATATTTTCATCCTAAATAACTCAATTGACTTTAAAACCTATAAAATGACAATAAACCATATAAAAGCATAATATTTATACTTAAAATAAATAAATGTTAAGTCTATAGAAACCTAAATATTATGTATAAAAATCTTTCATCACGTATCGAGCTATAATCTCCATATACCATCAAGTTATAAAGATTCAAACTATAGGGGAAGTTGTTATTACCAAAGGTGATTAGAGGGCAGCCAAGAGATGTCATGCCACTATAGTTAGACATAGCTACCAAATAGTCGTTCTAGACTTGAGGGAGAATAGAGAAGAGAATGGGGGAGAGCTTGCCGAGAAGTTAATCTCAATTCCTATCTCAATAGACAACCCAACTGAAACTGTCAGGATAGGTTTTAGGAAGATCTTTCTTAATGGCATACCAAGCTATAATTTCCATGTACCACATATTTATGAAGATTCCAACTATAGGGGAAATTGTTATTGTCAAAGGTGATCAGAGAGGAGCCAGGAGATGTCATGCCACTACAGTTATACCTAGCTACCAAATGGCCACGCTCGACCTAAGGAAAAAATGAGAAGAGAATAAGGGAGAGCCTTTTGAGAAGTTGATTTGAGTTCCTATCTCAATAGACAACTTAACTAAAACTATTAAGATAGGTTCTTCAATATCAAAAGAGATCTATAAAGCATTTATCACATTTCTTAGGGGATATATAGATGTTTTTACTTGGTCATATGATAGTATGCCTATGATTAACCCGAAGATAGCTTGCCATAGATCAAATATGGATTCCAATCATAAGCTAGTTAAGTAGAAGATGAGACCATTTAACTAAGAAAGTTATGAAGCCATAGAAGTCGAGATAAACAAATTAGTACTAGTTTTATCCAAGAAGCCCACTACCCATAATGGGTCTCTAATGTAGGGCTGGTCAAAAAGTCCAATAGTAAATGGTTTATATGTGTGGACTTCACAAACATTAATAAGGTCTATTCTAAGGATAACTCCTCATCCTTAAGATTGATTAGCTAGTTGACGTGGTGTCAAGACATAAGCTCCCAATCTTCTTTAATGCTTTCTTAAGGTACAACCTGATTAGAATATACGACCTAAATAAAGAGAAGACATTCTTCATCACTAATTAGGGCTTATAATGTTATAAGGCAATACCCATTACACTAAAGAATGTTGGTGTTACTTACTAGAGCTTAGTGATAAACTTTTCAAATACCAATTAGGAAGACTATAAAGGTCTGTTTAGATGGTATAATTACCAAATTAGTGGTGGTTGTTGACTATATGGTAGATCTCAAAGGAACATTTGAAATGTTGAGGAATCATAAGATGAAGGTGAATATAAAGATGTACCTTTGAGGTGTTTAAAATGAAGTTCCTTGAGTTGGTTGTGCAGCAAAAAAGAATCAATGCTAACTTGAGAAGATTATAGCTATCTAAAAAATGATAGCTCTAAAAATAATTGAAGGGTTTCGAGAGTTTAATAGGGAGAATTACAACATTAAATTAATTCATCTCCAAGGTGACTGACCACGATCAGGTTTTCTTTAAAGATTTAAAGGCTGGAAAAAGTATGATATGGACTATAGAATGCTTGAAAGCTTTCGAGATGTTAAAGAAGTACTTAAATAGCCTATACTATTTACAACGCTAGACCTGGTAATGTTCTCCCTTTGTACTTGGTTGTGTCTGAGACTGCCACCAGCTTAGTGTTGGTTCAAGAATAAGTTGACAGGACTTAAAGATGAATTTACTATATAAGTAGATCTCTGGTCAATACTGAGAAGAGATATCTCTAGAATCAGAAGTTTTCCATGGCATTAGTTGGCTCAGCTTAGAAGTTACATCTTTACTTCCAAGCTCATATCATTGTCATCTTCACCAACCTACCACTAAAGCAGATTGTCTATAATATAAATATGTCAGACAAAGTCATAAGATGGTTGTATGAGCTTAATAACTTTGATATCATTTATAAATCTTAACCCTTTAGTAAGGCACAAGTCATCGCCAACTTCATAGCCAAATTCATCACTGACCAAGGGAATGGGAAGGCATAGATGATGAGAATAATGAACCTAGTCAGTAACTAAACGTAGTTTAATGGATTGTGCAATAGATGGGGTCTCAAATGCCTAATGTAGTGGTGCGAGAATAATCTTAACAAGTGTAAAAAGTATGGAAATAAGTGATATGTTGAAGTTTGGATTTGAGACGTCAATAACCTGGCGAAGTATGAGTTTGTGATTGCGGGGATAAGAATAGCTAAGACCTTATGAGCAAAATAGTTACTGGTAAAGAGTGATTCTCAACTAATGGTCAGTTATATCAACAATGAGTTCTAAGCTAAGGAAGAATACATGCAGGCTTACTTGAAAACGGTTAGTGAACTATAGTGTCAGAAGCAAAAATCTAGGTTTTAGTGCATAGGCATCAATTTGGGCAAAAACTTGGGGCCTAGGCGCTATTTCGTGCAAAAAAGCCTTTTTACCCTAATTTTAAAGCCTATAAATTAAAACTTTTGGTGCCACTTCTCATTTTATCAAGAGAAGGCATGAAAAACACAAGAGAGAAAAGGCTTGAACTCAAATTTAAAGAAGAGAAAGAATGTCTCCAAGGCTTCTTAAAGATTATTGAAAACATTTGAAAAATTAAAACCTTAGAGACACACCCAAAATTCAATTTTCTTTTTTTCCTTTTATTTTTTTCTCTTTTGTTTAAATTTTATAATTACGGATTTTGTTTATATAAACATGTTTGCACTTATGAATTTTTAGATAATCTTGGTTTTATGCTTAGTTATGGTTAGATTTATGTATGCCTAAACATTGAATTCTAAGGTTTGATGTAGTTTTATTTATGCTATATTTGAATGATTTAGTGGATTATTGTTTAATTCATTTATGTTTCTCTATGCTTAATTTTTTCAATTGATTGAAAAATGAATTTTTTGTTGTTAAGTTGTGGATTAATGCTCGGGAGATATTAACCCATTTGTTGAATTTGGAAAACATAGCTTGAGTTGTTATTGAGTTAGGAGGCAAATATTACTTGGATAATCAAATGGTTGTTCAATGATTGCATATCTAAACAAGTTAGATAGGGATATCTACTTGGATATGTATGCTTAGGATCTCATTTGATGCTCGGGAGAGATAATGAGATTAATTTTTGGATAATCAATTTAAGGGTTGCGTAATGCATGTATAAATAGACAAGTTAGATAGGGATATCAACTTGAATATATATACATAGGATTTTATATAACACTCAAGCGAGGTAATGAGATTAGTCTTAAATTCTTGATTAATGGATTGAACATAATTACTAAATAGGAAGAATATAGCTAAATTAAGTCCTTAGGATCCCATTTATTATAGATTCACTATTTTACAAGATTATCAATTTTAATTATTGCTTTAATTAGGTTGTTATTTTAATTTTCCTTAATTCTTGCATTTAAATCAAAGTAGCCTAGATAAAATCAAGTTATGAATATCTACAGTACTTAGCATAAATTTAAAAGATCACTCTTCGTAAGAACAATACTCACTCATCACTTTATTACTTACTCGTGACTCGTGCACTTGCAGTTTAATATTCATTTGTGTTTAGTTCTGCGAACATTCAGCAACACTAAGAGCTAGTGCTACAATGCCAAGAAGAATAGATGGCCAACACCACGACCCTAGAAGATAAAGTTGTGGCATTTAAACATTAAGAAGTCTTCTTAAAAAGTTGGTAGCTGAGTACCGAGGTGCTCAAATCCAAAGTTACAATACTAATACGACATAAAAATAGCCAAGGAAGTCAAAATGTGAGCGCTACAACACTCTAGGCTAGGGCCGCGATAGTAATGCAATTATCTGGCCAATGCTGCAGTTTAGGGAAATAAGGCTACAGCGTTGGGTGTTGAATTTGAAAACCTTAATCTGCCTTGGATGTAAAGTTTACCCTAACTTGAAAACTACACCTTATAAATAGAAGACTATTAAGCTAATATTAGGGGATATCAAAGAAAGCACAAGAGAAAAGTAAGTTTTTAAATTGTTTAGAGCTATTTCTTTTGGGAGAATTAAGAGAAGCACATCAAGGCAAAAGAGAGATGAAAATTGAAGATTCCAGACATCATTCTCTTAGCTTCTTTCTTCTTATCTGTCTTTGTTTTGTTCTTATAATGTTGATCATATTATGCTTTAAAACTCCATTTTTATTCATAAACTAGGATTCTTTATCTTCTCTTATTTTTATGAAGTTAATATTGAGTTGTTCTTTTTATTTTATATTTAATGTATTCTAATTACTTGATCAATGATTAGATTGATTTAGGGGTATAAACAAACTTAGAAAAACAGAGTTTTGTGTTTGACCATGAACAGATCGATATATGATCATGGCATAACAACTACGAGTTTCATATGATAAAGAATATATTCATATAGCATATATAACTTATATAAAACCTATTTTATTGAGTCTTGCGTGAGTTAATTATTATAGAAATATAGATAATTGATTAAGTAAGATATTTTTGCTTGACCATAAAAAGCTTGTGAATATAATGGAATTCTTGATTAGCAATTCATATTGATAGAAAAAGTAATAGAAGCAATAAGTTCAAGTGAAGTATTAAGGGATAATTGTAATCTTAAGTCTTTTTGACATCGATGAATTGATAATTACCATATTTAATTAGTTTAGATCTCTTTACTTAAATTTTTGATTATTTGGATAAGAGTATGAAAATATTATTTTATTTATTAACGAATTTAATAATAATTCTTCATGGGAACCATATTCTACTTATTATTATATTACTTATTTGCGATATGTGTACTTGTATTTCAAAATCACACAATAGTAGTACCATAACCTATTTAATTTAAATCCCTCATTAAAAGCTTCAAGGGAAATAGAAAAGTCATATGCGCTGAGTTCTATGACCTTTTTGTGGAACTGGTCAATGAAGTCCCTTGAGGACTCGCTTAAGCGTTGATGGATTTTCCTAAGTTGTTTGGGTTTTTTAGGTCCCTCACAAGCTCCTAAAAAATTCTATACAAATAGGTTATTTAGTTGGTAGAAAAAAAGTGATACTCATCTACTTTAATCTTCTATACTACATCAGATGTTGTCCTTTAAAGTGCATGTGGAATAACATGAACATATTAGAGCCCTATAAATTACAATCTCTAAGAGATTGATAAACATATCAATATAATGGTTTAAGTATGCAACACCTGCATAGGTTGGCAATGTGGGCATTCTAAATGTTTTTGGGAGCTCTACATCCCTCAGCCACTAGCAATGACCTTTACTCTCGCTTAATAGGTTGACTGGATTATGCTTTGATTGGTCAAGCTCTCACTGCCATTTTCTTTCAACTTCTTTTCCAGATCTCTAACCTTATCTTCTAAGGTTTGATCTATCGTGGCCTCTTCTTATTTGCTCTTTTGCTTGGTCTTCAATATAGTCGAGGATCATTCATGTTAAAATCCTCTTCATTTGATGACCAACTTGTTATCTGGTCAATATTATCTCTTCAGGTTCATTTCACGATTTGTGGCCCCTCTTTCGAGGCTTTGCTACTTTTATAGGCTCTCTCCATTTGGCTACTTCTGCTTTAAGTGGTAAGATATATCGATAGTTAGGCTTAACAACATTTATTGGTGTTTTGGTGTTTAGCCTATACGAAGGAATGGCAGGCTGACTTTAACATCTTTCTCCCCCTAACTTAGTCTAAAAATATTTTGGGTTTACAGGACTTCTTTAAGCAATTCCCTTATACCCTCGCTTTCTCTCCTCATTGTTGCAAGTTCCTTTTTTATTCTCTCACAGCTATCTCTCTAATCTTTACTTTTAATCATTATCTCTATAATCACCTTTACATTCACAAAAGTTATGCTTACCTCTTGGCTTACTGATAAGGCGTAATTGTATAAACTATTTTATCTTTCTAACTTGATATTTGTTTAATTTATCTCAATAATTTAGCTATTTATGTATATTAATGTTGTTTTATAGGTTTAAGCATTATCGGAGCAAAAATACCGGAAAACGGACGCAAATGGGAGCATTAAAGATAAAAATACAAATGGAGGCACTGTTGCTACAGTTCCACTGTTGCTACAGCTCCACTGTTGCTACAGTACCACTATTTTTGCTACAGTGCAGCGCCGCAGCATTGGATTTTAGTGCCGTGGCGCCGGGACCTGGACAGCAAAAGTTGACAGGATGCTGAAAATCAGGAAACTCAAAAGCAACCCTAAGTGCGCCCTAATTCCGTGCTCTTACCTATTTATTTGCTCAAAACTTACATTTTAAAAGGGGACTCCAGCTGGGACAGCAGCTGGAAACACAAAGAAACACCTAACTTCTAAGTTTGGAGAAATCAAAGAGGAGGAAAGCAAGCTTCAACTTCAAAGACATTTGACAGGGATGTCTTCTTTGCTTTGATTCTTTACTTGTTGTAAGATGTTTAGTTTACATGTATTAATGGAATTAGCTTCAAGATTGTGTAGTTTAATGATGAGCTAATTTCATTAATCTAGGATTACATCCTTGAACTCATTATGTGATTGATTTTAGCTATCTCTTTTATGGTATTAATTCAGCTTTTGATATATTCATTGTGCTTGTGCTTAATGCTATTTGATTACTTGGCCAGTAGTTAAATTGATTTAGAAATGCTTAAATAAACTTGACAAAAGGCATTTAGGTATTCAGTCTTAAGCATATTGATGCATGATCATAGTGTAGTACACTTGAGTTTCATATGAGATAGACATATACTTATAAGGCATGTATGACTCATAAAACTTGTGCTTAATGAATTTTATTCAATTTATTTATCATAGACATATAGATATTTGATTGGATAGAATATATTCGCTTGACCTGCAAAAGAGGCTTGTGATGTGTTGAGTGTTTTGGTCAATATATCAAGTTGAGAACCAATAGACATCAAAGAGATTCTGCTGAATTTATTTGTATAATAGGGAATAGTTTGTAATCCTAGGATTTCTCATATTGAATTTAATTTGTTGGTAATTTAGTTTATCACTTAGCATAATTAAGTTGTTCTTTTACTTGAGTAGTTTAATCTCATACATTAAACCATTTTTTGGATAATAGTAGAAACACACCATTTCAGTACTTAAACTAGAAAAGATAAATCATTCTCTATGGGATCGACACTTTTCTCATCATATATTACTTGTTGCGACAACGTGCACTTGCGCTAATTTGTGTTATAGAAAACACACAACACTTACACTTTTTTACCTCCTCATGATCTTCTTAGGATTCTTGAATTTTGAGATTCGAGCTCCTTGCAGTGCTTTGGTCGTCGTCCAAAAATTGCAATGCAACCTTCTGTTAGATGGACATTTTTATAAAACATGAATTAGTTGCTACCATAGCTTCTCGTATTGTTCCCATAAACGGTGTTAATCTATTGACATCGTACTTAATAACCTCATATAGTATTCTCAGTCGCAGATGAGGCCTTGGTTTGTAGACAAATTTCTTTTTAGAAATGATGGGCTTCTTTTTTAACTAAGTAGTTTTCCCAAGGTCTAGTTTTAAAACTCGTCTACACTTACAGAATCCAATCTAACTACAAGGTTTGAATCCTATTGAAAGGTCTACTTGAGATAAAAAATTATTAAAGAAAGAAGAGGATGTTTCTTTTGCCTCTTTTAGATGATCAAAAAATAAATAATAATAATTAATATATTAAAGATAATTACATATTTATAAAATATCAACTCAATTCATCCTATTTCATCATATCTAGGATATAATATGATTCCAAAGGATAAACTGGATATGGACAGTTGTTATAAAGATTTTATTCTTAACCAAAATTTCATTTTTTTTATTTATCTGGTGGTTATTTCAACAATAACCCTTTGATGTTAAAGTTATCTTTCTTATTTAGGAGATCTCTAAGAATGTTTAAAGAGTTTTTTAAAAAGCTCTTGCCTTTAGTTATGTCTCTGAAAAAGTCCTTACCCCTTACACGTGACTCTTAGGCACCTTTTTATAGGCTTTTGTGGCTAATTGGTTATGCCTTCAACATTACCCATTGCATATCAGAGTGTATGAAAAATTGAGAGTTTGTCATGAGATTGTTAAAGGATAGTTATCTTTGTGTTCTCGAGGAATGTTGGCTTAATGGTGTCACATCTATATTTTTTATACATCGTGAGTTGTTATTGGATCTAGAATAGTTTTAGGAATAAGGCAGTTGTTAAGCTAGCCTATCATTTTTCCTCATCCAATGATGGTATATTCATACAAGAGTCACCAGCTTCAAGTTGCTGAGGAGTAGGGCCTTCTTGATTCATCAGGTGGTTTTATGGTTTTTGATTTTAGTGGGCCTTCATGGATAGAGCTTAGGAGTTCTTTTGAGCTTTGCACTAATCAAGTGACCTCGGACTTTTTGGGCTTAAAAGATTTGCATGGCTCAGGCACAAAGGTTTCTCAAACTTGGGCTTTGCTGAGGTAAGCTTGGACTTAGGCCTCAAAAATCCAGGACAACACTTTCGATGGTTAATTTTTACCAACCCAGAATTGAGCCCAATCTAATTGCTTTGCTTCAAGTCATAAAAGGTCTACTTTTTTAGACTCGGTAGATGTAAATGCAATTGCTAAACTTTGAATTAGAGCTATAGACTAAGCTACAATTTCAAATAACTTTCAACATTTATTTATGATATAATACCCTTTTAAACACAAATAATAATGATAATGATAATGAACAATCAAAGATATATCGATCCAGACTCAAGTAAAAATAGAGCCAACTTCCATATAAAACAACATTTTATTTATAATGTGATATCTTCCATACACCATCATATACTATCATTATTACATATTTTATTCTTTACTAAACCAAAGGCCTATATACATTCAACACAAGAAATACTTCTAATTAACAAAATCAATTTCACACAAATGAGTGATTTTACAGCACCAAATACTCTAATACAAATCAAATACATAATAACTTTGCTCAACATCACCATGTTGGATGGTTTTATTGTTATGACATTCATAACGCAGCCGAATAGAAAACAAAAAATTCGTTAATATTTGTTTTCATTAGATAAAAATACTTTTTATCTAAGGATCTTATGAATATATAAATTTGATGTTAAAGTAAATAAAATTTAACAAGAACATACTTTGAATCCACGCAGAGTTTTCTTCCACCATAGGATTCCAAACCAAGCCTCTTGTTCTACAGTGAGAGGAAGAGTGGACTTCTTTTTTTATTTTTCTTCTCTAAAAACAATACGTATCTTACGTTTTTCACATATGTGTGTTGTGTTTTATTTAGACTAATCTTCTTATTTTAAAATAATAATTTAATTAATAATATTTACTAATTAAATTATTATCTCTTAAAAAGAGATCTAATTCATGTAAACCACATAGAGTCCTACTCTTTGTGGTTAACGTATAATACTTAACATTTGAGCATTATTAGTCTTTTAATAAAAGAAAAACACTAAAATTAAAATTAAAATCTTTTTGATAATTTTAAAAATTATCCTTAAGATTTTATTTATTTAATTTCTTAAATTAAATATTTAATTATATTTGGATAAGATCTTATCTATAATAATTAATTCTTAACTAATTAATTTTTTCCAAATATAAACTATACGTATTTGAAAACTATTTTTTTGGACACAAACAATTTGTGTAATAACACAATCCTTTTTATTTGTTCACTGTAATAATGAAAGAGGTGGTATTGGGGACCTGTGGACCTATAATTTCAAGATCCAATAAATTTTGAATAATTAATTAAACTATTTAATTAATTAATTTAATTTATTAATTCCATTGTTATTCCACTAAAAACCTAGAATTGCACTTTTGAAATTGTAGATATAATTTACTCAGAAAACTTAGAGCAGTCCATTGATTTAATCACTACATGCAATTTAACCATCTATAGATAGGTCATAATTAGAGGTAGATTAATTATCGTTTTATCCCTCTAATTATTTCTTTATCCTTAAGTACCATTAATTCACCAGTGAACAGTTTTTTTGTAACATTATTACAAATTGAGCGCTCTAACCGTTCAGTTCTAGAATTAACCATTAAGAGAACCTTCTTTCTAACTTCCATTAGGAATGAATGGATTCTATATCTGTAAATCATATTCCCAACCATTTATCTCACAATACCACCAAAATACAAGTTTTTAGTCTGTTCTTTAAATAAACCGTAACGAGTATTTCAAATGACATAATGACACAAACAGGAGTTTATGATCACTCAGGATTAAGGTTAATCAGCATATGATTATCAGTTGACGTTATTTGAATTCTTAATTAACAATGGTATTTTACAGAAGAATTCAAACTATGTCTAGTCCAGTCCTATATAATCATATTATATATAGTGCCTCCACCATAATGTCACTACATTAGTGATCCAGATAAGATCACTATATTTTAAATATTTGTGGACCGCACTAGTAATATTTAATTAAAAATCTCAAACTTTAATTAATTTATTACGGCGTTTTTCTGTTTATTATTCATAACTTTAATCCTCTTGTATATAACAATTATATACTAAATTTATAATTACATAAATAAACAATGGATTTTCTGATATTTATGTCATAAAATTATGAACACTCATCAAGTATAAAATTACAACTTTATTAATTTCATAAAAACAATACAAATACATGCTTTTAGGGCATTATCCCTAACAATCTCCCACTTGCCTTAAAGCAGGTGAGACATGTCTCTTAAACTCATGCCGTACATATGACTCTCAAATGACCTAGTCAGTAATGTCTTAGTGAACGGGTCTGTAAGATTATTTTCAGACGCTATCTTCATGACTATCACATCACCTCTATGCACTATTTCCCTGATCAAGTGATATTTTCTCTCTATATGCTTTGCTTTCTTGTGGCTCTTGGGTTCCTTTGAATTTGCCACTGCCCCACTATTATCACAGTAAAGGGTTAATGGTTTATCCATGTCTGGAACAACTTCCAGATCAGTGAAGAACTTCCTAAGTCATACTGCTTCTTTAGCTGTTTCGCAAGCTGCTATGTATTCAACCTCCATAGTTGAATCAACAGTACTAGATTGTTTTATACTTCTCCATACTATGGCTTCACCACCAAGAGTAAACACTGAACTAGACGTTGACTTTCGACTATCTTTATCTGATTGAAAATCAGAATTAGTATAACCAGTACGGTTCAGGTCTCCACATGAATACATAAGCATACAGTTTCTCGTTCTTCGAAGATACTTGAGAATGTGCTTTACTGCAATCCAGGGTTGGATTGATAACGACTAACTATTCCCACTGCATAGCAAATGTCCGGCCTCGTGCACAACATAGCGTACATAAGGCTGCCAACTACCGAGGTATAGGGAACTTGTCTCATATCTTCTTCCTCCTGAGGTGTCTTAGGACACTACTTTTTAGAAAGAACAATTCCATATCAAGTCGATAATTGACCTTTCTTGAAAGTTTGAATCGAAAATTGCATAAGTACTTTATCAATATACGATGCTTGAGATAGTGCTAATAGTCTATTCTTGCGATCCTGAATAATTTGGATCCCAATGACATAACTTGCCTCTCCCAAATCCTTCATTTGGAAGTTCTCGGCCAGCCACTTCTTTATGTTGGATAATGTTTCCACATCATTTCCAATGAGTAAAATGTCATCCACATAAAGTACTAGGAAAACCACATTTTTGTTCTTGATATACTTGTATACATAAGGTTCATCAACATTTTGCTCAAAACCATAAGATTTAATTGTCCTATCAAATCTTAAGTTCCAAGACCTTGAAGCTTACTTAAGTCTATAAATGGACTTGAGCAATTTGCAGACTTTCTACTCCTGGCCTTATGCTACGAACCCCTCTGGTTGCACCATGTAGATGCTCTCTTCAAGATAGCCATTCAAAAAGGCTGTCTTGACATCCATTTTCCATATCTCATAATTGAGACATGTAGCAATGGACAAGAGAATGCGAATGGATTTAAGCATGACTACTGGCGAGAAAGTCTCCTCATAGTCGACTCCTTTTTTTTTGGTATAACCCTTTACCACTAGTCTTGCTTTGAAAGTCTCTACTTTTCCATCCACGCCCTTTTTCTTTTTGAAGATCCATTTACAATGGGCCTGACATCTTCAGGTGGATCTACAAGTTCCCAGACTGAATTAGAGTACATAGACTCCATTTCTTGGTTCATGACTTCTTGCCATTTTTCTTTATCAGAATCTTCAATTGCATGTCTATATGTCAATGGATCATCTTGGCTTGTAGCGGACACAACTACTTGTGCATCTCCCTCCTATCTGCAACGACAAGGTAGTTTCACTATCCTTTCACTACGTCGAGGTTCCAAGGTGTTCTGATCTAAATTAGTGGTTATCTGACTTTGTCGTTCACTAACTGTCGGTGGTAAAGGTATGATCTGATCAGAAAGCATTTCCTCAAGTACAATTTTACTGCAAGGTTTGTAATTTAATATATAATCATTTTAAAGAAAAGTGGCATTTTTCAATACAATCACTTTCTTTTCTTAAGGACTATAAAACAAACCTCCTCTTGTGCCTTTAGGGTAGCCTACAAACAGACAAACTTCTGTTCGTCGTTCTATCTTTCCAGTCTTTCCTTTCAGCACATGTGCCGAACACCTTCATATACGAAAATGGCGTAAACTAGGTTCACTACCATTCCATATCTCTAAGGGTGTACTTTGTATAGATTTGGAAGGTATTACATTCAAAATGTAGACTACGGTTTGTAGTACATAACCCCAAAATGAGGGCGGTAGTGAAGAGTAGCTCATCATAGACCTAACCATATCTAGCAAGGTTCTGTTTCTCCTTTTTGCAACACAATTTTGCTGTGGTGTTCTAGGTGCTGTAAGTTGGGATAAAATCCCATGCTCCAATAGATGACCCTTGAACTCTGTGTCAAGGTATTCACCACCTCGATGGGATCGAATGGTCTTAAGTGTTTTACCTAATTGCTTTTCAGCTTCTGCTAAGAATTCTTTGAACTTTATAAAAGCCTCAGATTTTATTTGCATTAGGTAAACATAACCGTATCTTGAATAGTCGTCAATAGATGAGACGAAGTATTCATAACCGCCTCTTGCTTGTATATTTAATGGACTGCAAACGTCAGTGTCCACAAGCTGAAGTGGTTCCTTGGCTCTTTCACCCTTAGCTGAAAAAGGTCTTTTAGTTATTTTACCCTTTAGATAGGACTCATATACAGGAAGAGTGCCAAAATTTAGCTCTCTTAAAGGACCATCCTTTACTAACCTGTTAATCCTATCCAGATTAATATGACCTAACCTAAGATGCCAAAGATACGTGTCATCATTAGGAGAAACCTTTTGCCTTTTAATAGATTTAGGAAATTCTACTCTAAATAGTTCAGAATTATGCAGTGAGGGCTCATCGGGCCTTAAAACATAAAGTCCATTTTTCAATTTCGCATGACAAATATTTAAACCATTTCTACCAATAATAATCTCATTATTATAAAAAGAAATATTCAACAATTGTTCATGCAACTTAGAATAGAAATCAAATTCCTTCTGAATCCAGGAATAAAATAAACATTATTTAAAATTAAAAAATTGTTCCCAAAATTCAATCGAGTCACTCCTACTGTTAAAGCTGAAATGACTGCCCCATTGTCAACCTGCATGGTAAAGTCTCCATTAGCGAGCTCCTTAAAAGAGCTAAGCATCTGCAAAGAAGAACAAACATGATTAGTGGCTCCTGAATCAATTATCCAAAGAGAAAGTTCATCCTTCACTAAATAGGCTTCTAAAACCAGTAAATCATATTTACCTTTGTTCTTTTCCTTCAGTTCGGAGAGATACTTTTTACAGTTCCTCTTCCAATGCCCCTCAACTCTGCTATGAAAACATTTTCTTTTCTTTACTTTAGAGTCCTTCTTTTTACTCTTACTGCGGTTAAAGGCTTTCTTGGCCTTTCCTTCATAACCCGAACCACCATTAATGTTCTCCCTCTTTTTATTTTACTTAGAGGAAGACTGCTTAGCTTCAGTAACATTTGCCTCAGACTCTTTAGGCTTATCTGATATAGCCTCAAAAGTTTACAGTTCATTGAGTAGCTGCGTTATACTATATGAGAGTTTATTCATAATATAATTTGTTTTGAACTGCAAAAAAATTGGAGTAAGAGACTCCGGAATGATGCTGACTTGAGTCTTATCATCTATGGTAGCTCTATAGATCTTTACCTGATGCATTAAATTGATCATATTCAAAACATGCTCACTCACCGGAACTCATTTCTTCATTTTAGCATTTATATAGCTACGAGTAGCTTTATGGCGGCTTTGTTCTGACTACTGGCCAAACATCGTTTGGAGAGAGTCCCATATCTCATGTGCAGTCTCTAAGTGCTCGTGCTTCATTCTAAGTACATCGCTTATGCTGGCAAGCATATAGTAGCGGGCCTTATTATTGGCCTGTATCCACTTCTCATATTGTTCCCGTACATTACAATGAGTATTGGCTGCAGGTTCTGGAGGACACTCCTGCATAAGGATGAACTTTTGGTCCTCACAGATCAATACAATATTCATATTGCTTTTCTATTTTACAAAATTATCACTGGTCAATTTTTCATTTGCTAAGAGGGCTATGATTGGGTTTGTTCCAGACATGATGCTGAAATAAATAAATAAAGTAATTTTAAGAATACTTGAATAAATATCATAATGATTTTTGGAATAGTAAACATGATGTATGACTGCATTTATTTAAACACATAAATATATATACTAATCCACGATAGTTCAATTTAACAATTAATATGCCGCCGTAGAGTAAGTCACATTAAATTTTAATTAAAAATGAGACTATCTCAAATTAATAAAAAAAATTCAAAATATCTCATATTTTCATTTACCTATTAACTACTATTTATTTCGGTCAAGACATGATTAACCTTTTAATTATATCTTTGTGAGTATAACCCATTATTTCAAATTAAGATGACTTAACTCAAAAAATACCGATGTAGGGTCAGTCAATTATGAAATACATCACTTAATCCTATCTCTAGGAAGTCAACCTTACTATTGAATTAGGCGGACACCCTCCGTAGAGAGGACGAAATCAAAGCGTCGCGAGGCGCCACCTATATCTCACGATGTTGTACTAATAATGGAGATCGGTGGATTCATTGTCATATACCCTCTCCCACTCACTATTTTTAACTATGTGTTTTTATAATTTATAAAACATCTTTATGTTTTATAACTTCAATAAATTATTATATCTCATATAACAAATTACTAAGTATAGTTAATTAATACTAATAAAGTTCAATCTTATTGAGTATAGGTTCATTAGTCTAACTATTCCTATTAAATAGGCCTAACAATTTAGGTGAACCTAGTTTTTCAATTACTAGATTAATTATTTATTTTTTATAAATAATAAAATCAATAATTTTATTAATAATTTTCTAAGTAATCCTAAATTAAACTATTTAATTTAGGTTACCTAGAATAACGTAAAATTACCAATTTAAATATTAAATCTAATTTCACATTATTTAATTAATTATACAAGTTCTAAACATGCTAATCAATCAATTAATTTAATCTTATTAATTATAATATGCCATAATAAAATAAAACTATTTAAATATTAATTATGGCATGTATGCATGTCATATTATAATAATATGAGTGGGTACAAATGCATGACATGTAATTATGCATGATCTTGTTATAATTCATTACATAAATAAATATTTAATATAACTTTAACCGGGTCCTCTAAAATTCTAAATTACAACCCATAAAATAAGAGTAAATAAATTACATAAAAAAACAAGCACGCATGCCCGATTGTAGGTGGTCTTCTCAAGTCCATAACGAGCTTAATTCACTTTCTTTGTAATTTTATACATTTAGACTTAAAAACTTTTTTTAGGCCCATTATATATTTTGCAAGATAATCTAACTTTTAGATATTTTTTTTATATATAAAAAAATAGTTCAAACAATTTGAACTAAAAAAAAATTAAAAAAAAACTTTTTTTTCGTCGGCAAGGCATGAGCTTTGAATGGTAGCAGTAAGCCACCAAATAATCTTGCCTTTCCCCTTTTATTTTAATTTTTTTTTACTGCTTTCATATTTTTTTTCGTCTTCTTCTGCTGCTGTTTTCTTCTCAAAAGCATATGTTTCAATTTTTTCTTCTTCTTGCTTTTTGCCTTCCTCCTGTTTTTTTCAAAAATATTTTTTAATAACATAAATCTTTTCCTTGTAGCAATAAAAGAGACAATTGACAGTGGGCTCCTCTTCATCAATTTCATGTTCCAGCGGCCACAAATAATAAAAATTAAATATTACAAAAACACTTCTATATCCCTTTATGAGTTTACACAATTTTGATCTAATCAAAATAAAAAAAATATTACAATCAATCTCAGAGAACCATATAATTAACGACTAAAGGATCTATACATAAACCAATCATTCATCACATGAATATTATAAAAATGTAAGTACCCACTCAAACATACATACCCATAAAAATAAATCATGATTTAAATAAAATAAATCGTAATATAAAATCATACATTCAAGAAACCATTGCTTTGATACATTCATAACGCAACGGAATAGAAGACAAAAAATTCTTTAATCATTATTTTCATTAGATAAAAACACTTTTTATTTAAAGATCTTATGAATATATGAATTTGATGTTAAAGTAAATAAAATTTAACAAGAACATACGTTAAATCCACGCAAAATTTTCTTCCACCAAAGGATTCCAAACCAAATCTCTTGTTCTATAGTGAGAGGGAGAGTGGAATTCTTTTTTTTTCTTTAAAAAAAATACCTATCCTACGTTTTTCACATGTGTATTGTGTTTTATTTAGACTAGTCTTCTTATTTTAAAATAATAATTTAATTAATTAATTTAATTAATAACATTTACTAATTAAATTATTATCTCTTAAAATGAGACCTAATTCAAGTAAACCACATAGAGTCCCACTTTTTGCGGTTAACGTATAATACTCAACATTTGAGCATTATTAAGTCTATGTAGACTTAATAATGCAAAGTTTATGTGAGCATTATTAAGTAAACCACGCAAAGTTTTCTTCCACCAAAGGATTCCAAACCAAGCCTCTTGTTCCACAGTGAGAGAAAGAGTGAACTTCTTTTTTTTATTTTTCTTCTTTAAAAAAAATACCTATTCTACGTTTTTCACATATGTGTGTTGTGTTTTATTTAGACTAGTCTTCTTATTTTAAAATAATAATTTAATTACTAATATTTACTAATTAAATTATTATCTCTTAAAATGAGACCTAATTCAAGTAAATCACATAGAGTCCTACTATTTGTGGTTAACGTATAATACTCAACATTTGAGCATTATTAGTCTTTTAATAAAAGAAAATTACTAAAATTAAAATTAAATTTTTTTTGATAATTTTAAAAGTTATCCTAAATATTTTATTTATTTAATTTCTTAAATTAAATATTTAATTATATTTGGATAAGATCTTATCTATATTAATTAATTAATTTTATCCAAATATAACTATACGTATTTGAAAACTATTTTTTTGGATACAAATAATTTGTGTAATAACACAATCCTTTTTATTTGTTCACTGTAATAACGAAAGAGGTGGTATTTGGGACCTATGGACTTACAATTTCAAGTTCCAATAAATTTTGAATAATTAATTAAACTATTTAATTAATTAATTTAATTTATTAATTTCAGTGTTATTTCACTAAAAATTTAGAATTGCATTCTTGAAATTGTAAATATAATTTACTCAGAAAACTTAGAACAGTCCATTGATTTAATCACTACATGCAATTTAACCATCTATAAATGGTTCATAATTAGAGTTAGGTTAATTATCGTTTTACCCATCTAATTATTTCTTTATCCTTAAGTACCATTAATTCACCAGTGAACAGTTATTTTATAACATTATTACAAATTGAGCGCTCTAACCGTTCAGTTCTAGAATTAACCATTAAGAGAACCTTCTTTCTAACTTCCATTAAGAATGAATGGATTCTATATCTGTAAATCATATTCCCAACCATTTATCTCACAATACCACCAAAATATAAGTTTTTAGTCTGTTCTTTAAATAAACCGTAACGAGTATTTCAAATGACAGAATGACACAAACAGGAGTTTATGATCACTCAAGATTAAGGTTAATCAGCATATGATCATCGGTTGACGTTATTTGAATTCTTAATTAACAACGGTATTTTACAGAAGAATTCAAACTATGTCTGGTCCAGTCCTATATAATCATATTATATATAGTGCATCCACCATAATGTCACTACATTAGTGATCCGGATAAGATCACTACATTTTAAATTTTTGTGGACTGCACTAGTAATATTTAATTAAATATCCTAAATTTTAATTAATTTATTACGAACTTTTTCTGTTTATTATTCATAACTTTAATCCTCTTGTATATAATAATTATATACTAAAGTTATGATTACATAAATAAACAAGAGATTTTCTGATATTTATGTCATAAAATTATAAACACTCATCAAGTATAAAATTGCAACTTTATTAATTCTATAAAAATAATACAAGTATATACTTTTAGGGTATTATCCCTAACACACCATTCATAATCCTGAAGAAAAAACACTTCTATGAATGCAAACCATGCAACACACCTTTGAAATTATACTTCCTTATCCAATTATGGATTCTTTTTGGTACCCACCTCAAAATTGGAAAAGCAAATGACAAAGCAAGATCTACTTTTACCCTTCTCCAGAGAAGAAAGTGCTTCTTCTTTATCTTCCTCAGTGTCAAACTCTACATTTGAACAACATATGAAATGAGCACCTCTTTTCTTCTTGTTCTTTAAATTCTTTTTAGAAGTTGAAGAATCAACAACTTGGTTAGTAGCAATAGCACCAGTTGAAACTAGAACATCCTCACCAGTCGTTGCGATTTCAATAGGACCGAAAAGTACTAGAACATGGTCGTTGGTCTTTGTAATCTCAATAGCACCCATGGTTGATTTGTTGTATTGAAGTAGTTCTAGTTTGTAAGATAATAGGGAGAACCAGTGGTGTGGGAGACTTATAGATGAGGTAAAGTCAACTGAGTTTTGATGACTACAACGATATTTAATTTTGCTTAATGGACAAGCATTTTAATACGAAAAAGGATGAAATAGAGTGACTTGCCGAGCAAGAAGCTGTGAGTTCTGAACAAGTAATTTGAATATGTTTAACAAATAATTTTACGATGGCGTGGAAGAATCATATTGTAATATCCAATCCCTATTAGTAGTATTGGCGCCTAGATTTCGGTATAGAGCAAATAAGACACCGTAGGGTTACTCGATTTTAACCCTATTAGAAATATTCCCTTTATAGTGCACGTGAAAGATATTAGACATAATTTGATAATTTTACACTCGATCGGTGCGCGGGACGACTCTAGAATATTTTTGAAATTTTTCTCTATTGGCTTAGAAAAGGAAATCTTAATTTACTACATGAATTTTCATTTAAGGGTTATGAATGGAACAAACCTTTGTTGAGAAATACAATCTATATATATTAAGGAATGGACTAATTAGAAACAATCTCATGGATTGCCAAGTTGGAAACTCTAGTTAGTTATTTTGACTATTCTAATTAGATAGTTATAAAGAAACCAATTAAATGTTTTCATTTGAACTAATGGCAAATTAAAAGTTTTGAGTAAGTTGAAGGGCAAAATAGTCAATTGAGGGAGCACTATATATATGTTAGAAGTGTGTAGAAATTTGAAGAGAGATCAAAACCAACACTTAGACAAAAAAAGCGAGAAATTCGAGCTTCAAATGGCCTACTACAGTGACTATTCAAGTTTTTTTTCATGCTTAATCAAGCCAAAATAAGGTTGCATACCAATCCCTAAGCTCAATTGAAGCCTCAATTAGTAGAAATTGAAGAAAAAGAGGTAAGAAAAGCATTGTTTTATGAGTTTGATAAGTGAACTTTCAAGAATGCTCTAATTGACATTCTTATGTGTATTCTTGGCTTAGATTGAGTTGAATTCTAGTGTGGAGCATGAAGGACTCATCAATTTGAAGAAATTGGCAAGGCAAGAATTAGGGTTTTTAGTGATTTTGTTGTAGAGATTTCAATTGGTTGTAATTAGGGCTTTAGAATGAAATTGGCTTGATTTTATTGTAATTGGAACAAGAAATTGAGAAAAGGAATGTGTTGGAACCTAGGGTGGAATTCTGCCACTTTAGGGAAGTTAGGGATTGAGTGATGTTTTGAATGAATTGTTGTGTGTAAATGGTGCATATTGTAAATTGAATGTATATGTTGATGGAGAAATTAAACATGAAGATAATGGGACACAATTGTCCATTTTGAAAAGGTGAAGGGCAATTATGTCCAACCAAGATTATAAGGCGTTCAATAATTGTCAAGGCACCGGATGGTGAGATAGATTAGATTAAATGGCTCCGTAAATAAAAATCGGGAAGTAGTTTACATCCGGGCTTTGTATGCCGATTAGGGAATTTAGTAGTTAAATGAGATTCTAGCATTCGATTTGGTTCTAAATGTCATTTATGGCGCGTAGGTAAAGATAATCGAGAGCGATAATGGGACCAGAAATCGGGAGCAAAATTGAGCGTGGAGCGGTTGTGAGTGAAAATCTGCCATTTCTTTTACTTTTTGTTTATTATGTTTTTGCATAATGAATATGCATGTTTTATGAGCTTTCGATGCATAACCATGATTTATGATCTTGATATATGTTCATAGACATGCCTTTATATGTTCGAGTTGAGAAACAGCTTTAAAATTTCTGCATTCGTTTTTAAGGCCATTGGTACCCTCAAATTATAGTGGTGATGATTGTATTAGACCCGGCCGGTATATCCTGTGCACATGGGCAGATCTTAGGGGTGTGTCACTAACTTCAGGAAATTAGGATGTCGAGTCATGTGAGTCGCTCTAATGTGTACGGGGTATTGTCTCGCTATATGTATGCGATGTAGGATTCCGCTGCATAGCCAGTGAGATGTCACTGTGGGTGCTGCTAGTTGAGGTGCCCCGTGACCTACTCACGTGTGCGGTGCTAGTTGAGTCGTTGCGTGGGTATAGAGCTTTAGGGTTACCATTGGTACAGTTTAGAAAGAAAATGGCCGAGCGAGAATTTTACTAGTTTTCGATTTACCGATAGCATTTATGCATTTATATGCACACCAGCAGTTATTATGTTATACAGATTCGGAATATAGTTTTTCAAAGATGTAAATAAAACCCGTTCGGCAAGATTTCAATAGCATGTGATGTTAGAAACCGTTTTACAGTTTTACATCAGTTTTAGAAGCATGATTTCTGCATGAACTTTAAAATTTGCTATCTATACATGATGTTATTTTATCAAAATTTTATTTGCACTCACTGAGCTCCTTTAGCTCACCCGTTTTGTGTTTTATGTTTTATGTTTTCTGAACCCCTTTCCCAGGTGCAGGTCTCGATACGCAAACTGTTGATTCTGCTATTGCCGAGTAGTGGGCCGAATTCGAAGATCATTTTTTGTACATGTAAATGTGCTAAATAGCACTCTTTACTTTATGCATAACAGTTTTAGGCATGTATATTTGTATATATGTTTTGAACCAAGAAGAAGAGATTTAAATTTTATGATGATCGTTTTTACTTTTTATGATTATGTCTATTTTGTGATTCAAATGAATAATTGAGTTGTGTTGGACTTGATTTAGAAAGGACCGGAGGTCCGAATTGGTAGTATTGAGATGTATTGAAAATAGAAGTGGAATTTCTTTGCAGGTTTGATATGAATTTTTTCGAAAAACAGGGGAAACTCTGTCCGTTTTTTTTAAAATTAAGATTGTCATTTTCATGTATATTACAAGATCTTCTCAGTAGTAGTAAGAATTAAAAATGGGTTCGTCTCGCAAAATTTCTCAACTTACCTATTAGGTTGAAGAAATTTCTGTCAGGGTACCCGACAGAATCGCTGGGATCTATAATAAAGGGTCTCGAGTCAGGTCCTGTCACATACTATTTTCTAATTGTATGTTTCGTCAAGTGAAAGTTAAATCTTGGATTTTTGGTGCATTTGTTTATTTGTTTTGTGTACATCTTAATTAACAATAAAGAGTAAATATACATGTAACAAAAATTTTAGCTTAATATAAATTGTTTATGACAAAATAATAAAAAATATATATCTCTCTTTTTTAAATGATGAAATGAGTTTTTTAATGAGTAATGTTATATTTTTTAAATGATATTTTAAATTTTTTATTTTAAATTAATGTGTTAAATAATTATTAAATAATAAAATAATATAATTTTTAAAATTATTTATTATACTATTTTATTATTTAACACATTATTTATAATAAAAAAATTTGAAATACTATTAAAAAAATGTAACATTATTCGTCTCTTAATATATATAAAAATAAAATTTTAGTCTTTTTCATGTATATAAGAGAATACAAGTCATTCAATTCTAATTTTTTATTGAAAGAGAATATTCTAATATTAAAGTCATTTAATTTTGTTCGTTTCTGCTTTCAAACTTCGAAATTGTTTTCTTTTATTTTTATTTTTTGAAAAGCGAAATTGTTTTCTTTGTATTATAAAAGATGGCGATTTTATAGAAGACCTTGTCAAACAAGTTGAAAACACGGTGGATGTTTGGTGAAGGCATTTGCTAGCCCCTCAGTTTTAATTTTGCAAAGTGCTTTTTGCTTAGGTAACGGCTGGATGGTAAAATGATCCATAAATTTATAAATTTATTTTTATTAAAAATGATTTAAAGTGGATTTAAAATAAATTTGATGTATAAAATTAAAATTTGATACAATTTATTTTTTTTAAAAAAAATTTAAACGATATTATTTTAATTATAATCTTAAATAAAAATTTAAAATAATAATTTTTATCTCTTCTTTAATTTATTAATGATTTTCAACTCACTTATTATATAAATATTGTCTGTCAACTTTATTATCTCTAATTTTTTATTCTTATAAAATTATTGGCTCATGCTCGTTAAATGTTTATTTGATTATCAAAATATATTCTTAAATCTTATTTAAGATATGTTCTTAAATCTTAAATCAAGCATAAAAAATTATTATTTTTTAGTTAAATTAATTTTTAATTATGTTCTCTGGTATTTGTGTGAACTATTTATGAAATATTTTTATTAGTTTTAGCTTGAAAACAAATTTAACTTTAATAGGAAGACTTTTATAGAATTTAAATTTGTAATATGATTTTAATTGTTATATTTTATAATTTTTTTAAATTAATGTTATTATTATTTTTATTATATTAATTTACAACTCGCTTAAAATTTACGGATAATTCGTTGCGGGTTTGATAAACAATACATATCTACTAGAGCGGGTTTAATAATGATACTTTAAACCCACAACGAATTTAAAAAAGATTTAATATTTTATTTTTAAAACAAATATGGTAGAGTTTAAGAATATCTATCTTAAACTCGATTCACTGCTATCTCTAATAATGACTTAATATCACAAATTTAATATAATGTTACACTTTTTAAATGATATTTTAAATATTTTATTTTAAATTAATTTCTTAAGTAATTATTAAATAATAAAATTTAAATATTTTATTTTAAATTAATTTGTTAAGTAATTATTAAATAGTAAAATGATATAAAATTTAAAATTATTTATTATACTATTTTACTATTTAATAATTACTTAAGATAGAAAAATTTGAGATACTTTTAAAAAACGTAGCACTATTTTTTTTTAATTTAAATGACAATTGATATACCTAATATGTAGAGTTTATCTTAGTTATACAAGTATTAAATATGTTTGATTTTATCAGGATTTTTCATATAACAATAAAACAGATTAAAAACAATAAAATTCTCAAGGAATTTCTCATTAACAATTGAAACAAAAAGAATAATTATATATATATAAGGAAAGGCAATCCTGATTCCTGAAAATACGGGCATCAAAATTCGAAATATTTACATTTACAAGGGAAGTAAAAAGGCAATAAAACCTGTTCTTGTTACGTCTGGTCCCAAACAAAACGAAGTCAGGACATTATCTTCCTCTATCAAATGCCAGTTCTTCTTCTTCACTACTTGTAATGTTCTTCCCCCTGGAACTGCTCAAAATCTTGTCTTTCTTTTTACTTTCCAAGTTTAATTATTTTTATATTTTCATCTTTTGCACTTTATATCGGATACTTATGTTTCACATTAACATTAAAGAAAATATAAAAACCCATATCGATTAAACAAAATAGTTTAACCAGTTGTAGTTAAGCAAAATTTTCGATTATAACTTCTTTGCATTTCTGGGCCTAGCTTTGAGTTGGGTTTTCTGTTTACTGGAATTATTTTCTTTTTGTTGTTGTTGTGGCTGTTGTAAAGGTTAGTGCTTGCATAGATGATTGGTGAATGCAAATTCTGATATAATCTCAAAGGTTGAACCTTAGTTATGAACTTGGGTTGTAGGTGTTTTTAAATTGCTTAGAAGATGACACATCGACATTGTAGTTTGATCAGAACTCACTAGGTTATTAGTTGTAATAGGTGAATAATCAGCTTGTGTTGAGTTCATGCTCTTGAGTTATAATGTTGGTTTCATTGTTGAAAGCATAACAACCTCATTATAAAATTAAGTGTTCTCCGGAGAAATGGGCTGATTGTGTGCATATTTGTTTGATTATTCTCCAATACACACAGTTATTGTCACTGCCGGGACTGGTTGGAAAATTTCATATGAATGAAATATCCCAGTTGTTTATTCATATAAAATCTCAAATGACTTACTGTATTCTGTCTTTCATTCATGCAAATTACTCTTCTGTGTCGTATAAATTAAATGAGAACACTCGTTTGCACGTATAAAATGAATCAATGGTTATCGTTTCAAGCAAATGGTTTAAATGTTATCATTTCCATTTTTTGTTTGTAATTATTTGTTAGGAAATTGCCTGTTCCGTATCCATCTCTGAATCATGTTCCAAACTACCTTTCATGGCCTTGGGCAATGATGGAGAATACATATTGTCTACCAAATACATATCAAGCAAGTTATTATGAATTGGCGAAGAAGAGAATATCTCCCTCGCATATGTATCTTAATTCCTTGAGATTTCACGCTGTTAGAGCAATACATGTCAGTGTTAACATGGGGAACATATCCAATTTGGGCAATTTTCATGAGTCAAAGGTTAATATAGGTTCATCTGAGAGGCAAACTTGTAATGACGAGGGTCAAGTAGATGTTCTAAATGAATCTCTTCATAGTCTGTGTAACAAAGATAAAAAGGAAATGGAAAGAAGAAGAAAAATAGGTTTGGCCAACAAAGGGCGGGTGCCATGGAACAAAGGCAGAAAACATACTGCAGGTAAGTTCTAAATGTAAATGTATCATTATACTTGAGCTTTGATACAGTTCTTTAATTCTAAGGTTTAGTGTTTCATGTTATGCAGAGACCCGTTTGCGGATCAAGCAGAGAACAATAGAAGCTTTGAGAAATCCCAAGGTGAATTCATGTAAGATTCAGCAGTTATGCAAAATATCATGTATTTTTTTAGAGGAAGGATGGTTGAAATAGTAATTAAAAGAAGTCATACTTATGGCAGAATCACGGACTTTTAAATTAATATGCCATTTTTTGAGGTGTAATTTTAAGTTTGCACTATTCAATAGTGATCCCCTTCTTTATTTCGTAGATGAGGCTATTTGGCTATTTGAAAAATGCATAAAATCACAAATATTTTGGAAAGACCCTTTTTTTTTTCTTATTGACCTACCTGAGGGGGAGGTAATTGCCCCAACTAATTAGTTATACATGGTGGATCCACCTTCATTATTTCCCCTTTTAATAGATATTTTACTTGTTTCTTTAACTCCTTTGTTTCTCAACTTCTTGTATACTTATTTGTCCCCTTAACAAATTTCAGGTCCGGAAGAAGATGGCAGAACATCCTCTTGCTCATAGGTAAACCTTATTTGCTGCAACAATTATTATCTTTCTACTTGTAAATATTAAAAGTTATTTGTTTCAGAAACTATGAATTACGTGATATGCAGGCTGTCTTTAAATGCTGAAACCTTAAGTTGGGATCGACTTTGATTATTGGTGATATGGAACAATAAAGTAATAAAGCATCAAATCTTACCAACATGAGGTTATAGACCATTTAAGGGTGTAGATGTAGTTTTGTGTTTGTTTTTGCGAAAACTTGCGGATTGTGAAACAATAGGAAGAAAAAAAAGTGCCTTTGAACTAAGCTCAAGTAGTCATTCATACGACTTTTAAGATTAAAAGTTGGTAATTGCATGTAAGCGTGTATCCAAGTGATTATAATATCAAAAACAAAATTTAGTCATTGCTAAGTTTAAATTCGGAGAGATTTTTGCTCATTTACATGGAATTTCAAACAATGTTCCTGGTCGTGTAATGCTCATTCTAATCATTGCAAGAAAAGTTGTTTTTATTTCCACGATCACTAAGAATAGTCTTATGATCATGAGTCATGACCATTAAGTGGTCTAATCAAAAAACAGTTTCTAGTAGCTAGAGGAAGCTAGTATTGCTGGTTCATGTATATGCTAAGCATCATTATTTATCTATTTACATTTAGCTGATTTATCATTACTTGATAAGGGTCTTATTGGAATTTCATTTTTCCTTTTCCCACACTTAACATGTATCATTCAGTCTCTAAAACAACAAAGTTGTGTAACTTGATTTTCTGAACTTCAGAAATTGGGAATTCAAAATCAATTCTTATGCAGTGATGATAACAAGGCAAAAATAAGTTCTGCGTTAAAACATGTTTGGGCCAAGCGTTTGAGATGGAAACGCTTGGGGGAGAAGTTCTTACTGTCATGGTCAGAAAGCATAGCAAAAGCTGCTAAGAATGGAGGGAGTGACCAAGAAGAGCTAGATTGGGATAGCTATGATAAGATAAAGCATGAGATAGTTGTGCAACAGCTGCAGTGGGCTGCAGACAGAGCAAAGGCAAAGGAGATGGCAAAGCAAGCAGCTCTGGAAAGAGCAGAGAGATCAGCTCTGAAAAAGGTGGAGAAGTTGGCAAGGCTTGCTGAAAAGAAGAAAGAGCGCGAGGAGAAAGCAAAAGCAAGAAGAGAAATGAAGAGAAAGGCAAGCAGAAAATCAGAGAAAAATGTAGGGGAGTTATCACGAGGATTGAAACTTAAGAGATTAATCAAGGTAAAAACCCATGGGATTGCATGAATTCAAATCTTTTACCTTTGAGGTATAATGCTGGTTGCCGAGGCCAGACTGTGTATATGCCCTTTTCTAAGGTGAATAAGTAGGTGATGAGGACTCATTTTGTGGAATGGCATTAATTGCTTGGTAGAAGTGGACGCTTTGTAATGCTTTGGTAAGTGGGAAAATCAGGAAATTGACAGAAACTTTTGAGAAAGATATGAAACTAGAAAACTACATATTATATCCACGAGAGTTAAAAGTAAAAAAACAGAAAATTGCAGTGGCAGACTCTTGGCACTAGTTTATGTCCATATACTTGAGCCTTTGAGAATAGGCGTTTACTGTGGACATATGCCAGTGCAAACAGAACCATTTAGCTAATTTCTTAATTATAAGCAACTGAAATAAACTGCCTAATAAATGCTTTTGAATAGAATGTTGCGTAGATAGTCATCACACTGGTATATTTTGCTGCACGTTTCTCTCATGGAAATGCTCCTATGACAAGTCTTCCTGTATATATGCTAATTTTGAAGGAATATGACCATGTTCTTAGCAATCCAAAAATCCTTGATGTGTCCCCTATATCATATGTGTATTATAATCTTGCCATTCTGTAATTTATTTCTGATCTTCATGTTGTAATAATTCTATATTTTCTCTTGTTAGATTCACAAAAAGAAATCAGTAACCGGCCCAGTCAATATTCGAGTGAACATGGTAGATTCACATATCCGAGCTTGGGAAAAGTTTGATGTAAACCATGTTGAGAAAGAAAGAATGCAAAGAGAAGTTTCACTTGCAGATCAGATACGAGCTGCTAAAAACAAAAGAGGGGAGACCATGGCTAAGGAAGTTCTGGCAACCTCATCCACAGATCACTCACTGTGTGTGAGATCAGAAGACTGGTCGAGAGTTGCATTCTTTGAAGCAAAACTGAAACAATGTGAATGAAGGGCTGTGTATGTAAGTGACAACTCTTTTCCCAATTCCATCAAATTCCTTCTTTACATTATTACTTATGTGGCTGCAACCTTTTTTTTTTCTGATGGTGGAAAAATGACTTAAAAAGTTTTCATCTATATCCCTATGTCATCCAGGGAGGTTATTTGAAGCATTTGGTTTTCATTCTGCTTTTTACCATATAGAAAATCAAAGAAAAGAGCCACTGCACTTTGATCTCATTTTCCCATTCTTAACACAACCCCGACTGGCAGAAATCTGATACTTGATTTAAGAATGGTCAGCTTGCTCTTCTAATTATCCTCTTCACTTGCAATGGTCCAGTCTGATGAACCCTTTCGACTTCACAGTTTTTGGAGGCAGAACATGAAGAAGCTGCAGACAGAGACTTGTAATTTAAGTTCGCTTCCTAACAACATGATTCATCATTGGTTGCTACCTTCAGTGCTACTATGGAAGTTAGGACTTTTTACACTTGGGGGCAGACACATTCTTATCTTCATAGAAGTTTGTAGATAATGTATTTGCATGCATATCAGTGCATAACATGCAGAAAAATGCTGTAGTAACTGGTATATGATTTTAATATATTATAATAACATTATTCAGAAAACAATTCCAACTAGCCAAATTTTTTTTGTGTGTTTGATGTCCAACCATGTCGTTTTGGGCTGGTACATGGAGCACAATTTTATCCATTGTTATTATAATATCACAATTGTGCATGTACAATCAATATACTGGACTATCTCTATCCTCTAACCTATGCAGGAATTTTCCAACGCATGTCATAAACAGAAAACACTTGTTGAAGGATCGAGAATAGGAGTATCAAATTATGAAATCCAAATATTCATTTTTAAAACAATCAATCATAGGAGTGATAGATATATGCATGGTGGAGCTTTACTAGAGAGATGTAGTAGGTCCAGTATACTCAAAACACTTCCAAGAATCTCAAAGTTTTAACCTCAATAATCAATTATTATTTATTCCAATAAGATTGCTTACACTATTACAAGACTCTTGAGTAGAATTTGGTGTATGATCACCAAGATTCATACAACAAAACCATTATTTTAACACATCAACTAATGAATATGATATAGAGATTGCAGCACCCAAAGCCTGTTGGCCGCAGCTTTATTTCTCATCCCGGTCTCTCCCATCTCAGTTAATGCTGTTAACAACCAAAACCAAATTAAAAAACAAAGTTAAAGCCGAGTTGTCAAGTCTCCAAGGAAAACAAATGTGCAAGTGAAAGTGAAAAGTTTTGGATGTAAAATATGCAAGGGAAATACTCACTTTGCGCAGTTGGTGGTCTTGGAGATGGGAATATTCATTTCAACTCCACATTTTGCAGGGAGAGATGAGGCTGCATCTTCTTTGATATTTGGATATTTAGCTGCAGCTGCTTTGACACAATCACAAGCAGCCCGTCTATCTGCTGTGGTTGGAGTGATGGACTTGAGATTCTTGACACCGTCACAGCAAGCAGGAGAAGGGCTGCCGCCAGCCGTCAAGTACGGAATGCAAGGGGCCAGAGATGTGTCAACTTGGCCACAAGTGACAGCCTCGCCAGGCTTCACCATGAACTGAACCATGGCTACAACCAAAATCAATGTGACAACACTCTTCATCTCTGCTAATCCCTGGTAGTAAACTAAAAAGTTTGGAACTTATATCTCAATGAGCTTCTGCCTTGGTGAATTATATTGGAGGTTCATCCAGGTATTTATAGGAGATGAGTGATTAACGATGAGTGATTAACAAACCTGGAATATGCGGGTCATGGCATAACAATAACAGTTACAGTTATTTGGCTTCTTCTTTGCCTTTACATGTTCTAGGCTACCCTCAAACTCAAAATAGTAAAGAGGATAAACTTTTGGATCACATTTCATTCTCTTTTAATTTTTCTGTTTGTTTTTTTAACTAGAAAGAAATATGTTCGTCAGCTCTCAAAAACTTGACTGGGAATCATTCAGAATGCGGTAAAACTTTGTGAAAAAAAATATGATACCAGATAGAGCTCTTCTACTTTTTGCTAATGTTAGTTGCAGTGGATTGGATCTTCAAAGTAATAGGCCTAAGTTCTTTCTTTTGTTAATAAATTTTCCTTTTTTAAATATTACATCAATTTAAATCAAAGTTCTCATGTCTCATCAACCTTGATGTATACAAATTCGAATGCAAATCTCTTGACCTCTGGGGTTGTTTTTAATCAGTAAAACCAAACAGCATCCATGTTAACCTAATATTTTCCTATGGGAAGATTGGATCGTAGTTACTCTACTGTAATAATAGCAATGAGAATTTCAGGTCTCTTGCTTGTGTCATCCTTCTATGCTTCATTGCGATGCATTTTTATGGTATGTTTCTTTCGAGGCAACGGGGGAATGGGAATCATTACTTTATTTATTTACACATTGAAAATGGCAGGTAGATACCCTCGATTTTTTTATTTTTATATATTTTAAAATATAATACTAATAATAAATATTATATTAAATATACAATTATTATTGTTATTATAATATATTTTTATTATTATAATTAAAATTTAATTATTAATTTTTTAAAAGTTTAAAATGCAAATTGATCATAAAAATGATATTTTAAAATTTGGTAAGAATTTATTTTTATTTGAAGTGTAAGTAAACAATTAATAACCTTAATAATAATTCTAATATCAATTCCTAAAACATAAGTAAAAACACACTCTGAAGTGGTGACTAAGCGGAATTAAAAGCTGATATTCCCAAGGACTTTTGATCTCGTTTTAAAACCAAGAACCATTTTAGATATTGCAGATAGTATTTCGAACCAGTCACTAGTCGTATGAGAGCATCAACAAAATGAAATAATATATTTCTCAATGAAATGGCTCCAGGTGGTGATGACAGAGTTACATAACCACTAACTCCCTCAACACAAGTTATTAAACAAGCGAAAGTATGAAAAAGCACACCGAATACTAATCGAAATTATAATAATATTAGGTCAACCATTAAAGCGCATCTCCCAGATCAGTGTGCCAGATGAAAAAAACATCAAAAAACTTACTAAATTTTTAAGAAAACTGAACATTAACACCATTAACCCCAGGTCCACACAGCTATCTACAACACGGCCAAAAATGTCTCTTCCAAAGGGGACGGAGTACAACACTTCCTAACATTTTTCATGCCTGGGAAAGGGTTTCCACCAGACATGACTCTATTTCGCTGTTTAGGGCTAGCTACTTTTGGAACTGAGAGTTTGGCATTGCATTTTGGTAGGCATCCCCACTCTGCTGCATATTACCAGGCATGTTACCTGACCACCCAGCATTTGGCGGCATTCCTCCCACATTGCTTGAATTGTTGTTCACCGGCATTCCTCCATAGCTGTTGGTAGGTGGCATTCCTCCATAGTTGTTATTAGGTACCCCATAGTTGTTGGGTGGTGGCATTCCTCCATAGTTATTTGGTGGGGGCACTCTTCCATAGTTGTCTGGTGGGGGCACTCCTCCATAGTTGTTTGGTGGGGGCACTCCACCCATGTTGTGCTGTGGCACTCCTCCCATGTTCTGTGGCATTCCACCCATATTGTTCTGAGGCATTCCTCCCATGTTGGGTGGCATCCTCCCCATGTTGGGTGGCATGTTGCTGGGTGGCATGTTGTTGGGTGGCATGTTGCTGGGTGGCATGTTGTTGGGGGGCATGTTGTTGGGAGGCATGTTGTTGGGAGGCATGCCACTCATATTGGATGCAGGGTTCTGCATACCCTGGTTCTGAAAATCTCGGTTCTGCATGTTCTCCCTTCTTCTTTCAAAGTTTCTTGATCTATCAAAGTTACGAGGTCTATCATTGCGCCTATTTCGCTCATTTGCTCGATTATTGTTCCTGATCCATTCCTCATGATACTTTGGGTCATATGGAACTGCTTGCCCGTTAATGAAAGGCTCCCCTAGCAAATGAAAAACAAAAAGATAAAGAAGCATACAATCATGTATATTGTAGCATTAAAAAGTAGGCAACCAGAGATCCTAATATGAATAATGACCAACAGAAGTGTCTGACCATTACTTTCAACAAATGCTGTTTCAGTACCAAATTCAGATTAAAGTCTAACAAAAATGTATCATAAACATCAACCTGTGACAGCGAATGCTGCAGTTTTTACAAGATATATGCACACATGAACCATGACAGAGAAGATAAAGCATTAGACCATCCCCATTCAAACTCATCATGCAAATTTTAAAAGTGTTCCAACTTGAGACCCTGTCCTCAGATTATCCCAAGTTCACACCTTAGTCTGGTGAGAATTTTGAGAATTAAGATGCCAAAGTGAAGAGAAATCTTTGTTCCAATTCTGCAGCTGTCAATATCAGAAGTTCATCTTTAGAAGTAAAATTTATTTGAAAAATGTTTAAGAAAAACATTGAAATTATCATGAAATTTGAATGACAAGTAAAAGCTCGTTCTTAAAAACAAAATAGATGACAACCTCATTTATATGCAATATGAAGGCAAACAATCAAATGATGCCATGCACTATAGTAAAACAATTTAGCACAACCTCAGAGTCCTATCTACAAAAATAAAAAATAAAAGCATCGCATAGAGCAGGTGTTTCTTACCTCCATAATCTTTGTTCTTAACATCCAAGTACGAATCAGGAAGAACCCAGCGGACTCGGGGCAATTCTGAGAAGGAAAAATTGAAGAAAATCCATAATGTCTCCCCTCCTAAAGGGAAAAAGCAGAAGCTACATATTTAAAATAATGTATACCTTTGATTTTGTATGAAAGTTCTTCATCCACAAGAGCCCCAAATGCAAAGTAGCACCTGGTTGAAACTGAGTAAATCTTCATCCTTGCTTCTTCCTCACTGTAAGAGAAATGCAGGGAAAAAAATTCTGTTAAGATGCACATCCTAACACTTAAGGAATAAAACCCTCTATTCAGAGGTAAAGCAATCTCATGCTCATCAATGATCTACCTTTATAGGTCTCATAGTCGGGATCCTAGGAAACAATTGTCACTAATTTACATGATACTAAGAGCATTAGTTGTTTAATCATCTCAGCGGATACATCTAAAATTTATGTTCTACCAAACTCAAAAAAGTAGAAAAATCAACCATTCACCATGGAATTTAACATGACAGACATTGCATAACAGAACAACTACAATAAGATCACAGAACTGACAAGATTGGAAAAAAAAGAGAGCATAGAGATACAAATACATCAATAAATAACAAAATTTCCTCTATTTATCACAGAAAAGCATTAAAACAATATCATACTAAACAGATATTTGACTTAATATGATGGCTTCACAAGAACTAGAAAAAAAATATGATAAAAAAATCTATTCCCAAAACAAGTTCTCAACGACCAAAAAAACAACAATTCAGAACAATCTGCATCAATCTCAAATATCCATAAAAAAAAAACCATAATTTTTAACGCCAAAGGAAAAAAAAAGGAAAAATTTTCACAAAAAAAGAACCGATTAAATTTTTTTTTAAAAATTCTAAGACTATATAGGCCTGACCTGCCAATCACCATGGCTAGGGTTTTGATATAGCTATCAATAATCTCATCCCTCGTGGGGCTCCCTTCCGGCGGCTCCATCACAACAAGCCAGTGCTTGAAATCACACCCATCAAGCAAAATCGTCTCTTTAGGCGGCCGGTTCGACCAGTTGGGGTTAGGGTCGTTGAGCGAGGACGACGCGGCACGTGTCGCGAACCCACAAACTGTAGGTCCAGCGAGGCGAGCAAAGTTTGCGGCCGCCAAAGGGCGGAGGCGGTTGAGGAGAGAAGAGACGGATGAGGACTTGGCAGAGATAGAGGAGGAAGAGAAGGAGCGAGAGAAAAGGGATGCGATTAGGGCAGGTTTTGAGAGTAAAGTTCGGGAGAAGATGCGGTTCGCCATTCCTGTAAAACCCTAAGAGAGAGAAAGAAACAGAAAGTCAGATGATAGGGTTTTTCGGTAGGGTTTGATAATGCAAGATAAAGAAAAGCCCTGGCTTTAGGGGATTTTGTAAAGGGTAAATTTCAACCGTGCAACTAATTTTATTGAGGGGAATGCTCACTACTGGCCCTTGACATTGACACAAAATTAAAATATAATTTTTAATAATTACAAAATTTAATTTCACATCATTTTTTTCTTGAACCATATTTTTGTCTTTCTCCTATAATACTATTTGAATTTTCGCTCCAAAACTCACACAATTAATATTTTAAAAAATTCAAATTTAAAAATTGAGTATTTGAATACTAATATTTTAAAGATTAAAAATTAAAAAAATTAATTAAAATTGAAAATTTTAAAAATTAGCAAAACTTTATAAGTTTTTTTTAATTTTTTTTATATTTTTATTAAAAATAATAGAAAATGAGTGGATTTAGAATAGTATAAATTAAATTTTGAATAGATAAAAATAACTAGAAAATACTAAAAAGTAAGCAAAATTTTAGTAAAGCTCGTGAGAGAAAACTATTGAGGACAATGAGATGCAAGCATGCTTGCAGCGTGTAAGAACCAAATTAGTGCGCCTAATAAAAACTTTTCACAATGCAAGCAATGAGGAGTCTCGCATGCTTGCAGTGGGCACGAGTAATAGACACATGCCACATGACAAAGAAAAAAGAGAGAAAAAAGTGCAAATTTAGTAAATAATAATTCAAATTGTATAATAATTATAAGGATATAAATGAATAAATTATTAACAATGATAATATTAATTTAAATAATAACAATAAAGGAGAAAAAATAATATAATAGTAATTAAATTTAGAATTATTATAACGACTATGGTAAATAATATAAGAATATAATAATAATAAATTTTAATAATAGTGAGAAAAAATACTAATAATACAATATTTAATAATGAATAATAATAAATTGAAAAGGATGATTAATTATTTTCTTTATTAATAATTATATCAATATAATAATAAATAATTAAATATTAAAATTAATATTATTAAATAATAATAATTTGCATTATAACAAATGTAACAATAATGAAATTAAAATAAAATAGGACTAAATTTAATTTATATGAGTTATAATAATGAAAATAAAATAGTACTAAAATTAATTTATATGTTACAATAATGAAAATAAAATATAAAATACTAATAATAAAAATAAAAATAATATCAATGCAAAAATAAAATTATATATTTTGTAATAAATATTCAATAAATAGTATAATAAAAATAATGGTATTTTTAATTATAATTGTTATTATTTTCTTATTTTTTAATTCTTTGTTATAATATGGTTATTTGTACTAAATTGAATTTTTATTTACTTTTGTAGAAAAAAATATCTCTAAATAGTATAAAAATTCGACAGATGAGTTTTATTGTGCAGCTCTTTCAACATGTGCGACGCTATGGGTGATTGATCTTATATGATCGAAGTTAATGCTCGATCACTTGGTAATATTTAGAGAGATATGCATGAGTTAGTTCTTGGAAATGACCCACTATTTTTCTGGGGATGTTGGTGCACGGGGGCTTGTTACGACGAGTGCAAATTGTTAATTTGCAAAATGAATTGTGGTTTTTGATTGGCAACAGATGGATTCGATTCTCCCACAGTAAGTTTGCACTAATTATAAGTCTGAAGATGGGAGATTACCTATATGTCCGAGATTTAAAGAGAAAATTGTTGAGTCAACTATGATAACAGTATTGGTCAAAGGGAAGATATTTGACGTACAAGGATTTGGAGAAGTGGTACAATGCTATGGAATTTGTGAACGTCAACAATGAAGATGTGGTGAAACTTAGTTTAATGTATCTAATTCATAAATTGTTGATATCGTATGACACCTGCAAAAATATTCAGTACTTTGTGCTACATGTTGTGGATGACTTAGAGGAGTTCAATAATTATCCATAGGGAATATAGCGCAGCCTACACTTTATAATTTACTTAGCAAAGTGTGCATTGAAAAGACGAACAAAGTCAGAATAGATCCTGCTTCGGCCAAAAAGAAATATAAAGTGTTAAGTTTTTCATTCTCTTTTCTAGTACGTAATTTTCTTAAAATTAATGTTGATGTAGTTTTTTTTTATAAAGTCTAATTTTTTGTTCTTAATTAATTATTAAGTGTATATATACTAGGCCATACTAGTTTGTGGGGAAGTATTTGCACATCAAGTAGTTCATCGCTTCCTACGTATATTGAACTATATGAGTAGGGGGACCCTACAATTGAAAGAAACTGAGGGGACGTTTTTGAAGCATAAGCGTGCATGTTGTGCTACACTCTATTTCATTGTATTCTTCTATAATATTATAACTATTAACTACTTGATTTTCAAGTCTGATACATAAATTTATTTTATGATTTTATAAGCTGTTGTGATATATTGTAAGTTATCATTGTTAATGTATTTTAAGGTGTATGCATATGATTGTGTATATGTTAAAAAAAACTAAATACATGTATCATATATACGAATTTTGCAGTGAAATTAAGCATATAATCAACATATACACATATAACTTATATCATTAACAATATAAGATGATAGAAAATATACATTTGAAGAACTTTGGTGAAGATTTCAATTTTGGATTCTTTCTAGCTCCAACTTTGAGCTCACCTTAAAGTACACTATTATTCAATTCTAGTTCACAACAATTCGATAAGATTATAAAGCTAGAATAACAGCAATTGAATTTCTAACAACAAGGTTTTGTTTTTTGAAAGAAAAATAAGAAAACTTTAATTTTCTTTCTCTTTAATTGTTTTCTCAACATTTTGTTCAAAGAAAAACTCTCCAAAACCAAACTCTCTCTCAATCATTCTCTCTTGCATATATTTTTGCTTCACCATTTTGTTAATCAATTATTCAAAATAATGTTTAAGTGTATTAAGCACTTCACAAGTACTCCCAAAATTGATTAAGTGGTCAAAAAATAAAAAAATAATATTTGACGGCAATTATTTCTAATTAGGTATATGTCTCCCACCTAAACCAAAATAATAAATAATTAAATAAATATTATTATTTATTTAAATAATATTTATTCAATTATTCAAAAATTATTTGAATAATTAATTTTTACCTTCTTTGATTTTACTAACATGGTTAATAGGTGAATTCATAGTGAAACAATTAATGAAAAATAATTGTGCCACTTGTCAACATTTAATTAGTTAATAACTCTTGCTAACTAATTAAATGATGTACTTAACATTTAAGTCTAGATAAATGTATAACTCGAGAAACCCTGAAATATATTTTCAGTTTGCTAGAACTATTTAATCCATAATATTGCTCCAGTGCACAACGAGTACACTTCATAGTATATGACTCCCTAGGTCTACACCCGAATTGTCATATAAAACTCTTCCATACGTTCGTGAAAGATGCCCCATACATACATTATAGATATTACAAAGCAGCGCGTTAGACTATATAAGTTGACGTTATAACATATTCGTATAATCTCTCCATCATTTATATCCGGGTAGAACGGGGATATAAATCAACATCGTCAAATCTCCATATGCCTGACTGTAAGGTTATCTCTAGAATTGTATTTCAATAAATAATATTCTAAAACACTTTTGTGATATTATTTATCCCTAGGGTTAAACTCTTTTCCCGAGAATTACGTCTTATGACCATAAGACTTTTTGAAATATAATTTTAGAGCGTTATGATATATTACTCACCTAAATGAGCTGATGGATCCTATATATATGCACAACGGACTCTATGAACATCAGACCATACCCAATGACACTCAATAGTCAAACCATGAAAGGTTTCTGACATGTGTGGAATCAAAGTATGGTAGATCACTCACAAGTTCATCGTGGCACTCAGGTCAAATGACCACAAATACTACTCAACTCGAAAGACCCTCTATTGACGGCTTTATAAGATGTCTATTAAAGGTCTTTGTGAGTCTGTTCAGTATTCAGTTCTTACTGAATACCTGTATCTCTATACAAGCTTTCCACTAAACTCATGGTTTGCTAAGACTAACCATTTGAATCATTCAGAGATAGACATACACCGATCTATATATCTATTAAGGTATTCACTGACAGACCAGCATCAGTGAAGATAAATCAAGAATATAATATTTGAGAACATATTTTCATAATGACATTTTCTAGCATTATTTATAACTCTTTGCAACTACATTATTACAAATATATTCTCAGGCTTTTGTCCCATTTTAAATAAGGCTCTAACTCTTTAGATATCGCTGACTCTTATAACCTGATAACTCTTAGCATTTATAACTCTCAGCGTGTCTAATTATTAGCACTATTATAAACTTTTTTAGACCAGATTTTAACTCTTTTAGATCATATAATGTCTGAAACATTACAAGCATCTTAATATAAAAAAATTGAACTAGTGATTTAATGAAATGATAATACTAGTATAAATATTAAACAAATATTCATACATAAATAGATGGTATGTAAGCACAAATTCCAACAACTCCCACTAGTTTAATTTTCATTCACGATGGTATCGAATGCCCATTGACTCTACATGTCTTTCAAATACTTTTGAAGTTAAGGCTTTAGTAAGTGGGCCCGCTACATTATTTATAAAATCTACTCTATAAACTATTACATCTCCTCTAGCCAAGATTTCTCTAATGATATGGTATTTCCTTTCTATATGCTTAGACTTTTAGTTTGCTCTTGACTCTTTAGCTTGTGTTGTTGTCGCAAAATATGATGGGAATCGAGTGTGTGATATACGAGTGTATACATAATTTTAAAAATTACTATATGCAACGGAAGCATGTTACAAATACGCCCAATTTAACAATTAAACATATATATCACATATATACATAAGTATAACAATTATACAATTATAAATATGATGAACAATTGTATTAAAAACATAATGTAAAAATACTTACCTAATGAAGGTTGCTTTACAAAATCTTCAAGTCCTCTAACAATCCATGTAAAGAGCTCACCTTGAAATGTATTGTTGAACAATTCTAGTCTATAACGGTTTGATGTGATTATGGAGCTAGAATGGTAGCTTTAGAATTTCCAGCAACTTGTATTCAAACTCTTTGAATACATATACTTATTTAATAAATATGAATATCATTTAGCCATCTATGAAAGGAGAAGAAGATGAAGTTTTCTTTTATTTTTGTTAGTAACACTTTACTAATACAACAATAATCACTTTTTCTCTTTTGTCTTTAACAATTTTCTTAGCATGTAGAATAAGAAAAACAAAATAACTTTACCTTCTTTTCTTTTAACTCCTTGAAAGAAAATAGAAGACCAAAACCTATCTCTTTTTCTCTCTTTCTTTCTCATGGCCGAATCATTCATTCTTCTTAGAATGAATATGCCTTCATTTTTTTTGTTTCAATTTCTTTTACAATAAAATAAACAATTGATTTTATTATTATCTTAATGCATGAAACATCATCATTACAACAAGAAGTGCTCCCTCTATTTGCAAAGAAATTGCTGCCCACTTTCATGAATCAAAATGAATGATTCATTTAATGGCCTACATATATATACATTTAATATAAAGAAAGGCTCCACCCAATAATAATAATGAATACCTATTATTACTATAGTGGTTGAAACACTTGATTACACTTCAAGTGCTCCACCCATCTCTTGAAAAATATAGCCGGATGTAACCCTTACAAAATAAATGAAAAAATAATTTATTTCACTTTAATCAAATGAATAAAGAAATCATATGATAGCCAACAAGAATGCCACTTGATTAAATATGACTCCACCATTCATAATGGTGAAATATTTAATTCCGTTAAATAAATATTAATGCAACAAATTATATAATAATCTTTAGTGGATTAAAAGTATATAATATTATTATAAAATAAATCAAAAACCATTTTTATATTATTTTATTAATATATCATGATACAAAATGAAGGGCTTAGATTTTTTCATTTGTCACCATCTTGTTGGTTAACAACTTTTGTTAATTAATTAAATAATGTACTTAACAATTAAGTCTTAACAAATGCGTATCTCGAGGGATCCCGAAATAATTATTGTGTTTTGCTGAAATTTATTGGATCGATTATTCAATTCAATTTGCAACCCTAGTGCGCAATGAGTACACTTCATATTGTGAGACTCTCTAGGTCCACACTTGATTTGTCATATAAAGCTCCTCCATACGTCCGTGAACGATGTCCCACACCACGTTACGGATATTCTAAATCAACGTGTTAGACCATGCAAGTTGAGGTTATTGCATATTCATATAATCCTTCCATCATTTATATCCTTAAGAGCAGAGATATAGATCATCACCGTCAAATCTCTATTTGCTCAACTATGAAATTATCTATAGATTTATATTTCATTAAACAATATCCACAAACACTTTTGTGATATTGTTTACTCCTTCGAAATATATTTTCTGAGGTTTATACTTGTGGCCACAAGACTTTTTGAAATATAATCTTGGAGCATCAGGATATATAACCCACTCATATGAGGTGATGGATTCGATATCTACGCACACTGGACTCCATGAGTATTGGACTATACCCAGCGACACCCAATGGTGAGATCATGAAAGGTTTCTGACATGTGTAAAACCAAAGTATGGTGGATCACTCACAAGACCGTCGTGGCACTCAGGTCAAAGGACCACAAATACTACTCAACTCGAAAGACCTTCCATTGACGGCTTCATAAGATGTCTATTGGAGGTCCTTGTGAGTCTGTTCAATATTCAGTCCTTACTGAATACCTGTATCTCTATACGAGCTTTTCACTAAGCTCATGGTTTGCTAAGACTAACCATCTGGACCATCCAGATATAGACATACACTAATCTATATTAATGAGTTCCACCGATAGACCTGCATCGATGAAATTAGATCAGGAATATAATGTTTGAGAACATACTTGCATAATGACATTTCCTAGCACCATCTGCAACTCTTTGCAGCTATGTCATTACTAATATATTCTTAAGTCATTGTCCCATTTCAGATAAGGTTCTAACTTTTTAGATTTCGCTAACTATATGAACATGCTAACTTTTAGCATCACTAACTCTTAGTACTTCTAACTATTAACGCTGCTAACTCTTAACACTGATCTAAACTCCTTTAAACCAGATCTGAACTCCTTCAGATCATACAATGTCTGAAACGTTACAAGCATCTTACCATTTTAATTATAAATAATTTTAACGATTTTATTAGAAATAATAATTGTATAAATACTATTATTAAATATTTATACATTTTGGGATGGCACGTAAGCACAAATCCCAACAAAATAATGGTATAAGATCAATTGCACTTGGAACTATTCCAAGTTCAGCGACAAATTTGTAACCACATTGCCTCTTTTGCTGCTTTTAAGGCTATAATATATTCTGCCTTTGTTGTGGAATCAGCTGTGGACGATTGTTTGTTGCTCTTCCAACTTACTGCAGCATCATTGAGAATGAATATGTATCTAGATATAGACTTTCTATCATCTAGATCAAACTGAAAGTCTGAGTCTATATATCCTCTTACTTGTAAGTCACTTTCTTCATATATCATAAACTTGTCCTTATTACCTTTAAGATGTTTAAAGACGTGTTTCACAACCATTCAATGGCCTTCACTTGGATCAGATTGATACTAGCTTGTAATACTTACAACCATACTGATGTCAAGTCTTGTACACATCATGGCATACATCAAGCTTCCTATAACTAATGCATATTTTATATTAGACATTCCAACCTTTTCATCTCACTTTGAGGACACATTTTCCTTGAAAGATGAATGTCGTGTTTTAAAGGTATATTAACTGTCTTACTGTTACTGAAATGATACCTTTCCAAGACATCATCTATCTACGATGATTAAGAGAGTCCTATAAGCCTGCTAACTCTATCTCTATAAATATTTATACTCAGTATATAGGAAGCCTCTCTCAAATCCCTCATGGAGAAATTTTTACTAAGGTAACTTTTAACTGACTGTAACATACCAATATTATTTTTTATAATTAGTATGTCATCCACATAAAAAACCGAGAACATTATCATACTCTCACTGGTCTTTTTATACACATATGATTCTTCTTCGTTCTTGATAAACTAGACCCTCTAATTACTTCATCAAAATGAAGATTTTAACTTCGAAAAGCCTGCTTAAGTCCATAAATAGACTTCTTCAGTTTGCATACTAAACAAAAAATTTGGCTAGATGTAAAACCTTTAAGTTGTTCTATATAGATCTCTTCTTCAAGATATCTATTTAAAAATTTCATTTTTACATCCATTTGCCAAATTTCATGGTCATAATATGCAACAATTGCTAGTAAAATTTGAATTGACTTAAGCATCGCTACTGGTGAGAAGGTTTCCTCATAATCAATCTCAGATCGTTGAGTATAAGCTTTTACCACCAAATGGGCCTTGAAAGTCTCTACTTTTCCATCGGGCCCACACTTCTTCTTGTAAATTCATTTACAACTGATAGGAATAATTCTTTTAGGAAGCTCAATCAAGTCTCATACTTAATTTTGATGCATTGAGTCAATCTCAGATTTCATGACCTCTTGCCATTTTCCTGAATTGATGTCTAACATTGCCTTTCTATAATTCAAAGTATCATTTTCTTCAATCAAGAAAACACCATGAGCACCTTCAGGTATTGAACCATACCTTTCAGGTGACCTTGATATCCTTTCTGACTTACGTGGAGGATGTGTCAAAAGTATTCTGGTCAATTGAGCCTAAGGTTCTATCGTTGGTTCACTTACATCCTTATTGAGTTCATCTAATTCAATCTTTCTACAATCTCCACGATCCATGAGAAATTATTTCTCTAAAAAAGTGACATTTCGAGCAACAAACACATTTCATTCCTTAGGATCATAGAACTAGTACCCATTGAATTTTTAGAATATCCAATAAATCGATACTTGTATCCTTTAGATGCAAGTTTATCCTATTGCGTAACTTTTACGTAAGCAGGTGGCCCAAAATCTTAACATATTTAAGAGTCAATTTTTTTCAATTCTATATCTCATAAAAAGTAGAAGGAATAACTTTCGATAGAACTCTGATCAATATATGAGCAACAGTTTCTAGAGCATAGCTCCATAAATATTCAGAGAGATCGGTGAAAGTCATCATCGATCGGACCATATCTAATAAAGTCTGATTTCTCCTCTCCAAAATACCATTGTGTTGTGGAGTACTTAGAGGACTATACTGAGTGAGAATTCCATTCTCCTTTAAATAATCCAAAAATTCACTGGTCATGTATTCATCGCCTCGATCTGATCAAAGGTATTTGATATACATTCCAATTTGTTTCTCTAATTCGATTCAAAACTCTTTGAACTTTTCAAAAGTTTTTGACTTATGTTTCATAAGAAAACGTATTCAAATCATAATATATTATCAATAAAGATAACGAAGTATCGAAAGCCACCCATGACATTATGATTCATAGGACCACATACATCATTATGTACAAGTTCTAATAAATTAGTGGCGTTGTGTTCAACACCAATAAATAGAGCTTTAGTTATTTTTCCTTGAATACAAGATCCACAAAGTGAATAAGACTTTTGGTTATATCAGGTATCTGACCATCCTTAACCAGACAGGTTAGGCATCTCACACCTATATAACCTAATCTCATATGTCAAAATTATGTATTATTTAAAGTTTTTAAGTTATTATCAACATTCACCTATTCATGACATTTTCTGCTGTATCTAATATATAATGGTCATTAATCAACTGACATTTAACTAATAAAATATTATCCAAACCATACAAACATAAGGAACGATTTTGTACATACATATAATATTTCTCACTGTCTAATACAGGAATGAAAATAATTTACTAGATAATGTTTGGCATATAATAATAATTATAAAATACAACAATTTTATTACATAAAAGAAGTAAATTAAAACGTCCAATAGCCTTGAACTGTAGGAAATCTCTATTTTCAACACGAAGTTGTACTTTTCCAAACTGTAATAGTCTAACTTCCTTCAGACCCTGCAACACATTGCAAATATGAGAAGGACAAGCAGTATCTAATACCTAACCAGTATTAGTATCAAATGCTAAAGAAATGTCAATGATAGACAAATGCTAAAGAAATGTCAATGATAGACAAATGCATACTTGATGGGGTTTTCTTAATCATGGCAAGGTACTTTTGGGCAGTTCTAATTCCAATGCCCATCCTCGCTGCAATGGAAATATTTTTCTTTTACTTTGTTCTTATATTAGGGCTTAGACATATGTTGTTTTGAGGGCTTATTTTGGGTGCATACTTTGCTTTTTTTATTTATTATTCCCTTTGAACTTCCTAAAATTCTTTGGGATAGAAGATAAAGCACCCTGAACATAGAGTGTCATGCCCTCTTTGGTCATGTTCTCTTATGCTAGTTTTAGCATATTATGCAGATCAGTATAAGTATAGGTCAATCCTTACATGTTGAAGTTTATGATGAATTGTGCAAATAACCCTAGAAGTGATTAAAGAATCAGACTATTCCTCAATGTATTACTCAGTGAGATATCCATAGTTTCTAACCTCTCAATATGAGATATGATCTTGAGGACATAGGAACTCACTGGACTACTATCGAATAGTCTAACTTGAAAGAGAGATTTGGCAATCCTATATATTTCAACTTAATGTCAGTCACCAAATAACTCTTTCAAGTAGAGCATTATACTCCCAACACTGTCCATGTAGACATGCTCTCTTTGGAGCTCTATAGTATTGAGCTGAGGATGTATGATTTGACTATCAAATAGTCATCCAACCATTTTTGATATGTCTCTTTTTCTTCCAGAAAAGCATCATCAGAAACAGCTCGGGGTAGGCCCTGATCAATTATATATCCAAGCTTATCAGAATTTAGAACTATTCTGAGATTCATAAGCCAGTTAGCATAATTTTTTGCACTTTGAGTTGGTGTGCATCAAGGATATAAACTAGTTGGTTGCTTGAAGCCATTTGATCTTGACAAGACAAAAACAAAGATGTTAGTGGAATATTTCAATCACTAATAAATAACGTTTTAAATCATGGGTATAACAGTTATACATTTTTAATCTAAAAATGTCCTCCCACTATTTTACATAATTCCTTTAATCTCTCAAACGGGAAAACAATTGTTTTAGATTCTTTAAACTATATAGTGAGAAGTGGAGCCCATTGGAATTTTACTCTAACCTCACGTTGTAGCAATATTGGCATTTGTAAATCCAAAAAATAAATAATTTTTGTCAATTGCATCTCATGCAACTCTTACCACTGATCCTAAATACACCTTATCCTCATGCTGTAGTAATATTCGAGAAGTGTATTCCAGATTAACTTGTCAATCATCAAATATATGTTACCAGTATAACCTTTACGCTGTAGCAATATTAGGCAATACGTTCGTATATATTTGCCTCATCTCATGTTTAACCGGTGTTTACGCTCAAAATATAACGCAGCTATTGCAGTATAGATTGAGGTGTCGATCCCACGTAGAAGCTCTTAGCAAAATAGGTTGGTGAAGTAAAATATTAAAGAGGTAGCAAAGGATAAAATTAATTGATGAGATAGAATTGTCTATGAATTGAGGAAAATATCTTATGATGATTTAAGCAAGGCTTTGAGAATCACAATTATGCTTTATAAATCTACTTTACACTTTAATTCAATGTTTATAATTCAATTGAAAGTTTCACATCCCAACAATCAATCGGAAGATATGTAAAATATAGCACATTGGATAACATATGTATTTGGTGTGACTAAACTCTTTTGCAAATATTAACACAGTCATGTTTATTTATATAAGTTATCTAAGATCAACAATATATCATTTTGACAATATTACAGTAAAAGATCAACTTGAATATCAAACATTTATTTCCCTTACATGTTATCCAAGATCGACAATATATCAATTTGACAATATTGTAGTAAAAGATTAACATATAAAACAATGTAACCAATAACAATTATAATTCAACAAGAATCATATAAGAAAAGCATGACTGAACATATATGAGACATGAGAATTATAACCTCTGGATTATAGAAAATAAAATAGATAAGAGTTTAATCAAAACCAAACTTACAAATATTTGTAACTCTTGACAACGAATCAAAACATAGAAGTAGATTTATTATACATAAAAGTTCATCTCTTGGCCTTGCCAAGAACTTTAGCCTATATTACAATACATATTAATGAGAAGAAAAGAAGAGAGAATTATCTAATGTTGAAAACGTCCTAAGAGTGTCCTTATATAGGCAATGAATGAAAATATGTCATGTGTGACATCAATCTTCAATAATTTCACCTATTTGTAGTACATTGTTTATAATGTAAATAACTAGTATAGCTTTTATGCCCGACATAAAAGTTGTAGAATTTTGTCTCTTCTTTCCATAGGCACCAATTTCATGCAAATTTGACAAGTATCCAATGAGATATGAGCAAAATTCTAAAGATACATCAAAATTCGACTAACAACCCTTTTACCCACTTGCAATGCAATTTGGTCAATGATAACGGTTAATTTGGACTTTACCATCAACATACGAGTTGTTGATAATTAAGTTATTATTTCATAGATTCAAGAATTATATCAATTGAGTATGTATTATGTGAGATATGGTCCAAATACGTGAGTTGGGTCAAGCTGAGTTGAAGTTGTAGTCCGATTCTATTGTATCTCAATTTTTGGTCTATAACATGTTAGATTTGGCTTTTTAACTATTATTCAAGTTTGTGTAAGATTGAGTCATATTGCACCAAGTTCAAGAATTTTTTCATTTCAATTTTTACATTGAGAGTTATGTCCATTTTACCTAAACATGTGCAAATAACATTCATTAACCACAATTTAAGGAGAACACTTTATTTCAAGTTAAAATACAAGAAAATGCTAAAATTAGTGGCACTAAATGGTGACTGAATTTCTTAATAAATATGCATTTTCATGTGCTCATCACAGCCCCCAATCAGCTTATTGCTAGTCTCTAGCAATTCAAGTGTAAATAGAATATGAAAAACTACCTAAGTATTTCAAACAAAACGTCAGTTCAAGATCACTATTGCTATTTTAGTTTTTTCAATTATAACTTTCAAAAATTGTGTGTGTGTGAAGTAAGCCGTAACCATCTTACCACAAACCACAATAAATATAACCTTGAGAATTTCTCCAAGTAAAAGCCTCAACTCTATATCCTCATAAATGTATGACTGTTTAAAGGGTTATGATTTCTCTCATGAAGTTGAAAAATAGTTAAGCACTCAAGAAAAAGTCAATTTTAAGGACAGACATATAAACTATCATTGATCCAAAGATAAGAAAATTAATTGTTTAGAAATCAATTATTCTTAACATGTACTAGATTTAGGACTTCAATTGTCTTGTAAGAATAATACTAATATAGCTTGGTGAGAAAACTACCTTACAAAAAATTTGTCTTCTAAAATTGAATGAAAGCTTTATTAAACTGAATTGATTCTCAATTTTTTTCTTTCTATTTTTTGGTATTTTACTTTTTGTTTTTTTTATTTTTGTATTTTTGAAGAATACAAGAAAGCATTACAAATGTTTCTCACCAAATTATATTATACACAAATGCAATCAACTTATTATGTAATTTAAATAATATCAATCTAAACAAAAATTAACCAATTCAAATGATCAATGAAGGTTCATAAACTGTTTTCTCAACCTTTTCACTTACTCACAAAAGATGTGTGAGATTAGAAGAATATATACTTAAATATGAGAATTCTCTTGGCTATATAAATTGAATCATCCGTCTTACCACAAGGCTTAACTTTGTGCTCAAAAATATTTTGGAAGTCATTTTTTAGTAACCTAAATAAAAACAATGACTCAACCTAAACAATTTTGAAATTACCTAAGCAGAAAACAAATTGCTTTATACAAGAATTACCAAGACTACAAGTAATAAACAATAATACATTAAACATAAAACAAAACAACAAAACAACAAAAAGTTAGTTAAAATGCGTTTCAAAAGTTAGAACTAAAACTCTTTACTCTGGCATTCTAATCAAAAGTATATATTAGCATCATCATTTTAGTTTAATCCTTACTTTTTTTTTGTTTTTATTTTTGTATATATATATTTATATTTTGGAATGCAAAATATAACTTATGTCTACTATCCTCCCCCCCAAACTAGATGAAACATTGTCCTCAATGTTTAAATAAAAAGAGATAAAGTATATGAGACATTACCTGAGACGCCAGTTATTCAAAAGAAATAAACTTGAAAGACATTTAAGCAAATATAAACTAAAATGATGATGCAAATAAATAAATAAAATAAAGAAAAATGATGCATTATTTAACCAAAAGATTTGAATTTAAGACATCTATATGAGTAGCCCTACTATTCATAAAACAAAATAAAATAAAATTTTAAATTTAAAAACACATGTATTTACAAGTAGTTGTGATTGTGGCTTACATCTTCCTCTGGTTTTATGTCCAGTAACGGCTTAAACGCCCTCTATGGGTCGGGGATAGGTTTTTCATCCAATTTTCTTATAAATTGGCAAACAGAGTGTTTTACAATCAGATTCCTGAGACTAAACCGTTGTTGTTCATTTTTGAATTTATTTCATAAATCGCGAAGTTCACGTTGCATGAGCCTACAGGGATGCATCTCAAGAGTCAATAGGTTATCATCTAAAGACTCCTTACTCAGTCCATCCTTAATAAACTGAATTTTGTCTTCTCGATTTCTAAATGTAAATCCTAAAGAAGGACAACTCCGATTACAATTTCATCGAGCACATTTATGACAGACTTGTAACCTCTTTGCTCGTTGCCTTTCGGCATAAGAGCTTTTTCCAAGATCAGGCATATGAGAAACAAAATCATTTACAGATTCACCAGATAATCGAACCTTGGCTTCAATTAACCAACGAAGATCCACAGGGATATTACCCAACATCAATAGCCTTAATCTTCTACACCGTGCTTTGTAAATCTTAAGTAGAGCATTTTGAGGCAATGAAAGAAAACGTTTTTTAAGGTTGGCAAGAATGCGATCCATTTTGAAAGAAAGAAAAGAGATGAATGCACAGTTTGAGGGACAGTTTTTAGGGAATTGAGAAATCGAATTTAATAGTCATAAAGTACCGTATCCGCAACTTGACCGAAAAATAAAATCACACTAAAAAAAAAAAATAAAAGAAAACAAAGTAAAATAAAATGTGAAAGAAAATAAAAGTCAAAATCAAAAATAAAAAAATATAGACAAAATATAAAATATGGTACAGATAGATTGAATCTGATTAAACATGATAAACAAGATCCACAAGAGGGATATCGTCTAGGTACATAGAGTGGTCAACCTTTTTCACATAGCTTTTCAGCCGCTGTCCATTCACTTTGAAAGTTCGCCCATCAGTGGGTCCTCAATTTTGACTGCAACATTAGAAAAAACGTGTCTTATCATAAATAGACTAGTCCATCGAGATCTCAAATTTTCAGAGTGTAAATGCAATTGAGAATCATAAAGATAAACCCGTTGATTTGGTTCAAAGTGTTTCCTTGAGATCTGTTTATCATGAGCTACTTTCATTTTAGCTTTATAAATTCTAGAGTTGTTATATACATCATTTCGTAACTCTTCTATTTCTGATAATTATAACTTTCTTTGAAGACCTGCAGCACTCAAAGCTTTAAAAGAACAGTTACAGAAATGTGTTCTTTGGTCACTAATGATGACACGTGATGTCTCGAGGTTTGAAGGTTTTGGTTTCTCCCTCTCTCGTGGCAACTCTTCAATGCCTATTTTTCAAAATTGAATCCCTTTATCATGTAAGTCAAAAATACTAAACACATCAGTTGTTTCATAAGGATAATACAATTTTTTAAAATTAAAATTGAGAAGGTTTTTTAAAGAATCAGAGCCATTATTTTTATAAGCTTCATGTGTTACAAGTGTGTCTATTATATATGAATAATAGCATTCGTCTTCTTCTCGTGGTTGTTTGCCAATATTGAAAATGTTCACCTCAAGAGTCATATTCCCAAAAGATAATTTCATTAGAGCATTTCTGTAATTAATAAGAGCGTTAGCAGTGGCTAAAATAGGTCTCCTCAAAATAAGAGGGATTTTTGACTCCATGTTAACAACAGAATAAGTATCTAAAACAAGAAAATCAATAGGGTAGTAAAATTTATTAATTTGTAATAAAACATCTTCTATTATTCCCCATGATTTCTTGATTGATCGATCAGCTAATTGTAGGACTACAGATATAGGTTTAATCTCACCAAGTCCTAATTACAAGTAAATAAAATAAGGCATTAAATTTACACTTGCTCCTAAGTCCAACAAAGCTTCACCAAACTCATGTGTCCCAATTTGACAGGAGATTGTGGGATATCCTGGGTCTTTATACTTTGGTGGTGTCTTTTGTTCAATCACTACACTTACTTGTTCTGCCAAAAATGCAGTTTTCTTGATATAGTATTTTCTTTTGATAATGCATAGATCCTTGATGACTTTGACATAAGTTGGAACCTGCTTAATCAAATGCAACAAGAGAAGATTAATCTTAACTTGTTTCAAATGTTCCAAAATCTCACCTTGAATTTATGAATATTTTCCAACTAGTAGAAGAGCTTGAGGAAAAGGCACTAGGATTGAAAACTTATTTTCGGGCTCTTTTTTCATTGTGGCCTTTTTTCCAATAAGAGCATCTTTACTACTCGTAGATGTGTTAGTTTTAGAAGTAGGCTCACTTGCAATCTTACCACTTCGAGTAGTAATGGCATTAACTTCTTTGAGATTTTGAGTATCAGAAGTAGAAGCTTGTGCCATGAATTGTCCTTTTGGATTGGATTAAGGTTGAGATGGAAACTTACATCGCTCTTCTACAGTTAAAGCACTGGTCAGCTTTGTGATTTGACTCTTGATTTCCTTGTTTTCGTCTATCACCTACGTAAGAACTGTTTCAAATTTTTGGTTAGTCTTACTTTGTGCCTTTATAAATGCTTGTAATGTATCCTCTAAGGAACTTCTAGTTGGTCGTGCATTATATTGAGGTGCAACATAAGACTTGGGTGCTTGTTGTTCTTGTTTCCAATGATTGTTGGTCAGATTTTCAACTGAAATTTGGGTGATTTCTACAGCTAGGATTATATGTTTCAGAGTAGAGTGAATAAGGCTTTTTGTACATCTCTAGGGCATTACATTGTTCCTCATATATCCCTCTCATCTCACTATAGGTGGGGCAATCCTGAGCTAAGTGTTCCGCTCCTCCACAGACAAAACAGACATCATGTGACTCAACCCTAGCAACCGTGTGGGTGACCCTTCTATCTTTGGTTTTCAAGGCCTCTAACTCCCTAGTTAAGACCTCTAATTGGGCTTTGAGATTATCCTCTTCCCAAGATGGAAAACTCCACTGGGTCGTGACCTATTTGTGCTTTCAGTTATGCTAGGTCCAGTCCATGTATAGGCTTTTTCGGCTAAGTCATTAAGGAATTCTATAGCTTCCTCAAGATCTTTGTGAAGGAATTCTCCATTACACATCATCTACAAATTGGCACTCTCTAATTGTGAGTCCCTCATAGAAATAACTAACCAAGCGCCAATTTTTATACCTATGGTGAGGGCACAGATTTAGCAACTCTTTAAACCTTTCCCATGCTTGATATAAGGTTTCATTGTCTTTTTAGGAGAAGGAAGAAATTTATCTTTTCAGGCCATTAGTTTTGTGTTATGGGAAGTATTTATTGAAAAATGCTTGGGTCATTTCTGCCCAAGTTCCTATAGACCTCGGCCTCAAAGAGTATAGACAACTCTTTGCTTTGTCTTTCAAAGAAAAAAGGAAAAAATTTAAGCCTAACAGTGTCTATGGCTTCAGGTTGGCTATGGAAGGTGGCAATTACCTCTTCAAATTTCCTAACATGTACATAAGGATTTTCACTATTTAAACCATGAAAAGTGGGGAGAAGTTGTATCATTCTATGTTTAAAATCTGAATGTGGTGTGTTAGGTGGAAATATAATGCATGATGGTATAGCTGTGCGAGTAGGATGCAAGTAATCTTTAAGAGTCCTAATAGAGTTTTCTTCGTGTTGGCTCATTGTGTTAGAATTACAAGATAAACTAGATGGTGAATTCTCTTCCCTTACAAATTGTGGGGGTTGTTCTAGTTCTAGTTCTCCCACAAATCTTCCTCATTTGTCTCTAAGTCGATGCATACATGCTAACAAAATTTTTATTTTTTTTTAAAGAAGAAAAATTAAGAAGTGGAATAAAACACAATAAGAAATAGAAATGAGTTAGGTGATAAGACCAACCATGAAATATAAATACAATAAATGAACAAAAGATAATAAACTGTAAAGTACGATAAAAAAGTATAATAAATAAATAAAAAGTACAATAAGTAAATAAAAGAAAAGAAAGTGCAATAAATAAAGAAAAATAAAATGCAAAGTACAACAAATAAATAAAATAAAGTACAATAAAGAAAGGTATAATAAGTAAATAAATAAAAAGTTAGGCGGTAGAACCGGCTATTAAAATAAAAAAAAATATAACATATTAACTAAAGAAAATAAAGTGCAATAAATAAGTAAAAGAAAATAAAAATTAAGTACAATAAAAAAAGTGCAATAAATAAATAAAGTACAATAAAAAAATAAACTAAGTTAGGCGGTAGAACCAGTCACAAAAAATAGATATAACAAATTAACTAAAGAAATAAAGTACAATAAATAAATAAAAAAAAATAAAGTGCGAAGTATAATAAATAAATATAAAAAAGTGAACGAAGTTAGGCGGAAAAACCATAGGCAATAAATGAAAATATGTCATGTGTGACATCAATCTTCAATAATTTTAGGCCAACAACATTCACCCATTTGTAGTACATTATTTATAATGTAAATAACCGATGTAGCCTCTATGCCTAACATGAAAGTTGTAGACTTTTGTCTCTTCTTTCCATAGGCACCAATTTCATGCAAATTTGATGAGTATCCAATGAGATATGAGCAAAATTTTAAATATACATCAAAATTCAACTAACAACCCTTTTACCCATTTGCAATGCAATTTGGTCAATGATAACGGTTGATTTGGACTTTACCATCAACATAAGAGTTGTTGATAATTAAGTCAGTATTTCATAAATTCAAGAATTATATCAATTGAGTACGTATTTTGTGAGATACGGTCCAAATATGTGAGTTAGTTCAAGCTGAGCTGAAGTTGTAGCCCGATTCTATTGTATCTCAATTTTTGGTCCATAACATGTTGGATTTGGCTTTTTAACTATTCTTCAAGTTTGTGTAAGATTAAGTTATGTTGCACCAAGTTTAGGAATTTCTTCATTTCAATTTCTACATTAAGAGTTATGTCCATTTTACCTAAACCTATGCAAATAACATTCATTAACCACAATTTAAGGAGAATACTTTATTTCAATCTAAAATACAAGAAAATATTAAAATTAGTGACATTAAATAATGACTGAATCTCTTAATAAATATGCATTTTCGTGTGCCCATCAACTGGCATAGCCCGAATCACCCTGACTAATCCTTTACGCTGTAATAATATTGAGAAAGACCGAAGTGAACCGTCTAATACCGTATTAACAAGATGGATCATTATATAATACTATCTCACAGTACAATATTATTTAATCTAATTTAGAGAGATTGTTTTCAATAATTATTATAATAATTATTACCATTAACAATTATAATAAATTTTCGTATCTCATACGAATCTAATTTATAATTAGAATATTTGTTTATGCAGACACAACTAACCCCCACCAATAGGTCTCTCATTATGATTAATAAGCATAAACAAATATATTTAATATTTAATATAATGATATAACAATTATAATTGTATTAAATGAACCTCACATGCAAAATTTTAAATTAGAGTGTATTGTTAAGAATGATTAGTGTTAAAAGTTAAACGTTATAGCATTATACAATATAATGCTCCCAAAAAAAAATTTCTTTACTCTTTTTTTTGTGGTCTTCAACCTTAAGCCCCTTGAATTTCTGACTTGTGAATGCCCCAGCGTTCAACACTTGAACACCCTGGCGTTCTGCCTTTTCAACGTCTTAAGTTAAGAATCTTAACGCCCCAACGTTATATAATGAACGCTACGGCATTCAACTAAGAACAATCTTGCATTCATTACTGAACGCCGCAGCATTCATGTTAATACATGAACGCCCCAGCATTCAGTTCCTAGCACCACGGCTTTTTTTCGACAAAAACTATTTTTCTACACTTTAAAATGCAATTTTCACTATTTTTAGACATTCTAAATACTTCATATAACACTCAAACAACCCAGAAATACAATAAACATGTTTTGATACCACTTGTTAACATGTTTTAAGGTATATATATATATATATGATTGTGTATATGTTGAAAAACTTAAATACATGTATCATATACACGAATTTTGCAGCATAATTAAATATGTAATCAACATATACACATGTAACTTATATCATTAACAATATAAGATGACAAAAAACATACCATTAAAGAACTTTGGTGAAGATTTCAATTCCGGATTCTTCCTAACTCCAGCTTTGAGCTCACCTTGAAATGCACTATTGTTCAATTCTAGTTCACAATAATCTTATACGATTGTAAAGTTAGAATAGCAGCAATTGAATTTTCAGCAACAAGGTTTTGTTTCTTGAAAGAAAAATAAGAAGAGTTTATTTTTCTTTCTCTCAACACTTTATTCGAAGAAAAACTCTTCAAAACCAAACTCTCTCTCAATCCCTCTCTCTTGCACGTTTTTTGCTTCATCATTTTGTTAATCAATTATTTAAAATAATGTTTAGGTGTGTTAAGCATTTTACAAGTGCTCCCAAAATTGATTAAGTAACCAAAAAATTAAAAAAATAATATTTGGTGACAATTATATCTAATTAAGTATATGTCTCTCACCCAAACCAAAATAATAAATAACTAAATAAATATTATTATTTATTTAAATAATATTTATTCAATTATTCAAAAACTATTTGAATAAATAATTTTTACCTTATTTGATTTTACTAACATGGTTAATAGGTGAATTCATAGTGAAATAATTTATGGAATAAAATTGTGCCACTTATCAACATTTAATTAGTTAATAACCTTTGTCAACTAATTCAATGATGTACTTAACATTTAAGTCTAGATAAGTGTATAACCCGAGGAACTCTGAAATATATTTTTGGTTTGCTAAAATTTTTAGGATGGAACTGTTCAATCCATAATGTTATCCCAGTGCATAACAAGTACATTTCATAATGTGAGATTCCCTAAGTCTACACTTGAATTGTCATATAAAACTCCTTCATATGTCCGTGAACGATGCCCGACACATACGTTACAGATATGACAAAGAGCGTTAGACCATACAAAATGAGGTTATAACATGTTCGTATAATCCCTCCATCATTTATATCCAAGTAAAACGAAGATATAGATCAACACCATCAAATCTCCATATGCTCGACCGTAAGCTTATCTCTATAATTATTTTTCAATAAATAATATTCTCAAACACTTTTGTGATATTATTTATCCCTAGTGTTAAATTATTGCTTATGGTCATAAAACTTTTTGAAATATAATCTTAGAGCATTATGATATATTACTCACCTAAATAAGTTGATGGATCACATATCCATACACACTGAATTCCATGAGCATCGGACCATACCTAATGACACCCAGTGGTCAAACCATGAAAAGTTTCTGACATGTGTGGAACCAAAGTATAGTAGATCACTCACAAGCCCACCATGGCACTCAGGTCAAATGACCACGAAAACTACTCAACTCGAAAGACCCTCAATTGACGGCTTTATGGGATATCTATTGGAGGTCTTTGTAAGTCTATTTAGTATTTAGTCCTTACTAAATACCCTATCTCTATATGAGCTTTCACTAAACTCATGGAATTCTAAGACTAACCATCTAAACCATCTAGATATAGATATACATAGATCTATATATTTATTAAGGTATTCACTGACAGACTAACATCAATGAAGATAGATGAGGAACATAATATTTGAGAACATATTTGCATAATGACATTTCTTAGCATTATTTGCAACTCTTTATAACTACGTCATTACTAATATATTCTTAGGTCTTTGTCCCATTTCAGACAAGGCTCTAACTCTTTAGATATCACTGACTCTTATATCCTAATAACTCTTATCAATGCTAACTCTTGGCATTTATACTTTCAGCGTTGCTAATTATTAGCACTGATTTAAACTTCTTTAGACCAGATCTGAACTATTTCAAATTATTTAATGTCTGAAACATTATAAGCATCTTACCATATACAAAATATAATTAGTGATTTAATGAAATGATAATAGTAGTATAAATATTAAACAAATATTCATACATAAAGGGATGACACATAAGCACAAATCTTACAAGTACTGTAAGAACATAAATTATAGGAGGGAGTTGTTAAAAGGCTTTAAGACTTGGGGATCCCATCCATATATGGCTTATGTATAGGCCCGAATGACCTTCATTCGATCTGCTGACCCGGACGAGGAGTAAACAAAAGCCTAAACATCTATAGAGCAATGATATAAACATTTAATTACTTTACTTTTGTTTTTAATTTTTTGACATCCATTTATGTAATCACTGAATATATTTTATTACAAACTATGATTATGTCCGTACATTTTGAACATACTAGCATAACACCTTATCATATTGTCTAGATGATCGGTGAGTTACGCAAGCACTTAAGAGTAGATAAAGTTGAGTTGCTACAACAAATGGATTAGGACCAAGAGTCCGTCCTAAAAAAGGTGGATTAGGTTCGGGATGACATCATATAGTAGATTAAAATAATAATGCAGTACTTTCAGTAATGTTCATTTTAAGTGGGCTCGAATGTAACTATAATAAGGCAATACATATAACAACTAAATTTAATAATGTTATTGACCTACAGACTTTATCTTTTATAATTCATTGTTTTAGTTTCGAGATGACATGACTCAAGATGTGCATACTTCAGCCCTAAGCTCTAACAGTATCAACATTACGTATTCTAACATGACACTTCCAATAGTATCCAAATTATACCACCTGATGCAGCTTAAAGCATGAGTATGTTTGGATGGTAATCAAGACTGCATGGGTCAAGCACACGCTATTTACAAATCCCATGCCTAAATGGATCATAAAAAGAAAGCTTGAACTCGAGGATCAGCCTGACGCTGATATGAGGGACAAGGTGAAATTCTAAGTGTCACGCCCCAGACCCAAAAGATCTGATACACGACATAACTTACACTCATTCAATAATGTGCACTCATAATTAATATTGCATAAAATTTCAAAATTGAATTCAACATAGGAATCCTTAGCAAGTTGCTAGTAAGTTTAACATAAAGATCAACTCATGACCATACTTGGTGAAACATAAACCAAATACAACCTCACTTAATAAAATAATACATAAGTATTTATTCAATAAGGACAAATCAAATATCTTAAACTATGTGTCCATAAATGAAACACTTAGCAACCTAGCAACTTAGGGAACCCAAGGGACAACAGAAGCCTTGCCAAATCTGCTAAGCACACATGTACCTTATTTACATGAAATCACAATAAACTATAATGAGTATAAAACTCAGTAAGCATACTAGTTTTTCATGTATCAAAATAAAAATACATATTTATATACACAATGCATGTGTATAATTTGTCATGATAAATCAAAATCATAATCTTATCAAATCACATGTCAAGTAAGCGTTTACACATTCTTTCAAAACATATAGTAGGAATACCATCATCCAACTACTACTTAGTAGGACTTCCATATCACATAATGAGCAAAATGTCACCCATCGGTGACATACCGTATGAGAGAAATAGTACAAGTGAGGTTTAAATTACACATATATAACGCTCATGCCCGAAGGTAAGAGCCAACCCCTCATCCTGATCATTGGTGAGTCCTCTTACATGCATCAATACGCTACCACATGAATGTGGTGACTCACTTTTTTCTTTAGGTACTAAGAGGATCCTTCTTACATACGGAACACATAACATATACCAATCCTGAAGGAAAAGCCACACATAAAGGCTCAATAAATCATATAAGGTGTCTACTAAGTAAATAGTGAGTTCAAACATTCTCAAAACACAATATATTTTTTATGAACATATTCTACTTCAAAAGCTTTCTTTGTTAAACACATTTTATTTGAAACGCTCACTTTCATAAACACATGTATGTCATGTATGCCCATGCTCAATGTCAATGCTCACATTCATAAACATATGTATTTCACATTTCATATCAAAATATACTTTGGCATAACATAAACATATTTCTAAGCATATTTACAAAATCATACATTGACAATTACTATGTTTATTGTGATTTCAGTAAAAGTCTAGTATACTTACCTCTTAACATTTTTTAGTACAATGATTAATTCTCCTTAACCTATAAATGTAGATTAATCATTTTATAAGCCTCACCATTCACATAAAATACTTTAAATAACTTAAAAAATTACACATATTGCACTTATCGCATCGAATTGGTCTAATTACTTTATTTCTCAAAACTTGTCATTCTAACCACTTACACTTAACAAAATTTTCTTATACATCAAATGATGTCTAATTGCTCCAAAATCAGAATATATCTTTCTTGACTCATATATTCTTCTTATATATGAATATTATATCATAATTGCAACACAATCTATTTCATAAACACCATCAAATCCAAGTTATTATCCTAACAGGATCAAGACATTTACTGAATAGTATTCAATCTCATAATTTTATAAAATCATATACTAATTCAAAAATTATAAAATTATCATATATTTACTCTTGACACATATCTCAATCGATGATAAAGTTTTTACTTTAAAATCCCTGCAAAAGATATTTTAAAACTATTTTATTCCACAGCTTTAAAAATATGTTGATCAAAATACTGCAGTAGGTGACACACTTTAAAAAATTATAACAATTTGATCACATTGATATAAATTCAAAATTTTTAAAATATCATAGTAGACATGTAAAATAATCATATTCCAAAACTTCGTAATTTTTTAAGATCATATAGTAGACCAAAATTGTTCATCACTTTAGCATACTGTTAACACAGGAAATTTCCAAAATTTTAAGGTTATTTTTATAAATTTACTAAAAATTCAATTTCTAAAATTTTAAATCAATTCAAAGTCTCAAATGATTCTATACATGTCTTGTTTCATATTCTCAAAAATAAAAACTAGAATCAAAGTACAAAAAATTACAAAATTCTTGGATAAGAGACTATCAAATAGAAATTTTGTAAATTCATCAAGTTATCTACATAATCATCTTCAATTCTCAATATATCTTACAAAATTCACAGCAAGTCCCGAATTTTTCATATTTCCAGAAATCAAAATTTAAGGAAATTAACTTAATTAACACAAAAAAAAAAAAATAAGAAAGGGTTATGATATACCTCTTAAAGCTTAAAATTCTAAATTGCTTCTTCTTTTTCTTCTTCCTCTTCTCTTTCTCTCTCTAAAAGAGGTGGCTTGACCAAAATGAGTGAATTAGGGTTACAAATGTGTATTTTTATACTAAGAGGCTAAGTTCTAGTATTTACAAATTAGCCCCCCCAACCTTTTCAAAGTATTATAATTTGGTCCCTAAAATAAATCTAAAGTCTTACAAATAAACTCAATACTAACAATAGGTCCTTAATCTATGCAAACAGTACTAATAACAATACATAAATCAAGTATCACCTACATACAAATAAAATATGAATATTATATATATATATATAAATACTTATTCTTACTAGTTGTGGATAAATGTTTACTACACCAAGCATTAAGGTTAATTTGATGCAGGAGATAGACTCGACCATCCAAATACAATTTAAGGCCTGCCTTAAGATTCTCGATGGTTATGCCAGTCTACCTAAGATTGATGTAGACCTGGTGTGGTTTAGGCAGATTTTACATGACAGGCTTGATGACTTTGTAAGTACATTAATCTCTTTTGCAAATTGTATATTTAAACAATATAGTAATTGTATTCATCATTTTTTTATATATCTATTGGGTTTTACAAATATCAATGAGTATTTAAAGTTGATTCATTAACATTAGTGCAAGCATATGATGGCGTTGCCCTAATGCTGCACCTCCGTGGACAATACTTCTTTGTAAGTTTGTTCAGCACATTTTCGTTTTTCTTCTGGCCTAAATATTTACTCATATTTTGTTTTGCTATAAATGTAGAAGTCCTGCAGATACAAGAACAAGCGATATAGAGGTGAACTTTCTAATGTTATATGGGACCTAGTATTGCTTGTATATGGATAGGGACAAAAGGAAGGCTTACTAGGGAGAAAACTATAGGCAAATATTAACAAGGTAATCTTTATAAAACATTAATTATAATTTTTTTGTTACTTAATATAACAATATTCTTTCATATGTAAGTGTACGTTCTAGTTAATTACAAACAGCAACATTAGGTTACCTCAAAGGTGAACTTGATACAGAGAAAGGTGACGATATATGATACTAATATAAATGCATACGTTGAAAGGGTGCTGGAATGCATATAACACTTTTGCACTTATTCATATTACATTATCTAGAGGCATATAGATTTTATAAATTAAGATCGAATGTCCAATTTGATGATTTCTCACCTTTCAATGTAGTTACATTAAAAGAGGGTGTGCCTCAACATAGAGTTAAGAATGAGGATTGTGAGGTCTATACATGTATATTTTTTTAGTTTTTGATCTCGAGTCAACTTTTGAAATTTGGACCCAAGTATGACCAATTGTTTAAAACATAAAATGGCTATAGATTTATGGACCTATACGAGTAAATAAATGTAAAGCTTATTTTGTATAGTTTTCAGTATATGAATTAATTTTCTAGTATCAAAATATTTACATAGCATAAAGTTTTCAAACACATTAAAATTAAATTTGAAAATAGGCAAATAAAATTTAATTCAATTTGACAAATCCAATCTACTTGGGATATGATTCAAAATTAATGTAAACAATTAAAAAATAACAATTGATACATATAATTCAATATGAAAAATGTCAAAACGTACATATATGATTCAAAATTAATTTATAAAACAAAATGACATTAGCCATTATCAATTGCTATACAGTGCAACAGAGTTCTGACACATTTGAGGATTTTGTTCATGCTACTTACATTAATTGCACAAATTCTTTGTTGGTATCTCCCCTTGTGATGGAATTTGCTTGGTCATATGCCTTCCTAATTGTTGATGTACGATAGGAGATTGGATGTCGGCATCTCTCAACTTATCCGAAATAATCTAATCTAATTGATGGCTAACGAATTTACTAGGTCGCTATATGTATACAATAAACACTCTGACGTATACTTGGCCACTATATGCGATAATCTAGTTTACTACATATCGTGAGTACATGGGTACAAGGTAGTCGGAAAAACTAAAAATTCTAACTACATGACTTCTCGGGGATGTCCACAATTCTATTTTAAAGTTCATCCTTCATAAAAAATCGTGCATTATCCACAGGATGAACATTCATACGTCTGGATTTATCATTATACTTCTAAACCTTGTTATTTGCCCAACTCATTAAAAAGGATATCATACCTTATGCTACCCATTTTCGATGGAAAAACTAGTTCTGCATTAACTCTCGTATCGATTCAATCAAGATGATCACAGAAAAGGAACATCCATCTCTTGCAATAACATTGTGCTCTCTACAATGTTGGTAGTCATAATATCATATCTTCTAAAGGCTCCCACTGGTTGTGCCTATTTCAAGAACTTGGCATCCTTATCTAAGTACTTTGCAGCCTCAAGTTTCATCCCACGCATTGATTGATGCTATACTAACTAAGTGCAAGCGCACACTATCGTATTAAGTAATTTAAGATTTTAAGTCCAAGTATCGATCCCACAGGGACTATACGATCTAATTCTATAAATCAAGTACTAAATTTGTACATACTTAACTTTTATTTAGAAAACTAAAATCTGGAATTTATTTAACTAATCTAATTCTATCAATTAAATCAACATAAACAAAAGTAATGGGTAGAATTCACAAATAAATATAATCTAGGGTTTTGACTCGTCTCCTAATATTTCATTGGATTTATTAACCTCTTAGTAATCAATTAATACCAATTGATTGGCTTAGACATTAATTTCATCACAAGCCTCTATCGATGGTCAAGTGACTATATTACACATTCTAACAATCACCTATATGTCTATGGTAATCAAATTAGAATGTAATTCATTAAGATCAAGTCCAAATTATATCATATGTGCCACCTAGATATATGTCTATCCTAGAAGAAACTCATAGTTGTTACCCTATGATTATGCATCAAACTACCTTAGGCTAAACACTTGAATCCCTCCGTCGAGTTCATTATGGTCTATCAATCATTCATAATATTGGTCAAATATAATGAAAGTAATAAACAGAAGATAGAATGAATCAATTATAATAATTAAGTTCATAAACTAAGAATCAATGAAATCCAATACTAGCTTCACATAGTCTAACCCTAGAATAACAAGTTTAGCTCATCATAAATCTAAAAGTATCAAACTAATCTATAAAGAATAGAAAAAAAACAAAAATATAATAATAAGAAAGAAAAATAAGATGTCTTAAGTTACTTCTCTCTCAATCTTGACTTAAAGCTTGAATCCTGATCTTGAATCTTAATTTTTTGACTTTGATCTTTGCCTTTGAGTCGTGAATTCTTTCTTTACATTTTTGCCTCTCCAAATTCTGTGTATTTTACCTCAAAAGAGTGTTTTTGTTGGTATAAGAAACTCTAGGGGCGAGGGGCTTTGAATCTAAGTTGAAATAAAAAAGTTGAGAGGGGCTTTTATATGTCACATGGGCACCACGGTGCCAAGACCAAACAATGCGACTTAGGGCAGCATCATCGAGCATTGTGGCACTGGGTTGTGGGTGCCCCAGTGCTCAGCTACTGACCTGGGCGCTGCGACGCCCAGCCCTAGTACTCGTTTTCGTATTTTGAGCGTAACTTTTTTATTTTACATCTGATTCGCCTCCCGTTTATTCCTATGTGTCACATTTTTCGGCGTGCTTCTATTTATAAAAAAAAAATACAATTAAATAGCCAAATATTTATGATTTATGGCAAAATATAAAAGTTAGGTACAAATCATACTAATGCTTTTACGCCCCTATCAAATACCCCAAAACTTAAGACTTTGCTCATCCTCGAGCAAAACAAAGAAAAACATTCACAAATTATTCATGATTAAAAAATAAAAACAAAAAATTAAAAATATAAGTTCAGGTTGATTAGATGATCATCCTCATTATCTCAAAAGCTATTCAATAGCACAAGACTGTTTAGAAATTGACAAACAACTTTCAACAATCCTTATACCAATCATCAAATACTTTATTCTCCCTTATAAATGATCCCTTGTGTGTGCGTGTATGTAATAAGCATGTAATTAGTTAAATAAAACATAGATTTACTTAATACTTAAGAAAGTACATAAAGATAATGTTTCGTCATATTTTAATTTATAACACTTTCATAAGCTTACTGTTCATACTACTCTCCATTAATGTAGAAATACACATGTCTAGGGATCTATTTAGGACTTTACTTCGCTTATAATGTAAGGCTAGGGTCAAGGTGGGATATAAAGATATATAAATATAAAGCGCAACTTATACCATGAACACTTAACTTTACGTAGAACTTCTTGATCTTTTCTCCTTGAGTTATTCATCTTCTCTCTCAAACTTATGTTAATTCTATTTTTCTTTTAATCACTTTCGCAAAGAATTCCTTCTTTTTCTCAAGCTAGGGGTGTTGTGCTTTAAAGCTCTTCTATTTCTTTTGTTTTTTTATATGTACCCCCAAACTTAGATTAATAAGCACTTTTAAGCTTATTGCTTTACAACTCAATACCTTTTTTGAACATTCATAACTTTGTTTTAAGGAATATTTCTAAGTAAGCTCAAGGTTTATAGTGCTATCGGTAATTTTAGGATAAATAAGTGAAAATTCTTTATGCTTGTAATGTGATTAAACATAAAAAATTGGTAATTAGGCTCAAATAGGATGAGTAGGGATAAATATATATAAAGTAGGCTCCAAAAAGTTCAATCGATCCAAAGATGGCCTAATGTCATTTTCCTAAGCATGTCAATTCTAGGATTTCACCTCAAGTAGTAATTAAGCAAGTTCTAAAGTGTTGGTCATCGAGACTGTAGTATACTACTTAAGTAAAAAGTATCTCTAAGTAAAAATTTAACTAATACATGCTTATTTTAATGTGCTCAAAAATAAGTGATCAAAAATAAACTTAAATTTATCCAAGAATCATGATATAAGAGTTATTTCAAGCATCTATTATTTTCTAAAGACTTGTGAAAATAAATTCAGTCAATATTTTATTTCTTATCATAGACTACTGATCATCATCATAACCAAAACTTAATAATTAAAAAACTTACCCCACAAGACAATCAATCAAATCATATAGCAACATAAACATGGGTAAAGTGTTTCCCACCCCCAAACGTAAATTATACATTGTCCCCAATGTCTAAAAATAAATTTAAAAGTAAGAAAAACTCACCTGATAACTGAAGTTGAAATAGTGCAGCGTTGTGTTCTGATGAATGTGACTGCAGTTTCCTTTGCTCCTAACTCTTACAATTGCTCGTGCTGCCTCTTTGAATGTTCCTCTTATTGTTTTATTCCCTCAAAAAAAAGAGAAACTAACCTAATTAAAACTTAAACTAAACAAAAATAAAAATAAAAACTACTTGGGTTGCGTTCCAAGAAGTGCTTAATTTAGTGTCGTTGGCTTGACGGGGCTCTTTCTACTCTTATGGATAATCAAAGTTAATAATGGAAACATCTTTATATGTGAGTTTGATGGGCTTTCTCTCTTTTGACTTCCACATTTTGTTTATTAGATCTTGGGCAGCAACTTGTTCTTCTTTCTTATACTTCTCTGAAAAGATTTGAATCTTAGGCCAGTAAAGTGGTTCTCTTTTGTCCTTATCTTCGATCATGTCATCGTATTGCTCATTCTTCTTCTTTTTCTTTCTTCTTTGTCGATGCCTTAATGCCTTATTTTTTTATGTGAGGATTTAACATCTCAATGTCTTTGAGCTCTTTGGCATTTAGGTGCATCACATCAATACTACTACAATCTTCACACTCATATGGCAATTTGATCTCCTTGAAGACTTTAAAGGTTGTAGTGTCATCTTGTATCCTCATGGTCATCTTTCAATTTTGAATATCTATGACCGTATGTCCCATTACTAGGAAGGGTCTTCCAAAGATGATGAGGATCTCTTTATCTTCTTCCATATCTAGAATAATAAAATCAACGGGGAAGATGCATTTGTCTACCTTTACTAGGACATCCTCAATAATTCTCTTCGAGTAGGCGAGAGAGCGATCAGCAAGTTGAAGTGTGATATTAATTGACTTTGTTTCTCTCAAACCTAGCTTGTTATAGACGAAAAGGGGCATGAGATTAATGTTCACTCTTAGATCGCATAGAGCTCTACCAAAATTATGACTGCCAATGGAGCACGTAATGGTAAATCTCCAGGGATCTTTGAACTTATAAGGTAGCTTTTTCTGAAGAATAGTGCAACACTCTTCTGTCAATGCCACTGTCTCATAATTCTCTAATCTCATCTTCTTGAAAATGATACTTTTCATGAATTTAACATAGTTAGGCATCTGTTCGAGTGCATCTGCAAAAGGGATATTAATATGTATTTCTTAAAAACATCAAGAAATTAAGAGAATTGTTTATCTAATCTTTTATTTGCAGCCTCTGTGAAAATGGTGGAGGAAGTGTGAATAACTGCAATGGTTGTTTCTGCACATTTTCTTCAATATTTTTTGCTCTTGTATGCTATCTATTTTTCTTTCCGGCACTTTCAGGATTGCTTTGCTACAATTTTTTAGTTTCTATACTTGTATTACACCTTCGTAGTCTCTAAGAAAAAGGAATAGGCGATCTACATAGCTGTACATTCTCTTGTTGTTCAACCCTATATTTTTTCTTCAACTTTGGAAGTGGTGTTGGTAGTGTGTTATTATGTAAAATCTTACCACTTCGTAAGTTGATGACTTGGCATTGCTCTACACTTTCTCTTAGATTTATCTCAGTATTACTTGGTAGAGTGCCTTGAGGTCTCCTATTAATTATAGCAGTAAGTTGTCCCATTTGGACCTCTAAATTCTTCAAAGATGCCAAATGATTTTATAAGATGACATCATTGAACTTTATATATTGCATAAACATGTCTTCCAAAGCTAACCTCCTCTCTTGTGATGGCTGGAATCCTGAGGGATTCATTGGTCTAGATGATTCCCCTTGGTTGTTACACCAAGAGAAGTTAGGATGATCTCTTCATCCAGGATTGTAAGAATTTAATTGTGGGTTAGGTTGTTGATGATTAAAATTGCCCACATAATTCACTGCTTTCATACATTGCCCATTCATGTGGTTATCACCATAAAAGTTGCATGTCACTTGTCGTATTTTGACTTCATTCAATGTATCAAACTTCTTAGATAAAATATTTATTTGAGCTATCAATGCATTGAATGCGTCAATTTTATATACTGGCAACTCTCTTGGGCGTAACTTTCTTTGCAGGCCATTGGTAATTATTTGATGTCATTTCTTCTAATAAATCATAAACCTCATCTATAAACTTATTCATTAAAGCTCCTTCAACAGTAGCATCTATGATAGTCCTCAAATGGCCTACTAATCCATTATAGAATGTTTCGACTAATAGCCATTTAGGGACTCTATGATGATGACACTTCCTCAACATATCCTTGAAGCGCTCTTATGCCTCACACAATAATTCTCTATCATTCTGACTGAATGAGGTGATGTCATTCCTCATCTTTACTGTCTTTGCTGGTGGGACGAACTTGGCTAAGAACTTCTGTGCTAAATCTTTCCATGTCGATATAGATCCTGATGGCAATGAATCAACCAACTCTTAGCTCTATCCCTTAATGAGAAAGAGAATAATCTCAATCTAACGGCATCGTTAGAGACTCCGTTGTATTTGAAGGTATCACAAATTTTTAAGAAATTTATGATATACATGTTAGGATTGTCATTGGGATCTCCGCTGAACTATACAATTTCTTTCAGAATCTGAATAATATTCGGCTTGATCTCAAAGTTATTGGCATTGACGGTTGGTCGCTGAATACTAGATTGAACACCATTCGTAGTTGGGATAGCATATTCTTTCAAAGTTCTCTGTGGTATCATGGGCTCAAACACAAGATTATTAATGTGATCGTTATTTCCCTCAATGGTATGAACTGTTAAAGTAAAATAAAAATAAAATCAAAGTAAAAAGAAGAAGATAAAATAAAAATAAAATTTTGAATTAAAAGTAAATAGCTTAGTATTAGTATTGATCTAAATAATAGTTAAAACTAGTCCTCAACAACGGTGCTAAAAATTTGATTGATACTATACTAACTAAGTGCAAACGCATGCTATCGTATCAAGTAATATAGGATTTTAAGTTCAAGTATCGATTCCATAGGGACTATGCAATCTAATTCTATAAATCAAGTACTAAAATTATACTTACTTAACTTTTATTCAGAAAACTAAAATCTAGAATTAATTTAACTAATCTAATTCTATCAATTAAATCAACATAAATAAAAGTAATTGGTAGAATTCACAAATAAAGATAATTTAGGATTTTGACTCGTCCCCTGGTATTTTATTGGATTTATTAACCTCTTAGTAATCAATTAATACCAATTGATTAGCTTAGACATTAATTTCATCACAAGCCTCTATCGATGGTCAAGTGACTATATTACACATTCTAACAATCACCTATATGTCTATGGTAATCAAATCAAAATGTAATTCATTAAGATCAAGTCCAAATTATACCATATATACCACCTAGGTATATGTCTATCCTAGAAGGAACTCATAGTTGTTACCTTATGATTATGCATTAAACTACCCTAGGCTAAACACATTAATCCCTCTGTCAAGTTCATTATGGTTCATTAAACCTTTATAAAATTGATCAAATATAATGAAAGTAATAAACACAAGATAGAATAAATCAATTATAATAATTATGTTCATAAACTAAGAATCAATGAAATCTAATTACATAATGAATCAATTATAATAATTAAGTTCATAAACTAATAATCAATGAAATCCAACTACATCTTAGGTTCATATAGTCTAACCCTAGAATAACAAGTTTAACTCATCACAAAACTAAAAGTATCAAACCAATCTATAAAGAATAGTAAGAACAAGAACATAATAATAAGAAAAGAAAAGAAAAAACTAATCAAGAAGATGTCTTGAGTTTCTTCTCTCTCAATCTTGACTTGAAGCTTGAATCTTGATCTTGAATCTTGATTTCTTGGCTTTGATCTTTGACTTTTTGTTGTGAATTATTTATTTACATTTTTGCCTCTCCAAAGTTTGTGTATTTTACCTCAAAAGAGTATTTTTGTTAGTATGAGAAACTCTAGGGGCGAAGGGCTTTGAATCCAAGTTGAAATAGGAGAGTTGAGAAGGGCTTTTATACTTTGCACGGGTGTCACGGTGCCTAGACCTAAAAACGTGATTTGGGAATGCATCACCGAGTGCCGCAATGCTGGGTTGTGGGCGCCTCTGCGCTCAGCCCACGACTAGGCGCTTCGTAGGTGCTGCAGTGCCCAGCCTTGGTACTCGCTTTCATATTTTGAGTGTAATTTCTTTATTTTACGTCCAATTCGCCCCCCTTTTATTCCTATACATCAAAATTTCTATCGTGCATCTATTTATGACAAAAAAAATACAATTAAATAGTCAAATATTTATGATTTGAAGCAAAATATGAAAGTTAGGTATAAATCATACTAGTGCTTTTATGCCCCTATCACACATCTTGCTCATTTGCTCTTGAAAGTCAGTGATGAAATATACCTTTACAAAACCAAAATAAAAAGTTAGGGAATCCCATTTTCTTCTACTTTTCTGATGGTATCTTGTATTCACTAACAAATTTTCTTCAAGTGGTAAATATAGGTCCCATGATAGGCATTAATAATCACCTCTCAAATGCCCTTCTCAATACTTACATGCCGATTAGATATAAAAAAACAAGATTATCAACATCACCAATAACACCTCAGATTTTTGCCATAAATTATGTCCAAGATAAATCATTCTCTGAATCAATAATTTCTCATGCTAATAGATATATTTAATTATTTTCATATTTCCATATGGTCATAAACATTGTTCCTAGATACACATCTTTTAAAAATATTCTATTTACTGTAATCACCGATTTTGATGGATGACTAAAAACCCTTTATGCATAGTCCTAATGCTAAAAATAAATAGTTAAAGTAATTATAGTCATCAATTGCCAAATGAGTAACCGTACTCGGGTTATGTTATTTCAACATATAGCAGTATATTAAGAGTAATATGTACGAAGCCTCTGAAGACCCAGTTATCAATTTGCATGCATACTCCTTAGCTCGCTAAGCAGTGACATACATTATCTATACCCTAAACTCTTTTTGGATGTCAGCTTGGATTTTCATGGGTCTATAAACTTTACTAACTAATGCAAACTTATTTTTAATGAATTTGTCAATAATATGATTCTTCGCTTACCGGTGACCATCACGCAACCGATCTAGTTAACATGTGTGATATGTATCAATTCCGTACATAATGAAATATTTTCTCACATCCATTAACACTGTACGTATTCACTATTTGTATTTCTCATCATCGCATTTTGCCTTAACTAATCTTTAGTAAACTTTAAAACTTTAAAGCTTCAATTACCCTTTAATGCTAACAAGCTAATAGCCTGATAAAGTTCATCCTTACTATCATACAACTTCCAACAAACGCAACCTTAATTTTAAAACTAGATATCTTATTCAATACGATCAAGTCCGATGGTGGTATTAGAGGAAGAAACCAAAAAGAGTTTTTTTTCTTTAACTTCATCTCGTCTTCTAGTTGATGCATATGCATATGCATCCTCATTAAGGGAGGTATTAGAAATATAATAATGCTCACCTTCTTGAACATCATTAAATCATTTAGCTTCTTCCACATCATCAGCAATTTTAATACTATTGACATCCTCGTTTGTTTGATTAATGAAACGTGTATATATTAGGTCTTTGTTAAACCTTAATAGGGAAAAATCATAATAGTCATTAGTGGTATCTGTGGGATGCACAAAATTTGGCATTGTTAAGGCTGTGCAGCTTACTTGCCTACTACCACTTGCTAATATGAATTGATTATTTCATGATTGTTGGTTCTGAATGAGCACCTGTTCATCTTCTTCACATACGAAAGTTTTATGTTATAATATTATACATATATGATATAACGATCTTCTAATGATCCCCATAAAGAAAAGAACATCGTTGTTATCTCTAATTTCAATTGATCTCAATTTATATTTCTTTGCATTAATAAAAATCTTCAATGACACCCTATACTCTACATTACCAACTCCAAGTGCAAAACACCATATTTACTAGATTTTCATAATTAACATTCTTCAGAACTGCAATACCCAAGTTACTAAACCTGATATATCTCTCTTTTCCATTACTTGAGCTTTCTTACCTTTCCTCAAAAAGTACAACAATTAACTCATACTTAATGGCACCTATAACAAAAAATATATATATATTAAAAAAAAATTAAATTCGAAAATAAAATAAAGCCCACCTGAGATGACTATCAAAATACCCGTCTCACACAATGTGAGGAAAAGTGTGCACACTTCCTTGTGTCTCACTTGTAAGGCACAGGAATTATGGGCTTCATGTTCTTCTTCATCTCAGATTTCACTATTTTCCCTGATTCACTGTATTTTTTCTTCGACACACTTTATTTCTTCTGTATTTCATTATAATACACTACCATTATGTTTTTATAAACAAAATATAAAAAATTTCAAAATACATTGTGAACTCTCACTATAAATATAAAATAATAATAAATATAAGAAATAATCATATAAATCATACCGTTTTTATTGATTGATTCACAAAATTACTTGTTCTTAATCTGTAGAGTATTTTTTTCATTTTTATTTGGACAATGACAACCGTTTATTTGTTGATTTTGTGGCTCAAACAATAAGTTTTTGAGTTACGTTATTAATAAGCATAATTTTGTCTATTTATTATCCTTTTTTACTAATAAAGATTGGAAAAATAATTTTTTGCTATAAAAGATTGTGGCTTTTTTAAAATAAATTACTAATGAACATTTTGTTGGAATTTGTACTTACGTGTCATCCCTTTTATATATGAATATTTGTTTTATATTTATACTATTATCATTTTATTAAATCGCTAATTATATTTTAGATATGATAAGATTCTTGTAATGTTTCAGACATTGTATGATCTGAAAGAATTCAAATTTGGTTTAAAGGAGTTTAGATCCGTGGTAAAAATTAGTAATGCTGAGAGTTATAAATGCTAAGAGTTAGCATTGATAAAGTTAGCAAGTTATATGAGTCAGTGAAATATAAGGAGTTAGTGCCTTGTCTAAAATTAGATAAAGACCTGAAAATATATTAGTAATGACGTAGTTGTAAATAGTAGCACATGGTACTAAGAAATGTCATTATACAAATATGTTCTCAAATACTATATTCCTATTCTATCTTCACTGATGCGGGTTTGTCGGTGAAGACCTTATTAAATATAGATAAGTATATGTCTATATCTGGATGATCTAAATAGTTAGTCTTAGCAGACCATGAATTTAGTAAAAGTTCGTATAGAGATACAAGTATTCAGTAAGAACTGTGTACTGAACAGACTCACGAAAACCTCCAATAGACATCCCATAAAATCGTCAATAGAGGGTCTTCTTGAGTTTAGTATTATTCATAATCCTTTTATCTGAGCACCACGGTGGGCTTGTAAATGATCCACTATACTTTAGTTCCACACATGTTAAAAATATTTTATAGTCTGACTGTTAGGTGTCACTGAGTATGGTCTGATACTTATGAAGTTTGGTGTGCATAGATATGAGATCCATTAGCTTATTTGGATGAGTAAAATATTTTGATTTCACCTAGATGCTCTAAGGTAGTGTTTCGGATAGTCTTATAACCATAAGCAATAAAATCTGAGAAAGAGTTTTATCCTAAGATTAAATAATATCGCAAAAGTGTTTACAAATATTATTTATTAAAATACAAATCTGGAGATAAGTTCACAGTCGAGCATATGGAGATTTGACGTTGTTGATCTATATCTCAGCTCTTCTAAGATATTAATGATGAAAGCATTATACGGATATGTTATAACGTCAACTTGTATGATCTAACGTGCCGCTTTGTAATATTCGTAACATGTATGTGAGACATTGTTTACAGACGTATGGACAAGTTTCATATAAAAAATCGAACGTGGACCTAAAGAGTTTCATAATATGAAGTGTACTCGTTGTGCACCGAGGCAGCGTATTGGATTGAATAGTTCGGTCCAAAAATTTTTAACAAACTGAAAATATGTTTCAGGGGTTCTTCAGGATGTGTATTTGTCAAGACTTAAATGTTAAGTACATTATATCATTGGTTGACAATAATTGTTAACCAATAGGATGTTGACAAGTGGCACAATATTGTACATAAATTATTTTTATCTTGAAATTATTGATTTATCTTACTAATAAAAAATGAGGTAAAAATAATTATTCAAAAATAATTTTTGAATAATAATGCAAAATTTATTTATTATCATTATTACAAAAGAAAAAACGTTAGTTATGCCAATCGTATAATTTAACTAATAAGGGGGCTTTGATATTAGCCATTGATTATTTAAAATAATTTAAAATATTCCAAACATTAGGAAAAATGAATATCTTGCTCCCATTTTCAAGTGTTTTTTAAACATAATTAAGTGGCAATTACGAACGTGGGGATAGCACTTTGATGAGCCATCATGTAGACAAAAATCTAGAAAAGCTCTCATTCATTCAATGTGTATGAAAAAAAAAGCTATTTGCATATGAGAGAGTTGTGAGAGAATAAGTTAAAATTTTTTTTCTAAGTATTCTATGTAAAGGGTTATGTGAGAACAAAGACTAATAATATTTTATTCATCTCATCTCTTACAAAAAACAAAGACAAGTAGAATTAAAGTGTTTGATAGGTTAACATTTGTTGTTAGAACATTTTTATGGCTATTATTTTAGATTATTTTAGATTTACAATCTCAGTATTTTTGTTGTGAACTAATATTGTGCAACAACGCACTTCAATATGAGTTAAAAATTTAAAGATTGCAACTCTTGAAAAATTGAAAGTTATTTTCAATCTGAATAAGTTTTCTCACTTGTAATTTAGCTTAATTAACAGATCATATATGAGCTATATATGTATAATTATATTGATGAATGTATTTTATATATGATACTTTCGGTACGTGTAATAAAAATTTTAAATTATATGTACACTCACTTAAAATATTTCTCTTTTATTGATAATTTGAATTAGAGATAAAATTATAATTAAATAACTACAAATTTTATAAAATATGAAACATTTGAATTAAATGCAATGCAGAGTTCCAAATTATCAAATTTAATTTTCTTTTCTTATTTTCTGTCTCTCCCTGTCGCTCAGGCTAATGGTCAGCTTCTCTCTCTTTTTATTTATTTATTTTTAAAAAAATTCAACAAATTAACCAAACTGCTTAATGTTGCATTTGGACTCATCCAAATGACCAATACGTTGCTTCGATTACCAAAATGATATGGGCTAACTGGCCCAGAATTGTCCCCACTGGGCCCATTATCATGTTGGGCTTGTTGTATGGTCGGACCGTTTGTTTATCAAATTATCCGACCTGTTTTATGCGTCTAAATTCAAGATTTTTAATCTAAAAGTGACCAACCAAAAAGGCAAAAAGTCTATAGTTCTGTTAATTCTAGTTAGCTTAATTACCAAAACCGAGTGTCATCAATAGAAAAGCTTAAAATTAAATTCTTTACATACAAGAAAATTGAGGTTCACGTGCGGTATTGGGCCATTGGCATATAAATTTATTAATTCCCAGCTAATTACATTGCCAATTAATTATAATGCAATCGACCTCCAACTCTAATTCAACCTTAACAGATTAGAGATATTTTAGAGATGGATCGATTATGATATGAATAAAATGATAATACATATAAGTCACTTTGGTAATTTTATCATGAGTAGCAAGTTGTATGTTCTAAATTTTAAATTTCATCAGAAAGTTGTATGATGTAGTAGCCAAACCTTTTCATTTTCTATAGTTTCTAGTTTACACTTTGTATTACTTTGACCATTGTGGGATAGAAATTTCATGCCTTAACCCTTTCAACAATTACTATTTTAGCATTCTCCAACCAAACTGTTGACTTTGAGCTGTCAGTTAAGATGGTGAGGCCACCAACACCAAACTCTAGAGAGTCAATATGCAGCTCACCTGAAAAAACTTCCCATAAGAAGTAACTCATTTTTCTTTCTTATTGCTTTTCTTGTAACTCTCTAACTTATCATCAAATATATCAACAAAAGTCCCATTTGCCTAAACAAAAAGAAATGCAAAGCAAAACCAAGTGAAGCCCATGCTTAAAATTTTCTGAAATGCACAAGTCCATGCACGCACTAATGTTGGCTTTTCTTGCTTTAACTTGTGCACTAATACACAATTTGGTGTGTTAGCTCATCTCCAAGCTAGTTCTTTGTTCAACATACATCAAATACTCTGCTTTCCTTACTTTTCATTTACTTTCTGATCTCTCTAAATCTTGCTAACAATGGAGTTGCCAGTGAAGGCACCGGTTTCCAGTTCCCGGAAAGCCTTATGCAGATTAGAAGCTAAAAACCTTTCCTACAAGTTTTGCAGTAAATTTGATGAGCTCACTTGGGTTTGTTGTGGTGTGACTTCCGATAAATCTCCTAAGTTCATTTTGAAGGATGTAAGTTGTGAAGGTAGACCTGGTGAGATTACTGCTATTGCTGGCCCTAGTGGAGCTGGAAAAACAACATTGCTAGAGATTCTTGCTGGGAAAATCTCCTTGCAGAAAGCTTCTGGTAAAGTGCTTGTAAATGGCAGGCCTATGAATGCTGAACATTTTCGAAGAATTTCGGGTTACGTCACCCAAGATGATGCACTATTTCCATTGCTTACTGTTGAGGAGACGCTTATGTATAGTGCACTTCTTAGGCTACCAGGCGGGCACAAACAGGCTGCCAGTAGAGTTAGAGAGCTGTTGAAAGAGCTTGGACTGGATCATGTGGCAACTTCAAGAATTGGAGAAGGATCAAATTGTGGCATTTCAGGCGGCGAAAGAAGAAGAGTTTCTATTGGAGTGGATCTAGTTCATGATCCTGCTGTTGTTTTGATTGATGAACCTACTTCAGGCTTGGATTCGGCTTCAGCTCTGCATGTAGTCAAATTGCTTAAATCAGTGGTGGTTAATCAAGGTAAGACAATTGTTTTAACCATCCACCAGCCTGGTTTTCGAATCCTAGAGCTGTTTGATCGGCTTGTTTTGCTTTCAAATGGAGTTGTTGTTCATAATGGATCAATAAATATCCTCGAGGAGAGGCTTAAGTTTGCTGGTCATTTCATTCCTCGCCATGTTAATGTGCTAGAATTTGCCATTGATGTCATAGAAAACTTGGTTATACGAACGTCAGAAACTCACAACCTGTCTAGTCCCCACATGAAAAACAGTGAAGAACCTAATTATGAAAATTGTAAACTGAGGATTGGATATTCCAATAATTGGGAAAAAAAGCTTCTTTCCTATCCTAACTCGCGATTTCAGGAGGTTTTAATACTAGGACAAAGATTTTGCTACAACATTTTTAGGACCAAGCAACTTTTTGCCACAAGAGTTATACAAGCCCTGGTAGCTGGATTAGTGATTGGAACCATATACTTGAATGGAGGAAATGATAGAGGAAGGATGGCTCTGCAAACCCGAATCGGATTCTTTGCTTTCAGCCTCACATTCTTGTTATCTTCAACAACAGAAGGCCTGCCAATTTTCCTGCAAGAGAGAAGAATTCTAATGGAAGAGACTTCAAGAGGAGCTTATAGAGTTTGTTCTTATGTGTTAGCAAACACCCTCATCTTCATTCCTTTTCTATTGATGGTTGGTCTTTTGTTCACCACTCCAGTTTACTGGTTGGTTGGCTTGAGAAGAGAAGTTGATGGGTTTCTCTACTTTTCTCTTGTGGTTTGGATGGTTCTTCTGATGTCCAATTCTTTTGTAGCTTGTTTCAGCGCTCTAGTGCCAAATTTCATCATGGGAACATCAGTCATTGCAGGGCTTATGGGTTCTTTCTTCCTTTTCTCCGGGTACTTTATATCGAAAGATAACATTCCTGATTACTGGATTTTCATGCATTATTTGAGTTTGTTTAAGTACCCATTTGAGTGTCTTATGATAAATGAATATGGAGGAGAACAAGGGAACACAAGGTGCTTACAAGTTAAGGAAGGACAATGTAGTTTAAATGGAAGTGGGTTCTTAAGGCAGCAAGATGTGGAGGAGTCACAGAAATGGAGCAATTTAGCTGTGATGATGAGTTTCATCATTGGCTACAGAGTGCTTTGTTTTTTCATCTTGTGGTACAGATGTTACAGAAGTAGAAAATAGATAAAATTTTACAGCTAGAGACACATGATTGTGTTCTCTTTTTCTTTGTTCATTTTTCCTTAATTCTTCTCATTTTTTATAATAAAATCAAACCGATGTATGATCTTTATACACCCTGCACTGATATAAGAAATTGTAGCCTACATTTATGCTTGAAATAATTGGAAGCTTGCTCAGGACAAGTATGAGGTAGAAAAACAAAAAAGTGCAATTCAAGCACAAAAACCTGTTCTGCCAAGAACTTTGGCATGATGTCAGATCCTTGATCCTGGAACTACCATGCTGACTCTTGTTAGGGCTACCAGTAAACAAAATTCATAATCAACAGCCAATATCCATTATTTACTTGTTTTCAGTTTTCATGTTGTTAGATATTCCTAGCTGGAGGATAGCCAGGAATATCGCTTGATCAATGTTCTGCTCACATAATCCTTGGTAAGGTCTTCATCTCTGATCACATTTGAAACACTGCCTCGTTACATTCCTCTTAAATTTTTAGTAGCTATCCTCCAGCTATTTCATGGTATCTACCATCTATCACATTTTCTATACTAAACTGATCAAAATTTTCCACAAAATGCGTTGATTTGATAAGCAGATAATATTATGAAAATCAAGTTCAACTAATGAATAAAAGATCGCAGCTTAGTTCAAATCAGCAGATGAAGGATAAAAATGAGGGGTTTTGGCATTTGCTTAATTAGTGAGAAATACAAAATATATAAATGAAAGAACAGAACGGTTCCTTTGAGCCAAAAAAAATGATAATTATAATACAAAGAAATAATAAAAGGTAAAAACACGTGAGCTTGAAAAAAGAATGGAAGAGATCAGTTACCGTCTAGATTACAGGAATTTTACATCAAAACTAGTCCGACACATTTGACAAATGAAGTCTCCTCGGTTAGCACTTACATGCCCTCAAATGCTTTTGAAAGCAAAACTTGTACTAAATTTTGAACAAGAAAAAAGAACAAAAGAATTTTACATAAAAATGGAAACTAAAATATCTTAAAAGCAATTTATTAGACCTAGATGCTGCGGTCATTTATAGAAGTGAAGGTCATGGTGGCACAAGAGGTTGTCATAATTCCCGCAGAGGAAGACGAATGATCGAGCTTGCTGGAATCTGCAGATACAGCAATAGATGTGTTCTTCATATCATCCTTATCTTTCTGGCTCTTGTTAGCTTTCAGGCCTTCCAACTCAGAAAGAAGGCCAGGTTTTGATATCTCCTCGTTACCTACATCTACCTCACCTATTAGCATCTTGACAATAGTAGACATGGATGGTCGGAGCTTTGGCCTATCTTGGGTGCAGAGGAGACCAATCTTCAGATATCTGTGAGCCTCTTCAACATCATAATCCCCATTCAATGAGGCATCCACTAATCCCACCAGCTCCCCTCTCTCGTACAGTTCCCATGCCTACAGAGTGCATATCTCCTCTCAACATTCTAAATATACTACTGAAGGACCAAATAAACAGTATGCGACTCTTTAAAGGCCACATGGACAAAATCCATTACATGATATAATGATTTGAATACATACCCTTTCAAGGAGATATTGGTTGTGAAAAGGTAAGTCCTTGTTTGTGTTGCACCTCCCACTAACAATTTCCACCAGAAGAACACCGAAGCTGTATATATCTGCTTTCCTTGTCAAGTGACCTCGTATAGCATACTCAGGTGCAAGATAACCTCTGTAGAAACCAAATAAGTTTAATAGGCCAGCTCAAAGAAACTGATAATATTATGAAAACATAAAATAAAAACTGAGAAGGAATGCAAATCCAAGGCAACCCACTAGTTAGCCAACGCAAGACTTGTTTATTTACACTGCCAGTATAGGATATCATAACATTTTGAACAGGTTTCACTGCAATTAAATTTAAACATTGTCTTACAACATATTGAAACACGACCCTGTAATATGTTTTAAACCATGTCTAAGATATATTATCTGCAAAGTTAAGAGGGATAGTAGTTATCCAATATATATCAATGCCATGCAGGTTACAATCAACTCCAACTATCAAATTGCATTACAGACCAGTCTAAGAAGCTGATGTTTGAATGTGTTAAACAAATTGTTTTACAATCAATTTTCAGTAACCATTACTTCACAGTCTGGAGTCCCTTTGAGTATGAGACAAATAACCCTAGAGACTTTAGGTAGAAGTTGACAAACTTACTTTGTCCCCGCAACACGTGTACTAATATGAGTCAGGTTGTCTGGAAAAAGCTTTGCAAGACCAAAATCTGAAATTTTGGGCAAGAGATCTTTGTCGAGGAGTATATTGCTTGCTTTGATATCTCTATGAACAATGTGTGGCTTCACCTCCTCATGAAGAAAAGCAAGCCCCTTAGCAACGCCAATGCAAATATTACGACGTGTATGCCAACTGAATTGGATATTGCTGTGACCTCTACCTAAAGAAGAATAGTTTGTTAAATTGAAGGTTGGTAAATTCAAATTGAGAAAAGAAAGATAAAAAATAGAGCAGCTTACCAAGAAGTGTTTGTTCAAGACTGTTATTCTCAAGATAGCCATAGACCAAAATCCTATGGTCCCCTTCCACACAATAACCATACAACTCAACCAAGTTATCATGCTTTATATCAGCAATCACATTTATTTCTGTCAAGAACTCCCGCACACCTTGCTTCGAGTCCGCTGACAGTACCTTTATAGCAGCCAAGCTGCCATCTCTCAACCTTCCCTGTTCATAAACTAGAGTTTCTAAAAGGAGCCAATTGTAGGAAGTTGAAACTAAATAAACAATGCATTTACTTATTAGGTAGTAATGATGAAGTACTTCTTCAAGAGGTTTGAGAATATCACACGTGCAATCACCTTGTAGACAGAACCAAAACCTCCTCGTCCTATTTTATTGGCTGGACTGAAATTTTCAGTTGCCATTCGCAACTCTCTGTAACTATACAGCATAGTATTTTCAATGCCTGAAACATCTGTATCCATATAAATACATTAGAAGCTTTTAAACACACATAAAGCTAATAGAAAAAGCTTTGCAAATATGAAGACAGTGAATGATTGCATTTGAATAATTATATCTTCATGCTCTAAACAATGTTATAGGGGGAAATCTTGTGAGTATTTCAGAATATTTAGTTCTTCACACAAATAACAAACTCTTCCTTTGATATATTACTAAAGAGGGCTGCTAACCTAAGTGCTCTAGTTTCATCCATATCCCCTATACTGGTGAATACTGCTCGATATAGGAATTAGTCAACTTAGTAAATCCACAAATACAATCCAGTTTACATAAGGCCTTGGCTGATGTTTTTTCAATTCCATGACAATCTGCTCAGTTGTGTACCTTCATTAACTTCTACAGTGTTTGTAGGGACAGATGCTCTCTTCCTTCTGAAACATAAAGAGAAACAAGTCATCAGGAGCTGCCTTCTGTGAAACACTGCTTGAGCTCAAATTAATGCTCTTCCCTGTATAAACAATTAATCACACACTTGTCATCATGTGAACCAAAGAAGTATACTGTTGCTTTAATTAATCATTAAGAAAATCCCTAGAAAGGGAAAACAGCCAGTTAAATCTGTCAACCAAAGATAATGGTGGTATAATTAACATCATCAATAATTCAATCAATATCTCGCATAACCATGAGCCCTTTAAATCAATAATTCAACAAGATCCACAAGCAACGGGCTTTTGTCACTTTTAGAACGCATCTAGATAAGTTCAGTTAGGCCCTTCACTTTGATAGCTATTAAATTAAACCTGGGAGTGGCATATAATTTTGAGCCTTCAAACTCTTATCGAATTTAGACAAAACAGATACATAAAAAAGGGGATGAAAAATGTAGGAGTGGATCTCTAACCAGCAGAAAGTAAAATGAAAATGATGATTAAAGCTTATAGGAATTATTAATACTTCAATCCTGAAATGATTCTTTGCTCAAAATTCATAAAACCAACAAGTTATTATGATCAAACTACCAAAACAACTCATGTTTCCACCATCAATACAATACAAACAAGGCAAAGAAAAAGAAAAAGAAACTGAGAAGATAACATATCTTTGCTTGTTGAGAATGAAAAAGTGCCTTGAATCTTGAGTTACTGATAATATAGATAGAACCCAGGAAGAAAAAAGAGTTGAATGCAAGCAGATGAGATGGCAAATTTTGGCAAGTAAACAGACATGACCCATTATTCAGCTTTCTTATCTTGTCCAACTTTTCTTGCCAATAGAACATAAAAGTAAATGGGAAAGAAACACAGCAAGTGGGAAAAACTCACCTCAGATGAGGCAGGAAAACAGCTGAAAATAAGACAGAAGTGAGATATTGTTGGAGTTTGTGTAATAAATAGAGAATGCGTTGCCAAGCAAATCCAATAACTGGTCTTTCAAGGAAGAAGGTGTACAAAGTTGAAATGTCAAAACCTGATGAAGTATTTTAATAGTTTTAAAATTTTAACCCACGTTTGGTAAAAAAAAATTAAATAAAATAACCCAAGATAATGATTTTTATTTATTTAAACTGTATAAAAAAATGCGCCTTTTTTTTTAATTTTAAGGGTTTAAATATTATTTTTATTAAAATAAATAAAAATTATTATCCAATAAAAATATTGATAAAATTTTTAAATTTTATATATTTATTTTTTAAAAATATTAGGAGTTTAGATTTTTTTTTCACAAATCAATATTATGTGAAATTTTTTATTTAATTTGTTATAGTAAATTATATATTCTTCTTTCAAAAAAAATTATATATTCTTAAAATATTTATAAATATTTTAATAATATTAATTAGAATCAATATTATATCTCAATATCAATACACTTTTGTTAGTAAAATATAAATCAAAACAAGGGCTATGACAACATTTTAAAATTTTTTGTTACAAACCCAGTAATTAGCATTAGCCACAAATTAAAAGTTAAAAAGTTTGTAGTTTCTTTAAATCGCTATCTCAACAATTTCATTTCAATTAATGTAACAACCTAATTTAACACCGGCATATAAATGATGCATTATTATATTTTGAGTAATAATATGCATATGTAGTTGAAATATATAGTATTTTATATTTTAAGTAATGTGTTAATTATTGATTAGTATATATTATTGTTACTATTAATAAATAAATAAATAAATAATAATTATTTAATAAATAATAATCACTAATTAATAATATATTATTTAAAAAATATAAATTTTATATTTCAATTATATACTAATAACACTATTCTTATATTTTGAAATTATTCAATGATATCTTTAATTTTATATAAACAATGACGCAATGATGATACAAGAGATATCATATTTTAAACTAATCAGGTCATACAAATCATGTGCTGCTTGGTTGATTGTGGCGCCATTTGTACTTTTATTATCTTATTTATTTTAATTTGTTTTTATTTTTATTTTTTAAAAAATATGGTATTAGCTGGAGGATGGGAAAAATGTGGGGCTTTTTTTTAAATGTTTGTTATATTGTATAATATTTTTATTAAGATTTGTTTGTATTCTTAACTTAATGTTGAATATGACTTAAATAGTATTTATTTTTTTTTGACTGAATTTTGAGTAAAGTTGAACTGAACTACTTGTTCATAAAAATGAGTGACTAAATTTGGTTGGTCTGTTTATTTTTTTGGTTTAATACTTAAAAAATAAATATTAAATCATGTGTAAGGATATTATAAATAACTTTGAGGTAAAGTTTAATTTTATTAATATTTATTAGTTTAAAAAATGTATAATAATGCTGTTAAAAAATATTTTATGAAAAATAATAAAATTTATGTTAAATTGCATAAAATAACTAAAAATATTAAAATAATTATTGTACTCTGCACAACAAACGAGAGACGTCATATCTCTTGCAAAAATTACTTTCACTTTTCATACTTTTGAACAAATTAATTTTAAATTTTCAGACTTTTCCTTCACTTTGCTTTTTGAAATGTAATTAATAGATCAAAACCAAGCAATATGTACTCGTAATTTTGATTAATTTGATATATATCCAAATATATAGATTTTTTTATATTAAAAATGTAGGGAATTACTAATTTACTCTCTCGTTTACAAACTAATTTCTAATATGAAAAATTTTAAAATATTATAAACTGAAGAAATTAAGAATAAAAAAATATAAAAAATACAAAATGACAATCTGAAAGAAAAAGAAAAATCGACGTCAAACGTGTGTCCCATCCATGGCCACCAAACCCACCAACACCACTAAATGCCAAATCAAAGTCCAAAACACTTAAGGATTAATAACACCTATGCCTTGCCTCGACTTCCCACTTCTTTGGTCAATATCAAGCATCGATCACCTCTGTGTTTGCCAAATGCAGCCAGTGGCTGCAGCAGCGGCCAAGCTTGGCCGTGCTTGGCTGCATGGATGATGACTTATTACACCGACTTGGCGAACGGATGATGACCAATCACGCAGAATCAGAGACTGTTAATCTGGTGAGGAAAAATCAGAGGAGGCCAACGACGCCATTCCCACCATTGTTGATCTCTTCTCGTAAATTTAAAGAAAAATATAAACATATAGGTGAGTGTTCTGCAGTGTGCGGAGGACTGTTGGCTGGTACAGAAGATGATAAGATACAAAGATTAAGGAGAGATGGCGAAGTTGTTGAGGCATTGTACCAAGTAGTTAATGATTTTGAAAGTAAAAACATATAGTCCTGAAGATGAAGAGAAAAAAAAGGTAAAAGAACAGAAAATTTTGAAATTTAGTGTTTAAGGACGAAAATAAAAAGAAAAATAGGGTTTTTAGAATGATATTCGGATACGAAGAGAATGAGTATTTAGTCACAGATAAAAGTGTCTAGACACCAAATAAAAAGTGTTTGAATGCAGATAAGTATGAAATTGAAATAATATAATTATATTTTTTTCATTAATTTTGATAAAATATTTTTTAAATGTTGGGTATTGTTGCATATTTTTTAAATTATGAGTATTATTAAAATTAAGTTTTATCTTAAGTAAGGGTAAGTAATTTTGGGTTTGAGTCGGGTTTGAAAATTTTCAAACTTGATCGGGACGCCGAAATGTGTTCTGATCGAGACACGTTTCAGGTCGAGTTGAAAAATTCTATTTTTTTTATAAAAAAAATTATTTTGAAAAGACATAATTTTGATTCGAATTCGGGATGGGTCAGGACAATTCGAGTCAGGTTCGGACTTATTCGGGACGGGTTTGAGATTATCGGGACAATTCGAAACGGTTCGAGTCGGGACGATTCCAGTTCAAGTTCGGGATAATTTGGAATAGTTAAGGACGATTCGGGTTCGAGACAGGTTGAGAATTCCCATTCGGGTTTAAAAAATTCCCGAACCCGATCCATCCCGTTCTGGATAAAATTTTATCCCGAATCCATTCCCGTTCCCGATCCAAAATTTCAAGACTGATCAAATCGAAACGGGTCAAATTCAAAAATAATACCCACCCCTAATCTTAAGTGTATTTATAATTAATATTATTTATTTGTAATATCATTCTCATTTTTTATGTTAAGCCAAAAAAAAAATTGACTTTTTTATTAAGTTGAGATTGACTTAAAATTCTTATTAAATTAAAAAAATAATAATAATTTAAATAATTGAATAAATTAAATTAAGTCAAATTCAACACTAAACCTAAAAAAATAAACACTCTTAATTTAGTTTATTCAATCATTATGTTGTTTGTTTTGTGTTTTTTTTTTTTGTTAAAGGAAGTTATTTATTTATTTTTAGTTTAATAAGAATTTTAAGTTTATTTAAATTCAATTTAAAAAGAAAATTCTTGGATTAATATAAAAATGAGAATGTTATTATTAATTTCTTTTTTTTAGATATCCTATCTAATTTATTTTTTATGTACTAACACTTTTTTTTAAAAAAAATTATAGGTTAAAATGATTGCAGTAAAATTCATATTAATATTATTTTAATATTAATTCGTACTATTAAATATTATTTTATAGTCTATTTTTTATATTTTTATTAATTTAACAATAAAAATTCATAAAAGTATAAATATAAAAGTACTAATTTTTTAGATATTTATATTTTAAAAATAAATAATTTAACACTTAAATTTAGATCTTAAGCAAATATATATATATATATATATATATATATTATATGTCATTCAGATTCGACCATTCACCTCTATTTAGTATTTAGCTTCATTTATAATTCAGTAAAAAAAATACATTACATCATTGACAAGAAAAAAAATATATATTTATATTCTATTAAATTATCATAAATCTCCTCTAAAATGTAGGCATTTCCTTAAAATTTCCTAATATTTTTATTCAAATCTTTCTTACAATATGAATGTCTATATTTATTTCAACAATGTCAGGGTCAAAAATTGTGTTAGCAAGGTCTATATTGATAAAGGTATTTATATTTTTTAAGTAAAGAAAAAAATTATGATTGTCATATCCTCTATTTATTTTCTAAATTAAAAATTATTTATTTATTTTTTTTAAAAGGAGAATATTTATCTCTTAACAATGTGACTGGCAGCGTGGTCAACATCGAATTCTAATGACTTATGCTTGGCCAAAATGATTGACATCACCTTCCATTGTGCTTGTGCATCGTGTCAAATTAAATTAGCGCTTGATTTGACTATTGGGTCAGCCTTGCCCAACAAGTTGCTGATATGAGACACGTCTCAGAAAGTTACCGGCTATGTCTGTAAAATTTTTACTTAAAAGTGGCAAGCTATTAGGCGAATGTGCACACAAAATTCCTTATTTTCGTTTGGGTAAAGACCAAATGTATTCCCAAAACTTTTTGAAAATGATAATTTGATCAACATATTTTTTAAATTATGTAAATACATCCTTTTTTTTTGTTTTTTTACCAAGTTGAATAATAATTATTATAGTACCCTTTATTATTATTAACAAATAATGAGCGATGGTTAATCAAATATTGATTGACGTTAGTCATCGTTGATTGACATTGATAAACTATTGATTAACATTAGACCAACTCACCATAAATATTAGTAGACTTCAAATTTTATGATTTATGTAAAAGGCGAGATTATTTTTATCAAAAAGTATTACAAGAGTTTGAACTTAGTAAAAAAAATAATGGTCCTATTATTTTCTTATATTAATTTTGGTACTGTTTTAATATTTTATTGATGAAAATAATTTAACTATCTTATAGATTACAAAATTCAAAGTTTAATAATGTCCATAGTAAACCAGTTTGGTGTTAATGAATTGTCAATCAATACTGGTCAACATCAATTAACACTTATCAATTTCAATCAATTATAGTCAATTATAATCGACATTGGTCAATACTTGTCGGATAGTGTTATATCTTTTATAAATAAAATACTATAATGTTCTCATTATCGTTTAAATTAATCAGAAAAATTTGATAAAAATAGTATATTACTGTATTTTTAAAAATATAATAATTAAATTATTATTTTTAAAAAAATTTGGAGTCCATTTGTTGTTTACCTTTTTTTTAAATTTAGGTTCTTAATATTAGAATTCGTGTGTTGGAAAAAAAAACTTACAACACTTATTTCAATGGCTCAATAATAAGAGACTTAGCAGTGTGTACATTCACTGAAGATCCTGACTTCAAATTCCCCCTTCTTCCTTTTAAAAGAAAAAATAAAAAACTTACATTGACACTCGAGAGAAGTAGATGGTTTGTGGGCCATATTCTGCTGTAGTTAATATCACATGGCTCTCCTTAGATTTGTCAAATATTAATCCTATAATAGTTAAAACTGAAAATTCCCTAAATAAATTTGTATTATAAACGAATTGATTTAATTCAATTATTTAAATAGTAACATTTCATAAATACATTAGTGAATCAAAAAGTGCAAGATGATTATTAAATAGGTGACAAAAATTTTACTCATTTAATAATTATATTATTTTCTCAATCCAAATTTGGATAATCTTTAAACTAATTCATGTCTTAAATGTACTAGCATAATTTGATTAATTCAATCAGTAGTTTATCATAAACAAATTGATGAACTAGAATATTAAAAAAAAAAATTAACATAATTATTAAACGAGTGACATAAATTTAACACGTTTAATAATTTTTTATTGTTCTTAATTCAAATTCAATTAATCACTACACGTATTCGTATCTTAAACAAATTAGCCCAATTTAATTATCAAATAGTGGTACATCAAAAATAAATTAATAAATGAGAATACTAAAATAAGAATATGGTACAATTATTAAACGAGTTAGAAACATATGATATTTACTACTATAATAGTATAAACAAATGGACGAACCAAAATACTTAAATATGAATTAAATTTGTGTTGAATACAAGTAAAATATAACAAAATTCTAGTAAATTTTGCATTTGTTTTGCACAAATATTCGAATCAAGTATTCAAATTTAAATTCATTTTTAATCAATTATTCACATTTGACATAAATAATTTTATTTTTTATTTGGTTCTTTTTTATAATAAATATTGATTATAAAATTAATAAATTATATATTTTAAAACATCTTAAAGTATATATTTTACACAAATTCTAAATAAATTTATGTCTTATTCAAATTTGTCTAGTTTTCTGTATAAAAAAAGTAGTAAATCATCAAATTAGGAAGTACAAACTCAATTCACATATTTATTTTTCTCAAATTTGAATTTGATTCTTTTATTATTTAAATCAATTCTTGATCGTATTTGCAAATAGAAATTGAATGTGCTCAAATAAATGTATAATGATTCCAATTACTAGCTCTAAGTGACAGGATCTTACTGATTTTGAAACTATTATGATGCATCGGTCCATTCTTTAAAATCTTAAGAGTTCGACTGTCTTTTTTTTTTGCTATTATATGTTTATTAACTTAAGAGTTTATTTTAAGAGATAAGGAACCCTACAATTTAGCATAATATATAATTTTTCTCAATTAAATTTTACCCCAATTCATTAATTTTTTTTATTAATTTAAACGAAAAAAAAGTATTTTAGTCTAATTACAAATAAATTTTAATCTAAAGTAACTTTTAGAACAACATTAAAAAAAAAAAGAAGCAACAACCATTAGTCACCAATGGTTGTTGCCACTTTACTGTTGGTGATTAATGGTGGTTTGACTCAAAATAAACATATCAAATTTAAAATTTTATGATCTACACGATATTGTAATTTTGTTTTATCAAAGGAGTATTAGAAATGGTCAAAAGTGAAGAGAAAAGTAGCGATCATCATAATGCTATCATCAAATTGCGGCAAGAAGAGGTTTACTGTCACCACCATTATAATTGCTAGCTGGCGATTTATCTAGTGGTGGTGGTGGAAAACGTACACTCATCATTGTTTGACATAAGTGTCATGGTGGCTAGTGGATCCCTTTTGGTACGTGGAGGCAGAGGTGACGATAACAATTGGTTGGACTGATGGCTGGTGGATCCCTTTTTTAATTTTTAATATTTTATATTTAATTTAATTTAAAAATATTTTCTTAGTAAATAAAAAATAATTATATGATGATGTGTGTTATTTGTAACTTATTATATTATAACATGTATCATTATATTAATATTTTATTTTATTTAATTAGAATATATTAAACAAATTAAAAAGATTATGCCACGTGTTCAAAATAATGAATAGACGAGATTTTGTCCCATATCTAAAGTATAATTTATCATACACTTAAGCTAAAGGGCAAATAAATTATTTAGACTATAAAAAGTTTATTTCGTTTAAATTAATAGAAAAATTAATGTATTAGGATAAAATTAGGCATTTTGAATATAATTAAAGCAAAGTTGTCAATATATTTTTTCATTATTTATTATGTAAGCTTAGCTCCCATACCTTTTACAGGCTACAATAAAATTATTCGTTAAATCTTTTTTTGCTTAAGTCAGTTTGAGCAAAGGCTACAATAAGATTATCCATTAAATCCCTTTTTCTTAAGTTAGTTTGAACAAATTTACAATGTTAATTTTTTGGATTTTAAGAGCATTTTACAAGTTTAATAGGTCTTACTTCTAAACTCACAATTGGTGAAGATGGTGAGTTTTAACATTTAAGCCCAAACAGTATCTTTTGCACAACCTACTATATAAACACAAAACTATTATAACTAGTGACATTGTACCACATCACGATTACCTAGAACTACTCCTAAACAAATGACAATTTTGTATTTTTATTTATAAAAGATCACATTAACAAATTTATAGTGAGTTTAATTTCTTTATCATTTTAATATTTAATTTAATTAAAAGTGATAAGTGTTATAATCTAATTAGTTTATTTTTTTAATTTAAATTAAAATATAAAATTAATAAAATAAAATAACACGTTTTATAATATAATGTATTACAATGACACAAGTCACCATGCAATTTAGCTTTTTTCTTATTTTATTTTAAAATTCTTAAAATTAATTTGTTATAAATAAAAAAATTGTCGAAAACTGAATTTTTAAACTTCTTTTTTATTTTTAAAATAACTTTACTATAAATAAATAAAAAAAATTATTATTAGAATAATACTCATAATCAAAGTGTTATTTAATCAAAATTTAAGGGGTAATAATGTTAATTTCTATTCAATTTAAACTTCGGGTTGCGTGTATAATATGTTATGCCCGTTGCCAGTCAGTCGAACTCGTTCAATACATTATTCTACGCAAACTATACGGGAACATTAGGGTCTCTCCCCGTAGCGCGTAAGTAAATTTGAGAAATATAACATTATTTTTATTTTAATTGAATTATTATGTTAAAATTTGCTAGTCAAAACGACACTTGCGGTCTAATTAAAAAGTAAGTTCAAAACTATATTTGCGGTCTAAATGCCAACAAAAAAAAAAAAAAAAGGATATGCACCTATTTCATTTCATGATAAATTTTATTTTATTTTTGAAACTATCCTACGAGAAATTTTAGACCACACATTATATAATTATAAGTTGGCGTATCAAACTATGATAGGATTATTTGATAAGACATTATAAACATCGGTAACATATTGAAGAGAATTTTCTTTTTTTAAAAAATAAAATGCTATATTATATTACAATTATAAATTCACAATTATTTATAATTAAAGAAAGTATTAGAAGAGTTTAAATTAAATTTAGAGTAAATGATATTTTTACCCTTAATTTATGGTTTAAAAGATATTTTTACTCTAATAAAATTTTTAATACTCAATTTTACTTCAATTCGTTAAATTTTATCGTTAATTTGAATAAAAATAGTGTTCTAAACATACAATTATTAGTTTATTTTATAATTAAAAATAGTTGACAAATTAGTAATTATATGTTTAAAGTACTATTTCTATTCAAATTAACAAAACTTTTTGATAGATTAAGACAAATTTAAGTATTAAAAAATTCATTAAAATAAAAATGTCTTTTAAATTATAAGTTTGAGGTATGTATAACCCTCACCCTTAAATCTAACATAGTACAATTCGTGTATCTAAACTCAAATGAATCAAATTTCTCTCATGAATATATATATATATATATATATATATATATTATCTAGTAGGTTATATAACTCAATATATATACTGTCAAATATCATTGTTTAATAAAATTTTAACTTTTTATAACATTTGCATAATTTACAATGTACTTAAAATTTTATTATATATGATAAACTATGTAGTCTACTAAATTAATTCTCTCTCTCTTTCTTTATATATATATATATATAACAAAATTGTACTATTCTTTTAAAGACATGCTCAAATTTAAAATCTCTAATTTGAATATCAATGACAACATTAACAATTAAATATCAATTTTATTACTAATACATAAAATGTTGACTGATAATATAGGATATTATGACTTTGAAAATTATATTGATAATATTATATGTTAAAATTAGATTATCGGGTTAGAATATTTGTTATGGTATTTTAAGTACTTTTTATGTATTATTATTATTTTATATAATTTAAAGATTTAATGTTTATATAAAGATAGTCTTATGTAATGATTATTTAGAATAAAAATATAGAGAGTCTAGTTTTTTTTTAATGCAGTATTAGAGTTAAAGCTGACAATAGGGTGGATCGAGTTGGGGATGGCAATCTTTTTTCCCATACTTGAATGTGTTAAAAGTTTTTATGCTCAAATTAAATAATTCGGTTTGGGATGGGTCCCCGCGAGTACCCTATATCCGAATTTATTTATTTTTTATATTTTAATATTTTAAATTATAATAATTCACTTTCATTAATTTTTTAAAATTATTTTTCAATTTAGAGTTTCGTAGTTAATAACCTATTCTCATACATATCTCGAATATAGTTTAAAGAAGATAATTCATCTTTTTATTTATCTTAAAAGTCAAAAAATTATAAAATCTCCTATTTATTTTTCATTCTAGTTGGGGTTCTGCGAGACCTTGACTTGATGAAAAATTTTGCTAAACCTAATTATAGTTTTAATTTTTCAAATATTAGATATGTTGTATTGTGTTGTTGGCAACATATGATATTGTTACGGCAGTGAAACCATAAACTCAATCCTTTTGTTGATTATATCTATATCTCCAATTATAAGACTAATTAAGTAATTTTCATCATATTCTTTTTTTTTTCTAATTATTAATTCAATTCAAAGCAAAATTATAAAGATGATTTAAATTTCTTCCTGTTATGATTGTAATACTTCTCAATTTCTAGAATGAACAAATGTGGATGTGGGCTCTTAATGTTTTGTTTCTTTCTTACAAAAAAAAAAAAAAAGTAAAAAGAAAAGAATGTGCTTCGGCGACCAATGACCATGAATGAATCCACATGATCAAGTCTCACACCCATTTGAACTTTTGAGATCAAAAGTCACACGGTGACGTATCAATACTGGCAACTTTGTTGGAGCAGCCAGCTACTATAAGACAATGGCAAATAGTCTATTAGACTTTTGACCAGCAATAGTAATTAAAACAAAAATGTTCGATTCATTGTCAAATCTCAAATATTTTTTCCTTATCTTTTTTGTTTTTTTAAACAATTAAAATGCCGCCTTTAACAATTAGTTGATTGTTGAAAAAGTGTTGAATTTTTTTTTATAAATGACCCTTTAAATGATTTTTTTAATTACAAAGTAATATGTTAAATTTTTTTTTAAAAAAAACTTATTTTGGGGGAGGAAAATTTAAATCTCTAACCATCAAGATCAATTTAGAGGGTGTGCACAAAAGGGTACAAGCTATTTTGATAAACACCCTAGACGTAGTAGTAGACTAATTTTTATTAGCTAAATGAATGTAAAATAAATACAATTATTCTTGTTGATAAAATATGATAATAAAAATATTTAAAAATAAAAATACCAAATCAAATGAAGTTCTTATATATCCATCTTAAAAAATATACCCAACATTTAGAGTAAGCAGATTTTAAGTTTTAGTTAAAAAAAAATGTAAGATTATTTATATTTTCATATATGTAAGTCGAGTTAATTATGTGATTTTTTAAAGTTGTGGCTATTTTATAAATGTATTAGTATTGAAATATAGTCTTGTGTGATGTGGCGAAGTTTAAAAAGAAATGAAGGGAATGAGAAAGAAAATTTGAAAAATTTAAAGAATTAGGTTTAATATGGAAAATCTAGATCTATTGTATTCATCGCACGACCAATCTCACGTGTAAGAAAGGCCACACGAAATTTTAATGAGGCACCGAGTGCTGCGCGCATAAGAGGTATGTCGCGCCCATTTTTCACATGTTTCACGTGACTTTTATGTGCTCATTTTTACACACTTTTTTTAAATTATATTTTTTCCAATTTGAATAGTTTTTTAATAATTATTTTTTTTTACAAGTGTCTTGGGGTATGAGTCACTCGTTGTGTATTTCGAAGAAAGGAGAGAAAGCTCTAGTGATGTTGATGAGAGATATATTAGGTATAAAAACTTTGATATTTTAGTTTCGAAGAATGTGAATTATAAGGATTTTTTAAATACTGTATGTTGTGTAATTAGAATTGATAATGTGGAGTATAAGATGACTCTAAAAATTTCTACATATGCAACAAGGTTTAATTGAAACTGATTAAGATTAAAAATAATAATGATGTTAGGTTCTTTTTAAGGATCAATAGAAGATCGTTATATCATTTATATGTATTGGATGTTATGAGAGTATTTCAATAAATAAATGTATATTAAAGAGGGAGGATTTCAAAGAGTAAAAAAGGAAAAGGAAAAATAATAGAGTGCCCAGGACGAAGCCTAGCACATTGCCCATATGGGACTGCTTTCTTTCTATGTTTTGAGTACCGCAGCATCTAAATTTGAGGGCTGCAATGCTAGAGCTAGAGATATGATATTTGGAAGAGTTATCTAACTTTTTTAATGGTTGTGTTTCTTTAGAAAGATACTCTTCAAATGGATGTAAGCCTTTGGAAAGACATCTATCTAATCCAAAGGTTGTAACCATTTGAAGAGGCACACAACTCTTTCAAAGGTTATGACCTTTTGGAAAGGCACCTATCTACTTCAAAAGACATGTTGATTTGAAGAGGTATTGTGTCTTTTCAGGGAGGTATAAATGCCTCTATAAATAGAGAGTCACACTTTACTCTTGGATATATAAAAAAAATGATTCGTTTTTTCTCTTGTATATTTTCTCCCTCTATTAACTCTCTCAAAGTTCTCTTATTGTCCTACAGAATTTGTAATTGGTGTGCACTATTACAAATTCAATAGTCAATGAATTATGAAACTATATTACCATACAAATCTATTTGCACCATTGATCATCATTATTGTGAGGGTAGAAATAGTTTAAAGATAGTGCTTAGCATGTCTTGACTATACAGAGGAAAAAAATTGTATCCATCATAACACTCCAAACTACACCAAAATCAACGATCTTAAACTATTCTAGATGGATACTTCTAGTAGCCAAATCACTCTTAAAGGCTATAAAAATTCTACCATTTTGATGGAATACTCTTCAAGCAGTGACAAGATCGGGTGTATGACACTCTAGACGTGATAAGCATAGTAGAATTTCTTAAAAAATCTCATCCAGATGCAAATATTGAGAACTATAACAAGGAGTTCTCCAAATAGAAAATGTCAAAAAGGTATACTGTAACATAATTTTACATACATTGTCAAATGAGTTACATGATGTATACTCCTCTTACAAAGATGCACATGAAATTTGGGCACTACTGATAGGGGCATAATTGCACTAGTATGATTTGTATCCAACTTTTGTATTTTACTTCAAATCATGAATATTTGACTATTTAATTATATTTTTGATCATAAATAGATGTATGATAGAAAATATGAGGTATAGAAACAAACAGGAGGCAAATCGAAAGTAAAATGAAGAAATTGCACTCAAAATACGAGAGTGACTGAATTACGGTTGGGCAAATAAAGTCAGTAGCTAGAGCCATGGTGCTCAGTAAGGCTCTTTGAAGTAGCATTTCCAGGTGTTGGTGCCACGACGATAAGCCCCCAACACCGCGACGTATGTGCGACGTATAAGATTTTCTCTTAACTCTCATATTTTAACTTGAATTCAAAGGCTTTCGCCTCTAGGGATTTTTATAGCTATAAAAGCACTATTTTAAGAGCACAAACAAAGATGAGAGGGAGGCAAAAACTTAGAGAAAGAATTCACAACACAAAATTAAGGATCAAAGTCAAAGATTGAAGAACTAAGATCAAGATTCAACCTTTAAGTCAAAGAAGAGTGAGAAGCACATCAAATAGTCACTTTGATTAGTTTTTTCACTCTTTCTTTATCATTATATTCTTGTTCTTGTTGATATTTGTAAATTGGTTAGATACTTTTGATTTTGTGATGAGCTAAATTGTTCATCTAGTGTTAGACTATATGAATCTAGTATGAATTTGAATTTTATTAATTCTTAGTTTATGAACTTAGTACATTATAATTGATTTATTCTATCTGAGTCTAATGCTTTCATTATATTTGACCAATATTATGAATGATTGAGGAACCATGATAAACTTAACAAAAGAATAGCATAGGATAATTTGATGCATGATCATAGGGTAACAACTATGAGTTCCATCTAGGATAGACATATACTTAGGTGGTATATATGATATAATTTAGACTTGATCTTAATGAATTACATTTTGATTTGATTACCATAAACATATAAGTGATTGTTAGAATGTGTAATATAGTTGCTCGACCATCGATAGAGGCTTTATGATGAGATTAATGTCTAAGCCAATAATTAGTATTAAGAGATTAATAAATTTAATGAAATACTAGGGGACGATTCAAAACCCTAGATTATCTTTAATTGTGAATTATACTCTTTACTTTTGTTTAGTTTAATTGATAGATTTATATTAGTTAATTAAATTTCAGATTGTGATTTTTAGAATAAAAGTTAAGTAAGTACAATTTTAGTATTTAATTTATAAAATTAGATAGCATAATTCCTATGAGATTGATATCTGAATTTAAAATTATATATTACGTGATACGATAGTGTGCGTTTACGCTTAACTATTTTAGCATACATTACGTTTTTGGGGCTGTCACTGGAGAACTATTTCTATCTATTCTTTTTATCAATACTAATACTAAGTTACTTGCTTTTAATTCAAATTTTATTTTCTTCTTTTTACTTTGATTTTCCTTCTATTTTACTTTGATAATTTGTGCGAAGGGTGAAGAGTGCTAACTTGATTTCTTTTGATCTTGAGATCGAAAGAACATTGCATAGACTTCAACATGAACAGTGCTAACAATCCTTAAACATGGAAAGAAACAATGATCACATCAATAATCCAGTATTTGAGCCTATGATACCACAGAGAGCTTTGAAATAGTATGCTATCCCAACTATAAATGGTGTTCAGTCAAGTATTCGGTTACCAACTGTCAATGCTAATAACTTTGAGATCAAGACGAATATTATTCAGATGCTAAAAAAGACTATACAATTTAACGGAGCTTCTAATGACGATCCTAACATGCATATCATAAATTTCTTAAAAATCTGTGATAATTTCAAGTATAACGGAGTCTTCGACGATGCCATCAAATTGAAATTATTCATTTTCTCGTTAAGAGACAAATCTAAGAGTTAGTTGATGTTATTGGCATCATGATCCATATTAACGTGGAAAGATTTATCTCAAAAGTTCTTAACCAAAATTTTCCCATCAACAAAGATAGTAAAGATGGGGAATGACATTACCATATTCAGTCAGATTGATGGATAGTCATTGTATGAGGTATGAGAGCTCTTCAAAGACATGTTGATGAAGTGTCTTCATCATGGAGTCTTTAAATGGCTATTAGTCCAAACATTCTATAATGGATTAGTAGGTCATTTGAGGACCATTATAGATGCCGTTGCTGGAAAAGTTTTAATAAATAAGTCTACAAATGAGACTTACGATCTATAGGAAGAGATGGTATTAAATAATTATCAATGGTCAGCTAAAAGAGTTACACCCAAGAGAGTCGCTGGTGTATATGTGGTAAGTGCATTTTATATTATACTGTATCTCTTCTAAACTTGATAATTGCTTAATTTAAATAAGAATATATTAATTTTTATGTATATTAATTTCATTTTGTAGGTTTCAAGTTAATGTAGCTCTAATTGACAGGATCTTATTGATTTTGAAACTATTGTGATGCATCAGTACATTCTTTAAAATCTTAAGGGTTCAATTGTCCTTTTCTTTTGTTGTTATATGTTTATTAAATTAAGAGTTTATTTTAAGGGATAGAGTTTAGCATAATATCTAATTTTTTCTCAATTAGATTTGAACTTAATTCATTAACTTTTTCTATTAATTTAAAAGGAAAAAGAGTATTTTAGTCTAATTACAAATAAATTTTAATCTAAATTAACTTTTAGAACAACATTAGAAAAAAGAAGCAACAACCACTAGTTACTAGTGGCTGCCACCACCTTATTGTTGGTGATTGATAGTGATTTGACTCAAAATTGACATATTAAATTAAAAATTTTATAATCTATACAATGATGTAATTTTATTTTGTCAAAGGAGTACCAAAGAGATGTCAAAAGTGAGGAGAAAAGTAACGACCACTATAATGCCGTTGTCAAATAGACGCAAGTAGAGGTTCACTGCCACCACCATTGTAGTTGCTAGCTGGCAATTTATCTAATGGTGGTGGTAGTGAATCTCCACTCATCATTGTTTGACAACAGTGTCATGGTGGCCAGTGGATCCCTTTTAACACGTGGAGGTAGAGGTGACAATAACAACTAGTTGGACTAATGGCCGATGGATCCTTTTTTAATTTTTAATTTAATTTATTTTAAAAATATTTTCTTAATAAATATAAATCAATTATATGATGATGTGTCATTTGTAATTTATCATTATAACACGTGTCATTATATTAAAATTATATTTTATTTAATTAGAATATATTAAATAAATTGATAAGATTGTGTCATATGTTAAAAAATAGTGAATAGAAGAGATTTTGCCCCATGTCTAAAGTTTAATTCATCATACACTTAAGCTAAAGGGCAAATAAATCATTTAAACTATAAAAAGTTTATTTCGTTTAAATTAACAAAAAAGCTAATGGATTAGGATAAAATTAGGTATTTTGAATATAATCGAGGCAAAGTTTTCAATGTGTTTCTTCATTATTTACTATGCATGCCTAGTTCCCATACCTTTCACTGGCTGCAATAGAATTATTCGTTAAATCTTTTTTGCTTAGGTCCGTTTGAGCAAATTTGCAACGTTAGCTTTTTGGACTCTAAGAGCTCTTTAAAAATTTAATGGGTCTGACTCCCAAATTCATAAGGGGTGAAGAGGCTGAGATCTAACATTTAGGTTCAGATAGTTTCTTTTGCACAACTTGCTATATAAGCACGAAATTATTATAATCAGTGACATTGTACCACATCACGATCACCAAAACTACCCCAAACAAATGACAATTTTATATTTTTACTTATAAAAGATCATGTTAACAAATTTATGGTGAGTTTGATTTCTTTATCATTTTAATCTTTAATTTAATTAAAAGTGACAAGTGTTATAATGCAAGACTTGAGCTTAAATTTAAAGAGAAGAAAGAATGTCTCCAAGATTGTTTTAGCATCATAAAAGACATTTGAATGATTGAAACCTTAGAGACATCCCCAAATTTGGTTTTAACTTTTTTTCTTTATTTTTCTCTTTTGTTAAAATTTATAGTTATGAATATTATTTATACATATTTGTATCTATGATTTTAGTGATAATTCTAGTTATGATTGGATTTGTATGTGATTAAACTTGAATTCTAAGGCTTGATTTAATTTTATTTTTATTGTGTTTGGATGATTTAGTATATTTTCGTTTAATTCATTTATGTTTCTCTATGCTTAATGCTTCTAATTGATTAGGAAATAAATTAGTTATAGATTTATGGATTGATGCTTGGGAGAAATTGACACATTTATCGAATTTAAAAAATATAGCCTTAGGTTGTTATTGAGTCGGGAGGCTAATAGTACTTAGGTAATCACTATGGTTTATTCAATGATTGCATATTATTGCGCCGATAAAAAATATCATATGGGCACGAAATGTAGTCTTTTTTAATAATTTTATTATATATTATAATTATTTTATTTTATTTTTACTTATTCTTGTTTTTATAATAAAAATTTTTTTATATTTTTTTTATTAGTATTTTATTTATTTTGTATAATTACTTTATATTATTTATTAAAAAAAATTTATATTAAAATTATATTGATTTTATTTAATTATATTATTTGTTATTTGTTAAATTAACTCGTGAGCAGTATCTTAATCTGATTTATATTTGATATTTTATCTTAAATTTAAGACATAAACCTATAAATAAAAAATAAAAAATCATAATTAAAAAAAATCAAAAGGAGAGAGAAAAAGAGCAATTTTAGAAGAATTACAAAGACTAAAAAATTGAAGACTGCAAAAAAATTAATTTTTTTGTGATTATATTTCTTAGGGCGTTATCCTTTGATCCAGCTGTTCAACAATGAAGTTTTCTTGATAATTTGTAGTGGTACCTAATTATAACGTGGAAAATGATTTGATTTGGTTGATCTCTTTGATTGTAGGGTTTAGTGGTGATGTGGAGAATGACTTAACCTTGTTAACGTGTTCTTTGACTATAAGGCTTAATGATGATGTGAATCCCGAGATGAGCCCTATCTAACATAGCTCACCAGTTAAATAATGGAGGTTGATGGACCTGAGCTGTTATTGAGTCTGGTGGCATAATCCTAACTTAGGTCGAGCAACTTTCTAAAGATATGAGCTTAAGGGTTTAAGTGACTTCTTAGAAGCAGTTCATGTGTCACCATAATTTCCTCTAACATATAGTGACTTGCTTACAAGCTCCAAAAGCTCATATAGCTGATGGAAGTTTATCTAGGATGAGATATTTTGAAAGCTCCAAAAGCTCAATCCTCTTAAAATATAAAACTTTTGTTATATTTTGAAAGCGATATTTCCCACTCGATAAAATTAGGCAAAGAGAAGAAAAATTGAGAATCCATTCTGCAGGATGTCACGCAGCAGATGAGGATGCCTTCCGTCCTTTTATTAGGTGTAAGCCTGTTCGTAAATTTTGGAAGTTGTTGATTTCTTTCTCTTGGATTAATCATAAAAGGTCTGTAAGTTTTTATGTGTTAGTAAGAGAAGTCGTGGAGTGAACTACTTTGCTGACACCGAATTATTTGTCGTAGTGGCTTGGTCTATATGATGTTTTCGGAATATCTTTATTTATAGTCTTAGATCAAAAGATCCTATTGATGTAAAGCTCAGAGCAAAAAACTTGCTATAGGCGTTTCAAAAGTGGTCATAAGCTTTAATCACGCACAATATCCCCATCAGAAAACACCCCATCTTCTAGTTGGTCCCCATCACCTATTTCTTGGCTTAACTTAAATGTTGATGCCGCCCTTAATAAAGATGAGGCTAGTTTGGGTTTCATTGTGCGGAACTCAAAGGGAGAAGCGAAGGCAACGACTTTGATTAACAAATCTTGTTCGGGTGATGTTGAAATTGCTGAGGCATTAGCCATATTGGAGGATGTCAGAATGGCAGCTGGTGTTGGTCTTATTCCATTGTTAGTTGAGTATGACTCTCTAAATGTTGATGAGTTATTTAACATGGGTTTAAATAATACGAGAGAAGTAGAGTGGATAGTTGATGAAATCGAAGCCGTTGTAGATAAAGAAGACCATCTCAAGATTATGTCCCTAGAATTTGTAATATAGTTGCCAATTCATTGGCTAAGACGACTTTGTCGATTTCAGAACCTTTTAGATGGCTGGAGGTTCCAAAAGAGGTTTCATTTCTTTTGTAATTCTTCTTGTTGGAATGAATTACTGTTTTCTTTAAAAAAAAACTCAGTATATTTAAAGTAAAGAATTCTTAATAGAAATTAAAAATTATATTTTTAATTAAAATGTTAAATATAAAATTTCAAAAATAATTAATAAGTTATATCCTATATAATGATCATATATAATAGTTTTAGGATTTACTTCATATAAGATTTACTTCATATATAATAACTACTAAAAAATGGGGGTTTAGTGATAGAAAATCACAAATAATGTTTTATGATATATTTTTTCTATCACAAAAAATTACCTTGGTAATTTGTGATAGAAAAAAATTAGTACAAAACTATGATATATTCATTTTTTTTATAATAAAATTCTATTAGAGGTGACATAATTTGAGATAGAATATATATCTATCATAAATTTGTGTTATTTATATTTACATGTACAAATCTTATGTGGTATATATTGCTTATTTAAAAGATTATGTAGATGATAAATTGGTATAAGGTGTGACAGATGATGTAACAATGACATATTGATGCTAATGTCACATAAAATTAACATGATGTCATTTTAAAATATTGTGTATCGCGAATTTGTGGTAGATGTCTATCTTTATATGGTAATAATTTGTATAAAAAAAATTATTAATTTTATACGTTTTAATAATTAAATTATATGCATATTTTATATTAAATTCTTTTATATATTTAGTAATATTTTAAAGTATATGTATATATAATAAATTTAATTATGAATTACTAAACAGGCTAAAAATTCAAAAAAAAATATTGCAAAAGTTAAAATATTCATTACATCATTAACATCCAAAAATAAAATTTTTTATTTAATCAATAACATCGGTTAAAATTGATAGGGGTTAATTAGGTTTAACATTTTCATTTTCTAACCTTAATATTTTTTTTGTTTAAATTAAGATTATTTTGACTTTTATGTATTTTATTATTATTTTGTAAGTTTAGAGTTAATGAAGCAAATAAAAATGAAAATCTAATGAAAATAGGGCAAAAATATTAATTTGCTACAGTATCGTACTACAGTGCTCAATGCCACAATGCTCAGAACGGCACTAAAAAATAATATATAGAGCGCCGTGGCACTGCATAAACAGTAACACAATGAATAGTATATTATGAGCAGTAGTCGCGAATAATAATTATAATTTGACTTGTATTTTATGTTTTACCCTAATTTTAAGACATAAATCTATAAATAGAAGATCAAAAAGCCTAATTGAAGAATCAAGATGAGAGAGAAAGAACAATTTTTGGAGGATCGAGAAAACTAAAAGATTAAAGACTGTAGAAAAAAAATTTGTTTTATCTCTTCAACTCTTTATCTTTCTAACTTTTTATGATTTTTATGATGTTATTCTTGATAAGCTTTAGATCATTTTATTTCACCATGACTTAAATTCTTATTTTTAAGGTTAGACTTTTGAACCTAGTATGTAATTGAATTTTATTGATTCTGAGTTTATAAACTTAATATTGAGTATCGATTATTCTAAGATGTATCCATGTGGTGTATGTGTTCATTATACAAATATATGTCTCATACATATACAAGTACAACGAAAATCTAAAAATTAAAGAGTATTGATTATTCTAAGATGTATCTATGTGGTGTATGTGTTCATTATACAAATATATATGTCTCATACATATACAAGTACAACGAAAATCTAAAAATTAAAGAATGAACACACACATATAAAATTAATCAAATTAATTACAGAATTGAGAAGATCACCTATTGAAGTATTTGGATTAAATTGTTTAGAGTCCGCATAAAATGAACTTATTGGCAATTCTAACTTGGGTGAGTTTAATTAGCTAGAATAGTAGTATAATCTAGCAATTATTTAACACTTAAACTAATTAGATTAACAATAAATCTAATTAAATTAATTTATTTTTACCATGATCAACACTTGGGCAATTAAAACAAATCTATTTTAGTTATTACAATTAATATCTCTTTTGCTTTGCTTTGATGTTTTAACACTTAAAACACAAAACTAGCAATTTTATTTTCTCAAATTGAAATGGCCAGCCATCAAATGTTTTCAAAATTAAAACTTATGAATTTTGTAATTTCATTTTACTATATATACAAATGCATAAATTTTAAATTAATTTAAATTTTATTTGTAATTAATTTTAACCCTACCTTAGAGTTAACAATTAACCCTAGTTAGGTTAATTTTTATTTAATAATAATAAAAAATTAGATATTTATTTAACTTAACTATAGTTAACAATTAACCATGGTTGAGTTAAGCATATAATATCTTTTAACCTAACCCTTTAGTTAATAATTAACCATGGTTGAGTTAAGCATATAATATCTTTTAACCTAACCCTTTAGTTGGATTTTTATTTAATTATTATTCACATAAATATCTTGATTATTTAATAATTAAATAATTAATAAAGTGAAATTATCATTGTACCCTTACTAAGGTACCAAGTTAACCTAAAGTCGGTCCCACTATAACCATATACTTTAGTTAACTTAACCATAGTAATTTGTTGTATTTTATATTGTATTGAACTATTCAATACGATATACTACCTAAATGCACAACAAGTATATTTCATATTGCAGGACTCCCTAAGTCCACGTCTGATTCGTCAAATGGAGCTATTCTATAAGTCTGTGAACAATGCCTTATACATATAGTACGAATATTATAAATCGACGTGTTAAACCATACAAATTGAGGTTAGAGCGCATACGTATAATTCTTCCGTCATTATACATTAGATGTGCGGAAATATAGATTAGCACCATCAAATCCCCATTTGCCAATCTATGAACTTATCTCTATATTCGTATCTCGATAAATAATATATGCAAATACTTTTGTAATATTGTTTAACCTTACGGGAAACTCATTTTCTTGGTTTATTACTTATTGCCATAAAATTTTTTAAGATACAATCTCGAAGCATCGGATATACAACTTACTTATGTGAGGTAACGAATCCCATATCTACGCACAATAGACTTTATAAGCATTGCATACCCAGCGACATATAGTAGTTAGACTATGAAATGTCTCTAAATATGTGAAACTAAAGTATGATGGATCACTCATAAGGAAATGTCCTCTCGAGTTGAGTAGTTTTTGTGGTTCTTTGACCTGTGCCCACGGTGGGCACAGGTCAAAGAACCACAAAGACTACTCAACTCGAGAGGATATTTCTTTGACGGCTTCATAAGATGTCTATTAGGGTCCTCGTGAGTTTGTTCAGTATCCAGTCTTAATTGGATACCCGCATGCCTATACAAGGTCTAAGCTCATGATCAGTTAAGAACAACTATCTATATAAAAGGGATTCATCGATAGATACGCATCGATGAAAATAGATCAGGAACTAATGTTTGAGAACAGACTTACATAATGACATTTTTTAACACCTATTGTAAATCTTTGCAACTATGTCATTACTAGTGTATTCTTAGGTCATTGTCCTATTTTAGAAAAGGCTTCTAACTTTTAAAATTTTGCCAACTCTTATAACCTGCTAACTCTTAGCAGTGCTAACTCTTAATATTTATAACTCTCAGAATTGCTAACTTTTAGCCCTAGCCTAAACTCATTTAGAATAGAGCTGAATTCTTCAGATCATACAATGTCTATAGCGTTACAAGCTTAGTACCATTTAATATTTAAGATTAATGTTTTTATTCAAAATATTTATTGTATAAATATTAAACAATTAATATTCATACAATATTGAAATGGCATGTAAGCACAAACTCCAAAACTTAATATATATAATCGATTCATTCTATCTTGTGTTTATTACTTTTATTATATCTGACTAATATTATGTGTTTAGCATAGGATAGTTTGATGAACATGACAAAAAGATTCGTGTATTTAGTCTAAGATAGTTTGATGCGTGATTATAAGGTAATAACTATGAGTTCCGTGTAGGATAAAAATATACCTAGATGGAATGTATGACATAATTTAGATTTAATCTTAATGAATTATATTCTAATTTGATTACCATAGATATACAGGTGATTGTTAGAATGCGTAATATAGTCACTTGACCATCGACAGATGTTTGTGATGAGATTAGTGTCTAAACCAACAATTGGTATTAAGGGATTAATTAAGATATTAATGAGTCCAATCAAAGACTAGGGGATGAGTCTGTACCCTAAATTATTATCAATGAGTGAATTTATTTCTTTGTTTGTTTGTTATTTAGGTTAATTTAATTGATAGAATTAGGTTAGTTAATTAAATTTCAGATTTTGATTTTTTTTAATAAAAGTTAAGTAGATATAATTTTAGTAATTAATTGATAGAATTAGATTGTATAATCTCTGTAAGATCGATACTTGAACTTTAAATCCTATACTTGATACGATAGCGTGCGCTTGAATTTAATTACTATGGCACACATTCAAGTTTTGGTGCTATTATCGAGGATCGAACTAGGGTTAGAATTACACTAATATTAATAAAATATTGTAACAATAAACAACACGATAATTCCAATGTCAATCCATTAACTGACATATACTATCATTAACTAAATATTGTAGAAATACACAACACTATAATTATAACATCCAGCTAAGCTTATGAATGTGAAAGTTCCAATAGTTAAAGCTATAAATATGTTTCTTACAATGCAAAACACCATAAAAGTAATACATCATAAATTACAAAATTGAGCATCGTTCCATTATGAAACCAACATCCAAGTTTAGCTTATCAATCACAAATATCATAGATAAAATAAAAATTATACACGCTTCTAATGCCACCTTCAAAAAAACAAATCCAAGTTAGTTGTTATGTTTCTAGTACAAAGTTAAGAAATAAAGTTAGAATAAAATTTAAAATGTTAGTTATATACTTAGCATATATTCATATCTTGCAAGAAATGAAAGATGCACAGTCTACACGAATTTTAACTATCTCATCTTTCGTATATATTGTCTTACCCATGAACTAATAAGATAATAAAGTAGAAGAAATAAGAAAGTTATAGATTGAATGTACATATTTTAAGTCTTACATTAATAGGTAAATGAACTTAAAAGGACTTATATTTCATGCAAGTACTTTGGTGTCATTTATAATTTCTTTCATGCATGCCATGACATAGAGTCTATATTCCACAGTTTCTGGTTGAAGCCAGTCCTGGCAAAGCAATTTAAGAAACTCAAATTCTTGAATAAATAGATGCATTTAGTTAAAAGCTACGTAGAAACGATATTTTCACCATAATTTGAATCCAAATGATTGATTATCTCTTGTTGTTGGCACATTCTTAAGCAAAAAGAATGCATATGCCACTATAATCTCAAAAATAAAATTAATTGATAACTTATTCATACTTAATATTATTGTGCTGAGGCTAGAATTCACTTATTCAAAATGGTTTGAAAGTCGATACATATTTGACCTCTCAAGGGATTAATATGATAAACTATTTTGTTGGAGAAGCCAATTACCGCAAGAACCCAATGCAAACTATATAAAAACCAATGCAAACTATATAAAAAAAAGTTAGAAAATAAAAAACTTAATAAAACTTAAAATGCGTTATATAAATAACTCATACTCTATATTATAAAGGACTAGTCACAATTAATTGGATGATGTGCTTTTAATGTAGTCAAAAATTGCATGTGAACATTCATTTATAACTATCATTGCTGCTGACTTTCCTACGAGAGAGACGATAAATGGATTAATGAATTTAAATGCATTTGTCAATTTCAATTCCTTCAGCTTTTCGTACAATGACTTAGGTAAACATTTAAAATTAGTCACATTGTCATGTTATTTGGAAACGAAAACAAGGCAGAAATACTAGTAAAAACAAAAAGCAATATTACTCACATTATATGCATTTGAATACAATATGTGCTAAGAGGTGCGAGGGTTATAGAGTGACATTGCATATGTGAAGAAATCCAAATTGGATGACAAAGTTGAGATAGGGATTTCTTCAATTATGCTACAAGATCTAAGGGTTATAGAGTGTACAATATAAATTCAAAGAAAATTATAATTAGAAGAGACATTCAAGTTGATGAGGTTGCATATTAAAATTGGGAAAATAATTAAATTAAAAAAGTGTAAAGTTAGCACAATTGACAATAATTCCTGCTGCAATTGATAACCAAAATCAAGTTGTAAATGATATTGAAGATCAAGAAGCTGAATCTAACTGTCCAGTACTAAAGACTAAGTCTTTGGAAGAAATCTACGAAATATGCAGCTTTGTTGTGAATGAGCCTTCTTGCTTTGAAGAAGCTTCAATGCTAATGAGTGAAATGATGTAATGAAGGAGGAGCTAGCTATGATCAACAAAAATGGCACCTGGGAACTCACTTCAAGGCCTAAAGACAAATTTGTGATTTGTGTCAAATGGGTTTACAAGACAAAATTTAACTCTGCTAGTTCTATTCATAAGCACAAAGCCAGATTTGTTGTAAAGGATATTATCAAATGGTTAGAGTTAATTATGGTGATACATTTGCCCTAGTTGCTAGGCATGAAACTATCGGATTACTTGTTGCTCTATCTACTCAATTTGGATGGAAGATCTTTCATTTGAATGCTAAATTAGCATTTTTAAATAGAGTTTTGGAAGTAGAAATTTATGTTGGGCAACCTATTGATTTCATTGTTGCAAGTCATGAAGATAAATTTTGTAGGCTTCATAAAGTCTCGTATGGGCTGTAACAGGCTCTTGGAGCCTGGTACTGCAGAATTGATACACACTTTCTTCAAGATAGTTTCAAGAAGAGCCAAAATGTGTCAACTATTTATATGAAAGCTTGTGGCAGTGGGAAGAAGATTATAATGTCACTTTATATAGATGATTTGATATTTACTAGTGATGATGTTCATGAAATTGAAAAAAAAATCAAGAAGAGTATATTGTAGTTTTTTAAATGACAAATCTTAGAGAGATGAGCTATTTTTTAGGAATGAAAATACATCAGTCTAATGATAGAATCTTTCTCTCACAGAAAAAGTATACAAGAGATATACTGAGAAAGTTCAAATTAGAGAATTATAATCTGATTTTAACTCCACTTATTGTAAATGAAAAGCGCTTTAAGATTGATGATGATGAAAAGGCAGATGTAACTCAATATAGAAGTTTGATTAGCAACCTTTTTTACTTTACTATAACCAGACCAGATTTGATGTTCTCAACTAGCTTACTTTAAAGGTTCAAGCATTAACCAAGTTTAATACATTTTGATATTGGTAAAAGAGTCTTGAGGTACTATAGATCTTGGTATTTGGTATTGCGGAAGTGGTGAAAAATTTGAAAGTTTTGATAATAGTGATTGAGCAAGATCTATAGATGATTCTAAGAGTTGAAGTGGGTATGTTTTTTCATTTAGAAGTGGGATATTTTTATAGAACTCTAAAAATCAAGATATAGTTGCTCAATCCTCAGCTGAAGTTGAGTATATTCTTGCAGCAGTAACTTCAAATCAAGCTATATAGATTAGAAAGATCTTGATAGACCTAGATTATGTAAAATAGGAATCTATTGTGTTATGATGTGACAATCATTCAACCATTTCTATTGCTAAGAATCCTATCTAGCATGAGAGAACAAAATATATAAATGTCAAATTTCATGCTATAAGAGAAATAGAAAATAATGAAGATATTCAGTTGATGCATTGCAGGACTAAAAAGTAGTTAGCAGGAATACTCATTAAGACAATTTGCTATTACAAGTTTCATGTGCTAAGAAGTAAGTTAGGAGTCTTTAAAAAAAGTTTCAAAGAGGAGTGTTGAATTGTAAAACTTTTCTAGATATTTTTTTGCGAATAGATGTAATCATTTTGTTTTACTTTAGGCTTTAATTAGTAATATTTTGTTGTAAAGATGTGGTATTCCAAATTTTAAGGAAATCTGTCTACCTAATGATAATGTGTTAGTTTATGTTTTGGTAGTATCATGTGGCTATAATTTCTTCATGCACTTTATATATAATGTCAATGGAAAAGTAAAATTATTATTGCAGCTAAAAATCAAGAGTGTTCTGTTTTCTCTTCCTTAGTCATGGTTTGATGAATGGGAATCTTAACTTGATAATGTTTTTAAATATACAGACTCTTGAAAAGATAATACAAAGCCACAGTCCAATGATTTTTGCAATGAGCATTCAGGTACTCTCTTTCAAATATCGCTATCAGCTCTTTTTCCGTCTGAAAATTATAAACAAATAAAGATATGATGAGCTTTAGAAAAGATAGCATGTCCACTTAGTTTTCTGATAAACTGGTCAAAAGCATATGCATTTTTATTGATATAGAAGCTGAGAACTATGTAGTATCGGAACAAAAGTAGTGTAAATTTTTTCTTTATTGTTAATGTTGCTTGGATCCATATACAGACTCTACTTCCCCTTTTTCTTCTATTTGGAATGCAGCTACGATGAAGTTCTCTGAAGGACAAATAAAGGAATAAGCTACTAGTTCTAGAGCTCAAGGGGAGAGAAGAAATTATAGTAAGCACAGATGAGCATATCTTTTATTAATTAAATGTCTATTTACAAATTGTTCTTACATCCTCAATGAAAAGAAAAATCTGTCGTAAATAACATGCTGTTAAAATTCGGACCTCAAGATTGTAAGTTGCATGCAAATTAATTTTGTTTCATATCTATTGAGGATCGACTGCTTTCTACAGGTCAGATTACGGGGACTATACCAACACCAAAATTTAAATATATTTGAATTTACAAAAATGAGACTCTTCCAAGCAGTTCGTTTCTAAAGTTTACCGGGGGACATGGAAATGAATGCTTTTTTACAAGTGAGAAGCCGGGAACAGTTTACTTTTACACGCTGAGTAATTTATTGAATTCCCATGATTTTTGCTCACACAACAGAACTGTAATTAAAATAGTACAATAGGATCACTTTGACTTACTAAACTCCTCCCTCTGCCTGATCTTTTTTTATCTGTCTTTTCACTTTCTTGAATTGCTTCCTTTCAACCATTCTTACAAACCTCGCGGTCTTTTTGTTGTCAGCGGTGTTAGCTGGATAATTAATTTGATATTATACGGTAATAATAAAATTAAAACTAACATTATATAGTACCAATAAATAATATTAAAAAAAATAATGAATAATTATTTTTAAAATTGTCCATACCCTAAATTCTTTTTATAAAAAAAAAAATTTAACAATTCACTTATTATTTTATTTTAAAAATAATTTTAAAATTTTATGTATATTACTTAAGTAATTTGAAAGAATTGAATGTATTAGAATTTTAAGTTGTAAGGCTAAAATATTACAATATTTGTATTCTCCATTTTTAGTAATAAAAGATTCTTCTATTTTCGCCTGTGAACGTAAGCTAAAAGTCGAACCACGTAAACTCTTATATTTTGTCTTATTTTTACTCAATTTCACTTTAACTGCGACTCTCATCATCCCTCAATTTTCTAAACAATGGTATTAGAGCTTCCAGTTGAAGGAAGTAACTGTTCATGTATACAGTAAAATTTATGTATACAATTACTATTTATGTATATAGGTACTGTTCATACGTATAGTTACTGTTTACATGAAACAGTGGGAGCTGATCCTAACAAAAAGCAGCCCGTGGTGAAAAGCAATGAGAGCAAAATACGAAGTTGAAAAGTTCAATGGAGGTAATTTTACATTGTGAAAAATGAAAATAAAGGAGATTTTAAAAAAAAATAAGTGCTTAGAAGCAATTGATGAAAGGCTTGTGGGTATCACTAATGATATCAAGTGGAATGAGATTGATAGTAATGCAGTTGCTGATCTGCATCTGGCACTTGTTAATAATGTACTATCCAGTGTGGCGGAAAAGAAGATAGCAAAAGAGATCTGGGATACTCTTATAAAATTGTATGAGGCTAAATTCTGCACAAATGATCTTCTTAAAAAGGAGATTGTATACCATTCAAATGGCAGAATCCATGAGCACATCAACATATTAAATACTCTATTTTTCCAACTCACTTCTTTAGGGTATAAAATAGAGGCAGATGAATATACAGACATTTTGCTTCAAAGCCTACCTAATTCGTATGATCAACTCATCATCAACTTGACGAATAATATCCTAACGGACTTCTTAGTCTTTGATGATGTTACAACTGCTATACTGGGAGAAGAACGAAGATGAAAAAATAAAGAAGACAAATAGGAATGTTCACGGCAAGTAGAAGCTTTGACAATAATGAGAGGTAGATCAATAGAACGTGGCCCCAGTAGGAGTCAAAATCATGGTAGATCAAAATCCAGAAGTAAGAGGAATGTCAAGTGCTACCATTGTGGCAAGAAAGGTCATATAAAGAAGGATTGCTAGGGATTGAAGAAAAATGCAGAGGACAAACCTCAAAGGAATATTGCAAACACCTCAGATGATGGTGAAACTTTAAACAGTGAGGCAACAACAGTTGTTGAAAGCAAAAAACGGTTCTCTGATACATGGCTTATGAATTTTGAAGCTACATGGCACATGACCTCTAGGAGAGAATGGTTCCATCAATATAAACATATCTCTGAAGGATCTGTATATATGGGGAATGATCATGCTTTGGAAATCGATGGAATAGGATTTATCAAGATAACGATGTACGATGGTACTGTTCGTATTATCCAAGAGGTGCGATATGTGAAAGGCTTCAAGAAGAATCTTTTGTCATTAGGACAATTAGATAACACTGGATGTGAGACCCAAATTGAAAATAGGACTATGAAAATTCTCAAAAACGCGCTTATAGTAATGAAGGCAGAAAAAATTGCTACAAATTTGTACATGTTTAATGGAGAATCACTACAGGAAGGAGATGCATTTGTTGCATCAATTAGTTCAATAGAAGAGTCAATGATAATGTGGCATTGTAAACTGGGCCATATGTCAGAATAAGGTTTAAAAATTCTCTCTGATCAAAATTTACTTCCTAGGCTCAAATCGGTTCATTTACCTTTTTGTAAACACTATGTCACAAGTAAGCAGTATAAATTAAAGTTCAACACATTCAGTTCTAAAAGTAAAGAAATTCTAAAATTAATCCACTTTGATGTTTGGCAAGCACCAGTGATGTATTTAGGGGGAGCGAGATATTTTATATCATTCATAAATGATTACTCCAGGAGATGTTGGATGTATCCAATCAAGAAGAAGTCATATGTGTTTGAAGATTACAAAATATTCAGAGCGCGTGTAAAAATTGAATCAAAAAAGAAGATCAAGTGTTTAAGGACAGATAATAGAGGAGAATATATTGGTGAGGATTTTATTGCATTCTGTCAGTAAGAAGGCATCAAGTGATAATTCAGCACAACTTACATGCCTCAGCAGAATGGAAGAATAGAACCTTGTTGGAGAGAACAAGAGCTATGTTGAGAACTGCAGGTTTAGCCAAAGCATTTTGGGCAGAAAAAGTGAAAATCGCCTATTATATGGTAAATCGGTCACCATCAATAACAATCGAGTTAAAGACACCGATGGAGATGTGGCCTGGGAAATTAGTTGATTATTCTCACCTTCATACATTTGGAAGTCCTATGTACGTGATGTACAATCTATAAAAAATAACGAAGTGGATCCAAAATTCAGAAAATGCCTTTTCTTAGGATATGCTGATGGAGTCAATGGATATCGCATGTAGCATCCCACTACCTATAAGGTCGTCATCAGTAAAGATGTAATATTTGCAGAAGATAAATTACAAAGGAATGATGAAGAAAATAGCACAGTGAAGAAAAATTCAGAGACTACAATGGTACAAATAAAAAATAATCAAGTACAAGAAGATTCATATTCTTTTAAAGCAGCACTAGAGCACGAAGAACAAGAACCAGTAGAGTCTAAGGCTACAGATAATTGTCGATCAACTTGTGAGAGACAATCACCAGCATGGCACTCGAAGTATGTCATGGAGCCTCATATTGCATACTACATTCTAACAAAGGATGGAGAGCCAATAACTTTTTAGGAGGCTTCTAAAAGTCACGATGTTTTTCTACGGATGACAGCAATGCAAGAAGAAATTGAAGCCTTGCATAAGAACAAAATATGGGAACTGGTTGAACGGCTACGTGGAAGAAAAGTCGTTGGTAACAAATGGGTCTACAAGATCAAACGGGATGACAATGACCAAGTGGAGTAGTATCGTGCGAGATTGGTGGTGAAAGGTTATGCTCAGAAAGAAGGTATTGACTTTAATGAGATATTTTTTCCTGTGATTTGACTCACGACAGTCAGAATAATCTTGGTAATGTGTGCTACTTTTGACTTACATCTAAAACAGCTAGATATGAAGATAGCTTTTCTTCATGGAGAATTTAAAGAAGAGATTTATATGCTCCAACCAGAAGGTTTTAAAGAAGAAGGGAAAGAGAACTTGGTTTGCAGGTTGAACAAATCTCTATATGGTCTTAAACAGGCGCCGAGGTGTTGGTACAAGAGATTTGATTCCTATATCATCAGCTTTGGATACAACAAACTTAGTTCAGACCATTGCACATACTACAAAAGGTTTGAAGATGATAATAATTTCATTATTTTACTGTTGTACATGGATGACATATTGGTGGCAGGCCCCAACAAAGATCAAGTCCAAGAATTGAAGGCACAGTTGGTTAAGAAATTTGATATGAAGGACTTGAGACTAGCAAACAAGATTCTAAGGATGTAAATTCATCGAGACAGAAATAACAAGAAGATTTGGCTTTCTCAGTTAAACTACATAAAAAAAAAATCTTGCGGCACTTCAACATGCAAGATTGTAAGCTAATTAGTACCCCACTCTATGTTAATTTCAAGTTATCCTCTAAGATATGTCCTATAAAAGAAGGAGAGAGGAAGGAGATGTCTCGAGTACCGTATGCGTCAACAGTGAAAAGTTTGTGTTTGCTATGATTTGTACCAGACCAGACATTGCACAAGCAATGAAAGCAGTTAGTAGATACATGGCGAATCTTGGTAGAGAGCATTGGGGTTGTGGCAGGAGGATCTTTAGATACATTAAGAGTACCTTAAATGTTGCTTTATGTTACGGAGTATCAGATTTTATTGTTAAAGGCTATATGGATTCAGATTTTACATGAGGCCTTGATAAAATAAAATCTACTACTGGTTATGTGTTTAAACTTGTAGGAGAAGCTGTAAGTTGGGTTTCAAAACTGTAAACTATTATGGCATTATCTACTACATAAACAGAATACATGACAGCTATACAAGCTTGTAAGGAAGCAATTTGGATACAAAGATTATTAGAGGAGCTCGGGCACAAGCAAGAGAAAGTTCAATTTTTTTGTGACAGTCAGAGTGCTTTACACATTGTAAGGAATTCAGCTTTTCATTCAAGAATGAAACACATAGATGTTCAATATCACTTTGTTCAGGAAGTGGTAGAAGATGGAAGTGTGGATATGAAAAAAAATTCATACAGATGATAAGCTAGCAGATGTGTTGACCAAGCCCATCAATACTAATAAGTTTGTATGGTGTATATCCTTACATGGCCTAGTAGACACGTAAGCAATATGACTTTGACAAAGAAGAAAGAATGGTGTGGAGATTTGATTGATTCTCAATTAAATCTCCAAGTGAGAGAATTGTTAGCAATTGGTACCATGTGCCAATTGTATAATCAATTTGCTAGCACACGGTGGCAGCAAAATTAAAGCTGGCACCATACGGTGCCAACAATCAATATTAAAAAAAAAAATGGACAACCTTTTTAAGATTGTTCACACGTTAAACTCTCTCCATAAAGGAAAGAGCTTAGGAATTCATTTAGTATCCCATTTTAAGAGAGAGTTTTAAAGCTTTATGTATATTTCTTGAGTGATTTGAGTAAATTAGGTGTATCAGAGTTTTGGATTGTAAGGCTAAAATATTACAATATTTGTATTCTCTATTTTTAATAGTAAAAGATTCTTCTGTCTTCGCCTATAGACGTAGTCCAAAAGTCAAACTACATAAACTTTTATGTTTTATCTTATTTTTATTTTCATTATTTTTACTCAATTTCGCTTTAACTGTAACCCTACATTACCTCTCAATTTCCTAACACTTATTGCAAACACTATATATCCTATAGAAAAACCAATGACCAATCCGGATCCATAACCCATCACAACGTCTTTTCAATCAAACCAGCTTGAAGTATCATAGTTTTCTTCATGGACAAGTTCTAGTTCCACATCGTTGCCACAATTTTCTGTCAACGGGAATCCACACAACCCCGAATTTCCAACGTAGAAATTGTTTGAGAAGGTGTCAAAGTGGTTGCCTTGATGTATAGGTCCAACAAGTCGGTTTTCTAAAGATTTAGAAATTGAAGAAAATCCAACCTTGTCAGTTCTTGAGGGATTTATCCAACAAGCCTATTGGAAGAGAGGTCTAATGCTTCTAGGTATGCCAAATTTCCCAATGATGATGGAATAAGACCAGTAAGGATATTGTGAGAAAAATTGAGACCTTGGAGCGACTGAAGCTTTCCAACCACATCCGGAATTCCGCCTCGAAATTGGTTGCTGGATAAATCAACAACTGTGAAAATGGAAATTAGGGTACCCTCTATTTCTCTGTCGTCTCCTTTCGCATTCAACAACACTGAATATTTTTCATATTCACTTGTTTCCAGAACATCCGATACAACTTTAATTCTGTTATGATATTCCCCACTACATATATCATGATCCTTATGCATCATAGCTTCAAAATATATCATTGGAAGAATACCACTGAATTTATTGTGAGAAAGATCAAGTATTCGCAATTTTGAAAATGAAAATCTTGTATTGGAATTGCCAATGGGACCATAGAACTTGTTGGATCGCAATACAAGAACTTGCAATTTTGGAAGATCTGCTAACCAATGTGGAAATGTGTCATTGATCATGTTATTCCCAACATCAAGAACTTCTATCTCTCTACAATTAACCAAAGACGGTGGTAACGGCCCCTCCAACCGGTTGCCATTAAAGTTTAGTTGTCAAATTACTGCCATACGCAAAGGCTTGAGGAATGCTACCATGGAAGTTGTTCATATGAAGATCCAAGACCCAGAGTGTAGACTTTCCTAGACATTCCGGAATATTTTCAGTCAAACTGTTAGTAGATAGATCAAGATATATTATATTGCTCAAATTACAAAACGATGAAGGAATCTCCCCATTCAATTTATTGTTTGAAATTGAAAAGAACATCATTGAAGTTGGTAGAGCCATAAGTGATCCTTGAAGCAAGTTGGAACTTAGGTCAAGATATGCAAGATTCTTCCAAGGAAGCTGTTTTATACTTGTCAGGAAGTAATGTGCAAGATTTAGAAAAGAGGAAGGTTTCCTTTCCTATATCCCACATCCAGTTTCTGAGAAAGATCTAGACCCTTTAACTGGTGTAGATTTCTTAACATGTTCGGAAACTCACTTAAATTGCAAGCGGATAATCCCAACCCGGAAAGATTGGGGAAAGAAGAGTTGACTTTTAATATGGTGCTCAATGATAATCTATTACGAGAAAGATCACGTACCTTAAGGTTTTTCAGTTTTGTGAACCTGTAAAGCTCTACACTACCACTTAAATTATTTGAAGAAAGTTTAAGGTAAGTCAAAATCACAGGTTCAAAGAGTGAGCTTGGAAATAGGCCAGTTAGTTTGCTATTATTTAGTATAATTCGCTCTAATGATGATAAACTAAATAGCCTAGATGGAATGATCCCATTTAGAGAGTTGTAAGATAAATCAATGAAAGTTAAACTTCGAAGCCCACTCACAGAAGAAGGAATTGGACCAGTTAGTTGAGCATTCCTTGATAAGTCAAAATATGAAGGTCGCGTTAAGTTTGGAAAAAATATCCGGAATTTTACCTGCCAAATTGTTGGATGACAGACTTAGATAATGTAGTTGCACAAGATTTGAAATAGATGAGGGGAGGTGACCACTAATATTGTTATTGCAGAGCTCTAAATGTGTAAGCTGTGTGAGGTTACAAAGTGATTTAGGAATTGACCCTATGAAACTGCAAGAAGAGAGGTCAAGTGAAACCAATTTAGACATACTAGAGATTTCAGGTGGAAGTTGACTAGTAAAATTGGAGTTGGAGAGATTTAGATGTCACACCAGAAAAATTACTAAAACTAGAAGAAATAAGAGAGTGATTGAAATCATTGTAAGCAAGGTTGAGCTTTTGCAAGTGAGCAAGGAAGAAAAGGCTACTATTGGAAGGTAAGTTTCCATGAAGCCAGCTGCAGCTAAGGTCGATGCCAATCACATGACCCGTCTCCATCTCACATGTTACTCTATCCCATGAGCAGCAATCAGTTTCCTCTTTCCAAAATTTCATCTTCGGATAAGATTTTTGATATGCATCACAATTTGAAGAAGACAGGTTTTCAAAGGAAAAGACTTGTTTAAACTGGAACAATGCAGAACTTCGGTCAGGAGTGCACAATTTTCGCACAACTCTGAACATAGAAGAGAAATAACTGCGGGCAGAATAGGTGATAAAGCCAAGTTAAACTACCCATATCAATTTGTTCCCTGGTGAAATCACAACAGATACGATTACATATGCGAGAGGCAGTCTAATTAATAAGGATGATACATCTAAAACACCAAATCTTGGTCGTAATGAGACGGTCCATAATAATTATTTAATCAGCATTAATTTCCTGCGTGAAAGTAGAGATGGTAAAAAAATTCAGATTTGAACTTGAATCTAGAAAATTTTGGAAATTAAAAAAAAATCAAAAAATTTGAGTTTTTTATTTATTTAGATTTCTTTTTTATGTGATTTTCAAATTCGGATTCGAATTTGGTAGAATTCAAAAAAATTTAACTCAAAAACTCAGATTTTGTTTTTCTTTTTTTAACACAAAAAAAAAGTTGAAACAATGTAAGAAAATCAATTTAAAATTTTGATAATCATTAGAAGATAAAAATTAATAAAATTTAAAACATATTAAATTATACAATATCATAATTACTATATAAAACAAACACTCTAAAAGTTTAAATTTTACTTAAAAAATTTAAAAATAAATTTAAAAAATCAAGTTTATCTAAGCCGGGTTATCAAAATCTACCCCGAATTTAAACTGGACTCTGCACCTAAGAAAACTCAAGTGTAACACAAGTTTTGAGATAAAACGAAAAATTTTAATTCAAATTTGGATTGACCAAAACTTAGATCTAAATTAAAAAAATCGTCATCCCACGTGAAAGAGAAATTATCCTGTATTATTTTTTAGTAAGTGAAGTAAATTACTGTTCTGTTAAACCTCAAAATGTTACTCCCATTCATATCCAGATCAGAAGTTAGAATCATTTGTTGGTGGTCCGGCTATTTGTAACATTCAAAGTTACTGTTAACTTTTAGAAAATGAATGTGAACGTCATTGGATGGGATTTATAAAATCTAAAGTCCTAGATCCATGATTTCCCGAAGAATGGTAGAAATTTTTATTTTTTCAAAGCAGCGACCATAGGATCAATAATGAGCACTATTCTATAGTTCCTTTTAAGCAACTTTTCTAAATCTTCTGCACCATTAAGCATCAAATGTTGTTTATCATTAATTGTTAAAGTTTCTTTAGGTTTGAAGTAGACTTAATTTGATTGTTCAAAAGTAACATTCTGCACTCCTGGATCAAATGTTTTTTTGTAATCCACCAACAAATCAGTTCTAAACCTATAATATTATTATTATTTTATTAATGCCGTCTCAAAAAGTGTTCAATAAATTTTTTTATATTAAAATTTTGAGACCCAATTGTATGTGATAACTTATTTAAGATATTGTACATATAAATTTTGGTTACATTAGAATTTTTTTCTTTGTAAAATTAAGTTTTATATAAAGTTTTACAAGTTATAAATAGACTTAATTTTTTTATTGTAATTACCATCAACTATTCAATACACAAGGTCTTAAGTTTTGTATTTTTTTTCTCTTATTTTTATCATTCAACTTAGGATTTAGCGTCTTTATTTATTAAAAATCTTGCAACCTGATTGTTAAAGCCTTACATGTCCTTCTCAAAGAAGAATCTAAACTTTGTGGTATACTCATTGTACCATAGGCTATGTTTAGCAATAAGCTTTGTTGGCTGACAGCTAAGTTCGACATTGCTTTACTTGATAAATTCCTAAGTCTTAGTTTCTCTTGAATCCGGGGCTAGCATTCGTCTAGCAGGACACTAAGCATACACAAACCCAAAGTCTATTAATTTTTATTCGCAGACATCTTTTTGGCACGTCCAATAAGGCCTACTTTCTTGTATAACAGTAACAATTAGATAGATGGCAAAAAAAAAAAAAAGAACAAGAAAGAATGACACCTAATCATCCATGGCCACATCCCCATCACCAATTCGAGATCCTAAAGAAATAGAATAAGAAAAGGCAACTTTAGCCCATGTCGTTGAAGACGTACTAAACCAACAGTTAAAGGAGATTCATCGCTATACTCTTCCATACCCCAGGCTATTTTTCACAATCGATGTGCAAGGGTTTGTTGCTCATATTGCCTAGGAGAATTAGCAAATCGGCACAATGCTAACGAATCAAATGGTCGCAATTTTTTTACTGTTGATCGAGGATAATCAGAATATAAGTTAAAGTATTATGAAGAATCTCAAGTTAATGAGGTAAAACCAAACAGAGCTAACTGCTCTTCTATAAGGTCACCCGAACCATGAATTATAATAGCCTCATCCATGGCAGAATCACTAGGCTGACCAACAATAAGGTTTAGTCAATATCTTTAGGCGACTTGAGATGGTTGAATCTTCAAATTCCCAAGTCCATCAGAACCAGTCAAGATAGATTTTTAGTTATGATCAGGCTAGTAACATAATTAATTTGGGGAGTTTATATTAGCCCATTCACCAAAATTAAGAGCAAGTTTGCCAAATTCAATCTCAGTTGATACAATTCAGGTCTATAGAATCAGTGCAACCTATAAGTAGTTTCATTTGACCTAAGTTTAATAAAAAATTGCTAATGGAAGCATTGTAGAATATGAGGGTCGACTTAAGGCCTATGGCACGCACATCTTACAGGAAGCCATACCTCTATAGTGTCAAAATACTTTTCCTTTTTCCAAAGGGATATAAAATCCCCAAATTCTTTCTGTATCAGTTTTAAAGTATATTAGTTGATTCAGAAAGCTTCAGATGCGCTACCAGACACATATCTCAGAGGTTGATTTAGTCTCAATGATCGTCAGAGGTATGTTCTTCACTATGAGGGAACACTTTGAGGGTTATCACTTCAGAGATTTATACGAGTTGTCCACCCAGACGCCTAGCTATGAATAGTTTTTAATGGAAAAAAGATAAGAAGTAGGTGCCCTCCAAAAGGACGTATTATAAAAATCAACTAGAGGAAACTGTTGTCCAAGCTAATTCAAAAAGTGAGTCGGACGAGTCAGACTCTGATAAGGAAGTCTGTCTAGTTGAGGTAGCGAATAGAGGGCCATATGAATGCTCAGTGCTGAAGAATGAGACACCCAGTACATAAAAGAAAAAGTTCGATAAGAATACCTAAATCGCCAAAGAGTATTCCTTCGATCTGTAGAAAACCAATTAGATCTTCGATTGGCTCTTAAAGGACAAATAGATAAAGTTATCCGAAGGCCACACCATCTTTCTAGTTGACCAAAGTATAGAGAAAGACTACTGTAAATGGCGCAACTCTTGACAATACAATACAAATAATTGTATTGTGTTCAAAAATAAAATTCCGTTGTTGATCAACGAAGGCTGTCTTCTTTTCGGTTCTAAGGAAAAACTCCTCTCGTAGGGATTGAACCATTCCCAACAATAGGGGTTAACATTATTAATCTCTCTACAATGAGGAAACTGTTGTGTGATATGATGTGTGATGTGTATAATTTCAAAAATTAAATACGCAACGGAAGTATTCATACATATTAAACAATATGTAACATATTCAAGCATGTTTGATCATTCAAGTACATATATATATATCTCATATATATATTTCATGCATGATATAAAATGAATAACAAATAAATAACCTACCCGGATATGAAGGTAGCTTTACAAATCTTCAAGAACTCCAAGCTTCAATTTGTTGAGCTCACCTTGAAGTGTTCCCTTGCACAATTCTAGTTCACAACTAAATCCGGTGGGATTGTGAAGCTAGAATGGCAGCCTTGAATTTCCAGCAAATGATTATTTTAACACTTAAAACAATTTGTCCTTATGATTACTACCAAGAGATGAGAAGAATTGGGTGTTTTCTATAGTTCTTTACAACTCTATATGTTGTAGCTTGGTAAGCTTTTGCATTTTCTCTCAACACTTTGAGAAAAACACTTAGGAAAAGCTCTCAATTCTCTCTCTTTTCTCCTAGAACGAATTTCACTCTATCTTGCACTCATTGAACTCTTTCAATTCTTTCTTAAGTGCAAAGAATGATTTCTCTTAGTGCTCCACCACCACTTAACCATGTTTGCCATTACAAACATTAATCTATCATATTTTTCACTCACCAATTTGATTCAACCAATTGAATCAATTTCTAGAGAGTAAATGGTATTTAATCAATGTTAAGTGATTTTACCACTTCCTTAGTGCATCATTTAAGAATTACAAAGTGGTAAACTTTCCTTATTATTAATAACAAGTGCATTCTCCATTAGTAAATGGTGTTTGCCACTTATTCCAATTAATAATAATAATTTGATTAATATATAAAATATTAATATTTCAAAACTATTTTGAATATTTACATTTACCATATATGTATTTACCAAGCAAGGTAAATAGGTAAATACATGGTAAATAATTTATGGAGCAATATTATGTCACTTGTCAAATTTCTTATTGGTTAACAACTCTTGTAAACCAATAATGTGTTTTACCTTCAATTTTTGACAAGTGAATAATAAAAGGAACCTAGAAACATTTTTCATTTTGCTGAAAATTGTTGGATTAATTATTCAATCCAATTCGCCGCCCCAGTGCACAACAAGTACACTTCATATTGTGAGACTCTCTAGGTCCATGCCCGATTTGTCATATGAAACTATTTCACACGTCCGTGAACAATGTCCCACACACATGTTACAGATATTACAAAATGGTGCATTAGACCATACAAGTTGAGGTTATAACATATTCGTATAATCCTTCCATCATAAATATCCTAAAAGAGCGGAGATATAGATCAGCACCGTCAAGTCTCCATGTGCTCAACCATAAACTTATCTCTAGATTTGTATTTTAATAAATAATATCCGTAAACACTTTCACGATATTATTTTCTCAAGAAATTCTTGGATGTCTGCTTATGGCCATAAGACTTTCTGAAATACAATCTTGGAGTTGCAGGATATTTTACTCACCCAATTGAGTTGATGGATCCCATATCTGTACACACCGGACTCCATGAGCATCGGACCATACCCAGCGACACCTAGCGGTCAGACCATGAAAGGTATCTGACATGTGTGGAACCAAAGTATGATGGATCACTCACAAGTCCACCGTGGCACTCAGGTCTAAGGACCACGAATACTACTCAACTCGAAAGATCCTCCATTGACGGCTTTATGGGATGTCTATTAGAGATCTTTGTGAGTCTGTTCAATATTCAGTCCTTACTGAATACTTGTATCTCTATACGAGTTTCCATTAAACTCATGGTCTGCTAAGATTAACCATCTGGACTATCTAGATATAGACATACACTGATCTATATATATATTAAGATCTTCACTAGCAGACCCGCATTAGTGAAGGTAGATCAGGAACATGAAATTTAAGAACATATTTGCATAACAACATTTCTTAGCACCATTTGCAACCCATTGCAACTATGTCATTATTAATATATTCTTAGGTCTTTGTCCCATTTCAGACAATGCTCTAACTCTTTAGATTTTACTAACTCTTAGTTTTGATCTAAACTCCTTTAGATCAGATCTGAACTCGTTCAGATTATACAATGTCTAAAACGTTACAAGCATCTTACCATATTTATAAATAAAATAATTAGTGATTTATTGAAATCATAAATGTATAAACATAAAGCAAATATTTATACATAAAAGGGATGGCACGTAAGCACAAATTCCAACAGAAACTACTGAGAGAAGGGTCATCAATAAGAGTATGAACCCTATATAAGCCAAGAATCAAGATTTAGGACTGACTCGGCTCTAAAGGCAACCAGAAAAGAAAGGGTGATCACAGTAGAGTCAATTCTAGATGACTAGCCAACCGTTAAGAAGGTTTATCTAACCTGGCCTCAATGTCAAACCCCTTTTCAGAAGGTCCTGGGTGACCTATAAGAAAGGGTAGTTCACCGGCCCCTACAAACTTTCAAACATAAGGCCAACATAGTTGGCTAATGAAAGGTCAACAAGCAGAGACAAAGTGTATTCGTTAGCTCGAAAAAAAAAGGCTTCTCTACTACCCATGCTGACCAAGATGCAAAAGAGGAGAATACCGATGTGTAAACAACTCAGGCGTCTTGAACATACTATTCAGGGCGATGGCCAAGAGATTAAAAAAACCTTGGCCAAAATTAATAGCCTAAAAAAAATACTCTATAGGAGTAAAGCGCCAGAGGTTTCACGGTCATCCAAGCCGATAAATATATGTGATAAATCTCAAAAGAAGGTATTTGTACCAGGTAACATAATGATAGATGAAAAATTACCCAAAATTAAGGGTGATGAGAACATCTTGGGCGACCTTGACAATCAGACCGACCTTAAAACTCAAGTTGACCAACCTAACCAGTGGGCAACAAATAAGAACACCCTAAAAGAGACCATCAAAATGGTGGTTATGTTACCCTAGTCGTTTTAGTCAAAACTAAGGCAGTCATCGACCCTGGATGGTGATATGGTAGATGTATGCCACATTAAGTAGGATAAGCTAGATGAACTAGCATCACTATTCTACCTCATCTAGCAGACCATATTGTTGGGATTTGTGCTTACGTGCCATCCTTTTATGTATAAATATTTGCTTTATGTTTATACATTTATGATTTCAATAAATCACTAATTATTTTATTTATAAATATGGTAAGATGCTTGTAACGTTTTAGACATTGTATGATCTGAAAGAGTTCAGATCTGATCTAAAGAAGTTTAGATCAGAACTAAGAGTCAGTAAAATCTAAAGAGTTAGAGCCTTGTTTGAAATGGGACAAAGACCTAAGAATATATTAATAATGACATAGTTGCAATGGGTTGCAAATGGTGCTAGGAAATATTGTTATGCAAATATGTTCTTAAATTTAATGTTTCTGATCTACCTTCACTAATGCGGGTCTGTTAGTGAAGATCTTAATATATATATAGATCAGTGTATGTCTATATCTGGAGAGTCTAGATGGTTAGTCTTAGCAGACCGTGAGTTTAGTGGAAACTTGTATAGAGATACAAGTATTCAGTAAGGACTGAATATTGAACAGACTCACAAAGATCTCCAATAGACATCTCATAAAGCCATCAATTGAGGATCTTTCGAGTTGAGTAGTATTCGTGGTCCTTAGATCTGAGTGCCACAGTGGACTTGTTAGTGATCCACCATACTTTAATTCCACACATGTTAGATACCTTTCATGGTCTGACCGCTGGGTGTCGCTGTGTATGGTCCGATGCTCATGGAGTCCAGTGTGTACAGATATGGGATCCATTAACTCAATTGGGTGAGTAAAATATCCTGCAACTCCAAGATTGTATTTCAAAAAATCTTATAGTCATAAGCAGACATCCAAGAATTAATTTTATTCTTGGGAAAATAATATCGTAAAAGTGTTTACGGATATTATTTATTGAAATACAAATCTAGATATAAGTTTATGGTTGAGCACATAGAGACTTGACGGTGTTGATCTATATCTCCGCTCTTCTAGGATATTTATGATGGAAGGATTATATAAATATGTTATAACCTCAACTTGTATGGTCTAATGCGCCGTTTTGTAATATCTGTAACATGTGTGTGGGACATTGTTCACAGACATGTGAAATAGTTTCAGATGACAAATCGGGCATGGACCTAGAGAGTCTCACAATATGAAGTGTACTCGTTGTGCACTGGGGCAACGAATTGGATTGAACAATTAATCCAACAATTTCTAGCAAAATAAAAAATGTTTCAAGGTTCCTTTTATTATTCACTTGTCAATAATTGAAGGTAAAATACATTATTGGTTTACAAGAGTTGTTAACCAATAAGAAATTGACAAGTGACATAATCTTGCTCCATAAATTATTTACCATGTATTTACCTATTTACCTTACTTGGTAAATACATATATGGTAAATGTAAATATTCAAAATAGTTTTGAAATATTAATATTTTATATATTAATCAAATTATTATTATTAATTGGAATAAGTGGCAAACACCATTTACTAATGGAGAATGCACTTGTTATTAATAATAAGAAATGTTGACCACTTTAGTAATTCTTAAATGATGCACTAAGGAAGTGGTAAAATCACTTAACATTGATTAAATGCCATTTACTCTCTAGAAATTGATTCAAATGGTTGAATTAAATTGGTGAGTGAAAAATATGATAGATTAATATTTGTAATGGCAAACATGGTTAAGTGGTGGTGGAGCACTAAAAGAAATCATTCTTTGCACTTAAGAAAAAATTGAAAGAGTTCAATGAGTGCAAGATAGAGTGAAATTCGTTCTAGGAGAAAAGAGAGAGAATTGAGAGCTTTTCCTAAGTGTTTTTCTCAAAGTGTTGAGAGAAAATGCAAAGGCTTACCAAGCTACAACATATAGAGTTGTAAAGAACTATAGAAAACACCCAATTCTTCTCATCTCTTGGTAGTAATCATAAGGACAAATTGTTTTAAGTGTTAAAATAATCATTTGCTGGAAATTCAAGGCTGCCATTCTAGCTTCACAATCCCACCGGATTTAGTTGTGAACTAGAATTGTGCAAGGGAACACTTCAAGGTGAGCTCAACAAATTGAAGCTTGGAGTTCTTGAAGATTTGTAAAGCTACCTTCATATCCGGGTAGGTTATTTATTTGTTATTCATTTTATATCATGCATGAAATATATATGAGATATATATGTACTTGAATGATCATACATGTGATTACATGCTTGAATTTGTTACATATTGTATAATATGTATAAAGACTTCCGTTGCGTATTTAATTTTTAAAATTATATACATCTATACACATCATACACCATATCACAACACATATAACCCAACATATTAGGCCCTTTATGTTAAGGCTAGTCTTAATAGGGTCCCTTATAAGTGGATCCTGATCAATAATGGGTCAAGAGTCAATATGCTACCCCTAAAGATGTTGTAGAAATTGGGCATCATTAAGGGCGACCTAGACCCGTCACAGGCCAACATGACCTACTTTGCTAACTGTGAAATGCTAGTTGATGGATTTGTTTCCCTTATAGTCAAAATCAGCTATATCGAGAATGAGGAACCTTTCTATGTAGTGAATGTACTAAGTGACTACAACGTCCTAGTTGGACGAGATAGAATTCGTTCCAATAGGAGTCTTCTATCCAGCATGTATTAGATGATCTTTAAATGGCAACTAGGCAACTCGATCAAAATAATTCATGCCGACCCTAAACCGTTCAAAGGTGATGAACATGTGGCATCCGCTTCATTATACGATCCCATTATCACCACCTCAATCTTGAGAATGAATGACACCAACTGATATACTAGGGATACAGCCACAACAGCGATAACTGATAAATAACAAGTCATTAAGAGTGAACTTGCTTGCCCCACTATGGTTAAAACAAGCCGACATTTAGTCTATTTTTTTAATGAATAAATAAATAAGGTATACAGCTGCATCGGCCGAGTGTATTTATAAAGATGAGAAACAAGACCCACAAATCGGCTAAGAGTTCAAACAACCTTAGCTAAACTGGATGCCCACAACCCTCAAAGCAAGCTCAAGAAAATTAATTTAGGGGTAGCGAACAACCACATGACACTTTTCATCAGTGAAGAATTAGATCCAACATACCAGTTTAAACAATTGGCAATTCTCAGAGAATTCAGAGATTATTTTGCATGGGACTACACTGAGAGGTCTAGCTTTTGTAGAAACTTGGTCGAACATAGATTGTCAATCAAGGACAGGTTTTTCACATATAAGTAATGTATGTGGAGGATGTCAAAGAAAGTCAAAGATAAAATTGCCAAAGAAATCAAGACTCTTCCAAGCAAGTTTTACCAAGCCAAAAAATTATGTGGAATGGTTGTCCAATGTTGTCCCAATGATCAAGAAAAATGTCAAACTAAGACTCTGCATAGACTTTCGTAATCTATACCTAACAGCCCCAAATGATGAATACGCAATGTCCATAGCCGATATGCTAGTCGATTTGGCTGCATGCCATCAAGTTCTCAGCTTTCTTGATAGGCACTCGGGTTATAACTAAATATTCATAAAAAATAATAATGTTAGCAAGACAATATTCTAATGTTCTGTGGTGATCGAAACATATAGGTTGCCATGCCATTCAACTTAAAGGACACCGTGGTGATCTATCAGTGAACCATAAATGCTATATTCTATAACATGATTGGCCAATTATTAGAGGTATATATTGATGACGTAGTGATCAAGTCAAACTCAAAAGTTTAACACCTGGACAATTTAAAGATAGACTTTCAAAGGATAAGACTGCACCAACTGAAGATAAACCTATTAAAATGTGTATGTAGAGTCTTGACTGGTCACTTTTTTGGATTCTTGGTAAACCTACAGGGGATACAGATAAACCAAAATAAAGCCAAGGCAATTATAGACGTACATGCACCAAGAACCAAAAAATAATTACAGCAGTTGATCGGCAAACTAAATTTTTTAGGCGATTTATTTTAAACTCTACTGAACGACTCCATGCATGGTCACCCCCTACTCAAATTAAAGATGGTTTATCACTTGTAGGTCTTCGAAGAGATCAAAATATATCTCATCAATCCATCAGTCATGGTGCCACTCAGACTAAGGCTACCTCTAATTTTATATCACATATGTGAGAGAATCGATCGGCAATATGTTGGTACAAGAGTATGGTGGTGTCAAGAAGGTCGTCTACTATCGCAGTCATATTAAATGATACAGAAACAAGATACACTGCGATTGTAAAAATGTGATTGCCCTTGTATTTTCTTGCACAAAACGGAGATACTACTTGTTGCTCACAATAGTGCATGTGATTGGCCAAATGGACATTATAAAATATCTTCTATCAAAGTCGTTCTTGAGAAATCGACTTAGAAAATAGGAGATTACATTATCAGAGTTCAATCCAAAATATATTCCCTTGAAAGCTATCAAGGGACAAGCTTTAGTTGATTTCCTTGCGGACCATCCTATGCAATATACAGTCTTAACCGATCTCGAAATCGACAGCTTGAGCATAAGTTGACAACTATAGTTTGATGGAACAAAGACAAATTAGGTCGTTGGAGTAGGGATTGTCTTGGTATCCCTCTCAGGGTTGAAAATGAATATGTATTTCTTGTGGGACTTTCCATGTACCAACAATTAGGGTAAATATGAAACCCTCATCATCAGCTTGAAAGTACTTGCAAAAATAGGGATCAAGGAAATTAAAGTCAAGGGCGACTTCTTATTGGTTATCAAGCAGGTGATCACCTAATATTACTGTGAGGCCAACCTGGTTGTCCTATACTATAACAAGCATCTGATCCAAGGCTTCTAATCCACCCTGGTTGATTATTCAACCAGAATGAATAACTTAGAAGCCAATGATCTCGTCCAAGGGGCATCAGGGTAAAAAAATACGATTGAGGTGATCCATTTGATTCATGACCACATTCTTACCTATATAGTCTATGGCTGCCTACTCAACAAGTGCCAACTTTACAGGTTAATTTTTGCAAAGATTAAAGAAATGAGCTGATCATTTATATGAAGAACTCAGATGAAAATAATGACCAAGGAATTAGAATTAAGGCACAAAAGTTAGCTCTTTTTACAGGGGAATTATTTAGAAGGGCATTTCTGGGTGAATTACTAATATACATTAGTCCTAAAGAGAGTATACTGATCATGGCCGAATCACACAAAGGACTAGCTGAGGCTCATCTTAGTGGGCGATTAATGAAGAAAGCTATCCTCAAGATAGATTTTTAGTGGCCAACCACGGAACGATACTGTCACAACTATACTAGAGGTTGTGAAGAATGTCAAAGACATAGGCAATTTAGGTCGTCTCAGCTAAAGAAATACACAACGTAATCAAACCTTGGCTATTTAGAGGATGGGCCATGGACATAATAAGAAAAATATATCCATCATCGTCTAATCAGGATAGTTTTAGTCTTGTAGCGACCGATAACTTCACAAAATAGTTCGAGGTGATTCCAATCAAGACAGTGAATCAATAGTCGGTTATAATGTTTACTAAAAAATGCAGCATCAAACTCATATATAGCATACCATAATATGCTCAATCAAATGGGCAGGTCAAATCAACGAACAAATCGCTCATTTTAAGGACTAAAAAAAACAATTAAAGATAACCCCAATTAAGGCACGATAAGCTTTAGAAAGTACTTTGAGCAAACAGAGTAAACCTAAAGACAACCATAGGAACATCGCCTTATCAATTAGTTTATGGCCATGAAGTTATAGTTCCAATGGAATTAACTGGAAGTTATCCCAAAAGGATATTTCAAGAAGCATTGAGCCCCAGCAGTATAAGATGTTATGGTAGATGAGATGGATCAGCTAGACCAACATCGCCTTGAAGATTTGAAGCAACTTGAAGTGTAGAAAAAGAGAGTAGAAAAAGCTTACAATAAGAGAGTCAGAATCAAGTCTTACACTCACAGTGATCTTATATGGAAAGTCATCCTCCAATAAGATCTAAGGAATACGAGTTTGGAAAATTTAGTTCTAATTGGGAAAGACAATTCATAATTGCCAAAATCATTGGTAATGGGGCATATCTGTTGAGCGATTTGGATGGGGTCATCCATCCTTGGGCAATTAATAAAAAATATCTCAAGACTTATCGACCAACAGTTTGGGAAAAAGTCGACAAAGCAGTTTTCTTAAAATGTTTAAGCTCATAAATTTTTAAATCGACTGGTATAAACCATTTTGTAAGGCCGATAAGTTAGGATCATTTTCAAGTCGATTAAATCTTTTAAGCCGATTTTGTAAGCCTTAGACTTATTTAATGAAAAGCCAATTAGTTCGATTAGTTGAAATGCCACATTTTGCGATTCCACAACTCAATCATTATAAGGAACAAACAAAAGCAAGATAGGCCAAAAGTATATTTTAATTCATTTCCAAAAAGATTACAAAAGAGGCTTCTTAGGACAAATTACATCTTTGTCGCCTTTACTTCAGCCTCTACTTTAGAGACTAGAGCATTGTTAAGCTTTATAATCCTTTTCAACTCAGCCTTTTTTGGGCAATTGTCCAAGACTTGTTTACCCAAGTCTTGAGAACGCCTGGTCCTCTCAGCTTCCTCTTCCTTTAGCAGAGCCAACTCAGCCATCATTTTCTCTTTGGCTTCCTTGCTCTACTCCCTGAGCTCCCTTACCTTGTCCATCAACTAACCCTCTAAGTGAACTAAGGCTGCTTTCTCGTTAACTTCACAGACGGTCTTTTGAATTACCTGAATGGTCAACTGCTTCTTCTTGGCAATCGAAGTAACCAAAGTTGGGTTTTCGTCAATCCTTGTTTTTAATCCAACTAAAATATTGTCATCAGTGGTCTGATTAGATAGAAACTTTAGCTTTTTGTTAGCTTCGATTACTAGGCGATCGTCTATCAGCAAGTCGGCCATATCCCCCTTTAGACTCTTCAGCTTTTTACTTACTTTCTTTACTTTATTTTGTGTTGAAGGGGGAGGTGTGAACGATTCCAAATGGGAAGAATCATTGTCTAATTATTCACTACTACTATACAATTCCTCAAAGAGAAGACAAAATATATCAGTAGCAAAAGTCGCTCCACGTAAAGTTAGTTTCTTCAAAACTAGTTTTCCAAGAGGCATTGGCTAAGGGGATGAGATTAGGGGTGATTCCTCTATAAAACATAAAGGACTTGGTCTTTCATAAAAAACCTGTAGACTAGGTGACTGACTAGTATGTATGGGTTGAGCAGCTGGAACAGTCAACTGAAAGGAATGGGTCAATTCCATCGAAGCCATCTTCGAATGTACTATTTTGATCTTTGACAGCTTCTGAGTAGTCGTTAGGATAAGCAAGAGCATTATTAGGTAATTTTATAAGCAGAAGTAGGACACATCTTAATTAAGGCAATTATTTACCTTGACATGCTTCTTTAGATAAGCCATGTTCTCTTCTCCTGCTGGTAGGGCATAAAAAGTTGTGGGAATAGCTTTTGGAAAAATTAACAAAGGAAAATTAATATCAGAGTTAGGCCTTGGTATCAAGAGCAAATAAATTACCTTGACGAGTTGTGTGGCCAACCACTTTAACCAATTCAGGATCTAAAATCAGTTTAGTATAGTCATCTAAGAAATAACTGGTCCATGTAGGTCGATTTCACTACCTACTTAGGACTTTGCCAGCAATACTGAAATTGGCGATCATAGATCCACAAAGGGCTGCTCAAAGAACACCTCCTCTAACCAAGGGCTAATTGAGCGAACCTATTCAATTTGGCATCCAATGGTCGCCTATCTATGTTCCAAGATTAATTCCTTCTTCCATTGATGACTTAAACTTCTCTTTTGTTTATTTTATGGAAATTAAATTTAAAACCAAAAAATTGCTCAAAATCAATAATTTCTTGAATTAGCTTACCTCTTGTGTTTGGCTAGTCAACATACACAGCACTAGCAAAATTAGAGTCAGTGCAAAATTGTGTAGTGGGAGAACTTGGTCTAAAGGTATGAAAAAATAAAGATCGACTACTTCTTTCCAACACTTATCAAAGATATCAAGACGGTCGGGAGAGACGGAGAGATTGGTAAGTTGGAGCAATTTTTAAAGTTTATTACTAACTAAAGAGGTTTGTTTCTACAAAACTAAAACTCTTAAAGATAACTTTAATCCTAAACTTTTGGTTAACATAAAAAAGATTAAAGTGGGGGATGGCTTGGACCAACCCAAATTGGTGACCTATTCATTGAGGATGGTAAGTCTTGGTGCCATACTTATTATTATTACCAACAACAACAACAATACTATGGTGAAGATCCTTGATAGTGAGGCAATCAACCCAAGATTTGTGGCAGTCGATATTAGAATCAAAATCTTTAAAAAAAGATGATCGACCCTAATAGGACTAGCGTATTGGCTTGGGGCCAAAAAGATAAGGCCTTAAACAACGGAATAATCTATAATCTAAAGAATTAGTGGAATAAAAGAAGGAAAAAATTTCTTCAAAACTCTCTCGGTCAAGCTGCCATTGGATTAACCAAGGCCCGTAACAACGAATGCGACCTTCAAATGGTTGTAAAGTAGTGTTGAAGAAATAAGAAAAATAGGCAAAAGTCCAGAAATACAGGATTCAAAGGGGACCATCTGCATTGGGGAAAGATGTCACATCCTTACTAAGGATGATTTAAAAAAGGCTCTTATATAGGTGAAAAATGATAAACAGCCCTAAAGCCAACTTTGTACCATCTGCAATGGCGATCACCACCTTTAGGTACTCCCTGATTACTCTTTGGGAGGGTAGGCATAAGACATATGTACTTAGTCAGAATAACAGAAAGGCGATATGTTCGACTTTAGAGGGGGTGGCTAATTTCTCCCTAAACTTAGTCATAAATTTGCCAAAGCTAGCATCTGACCTAGAGAAGAACATATTGACGTCATTGACTAAAATATCAACATTGAAATTGACCCCATGCAAAGGAATATTAACAAGACGACCGAGTCTAAAAGGGTTAGGGTCATAAAGCTAAACCTAAAGCAGAAAACATTAAAGGCTCTAAACCAAATATTAAACCATTGTGAAAGAGTATTTGATACCTAAATAATTGAATTAGGTCATAAACCCTAGTCGACTTCTATATGAAAACAAAATGAGATTCCAGGCAATTTAACCACCTAGCATAATCATTAGAAGGTTTTGGCTTAGACTTAATGGATTTTGAAGTCGACCAAAAAGACATGTTATAAGGCTGACTAAACCTTATTGGGTCGTTTCTGTGAGCAGAAATATTTTTTAAAATAATCTAAAATAACAGAAGAATTAAAAGGACCTAGGATGTATTGTGAGGAGTTAACTTTAACGATTAATGCCATATAGATGACTTACTCATCGACTAATTTATACTTTGAGAGTAGAGTGGCATCTTGAATGCCTCAGTTGATTTTATCTTCTTAAAGCGAGATGTAGTGGTCGATTCTGAGGCCATTATAAATGCTACAAATGAAAAGTCACAAAAAGGTAAACAACATTTTTAACAAAAAAATACAGTGAGTTAAAATATCAATAATAAAAAGTGCCAGAATTTACCTTGGGGTGAAAGAATCTATTGAAGAAAGATAAACGCTTGGAGATTTTGTGCTCTGAAGGTTGAAAGATGCTTGAAAGTAAAAAGTGAAAGTAAAATAATAGAGTCCATTTCTCATAGTAGCCTAAGGGCGATTGAAATGAAGGGTCATTTGTCAACAGTTGAACATTTAATGATGGAGTAATGATGGGACATTTATGTTTTTAAATTATTGCTTAGACAATGATTAGACCATTATTAATGACTATTTATAATTAATGACATCACGGTTACTTATAATTATAATGGTCAAAAGAAGATGAAAAGGCTCTACTAAAGTTAACCCATAAAGACTTAAGTATGAGGAATATAAAACTTCGGTGATTTAAGGAAAAAGTTATAAGCCTAGTCAATTTCATTCAGAGTCCTTGATGGATGGTTCAATAGCAAATCTCATTTGAGGCAATTTCATGATGATATAAGAGGCTGAGATGAAACGTCTAACTCAAGAGGACAATGCCTATATATTTAAGGCGATTTCTTACCTTTAAGGTGGATATAGGCAATTTAGATGCAACTAATTCTTGCTAAAAATTTATGAGGGCATCACCAGAGGGAAAATTCATAAACTAAAGTTTGGGTGACTAATAACTACTAGATGATAAAAGTTTTCCAAGTGATAGTTAGGCGATTAGAGAAGGTGCAATAGAAGTAGCACGATTTCCATCAATTCCATGAGATTTTACAGACATATGGTTAAGAAACTAGTTGAGAATTTTAAAGAGTCTTGGGAATTTCCAGGTGATCAAAGAAGCCGGTTGAGGTGATTTCTATCTAGGAACATCCAGGTGATCGAAGAGACCATTTAGGGGTGATTTTAAGAGACTTAGGTGAGTCCGGGCGACCTGATGGAAACTGAGGCAATTTTGAGGGTTCTGAGCTAGTTGATGATAGGATAATGACAATAGTATTTTAACACTCTAACTAGGGTATTTTTTCTTTAATCCATTAATATTGGCTACTTATTTGTATTTTTAATCTTAAATAAGTGCGTGAAGGAAAATATGACATATAGGAACAAACGGAAAGCAAATCGGGCGAGAAACAAGACAAATGCACTCAAAAGACAAAAGAAGGGAAATAAGTGGCTGGGCGCTGCGGCACCCAAGGCTGGGAACCGCAGCGCTCAGAACAGTGAGTGAGCGCCGTGGCGCTCAGCACCCAGTGCCGCGACGCTCGTCAAAGATTTTTGGAAACCTATGCTCGTGCCCAGTGTTACGGCGCCCGTGCGGATGTTTAAATACTCTTCTCAACTCACCTATTCGGGGTGGATTCGAAGCTCCTCGCGCCTAGGGTTTCTATTAGCAACAAAAATACTATTTTGAGGCAAAAATATAGAGATTAGCAAAGAGAAAAACACAAGCAACAAATACACAATCAAACCAAGAGATCAAGGTGAATTGTATTGAAGATTAAAGAATCAACTCTTTGGCAATCAAGATAAGAGGAAGAAGAACAACTCAAGGCATCACTTGTGTTATTTTCTTCCTTAGTTTTAAGAGATGATTTTGATCATGATATTTTTATACTTTTGCTTTAATAATCTTGTTTTGAACATAAGCTAAATTCTTTTGATCTAGGGTTAGACGTTATTGAACCTAATATGTAATTGATTCTTTAAAATTCTTAGTTATGAACTTTTATCCCTTAATTGATTCAATCTATCTATGCTTAATGCTTTTATTATACTTGATCACTATTTTGATTGTTTAGGAACCATGATAACTTTGACAAAAGGAATCATATGTTTAGCTTATGTTAGATTGATACATGATCATAGGGTAATATCTATGAATTCCATCTAGGATAGACATATACCTAGGTGGCATGTATGGTTTGATTAGACTTAATCTTAATGAGTTGCATCTTATTCGGATTACCATAGACATATAGGTAATTGTTAGGGTGTGATATTATCATTCAACTATCGACAGAAGCTTATGATGAAATCAATGTCTAGCCAATCAATTGATAAAAAGGGAATAACTAAAGGGTTAAAGGGATCAGTAAACTACTAGGGGATATGTCGATACCCTAGATTACCTATCAATTTAGTGAATTTTATCTTTAAGTACTTGCGATATTTTAATTAGGTTCAATTCGATAGCAATAATTTAGTTAGTTAAACTTCATCATTGAAGCTAGTCTGGATAAAGATAAAGTAGAGTAATTTTAGTATTCAATTGAAGAAAATAGAAACAATAGTTTTTGTGGGGTCGATAATCTGGACTTAATCCTATATTACTTGATATAAAAATCATGCACTTGCACTAGGTCATTAAATTAGACATCATTAGTCTCAGGCGATTAGGCCAACTTTATTAAGTTGCAAGCCTAAAAATATTATCTTTTTTATCGGCTTACAAGGGGCATTGTTGATGCTGACCCAAAAAGTGCCTAATGGGCTTTCCCATTTTATAATTTTGAGGCCCAATTATATGTACTAACTTATTTAGGAGATTGAAAGAACATTTCGGAGATTGAAAGAACATTTCGGAGACTTCCTAGAGAACAACATCAAAACAAAAACATGGCAAAGAATCACGACAATATCAATAATCCAGTGTTTGAGCCTATGAATCCGTAGAGATCGTTGAGGGATTATGTTGTTCCTACAACAGAAGGCATTCAGTCTAGTATTTGGTGCCCCACTGTTAATGTAAATAACTTTGAAATCAAGCCAAGTACTATTCAAATGCTTAAGGAGTCGGTGCAATTCAGTGGAGCTCCCAATGATGATCCCAACATGCATATTGTGAATTTCTTGGAGATTTGTGATACATTCAAGTTCAATGGGGTTTTAGATGATGCCGTCAGGTTATGACTATTCTCTTTCTCATTGAAGGATAAGGCCAAGAGCTGGTTGATGTCATTACCATCAGGATCTATATCAACGTGGGATGACTTAGCACAAAAGTTCTTAGCGAAGTTTTTCCCACCGGCAAAGACAGCTAAGATGCGGAGTGACATCACCTCATTTGTGTAGATTGAAGGTTAGTCATTATACGAAGCATGGGAATAATTCAAGGACATGTTGAGGAAGTGTCCCCATCATGGAGTTCCGAAATGGTTATTAGTCCAGACATTCTACAATGGGCTAGTGGGTCATTTAAGGACAATTATCGATGCCACTGCTGGAGGAGCTCTGATGAATAAGTCCACAGATGAAGCATATGAGTTATTAGAAGAGATGGCATCTAATAGCTATCAATGGCCTACTGAAAAAGTCACACCAAAGAAGGTTGCTGGAGTTCATGAGATTGATGTATTTAATGCATTTGTTGCGCAGATCAACATATTAACCAAGAGGTTTGATTCTATGAATGCTATCAAGACCCAGATTGTGACTTGTGACTTCTGTGTTGACAATCATTTGAATGGGCAATGCATAGAGTTAGCAAACTATGTGGGGAACCATAATAGACAACAGAATAATCCACATTCAATTTATTATAATCCAGGGTGAAAAAATCATCCAATTTTTTCTTGGGGTGGCAACCAAGGCCAGAAACTTAAACCTAACCCACTCAGATTTCATCCCCCACAGGAAAAGAAAGCATCATTGGAAGATATGGTTATGCAGTACATGAAGTCGAATGATGCTATTCTACAAAACCATTCTGCATCTTTGAAAACTCTAGAAACTCAAATGGGGCAACTTGCTGCAGCACTAAATAATCGACCTCAAGAGACTTTACCAAGCAACACTAAGGCTAATCCTAGAGGGGATAAAGAGTAATGCAAAGCTGTTTCTTTGAGAAGTGGCAAGAAGTTGCAGTCAAACAGTGCAGAAGTGAAGAAAAGTGTACAATGTAATGAAGAAAATAATGCAGAAGTGCAGAAAAGTGCAGAACATGATGAACAACAACAGAAAAATGTAGAAAGCAGTAAAGAGATGCAGAAAAATGATAATGTAGCAGCACAAACCAATAAAGGTCAGTAGAAACTTGCAGTTCAACCTTCATATCCACCTTCACCATTTCCTCAAAGGCTACATAACAGAAGTTGGACAAGCAGTTTTTAAAATTTTTAGATGTCTTCAAAAAATTCCACATTAACATACATTTTGCAGATGCTTTGGAACAAATGCCTAGTTATGTAAAGTTCATAAAGGACATCTTATCAAAGAAAAGGAGATTAACTGAATATGAAACCATGGCACTCACCAAAGAATGTAGCGCAATATTGTAAAAGAAATTGCCACCAAAATTAAAGGATCCGGGCAGTTTCACCATACCATGCGCTATTGGGGAGAATTTCTTTGGCAGAGCATTATGTGATTTAGGCGCTAGCATCAACATAATGCCATTATCCATTTACAAGAAGTTAGGTTTGGGGAAATCTAAACCTACTAATGTCACCTTGCAATTGGCAGACCGTTCACTCATCTATCTAAGGGGCATTATTGAAGATGTTTTGGTAAAGGTTGACAAGTTCATATTTCCAGTAGATTTCATAGTGTTGGATATGGATGAGGATCGTGAGGTACCCATCATACTAGGAAGACCATTCTTAGCAATAGGGAGAACTCTTATTGATGTGCAAAAAGGAGAATTAACTATAAGGGTGCAAAATGAAGAAGTAACATTCAATGTGTTCAAAGCCATGTGAAGGCCAAGTGAGGAAGAGAAATGTATGAGCATTAACGTCATTGACAGGGAAGTGCAGGATATGTTCAACAGAAATAGCATTGAAAATTCTCTAGAAGATGCAGTGGTAAGTGGAGTTAAGGTAGAAAAAAGTGAAGCACGAGAGTATCTACAAGCCTTAAGCCTTTCTCTGAAATTTGACAGATTTAGGAGGAGAGCTAAACTGTTAGATAGACTAGAAGGCTTGCAAGCTCACATTAAGCCGTCTATTGAAGAACCTCCTAAACTAGAGTTAAAACCATTACTGAGTCACTTAAGGTATGCATTTCTTGGTGAATCCTCTTCTTTACCTGTTATAGTTTCTGCACAACTTGATGACCCGCAGGTAGACAAATTATTAAGGATCTTAAGAGATCATAAGAGGGCTATAAGATGAACAATTGCTGATATCAAGGGAATTAGTCCCTCTTTTTGCATGCATAAAATCCTGTTAGAGGAAAGGCACAAAGCTATAATTGAGCAGCAGAGGCGCTTAAATCCAGTAATGAAAGATGTAGTGAAGAAAGAGATTATTAAGTGGCTAGATGCAGGGATTATCTATCTCATTTCTGACAGCTCATGAGTAAGTCCAGCGCAATATATACCAAAGAAAAGAGGGATCACTGTAGTGGCAAATGAGAATAATGATTTAATCTCAACTAGGACTGTTACAGGTTGGAGGATATGTATGGACTACAGAAAGCTAAATAAAGCCACCCATAAAGATCATTTCCCTTTACCTTTCATCGATCAAATGCTTGATAAGTTAGCAGGACATGAATATTATTGCTTTTTGGATGGATATTCTGGCTATAATCAGATTGCAATTGCTCTTGAAGATAAAAAAAAGACCACGTTCACTTGTCCATATGGTACATTTGCTTTTCGGAGGATGCCATTCGAACTATGCAATGCTCCAACCACATTTCAGCGTTGTATGATGGCCATATTTTCAGACATTATTGAGCACTTCATGGAGGTATTTATGGATGACTTTTCTATTTTTGGCAATTCATTTGATCAATGCCATGATAATCTAGCATTTATGCTCAAACAGTGTGAAGATACCAATTTAGTGCGTAATTGGAAAAAGTGCCATTTTAGGTTAAAGAAGGCATAGTATTAGGTCATAAAATTTCTTCTCATGGTATTGAAGTTGATAGAGCAAAGATAGAAACCATCGAGAAGTTGCCACCAATAACTAATGTTTAAAGGAGTGCGAAGCTTTCTTGGCCATGCCGAATTTTATCGAAGATTTATAAAAGATTTCTCCAAGATCTCTAAACCCCTATGCAACTTACTAGAGAAAGAAGTGCAGTTTCATTTCAATGATGTATGTCTTAAAGCTTTTGAATTGTTAAAGAAGAAGCTTACCACCACACCGATCATTATAGCTCCAGATTGGGACTTACCCTTTGAAGTAATGTGTGATGCAAACGATTTAGCAGTAGGGGCTGTACTAGGACAACGCCGAGACAAAGTGTTTCACACGATATAGTGATGCGCAGTCCAATTACACCACTACAGAAAAAGAGCTTCTAGCAGTAGTCTTCTCTTTCGACAAGTTTCGGGCTTACCTGATTAGAGTCAAGGTTACATCTTCACAGATCATTCAGCAATCAAGTACCTCATCAACAAGAAAGATGCTAAGTCAAGACTCATTCGATGGATTCTTTTACTACAAGAATTCGATCTAGAGATCCAAGATAGAAAAGGAATTGAAAACCAAGTTGCAGATCATCTCTCTCGTTTGGAAGCATCAAATCAACACCAAAAGAAGATCCAAATCAATGAAAGCTTTCCAGATGAGCAACTCCTTGCAACACAACATCACGAGATCCCCTGGTATGCTGATATTGTCAATTATTTAGTTTTTGGTCTAACACCTCCTGATTTGACTTTTTCACAAAAGAAGTAGTTCCTCCACGACGCAAGATTCTATTTTTGGGATGAACCATTCCTCTACAAATCATGTGCAGACCAAATCCTTTAAAGATGTGTCCCTGCAGAAGAAATGCAAGACATCTTACACCATTGTCATGCATCCAGTTATGGAGGACATTTTACGGGCGACAAAACAGCAGCTAAGGTACTTCAATCTGATTTTTATTGGCCCATATTTTTTTAAAATGCATATTCTTTTATTGCAGGGTATGATCGATGTCAACGGATGAGGAACATCTTCAAAAGACATTAAATGCCACAACAGACCATTCTAGAAGTTGAAATATTTGATGTTTGGGGAATAGACTTTATGGGACCGTTTCTACCATCCCGCAACAACAAATACATACTTGTAGCTGTGGATTATATTTCAAAATGGATAGATGCAGTAGCATTACCAATAAATGAGGCAAGAATAGTGATTAAGTTCCTTCAAAAGAACATATTCACAAGATATAAAACACCGAGAGCAATTATAAGTGACGAGGGCTCACACTTCTACAATAAATATTTTTCAACCCTTCTGCAGAAATACGGGGTCAAGCACAAAATAGCTACTGCATATCATCCTCAAATGAGGGGACAAGTTGAGGTATCCAATCGATAAATAAAAAGCATCTTGGAAAATATGGTTAAACCAAATCGAAAGGATTGGGCATTACACTTGGATGACGCATTATGGGCATATCGTACCGCTTACAAAACTCCGATTAGTATGTCTCATTTTCATTTGATCTTTGGAAAAGCATGTCACCTACCCTTGGAGTTGGAACACAAAGCATATTGGGCCATTAAAGACCTCAACTTTGATCTCCAAGTTACAGGTGAAAAACACTTACTTCAACTAAACGCCATAGATAAGTTTCGTCTACAAGCATATGAGAATGCCAAGATGTATAAGGAAAAGACGAAATGGTGGCATGATATGAAGATACTTCGACGTTTATTTGAAAAATGACAACTAGTATTACTCTATAATTCAAGACTAATGTTATTTCCTAAAAAACTCAGGTCTCGATGGTCTAGCCCATTTCAAATTATAACGGTTTACCCAAGTGAAGCGGTTGAAATTAGAGATCCGAATAATCAAGTTTCATTTACAGTAAATGGTCAGCGCCTCAAGAATTACCATGAAGGATATATAGATCGACAGAAGGTTAGTATCGATCTTATGGATCACAAGTAAATGCAGGAATAGCACATCAGGCCGAAGACGTTAAACCAAGCGCTTCTTAGTAGGCAACCCAAGCCTAATATCCTTTGAGTTTAATTAGTTTATTTTATTTCAGTATTTTTTTTAAGGGATAATTTTCTTTTGAGTAGCATATTTGTATTTAGGTTGATATAAAAAAAAATTTGAAAAGAGGCTTGTGAGCGCCGCGGCACCCACACATCGGCCCCACAATGCTTGAAACAGTGTGTTAACGCTGCGGCGCTGGATAGCTAGCGCCGCAGCACTGGCACCTGGGCACAATCATGCCCAGATGCGTGTAACCGCCGTGGCACTCATGAGCAAGCGCCGCAGCGCTCACACGGGAGAATTAAAATACTTCTCCCTTTCCCCCCTTTAATGCTTATTCTCTTCCCCCCTTTTCTCTCACTCACATAAACCCTAAAACTCATCTGCCCCATCTCACACTCTCACCTATTCATCTCAAATCAAAATTAAACACTCTCACACACTACATTTAGATTTAAATGCATTACCCACTCAAATTAACACTACATTAGCACACTTTTCACATACTTCTTCACATTCATAACCTCTTCCAACTTCTTCTCTTCAATAGCATTCAAGGTACAAATCCATATATTTATTTATTTTATTTCTTGTTATGTATCTTTATTTTATAGTTACAATGCATAATTAGTTTCCTTATTGTTAGATTATGATACTTAGGACTTGTTTTCAATTAATTCAAAAAACAAAAATGTGAATGCTTGTGCAGCTTGTTCTAATTGATGAGTTGAATGAGGTTTAATGAGTTCTACTTGAAGTTCTTGATTAGCTACCTAGCCACATATTAGGATGTTTGTGAAAGTATGTTGAAAAGTGGTGTTGACTTGTGTTTATTGTTTAACATGGTGTTATTTGGTGTTTAATGTTAAAGTTGATATTGATTGGTGTTTACTATGCATGTTGATATTGATTGGTGTTTACTGTGCACGTTGATATCGATTGATGATTAATATTCAACTTGGTGAGTTAAGTGTTCTTTAAATAAGTAATTTTGGGTGCAAAAGAGATTGTGGGTTACGAGAAATATGGCATACATATATGATTTCTTATTGCAACGTGTGCGTGGCATTTGCTGTCCATATTTGAGTTGCTCATTATTGTTATTTCAAGTATTATATGGCACCCAAGAAATCAAAGAAGTCCGTTGCATCCTTTTTTGCGGGCTACGACACTAATACGTTTATTTCCAAGGAAATCGCCGACTTATATCACTTTCTCATAATTAAACGCACAATTATTCCTGAAAGAGGATTTGATATCACGGGAGGGGGTTATCCAAGAATCTTTCGAATTATTGCAGACAGAGGTTGGGGATGCTTGTGTGCACAGCCGAATGCTGCAGTTATCCCCATAGTCCGAGAATTCTATGCTAATGGCAAAGAGCACACTCATGGGAAAATAAAAATCAGGGGCAGAATTATTCTCATCCACTATGAGGACATCAATAGATACTTTGGGGTACCCAATATTCAACGAGATGACTATATGGAGCTCCACCAGAACCCAGATTATAAAGCCGTCATTCGTTACTTGGCCACCCCAGATGCTCAATCGACGATGTCTGGAAGTTTTTTGGTTTCCTTTCCCACACGCTACATGTGCAGAGAATTCAAAGCATGGCACTATTTTATAGCTGCAAGATTAATGCCAGTCCGTCACATGAGCACAGTAACAGCGAAAAAAACTCTCTTTCTGTATGTCATTCTAATAGAGTGAACTATTAACATTGGTAAGGTGATCAGTGATACAATCTTTTTCGGCCTCGATCATCCAAAGCAAAGCATATATTGCCCATTGCTGATTACAGCACTTTGTGCTAAAGCTGGAGTTGAGTGGACATCATCAGAGGAAGTATTGCCCTCAGCACATGTATTGGACAACAGCAAAGTTGCTATAATCATTGATGGTCCAGCTCAAGACTCCATTCCCGACCACTTCTGCCACACTGACCCACAGCACAACTGACCATACCTCAACGGCTGTCTAGGTTAGAGGATGCCTTCACCACACACTAGCAGTGGACCACCTCATATGTCATCTATTAAGACCAGGTTTTGCGCATTACACTCACACACTTTGGCATGGATACAAATAACTTGCCACATTTTCTGGCCTATCCAGCGTCACCAGATACGGATGACTTAGGAGATGATGCCGAAGATGAAAATGAAGAGAGGAGTGAAGATGAAGACAACGGGGACACCTAAGGCCTCATACAAACAGGGAAGTGTTCCTATTTTGTTACTTTACTGCCATCATGAGGACATGTCTTATTATAAGTGTGGGGGTAGGGGCAACACTTTTTAATTCGTAATTTTCTTCATGCGTTGTTAGTTTATTTTCTATTTTATCTGTTTTCTTTTGAAGTAGTTTACTTTCTTTCAGTTTCGGTTATTTAGGTCAAAAGAGTTGTAGTCGATTATGATACATGGAGTTGAAGAAAAGCTATAAACTTTAGACTTATTTATTATTGTGTTCATTTTATACTATAATCGGATTAATTATATACAGCTTATAGTGGTTCACTTTAAACATCAGTACACTCTAGAGCTATTGAATGTTCAGCAGTTGTAAGGTAGAATATACTTATTCACAACAGAGAAGGTAATCAAGGTCGTTCTATTATCTAGAACTGGTTTGATTAGCTTTCAAGGCGAAATCCTAGGACAAATATAGTAAGGGATATGATTATAGGCCATTTTTGGACCGTTTGAGCCTTTTCAAGCCTACCTTATATATATATTTATCCCTAGTCACCCCGTTTAAGTTTAATTTTCTATTTTATATGTTTAACCACATTACAAGCCTAAAGACTTCGAGCTTACTTATCCTAAAATCTACCGGTAGCACCATAAACCTTGAGTTTACTTAGAAGTATTTTTCATTATAAAAAAAAAAGGTTGTGGATGTAGGAAAGAAGGGTACTGCAATAAAAAAAAGTCTTAAATGGGCAAATCAATTTAAGTTTGGGGATTCAAAAAAAAAAAGAAAACAAATGATGAAATGATTAAAAAGAAAGATGGAAATAGCATAAGTTTGGGGAAGGAGATGAAGATTCAAGGAAGAAAAGGAATCAAGAAGTTTTTAAGTAAAGTCTAAGTGTTAATGACAGGACCCGACACGAGACCCTCTACTATAGATCCCAACGGCCCTACCGGGCACCCTGACAGAAGTTTCTCCTACCTAATGGGTAAGTTGAGAAATTCCGCGAGGTGAACCCCTTTTTAATTCTTACTACTACTGAGAAGATCTTGTAATATACATGAAAATGACAATCTTAATTGTTTTTAAAAATGGACAGAGTTTCCTCTATTTTTCGAAACAATCCATATCAAACCTACAAAGAAATTCCACTTCTATTTTCAATACATCTCAATACCAATTCAGACCTCCGGTTCTTTCCAAATCAAGTCCAACACAACTCAATTATTCATTTGAATCACAAAATAAGCATAATCATAAAAAGTAAAAATGATCATCATAAAATTTAAATCTCTTCTTCTTGGTTCGAAACATATATACAAATATACATGCCTAAAACTATTATGCATAAAGTAAAGAGTGCTATTTAGCACATTTACATGTACAAAAAATGATCTTCGGATTCAGCTCACTACTCGGCAATAGGAGAATCAACAGCTTGCGTACCGAGACCTGCATCTGGGAAAGAGGTTCAGAAAACATAAAATACAACACGGGTGAGCTAAAAGAGCTCAGTGAGTTAAATAAAATTTCAATAAAATAACATCATGTATAGATAGCAAATTCTAAAGTTCATGCAGAAATCATGCTTCTAAAACTGATGTAAAACTGTAAAATGGTTTCTAACATCACATGCTATTGAAATCTTGCCGAGCGGGTTTTATCTACATCTTTGGAAAACTATATTTTGAATCTGTATAACATAATAACTGCTGGTGTGCATATAAATGCATAAATGCTATCGGTAAATCAAAAACTAGTAAAATCCTCGCTTGACCATTTTCTTTCTAAACTGTACCAATGGTAACCCTAAAGCTTAATACCCACGCAGCGACTCAACTAGCACTGTACACATGAGTAGGTCACGGGGCACCTCAACTAGCAGCACCCACAGTGACATCTCAAGATATCTCACTGGCTATGCAGCGGAATCCTACATCGCATGCATATAGCGAGACAATACCCCGTACACATAGAGCGACTCACATAACTCGACATCTCGACTTCCCAGAGTTAGTGACACACCCCAAGACCTGCCCATGTGCACGGGATATACCGGTCGGGTCTAATACAATCATCACCACTATAATCTGAGGGTACCAATGGCCTTAAAAACGAATGCAAAAATTTTAAAGTTGTTTCTCAATTTGAACATGTAACGGCATGTCTATGAACATATATCAAGATCATAAATTATGGTTATGCATTGAAACCTCATAAAACATGCATATTCATTATGCAAAAATATAATAAACGAAAAGTAAAAGAAATGGCAGATTTCTACTCACTACCGCTCCACGCTCAATTTTGCTCCCGATTTCTGCTACCGTTATCGCTCTTGGTTATCTTCACCTACGCGCCATAAATGACATTTAGAACTAAATCGAATGCTAGAATCTCATTTAACTACTAAATGCCCTAGTCGCGAATGCACACAAAACCCGGATGCAAACTACTTCCTGATTTGTATTTACGGAGCCATTTAATCTAATCTATCTCACCATCCGGTGTCCTAAAAATTATTGAACGCCTTATAATCTTGGTTGGACATAATTGCCCTTCACCTTTCCAAAATGGACAATTATGTCCCATTATCTTCATTTTTGATTTTTTCCATCAACATATACATTCAATTTACAATATGCACCATTTACACACAACAATTCATTCAAAACATCACTCAATCCCTAACTTCCCTAAAGTGGCAGAATTCCACCCTAGGTTCCAACACATTCCTTTTCTCAATTTCTTGTTCTAATTACAACAAAATCATGCCAATTTCATTCTAAAGCCCTAATTACAACCAATTGAAATCTCTACACAAAATCACCAAAACCCTAATTCTTACCTTGCCAATTCCTTCAAATTGATGACTCGTTCATGTTCCACACTAGAATTCAACTCAATCTAAGCCAAGAATACACATAAGAATGTCAATTGGAACATTCTTGAAAGTTCACTTATCAAACTCATAAAACAATGCTTTTTTTACCTCTTTTTCTTGAATTTTCACTAATTGAGGCTTTAATTGAGCTTAGGGATTGGTATGTAACCTTATTTTGGCTTGATTAAGCATGAAAAATCATGAAAAAAAAACTTGAATAGTCACTGTAGCAGCACCCCCCTTTGAAGCTTGAATGTCTCTCTTTTTTGTCTAAGTGTTGGTTTTGATCTCTCTTCAAATTTCTACACACTTCTAACTTATATATAGTGCTCCCTCAATTAACCATTTTGCCTTTCAACTTACTCAAAACTTCTAATTTTCCATTAGTTCAAATGAAAAGATTTAATTGGTTTCTTTATAACTATCTAGTTAGAATAGTCAAAAGAACTAACTAGAGTTTCCAACTTGGCAATCCATGAGATTGTTTCTAATTGGTCCATTCCTTAATATATGGATTGTATTTCTCAACAAAGGCTTGTTCCATTCATAACCCTTAAATAGAAATTCATGTAGTAAATTAGGATTTCCTTTTCTAAGCCAATAGAGAAAAATTTCGAAAATATTCTAGGGTCGTCCGGCGCACCGATCGAGTGTGAAATTATCAATTTAAGTCTAATATCTCTCACGTGCACTATAAAGGGAATATTTCTAATAGGGTTAATATCGAGTAACCCTACGGTGTCTTATTTGCTCTATACCGAAATCTAGGCGCCAATACTACTAATAGGGATTGGATATTACAGTTAATGGTGTGATTTGCACTTTATATATATATCTTCATATCTCACCTTCACCTTAGCCTTACATTACAAGCTAATTAAAGTCCTATTTGATCCCTTATCATATACTTGTTCTACATTAGTGAAGATTGCTATAAAAAAACAAGCTTATGAAGAATTGTTTTGATCTTGATCTTTCTTTGATAAAAATAAAATGTTTGAAAATGCAATTGATGTGCAATTAAATAGCTCGACACACACTCACAAGTGAACAATTATAAAGTAGATATAAGCATGATGATTAGAGTGTAGAATAAGCATGAATAATTTTTGAGTCTAAAGGTTTCATAAGTGTAATTCACTCGTTGAGACAACTTACAAATTTTTGATCGACCCAAGTAACTCATGGTTCATGGAATGTTAAGAGGGTGTTTTTACATTGTTGTTTTGGCTCCTTGTTAGTATGCTCTTGTCTTGCTCAAGGACGAGCAAATATCTTAAGTTTTGGGATATTTGATGATAACATAATGACAATAGTATTTTAACACTCTAACTTGGGTATTTTTGCTTTAATCCATTAATATTTGGCTACTTATTTGTGTTTTTAATCTTAAATAGGTGCGTGAAAGAAAATATAACATATAGGAACAAACGGAAAGCGAATTGGGTGAGAAACGAGAAAAATATACTCGAAAGACGAAAGAAGGAAAATAAGTAGCTGGGCGCCGCAATGCCTAGAACAGCGAGTGAGTGCCACGGTGCTCAGCACCCAGTGCCACGGTGCTCGTTGAAGATTTTGGGAAACCTATGCTCGTACCCAGCACCGCGGTACCCTTGAAGATGTCTAAATACTCTTCTCAACTCGCCTATTCGGGGTGGATTCGAAGCTCCTCGCGCCTAAGGTTTCTCTTAGCAATAAAAACACTATTTTAAGGCCAAAATAAAGAGATTAGCAAGGAGAAAAATGAAAGCAACGAATACACAATCAAACCAAGAGATCAAGGTGAATTGTATTGAAGATTGAAGAATCAACTCTTGGGCAATCAAGACAAGAGGAAGAACAACAACTCAGGGCATCACTTGTGTTATTTTCTTCCTTAGTTTTAAGAAATGATTTTGATCATGATATTTTTATACTTTTGCTTTGATAATCTTGTTTTGAACATAAGCTAAATTCTTTTGATCTAGGGTTAGACGTTATTGAACCTAGTATGTAATTGATTCTTTAAAATTCTTAGTTATGAACTTTTATCCCTTAATTGATTCAATCTATCTTCGCTTAATGCTTTCATTATACTTGATCACTATTTTGATTGTTTAGGAACCATGATAACTTTGACAAAAGGAGTTATGTGTTTAGCTTATAGTAGATTGATACATGATCATAGGGTAATATCTATGAGTTCCATCTAGGATGGACATATACCTAGGTGGCATGTATGGTTTGATTAGACTTAATCTTAATGAGTTGCATCTTATTCAGATTACCATAGACATATAGGTAATTATTAGGGTGTGATATTATCATTCGACTATCGACAGAAGCTTATGATGAAATCAGTGTCTAGTCAATCAATTGATAAAAAAGGGAATAACTAAAGGGCTAAAGGGATCGGTGAACTACTAGGGGATACGTCGATACCCTAGATTACCTATTAATTTAGTGAATTTTATCTTTAAGTACTTGCGATATTTTAATTATGTTCAATTCGATAGCAATAATTTAGTTAGTTAAACTCCATCCTTGAAGTTAGTCTAGATAAAGATAAAGTAGAGTAATTTTAGTATTCGATTGAAGAAAATAGAAACAATAGTTTTTGTGGGGTCGATAATCTGGACTTAATCCTATATTACTTAATATAAAAAGCGTGCACTTGCGCTAGGTCATTAAATTAGACATCACTAGTCTCAGGCGATTAGGCCAACTTTATTAAGTTGCAAGCCTAAAAAAATTATCTTTTTAATCGGCTTGCAAGAGGCATTGTTGATGCTGACCCAAAAAGTGCCTAATGGGCTTTTCCATTTTATAATTTTGAGGCCCAATTATATGTGGTAACTTATTTAGGAGATTATACATAATATGAAGTTTTATTATATTAGGCTTCCTTTCCTTGTAAAATTAAGTTTTGTATAGAATTTTACAACCTATAAATAGGTTTGATTTCTTATTGTAATCGCCATCAACTATTCAATACACATTATACACAAGATCTTAAGCTTTTTATCATTTTCTCTCTCGTTTTTATTATTTAACCCAAGACATCATGTCCTTGCTTATTGAAAACCTCACATCCTTACTGTTGAAGTTTTGTCTATCCTTCTCTCAGAAGAACCCCAAGGTTTGCGAAACGCTCGCTGTACCACAACTCAAGTTTAGCGATAAACCTTACTCGTTGATAGTCCAAGTGCAAACCTCACTTAGTAGCATCCAAGTCTTGGTTTCTCTTAAATCTAGAGCAAGCATCCGTTTAACAGGACACTGAGCATACACAAACTCGAAGTCCCTCAATTTGTATTCATGAACATATTTATATTATAAAATTAAAGGAAAATGACTCTTTTCCCTCTAAGGTTTCAGCTAATGTGTGCTTGCTCCTTTGTGATTTTAAAAAGTACCAAAATCCCCTACCGTTATCACTATTTCGTTAATTTTTTTTTTTATGAATTAACAATTTTATCCTTAATAATACAAGATTTGATATTTTTACCTCTTCAATATATTGGAAGTGAGAAGAGTTGTTATATTAAATAACGCTTGATCTTCAGCATACATGTTTTACCTAAAACAAAACTCAAGCCAAAATTGAAAATGATAATGGAGATAAAAATAAGCATAAACCCATATAACAAAATAATGTTTTAGTTGTATCTTATGAAGTAAGAATTATCCGTTAGAACACAAGATTAAATCTTAAAGGTTTTTATCTTTTTTAGCATAACAAATAAGAGTTTAAAATTCACAAGACACCTTGTCTCAACCAATATGCAGATAATTTGATATAGTGAAGTGCACAACGATTCATTTAACTTACACCAATATTGATATATTGGCCAACATAAGTAATTGTAACAATTATAAATCATAGTTTATCAATTCCTTGCATTCATTTAATAAATTTTCTCCTGTTGTTTAGGTTCGAATAAAAAAGAAAAATAAACTCTTTGCAACCGCGTGATGAGTATGAATATTTTCACAAAAAACTAATAGAGATCTAAAAGAATTATATTGAAAATTTTTAATAGAACATTTATATGAAGAAATCGATACAACTACAATTACAAGAGGTTAAACCAGTTTAATAAATTGCAGGAGACTAGACTACAATTTAAGGTAGTTTATAATAGGAGTAGGTAAATTTTAGCGTCAGTTCGATTTGGTCTCAAATCAAACTAATTAGTTTAATAGAATTGAAACAAATCGGTTCAAGTATAAGAAATTGAACCAAATCAGTTCGATTTGATTTGGTTCAATTTGGGTTTGTGAGAAAGTTAATTAGAAATCATCAGCATATAATTTTAAGATCAAGCCAAGTGTGTAGAGGACACAAACGTAAAAGGCAGCGAGAAGACGGAGAAGCCAAAGCCTAGGCCTGAGCCTTACGGCACTCAACCTTGAGCGCTGTAGCACTCAAGGTAGAGCCTGGAGCACCACTGACGCCGCGACGCTAGGTCCAGAAAGTTTAGCGCCGCAGCACTAGTACGGGAAACAATTCCTAAGTTTCCTAAGAGAATCCTAAGTACATTAGGACTTTTCAAACTTGTTCCCACTTAGGCGTCCAAAGCCTATATGAAGGCTATATGTTAGCTTGTAAATATATCACAACAATCACAATATAAACACAAGAGAGAAAACCCCTAGTTTACAAGAAAGATCAATTGTAAGGCCTTTGTGGGTGCAATTGTGAGTGTTCTTTATAAAGTTTGAGTTTTTCTTATAAAATGCATACTTTGTGAGTGCCTTATGATTCATTAATAAGAAAAGTGAGGTCTTGATCTGCCTGGACGTAGGCAAGTTGTTGATCCACGTAAATTCTTTGTGTTCTCTCTTTTAGTTTCTCTCTAGTTTATTCTTGATTGCTTGTTGTTGCATTATATTACTTGGGTTTATTTCTTTCACTGCAACAAAATGGTATCAAAGCTTAATTCTTAATAGTCATTGCCACTCCCAAGTATGAGTAAAGAAATAAACGGGTCAAATAATTTCAATCTGTGGAAGATAAAGGTGATAGCATTACTGGTAAGCCAGTGGTTAGGCTTGACACTAAAGGCGACTATAGTTCCATCTAGTGGGGAATAAAAGACATTAGAGTCATCTACGACTGAAGTAGAAAGAAAAGACATTCAAAAAATGGCTCACAGTATAATCGTTCTATTATTGAGCGATTAAATATTAAGGAAAGTAGCATATGAAAAGATGACGATTGGTCTTTGAAAGAAGCTGGACTCACTTTATATGCGAAATATTTTGGCTAACAGATCGCATATAAAGAAGAAGTTGTATCAATTGTCCATGTCTGAGAGGACGTCGATAAAAGACCACATAGACACCTTCAATAAGATCATCATTGATCTTGAGACTATCAATATAAAGATAGAGGATGAAGATAAGGTGATCATCTTGCTGAGTTTACTTCTCAAAAGCTATGAGCACTTTATTGATACTATTCTCTACAGCAAAGAGAGTTTAACGATTAATGATGTGAAATCATCATTAAACTCAAAGAAATTGGGTAGAAAGATAGAAGCTAATACAAAAGGCTTATTTGCAGAAGAGAGAACCTCACATAGAGATGGAAAGAAGAATGGCTCAAGATTAAAGTCCAAGGGCGCTCCTAGAAAGTACTATTGCTACAAGAAAGAGTAGCACTTCATAAAGAATCAGAGAAGAAAGTCAAAGATAAAAATAAGTATATTGTGCTTGCCTATGATGATAGCTATGATAGCACAAAGATTCTAGTTGCTACTGATGGTAAGAACACTAAACAATGGGTTCTTGATTCTAGTTGTACTTTTTATATGTGACTACATAAAGTCTTGGTTTGTCAATTTTCAACCCATTAGTGGTGGTAAAGTATTAATAGGTAATGACGTAGCATACCAAGTAATGGAAATTGGTAGTATTAAATTTAAGATGCGTAATAGGTGAGTAAGAGAGTTGTTAGAAGGTAGGTATGTTCTGACCTCAAGAGAAACTTAATCTCACTAGGTATGTTAGACCAAAATAGGTGTTCCATCAGAATTGACAAATGGGTGTTGAGAGTGTTAAAGGGTTCTATAGTTGTAATGGGAGGTGAGAAGCACAAATGAGTATATATGCTAAAGGGAGAGGTAGTGAGTGGTTTTGCATCATTCTCTGTGGCTGATAAGAATATGCAAATAAAGTCGTGGCTAAGGAGGGTAAAATTACCGCAAACCCGCTAAAACCAGCCTGCATTGGGAAGGATTTGATAAGATTTAAAATGGGTTTGGTATAAAAAATTAAAACTCGTAACGAATTTGGTATAGGTATCGGTTTAGAAAAATAAATCTGTGGATACCCACAACGGGCATCCACACATACTAAATTTTTTTAATTTTTTTTAGAGAAAAATAAAAATATGAGTTTCTTTTTTTTTTTACTTTGATTTTAGCCCACATCAAAAGGTCTAAATTTAGTTTGACATCGTTTATACTGTTCAATAAAAAATAAATAAATGAGTTCAAAGGGACTAGTGATTGTAATTGAAAATGAAAATGAAATTATAGCATTTAATATAATTGGAATTAGAATTAAAATTAAACATTTAACATAACTGAAATTGAAAAAAAAATTAGATTTAAAATTATAACATTTAACATAATTGAAATTGAATTTAGAATTATAACATTTAATGTAAATAAAATTACCATTTGAATTTAAATTAAAATATTTAACGTAATTAAAATTAGATTTGAAATTATAACATTTATAATAATTAAAATCGAACTGGATTTGAAATTATAACATTTAACGTAAAAATTAAAATCAGAATTGGAATTAAAATTATAATATTTTAACATAATTGAAATCAAAATTAGAATTAGAATTATAATATTTAATGTAATTGATATCGAAATTAGAATTAGAATTATAACCATTAACGTAGAAATCAAACTTAGATTTTGAGTTATGACGTTTAATGTAATTAAAATTGAAATTGAATTTAAAATTATGATATTTAACATAATTGAAATTAAAATTGAAATTAGAATTATAATATTTAACGTAATTGATATCAAAATTGTAAATATAATTATAATATTTAATGTAATTGAAATCAAAATTAGATTTGGAGTAATGATATTTAATGTAATTGAAATCGAAATTAGAATTCGAATTTTAACATTCAATGTAATTGAAATTGACATAGAAATTGGAATTATAATATTTAATATAATTGAAATGAAAATTTAATTTAGAATTATAATATTTAATGTAATTGAAATCAAAAATTGAATTTGGAATTATAAAATTTAACATAACTGAAATCAATATTAGAATCAAAATTATAATATTTAACGTAATTAAAATCGAAATTAGAATTGAAATTATAATAGCTAACGTAATCAAAATCGAAATGAGATTTTGAATTATAACATTTAACGTAATTAAAATTAAAAATTAAAAATTAAAAATTAAAAATTAAAATTATAAAATTTAATTTAATTAAAATTGAAATTAGATTTAAAATTATAACATTTAACATAAGTAAAATCAAAATTGGAATTATAATTATAATATTTTAATGTAATTAAAATCAAAATTAGAATATGAATTATAATATTTAAAGTAATTCATATCGAAATTGGAATTATAATTATAACATTTAACATAATTGAAATCGAAATTGAATTTGGAGTTATAATATTTAACGTAAATAAAATCAAAATTGAAATATGAATTATAATATTTAACGTAATTGATATCGAAATTAGAATTATAATTATAATATTTATAATAATTGAAATCAAAATTGGATTTAGAATTATAATATTTAACGTAATTGAAATCGAAATTAGATTTGGAATTATAACATTTAACGTAACTAAAATTAAAATAAAAATATTTAACGTAATTGAAATTATAACATTTAATGTAATTATAATTAAAATTAGATTTAAAATTGTAACATTTAATGTAATTAAAATTAAAATTATAACATTTAACGTAAATAAAATAAGATTTATAATTGATATTATTTTAATTCTTATATTTCAAGGATTTTTAATTTTATTTTTTTATTATGTTAAAAATATTATTTTGGGAAGGATTTGGTATTATAAAATTTTATAATACAAAATTAGGTTAGCATAAGTACAATCCCACAACGGATTTAGGAAGGATTTAATATTTTATTTTTTTAAGCTGATGTGGATATGGATTTTGGGGTATCCGTCCCAAACTCAGCCGTTGTCATCCTTAGTTGTGGCATCTTAGATTAGCATACCTAGGTTAAAGGAATCTAAATGAGTTATTTAGTCAAAAGGCGTTTGATGAAGATAAGTTTTAACTACTAGAATTTTATAAGTATTGTGTGTTAGGAAAATCACATAGAGTGGGGTTTAATATCGGAAAGCACATAACTAAGGGGACTCTTGACTACATACACTCAGCTCTATAGGGACAAGTACAGACAATAACCTATGGTGAGATATTTCCTCACTTTTATAGATGATTATTCGAGGAACCAGTGGGTTTATATGTTGAAAAATAATGAGCAAGTGTTTAAGATGTTCAAGACTTAGAATGCCCTTGTTGAAAATCAAACTAGCAACATAATTAAGAAGTTGAGGACTGACAATGGCCTCGAGTTTTGTAATAGACAGTTTGATGAGTTTTTTGTTAAGCATGGGATTGCAAGGCATAGAACTATGAGATCAACACCATATCAGAATGGTCTGACTGAGAGGATGAATAGAAGCCCTACTTAAAAGGGTTAGATGCATGTTGACCAATGCGAAAATATCCAAGGCATTTTGGGGTGAAGTTGTGAGAATGACAACTTATTTGATCAATATAAGTCCCTATTCGACAATAGACTTTAAGACCCTAGAAGAGAAATAGTTTAGCAGCCCTCTCAAGTATGACCACCTTAAAATATTTGGCTGTCCAACTTTTATGCATATGAACCAAAGGAATTTGGAATCTAGACCTATGAAGGGGATATTCATAGGGTATCCCGAAGGTGTAAAAGATACAATGTGTGGTGCGAAGAGTTGAAGCAATCAATGAGTATCAAAAGCCGTGATGTGACATTTGATGAGATGACAATGCTGAAAGTTTCCCAAGAAGATAAGAAAAAAGAATATGTACCCAAGGAAGATTAAGCATTTGAATCAATTGAAGTTGAAATATAGTCTAATTGTAGATCTGATATATCCTCAAACGAGCATTTCAACAAGGAAATCCTTGACATTGAGCCAAGTACACCGACAAGTTCCACCAAGTCCACTCAAAATAAGACTAAGACTCTTGAGATAGAATTTAAAAAGTACAAGCTAGCCAGAGATAGGCTAAGGAGAACGATAAACCCGTCAATCAGGTATGCACAAGTAGATTTAGTTACTCGTGCTTTCAATTCTTCTTACACTCTTAAGTTTGATGAGCATAATACGTATAATGAGGCTATAAAAAGTGAGAATAAAGATTGATGACAGCATGTTATGGAAGAAGAGATTAGTTCTCTTATGAAGAATAATACATGGGTATTGGTGAATAGACCTTAAAAGAAACTAGTATTATGCAAGTATGTGTATAGGGTTAAGGAGGGGATACCGAGGATAGAGCCTACAAGGTTTAAAGTTAGGTTTGTTGCAGAAGGTTTTACTCAAAAAGAGGGAACAGAATTTTATGATATTTTCTCTCCTGTCATCAAGCACACATCTATTAAGATTTTGTTAGCCATATGTGAAAATCTTAATTTACATCTAGAGTATATGGATGTAAAGATAGCTTTTCTACATGGGGAGCTTGAAAAGAATATTTACATGTCATAGCCACAAGGGTTTGTAGAGCCCAGAAAAGAAGAGTATGCTTATTTTTTGAAGAAGTCATTGTATGGGTTAAAGCAATCTCCTAATCAATGGTATAGAAGATTTGATGAATTTATGATGACTTGTGGGATTAGTAGAAGCAAGTATGACGGTTGTATATACTTTAAGAGTTTGAGTAGTGGGATGATGATGTATTTACTTCTGTATGTATATGACATATTGATTGTATATAGAGATATAGAAGAGACATAAAAATTAAAAAAAGTAGTTGAGTGGCGAGTTTGAGATGAAGGATTTAGGAGTAGCAAAGAAGATTTGGGAATGAATATTGTGAGGGAAAAAAGAGACGTTATCTTCTTATCACAATAATGATATATACTTAAGATCCTAGAAAAGTTTGGTATGTCCAATGCGAAGGCTATCTTCACTCCTTTGACCATGTATTTTAAACTTTCAAAAGTACAGTCGCTAAAATCTAAAAAGAAAAAACTACAGATGAGTAAAGTATTATATACAAGGGCTGTAGAAGCACCATATATGCAATGGTTTGTACAAGACTAGACATAGCACATGTTGTAAGTATAGTGAGAAGATACATGATGAATCCAAGTAAGGATCACTAGCTTGTAGTGAAGTGGATATTGAAATATCTCAAGAGAATGTCGGATCATGGTTTGATGTATAAAAGGGATGAGAACGAAAATGAAATGGTAAGAGAATACGTTAACTCAGATTATGCGGGTGATCTAGACAAGAGAAGATCGTTGACTAGATACATATTTACGGTGTTTCTGTGTAGTATGTGTTGGAGATATATTCTACAGCATGTTGTGGCACTATCTACCACAGAGTTAGAGTATATAGCTGTTGGTGAAGCTATTAGGAGGTCGTGTGGTTAAAAGGGATATACGCAGAGATAATGGTTACTGAAGATGTCAGTACCGATATATATTGTGATAACATGAGTGCCATACACCTAAGTAAGAATCAAGTATTCCAGGAGAGATCTAAACACATTGATGTGCCACTTCATTTCATTAGAGAGATTTTTCAAAGTGGCGAGATTAGTCTAACGAAGATTGTGTCGTTTGAAAATTTCGCTAACATATTGACTAAACCACTGCCTTCGGTTAAGTTTGTCCTATGCAAGCTTAACCAAAGTAAATATTATGTGAGAGTGATCAAAGATGTAAAGATGAAAGATCTCGAATGCTTCGTGGATGCTTTTGAATCAATGAGGAAATTTGTGAGAAAGTTGATTAAAAATCATTAGGATATAATTTTGAGATCAAGTCAAGCGTGTAAATGACACGAAGACGCGAAAGACGGCTACAGACGGAGAAGTCAAAGCCCAAGCCTGAGCACCGCGGCACCAGAACTCTAGGTCCCAACGCCGTAGCACTAGATTTAGAAAGTTCAACTCCACGGCGCTAGAAGGCCAACACTATGGTGCTAGTGTAGGAAATAATTCTTAAGTTTTCTAAGTGCGTTAAGACTTCCCAAACCTTTTTTCACCTGATTTAGGATTTTCTTAAGGTGTCCAAGCTTTGTATAAAGGTTTTATATTGGCTTGTAAACATATCACAATTATCAAAACACAAACACAAGAGAAAAAAAAAACCCCTAGTTTACTAGATAGATCAATTATAAGTCCTTTGCAAGCGAAATTAAGAGTATTCTTTGTGAAGTTTGAATTCTTTCTTGTAAACGGTATACTTTGTTAGTATCTTATGATTCATTAATAAGAGAAGTGAAATCTTCGTCCACCATGAACATAGACAAGTTGTCGAATTAAGTAAATTATTTATGTTCTTTCTTTTACTTTCTCTCTCTAGTTTATTCTTGATTGTTTGTTGCTATATTATATTACTTGGGTTTGTTACTTCTACTTCAATAGGTTTTTAAATTTTGGTCTATTTTAAGTATATTTATTTTTAGTTTGAATCAAATTTAAATGAGTCAAAATTGAATTAGAATCGAATTAATCAATCCTAAATAAATAAAATTGATCAAGAACTAAACTCTAAAATAAACTGAACCGAATAAAAAAAATTATTTAACTCAGTTCAATTTTCAATTCAACCAATTCTATGTCAACCTCTAATTTATAAATTCTTATTCATAATTACACAATACAACTATTAACTTCAAAGTAAAAAGTAAAACCCATTCAGAAGAAAATCTCACGTGCTATAATTTTTGCCTATTTCAATCTCAACATCTATTGAACGAAGGAAAATAAGTGAATTTTTTTTAATTAAAAATAAGTAAAAGATCATGTTTATTAATTTATTTAATTAATAAATTTTTTTAAATAATATTATATTATTTAAATAAAATATAATTAAATTTTATATTCCAACTATTTAAATCTAGCATTACTCAAAAATATTTTAATCTAATACTAAAGAGTTTGGAGTTCAAGTTTTATCCACAGTAAAGTTGAAAGGAATTTGACTTAAATTTAATGTAATTAAAAACTTAATTAAAAAAAGAGTTAAAAGATGCATGATGGCGGAGAGAGCAACAAAACATTTTATTAAACCAGTCGAATGTTGGTGTGTGTGTCTATATATCATTGCGTAAAGTAGCTGAGCACCAAATTTTATTAAAACGAAATAGTGCATGCGAAGAAAGCTGATTCAAAATTTTGTTAAAGCTGTTATGAAGTCAATTGATGTGGCAAGTCTGAGTTGATATGACATGTTCGCTAATTGACGTGGAGTCCAGCTCAGCACAAATCTATTATGCCAGCTAGGAAGCTAGTAACAGCTGCTGGGAATCAGTTTTAAAGAAGCTAAAATAGAGGTCAACTTATTAGGGGTGGACAAATTTAATTCGGTTTAGTTTTTAGTGTGAATTGAAAATTAAATTAAATCGGTCAATTTTTTTATAATAAAATTAAAAATCGAATCGAATCGAATTCAGTTTGGTTCGTTTTATAAATTCGGTTTAATTCTCAGTTTTTTATTCGGTTTTGATTTTTTGATTCAATTTTTATTTTCTCAGTTTAATTTTTAGTTTTTTAGTTCGATTTAGTTCAAATGAACTTAATTTAAGCTTATTTTTTGTTCAGTTCAGTTTAATTTTTTAATTTTTTAAATTTTATTATTATTATTTTTTTAAAATTCAGTTTTTCAGTTCGGTTCTCAATTCGGCCTTTCGAATCGAGAATCGAACCGAATTTTTTAATTTTTTGAATTAAAAAACTAAAAATCGAACCGATCAAAAGAAAAATTAAATTGAACCGACCGATTCAGTTCGATTTGATTTTTCAGGTCCGGTTCAATTTTTCAATTTTTTGCCCACCCCTACAACTTGCTGGCTTTGGAAATGAATATAAAAACTGGACCTTGGCTTAAATCAAGTTCAGTTTTTTCATTCTCATTAACCATTGAATCTTGTACTTGATGAATGTAATCTTTCTGAAGAAATAGAAAGGCTCCTCTCATAGAATTTTCCCATGGATGTACGCATAATGTTGAACCACGTTAATCTCAATCTTTATTATTGATTTTATTTGTTGTTCTATCAGTTTTAGTCATTTGATTAAACTCGTATGGTTAGAGATATCTAAACAATTTCAATTACCATTATCACTTATGAATCGACGTTTAATGCTGATAGTAGAATTTTTACTCCACATCGTAATAACTTTCATCCAACAATAATTAAAGCTTGATGTATTGTCAAAATTTGTTATGTGATAAATTATGAGGTATGAAGTTTTTTAAATTATATTTTATTTATTTTTTTAGTGTTATTTTTATTATAATTACTCTGTTGTTTATCTCATTTTTTTTTATTTTGAATTAACTACTTATTTTAAGATAAAAATTGACACATTAGTTGATAATACGAAAAAGATCGAAGGAAAAATAAAGAATAAAGTGATAAATATTTTTATAGATATTGTTAATTTCTTGTATTAAAACATGTTTAATATTATTGAACATAATCTTTTAAATTTGTTATAATTTTAGAGTTGTAGAAAAACTTAAACAAGGAAGTTTGATATATGTGGTGTAGATATATATCTCACATAATTTTATATATTTATATATATTTATTTATTTATTTATTTTGTATACTTTTTTATTGTAAAAATTTTATGTCTTTTTATTAGATGTAATTTGACACATTTGACAATTATATATATTTTAATATTTTTACAATATTGATGAATTTTTATATATGTTTTTTTGGGGCCTTTTTGAGGACAATGGTTAATGATATTTGATAAATAATATGAAGTTATTTTGTTCTAAGTGATTTACATATTTTTAAAATAAATAATGTTAAATTTAATTATAATATAATTATATTTAATGATTTAGACAATTACCTTCAAAAATAATTTTTGAAAAAATAAGCCCAACAACAAAGTCTAATCTACCAAATAGTAATTCATTTTAATTTAAAATAATTCAAACAATAAAGTACAACAAAAAAAATTAAATAATGAACCTTATAAATTATACCCAATCCGATTAGATATAACTCAACTCAAACCCAGCCCTAATGTTAATATTTTACCAATGACTTCACTCAAATTCTTTGCTACTAAACATATCTCCAAATCAAACCTCAACAAATCGAACAGCTATAAATCCCATTTAAGAATAAACCGCCAAAAAAAAATGAAACTAATTAGTCAAACAGAAAACAAGATTCAAAACATCTCCATGAACTATACTCTGGATTGGTAACGAGCATTTCCAAAACCCAAATCAGGGATTATTTTCTTGCCTAAACTGACACTTTTAAAAATTCAAAAGCAGTTCAAACTTCAAAGCACCCATACAAAGAAACATGCAGCAACCCAAATTTTGAAAATTTTGGATTGATTTTAAAAAGGCTAGGATTTTTGAATTGTTATATATATGTCAAGTATTCGGTTGAGCTGCTATTTTATGTCTCACCCAAATCCACCCCGAGTAATTCGGGTAAATCAAATCTTTTTTTACCTGGCCCAATGTTAATTATTTTTTAAAAAATTAACCCCATTGGGTCAGAACCAGCGGGTTTAGATACCGCGGGTCATTTTGCCAACACTAATTTTACCAAGCAAATCACCTTTCCCTACAGATTCAAATGACTAATCCTGCATTTAAACAAAACCACGTGATTACCTACAAAATTTCAATTAGAATTCTTTGGTACAGAATGATTTACTTATAAACAAACTCCTTTGAACTGAAATCATTTACTTATAAACAAACTGATGTACAAACCCGCCAAGTGAATTCACATTCAACATGAATTCAACTTTCCATTTTGCTTTAGTAACTCTTAGTAGTAGTACAGAGATAAACACTCTAGAAGCAGTAGTTGGATAGCAAGAGTACGCTAGTACAAGCTTTACTTGCGACTGAAGAGCATTATTTTTGCGAGCTCCAGTGCTTTGTTGCGGCCAAAGAACTTCTCCACAATTGCCAGAGCAAACTCCATAGAAGTTCCTGGCCCTCTACTGGTGATCAGGTTGCCATCAACCACCACCCTGTTTTCAACTTCACTCTGATCTGACAGCTTGTTGCACATTGCAGGAAAGGCTGTAGCTTTTTTACCCTGAACCAAAGTTAAACATACATCTCAGCTAGAGTACTGAAAACGGGACTATAGAGGAACATCTTCACAAATTGGACATCAGAAAGTTACAAGGGAAGAACTCAAGATTAGGACACAACCACAGTAAAGAATCACAAGAGTTTCACTTAACATAAGATAGCCTCTCTATGGAATATTAGAATACAATATGAACCACCAGAGATTTTAAGCATGTAATTTGTTACCAACTATTTAACTAACTTATGAGTTAGTGAGTAATACGAGATAAGATGAGTTGTTGCAATATCAATAAAATCACAGAAGATTATATATTTATTAGTTGTTACCAACTATTTAACTAACTTACGAGTTACTTAAGGTAATACCTTAAGTAAGCCGTGGGGCTCTAATACTAAAGCTGGGGATGCACATATAGCGCCATAAGGTCTATTTGCTTCCTTTTGCTTCTTCAACATATTAACCAACTTCTCTGACTTTGCAAATGCCTGAGCCCCACCAAGTCCACCCTGTAGAGAACCAAATTGTTGTTAGTTCAACCAATAATTTGATAGAGACTAAAAAGCATGAATAAGCGCCCACTTACTGGCAAGACAATCAAGTCAAATGAAAGTTTAGCAGCCTCATCAAGGAGCACATCTGCTACTAATTTGACTTGTCGAGAAGCCAAAATTTCGAGTTTATCCTCAACTGAAGCAACCACAACACGTGCTTTAGCTCGTCGCAGAATATCAATGATCATAACAGCTTCCATTTCCTCCGAGCCATTTGCAATAGGTACAAGAATCTGAAAGCAAAAAAAAAAAAAAATGAAAGATTTCAATATAGACTTTCATTATAGGAAAGCAGCGAGTCACATCATGATTTCATGAAAATGGAAGATCAACTTTAAATGCAAAACATTTGGAACAGTTTGTATTATCAAGTTTGTTCAAAATTATTGGCAAGAGCTAATGACCATTACAAATGAAGAAAACTACTTCCTCATCAGTCCCAATCTCAACAGGATTACAGTTTAAAAAATTTAATCCAAGAATCATCTACTCGAATCACCCATAAAATCATTTGCTGTCCTAATCAATCTAGATTTAAACCTGTTGAAATGTATATGGTATTATGTGTATATTTATAGTTAATATCATAGAATAGGAAATAGATTGATAACCTTACAATTAGGATTAATTGACCTTCCAAATAAGAATGCTAGTTTTACCTATATAATATTGTATTTTCTTCATTATCAAAATACACAAGAATTCTTCTTTCTCTTTATTTCTTTACAAAACCATTTAACCAAAAACAAATGAAAAATACTATGTTAGATTTAGTATGTCACACTAAAACGTAAACTTTAACTTATCGAAAGAAAAATAAAATACTTCCACTAATTAGATCCATAACTAGATCAAACAACACTGGCTTAGTGTGTTTGAGGAGCTTGAGTGAAGAGGGATGATAGGGCCTTTTAGAGGTGTTGAGCATTGCATATTAAGCTTTAGCCTCAGATATCAAGGATCCCTGACCCTATAATCTCTAGCTTTCGTTTCCACTTCTTTGAACTTTTTTTTCCTCCTTTGATAGAGTTGATAGCCTGAAACTTTTTGCCTTTATATTGTTTTTCTCCTTTTTATTCCCGAACTCCTCTAACCCTTCCCCATCTCTTTTTTTTTTTTTGGCTGTTCACTTTGTTCCCCAATAATTGAGTAACATCACACTATCGTTTAGTAGAGTTGTTTGTAATTGTAAATCGAACAATTCCCATATCCAACACAAATAAAGCCAATGATAAATATCTATATGTATGATAGATATCTCAAGTTCTACATATTGTAGAATATACATGAACACATGGGAGAAAAATATAAGGCACAAATGTATACTAAATCTTCAATCTCACCTGGGGACAATTATCAAATGTCCATTGCATTGGATTGAACTCCGCAATAGTATATTCATCCCCATGGTTTGGTCTCATCACCTAAGAACAAGATGACAATAAAGATGCCAGCCCAACAAAGATAAAATTGAAAGACAAATAAAACCAAGAAAAAAGAATTAAAATGGAGAAAATTTCATCAGTGGAGAAATGAAGCCTGGTAAATATATTCAACAAGTCTAAAATTTCATCTAACAAACCTAATACAAATAGTTATAACTTCCCTCAAACTATGTTATTGAGTAAGATAACCTTTCTATTAGATATATCCAATGACTTATCTGAATGGACTTTCCACAAATTTCATAACTTAGCAATTTTTTAAATAATCTAGCTGCAAAATTGAAGTACTACTGATAAAGTTAATACCAGTGGCCCAGCAACTTCATCAGATTTCTCTTTCCCATACAATTGCTCAACCAGTGCAACAGAAAACTCCATGGTAGTGCCAGGTCCACGACTTGTAACAACTTTACCGTCCTGCTGCACTCTTGATTCAACGGTAGTTGCACAAGCAGGTGCTAATTGCTCCATAAATGATGGATAACAAGTGGCCTATCAAAAATGAATACTCCCATAAATTTGAACTAAATAATCATAGACAAGAAAAACAGAGTTCTAACATAAATATTTAATACAATTCCCAAAAAACCATGAAACATCAGAAATGGTTTTTCAATTTTACCTTCAATCCCTTCAACAAGCCCCAAGACCCTAGTGCCACTGCAGGTGAAGCACAGACAGCAGCATAAAGCCGCCCATCCGCAGCCTGCTTCTTCATCATGCTTTCTAATACCCCAGATTCTTTAAGATTGGTAGCACCTGGCATGCCACCCTACAGAGAAAAATAACAAAGAGTAAACTGCAGAACTTAACAAATAATTCAAAAAATAAACTTAAAAGGGTAAGCACACATGCCAAAGTAAATATCGAAATAAATTTCACTGACTAAGACTTTTGAACTTACAATATTAATTCAGATAAAAAGATCAGTTTAGTAAAATGTTGATAAGCATAAGGGATAAAGTACACTACTAATTTAGATCTAGGCATTAGAGGCACTTTAAATATGCTGTGAATTCAATGGTACTGTTTTGTGATTTATACAATCCTAGCCCGAGATTACAGCAAATAATAATTATAATAATAATATTAATATTAATAAGTGCAGTAGAACATCGATATATTAATATCATTGGGACCAAGAAAAATATATTAATTAAGCAAATATTAAATAATCGATTAATTAATAAATTACTAATTTATGAAGAAATCCCTTCTTTTCTCAAAATATTGTATCTAATACTCTTTTTACTGTAATTAAGCAAATTCAATACTACATTTTACAAAGTAACTATATTCTATGTATTCTATTTAAATAATTAAAATTCATGACTCTAGCTTTTTCAAAGAAATATTTATTTTTCAAAAATATTATATTACATAATTTAATGTATTATGAACCAACTTTATAAATGGATCTAAGTCAACATTAATTTCAAGAAGAAAACAAGCAACATTTGATACATATATTAAGAACGCCTCCTAGACATATCATATTTATTTACTTGCGTATTAATTTATGTAGTAAGTAGCTACTATATGAAATTATAAAGATTTTTATATAATTTATTATTTTATAAATCTATCGAATTATTAATTTAACACATTGGACCCAAATTGGGACCACGAAAGAAATACTATTTAATCAAGGTGATCAATTTATCACTGAATTAATTTATTGAGGTTCTAGTTATTTATATTAATATTACTAGCCAAATAATATGAACCTCCATTTAGAAAAAGACAATTTTATTTAGCAATGTGAAAAGAATTCATTTTTCATCTTTAATCTTAAATTAAACCAACCTCCATACAAGCTATTTCTTTTATATATGAAAATTAAACAAAATTAAAAAAAAATCCTTAGCTTAACATTCAGTATCAGCAATAATCATCCCAAGTGATACAAATATGTCACAAAATTCATGAGCTTATAAGAGAAATAGCTGAGCTGAGCTGAGTTGGCAATACATACAGGGAGAGCAATAAGATCAAAAACGACGTCCCTGCAATCAGAAACGAGAGTATCAGCGACGATCTTGACACCGTGACACGCGTCAACGAGGAGCTGCTTCTCCACAGAACCCACCGTGACGTCAGCTCCGGACCTTCTCAAGACATCGATCGTAATCACCGCCTCCATCGGCTCACTGCCGTTGGCAATCGGCACCAAAACCTAAAAACGACAAGCAGAAATATGAACAATATCGTCGAAACGAAACAAAACGACAACCAAGAAGCAGAAATGAAAAATATATATACATATATATAATATATAATAAAAAGAGCTTTACTTTTTTGGTAGGGGAAGACATTGTAGCTTTTGGAGCGAAGGACAAGAAGCGATTATGCAAAGAAGGGATTTTTTGTTTGGGAAGAAAATGGGGAGTAAGAGGAGAGTGAGAGTGACGAAGAAGAGAATGAGGGGTGAGGTGGCGTAAATTTATTAATACCATTTTTTTCTTTTTAACAAATAATTTTGGTTTCCAGATACATCGATTCAGCAAAGCTTCGTGAGTGCGTGGCAGTAACGCTAAAGCAGTAACGCAAGGATATGGGTTGACTTGGCTTACATGGGTGCGGGCCGTGAGGTGTCTACTGAGCCTGGCCACTGAGCCTGGCCCGCAGTTGGGTAATTATTGAGCTGAATAATTGTCTCGATGGGCCAACCTTCGAGAGTTTAGCTCGGTTATTATTTTAATAATTTAGGTGACCATATCTAAGTACACCTACTACTAAAAGCCCAAACTTGTCACACCTACTAAAAAGAAACGCTATTTGACCTTTCCATTTATCTCATTATATTTTATTAAAAACAATTAAATAATATATATATAAATTAAATTATATAAACTCATTGATACTATTAATGTGTCGTAATTAGATTGATTAAGTCGTTATCATATTATCTATTTAATTTATTGTTTTATTTTTTTATATTTATCTTTCCAATTATGTTATATTATGTCAGTTATCATATTATCTATTTAATTTATTGTTTTATTTTTTTATATTTATCTTTCCAATTATGTTATATTATGTCAGATAATATGAATAAGTTTATATAATTAATTTATAGATGTAGTACTAATGTTTTAAAATATATCTATGTATTTCAACTAAAATAATTTTTTATTTTTATTTTGAATTTCAATTTTATCCTTAAATAAAATAGCAAATTGAAAGTTGTAAGGACACTCACGTATTCTCACATATCTTTGGTTTCCTGTTTCTCCTAAACATTATAGAAAGCTATCATGTCACTTATATCCAATGATTTTGTCATATGTGTACAATTACAAATTATCTTGTTACAATTGGTCATGTTAATCGCTTTGAGAAAATGGAAAGAACCCTTTAACATTATTCCAATATGTTACTTTAAAAAGAAAATTATATACCAAGCCCATCCCGTCAAATATCATGTTTAATTATTATTTTTATTTAAGAGATGAAGTAAATAATTTTTAAAAATAAAAAATAATTATTAAAAAATTAATGTTTTTCAAATTTTATAAAGAATAGGGTGCAAGAAAATTATTAAAAGTAATAATAAATGTAAATAGATATTATTTTTTGGATTCAATGGTAAATTTTTTTTACTGTTTTGCGCCTAAAATTATATATATTAAAGATGGATTTTTTGTAATAATTAAATATTTAAATGTAAATTAATATTTTATATTATATTAATTAATTTAATTGTATTTTAATTAATTGGGTAACTCCAAAATTAGACTGTTATAAATTTATATTAATAAATTGAATATCGTAAATTAAAATTTAATGTTGCACTTATATTGACCAAGTGTATAATCCTAAAATTGACCTTTAATATTAACAAATTTAATATCATAAATTAAAAATCAATGTTGCACTTATATTAATTAAATGTGTAACCCTAAAATTGGGGTTTTATATTAACTAATAAGTATCATAAATTAAATTTTAATATTACATTTGTATTAATACACAAACGCAAATGGCAATAAATAATTAGGGTTTTATCGATGGTGAATAGTGGTCCATGGTGGCGGATGATGCTAGTTTCAATTAGGGTTTTGAATTGGGTTTGAGAAATTTTGATTTTAATTGGAAATGGTTTGGTTCAAAATGTTGTAATTTTATTTGTTAAAAAATTTGGTTCATATTTTGATTTTTGGATTAGACCAAACTGAATCAAACGAAATCAAAAACTAATCGATTCCTTGAGTTTGTAATTGACTTGTAAACTAAACCAGCTCAAATTGGTTTAGTTCTGATGGTTCTTCTTTTTTTCCCAAGCCCTTAGGATAACTAAAAATAAGATTTCATCTTCCTTTTATAATTTTTTTCGTCGCAACTCCTTCTCAAAGATTGAAATTATGGTTGAATCTAACCTTATTTTCATTCAAGATCGTGGAAGCTCATACTTAATCATCTCATATAATACTTCTCTACAACTTATCTTCAAATATACATATTCCAAATTCCACGAGATGCTTCTTCACTTTAGCTATCCCATCAATAAAGAATTCCTTTTTCCACCGTAGAAGATGACCTTAGAATTATAAAAGAGTTTCACTTGGAGATTGAATCAAAATCCTTGTAAGCAATAGAAGAATTCACTCCTCTTCCCTAAAGCTTTCGAACCTTCAAAACTAGATAAGCTACTCATAAAGTAAACTTACCGCTGGCCAAGAAGTCAACTAATGATCTTCTTCTTCCATTTTTTCATGAAGAATGCTTTCCCTTAAATAACTTATCTTTTTTCTTTTCAGTTTTCATTGCAGATGTCTTTGATGGAAGTTCCCCTAGGCCTAACTTGCTTCAATCTTGGATGAACTTTGTTTTAGTACCTTGCCCATTGTTTTGGCCGAGAATGCTCTTTTCCATAGCTCATAATTCATTCTCATTTCATATTCAAGTTGCAAGAAAAATGAACTAAGATTTTTTAGTATAGAGCTTACTTTGGTCAAGAAGTTTTTTTACCTAAATTGCATTTTTCACCTCTTTTTTTCTTATACATGCTTAAAGAGCTATTATAATAGGGGAATTGATAAGTCCAGCTATATTAAAAGTAAAATTCTCGTAAGGTGAGAATTGAACCATAAGTTTAAGTTTAGATAATTTTTCTCTATTTTTCCTTTATTTCAACAAACATTATATACATGCAAAGATAAGAAAACTACTCCTAATAATTAGCTAGTCATGTAAACATGTAATACACTTTAATTACTAGTCAACTTCCATTACATCCTATTTTCCCCAAATATCTCTTCTTTCATGCATTAGTTACACCTCTTCAGCTTTCTATTGCCATGTACATACGTTCCCCACTCGACCACAACTTCTCTACTAGCAACTCAAATTTCCCATTCAAAGACCACTTCTTTAGACACGTCTCAACAGCTAAGTTTCCCACTCAACACAACTTCATAATTGCTTCACAAATATCTCCTATTTGGTACACGTATTCTTGCGGTCCTTTGAAGTGTATCATGTTTATTAAGAATTAGTATTCATTCACTCAATTAGTAGGAATAACCACGTTGAGATTTTATAAATAGAACAGCCACTTTGATAAAGGCTGAGATTGAGCTGATAACCGCCTTACATAATAAGTTATCCCGTTGAAGATGGCTCATACTCTTATTCTACTACTAAAGGAAAAACTTGCACCTATATTAGCTTGTTTTTTTCTTTAACTTTGCATGTTAGCTTCTATCATAAGATATCCTAGAATTCTATTCCTTAAAGAAAGAAAGACCTATTAAATAAATATATTCTCTCACGGGGCGGTAAAAAAGTGATTTTGAAGGCCAATATCTAACCTAAGAAAAGAAGTTCGACTACTCTTTTACAATACCGATATACTGTCCTTCAATTACCAGAAAAACTAAAGAAATAGGCTCAAGTACAAAATGAAATATAGGTTTTAAGCAAGAAAATGACCTCTTCAATTATTTCTTTTAAAACTAGTATAATAGGAGATTAGAAAAAGTGGATTGATTGAGTTGATTGCTTTTTTGATCAACCTTTAACTTTTAAGCTATTGAATTCTTTTCTTTAGGAAATATACATTAAATTACCTACATGTAGAGAAATAGGCTTATTTGACTAAGAAGCAAACTCATACTAAGAAGTAAAGCTAAATAATTTCTTCGATAGTTTTCAACAATTTCTATGTTATATTTATATACGAAAGAATAGGTCGAGGGCTTGGCTTTTAACCAAGGACATTATATGAACAAACCTTATGCATGTAAGGTTAGGATTCAAGGTAATTGAATTTGTCCAACTTTTGGGCTGCTAGGACATTTTACTGACATTTTTATCTTCTTTTTTTCATTTGTGACTCTTCTTGATGCTCTCATTTGTTAAAACTTATAAAATAACAATATAAGCATGAAAGGTTACATATTCTTATTCAAAATGAATAAATATCAAGTTAAAAGAGATAAAACAACATATATATAAAATTACTTATCATATATCATTCAAGACAAAGGCAAAATAGGCTCTGATACTAAATGTAAGCAAACTTAATACAATATAAACATGCATCGACAATCCAAATATCTTATAGATCAAATATGAAAATAAAAATAAATTAAACATACATTTTACCAATGAAACTTTTCACAATCTGATGATGGAATTAAGTTATTCTAAACCTTACAATCTTTGGTGATGGTGTATTTTGAAATTGAAATGAGATTGATGGCTTAAGGACCTAAGCAAGGAGTTGTATTTATAGGCACTATCCATCGTAGATGCCATGAACATCTTTATGATCGTGGGCATTTTCTTGATCATGGGTAGTTTATTCTACACATTCCTAAAAAGATGGAATTTATAGGCAACATAAAATAGTTATCACTCTTAGAAAAAGTGTAACAAGTTTCACTTCTCTTAAAGTTTGAAACCTTTCCTGCTAATTTTTCTATCCTCAAATATAAGGGTGGCAATTCGTTTACACAAATTATATTCATGTTATATTAATATAGGGTATTAATAAATTTATATCATATTTGTATATAATTTGTTTATATAAACGGATTAGGCACACAAATACAAATACAAATTCAATTCTTTTAATATGTGAATTACACGATACGACACGTTTAAATAAATAAATCAAATTTATTTATACGATTATACATGATTTGATTTATTTATAATTATATTTATGTAAATAAATAATAACACTAAATCGATTCATTTACACAAAATATTCGATTAATTTAATACAATTAAACATGTTTAAGTCATGATAAACATATTTTTATTTTTAGTTATATATATTTTATTTTAAAATTGAATTTGTGTCTTTCTCAAATAGACACGAATTCGTTTTTAAATAAATTAATTTAATTTAATGTAATTTAAACAAATTTGTGAATCATAGAGCTTAAACACATATTTGGTGTTGCTCATTATTAAAGGTATCAATTTTTCTTTACTTGTACTCACTTAAAGTGTATCAAATTCGTATCAAATAATCGTGCTGTAACTTATTTTGCCACCCTTACTCAAATCTAAAGTAGAATTAGATTTATGGTGAAGACTTGCGAATGTCCATGCATTTTCTCCATCACTTAGGGAACGAATTAGAAATTGTGGAACTAAATGTTTATGAGTAGCCCTTTGAAACAATGAAGGCAAAGAATTTTGAAATGACATCAGCACAGCAAGGATAGAGTTTTAACCCAAACCGCTGAATAGTTATGCACAGCCTTTGGTTCTATCAAACCACAAACTTCATCCTTTAAAAAATGATATATGTTTAAATGAATGTCATTCTCCTTGTGATATTAGATTAAGCAAAGAACCTTAACTAAGATCAACCTTAAACCTTAATCTCTTTGTGCAAGGAAATAATCAAGATATCAAGCAAAATAATAAGAATATAAAGTAGATAAAGAGCACAACACAATCTCTTATATAGTTTAGACAATTGCCTACGTCCACAGTGAATCCAAGAATTTTAGTCTCTTTTATTAACACCCCAGAGAATTTACAAGAAAATACAATGAAAAATACTCAAAAGGATCTAATGAATGGTGTATCTTTGTTCTCCCAAAAATAATGAACACCCAAATAGCGATTATACTCTAGCATACACAATTACTTAGTGTATACTTAGTTCTTCTCTCTTAAAGTCTCTCTTAATACTTGATCCTCAAACTAAATGGTAGGGGCTATTTTGTGCCTACTAACCTTAATCCTAATTAAAATAAGAGTCCATGTATTTTAGGAGTTCCAAACTCCCTAAAACTTAAAAGTCTGAAGCCAAAACAGTCCACGGTGCTGGACTCCCAGCCTTGCGACGCTGGACTGTCTCTGAGCGCCATGGCACTCAGCCCTGTACTGAGCCTCCACTCTTTTCTTGCCTTCTTTCACGTCTTCGAGTCCCGTTTCACTTACCTTTCGTGTCCTATATATCTTGGACTTCTTGTGACTCTCATGTTTAATATTCTTTATAATTCTTGCTCATATAAGATTATTAAATCACCAAAACTTCAATAATATATAAATAATAAAATTTCTTCCTCGATGACTAAAGTTAAAGGAGTCAATTTGTAGAATCCTTAGCAGGTCATTGTTTTCTTCATTTCTTTTTTAGTTTTCCTATCAAGATCAAGCCAATAAGGTGAATTCCCCCGCAAAGGTAAGAAAGGATATAACTATTCTATTACAAACGAAAATTCTTTGGCAACAGTTTGTGACTTTAAAACCAAATATTAAAAGTGAAAATTGTGAGTATTATTAGCAATTTAAAATTAACTATTTAAAGCCCTGGGGTGTTGCCATTTTTTGAGTTAGTCAACAACTTGAATATCCATCCATCTTTATATGTTGCATCATAATTTTAAGTTTATTAGAGATGTCATAAAAAAAAATCTTACCACCTCTAACTTGTGCAATACATTAGTCAAAGTCAAGCCAATTTAGCTATATTTACATACATAAACAGTATCTTTGATTTACTACAATGCTAAAGACGAGAGAGAATATAATCATAAATTAAATAGATAAATGCATGTTTAAAAATTATCAAACATGCTTCTCTTACACCCCTCTCCCCCCCTTAATTTAAATCCGCTCTTGTATCAAAAGCACAACTCAAGCGTTCATAATTTTTCATAAATGTTTGTGTGGTAGATTAAGGTGTATGTAGACAAGATTTCTTTGGCATAAACCGAGAATTTGGTTGATAATTAATTTGATATGTTTCAAAATTGAGCTAAAAATTTCGATACTTTGTTTGGTAAATTTGGGAGAATTTAGGAAAATAAATAAATAATTTTAAACATTAGTTTAGTTTTAGTCATTAAAAAAAAAAAAAAATAGTTACACTTCTCTTTTTAACAAAGATAGTTTAAAGAGTGCATTTATCCACTTTATAGCGAGCTTAGATTGTTGCTTTTATATGAAAATAAGTAATTCTAATATATTTTATGTCATTGAACATGTAGTGATATTATCTTCTATTATTAATAATGTGCTACTTTACTTTTATAATATCACTTGCATTACATATTTGATAAAAAAGAAAAGTCAAATTATTCTTATTCAATTGCAGTCAATTTTACCTTTTTGGCCTCAGAGTAGTTGTGACAATCGAAGAATGTCTCTATCTTCATCTCTTATTATTGATATGCCTCGGGGTCATTTTTACTTTAGAATGGTGGAATCTTCATTTTAATGCATCCCAAGTCATCGTCCCATTTAAGTCTTGCCCTCTTAACACCTATATCTCCATGTCCATGCCCAAATCTGTCATGGTTCATCGATGATTTATCCAGCTCATCCAACTCCTCTTTATCTCCAACATCTCTCCATTGAACCCTCTGGTTGCACTCACCTAGGTGGTTGTCCAATAGGAATTTTTGATGTTGCTCCCTATTTTTCAACTTGTCTATCCTCTCATGAATTTGCTTTAATTCAGTCCTCATCATCCATCTCATCTCACCCAATAATGCTTGCAATTGTAATTTAGGATTAGTTGGTTATTATACCTCTTCAGTTGAGTGTTTTTCTTAATTGTGTAATATGTTTAGAATCTGCAAAAATACAGTTAAGGCCTCACAAGCACTCCCTCACGTGTTTCATTTAAAAAAACTCACTCACTCTTGTGTTTAACACTCAAATGACTTTTACCTTCTTATGTTCTCATCACTCTTGCCTCTTTTCACTCATGTCTTTTTCTCACCCTTAATTAGACTCAAGAACAATTGAGATTCAAGTGAAAATTCAATATGAGAAGTAATCGAGACAAGTCACAATATTTATGAAGAAATCCTTAAGAAACTAATGCTGGCAATATAAGTGGCAAAGTCGGTTCAAAGTTGTTCAAAATTCAAAATTTAGATGAAGATGAATTTGCAACAATTTTCTAGCTTCCTTTTTTTTTTTCCCCTTGTTTCTTTCTTTCTTTTTTTTTTTTTTTTGTTTCTTTCTTTTTTAAATACTAGAAACCAAAAATAAAAAAATATGAATTTATAATAAATTAGAGTTTTTAAGATAGAATGCAATCATGAATAAGGTTTTTTTTTCTTATCCAAACTAATTCAAGATTCAATGGAAAAATAAAATAATTAAAAGGATAATTCAAACTTACCTTGAAACCAAAGCTTTGATACCAAATAATAGTTTCCTATTTTAGTGTCATTTTAACGTTTTCAAGTCAATTTTCAATTATTTTCACACGTAAACTTCTATTCCAAATCGATATATGGTTTCTATGAACGTTTTAAAGCCTATATGAATCCTTGTTATGCCATTAGGGTGACAAGCATTAAGAGCCATAAAAAAGAGTGTCGAATAAAGAGTTTAGTGTGCGCTTGAGTGCTAAGTATGAAAAAGAATGTTGTATAAACTCTTAGAGAGTTCGTTCTATTGTTTATTTCTTACAAATCTCTGAGTAATCTTTGTGAACATTGAGTGAGCAAGCTTTGTGATCACTGAGTGATTTATAATAATCATTGAGTAATAAATGAAGTTAAAATCTTTAATTCACTATGAATGTAAACAATTTACCAAACCACGTAATTCTTATATACTTTGTGTATGCTTGATTATTTTCTCTATTTATTATGTATAATTTTTATAATTTTTGAATACTTATAAATAAAAACTTCTGCGAAAAATCCCAAACATACTCATTACAAGAAAATTTCAAAAAGAATTAATATGTGAACAACTCATCAATTGCAGTTACACAATCATATCCAACCCAGAAAATTTACTACACCTTTGCATCAAAAAGTAGAAGACTAAATTGATAAAACATCTAGAAAATTCAATTTTCACTTGCAGTTACATATCAAATCTATTAAAAACTGTACATTTATAATGATCTTGTAGAAAGTCCTTTAAACAATTAACTATGCCATTCATCCAGCAAAACAAACTTGAAATTATTTACTCAGCATAACACAGAAAATCCTTCTTTCTTAACCTAGTATTAAGGGATTTATCTATTTCAAGCACACTTGAACATTATTTCGCTGTTCCAGTTTATGGTTAATATGAGATGTATTTAGAAACTTACAATTTGGAATTTACATAGTAAACAGACTCTTAATATATTGTCGGTAAAACTAGATTGCAGAAATGGCAGTGATCACAAGTAAACAGATTTTGAGATCCTTTAGTGCAACATTACATCATGAATAGTCTACAAACAAGTTATGTTTTCCCATATGCTACATGCATGTTTCTGACCATAATGAGTAATCAAGAATCAAATGCTTGAATCTGGAAATAGCAAATATACAATTTGAAGCTTTTATCAGGAAATTAGCAAAGGCTATAGATACATAAAACCCAAGATAATTTGTACAGAATCAAAAGAACTTCAAAGACAGGCCACAAACCAGTCGAGCATTCTCTAGACATCTAGCTGCCTTTTTATATTCTTTATCTTATCATCATCAGTCTTATTGACGACTTTAACCTCTTCCTCTTCCTCTTCCTCTTTCTTAGGTTGATAAATCTGATGAAACTAGGTCACAGGCATAACAAATGTTAACAACTTGTAAATCAACCACAAAATAACATGTATATCTCTGGACCTATAATTAACAAAGATTTGAAGCAACAAGTCAAATTGACAAACCAACTAAGCAATATCTGTTTTTTTAAGTGTCTAATGACACTCAGCAGATTTCTGCATCAATATAAACAAATGATTCTCCACTCAAACAGAAAAAAGTTAAGCGAAAGAATTCAGAAAAAAAAAACAAATACCCTGCGCTGCTCTCTAATGAGGTGAGCAAACTTCTCAATATTTGGGACAGCAAGCAATTTGGGCGGCAAGTGATTGCGGAAATACCCTGGAGCAACCTTCACAGTCTTCCCGGCCTTGCCAAGCTTATCTATATTCTGAACTGATAAAACTTCTCATTGAAAACTGGTTAAAACTCCAATGAGTTGATCAGTTGATAAGTGGAGAGTTTTAAAAAAAAAGTAATTCTTCAGTTGAGTCAATTTACTCACTGTTGTGAGAATAACTTCTAACCTTCTGTATCCGAGTCCTTGACAAGCAAATGATAGCGGATGATGCAACACACGATCAGAACTGCTAGCCAATTTTTTTTCAAAGACCTTTCTTTTACGGTACCCATCACTTCAAACACAAGTTTACAAATCATGGGTACTTCTTAAACCACACAATTACAGTGCATTTCAGTTTATTTGGTCAGAAAAGCACTTAATTCAAAAGAACTTTCAAAAGTACCCTAAATAAAAAGTTTGCTAATCTACTGCTACTTCATTAGCAACGCGGTAGAGGCTAAGAAGCTTACCGGTGGACGGTGGTGAGAGGATGAGCCGATGACTGACAAAACGAACACTGCTCATGCAAAGCTTAGCAACGATGGAGGAAGGTAACTTTAGGGGTCTTGGTGATGGACTACGTGTTAAATTTTTCTGAAAGAAATATAGCCAATGGCAAATTTTGCCATTGATGGGCTTAAGCCCAATGAGATATTATTGAGAGAATGAATTTAGGACAGCTTTTGCATAAAGTACTTTTTCTGAAAAGTGCCTGCAATGCTTTACGGAAAAGCTTTTCTCAAGTGCTTTTCTAAAATATATTATATACATGCTTTTCATTTGTTTCCTTTTTCTTTAATAAACAGATTATTTAAGCAAAATAATGTATAATTTACACGAAGCACCTTTAATGATGTCAAAAGCACTCTCGAATCCAATTTAAATACACCAAGTGAAGAAATAAGATGAATTAAATCTTTATAATGATGTTGCATCCAAAAAGGAGGATTAAAATTTAAATAAGAATCTCATAGTGTGGTATTAGTTATTATGTATTTCTCGTTTTAGTGAGTAAATGCATGGATTGAACTTATTGTAGAACGTAAGGTGAATTCAATTTTAGAGAGACATATTGAGTGTTCGGCTCATTTTCAGAAGGCTTAACTAATTTGTGTTTTAATTTGATGAATTGGTTAAAAGAATAAGGAGCTCGATTGGTGAAAGATATGAGTCTGAACTAATTTTAAGTTACAAGTAATTCAAATTTGTTAATCTACGGACTCCATTAACAAGTTGGGGTTATTACAAAAAGATAAAATTATGCATTTTATTTCAATTTTAATTATTTAATTACAATATTATATGAAAAAAAGAGTTTCTCATAATTAAGTAAATTCTACTTAAACCCTTCTATCAATTAAAACAAAGGGTAAATACATTAATAAGAGCATAATGTACATTAATTATAATTTAAATAGAATTTTACTTTATGGCACTGTTTATTAGGAAGGAGTTAAACTAATACCTTCTAAAAAATAGGCAATTAATCATTATTATGGATATTCATTATTCATTCATAGATACATTAAATAATACAACTATATTTGTTTATACATACATTCCTTTTTACATGAACACTCTTTTTTTTTTTTATAACAAATATTGATTTTAGTATCAAAATTTTTTATAAGAGGACGGAAGGTGATGAATTCGACATCCAAAGAGGTAATACAAGACAAAAAGATAATTAACCGTAAATATTTTGAATTAAAGAACTTTATGAGAAAAAATGAAAACAATAATTCATGCACCTTAAGCATCCAATTCATTTTTTAGCTAATATTTGCGTTTAGTTACAATGGGGGCAAATAAATAATAAACAAAACTTAGTGATCAATTGAAATATAGAATTATTTGAGTTTCTTCACCTACTCCACACAAATTAATTTGATTCAGTCGGATAATGTTTATGGTAGCTCATTCTAGATCAAAATATAAGAGCTGCTTGTCAAAAGGAGAGGGAAAGAATATCAGCAGCAGATTGAGCGGCCTAGCTTCTCTAAAACATGTTTAAAATAAGATATTTAAAATTAAAAAAAAGAAGTATTGTTGAGAATTTGTTAGTGACCCTTTAGTATTAATATCTTTACTAATTTTTTTAATGTTTTAATAAATACTATTATTTTTCTTTTTAAGAGAATAATTTATTACTATTTTGTTATAAAAAAAAATAATGCTAATAAAGAGATAGTAGTACTTCTTAAAAGTTTTTTTTTTTTATAGAGAAAACTGATAAAGTAATTGATAATTTTATAAACTTGTTTTGTATGTCCATATTGAGTAAACAATCTTACGATGTATTAGTTAGTTTAATTAATAAAGTCTTTTAGGTGGAATCAAAAAATTTAAAACCCTCTTGAGTAGAACTAAAAACAAATGTAAGATTTAAACTCAATTCATAGCAAAATGAAAAAAGGGGTATGGTTTATATTTCATATAATAATAAAAATTATAAAGTAAAAAAAAAGAAGTGTTATAGTCTAATTAACATTATCTTATGCGTGCACTTATTTAAATAACTAAAAAATAAAGAGTTTGTAGTGTATTTTTCAATTCCCTCTCTTCATATTAAAAAAAATATTATCTTATTCGGCCTCTTACAAATGTGTGACATGAAAAAACATAATAAAATATTTAGTAAACTTAAGTGATGTTGTTGAATAATGTTCGCTTAGCTAATCAAAATAGGCAAGTAAAGACCAAGTACATACAATGCACTTACCATTTATAGCCATTAATATTAAAATCCTTCCCTATCAGTTACCCAAATACTAACAACCTTAAGGCAATGGTGTTAAAAAGTCTCATAATTTATAAAATTTACATTATTCTTTTTATGCATGTATAATTATAATAATTAATTTTTTTTTAAGGAAATTTTTTAAAATATTATCTAGGGAAATTTTAAAAAGGGTAAAGGATAAAAAAATTAAACTTATGGAAACATACAATATTTTTTTTGGGAAAATTTCACAAATAATTCTTTTATTTTTTTATTATAATATTTTAACTAATTTAAAATTAAATATACTTTATTAACCAAAAATATATATTTTGGACACATTTGCCTATTTTTCCTATTAACCTTTCTCTCACTCGAAAATCACCCAAAAAAAATCGAAAATTATCAAAACTTGTTAGATCGAAAATTTTGAAGTTATCACTGCATAGATCAGAACTTGTACAACATATTTCTCACTTCAAACAAAGAAAATGGCCGAATTTTGGTGAGTTTTATTTAATTTTTGAAAAATTTAAATTTATTTATAAAATTATTATAATTTGTATTTAAAGCTAGAAATAGATGAAATTATTGAATTCTATGTAAAAAATTGGTTTGAATGGTGTAAGAAACGTTGAAAATGGACAAAAAATCGTGATTTTTGGGTCATATTCGCGATGCAGACGGCGACGGCCACCGTTGCCAATCTCGGGGCCATCTCGGGCTCGAGATGGCCCCGCGATGCGCGTTTAACAGGCGCATCGCGTGCAGCATCGCAGACGTCCGCGATACCGCAAAATTCACGCCACGTGGCGCCTGTATGAGATGCCACGTGACGCAAATGTTTTTTTTTGGTTTTTTTAATTAATTATATTTAAATTAATTAAATATATATATTAATAAAATTACATTAATAGAATTTAGATAAATGTAATTTTATTTAAATTAAATAAAGGAAATTTTTTATAAATTCTATTTAGAAGGAATTGATCTAATAGATGGGAAAATTTGCTTAAATGACTCATTAATTTTGGTTTGTAACATTTTTTATTATTATTGTGAGTACCTTATGTAATTATAATTATATATGATTATTTTAATTTTAATATATAATTAATGTTGATTAATATTAATATGTTAGTAAATTAATTATTAAGTTTGGTTTGATTTTATTATAATATGTTGATTAATATGTTAGTAATTAATTATTTTAATGTATTATGATTTTTATGTATGTTAAATTAATTGTTTCTGTAAATAATATTTCTCTGATTAGTATTTTTCTTAATATTAATGTATTTTGTTTATTTGTTTTTATTGTTACAGGAAAGAGAACGTATCGAAAGAATATAGAATTTCAGAGCATATATTTTTTCGTGCATCAGTGACGGTTTATGCTAAGATGTGGGGTCTAAATTGCATTAAAGATAAACTGACAACAAATCAGAAAATATTATTTAGGCAGACGTGTATGGGGCATTTCTTAGATATGTCAGAGTTGATATTCTCTGGTATTTTGGTGCACGAGTTATTGTTGCGTGAGGTGCATACCTCTAATGTAGAAGATGAGATGTGATTTTATATAGGGAGGAAACGCATCCGTTTTAGCCGACAAGAGTTTGTACTAATCATTGGACTACAAATGCGAGATTACCCTCCCGCCTAGCAGCTGCATAGGAAATTGGGCACTCGATTATGGGATACATATAATTATCTTACATATTTCTTGATCAATGGTACGCACGTCTAAATTTGGAGAAAATGGACGATGCAGATACAGTAAAGTTGAGTTTATTTTATTTGGTGCATCGTGTTTTGATTCCACGTGACGAGCGTAGTGGAATTCAAAATTTTGTTCTATATTTAGTGGATGACCTTGATGAGTTTAATAAGTATCCATGGGGCAATATTACATGGACCGTGCTTCATAACTCACTTAAGAAGGCTGCATTCCAAAAACTTGAGAAAATAAAAAGGAAAGGGTTTGCACAGAAGAAGTTTGAGAGTTACAACGTATATGGCTTTTCGCACGCATTTCTGGTACGCCATAATTTTCTTGTACTTAACTTTTTGATCTTAATTATATATTTTGTTTGTATACGTCAAACTTATATTTTAAATATAATTATATTAAGTATTGATTTTTGAGGCAATTCCAGTGTGCAGAGAGATTTTTGGTTATCATAATGGCGATCGCTTCCCTCGTATTTTGAATTGGACGACTCGAGGGACTCCATTGTTCGATGAGGTTCAGGATACAATGTTAGTAAAGGATTTAGTATGTGTTGATATGAATGAAAAATATATATATTGGTTTATAACTTTTATTTTGTTTTAAGCGTAACTTAATATGGTTGGTTGATTTATAGGTTCTTTCGGTACATCGTAAATTAGTACCAAAAGACCATGGGAAGAGAGAGGCAATTGTGCACCTGGCTAGACGTGTAGGCATTCCAAGCGGAAGTTATGCTGGGACTTACCAAATATGTCTGATTTCAGCGAGAGCAAGCGCCCCAGGACCTATGCCCATTTTAGCGACCCTAACGATGATGTTATGGATGTGGAGGGGGGTGGATATGAATGGACAAACCCACAAATGTCAGCACCAGTGGCAGGAGTAACGGTATATTACTTATTTACGTGATTAACTAAAGAGAAATTTTAATATATTTCTAATATTTCTAAATAAGTCATTAACTATGGTTATGTTTCTTGTAGTTTGAACACAGTGCATCTGCAGACTATGGCGTAACACATCAGATTGAGCAGCTGCAGGAGGAGATGATTAAGAGATTTGAGCATACTGAAGCTGCGCAAGCTGCACTTCTACAAAGAATGGACAAGGATAGAGATGAAATTTTAACAAGTGTTAATCAACTCCGGACCGATCTTACACAGCAGATGCAGCAAATGATGATGTGGTTTAGGCAGTCATACTCATTCCAACAGAACGAAAGCCATAATATGGTAAGCAAAATAAATTTTAAACACAATTATTTTTTCGTTACCTTAATTGCAGTTTTATTTATTTTAATATATACATATATTGTAGTATGGAGAGAACACACCAGCAGGCTGTCAATATGATTTTCAGACCCCAACTACTGGTCATGATATATTGCCTTAGCCACTGATTGACAGTCCTGTAAGTGTTGAGATCTTGCCTGCCCCGCATAAGGGAGTAAGTCAATTTGGGAGACAGTATAGGCCTGCATGGTATTTGCACACCCCTTATACAAATCCATTTCCACAAAGGATACACGAGAAGAAGAAAATTGAAATTGAAGTGTAACCTCAAGCAGACATGAATCCGTTGCAGCAGATAGACTCGACTATCATGGTTGAGTTTCAGTCTTGGATGGACAAGGATGAGGGTGTAGTCAGCTTACCTGGGCTAGAAGCTAACCCGACATGGTTTCGGGAATTGCTACACAGCTGGCTGGATGACTTTGTAAGTAAATTATTGAATAATTATCTCATTTTATTTTTTTCTAAATTTACAGACTCACTTGACGGTTATTGTTTCTAAATGCAGCATATTAATGAGTATTTGAAGGTGATTCGGCTTAGGCAATACGGTTGCACTAATGCATTACCTCAATTGTCCACTTCTGTGGATTCGTACTTCCTTGTGAGTGATGAATTAAATTATTTATATTTTGTTATTTTAATTTTATTGATTATTCGATGGCCCTGCATTTGTAGGAGTCTTTTAGACTCCTTTATGAGCAACACAAAAATGACATGACTGGCATTGTATGGAGTGATGAAGTGATGGCATATGCTCAAGGCGCTAAAGAAGATTTACTCGGTGCACGTATGTGGATTGAGGTTGATAAGGTAAATGTTATTATTTTTGTTTATAACTTGTAGTACTATTTTGTGTAAATGTTGTTATTTTGTTTATAACTTGTAGTACTATTTCTAAGATTTTGAAAACCAACCTCCTCCTCCAAGTATCTCGTTGCCTCGGGTTTCATTTCTCGCATCTTATATATTTCTCTTTGAAAGTCAGCTATGCGATACGCCTTGGTAGCAATAAAATAGGAGGCCAAGTATCCCCCTCCTTTTGTTGTATGCGATGGTATCTTATATCGTGCTACCAAATTACACTTCAAGTGATGGATGCATACACCATGATATACATTAGGAAATACCTCTTTAATGGCCTTCTCGATACTAGCATGTCGATCAGATATAAATACAAGGTTCGCAAGATCGCCAATAACTCCTTGGAGTTTTTCCATAAACCACTTTCATGAAGCATCATTTTCAGAGTCAGCAATACCTCATGCAAGTGGAAAAATCTGGTTGTTTCCATCCTTGCAAACAGCCACAAACATTGTTCCCAAGTATACATTTTTTAAAAATGTACCATCAACTGCAATAACCGGTCGGATGAAAGACTGGAACCCTCTAATACATGGTCCAAGAGCCATGAAAAAATATTTAAAGTGCTTGCAATCGTTAATCTCCAAATACGTGACTGTACCAGGGTTCTGTTGTTCCAATATATAACAGTATGCAGGAAGTAATTTATATGAACCCTCTGGAGTACCACGTATCAACACCAATGCATGCTCTTTAGACCGCCAAGCAGTAGGGTAAGTTAATTCAATGCCAAACTCCTCACGTATATCTGCTTGGATTTCCTTCGGTCTATAAAGTCGACTCGCAGATGCAAACTTATTTTTTATAAATTTTCCAATAATCCGAGACTTTGTTTGTCGATGACCATCGCGTAATCGATCTAATTGGCACACGTGACTTGAATCAATTCTGCGCACAATAAAATGTTTCCTTGCATCTGTCGACACTGCACGTAATCGCCATCGACATCTATCATCATCACATTTGATCTCAAAACGATCTTTTGTCGACCTTGACACTTTAAAGCTCCAATTACCTTTAAGTGCTACCATACTAATAGCCTAGTGAAGTTCGTCTTTGCTATCAAACAACTTTCCTACAAACACATCGTCAATTCCACTACTCGAATTCTTATCTGAAATGCCCAAGTCTGATGGTGGTATTGGAGGCATAAACGCAAAGGGGTTTTTTGCTTCACAAAAATCTATTCTTCTAGCTTCAACATTTAGGGAGCTTGTCGAAACATAACAACGTCCGCCTTCTGCTAAATCATCCCCTTCTAAATTATCAACATTTCTAACATCATCATAGTCCCCTTCCACATCCTCAACATTTTCAATGTCATTACAAGCGTAATGTGTATAGGCTGGGTCTTCATTAAAGGGTATAGGAGAAACATTGTGATACTCGTTCGTTGTGTTTGCAGGAACCACTGCTGGAACTGATAGAGATGTATGGCTCACTTGGTTGCTACCGCTAGCTGACATAAAATGAGCATGAATTGATGGTGGATTTTGATTGAGGGGCTGTACATTATCTTCATAAACAGGAGCTCTAGGATCCACTGTTACACATAAAGGACAGTACGATCTTCTATTGGCGCTTAAAAAAAACTGAACATCATTGTCATTTCTAATCTCAATAGGCTTTAGGTTATACCTCGTTGCATCAATTTTGATTTTCAAAGTCACCTTACACTTCACATTGTCGACTCCCAAGGTATAACATACTGCATTTAAAAGATCTTCAAAATTAATATCTTTCGGAACCGAAATTCCAAAATTACTATAATCAACATAACTTTCTTCCCCGTCACTAGAACTCTCCCACTTTCCTCCAAAACAAATAACTATCGCATCACACTCCATATGACCTGAAAAAATAAAAAAGAAAATTAGAAAAAGTTCACAAATGGAAAAATTAGTAAAATTTTTTAAAAAGATAAAATATTTAAAAATAAAAAAAATGCGCATCACGGGCCGTCTCGGGCCCGAGATGTGCCCCCGCGATGCGCACATAGTGCGCGCCGCGGGGCCGTTTCGGGCCTGAGATGCACACAATGTGCGCGCCGCGGGGCCATCTCGGGCCCGCGGCGCGAACAATATGCGCATCTCGGGCCCGAGATGTGCCCCGCGATGGCGGCCGCAACGACCTCCGTCTGGTTTTCGCCAAACACACTCCAAAACTTATTTTTGGCCGGATTTCAACATCGTTTATACCATTCTAACTCATTTAGTTCGTTAATAACAACTACTTTTAACTTCAAATGTAAATTTATCTAATTTCTAACAAAGTTTAGAAAATTTACCGGAGCTATTTCTTTGATTTGATTCGAAGCGATCCTCAGCAACACTTTGATTTTTACAATAACAACTTCAAAAATATTCGGTCATCAATAAACTTTGTTCAATATATCTTTAAAGTTTTTTTTAAAAAAAAAGAAGTTATAAATTTGATATAAGGATAAATGTGTCCACAAATAAGTTATTTGGCTAATAAAGTATAACCATTTTATATTTGGTTAAAAAAATAATAAAATAATTAAAAGGCTATTTGTGAACTTTTTCCTATTTCTTTACAGTAATACTTTGCATATATGGTTAATAAAGATAAAAAAAAAATTTGTATCCTAACTAATACGGTATTTAATATAGTAATTATTGATTAATAGTAAAAAGTTAATAATTACTATAATAATAAAAAATAAAAAATCAATAACTACTTAATAAATAGTAGCAATCCGACTATATAAGTATTGTAGAATAAATTAATGATTTGTATGATTTTAGTCTATGTTGTCTTAGTCTTTAAGATTTTTCATTATTGTGTTTTTGGTTTCTACAGAATATGGTCTATATTTACCCAATCTTTAGGAGGTTGTTTTTGCACGTTGAGTAGGCCTACTTTCATGCTTTTATCTGTTATATATTAGCCTATATAAAGATTATCTAATTGATGAATAATTGACAAACAAATGCCTTTTTCCTGTTTCTTTTACTTTAGCTTTATTAAGTGAAAAGCCTTTTATCTTCTTTTATTGGTAATAATGCTATCAGAGCCATAAAAGCAGGGTAAAAGCGAGTTGGTGAGAGAGTCTAAAAAATTCGTAAGGAATAGTGAACAAATGACTTTAGAAACTTTTGTGCAGCCAGCCATTCGACGCTATAATAGTCAATAAGACCATTGGAGCATGTTGATTAAGGACTTTTTGAGGTTTAAAAAGTATTGACATGTAGTTAAGTTTGGCATAATTGAACCTGTAGTTAATGTAACATTAACAGTAGGGCAAAAAATAAAGTTAAAGGATTTCAAGGCTAAGAACTATTTATTTCAGGCCATTGATAGGTCTATTAGTGAAATAATTCTCAATAAAGAGACTTTCAAGCATATTTGGAACTCTATGAAAAAAGAAATTTGAAAGATCGACAAAGGCAAAGAGGTAACAATTTTAAGTACTTTATTCAGAGTTTGAAATGCATCGAATGAAATTAAGAGAGTCCGCTTCTGAGTTTTTCTAAAGAACAATGGTGATTATCAATAATATGTGAGCTTATGGAGAGAAGATGGGGATGTGATTGAAAAAAATCTTCGATCGAATGACCCAAAGTTTAATTTGATGAAAAATTGGGTTTAATTGCTTAAGTTAATATTGTTGAAATTTATGCTTACATGTCATTCTATTATGTATAAATATTTAATGATAGTATTTATACAATTATCATTTCTAATAAAATCGTTAATATTATTTATAATAAATGGTAAGATGCTTGTAACATTTCAGACATTGTATAATCTGAAGAAGTTCAAATATGGTATAAAAGAGTTTAGATCAGTACTAAAAGTTAGCAACGCTAATAGTTAAAAGTACTAAGAGTTAGTGGTGGTAAGAGTTAACAGATTAATAGAGTTAGCGAAATCTAAACAGTTAGAGCCTTATTTGAAATGGGACAATGACCTGAGAATATATTAATAATGACATAGCTACAAAGAGTTGCAGATAGTGCTAAGAAATGTCATTATGCAAGTATGTTCTCAAACATGATGTTCCTGATCTAATTTCATTGATGCGGGTTTATCGGTGGAACCCATTAATATAGATTAGTGTATGTTTATATCTGGATGGTCCAGATGGTTAGTCTTAGCAAACTATAAGCTTAGTGGAAGCTCGTATAGACATACAGGTATTCAGTGAGGACTGGTTATTGAACAGACTTACAAAGACCTCCAATAGACATCTCATAAAACCGTCAATGGAAGGTTTTCTGAGTTGACTAGTATTTGTGGTCCTTTGACCTGAGCGCCACGGTAGGCTTATGAGTAATCCACCATACCTTGATTCCACACATGTCAAAGACCTTTCATGGTCTGACCACTGCGTGTCGCTGGATATGGTCCGATGCTCATAGAGTCTGATGCACGTAGATATGGGATCCATTAGTTCATATGAATGGGTTGTATATCCTGATGCTCCAAGATTGTATTTCAAAAAGTCTTGTGGCTACAAGCATAAACCTCAGAAAATATACTCCGAAGGGATAAACAATATCCACAAACAAACAATATCACAAAAGTATTTATGGATATTGTTTAAGGAAATATAAATCTGGAGATAAGTTGATGGTTGAGCAAATAGAGATTTGATGGTGATGATCTATATCTTTGCTCTTCCAGGATATATATGATAGATGGATTATACAAATATACAATAACCTCAACTTGCATGGTCCAACGAGCTGATTTGTAATATCTGTAACGTGTGTGTGGGGCATTGTTCACGGACGTATGGAGGAGCTCCATATGACAAATTAGATGTGGATTTAGAGAGTCTCACAATATGAAGTATACTCATTGAGCACTGAGGTAACGAACTAGATTAAATAATTCGATCCAATAAATTTCAACAAAAATAGAATAATTGTTTCGGGATCCCTCGAGATGTGCATTTGTCAAGACTTAATTGTTAAGTACATCATTAAATTAATTAACAAGAGTTATTAATTAATAGGATGTTGACAAGTGGCAAAATCTGTTCCATGATTTTATTTTACTTTAATTTTACCATTTAACCTTGGTAGTAAAAATTAGTAAGGTAAAAAGTAATTATTCAAAATTATTTTGAATAATTAAATTAGATATTATTATTATATTATTAGATAATATATTAATCATGATCATTGTATTTTAATATAATGAGGGATCTAAATGTTGGCCATTAATTTACTTAATATGATTAAAATAATTATATTTGTTAGGTAATGATTTATTTAGGTAGACATTACTCTAGTGCTTAATAAATTAATCTTAAGTGAGAAACCAACAATTAAATTAATGAAGTACTTATTTTTATTTTATCAAAAAGTATTGAATAACAAAAATAAAATTTGGCAAACTATTGAATATATTATTGTAACAAATTGATATAAAAGAATTGAATGAATTTTTCAATTTGGAAGTGCAAGAATCAATTAAGACATGGAGAGGTAAGAGAAAAATTAGTTTTTGTCTTTTCAAGTGTTGAAAAACATGAAAAACCTTTCTTCATCTTCTTCTCTCATGAATAAATCAAAATGGAGAAAGAGATTAGTAATTGTAGACAAGAGTTGTGCTAAAATTAATTAATCTATGGAACTTGTTTTCATCATTTAAACAAGAGTTGTATGTAAATGTTTACCATCTCTATTTAAGAATCACATAATTTGTGCTCAAAGAGTTTGAATACATGTGCTGGAAATTGTAAAACTAAGCTACCATTCTAGTTCCATAATCCCACCAAATCATTATGAACTAGAATTGTTCAACAATTCACTTCAAGGTGAGCTCTTCAATTGGATTGTTGGAGGACTTGAAGAATTTGTAAAGCTACCTTCATTAGGTAAGTATTTTTTTTCATTTTATTTTTATTAATACAATTGTTCATCATGTATAAGTTGTTGTCTAATAGTTATACTTAAACATACATGTGGTTAAATTTATTAAATTGGGTGTATATGTTAACATGTTTTCACTGCGTATAGTAATTTCTAAAATTATGTATAAACTCGTATGTCATACACTCGATTTCCAACAAATATAACAACAAATCGAATATTTCACTGCATCTTAACACAACTTCTCAGTTATGCTTCTCTATAAGACTAAAAGATGAGACATGATAAGCCATTTTTTCTATAGGCATTTCAATTTTAGTGGATTGAGGATATTACAACAAAAGAATATGGTGATGGGTCTTCTTTAAATTACAGCTCCTTATCAAGTTTGTGAAGAATGTTTTGTTAGCAAACAACACTGTGAGCGATTTCCACAAGGAAAATCATGGAGAACAAAAAAGGCATTGGAAGATTGTTCATTTCGACATTTGTGGGCCAAAAATTGAAAGTGATGATTATTTTAAGGTATATGCATGTGAGTAGTTTGTTCATCATTACAAATATGTGAATCTCATACAATATTCATAGCAGCAGAAGTCAAAAATCTAATTTCCTATATTGACAAGCAAAATAAAATTTTCATTTAATCACACAAATAAAATAATAAAGATTGATAGAGTAATCACCTTAACAAGCTTTTTGAATTAGTTTTTGTGGAGTCCTCCTTGAAACGCACTTGTTGTCAATTCTAACACCCAATTTGGTGGGCTTAGATAAGCTAGAATAGCAGCTTGACTCCAGCAAGGGTTTAACACTTTAAACCCTAATTTAACACTTAAACTAATTGGCTTAACTTTTAAGCTTTGGACTACTACAAGCTATCAATGATATTTGTTCTAGTTTAATATTTAAACAATAAAATTTCATTTCATTATCACTTGTAGTGTGACTGCCAATCAAGAAGAAGAATAGAAGAAAATGAAAGTGTTCTCAACACTTGAATAACTTTTCCTAACTCTTGAAAAATGAAAGACTTCACTCTCTTACACTTGTAATAGCCAAATTTCTTCATTAGCCAAAATGAGCAACTTTTGTTCTTTTTGTTTACAACAATGATTTCCCTTTAATTATCAAGCATTGGCCTCCACATGGTATGACAACACTTGGCTTGCCTTATGCTTTTGTTTTGTAACAATTGTTTACATTAAACAATTGATAAAAGACTAATAATGCAAGTGTGATGGCCGAATTTTGCTTCTTAGATTGGTGAAACAATTTCATCAATTTTTGCATATTTCAACTCTACATGGAATAGCAACAAATTACTTTTGTCTCTTATTTTATTTAAACAATTTAAATGGTGAAAAGATATGTGCCAATTGTATTATTAATGTATTATAAATTGTAAGCCATTTAATGTAATAAATAATTATTTGGACTTCTAAGTCAAACAATTATTTTATTCAAAAAATAATTTTATGAATAAAATAATAATATTACTTATCCAATAAGTAAGGTCATTTTGGTAAATGCTAAGTCAAATAATAAGTGGTCTACAATATATCATGTGTCATAATTTTATTGGTTAACAACTATTATTAACTAATTGATATACTTAACACTTAAGTCCTGACACGTGCACATCCCGAGTGATATTGAAGCAAATGTCCGGTCTGTTGGAATTTACTAGATTGAACTATTTAATTTAGTATGCTGCCTCAGTGCACAATGAGTATACTTCATATTACGGGACTTTAGGTCCATGCCTAATTTGTCAAACGAAACTATTTTGTGAGTTTGTGATCAATGCCCTACGCACACATTATGAATATTACAAATCAGCACGTTAGACCATACAAGTTAAAAGTCATGGCGTATATGTATAATTGTTCCGCCAATTATATCCTAGAAGAGTAAGAATATAGATCATCACTATTAAATTCTCATACGCTCATTCGTGAACTTATCTCTAGACACGTATCTCGATAAACAATATGCACAAACACTTTTATGACATTGTTTATCCTTGTGAAATTTTTTTTTCTCGGGTTGATTGCTTATTGACATAAAACTTTCTGAGATACAGCCTCAAAGCATCTAAATATATAATTCACTCATGTGAGATGACGAATCTCATATCTGTGTACACCGAATTTCATGAGTATCGAACTATACCTAACGACATGTAGCGATCAGACCATGAAAGATCTCTAATATACGTGGAACCAAAGTATGATGGATCACTAACAAGTCTACTGTGGCGCTCAAATTAAAAGACCACGAATACTACTCAGCTCAAGAGAACTTGCAATTGACGGCTTTATGGGATGTCTATTGGGGTCTTTGTTGAGTCTGTTCAATATTTAGTTCTCACTAAATACCCGTATGCTATACGAGCTTCCGTTAAGCCCATGGTCAACTAAGAATAATTATCTAGACCATCCAGACATAGTCATGCAGTGATCTATGAAAAAAGGGTTTCACCAATAGATCCGCATCGGTGAATTAGACCAGGAACATTATATTTGAGGATAGACTTGCATAATAATATTTTTTAACACCTATTTACAACTATGTTATTATTAGTGTATTTTCAGGTCTTTGTCATATAACAGATAAGGTTCTAACTCTTTAGATTTTGCTGATTATTATAACCTGCTAACTTTTTGGCATTTATAATTCTCAGCGATGCTAACTTTTAGCGCTAATTTAAACTCCTTCAGATCATACAATGTCTGTAACATTACAAGTATTGTATAATTTAATTAATATAATTAGTGATTTAATAAAATATGCATTGTATAAATATTATAAAATTAAATATTCATACAATTTGGGATGGCACATGAGTACAAGTCCCAACAAAACTCCATCACTTAATGGAGATAAAAAAAATACATAATTACCTTCATCGACGATTATATTTGAAAATTTTAGGTCTATTTTATAGGAAAAACTTGAAGCCTTAGTACCCTTTAAAAGATATAATGTATTTTTGAGAAAGAAGTTGGCGATTTAATAAAAGTTTTGCGCACAAAACATGGTGGAGAATATAACTCAAATAAATTTACAAATTTTATGAGACCCATAAAATTATAAGGCAACTTGCAATAGCTCATACGCTTCAATAAAATGGTGTTTACAAGAGAAAGAATCACACTATTTTAATATGATATGAATCATTTTGACAAGGAATAGTATTTTGAACAATTTTTAGCCTAAAGTAGTCAATTAGATTATTCATATTTTGAATAAAAGTCCTACACTTACTGTTCAAAATATATCATAGGAGGAAGCATGGAGCAAAGAAAATTGATAGTAGATCATTTCAAAAATTTTAAGTATGTTGCCTATGCCCATACTCTAGACCAAAAGAGCAAAAAAGCTAAATGAAAAAGGAAAAAAAATGCATTTTTCTTGTTGTTAGCGACCAATCAAAGCTTTTAAGCTTAACAATCCTAACATTAAGAAAATTGTTAGTAGTTGAGATGTTTTTTTTTATAAAGATCAAGGCTAGTTGTGGAACAAAAATGTTATTGGAGAACAAATTATAGCAAATTTTGATAAGAGAAAATGATGAAGAAGCAGAGTAGCTTCAATAATAGCTTGTTCCAATAGTATTGGCTCTTGAGAATCCTTAAAATGAAGTAGCCTTTAAAATCATACCTTCAACATTAGAATTTGGCAAACATATTGAAGTAGCAGCTAGTTCACATTCTCATCGTGTTCGAAAGAGGCTAACATGGATGTCGAATTATAAGGTAATTACAATTGATCAATTTGAAGATCCACTCACTCATTTTGCTATATTTTCATATCATAATCCTATTGTTTTCAAAAATGCTATCAAAGAATCAAAATGACGAAAAGTTATGGATGATAATATTGTAGTTATTGGAAGAACAACACTTGAGAATTGATTGGTCTTTTAAAAGAACACAAGACATTAGTGTCAAGTGAGTGTTCAAAACAAAATTAAAAAAAAAATAGTGAAGTTAACAAATAAAGGCCTGCTAAGGAGCTAAAGGCTATAAGCAAGAATTTAGGTTGATTATGTAGACAATTTTTGCTCCTATTACATGACTTGATACAATTAGAATGATAGTTACACTGGTAGCTCAAAACTTATGGCGGCTTATCTTCCAATTAGATGTAAAACCTATATTCTTGTATAATGATTTAGAAGAATAGGTATTTATCGATCAACCTCCTAATAATATTAAGATTGAAAATGAGCATAAAATATATAAACTAAAAAAATGCTATATATAGATTAAAACAAGCTCAAGGACTTGGCATCGTCGAATAGATGCTTAATTTTTGAAGAAAGTTTTAGGAAGTGTACATATGAATATATACTTTATGTTGAAATTAGAGATGGAGGAAAGATGCTAATTGTGTGTTTATATGTGGATGATCTCATATTTATTGGAAAATTGATAGTGCCATGTTTGATAATTTTAAGAAGTCTATGATGGTAGAATTTGATATGTCTAATATTGAAATAATGCACTATTTTCTTAGTATTGAAGTAGAACAATATGCTACTAGAACATTTATTTCTTAAAAAAATTATGTGCAATAAATTTTAGATAGGTTTAGAATGAAGAATTGTAATCTCGTGAGTATACTATAGAGTTTATTTTGAAGCTAACTAAAGATCATGAAGGAAAGAATGTTGACAACACTCTTTACAAGCAGATAATATGAAGCTTAATATATTTGATTGCAACAAAACTTGATATAATGAATGTTATAAGTGCTATTAGTAGATATATGGGGTACCCAACAAAGATGTATTTGTTGGATGCCAAATGATTTTTAGGTACTTACAAGGTACTAAGGAATTAGGGCTATTCTATAAGAAAGGAAGAGAATTAAATTTGATTAGCTTTGCTGATATTGATTATATTGAAGACCTAGATGAGAGAAAAAACACTTCGAGATATGTTTCATGGTAGGTTCAATAGTCATTTCATGGTCATCAAATAAGCAATCAATCATCACCTCATTAACCACTGAAGCTGAATTTGTTGCTGCAATAGTTTGTGTTGTGTTAAGCTATTTGGTTGAGAAAAAAATCTTAAAGAGTTACATTTCAAACAAAAGGGAGATATTGTTGTGACATCGTTCAATGATAAAAAATCTCCAAAAATCATGTTCTACATAGTCAAAGCAAGTATATAAACGTGAAGTATAACTTCTTGAGGGATCTTATGAATGATAAAGTCATTAATCTAATTTATTGCACAAGTGAAGACTAGATTATTGATATTTGAACCAAGCCCCTCAAATTTTCTATATTCTAAAGGCTCATAAAGCTGTTTGATGTTTGTATTTTAGATGATCCAATTTGAGGGATGGTGCTTTGAAGTTTGGCTCTTATTAAACTAAATGTTATGTTTAAAACATTAGCTATTGTTGAATAAATTAGTAATTTGCACAAATTTAGTCTGTGTTGTCCTAGTTATTAATTTTTAGTTATTGTATTTTTGGTTTAATGTAGAGCATAGTCTATACTTACCTAGTCTTTATAAGGTTGCTTTGCACATTGATTAATGTTAGTTTTATGCTTTTGTCTGTTGTGTATTAGCCTATATAAAGACTAGTTGAATGATAAATAATTGATAAACAAGTACCTTCTCCTATTTTCTTTTACTTTAGCTTTATTAAGTGACATTTTTTTTATCTTTTTAATTTATAACAAGTGCTTCCACTACTCATTTCTTTAATCAAGCATCAAACTAAATTTTATTAACTACATGTAAGGAAATTTTATATTTTCGTGAAAGCAAAGCCCTTGATTAACTTCCTCCTTGTTTAATAGTTATTAACCTAAAAATTTGGTAACCCAAGAGTCAACGAGTTAAATTTGTTAGTTGTTAGGAAGTCGGGCTATAATGTCAAAGATGAGACAGGATTAAAATGATTTAATCGCTCTTCCTTCACGGATACATCGTCTGATGATAACCTTACAACCAAAGAAAAATGTGAGAAAATGCAAGATATATTTTTTGTGTAGACACTCTAATGCTTAAATCAGCAATCGTCCAAAAAATTAAGAGATTGGATGAGAATGTAAAGGGTTCAATGGTGAATAGCTCTATATTTGTACTATTGTGATTTTGAGAATGACAATACTGAGAATTTAAACTTTTGGAGAGTATTATGGAGCTTTTTGAGAATGTAGAATATGTTATTGTATCTTTGAATATGAGCATGAACATGATAGTTATCTCAATTATGAGAACTTATATGAATGACTAATGTTCGAATCATCCCCATATAGGATTCTCCCCCATTCATAGGTGGAGATGAAGGTTTAAGTTGTAGCATTTGGAATCCTTTTAAAATTCAAAAGTTTTGTAGATATTTCCTATTAGGATTATATTATTTGAGTCTTACCGAAATTGAATTATATACTTTCTTGTCTTGGTGGACTTGTGTTATGATTTTAGGAATGTCCTCAGATTTAAAAACCTTTCCCTAATAAATTAGACCTTATTTACAACTCTCTACGACTCTCATAAGTTAAGTTATTTTAAAAAATTTTCTTAGACTTTTAGGGTGGTTGAATTTGGACCTGTCTTATACTCGATATAGAAAAAAGTTTGTTTTTTTTATTTAGAGTATGATTAAATGAGGGTAGCTAAGTGTCACGCCCCAAATGTCCTCAAGCAATTCATCGAACATTTGGTGCGCGCTAAGTTCCCTCAAAGACTAATTGGGCCATTGGAGCATTCATGGAGCACACCTTTTAAAAGGCCCACTTGAGTTTGTGGTATTCATGGGCCAAGCCCACATGTAATTAGTAGTTGGTAGAGTATTCTAGAATAAGGATATTCCTTGGAATATTACTCACTTGTAAGTTGTAAGTGGTAGAGAATTCTAAAATAGGAATATTCCAATGGAATATTATCTATGGTAGGTGGCTTTTATTTTAGACCGTTAGATTCTTTTAATCTTAGCCATCCATTGTACATAGCTTTTGCTATAAATAGGTGAGCTCTCATTTGGAACAAGACACCTCTTAGCTTGTAATTCTCTTTGCTATCAATACAAGAGTATTTCATCGCACACCTTACTTCTTCTTTTTCATCTCTTTCTTGGTTTATTGGGTTTTTGGCTGCTTAGCACTAGCAAGTGTCTAAGGCTGCACGGTTCAAGAAATTAAGTCCGTGACATAATTTACAATCAGTGTTCTGACTAGCTCTAGAAGTGGTGAGTTTGGTCGAGCGGGGTAGCCAAATTGTGACCCATGCTTTAACCAGTTTGATGAAAATATATGTCTCTATTTTGGAGTCTGATTAAATAAAGTAGTCAGGTTACAATCAATATTTTGACCAGTTTAGAGAGGGTGCCTATAATTTAAAAATATTTTTAGACCAATATTATCTTTTAAACCTTTGTGAACTAAAATCTTTTGATTTATATAGGCCCTAATCTTTTGAGTTCGATAGACTAAAGTCTTTAAATTTTGTAAGCTAAAATTTAAAAGAAATAATAATTGTTGATTTCATATAATATAATAGTACTATCAAGTTATATTAATGCGTAATTTTTTTATGGATGTATGTTAAAATAACTCTTAAAATAGAGGGAAATAATTTGGTAAATGATATCATTTGTATTATAATAAATGATATTGTCACATGACATTTAATTGATTATTATTGTTGTTGTTGGTGTTTAAAAGATAGTGTACAATTGCAACACGTGCTTCTATGCTTCATAAAACCTACAATGTCTTACATTATAACATTTTTAAAATATTATATTTTTATATATAAATACATATAATTTTATTTTAAAAAATAATATAATTTATTATATAGTGAGCAAGTATGTAATAAAATTTTGTAAAATATCATAAATAATATTAAAATTATAAATTAGTTAGATAATAATATATAATAGTATTACTCATCATATAATAAATTACACAATTAATTAAATTATTTCTCATATATATTTGTATTTATTTTGTTTCCTTCATTAGTAATTAAGAAATTATCATTTGACAATTTTTTCTTTTACTTTCTTCAGAGCATGGACCAACACAAGTCTTAAACATATACAAGCAGAATTCGAAGTGTTAAATTTTTCCTCCTTTTACCCTTGTGGTCATTCTATCCAAATGAATTTTAAGAAACAAGGAGATATTTTATATCTAAAGAGAAAAGAGCATGTTCTTTTTCTCTACAAACAAAAAATGTTATTTTGCTATAATAATAATAATAATAATAATAATAATAATAAATATGATACCTACATCTTTAAATAGAAATTTAAAAAGAATATATATGACAGAGAAAAAAGAAGTGATGGATACTTAAAGTTAAAGACACACATAATATAGTAATTACAAATCTTGTTTAATTAATAAGGAAATCTCAATCATCACTCACTAGATTCTATCTAGATAGCATTTTATCCATTTACTGTATATTATTATAAAAGTGAAATAAACCCCATTTGAGGGGTTTACGTCGCAAAAAGTGAATGAAGTGTGAACTAACCTTTTTAGAAAAAAAAAGAAGAAAAAAGGATGACACAACACAAAGACAGAGACAATAACTAAACCAAAGCCCCGGGGGGAGTTGGGATTGTTGGTGAGGTGAAGTTTTGCTCGAGCATGTATTTGTAACAAAAATGTACAAATGACATAAACACTCATGGAGAGAGAGAGAGAGTGAGTTAGTTTTTTTTTGTTTTTGTTTAGAGGGAGAAAGAGAGAGAGGTACACGACATCTGTAGTACTAGGGAGCACTATTTGGGTTTTTTCGAAGCCGTTTCTTCTTCTCTCTTTAACTCACTTGTGTTTGTGGGGCTTTGGTCCTTTCCTTCAGTTTTTCAGCTGATGAGGCCAAAGCTAAACCCCCCATTTCATGCTATCTCTAAAAAATTCTCTCTTAGAAACCCACCCCATTAAGCTTTTCATACTCTAATTCAAGACACATTCTTCAATGTTCCCATTTGCATGCTTTATTCAACATGCATTGCGAAGGGGTGAGCTCAATTTTTTTTTTTGTTTTTCTTTAACGATTTGTTTTTGTTAATTTTGTTGAAGTTTTTAATGTAGGATATGGAAATTGTAAGTGATAATTTTGGATTGGCTTTCTGGGTTTTGATCTGTGTGAATTTTTGGTTTCTGGGTTGGTTTTTCTTTTTTCTTTTTTGATCTATCATGCATGTTTAGAGATGGGTATGATGGATTGTTGTGATATGTTCATGGGTTTTTATTTTCATTTGTTTACTTTATTGTTCTTGTGATTTCATGCTCTTTTGATTCAATGCTTGGGCGCTGTATGTATATTTATTATTAATGTTTTTAATTGCTATATAGTTTGCGAACATTCTTATAGCGGTAAAATGATGTATCCCTAGCTTAGAATTATATGCTACTGTTTTTAGCGAAAAAGAAAAAGAAACTTTTTTTTTAAATGCCACCGTTGGATTATGCATTCCGGATTTCTTATTTGAGGAGATTTGCATAATTTGTCTCTAGCACATATTCATTTTATAAAAAGTATTTGGGTGAGAGGGGTATAACGCAGTGAAGGTATGGTGTCTTTCTAAAGGAAGCTATGCTAGAGAGTTGAAGACTTCATGCAAGCCAAGTAGGTTTCTTGCAGTCTAATTTATAGTGCATGTTATTTGTAGACTAGTTCAAAAAAGCCAAGTTCCCCAAATTTTCTCCCAAATTAAGATGTTTCCTTTTTGCATGACTGATATACCGAGGCAACATAGTGGTTTTAAAATGGGGACTGTAAGCCAGGGAGGGTTTCTCATGTCCAACTTAACATGCATGCTGTTTGTGGAATAGATCATAAAAGCCATTTTCCACAGTTAGTCTCATGAGTTAAGATGTTTGCTTTTTTGTATGAACTAATAAACTCAGGCAACATGGTGGTTTTTAACTGGGGCTGTAAGCTTTTCTGAGACTTCAAGTATTTATATAATCGGACAACTTCATTGTTCCATTAAAGCGAACTTAAGACACAGTAGGTATGAAAATAGAAACAAAAACAATATTTGTTGATTTGGTTGCATTACAATGAAGCATTTGTGTGAGGTCTTGCTTCTGCTAACCTCTTTTGTTTCTGACAAGATATGTATATTGGTTAACTACATTCATGTCGCTCAAAATTTATATTGATCACATAATCATATTTAGATATTTATTCATTGATTTATCTTCATTTGATGGTGATATCATATGACTGTGGTCATGTGGCTTGGTTGTTGCAGTGGTGGCTAAGAAATTTTTTTAAGTTTTTCTCCATTATTGGGAATCAAATCTCTAAAAGGAGAAAATGAAACTCTGGAGCTTTGACAGAGGGGTGAAATTCCATGTATTGCGCTATAAGTAGAATATTTTTGTTCTTCTAATGATTTTGCTCCTTATAAGAGAAACAGAAAGTAGGTTTTATGTAAATGCTGCATTTTGAACAAGTTTTCAGCATAATATATTTTGGTCTACGCTCTATAAGCTTATAAAATACAGCATCATCCATAGTCCTACCATTCAAATTGAGTATTTTCTTTTTCATGTTTTGCAGTTCAAGCACAATCAAAGGTAGTTTGAAGAATGGTCTAATATTGACAGTGTGAGTGTGCGTGTCTTTAGATGGCTTGTGCATGTTTAGTGCTAAATGTTTGAATGGTTAGTTATTGTGGCTTAGCATGTGTTAATGCATGAAAACTTCTTTGGAGAATGATTACCTGGAACTGCTGTTTTCTCTATATTTTCTTTCACTCAAGACCAATAGTCATACAGCACATGTTGTTGTAAGTCCTGTAACATTTCTATTCAACCAATCAAGTATTGCCACACTTCATATGAGAAATATATCTCAATTAGCATATTGATTATTAGTACTATTGAGCACATGATATAGGTACAAATATTAGTCAAAGAGCAGTGAACCAGAATAGTCTGTTTTGTGATCACCTTATCCTTTTAATTCAAATTCCTGAAATTGCATTTTATGTTTGCAGTAATGTTTCCCAGAATTTCAGCAAGCAGTGGGGTCAGTTTGTGTGATGTAAATCTCTAATCCGAATAAAATGCTTAAGTTTCTTCCTCTTTTCTGTTTTGCAAAATTATATTTAAACCTAAGTTGATAGATGTCATTTGAAAAGGGAGTAAAAAGATAAACTGCTTTATGGATGGTGAGCATTGATTAATATCTGAAATTCATGGTTAAGTGTACAAGAGGAAGTTTGTTATGGATATCCACTTCCATGTAATGTGATTCTTCAGCTTAACTTAATTGACGCAAATATTTTTGTCAGTCTTCTAAGGACTTTCCTTTTTTTCCAAACCAGTGGACAGTAATGCAGTAGAGATAGGAAGGTGGAGCTCAGGCAACCTGACATGTGCACATATTGAGTTGCAGAGCAAGGTAGAAGAGATGTTGTTATGTTTTGAGTGGGTCCTACATTCAGTTATGCCTGTGGTCTGTGCATAAAACAGGCTGCAGGAGGTTTTTACAAGTGCTGGATTCAAATGTTAGGTGTAGTTTTGGTTTGCGTTTTCGAAGGGCAGACCTGCTTTCACTTTTCTGTTTATTAGTGCAATTGGTCAATGAGGACAGTTGTAAACCAAAGAAATAATGTTTTACGCTTCTTTTTAATTTTTTCTTCTTTTATGCTAACACTTATGGGAATCTATCTGTTACTACAGAAAGATCTTAAATTTAAAATTACAGATTACATGATGATCTGATGAAATGGTAAGGTGTGTTTAATGTTACATTACTCGTGAGATATTATGAATCATAGTGTACATGCAGATCAATTATCAATTATGGGTTGTGATTTGTCTAATTACTTTGAGAGCTTTGGATGAAATTGGAGTTTGAAGTTATCGTTTCAATATATCATTGTCATATGTTTTTCAGAAGGTTTTTTTATAAATTATGTCAATCCATGTATTTTTTTCCTTGATTGGATCATCCCAAATAGTGTTAAAAAAGATAAAAGAAGCATATACTAAGTATTGCATGCCATGCTTGCTACATAAAGTATTATGTTCTTATCAATGTGTTTTAGGCCTTTAGCCACATAAACTAAAACGTTCCCATTGATGCAATGGCATGCCTCATCTTGTGCAGTGCTATTGTGAAATCCAAGACAAATAGGTATATTCTCTATTAGTTATTTGTAGGCATTTTTGGTTATACCAAAATGCAATTTCCAAGCCGCACCATTCTTGACTTCATGAAAATCTCTCGCCACAGCACTTGTTGCCTCCCCTCTCTCGCTCTCCCTACATGGTTTCAAAGTCAATAGAAAGGAGCATATCCTAAGATAGTGATATAATGCCGCTTTATGCAATTTACAAGATATTGCATTAAATGATTTTATCAATAGCTAATCACCAATTGTTGTTTCCTAAACTGAATGATGGGCAGCAAAAAGAAAAGAAAAGCTACTGAGATCCTTGCCATAATTGCATCTCTTTAGATTAATGATTTCCTTATGATTGGTAAGATTTTAGTAATTAGCTTGTAGTCTTATGTGATGTTTTAATTACAGTGTGTGATATGCACTTTACCTGCTTCATTTACAGGATTTATTGCATTCATTGGTGGTTTAAATGAAGGAGATTGTTTCCTTTCAATGTCTTGACCTACACTGGTACTGTGACTGGTACCAAAGTGATGGCATATGAGGTCTAACTGGTACCTTTTTTCCCTGACAGTAGTTATTTGCAGAGCAAAGTTATATACTGTAGTTCTAGCGAGACTGCTGTAGTTGATAGAGATGTCCTTTGGCATCGATGATGATGATTTCGAGGGGTCACATGATGAGCACTGTATTTTCTCAGAGGTCTTCTTCAGAAATGATCCTGGTGGCACAAGTAAGAGGTGTCTTGTTACTGGAGTCATTAACTTCGAATGTGATGACAGTAAGATTACCGATGTATCGTTATGTTGTAACAGTGAAATCTCAACGGTCACGAGTCAATCTTCTTCTAAGAATTTATATGTTGAGGATTCTTATAATGCAACTGAGGATTCTGGAGGAGCTTCTGGACCAAGGTGTTTTCCTGAAAGACCTGTTTTGGTGGATAGGAATGACCAGAATTTAAGAGTTAAGCGGATGAAGTTTTCCGTCGATGAGCTTTCTCATAACAAACCTGAATCAGAAGAGGTTTTGACTTCACCAGCTTTATCAAAAGGAATTGCTGTTGGCGTGTCATGCCCAGCTACAAACTCTGCTTTTCAAGCTGTTAAGCTTCATCTAGTTGAATCATCTACTCTGGGTCTTACATCTAGCTGCTATCTGTTAAAGCAAACTGTAGATAGGAGTGGTAATGTGGGTGACTTGGATGTTATAAAGCATAGATTGCCAAGCTTAGATGGATACGATGCAAAGGAAGTGATTGTAGGTAAAGCTATTGCTTCACCTATTTCCCAGGAGAGTTCTGCCACCAAGCTTATGGTTGCAAGTCCATCTGTCACTGTTGCAGAGAACTCTGGATCATCTTTATGTGCTGTGGAAAGAGTCAATGGATTCAGTTCACCAGGAGTGGATGTATCCAATATTTCTTTCAAGCTGGATACCAAGACGGATGCTCGATCTCTTCTTCAAAATCATATTGTTCACTTGTTCACTTCAGCAGGCTGGGCTATTGAGAGGCGTAAAAGACCTAGTAGGAGGTATATGGCTACAATTTATAGATCACCAGAGGGGATGTTATTTCGTGAATTTCCCAAAGCTTGGAGAGTATGCGGTGAGATTTTATTTGCTGATCAATACAATTTGGTGAGACAAGATGAGGGTAAGAAATGGACTGACATTAACCACTTCTGCACTGATCTATTCAGTACTTTGATAGACATTGAGAAAGAAATGAATCAGTCAGATCTTGCTAATGTATTGGCTCGTCGATGGTATCTTTTAGATCCCTTTGTCTTAGTTGTATTTGTTGATAGAAAGATTGGTTCACTGAGGAAGGGAGATTTAGTTAAAACAGCAAGAAGTTTATTAGCTGACACGAGAGAAAACTGTGATCCTGTTTTGGCCTTAGAAAAGGCAGATAGTTTTGGAACCCATTGTTCTACTCTGGCCCCTAAAAGTGCACTGACTGTTTCTGAAGGAAGCTACCTTTCCTGTGATGTGCAATCTGGCAATCATAGTTTCTCAAAGAGTGGTAAACAGACAAATGACAATGCAACTAAACATCTAACGGGTTTATCTATTTATACCGCTGATAAAGTAGGTATGTATGGGATAGATACCATCAATGTAACAAGAAGTCAGTTTTTTGGAATGTCTGGGAAGAAAGGAAGCAACGTTATTACTCTACCTTCTTCTGGATCAGATGGTACTTTTGTCCAGATAGATGGTTGCTTGTCTGATGTTCCTACTACTCATAGAGATTTTAACAATTTACCTCTGGGGTCTGAATCTGCTTCCCGTCGTCAAGATAGCAACCAGAATTCTCCAATCTGTGCTAAGAAGATTTCTAGATACAATGTTGAAGCACCTAAAGATGTTGTGAGAGATATATCAGTTCATTCCTGGGATGAAAAAGAAAAGATATTTGGAGGCCCAAACACTGAAAATGAGGAAAATCATTGGCAAAGATCCCTAGATGACCTTCCAAACTGCATATATGATGGAGTGGTTCATTATGATGACTCTAATGGAACTTGTCTTCATTTTGATCCCCCTGTACATGGGTTTGTATCTTCAGAGGCGAAACAGTCGTCTGGACAAAGTGAAGATGAGGATGAGAAGTGTGTTAAAGATTCAAATCTGAAAACAGAGGATAACCATTCTGCTGCAGATGTTTGGATGAAAAAGAAGACACGAAGGAAGTCCAGAAAGATATCTGAAATTAAATTGACCTCCACACTCTACCAAACTGACATTCAGAGTATGACTTTGGCTAATAAGACTGAATTGCTGGAAATTGATGCAAGTAGCACTCTGTTAGATTCAAAAGAAGTTCAGAAGCATTTTCTTCCAAATGCAAGAATTCAAGGAAGTCACTGTATATCCTCTTCTCTTAGTTTTTCCCAGCATCAGATTGCAAAAAAAGGCTTAATGTTTAAGAAGGTTCATCATGATCGTGATGGTTCTAAAAGTGGAAGAAAGAAATCAGTTACATGTGGAATCAAAGATGATGACCTGCTGGTCTCAGCTATTTTAAAAAACAAAGATTACAGTGCAAAGACCACCAGATCTAATTCTAAAATGAAGTCCCGCAAATTTAGAGCACGGACAAAGTGCAAGAACCGAAAGGGAGGCTGTAAGTTGCTTCCCCAAACTCTGGTTAACGGTGGTAAGCTAATCAAGAATGGCATGTGGTTCGTGGAAGGGACAAGAACTGTTTTGTCCTGGTTGATTGTTGCTGGTGTCATAACTCTGAATGATGTGATCCAGTATCGGAACCCAAAGGATGACGTCGTGATAAAAGATGGTGTAGTAACCAGTAATGGAATTATCTGCAGGTGCTGCAATCAAATGTTCTCAGTTTCTGAATTCAAGATTCATGCTGGGTTCAAGCCAAACGGACCCTGTTTAAATCTTGTCATGGAATCTGGTATGCCCTTCACTTTATGTCAGTTGCAAGCATGGTCTGCTGAATACAAGAGCAGGAAAAGTAAGAATGCAATTGGCACGGTGGAAACTGATGAAGATGATAAAAATGATGATTCATGTGGACTTTGTGGTGATGGGGGTGAGTTGATATGCTGTGATAACTGCCCCTCTGCCTTCCATCAGACTTGCTTATCTATGCAGGTTTGTTCTTAGTTCATATTAATGAACATACTTACTATCATATCTTGTCTACTCCATATTGCCAAAACTTTATTCTTACCCGAGATCTTGACTTGCATCTAATTAAGTTGTCAAAGATGATTAAGTTGCTTCACTAACCTACTATGATTATTTATTTGTCTTGATCTGTAATGTTAAAATTCCCATTTGTTTTTTATGCCTTAGCGAAATATGCTCCTGGTATTTTGGAGGATGATTAAATTAGATGTTTTTTGTTTGTCTTTTCCTTTCTTTTTTAAAACTTGGGTTGAATAGTTATCTTTCAAACATGAATTGTTTTCATTATTGGTTACTTTTCATAGAGCTATTCATGCTTATGGTTCTATTAACTTGGATAGTTTATGTACTTTGGCCGCCATAACTAAACTAGTTTCTCTCCTTTCTCTATTAATTACTTCACTTCAGGAGCTTCCTGCAGGCAGTTGGTATTGTTCAAATTGCACGTGTCGGATCTGCGGGGATTTGGTTAATGATAAAGGGGATTCAAGTTCCTTTAACACATTAAAATGTTCTCAATGCGAGCATAAATGTAAATTTCTGTCCTTAGTGTGGGTTGATTATTTTGCTGGTAGCTAAAATTGTTTCCATATCCAGTGGATAGCTTGAACATTGCTGCTGCATGCAAGATATAAACTAATTATGAATTGGACTTGAATCTAAAGTTTTAATGCAAGCTAGCAACAACCTTTTGCACAGAAGACATTTTTTTCTCTGTTTAGCTTATATCAGTTTTTGTTTCGGTGTCAAATGTTTCTAAAAGTGTGGCAGCTTCAAATTTTTCTTCTGGATATATAAATCAAACCATGATTTGGATTTGAATTTTAGTTCATGCTTGAAATCAACATGTCAATTAGGTTGTAGAAAGCGATGTTAGGAAAGCTTGTTGGGTGGGACTGATAAATAAATAATGGAATATTTTCATCCTTGTTTTCTTTAGTTTGTTTATGGGAACTACAGCTTCTGCTGTTGATTTAATTTCTGTACTAGAAATTCAAGGATTTGGGATCTTCACAAGCCTAATTTTATTATAGGCAAATTATTGCAGTGACCCATCTGCAAGATTGCAATTGGCGTGCATAAATAGTGAAGACAAAAGCATGATTTGGATCTTGGGTAGACCAAATATTATATTAGTGAAAATAGTTGATTATAAATGCTAAAGTGAATTTATTGATACCATGACAAAATAGGGAATTAAAACAAGAGTTTGGCTAATGCAATAAAACTTAGAAATATTAGGAATTTAAAATTTCTAAGAAAGAACATCAATCAATACTTTAATCTGCATATTCGGGTCTTGCCATTCGTTAGCAAAAGATGAAGTTAAAAAGAAAATTTTATAGAAACTGAATTTGCATTTGGTTTCGTATTACCTAAATGATAATTGTATAAAAAGTAATAATTGCAAAATTATGTAGATGGTTTTTTGAAGGAAACCAACTAGACATATTAATAATGTTTGCATGTGTAAAAATATGTTTGTTCTTCATGTAAATTTTCATTCAGTAATTTTTATCTTAGATATCTTATTTTCAGATGGTAAATGTGTTCATAGCAGCCAGATTTTATGCAACATTATTCTTTTAATACAGTTTCAAGAAAGAAAATAGACATTTGCCAGAGCTTAGAGGCGGCTGTGGCTCTTTGCCTCTGGCTCCCTCTGATTGCCTCTGTAATGAATGTGATTTGGTTTGAGGTATTGAAAATAATTAGCATGTACGCAATATCCCTTTGAAGAGACATTTTTCTATGATCATTGACCATTGTATTTTTGTTCTTAATTATACATTCCATCTTTGTGGATGAGTATCAATTCATCTGGATATCCTCTCATTTCTGTTTTTCCATGAAGTTTCTCTTGGCAATTTGTGTTTCTAATTATTTGATAATTATAAATTAATAATGCCGGTAAACAGATCATGGGGCATGCCTAAAAGATAAAGATATTTGCAAAGAAGTGGTTTCCGATGCTTGGTTTTGCGACCGAAGCTGTCATGAGGTACTTATTGATTTTTAAACCATCTAATTCTTTTCTTTTTTGCTCTGTAGCATCTGTTGAATATTGTAAAGGACCTTTAATTTGTCTGAAAATGTCATAATTGCTTTTGGTGCCTGAACGTATGTCATCATTTGTCTTGCTTCTTGTTTGATTGTGTATCTGATTATGCATAGAATATAGATTTGGCAACTCACTACTTACCCAGCCTTACCTTTAGGAAAATGATAACCTTACATTAACTATTAACACCCATAGGTGAAACAATTGGAGCTGCCTAAAGCATATCTTTTTCTTTTTCTCTATCTCTCTTCTCTTTTTCTTTTTTTGTTTGTTTTGAACGGAAGAGGAAAAGAATTATCAAGCAGTTCTTAGAAACTTTATTTGGTCAAACTCTAAATCTTGCTCATGTATGGCGGCATGTACTTTCCTATTTCATGATTTAGGAAAGGGATAAGGACATCTTTATCCTTGGAGTTTCACCTAATAGACACAACTTTATCGTAATTAGATTAGAAATATCCAATTTTTTCCTCATCCATTAGCTTTTTCTATTAATTTAAATGGAACAATGGGCATTTTAGTCAATTACACATTTAAATTTAAACCAGCATTAGAACAATGCCTGGAAAAGGGTAGTTGGGCATCAGTCATTGACAATAGGTGGTGTTGGCCGAGCGGTTGGTGACTGGTGCTAGATTAACTAAAAATTGATGTCACTAGACTCAAAATTTCATGATCTATGCAATGATGGCTTTTTTTTTTTTCAATGGAGCATTGAAGAGATGTCAAAAGTGGAGATAAGGGTGGCAACCATCATAACATTGCCGTCAAACGGTAAGTGGAAGTTCATTGCCACCACCATTGGAGTTGATCGGCGATCTATCTGATGGTGGTGGAAGTGCACCAAACGGTGGTCTTATGGTAGCTGCTACTTTTCTCTCCACTTTTGACGTTGCTTCGTTGATGTAAAAAGCCTCACCATCGCGTAGATCATGAAATATTTCCGGGGTGTCAATCTGGCACCAGTGGCCGACGGCAGCGGTTGTCAGCCACAGTCGGACCAATGGTTGGATGTCCCTTTTTAATTTTTTTATGTTTTATTTAATTATTTTTAAAATATTTTATTAAAGTATGATCCAATTTAAATTCCAATTATACTAAATTTTTTTATGAAGTATACTTCTTAGTAAAAATAAGTAATGATTTTAAATGTATATTAATTTAAATTCAAACTATATATTTTAAATATATTGTTTTATAGGTATTTAAGTAATAATTTCATTTACTTGAAAAAAATTATAATAAGATGCAAATATTAAATGTTATACTAATAAATATTTTTTAACATAACATTGAATGCCCCTATCCCTAATTATGATAATATATTAAAAATTATTTTACTTAAGTAGATTGTATTAAATAAATGAATGAGATTGTGCCTTGTGTTCAAAGATAGTGAACGGATGATGTTTTGCCATGTGTCTAGAGTTAAATTCATTATACACTTAAATTAGAGGACAAATAAGTGATTTAAACCACAAAAGAGTATATTCTGTTTAAATTAACAGAAAAACCTAATGGTTTAGGGACAAAATTGGGTATTTCAAATCTAAGTAGGATAAAGTTGTCTATTAGGTCAAACTCTAAGGACAAGGATGTACTTATCCTTTAGGAAACTTAAACTCTAAACTTTGGCTCAACATTTAGCAAACACAAGTCCATCTCATTGGGTGAGTTAAAACTGAGAGTCTTGGCAAATTTCTGTTATCAATCTCTTTATCTACTGTGCTTTCTTCATTTGTTTGCATCAGAATCATCGAGGATTATGTTCTTTTATCAGTCTTTTTAACTGTGATCTAATAACTTGTGTTACTGGTATTTACAGGTCTATTCAGGCCTTCATTCTCATATCGGGGTTGTTAATCATGTTGCCAATGGCTTTTCTTGGATGCTTCTTAGGTGCATTCATGAAGACCAAAAGGTTCATTCTGCTCAGCGGTTTGCCCTGAAAGCTGAATGCAACTCCAAATTGGCTGTTGCTCTCACTATCATGGAGGAATGCTTCCAGTCTATGGTAGACCCAAGAACAGGAATAGACATGATACCCCATGTCTTGTACAACTGGAGGTTGGTTTTCTGGTCTATTTTTTATTTGTTATTATTTTGGTTTTGGGGGTGGAGGGTGCAAGGGCTGGAGAGAGGATAGTATTGGGGATTAACTTTGATTCTCTATTATCTTCCTTTTTTCTCTAGGCTTTAATTTCAGTCGGTCATCTTTTTTCTTTCGTCACCCCTTCTCCACCTTTCTTTGAGTGGGTGGATTTTGTGACTATTTTGTATTAGACTATGCATATTAGTAAACTTTCTTCTAATAGTATTATGATTAATAGTGTAGACAAATTGGGGTTGTTTTCTGTGTTAGATTTGTGAGGGGAGAGCCTAAAAGATACTTCTTTTGAAGAACATGCTTCTTCGTTTATTTGTTTCAGTTAGTTTCTTGTGTTCGCACTGTGCAGGTCAGATTTTGCACGCTTGAACTTCCATGGATTTTATGCTGTAGCCTTGGAAAAAGATGATGTTTTGATATCCGTGGCGTCAATCAGGTAGTATTGGTTCTTGCATGTAGGCATTTGACATTTTAAAGCATGTCTCCAAAATATGTTATTCCTTGATGTACTGTATATATTTTGATTACTTCTCACCTCTCTTATCTTTTCTTTCCTGTGGTTACTAGCTATTTGTTCTTTCAAAACATGTAATAGACATGTTTCCTTTTGCCTTTTTCTCTACCAAAAATGGAAAACCATTTTCAAAAACGATGCCAAACAACACTTACCTTTTGATTTTATCAAGTCTTTTCTCTTTTAACCCTTGGCAATGATGTTTCATTCAAACTTAGCATGTCTTCAGTGCTTTATTAAATGCCACAGAAGTTTGGTGCATCTAAGTTAAGTCGGTATCCAAGTTACAAAAAGAGAGAAGAATAGAATAAGGGAGAAAAGAGAGAGAGAAAAAAGGGAAAGGAGGAGAGAAGAAAGTACTTACTATTGAAAGTAAAACGAGAAGAAGAAAGTAAAAAAAAAAATGATAACATAAGTGTTGGAATTTTGGTGATTCAAAATTATGTTTGTGCATGATTTTAAGTTGGAAAACAATAAGGAGTCAACATAAGATTGAGTATGCGTTGGATGTACGAGAAAGGGAGCGAAACGGAAAGTCGGAAGCGAGGAAGGACGTGAAAGCACAAGTGGAGGCATTCTCATGTGTGAGCGCTCTAATGCTGGCTTCTTAGCATGCAGCACTGAAGTCAGAACCCTCAGCGCTGCGGCACCAATACGAGATCGCACCAGCACCACGATGCCCAATTTCGGGAAACTTTTGTTTTTAGCTTGGATCGACTTCTTTGAGTGGAATTTGGACTTCTACACGCATAGACTTTTATTCCAACTAGAAATAGGATTCCTAGGGACATTTTAAACACTATATAAACCTTTGTTACACCTTAGAATTAATCAAGCGTTAGAGTTACTCAAAAAGAAAGAATAGAGAGCTAGAGATCCTTGAGTGTTGAGTGTGCAAGAAAGTGTCATAGGAGTGCTTGAGATCTGAGTGATCAAGAAAGCACTGATAGATCCTTGAGAGCTCGTCTTTTGATTGTATTTTTTTATTAGCTCATGTGAGAGATCTCTGTGATCTATGTTCTATATGAACAAATAAAAGAAATTAGGATCCTATGATCTACCGTGAACGGTAGGTGCTTGTTGCCGAACCATGAACTTTCTTGTGTGATTGTTTATTTCTTTATCTTGATCTTTTCTTGCTTTACTTGTGAGTGAAGTCTTCCGCAACACGCTTAGAAGATTTTTAGAGTGCACACTAAAAACCTCAACAATAAGTTTTCTGGAAATTTCACATCAATAAAAAATTACATTAAGGGCTATTGCTGGAGACTAATCCAAAATGATAAAGTAAGCTAATCTACTCTAACATACGAAATAAATAACCATAATTTGTCAGAAAAAGCAGAGAAAACAAATTAATGTAACTGCCGCATCAGCCTTGCGTCACACCATATTGATCTCTATCACATGCACATTTGCATATGTATGTGCAAATGTATGTATTATTGAAACTTTGTTACTCAATTGACTCAACTCTAATTTTGCTTGTATATGAACCTTCTGAATGCATGCACTATTAAATTGTAAAATTATAGTGAAATTCTGAAGTCAAGGATAGTGAAATTACTCTCTTAAATAGAGTGGTTCTGTTTAGAACTTCAGAAGAATCACTGTTCCAACACCATTACAGAAAATTTTCAACGTCGATGCCAATGACTCTAATGAAACATTGACTTGAGTCCTTATTATGCCACCTTTTAAGCTATGTTGGCCCTAACTTCCTACATTACAGAATTGAAAATTATACTGAAAACAGAAGCAAGATAGTTACTCCCCTCGGACATTGCTCCATGTGATTGTCTGTCTTATGTTGTATTTAATGGATAATCTTCTGAAATCTACTCCTTGAAGAAAATTTTCAATTTTTGAAATTTTAATTCTTTAGAAACTTATTTCTTGCTTCTTGTTTTACTTTTGAGTACTAGGCCTTTCCTCAGTTTTTGCTTCTGTTTTGTAGAGTGCATGGTAAAGCAGTTGCAGAGATGCCCCTAATTGCTACTTGCAGCAACTATCGTCGAAAGGGAATGTGCAGACATCTAATGACTGCTATAGAAGAGGTATAATTACATATTACTATGTTTAGATTTACCATCTGCATGGAAATTGGCTGTATTCTTTTGTCCAATTAAAGGAATTTCAGGGTCTTTTAAGATAAAATTACTCCCATCTTGCCCTGAATAGGTGATATTCCTAGATCCTCAAGTATTAACATCCTATTCAGTTTCTTTGTTGCATTGCGTTGCTTCATCTGTCAACTCATTTCATGTGTGTCACTGTGTTAGTAAGTTCATTCTTGAGGCCATGTTTTGGATAATGGAAACTCTAGCTTGCTTTTTAGTTGCTTTACATATTGACATTTAGTTTGATACATAAGGAATATTTGGTGTCATTTTCTGTTTTGTTCTCAAAATTTTGTTTTGGAGAATGGGACTACTAAACAATTTTGTTTTCTCTGTTAGACTTGGTATATGTTTGAATAGTTAAAACTGTAGAATAGTTTTTCGGTATGAAACTTAGGGTTTCTAAAACCAGATTCTTGCAAAATTGACTTTTCTTTTCCGTTCCCTCTTTTTAAAAAAAAAATACTTTTTACACCTTGAGAAGACACATCTAAAACAACATTTGCTTTAGAAAAAGTTTCATTGGGATTTGGGAATTACTTTTTTCTTGAGAAGCTATTTCCGTACATAGGTAACCTGATAAGATTTCTTGATTGAGAGATCGGAGAACTGTTTGTAGAAACAGGGAACTGAACATGCCTGTATCATCTGTCTTTTAATTTTTTTAACTCCTGCTTTTAAGGAGCATCACAGTCAAACAATTGCTCTTTACTTTTGTATGACAATGAGTTCTGTAATTGCACTTATAAGAAGCCTGTGTGAGACTTAAATATTTCCTGCCCTTCAATGGTGGCTATAGATGCTAATATCCTTCAAGGTGGAAAAGCTCATCATATCGGCCATTCCCAGTTTAGTTGAGACATGGACTGAGGGCTTTGGCTTCATTCCAGTAGAGAAAGATGAAAAGAAAACTTTCAACAATGTCAATTTGATGGTGTTTCCTGGCACTGTACTCCTTAAAAAAACCTTGTATGGAGATAAAAAAGCAGATGAACAATTGGGTAACTTCTGTTTATCTTTGACTGGACCATGGGTTGCTCTTTATTGTACAACTTTATTATCAAAATATAAATTTAACTTCTTTGGTTCATCGGCTTTAGGAATGAATGAATCAACCGAACTGGGTACTAGTTCTGAAGTAGAGCCTATTACCGAGCCTGTGAATGAAGCTGGTGCTGAAACCAAAACCATGGAGGGTTTGCAGCAATCTCAGTTTGATCAAAGTGATGTCAAAATTGGAGTTGAAATGCCAAACAAGCTAACAGAATGCGAGGACATGGAGCTTGGTTTAGAGGAAGAAAGGCATATGCAGGAACAATTTTCAAGGCTGCCCTGCAAAGAGCCCGGCTTCTGCTTCAAGGGAACGCCTAGTTGAAATGGTTTGTAATGTTAAACCCCCATGTATGCATGATGTGACACAGCTTTCTTTGGACAAACAGCAAGAGGAAAGCTTTGTGTTGAATGAGAATTAGAAATGAAAATGTTTATATTAGAAATGTTAAAATCCCCAAGCCTTAGCCCTTGGGAATATGGAAGAAACTCATAGAAGAAAAAAAAGCAAAAGAGTAATAATCAATATCTATATAGCAAAATTTCAGAGCAAACAAATATGGGGTAAAAGGAGTAAAGACAAACAAAGACACTGAGTGAAACTTTTCCTTTTAAGAATTAAAAACTTCTAGGGCAAGATATTGCATTTTTCTCATATGAGAGAACTTTTTTTTAAAAAAAATTTTGGAAAACTATTTCTGAAACTTTAAAAATCATAATAAGTTTTTTTTTAAATTTATTAAGATTTTTTTCCCTTGTAGATTAAATCCTTTTAATAAAGTCTTTGTTTGTTTCTCTAATCACATTTAGCATTGTGTTTGGGTTGATATTAGGAGGTAAATGGTCTCTTTCCTCTCCACCCACCAAAGTTTCATCTTAAGATTTTTAACAAAAGTTATTAAAATTCTGCTTGGGTTATTTAAATTCACATAAACATTATATAAATATATTTTTTTTAATTTTTAATAAATTCATTATTAAAATTTTCGAATTTAAATTTTATTTGGTACGCTCACTCAAATACTCTATATATTCTTAGCTAACTAAATTCTTCTAATATAAACTCATTAAAACTATATAAACGCATCCATTAATATATGTTTAATTCTTTATTTAATCCTTCCTCCCCACTGAATTTTTTTTTTGTTTTAAGCAAAACACATAATTTATATGTTTAATTCATTAAAACTATATAAACGCATCCATTAATATATGTTTAATTCTTTATTTAATCCTTCCTCCCCACTGAATTTTTTTTTTTGTTTTAAGCAAAACACATAATATATTTACTCAGAACTATCATCAAGTACAGAATGAGCTATAACATCTGGCACTAAGCTATACTAAATACAGTTAGAAGCTTATTTAGAGGCTAATTTTGCCAAATTGTGGGATACTCAATTTGCATTCCTACGAGTCTAAAGGACATGCCATAGAAGAAAACTGCTTAAGGAAGCAATATATGTCCTGGTAAATGATCTCAATCTCAGAAAGTGAGTGAACATGAGCCTGTGTATTATTTACTATGGCTAAAGCATCCGAAGCCAATTCAATTTAGCAAAAACCGACAACAAACCTTTTCGGATGGCCATTGCTTCAGAAATCGCAGCTGGTGGCATCGATAGTAGTGGCACTGAAGAAGCAAGGATGATTTAATTGCCCTTCAAAAATCACGAATTGGAATTCTGAGACCAGATTTTCGATGTAAGAACACAGTGCTGCATGCATCCTAACTAATTTTTACATAGCCTAAGGGTGGTGGCAGTCATTTATGACGTGGAGGGTTGCCATAACTCGATTTAGTTGAGACTCGGGCCGTCTGAAATTCAGTTAGGAAGTCTTCTGTCTAGTGAAGAATATCTGTGTTGGGGGAGAGAATACCTTTCTCTCTCTTGAAATTAAATTAAAGCGAAAAATTTTAAGTTTAACTTAGAACCCTAACTTCTTTGTGCAGCGGAATAACTTGTTAATCAAACAAAATAACAAGAATTTAAAGCAGAATATAAAAGAACATAACACAATGTTATGTGGTTTGGCCAATTACTTACGTCTACAGTGGATCTAATAAGATTAGCCTCTCTTATTAACTCCTTAGGGATTTTATAAGGAAAATCTAATGAAGAACCCTAAAAAAGACATAATGTTTAGTGTACCCTTACTCTATCACGAGTAATAAACACTCAAACAACGGTTCCACCCTAGCGCACACAAACACTTAGTGTCTACCTAGTTCTTCCCCTCTCTTAGAGTCTCTCTTAATGTTTAATCTTAATTAAGGAGTTTACAAGTGTTTATATAGGGTTTATTTCGTGTCTACTAACTCTATTTTTTGTTAGAGTAAGAGTCAACTTGTTTTGGAAGTCTTAAACTTTTCAAAACTCGAAATATGGATCAAAACTGACTTCCTGTCGCTTCTGGCGCTGCGGCGCTGGCCATTATTGCGCCCATCGCCGTGGCGCTGGGGATCCAGCGCTGGGTTGCTATGCTAGGCGTTGCAGCGCTCAGCCCTGGAGCCTTTTATGCAAGTTTTCTTTGCTTCCTTCGTGTCTTCGAATCCCGTTTAGCTTCTCCCTTCATGTCCTACACGTCCTAGACTTCTCTATACGTGTTCCATACGTTCTAGAATTCTTGTGACTCTCCACTTTGATATTCATCTCAATTCTTGTCCAACCAAAATTGTTAAATCACCAATTTTCTAACAAACCCTTACTTGATTCAAAATCTTCTAAATACGAAGGCTTTGGGATCCGATCTATACCAATACTCTATTACCTAGAGTTGAGTCCAGTTAAGTTTCCATCAAGACTTGACTTTTTCTGGGCTGGTGACTTTGGTCTCCAAAGGCATTCGTGCACTTTGCATAGGGTATGGATGCGTTGCACTCCTTTCCGATCCTCATCACCTCAATGAGCACGGTTTGGATGTCGCCTAGTGGTTTGCATTATCCTAACACCTCGCGTTGGGCTACTCATGGCTATACCAATAAGCACATAGAGCTCCCCCATTGTGCTTTTCACCCTAAAATGTTATAGGTCATTTCTCTACCCTTAGTTTTCTTTTTTCTGCTTTAATTGAATACCTTTCCTCATCGAGCTTGCCTAAGGATATCAAGTTCCTCCTTAATTTAGGAACATGCCTCACACCATGTAAGTCTCTAGTTTCTCCACCGTGCATCCTCAACCTTATGTCACCAACTCCCATGATCTCACAAGTCAAGTCATTCCCCATTAGAGCTTTACCTCTCTTGGCTTTATAGTTGGTAAACATCGATCTATCGGGACACATATGGACGCTGCACCCCGAATCTAGTATCCATTTGCCAACGTACTTTTTTCTTAAGGCTATCAATGTGTCTACAACTTCAGTATCTTCCTTAGTACCTAATGCAGCCCACCTTTCTTGGCCTTTTGATTTCGGACAATCCTTCACAAAGTGCCTTTCTTTATTACAAAGGAAACACTTCTTAGATCTCCTCCTTGATTGGTTGTTCTTCCTTCCTTGTGCAAGCAATGCTGCTTCACTCTCGGACTCAGATCTTTTTGTCAATTCTTTTGAGCTAGTGATGCCTTGACGTCATTCATCGTTAAAGCTCCTTACGATACAATAGTGTATCCACAAAGCTCTCATAGCTCTTTGACAACGAACTTAACAGGATAATGGCCTTGTCTTCATCCTCAGTCTTGATACCCAGTTGCTCAAGACTTATGATGATCTTGTTGAACTCATCAATATGAGCTCTTAATGAAGATCCATCGTGCACTGTTAGCTGATGCAATTTCTTTTTCACAAGAATTCTATTTGTAAGAGACTTCTTCATGTATAATTCCTCGAGTCTCTTCCATAGCCTCAAAACAGTTTCTTCATCACCAACTTCTCTTAATACTTCATCGCTCAATGCCAATATTATGGTGCTGTGAGCATTTTTCTTAATTGTGTTCCAATCTTTCTGCCCGGACTTTGAGGTTATCATCCCATCGTTAGTTGAAGAGCTGGCTTCCTCCAAGGCTGAGTCTAGCCGTTCCTTCACTAATAGAGTCCTAACCTTCTTCCTTCAAAGATTGAAGTCATTCATCCCATTGAACTTCTCTATTTCTTGTTTGATTGCAACCATGGTTTAAATGCCCAAGTGTGTATTATCGAACCTTTAACTCTGATACCAGTTTGTTGAGGGAGGAGACGCCCTTCTCTCTCTCAAGATTTGGTTGAAGCGAATAACCTCAAGTTCAACCTATAACCCTAACCTTCTTGCGCAATAAAATAACCTATTAATCAAGCAAAATAGCAAGAATCTAAAGCAGAAAATAAAATATCACAACACAATCTTACGTAGTTCGGCCAATTGCCTATATCCACGGTGGATCCTAGCATCTTTTATTAACTCTCTAGAGATTTTACAAGGAAAACCCAATAAAAAACCCTTAAAATAACCTAATGTTTAGTGTATCCTTACTCTACCACAAGTAATGAACACCCGAGCAACGGTTTCACCCTAGTGCACACAAGCATTTAGTGTCTACCCAGTTCTTCCCCTATCTTAGAGTTTCTCTTAATACTTAATCTCAACTAAAATATTTACAAGTATTTATATAAAGTTTATTTCGTGTCTACTAATTCTATTTCTTGTTGGAGTAAGAGTCAACTTATTTTGAAAGTCCTAAATTTTTCAAAACTCGAATTCGGATCAAAACTGACTTCCTGACGTTTTTGGCGCCGCGACGCTAAAACCTGGAGCCTCCTATGCCAATTTTTTTTATGTTTTCAAATTCTGTTTTACTTTTTCCTTCGTATCTTATACATTTCTTTGTATATATCTCATATATTTTAAATTTTTTATTTTAATATTTATCTCAATTTTTATCTAAAAATTCAAGTGGAAAAATTCGATTGTTGCTAAAGATACCATCTGCATTGCAACCTGAGTTTGAGATATTTTTTTACAACCACAAGGCATTGAGTGGTGGTTTCCTCAGATTTTCCACATCTCGGACAAAAGAGTATCGGTTGGCCCATGGTGACGCGCCAGATTCACATAAGTAGGCAGCCAATCATTTGTTGATTTCCGAACAAATGTTTTGACCTTAGTAGGAATATTCAGATGCCAAAGTAGTCTCCACCACTCGAGCAGCTTGCTAAGCCGAGAAGATGGCGTCCAAGTCTACAGCATCTCTTCACCGAGAACTCGCCTTTTCTTTTTGTTGTCAAAAAGCCACTGAAGAGTATCAGGTTGGTTCAGTTGCTGAAATGAGATAGGAATAGACTAAGATCAAATGTTGTTCATCTCATCTGGTGGGAAAGCTTGTTGAATCACTTCCATATTCCAGCATCTCGTTTCTATTTGTAACTCAGCGACCTTTGAGAATTCGCCATGCTTATTAACTGGCTTGGAGCAAAGAACCTTACCCACCAACAAGAGGGAAACTCCTAAACTGCACCATCTTCAATGGAGGAATCCACACTCGAAACAGGCACATGGTCTAAAATATCGTATTTTGCAAGGATGTTTCTAAATCCATCTTTCGGTAAAAATATATTGTCAATTTTTTTATTATTAAATTATTAACACAAATATTTTTAATATTTTTAATTCAATTTTAACTTAATTATAAATTTATAATTTATCATTTTTGACTTTTATTAATTTTAAACCAGTAAAATATTAATTTCAATAAATAAATAAATAAAAAGTTTCCAAAACTGTGTGCATTTTTTTTTTTAGCTTGTAAAAAGCAATGACTGCTCAGCTCTCTTCTTCTTCTTCTTCTTCTTCACTCACCAACGAACTAACCAACCAACCAACCAAACAATGCCTTACTCTCCTAAATTCTTGCACTCGCGTGTTCCTCCCTCGTCTCGCAAATCCACGACCCTCATCGCCTCCTGCCTCGTCATCGGCCTCGCCGGATTCGTCTTCGGCATCTCCGCCATCCTCTCCGCCACAAGCGGCAGCGCCTACCGCTGCATCAATGCCAAGCCGAGATCCGTCAAGGTCGTATGGGACACGCATGGCGATAATAATGTAAATAGTGACAGTGATAATTTCGTTAGTTCTGAGGCTGAAGTGAACAAGAAGAAGAGGCATAGAGTTATGGGCTTTGTAGGGATTCAAACCGGGTTCGCTTCAACCGGTCGGCGGAGATCGTTGAGGATGACGTGGATGCCTTCTGATCGCCATGGGCTTCAAAGGTATAGATACTTAAATCTGATTTTATTTATTTAATGAATATGATTTATGATTTTCCCTTTTTGTCTGTTGCATTTATACTCAGATTTTGATTGTTTTACAATTTTACCGCAGAAAAGGAAAATCTTTTTTTTCCCCTCTAATTGTTAACCATTAATGGCTTAGTTTGCATCATTAGAAAATTAAAAAAAAAAAAAAATTATAACACTTCTGATGAGAAATCATAATATTGCTAAGCTTAAGCATAAATTGATGAAGATGATTCTTTATTAAGCATGGATATAACAGTGCAAACATGGTTAATTTTAAAATTGGGAAGTGTGGAGAAAATGGGCTTTTAAAAAAAGTGGCATTTTTATTGGGGAAGTAAGTTTTAAGTTCTTGTTTCTTGAGGGAAACAATGAGTGCTTTATAATTAGTAATATATCAGTTGCATTAGAAGAAATTTGCTAAAGCTTGACACACGTTTAAAAATTTTAGTTGCCTCATTCCTATTATGCATCATTCAATTGGTGTTTGAATCTTGCACTATTTAAATTATGCTAAGATCTGTAAAGGAAATCTGTATACTACCAAAATATTAAATTTTAACTTTTTTTTTCCGAAGTCCGTTTGTTGGCACAATAAGAGGTTTAGTATGAGTGAATTTGTAAGCCTTTAACACCTGATATTTTTTCATGTATTGCTGAGATTACAATGGTAGTAAAAGTTTCTTGTTTCTGATCTTTCCTTGGTTAGTGAAAACTTCTTTTAGCTCCTTCATGATGCTATTAAATAGCAAGAACTTTCGTACACTGTCAAAGTTATCAGACTAATTTGCATGTATTGGATATTCTGATAATTTTATGAGTTAGATGCATGAATTTGTCCTTCAGCTTTGATTTATGTTCTTTACTTCCAATCTATTGGTTGTTCATAAAACTGTAAAATTCATCATTACCCACTGTCCATTTCTTGTTTAGCACATGGTTTATATGTAACATTTTATCTTAAAGACTTTGTGTAAATGAAATATGCCTCGCAGATTGGAAGAAGCCACTGGTTTGGCTTTTAGGTTTGTTATTGGTAGAACCAGTGATAACTCCCGAATGTCAGAGCTGAGAAAGGAGGTTGCTGAATATGACGATTTCATTTTATTAGATGTCGAGGAGGAGTACAGTAAGCTTCCATACAAAACGTTAGTGTTGACAATAATTTTGTTGTTATTATTTAAGTAAAACGCATTTGATAAAATAATTCTCATTTGAAGTCTAATTACAGGTTAGCATTCTTCAAAGCTGCATATGCATTATTTGATGCTGAGTTTTATGTCAAAGCGGATGATGACATATATTTGAGACCAGGTGACTAGATTTACAGAAGTTATTTATACTCATAAATTATCATGCTTCATCTCATTTCTTATCTCCTCTTCTATATGAAGTTTCTCTCATTGCATTTCTTGTATTACCTACTCACAGATCGTTTATCACTGCTCTTGGCAAAAGAACGTCCTCATTCTCAGACTTATCTTGGATGCATGAAGAAGGGTCCTGTTTTTACTGATCCACATCTCAAATGGTCAGTCCCACTCTCCTATTCTGTTCATTTATATTTCATGATTTATTTAATTTTTGCTTTACTGCTCCCTTGCTTGGTTTTTCTGGGTGATATCTTTTTTTACTTAGTAAAAGGTTTAGATGAGAATGAGAAATCTCTCACTAAACACCAACCCTTGCATCCTATTTTTACTCTCGGATGGTGGCGAGCTCAAAGCGCATTCACAACCAGTCAAGCTACACCAAGGGGCAAAAAATGAGAAAGAAAAAGAAAAAGAACTGGAAGTGCCAGTTTTAGGTTTATGTCAGTTGATTAAGATGGTTAAAAGCAATGAAGAGAATTGGGTGATACAAGGAGTTTGTTTTAATGAGTTGTCTTACATTAGGATATAGACGAACAAAAATAGTCACCACAAATTTTAGTTAAAAAAGGCAACATGCAACATACTAATAGAAAAGCTATTAACCATTTAGAAGGTAATTCTATAAATTTAGGATAGTCTCCACAAATATTTTATCTATGGAAGATTCTGAGATCACTATATTTTATTCCACCACTTGCAGGAAGATTTTAGTAAGTTTTATTACAAAGATTTGGAGAGATTCTATGCACACGAGTTACTTTAATCTTGTGCATCTAAGGTTGAAATAGTTGCAGATTCAGCATTGGTCAGTGTTTGTGACCAGCAAATATGGCTTAAATTCAACAAGCTGTGGGCTGAAAACTAAAGTGTGATAAGAAAGGGGAAAAAAATACAGAAGACCTAGAATACATCTACTCTGAATATTAGTACACCATTTCAAGTATAGATGTTTTTACAGTACTAAAATGTGATTTTGTCCTATACAAGAATCCTACATGCATATCCTCTAGTCCAATTGGATGATAAACCACTCACAGCTCATAAGAGAAGTCAACTAAATTTAGCTCACTACAGTCTTGAATATATTATATGATTGATGCTAACAGAAATCATAAATTGTAAAACATTTTTCCTGAATCTCTGCTTATAGCTGTGGGGTTATCACAAAGTTACCATAATAAACTGACTGGAGGATTAATGGTCCCTGAAGCCAGTGCATAACTAAATCCGATTTACTAAATGCATGCAGGTATGAACCACTGTCCTATTTGCTTGGGAAGGAGTACTTTCTTCATGCTTATGGACCTATATACGCTCTTTCAGCAGATGTTGTTGCAAGTTTGGTTGCTCTCAAGAACAACAGGCTAGTCTGCTTTCTCAACCATATATTTACCTTAATTTCCCAAGTGCACTGATTATTACTTAATCTTTTTCTCATTTTCTTTTAGTTTTAGTTTTTGGAAATGTCATTAAACCGGTATGTTAAAATGATGTTGGTGTTTGGATTGACCTTCTACCTGATGATCATAAAATTGCAGCCCATTTGAAATCTGTATGCTTCCTCTTAAATTATAGTTTTCTCTTTCTGGATGTAACCATCAGTTCCTTGCCAACTTTCATGTCCTTGTTCGTGCCAAAGGTAAAAACAATTGTGTAGAATAAATTTCATAATGTGTAAAGGCCATTTTACTGGTTATGGGGATTTAACAAAGGGCATAAATTGAAGTTCAGGTTTCAGAAGTTGTAAATTGAACAGGAAGCTATACCATACGTGTCTTTAGAAATTTGAAGAGCTACTGTTTTAACTTAAGATGGGTCTAGAAATTCAAATTAAGTAGTTCTTCTGAAGTCTCTTCCTTCCATATAACATATTTGGATTTTTTTTATTATTATAGCTTTCGGATGTTCAGCAATGAGGATGTCACAATTGGTGCATGGATGCTTGCAATGAATGTTGAACATGAAAATAACAAAAACCTGTGTGAAGCTGATTGTACGCCATCCTCTATAGCTGTCTGGGATATTCCAAAATGTTCAGGTTGGTGCTGCTAACTGAACTAAACAAACAATAGAGTTGAAATGGCATTAAGTTCTAAGCTCAATTATGGTTATTTTTATTCTTTTTCATTTTTTATTACATAATATAAACCAAACCCCTTCCATCTATGTTGTGAGTGGGATCCGAACCCCAAACCTCTTGTGCTACCTCCAAGACGTTTTAGCAGTTGAATCAACACACACCCACAAGTTAGTTTTATCAATGACCTATATACCAAAATATGGAACCCTTCAAACTTTTTTAAAACAGTGTAAAGAGCATTTGGAAGTTGAATGAGAAGTGTTTGGAGCCATTAATTTGAAGATGAAAGCATAGCAGTTGTGTCAGCTGGTCACTGGGGGGAAAAAAGTTCATGCTCAAGTCCATGTTACATAAATTACAATCTGTTGAAAAAGAAAGTGGGTGATGCAGGACAAGCGTTGATGGGTCGTGATTTCGTTCACGAAGACGAAAGTTGTTGATATCGTTCAACAAAAACGCAAATTGAAAATAGTAGAATACCAATTCAAAAGTAAAGTTGCTTAATACTTGAGTTTTTGAAATTACAAAGCTTGAATGCTTTCTCCCTCATCTCTAATGTATTTATACAGACCTATTGGGATTTCTAACATTTATTACAACAATTAATGACTACTTGCAACTACTAACTACCAATCATTACCAACAACTAAGGTATTTAGATACCAACATTTATTACAACACAATTAATGAAAACTACCAACAACTACCAATATTGAATTTTACTTTAAGACTAATTATCAAACTGTTAATCACACCAATAAATGTAGTTGAAGGCTCTTGGAAGTTTCTTATCACATGGGCTGTTATGTTGTTGTCCCCTATCATTCTTCTCCACTTGAAAAAAACTCGTCCTCGAGTGACCATATAGGTTGCCTTCAGGATGATAGGTGGAGATATCTGCTACATTGAAAGTTTTTTATATGCCCATGTCATCGGGTAGGTCTATCACATATGCATTGTCATTGATCTTCTTCAAAACTTTAAAAGGACCATAACGTTTTTGTCTTAGTTTGCCATGAACTCCCGTAGGTAGCCTCTCCTTACGTAAGTGTACCATTACATTATCGCTCACCTCAAACATTTGATGTTTTCGATGCTTGTTTACAGCTGCCTTGTATTTGAGGTTATTCTCCTCCAAGGATTGATGCACCTCTTGAAATATCTTTGAATAGGTATCCGCTAAAGTAAACGCAGTTGCACTAGAACCTGTAGTAGAAGGAAGTTTGACTAGATCCATAACATGCATTGGAATTTTAGTATAAACAATAGAGAAAGGACTCCTTCCGGTGGAATGATTGACTGAGTTGTTGTAAGCAAACTCAGCTTGTGCCAAAGCAAAGTCCCATTATCCTTTATTATTTCCACATATGCATCTAATCAGATTTCTTAAAGAACGGTTTACCACTTCTGTTTGGCCATCGATTTGGGGATGTGCTGTGCTAGAAAATTTCAATGTAGTCCTAAACCTTTTCCATAAAGTTAGCCAAAAAGCTGCCAAGAATTTGTTGTCCCCATCTAAAGTGATGAAAAGTGGTACACCATGTAAACGAACAACTTCTTTAAAAAATAGTTTGGCTACATGATGTACATCTGTTGTCTTACGACATGGAATAAAGTGTGATATTTTGAAAAATCGATCAACCACCACAAATACGGTATCATTGCCCCTCTGGGTCCTTATAAACCAAGTACAAAGTCCATAGAGATGTTATCCCAAGGTGCATTAGGAATAGGCAAAGGCATGTACAAACCTGTGTTTTGTGACTGTCCCTTGCTCGTTTGACAAGTTGGACACCTTTGCACAAACTTTCCAGCATCTCTTTTAAGTTGAGGCCAGTAATAACGTTCCTCCAAACCAGCTATGGTCTTGTCTCTACCCACGTGGCCGCTCAAATCGCTAGAATGCATTTCCCAAAGAAACTTTTCACGTAATGAGCTCATTGGAATGCATAATCTGCTCCATTTGAACAAAAATCCATCTTGGACCAAATATTCACCTGAAGGTTGTTTCATTAGGTACTTAGTCCATACGTCACCAAAGTCTTCATCATTCTCATATAGCTCCTTTAGTTGTTCGAAACCTGGAACTTTAGTGGAAATGGTAACAAGTAGAGTAGTGCGACGACTTAGAGCATCTGCCACTCGGTTAGTAATTCCAGATTTATGAACAATGACATAATTGAATCTTTCAAGATAAGTTGCCCACCTAGACAACATATGATCAATATGCTTTTTTCCTCGAAAGTGCTTAAGAGATTGGTGGTCGGAGTAGACAATGAATTCTTTAGGCAAAAGATATGCCTCCCAAGTCTTTAGAGCACGGAATATAGCATAGAGTTCTTGTTGATATGTTGACCACTTCTGTCTTGCTACACTTAACTTCTCGCTAAAGAATGCAATGGGCCTTCTTTCTTGTGAAAGAACAGTTTCTATGCCAATCCCGCTTGCGTCACATTCAATCTCGAAAGTTTTCGCAAAGTCAGGCAGAGATAGAATAGGTGCTGTAGTCAATTTCTCCTTGATCAATTTGAAGCTACGATCAGCGGCTTCTTCCCATTAACATCGTCCTTTCTTCAAGCAATCGGTAATGGGTGCCACAATGGTACTAAAATTTTTAACGAACCTGCGATAGAAAGTTGCTAGGCCATGGAAACTCCTTACGTCAGTCATAGTCTTCGGTTTTGGCCATTCTCTAATAGCTTTCACATTTTCTTCATCCACATGAATTCCCTCACTACTTATAACAAATCTAAAGAACACTAGTTTGTTTGTTAAAAATACACATTTCTTTAAGTTTACAAACAGCTCATTTTTTCTCAATACAACTAGAACTTGCCTAATATGATCAAGGTGCTCTTTTACATTTTTACTACAAATAAAAATATCATCAAAATAGACAACAATAAAGTGGGACAAAAAAGGTTTAAGTACCTGGGTCATGAGGTGCATGAATGTACTTGGTGCATTAGACAACCCAAATGGCATGACTAGCCACTCATATAGCCTATCTTTTGTTTTAAAAGCTGCCTTCCATTCGTCTCTCACACGAATTCTGATTTGGTGATATCCATTTCGCAAATCTATCTTGGTGAATACTTTAGCACCATTCAACTGATCAAGTAAATCTTCAAGTCTAGGGATGGAAAAGCGGTACCTTATGGCTATTTTGTTGATAGCACGACTATCCACACACATCCTCCAACTTCCATCCTTCTTTGGAGTAAGCAAGGCAGGTACAACACAAAGACTAATACTTTCTCGTATATGTCCCTTTTGTAGCAGCTCCTCCACCTTCTCCTTCAAGATTTCATGTTCTTTTGGGCTTATACGATAATGGGGTAGATTTGGCAAGCTAGCTCCAGGAACAAAATCAATGCGATGTTGAATATTTCGCATTGGAGGCAACTGTTTCGGTTCTGCCATTACATCAACAAATTCTGCCAATAAGCCTTAAACCTCCTTAGGTGTCAGTTGCATAGGTTCCTCCATTCCCTTCACTATTAGAAAAGCACAAGTTTTGGCACTTTTCATGTCCTCCACAAACTCATTCTCTCTAAGAGCCATGGACAATAATGTCTTCTCCTCCACTCTTGGTGAAGTGTTCTCTTGTTGGTTTGGAACCACAACTCTCTGCTTGTGATTCCAAGTGAAGGTATACGTGTTGTCCCCCCTCTTGTGAGTTGCATCAATATCAAACTGTCACGACCTGCCTAGTAACACATGACATGCATCCATCTCCACAACATCACAAAGAACTTCAGATTTGTAAGTCTTCCCCGAAGATAATGGTAAATAACATTGTTGTGTGATCTTCATGCTAAGTCCCTTCTTTATCCAACCAATGTTGTATGGGGCTGGATGTGGTTGTGTTTTAAGTTTAAGATGCTTAACAAGGCTTTATGAAACCAGGTTCTCACAACTACAACTGTCAATCACAATTTTACACACTTTGTTAGCCACAATGCAAATACCTTCAAAGATGCGTTTGCATTGCGTCTCATCAGGTTGTTTTGGAGTGTATAGCAGCCTTCTTACAACGCATACGACTTCCTTACTGTCTTCTTCAGCTACTTCAAAGTCACCATTCTCCTCTACTGTTTCTTGTTCATCATAGTCCTCCTCAGGCTCACGTTAGGTGACATTGGCAAATTTGCGTCTAGGACAATCACTAGATCTGTGCCCTATCTCATTACACTTAAAACATCTAATACCCTTTGAACTAACCACTATTTCCTTCCCCTTTGTCTCAGGTTTCCTTTTGCTTACCTCTTTACACTTAGACTCTATAAGCTTGCTCTTAGATGTAATATGGGTAGGCTTAGTATTTGGTTCAATTTTGGAATCAAGTGGTGCTCTTGGATACCTCCTGGTTTTTGTTAGTCTCTCAGCCTTCAATGCCAAGTTTTGTGCTTGATCTATTGACCATATTTGTTGCATGGCCAACCGATCTTAGATCCCATCACTCAACCCGTTGACATACCTAGCCACTTGCTGATCCTTCGTTTCTGTCAAGTTGCACCTAACTTGCAACCTTAGAAACTCTTTTGTATAAGCTGAAACAGAACGAATTCCTTGGGTGCAATTTTGGAACTGTTGGAAGAGAGTTTGTTCATAATCCAATGATAGAAAACGCTCCCTTAAAAGTGTTTTCATTTGATGCCAATGACGGACAGGTGGCAATCCTTTGATCTTTGGCCTTCTTGATAGCGATGCCACCAAGCGCCTGCACTGCCACATAGTTTGTAGGTCACTAAAGCTACCTTACGTTTTGGAGTTACATTCATAATTTCAAAGAAACTTTCTACCTCATACTCCCAATCCAGAAACTGTTCTATATCAGTAGCACCATTGAAAGTAGGCAAATTAGCTTTTACCTTGTAAGAGTCATCATGTTGACGTTATTGTCTCCCACTTGGTAGAAACTCACCATCAAATTCTCCTTCGATTTCTTCTTCTCCGAATTCATCAACCAGAGGGGTAAAACGATTAAGCCTTCTTTGTGCACCCATGGTTGCTCCTCTTATTCGTGGTCTGACCTCAAGCTCATCTTCAGCTTCTTCCATCAAATTGACATTAATCGGTGCAAATTGTGGCTGTCTACGTGGTCTTCTCCTTGTAGCCGTGTATTCTTGTTGTACTGGATCATTAACTATTGAATTCATAACTAGTTCGGTTAATGCTGCCATGCGTTCTTGGAATTCTGCCATACGTGCTTCCATTCTTTGCTCGAACGCATTCAAATGATCTCTGTTCAAGTCACTAGGGCCTGCCATCTCAAGACAAGGCTCTGATACCACCTAACGCAGGACAAGCGTTGATGGGTTGTGATTTCGTTCACGAAGACGAAAGTTGTTGATATTGTTCACCAAAAACGCAACTTGAAAATGGTAGAATACCAATTCAAAAGTAAAGTTACTTAATACTTAAGTTTTTGAAATTACAAAGCTTGAATGTTTTCCTTCTCATCTCTCATGTATTTATAGAGACCTATTGAGATTTCTAACATTTATTACAATAATTAATGACAACTTGCAACTACTAACTACTAATCACTGCCAACAACTAAGGCATTTAGATACTAACATTTATTACAACACAATTAATAAAAATTACCAACAACTACCAATATTGAATTTTACTTTAAGACTAATTATCAAATTGTTAACCACACCAATAAATATAATTGAAGGGTCTTGGAAGTTTCTCATCATATGGGCTACCCACATGGGCCGCTGTGTTGTTGTCCCCTAATTAAACCAAAAAATGATTAAAATAGGTGCATGATTTCTCAATGTCTGAAAATGCTTATCTCCCGTACCATTACCCAGTTGGTTTAATTGTAAAGCTGTTGGTAATATAATGAAGTCATTTCACTTGTTGCATGAGATCAATGGATTGATGTCATATTCATGGATATTTATATGCTTTAATATAGGGAGAGATTAGAACTATGTGTTATTCAGGGCTGACATTAGAGTCATATTGTGTTGAATTCTCATAAATTGGGATGCATATGCTTGTCTGACATTACTCATCGTCCAGGGCTCTGCAATCCAGAAAAGAGATTACTGGAACTCCATCTAAGGGAAAGCTGCTCAAAAAGCCCAACTATAGCGTCTGAAGAACAGGATTTTTCTTAGATCTTTCTAATTTTGTTTGTACTTACACGAATACCTCATTTCTCTAAGGTGGTTGTGCTGCTGAAAGATAACAAACATCTATGTAGCCAATTCCATTCCTCCTATATTTTTTTTTAATTCCTTCCTGCTTCCTTCCCCACCCGTCATTTTTCTTGTAACACATTTTTTTTTCATCAAACAAGTTGGGGGCTTTTACATTACCATTTCGATCGGGTTGTAGATTTATGAATACTGGTGGTTGAGTTTGAATGTCCATGTAAACTTTATTCTTTTGAGCAAATAGTTATTGTTGAGTTACACCAGAATTTCCTTCATCAGATTGTGGATTTTATGAATATAAGCTAGTTTTATCAAAGACTTAGGTAGGGAGGTGAAAGCTCATAAAGGCTTTCTGACTTGTGAAAGGCCTGAAACTGAGCTTTTCTTTTCTTTTCTTTTATTTTTCCCCCGTGTTGATCGAACATAAAGCTCTGCAAGTGCCAATTAAAAGAGCTTGCTTCATAAAGCCCTGCAATTCCCAAGTAAACGAACTTGCTTAAACATGTGTTTGGGTAAATTTTAATTCTTGACCTTGACTGTCTTAAATGTTGTCATGTGATCTCCTTGTTATGTAAACCGAAATCTGACATTTAAGATTGACCATGAGATATCATACCTTCAATTGGTATTAAATATGGGCCTAGAAGTGTGCAAATATATTTTAGAGTTTCGATAAATTTCTCTGATAATTGTATTAAAAATCTCTTATTCTGTATTTTAACTAGTTTTTTTTAAAAGAAATTCCGTTTATTTAAAAAAAAGGGCCTAGAAGTTACCCTCTCTAACTTGATGTTCTTCATATACATTAAGTGAATTAAATATTGAAAATAATAAGAAGAAACTAGAAAAAACAAAAAGTTGCCGAATTCTTTGATTGTCTAAATGAGTTTTCAGAAGTATAATGGATAGAAATTAGTAGAACGATAAGGAGAAATGCCCATGAGATCCAAAACCTAGTTAAGGCCCAACCACATGCTTTGGTGATAGATATGGGCTCAAGTGGTAGCAGAAGAGGGCATCATGAGTATCAATTCTGCAACTGCAAGAGTTTTCCCCTATCCTACTATGAGTATCACTAGCAAAATGGCAAATTAACAAATGCAAAAGGGTCAACCAAATTACATTTTGTAATGGACACACACTCTTTTGTGAGCTGAACTTTCATGTTTTAGTATATATTTGTTCCTCAAAATTGAATCATTGGTGTGGTGGATAAATAATTAAGTTCAGTTCTGGCTAATACACAAAATGTAAGACCCAAATCATGATCATTAGCATTCTGATGCTGTCTTCTGCTCTATGGCTTGTATTTATTTACCATGGTTCTTAAGAATAAGCCTTATCCAATCAATACTTTTAAAAGTATTAGCTTTAGACATGTGAGTTGCTCTGTTGATACCTGCAATTCTTGTCTTCTGCCCAACTCAAATGCTAGTGCTACCAAAGATTATATTTTACTTTTCAACTTGATTGATCCACATTGAGACAATTGGAACAAAGAAAGAACAGAAGGAAATAAATAAATAGACTGTTGGATAAACAATGCAACAGCCAATCCCATGGAGGAATTTTGGTTTCCTGATGCAGTCATCAAAAACCCCATGTGGGATATCTCTCTCTCTCTTATTGAACTTGCATGTGTATGGGTGCCCATCTTGATGTTCTGGCATTCCATTTCCATCTGTTGATTCACATTAACTAAGCATATCTAAAAGTTGTCAAATGCATGTGGATTGACATACACAAAACTTCATTTTGCTTTATCATCAATATATTTGAATACCATTGCATTTTGCATGTGGTTGACATGACATGACATGCCACTACATGCTTATACTTCCCACCATTTGCTGAATACACAATCCAAAAGCTAGATTTGCAATTTATTTTACTCAAGATTTGTTTTTGAATTCTTAGATTCAGATCTATAGTAATGACCAAAGTATTTCTTTTATATATTTATAGATATTATCTTATTGGGTCTCATTCATACCACCCTTTTGCTGTCATTCAAGTCCAATTTCTCCCAAGTGATGGGAAGCAAAAATTGAAAACACTTCCTTCAAGTTGAAGAATGAGAACAACAAAAAATAAAAGTATAACAAAGTAGCCATTCATGCATTAGAATGAGGTCAAACTAATGACCATAAATGTGAAATGACTATCCATGAACCCAAACAAATTTTTTAAAAAAAGAAAATCAAAATTGAAAGATCAGTATTAATTTGAAAGAGTTTATAATTAATATTATAAATGCAACATGACTACACCCATATTGAGAGTTGAGACAATGAAATCATTTACTTTTTTTTTTTTCGAAGTAAATGAAATCATTTACTTGATTCAAAAGAAATCACTCGAGTCTTGAGGTGTAGCCTGAATTTTTTTTAAAAAAATCAAAAATCTTTAAAGTTTAAATTTTGATGTGAATGAAATTTGATTTGAGGTTTTTTTTTTAAGAAATATTATTAGTTGAATCAATTACGCAAAATATTTTGCATTTTAAGAGTGTAAACATGTTTTTTTTTTATTATTATTATTTCGGAAGCTAAATGATGGTATAATCTATCACATTATATTATATTTCAGGCTTACACAATTTGAGGCACAGCGTTGGAGAAATGGAGCAGCTACGGTGGAAACATAGGGGTCCCAATACAATTATATTTATAAAAAGAATTGTTCAATAATGAGATTTGGAAACCAAGTGATAAGAAATTATTGGGTGGAAGGATCAGTGTCCTAAAAGTTTGAGCTACAATCATATTTTGATTGGAACCAAGCTTCATTTAATTAATTAAAACAAAAAAGAGTGTAGTTGAAGTGAAGTTTTTGACTTCAAATTAAGAAGCTTTGTAATTATTATCATCCTGTTATAAATGAATAATATAAAAGGTAAAATATGAATACAATCAAGTATTAGAGTATTTTTAGAAAGTAATAAAATATTTTTAAAAGGTATTAGAATACTTTTGAAAATTATTAATAAATATGTTCATTATAGGAAGGTAATACATAAGTAGGATGAAGTGGTAAGGGGTTGAATTTATCACCTCACCTCACCACTTTATAATACTCTTTTTTTTAATTTTATCATTGTATTGTATTTTATATTTTTAAGAATAAAACTCAATTGAACAAAAAAAAATTAAGTAAAATAAATATAATTCTATAATATACAGTGATAATAAACATGTTTTATACTACTTTATTAAAAATCTTACTAGTCAAATCTAATAAGATAAGACTTGGTTGAAGGAAAAAAAAAAGTGCAGTGCATATTTATATTTGATGTAATTCTTTTATTGAAATAATATGGTCCCCTGAATAAATGAACTCCCTCAAAGTATCATTTATTAATTTGACAAATTGTTGAACTAACAAATACCAATCTTATAAACCAATTTTTAAAAGTTATGTTGATAGAGATTTTGTGAATAAATTTTTAAAATTATTCGTGGAGTGTATTTGTTTAACATCAAATTTCTTACTTTATTACAACTCATGAATGCAGAAGAATTTTAGAAAAATTTATTTGACACCATTCTAATGATGTTAAGTTAATGCGAAATTAAATCTTGCCAATAATCTTACAACAAAATCTATATCTGATTTGTGTATTGGGCCAGATATACTAAAGTACCAGTTGTATTGAGATATGTGACTTTGGACTAAATATTTTCTCATCATTTTCTTTCAGACGAAATAGATTTTTTTTACGATCAAAAGACTGAACAACTATAGGAGTACTTAACGAATGAGTTTTATCCGTATTAAATTTTCTTAAAATCTTTTCAGAATAGATAGATTGAACAATAAAGATTTTGTTTGATTTGTGCTTACTCTACAAATCAAGACAATATTTAGTCTTCCTTAAATCTTTCATTTTAATTTTTTTTAAAGTATTTTGCAATCTTTAAGAGCTCTTTAAAAGTCTCGATTAGATTCATATCATCTACATATATAACCGTAATGGCAAACCTAGAGTCTTACTTCTTTATAAATACACATAGACATATTAGGTTATTAATACATCCTTCCTTTATCAGGTATTTACTTAGGCAGTTGTACTACATGCTCCCAATTATTTTAATTTATACAAAGATCTATATAGCTTAATTGAATACAAATTTTAACTACATGCTTCAGGCATATTGAATCTTTCAGGAATTTTTATATAGATGTTTGTGTTAAATAACATATATTGATAAGCTATCACTACATTCATAATGAAATAGATTTTTTTTACGATCAAAAGACTGAACAACTATAGGAGTACTTAACGAATGGGTTTTATCCGTATTAAATTTTCTTAAAATCTTTTCAGAATAGATAGATTGAACAATAAAGATTTTGTTTGATTTGTGCTTACTCTACAAATCAAGACAATATTTAGTCTTCCTTAAATCTTTCATTTTAATTTTTTTTAAAGTATTTTGCAATCTTTAAGAGCTCTTTAAAAGTCTCGATTAGATTCATATCATCTACATATATAACCGCAATGGCAAACCTAGAGTCTTACTTCTTTATAAATACACATAGACATATTAGGTTATTAATACATCCTTCCTTTATCAGGTATTTACTTAGGCAGTTGTACTACATGCTCCCAATTATTTTAATTTATACAAAGATCTATATAGCTTAATTGAATACAAATTTTAACTACATGTTTCAGGCATATTAAATATTTTAGGAATTTTTATATAGATGTTTGTGTTAAATAACATATATTGATAAGCTATCACTACATTCATAATGCATATAAAAAAATTTCGAGATTGCTAAGCTTTAAAATTTGAAATGTAATTATGTCCATCACAAGAGAATACGTTTCATTATAATCAATATCAAGTCTCTACAAGAAATTTTGAGCAACGAGTCAACTTTATATCTGGTGACCTCATTATTTTTGTTATATTGTTTAACCTTATGTAAATGGACATGTAGTCTTACGGGTTTGACATCTTCAAGTGTTCGAACTACATGTCCAAATACTTTATACTTGGTTAAAGAAGTCAATTTTTCTTGAATTGTTTCTTTCTATTGAAGCTAATCATATTTTTCTTGCATTAATCAACAGTTTGTGACTTAAAATCATCATTAATAATTTTAATAGTTACTATAAATAAGAACACGTCATCAATAACTATTTCATCATATTTCAACATTCCTCATATGTAAGCATAATTTATATCCTCGAACTTGTTATGCCTCTTCTAGGGTTAATTCTCTTCCAAAAATTTTCTTTTCAAAAACTATTAACTCTTCTAATGTTAGTGATTAAGAGAATTTGGGTTTATTAGCTCGAGTATTATTTTTAACAAAATCCTGAATTTTCACTTTCTTCTCTTGCAGAATAATATTTTTTTGAATTAAGTGGGCTATTACACTTCTGACATGCAACAGATGATTTATTTACTACTTTTTGATTAGAATGTTCTATCGAAATAATCCCACGAGCTAGTGTATTAGAAACTAGTATATATGACTTAGTTACTTTTGATGTATGTAAATACATTGAATAATTCATTTGTAGTTCTTTGATGATAAACAATCATTCGCACCTCATTTTTACATTGATTTGTATGAGGATTCAAATAAGACATGGTAATCATTATTTAAGAAAGTACATAACTTGTTTTAAGGGTATTTTTCTTTCCCTTAATGATGGTAATATTATCTTATTAAAATAGCAATCCGTAAATTATGCGGTAAATGGATTACCTATTAAAGGTTCAAGATATGTTATTATTAATTGTGAGTTAAAATCAACATAAATTCCCAAGTAATATTGAGATTCATTTTAGTGCGTTGTAGGGTGTTATAGGCACATACATAATACAACCAAAGGTATACAAATAGAATATATTAGGCTGATGACCAAATACAAATAATAATAGAGAATACTAATGATATACAATAGGCCTAAAACAAATTAATATTACAACATGCATATAGCGTGATCTCATGCAAAACTTGATAATTGTGTTTGCATCAACAAAATAAGTACAATTACTTAGACTCGTTTAATTAAAGACATAGGATGTTCTACATCAATTTCTACTGATGTATAATAATCATCAAATATTCTAGATATAAACTCACTTATATTATCTAAACGTTGCTTTTAATTGAAATTATGATTATATAATACAAACTAGATGATAAAACATTAAGCTTTTTAGTATACAATTTTTATTTGAAACGTTGAAAGTAATGTAGAGATATTTTATATTATTTTCATTTAAAGTTTCAATGTGATATTCATTTCGGCGAAATATGTTTCTTTATTCTAAATATTTATTCATATAGAAGGTTAAGCCTCTTCATTACTATCGAAATATGGAAGACTAGGCCTTCCCATTATTATCAAAATATGAAAAGCTGAACCTCCTAATTATTATCAATTTATAGAAGGTTATACCTCTTCATTATTATCATTATATGAAATGATATACCTCCAAATTATTATTATTTTATATATGTGAAAAGTCATACCTCTTAAATATTACTTATGATATTTATATTTTATATAAATAAATATACTTCAAATTCTAGCTTATTGATTTATTATGTGAACTTCAGGTTGCAAATATAAATTGAAAAATAAAAGAATAAATAATAGACATAATATTAAATATTATAAACATAAATACAAAATAATAAAGACATAATTAATACATAATATTTATCATTATTTTATGAAGTAGAATATAAAATAAATGATAACCACAGAGCATATTGTCAAAGATTATAATATACAATAATTAAATATAAATTAAACACATCAAATAAATATAAGTCAAAATCTTAACATAAAAATTAAACTTACCTATAAATCGTACTAATAATAATCGTACTAATAATGTATTATAAATAAATAATATAAAAATTAAAAACTAAATACAAGTTAAGTATTAGAGCATTTAAAAAAAATATTAAAAACTATATTAATTATAGAGAAATCCCCCCGCCCCCCCCCCCCCCCCCCCCCCCCCCCCCCCCCCGTGGCGCGCGCACACACACACACACATATATATATATATGTATATATAATTTCACCTCACTGCCAACCGCCTCAAAATTAATTAAAAAATTAAATAATAGAAAAAAAAAGAGTAATACTCATCGAAGGAGAAAATACCATTATAAATGAAACACATAAAATAAATATAAGTCAAGATCTTAACATAAAAATTAAAAATTAAACTTATCAACAAATCGTAGTAATAATATATTATAAATAAATAATATAAAAATTAAAAACTAAATACAAGTTAAGTATTAAAGTATTTTTAAAAAAAATTAAAAATTATATTCATTATAGAGAAATCACACATACACATACATATATATATATATAATTTCACCTCACCGCTAACCGCCTCAAAATAAATTAAAAAATGATTGAATATTGGAGAGAAAAAAAAATAGTAATACTCACCGAGGGAGCAAATGCCATTATGGGCCTATGAAATTATTCACCTTCCGATTGGCCCGTTAAAGACTAATCCTCCCTTTTGAAATTACCTCATTTTCTTTATATTTTCCTATAAAAAAAAAAAAGTAAAACACTAAAAAATTTCCTGACCGAGATTATTTTTTTTACTATTAGAAAATAAATACTAAAAAAACTCCCATATTAGAGATTTTAGTGTTTTTAAAATTACAGAAAAAGATTTTTAGTAATTTTCTTTTTTTAAAAAAAAACTACATAAATAATTAGTAATTCCCATAAAGATAATAAAATTAAATTGGGTGAGATTAAATTGATAATTGATATAGAGTCAGAGCATGTCCATATGAGCAAAGTTATTAAAAAAACGATAACAACAACTACTACCACAGGACATACTGATAAGGCGTAATTGTATAAATTATTTTATCTTCCTAACTTGATATTTGTTCAATTTATCTCAATAATTGGGCTATTTATGCATATTAATGTTGTTTTATAGGTTTAAGCATTATCGGAGCAAAAATACCGAAAAACGGACGCAAATGGGAGCATTAGAGATAAAAATACAAATGGAGGCACTGTTTGCTACAGTACCACTATTGCTACAGTGCAGCGCCGCAGCACTGGATTTTAGCGCCGCGGCGCCAATTGCAGAAAGTGAGCGCCGCGGCATTGAATCGCAGCGCCGCGGCGCCGAGACCTGGACAGCAAAAGTTGACAAGTTACTGAAAATCAGGAAATCCAAAAGCAACCCTAAGTGCGCCCTAATTCCGTGCTCTTACCTATATATTTGCACAAAACTTACATTTTGAGAGAGACTCCAGCTGGGACAGCAGCTGGAAACACAAAGAAACACCTAACTTCTAAGTTTGGAGAAATCAAAGAGGAGGGAAGCAAGCTTCAACAACAAAGACATTTGACAGGGATGTCTTCTTTGCTTTGATTCTTTACTTGTTGTAAGATGTTTAGTTTACATGTATTGATGGAATTAGCTTCAAGATTGTGTAGTTTAATGATGAGCTAATTTCATTAATCTAGGATTACATCCTTGAACTCATTATGTGATTGATTTTAGCTCTCTCTTTTATGGTATTAATTCATCTTTTGATATATTCATTGTGCTTGTGCTTAATGCTATTTGATTACTTGGCCAGTAGTTAAATTGATCTAAAAATGCTTAAATAAACTTGACAAAGGCATTTAGGTATTCAGTCTTAAGCATATTGATGCATGATCATAGTGTAGTACACTTGAGTTTCATATGAGATAGACATATACTCATAAGGCATGTATGGCTTATAAAACTTGTGCTTAATGAATTTTGTTCAATTTATTTATCATAGACATATAGATATTTGATTGGATAGAATATATTTGCTTGACCTGCAAAAGAGGCTTGTGATGTGTTAAGTGTTTTGGTCAATATATCAAGTTGAGAACCAATAGACCTAAAAGAGATTCTGCTGAATTTATGTGCATAATGGGGGATAGCTTGTAATCCTAGGATTTCTCATATTGAATTTAACTTATTCATAATTTAGTTTATCACTTAGCATAATTAAGTTGTTCTTTTACTTGAGTAGTTTAATCTCATACATTAAATTATTTTCTGTATAATAGTAGAAAGACACTATTTCAGTACTTAAACTAGAAAAGATAAATCATTCTCTGTGGGATCGACACTTTTTTCATCATATATTACTTGTTGCGACAACGTGCACTTGCACTAATTTGTGTTATAGAAAACACACAACACATACCCAAATATTAATTGCCCAAATTTAATTATATATATATAAAGAATTCAATGGAAAATTATCAAGTGTTTGTAATATTTATGGGCAAAGCATTTGGAAACATGAATATACAGTCATGAATATTTTGCTGATTTTGGCTTCGAGCTTCATTTATTTGCCCCTCCATCATCCATTATATGCACAAGAAGACTTAAGAAGCTGCTCATTTATGTGTTTTGTATTCTATGTATCAAAAAGTTTTAGGGAAAAAAAGTACTCCATAAAATGTTGCTTTTGAACAAACCTTAATAAATAATGACTATGTGTCACCATCTTTACCTTCAATTAAATCAATGCAAGATTTTTAATTATAAGAAACCCATTATCTTATGTGCATCATCACATATTTTTAACCACTCCAAAGTTGGTTGTTTGAGATAGAGGCTTAGAGTTTGATTCTTTTTATTTTTATTTCCTAATATATATATATATATATATATATATTAAGAAATTAAAAAAAAAGAAGTAAAAGGCATCAAGATGACAAAGGGATAATTATATTTACATCCTCAAAATTTGACAAAAATTATGTTTACATTTTAAAAAAGAGATTCGTAACTTTTATTTGTTAATTTTAAAAAAAAAAAATTATTTGACCATCTTTGACCTACATAACGATCATTTGCATAATTATTCAATTGATTAAGTAAATTATAACTTGTTAACTACTTTTAACCTTTGTAATTATCATTTTACTATTTATTGCACCAATTTACTACTATAATTCTTTTATATCATAATTTTTTTTCAAAAAAATTTAAAAAATAGATTTTTTATTGTATTTTCTTTTAATGAAATATTTTTTATATTATATAAACTAAGTTTAATAAAATTTTAATTATATATCTATTTGTACATTTCATAATTGATATAAATTTGTAAATTGAATTTTTAGTTTTCTCAAAAATCTAAAAAAATAATAATGATTAAAAATTAAAGGGTATTTTCTCAAAAGAAAATATAGTATAATATTATAGTTAAATATACATATATTATAAATTTATTTTTTAATATAATTAAATTAAAATTAAAATTACTAAACTACCACTAACTCTTATGATCATAGAAAATGGTGGTGAAATACTTAAGTATTAATATCATTAAACTCTAAATTTCATAATCTACATAATAGTAGAGTCATTTCAATCAAAGAAGCAATGGAGGATGGTCAAATACGATAAAATTTCAATGTCTACCATACCAATAAATGTAATTCACAACACGTCACCACCTCATCATGTTGATCACAAATTGGCGCCTTTGATAGAGGTGATTATGTAGCAAAATACGGCATTATAGTGGTCACCACAATTAATGTGGCAAATGGCCATCCACTAATGCTTCTTTGATTGAATAACATCAAATTTTATGTAAATCACGAAATTTAAAGTTTATGATAAAGTATTTCACCATTGTCGCCTAAGGCCACTACACCTCGTTAATTTGTAATTTTAATTTTCAAGTTTTCTAATTATATTAAAAGTAAATAAGAAAATTAATATATATATATATATAAATGATTTTTTTTAATGGTAGTGTGTCACCATTGTATTTATTATTTTCTCTTTTGTATTTATATTTGAATCATTTAAATTAAAATATTTTTATCCTTAGCCTTTACTCTAACTTATTCAACGAAGAAAACAAATTAAAATAGGTATATTTATTACTTTTTGAAGTGTCAAAAATGTAGCACCACTTTTACCTTTTTTAAAGTGTCTGAATATCATTTTCTCAAACAAAAATATTATAAAATAAAATTTCCAATTTTCTTTTATAAAGATGCTAAAAGTTCTAAGAAGCAATAGGGTTTAACTCCAAAACTCATTCAAAAATCAATTAAAAAGGCTGTTAATACATGTGACTTTCACGTGAGGCTTTAAGACTTAAGCGAATATGTGAGCTACAAATGTTGTTTGTTAAGGTAGTTACAACAACTTGATTTTAGCTGAAGGCAGCTGATAAATAACCCCATTTCATAGCTGGTCAGATAGTGATACAATCTGTTTTAAAAAGAGAGAGAGAGATAATTGTTCTTGAAACGTGTTCTTTGTATTAGAAAGATTCTAATCAATTCTTTTCCTCAATCCAATAAAACGTCATTTGAGAGTTCTTCAACATAAGTAGTGATTGCTCAAACTACATTAAAATTGTCTTCATAATCTATTTCTTTTGCTAATTAAGTTTTAGTTTCTTGATTTAATTTGTTTGATTTGTTAATTCAATCTTAAGTATTATTGAACCATTGAATTGGTTATTGTAAGCACTATAAACTTGCATCAAATTTTAGAGTTTCAAAGATGGCAAGTGTTAAGTATAACATAGAGAAATTTAACGTTGGGAATGACTTCAACATTTGGCCATTCAAGATGAAAATAAGTCAAAGCCATGATTCAGCCTTAACTATGAATGTAATGGAGAAGATAAAGGCAAGATCTATCTGAAGTAGCCATCATCAAAAGTAGAAGATCTATCTGAAGATTGACAGATAGGCATTTAGTGTTATTATTCTCAGTCTAAGCGATGAAGTATTGAGAGAAGTTATAAATGAGACTATTACTTTGGGGTTATAGAGAAAAATAGAGGCTTTGTATATGACAAAACTACTTACAAATAGGTTGTATAAGAAGAAAATATTATACTCTTTTATAATGAAAAATGCATTTCTTTCGAAGATCATCTTGATTAATTCAATTAGATCATTCTTGATCTTGAAAATATTGATGTTAAACTAGAAGATGAAGTCAAAGTAATAATCTTGTTAAGTTACCTCACTAATACATACGAGTACTTTATGAATATACTTTTGTATGGTAGAGAGACATTGACATAAAGGACGTAAAAGTTGCTTTAAATTAAAAACACTTAAAAGAACAGGAATGAGAACAAAGATGCACACTTTGATATATGTCTAATAGCCAGAGGCAAATCCAAGAAGAAAGATCAAGAAGGCAAGAATAAAAGCAAATCTAGATCCAAACCAAAGAAACTAAAATGTTTTCAATGCCATAAAGAAGAGCATTTCAAGAAAGATAGCCAAGAAAAGAAGACAAAATCCAAGGAAAAAAATAAAATAACAATGTTGCTATTGCAAATAATGAAGGCTATGAGAGTACAGAGAAACTCATTGTTATGGATAAAAGAACAGAAGGTGAATGGATATTAAAATTTAGTTATTTATTCCATATGTGTCCAAACAAATCACCTTTTACTACCTATCAATCTATATACGGGGGTAAGGTCTTAACAGAAAATAACATTGAATGTGTTATTGTTGGAATTGGGTCAATTAAATTAAAGTTGCACGATGGGATGATTAGAAAGACACAACACATAAGGCATGTTCCTAATCTTAAAAGGAGTTTAATCTCCTTTGAGGTCATAGATGAATCTGGTTATAACTTTATATCAGATTCAACATTGTTAAAAATCTTCAAAGGATCAATGTTGATCATGAATGGTGAAGGAAAAAATGGGTTATATGCTCTTTTTGTTGGAGCTGTGATGGGATTAGTAGTTGCATTCATACATGCTATAAAGGATAAGACTGTATTGTGACATTTAAGGTTGAGGCATACGATTGAAAGAGGTCTTAAAGAATTGAAAATGCAAAGGGTGCTAGGTAATACAAGGATTTGTGGCCTGTAGTTTTATGTTTAGTGTGTCCTTGGACAAGCAAGTAGTGGTTAATTTTGATTCAGCAACTCAGAGAACCAAATCCACTCTAAATTACATATATTTAGATGTATGGGAACCTTCTCAAACACCATCACTTGAGGTGTCAGATACTTTATAACTCTAGTGGATGACATTTCAAGAAAAGTTTGGGTGTTATCTACTTAAGAGTGAAGACCATGTAGGAGTATGTGATGATATGAGTGTAAATACAATTTAAAAAAAAATTAATATGCAGTGGAAGCATATATACATATTACACTCATTTAATACACTTAAACATATATATATATCTCACACACACATATATATATGTATAATAATTATACTATATTAACAAATTAAAAGTACTTACCAAGATGAATGTAACTTTATAATTTGTTGAAATCCAAGTGTAGAGCTCACAAGAAATGTTACTATTGAACAATTCTATTCTTAAATCAATATGGGTATTTTTGGCTCTAGAATAGTAGTTTTTCAATTATGTAGGATTTAATCTTGGTGTTTAAAATTTTCAAGGCTTTACACTTAAACCAATTTTCTTTTAAACTCTTTTTTCTTCTCCACAAGTTTAAAACTTGTCTTAGAGCATTTTTCTCTCAAGTCACCAAGACACCAAAGAGAGCGGAATCGATAAAATGAAGAACTCTCTCACTTTTCTTTCACACTCTCAATTTATGTATCTCCTTCACCTATTTTTCATTTCTTTTTTTCAAATACCCAAAAGTCATCAAAAGTCATTGACTCACCAAACAAAGTTAGAAAATATATCATATATATTATTATAATAAGGCTTAGGTAAGAAATTAATGAAAAAAAATTTTCTTTATCTCCCACCCAAACTAAATGGCTGACACATTATTTTTTTCTTTGACATAATGCATATCACATGCATTATTTTATTTATTATATAATATTTATGAATTTTGTATTTTAACAATGAAAATGAGAGATAAAAATACATGAAACATGACAAGTATCTAAATGATTATTAAATAATAAATTAAATATTTATTTTATTAATAATTTAATAATATAAAATAATAAATGAGAATTATAAAATACTAATTTGATTTTCTATTATACTTTGGCATGTGTCAAATTTTAACACTTAGAATTTGACAAGTGTACTTTCCGAGAGGTGTTAACACTGAATCCTACTTATTCAAAATTTATTTTTCAGATCAAACTTTTCGACCTTATGTATTACCCAGTGCTCAAAGAATATACTTCATATTATTAGACTTTTTAAGTTTACACTCGTTCCATTTATCTTATGGAACTTTTATATATGTACATGAACATTGCCCCACACATATGTTACGTACACAATAAAACAGTGCGTAAAATCATACAAGTTGAGGCTAACTATAATTGTATAATCATTTTGTCACTAATATTCTAGAAGAGTAAAGACATAGATATACCATTAAGTCTCTATCCGCTCGACTTTAAACTTATCTTTATATTTGTATTTTAATAAACAATATCCGCAAACTCCTTTGTAATAATGTTTTACCTTATGAAAATATTTTCCAGTTAAATACTTTTGCCAAAAGACTTTCTGAAATACAATCTTGAAGCATCAAGATATACGGCTCAATTATATGGGTTAACATATCCTATATCTACGCACACGGGACTCCATGAGCATCAAACCATACCCAATGACACCTAGAGGTCAGACCGTAAAAGATTTCTGACATGTGTGAAATTTAAGTATGGTGGATCACTCACAAGCCCACCATGACACTCAGGTCAAAGGATTACAAATACTACTCAACTCAAAAAGACTATCCATTAACGGCTTTATAAAATGTCTATTATCTTCATGATTTTGTTTAGTGTCAAGTCCTTGCTTCATACCCGCATATATATACGAGCTTCCACTAAACTCACAGTTTGTTAAGATTAACTATTTGATCATTCCAGTTATAAATATACACCAACCTTTCTGGTTTTAACAATTGACCCATATTGTCAAACCTATAAGTAGGAACTAATTTGGAGAATATACTACATATTGACATTTCTTAATACTATTTGCAATTACTTGCAACTATGTCACTACAATAAATATTATCAAGTCTTTGTTTTAATTCATACTAGGTTCTAACTCTTAGTATTGATGTAAACTGTATGAAAAGAGTAAGATTAATACCATATAATAAAATAACGATTTATAGAAATGCATATTGTATAAATATAAATAATAGTTATACAAAATTAGATGACGTTTGAGTACCAACTCCAATAGACCAGGTCTTCGAAAAGTTTAATATTTGGAATATCTTAGTAAATAACTAAATTGAAAAGAAGATTAAGAGGCTAAAGACTAATAATAGGCTAGAATATTGTAATAAGATGTTTGAAGAGTTTTGTAGTCAAATGGAATAGTTAAACATAGAATTGTATAAATTGTAATTTTACGTAATATTTTGAATATTTTCATTATATTGTAAGTGGAAACACACTATTAGAGCCTAGCTAACACATGAGAACGCATGGACAAGACTTTAACTTATATTAATTTTCTCCTTGATTGCTTCACAATGCTATTGAGGTCAAGTTCCACATCATACCTTTGGAACATATATTAATGATAATATTACATCAAAACTTATATAAATCACTAGTGGCGAAAGTAAGAATTTATGTTAGTAGAAGTTAATTTAAAAAATATAAATTTAGTTGAAATTAATATTGATTTGTAATTTTAATGGAAATAATTATTATTTATGAGGACATAAATAATTTTTCATATTAATTTAAAAGTAAAATTTGGTCCACGAGGGTTGAAGCCATCAGTGAACCTAAGGTGGCTCATCGTTGTATATCATTAATAATATAGTAAAAAAAATTACATCAAACTAAATAGCTCAGTTTCAAAGTTAATCAGATAGCGATACAATCTGTTCTAAAGAGAGAGAGAAAAAGAAAGAGAGTTGTTCATGAAATGTGTTCTCTGTATTAAAAAGATTCTTATCAATTCTTTTCCTCAATAAAACGTCATTTGAGAGTTCTTCAACATGAGCAGTGAATGCTCGAACTATATCACATTGTGTTCATAATTTATTTCTTTTGCTAATTAAGTTTCAGTTTCTTGATTTAATTTGTTTGATCTGTTAATTCAATCTTAAGTACTATTGAACCATTGAATTGGTTATTGTAAGCACTACAAAGTTGCATCAAATTTTAGAGTTTCAAATATGGCAATTGTTAAGCATAACATGGAGAAATTCAACATTAAGAATGACTTTAACATTTGGCCATTCAAGATGAAAATGAGTCAAAGTCATGATTCGACCTTAATTATGAATGTAAGGGAGAAGATAAAGGCAAGAAGCTATAATCATCATCAAAAGTAGAAGATCTATCTGAAAATTGACAGATATACACATAGTGCTATTATTCTTGGTCTAAGTGATGAAGTATTGAGCAAAGTTATAGATGAGACTACTGCTTTGGGGTTATGGAGAAAAATGGAGGCTTTGTATATGACAAAACTTGTCACACCACAGACCCAAAAGATCTGACACACGACATAACTTACATTCATTCAATAATATACACTCATAAATAATATTGCATAAAATTTTAAACTTTAATTCAACATAAGAATCCTTAGCAAGTTGCTAGAAAGTTCAACACTAAAATCAACCCATAACCTAAAATATAAACATAAACATTTATTGACAATATTTAAACATTCATTTCAATTTTTCAGAATTATAACAATTAAATTATGACTAGAAAAATTAATAAACCAGAGATATGCAGAGTTTTCTCAAAGATTAACACTCTACTACGTCACCAGTAACAACTTTATTACCGAAAGCCCATAATATATTCATTGCAAATTCTTACTTAAAATCAACCCATAACTACACTCAATAAAATAATACATAAGTATTTATTCAATAGGGACAAATCAAATATCTTAAACCACGTGTCCCCAAATGAAACACTCGGCAACCTAGCAACTTTGGGAACCCAAGAGACAGCAGAAGCCTTGCCAAATCCGCTAAACACACATATACCTTATTTACCTGAAATCACCATAAACTATAATGAGTATGAAACTTAGTAAGCATACTAGTTTTTCATATATCAAAATACAAATACATATATGTACACAATGTATGTGTATGATATGCTGTGATAAAGTAAAATCATAATCTTATCAAATCACATGTCAGGTAAGTACTTACACATTCTTTCAAAACATATAATAGGAATACCATTACGCAACTACTACATAGTAGGACTTCCATATTACATATCACATAATGAGGCAAATGTCACTCGTAGATGATATACCATATAAGAGGAATAGTATAAGTGAGGTTTAAATTACACATATATAATACTCATGCCCGAAGGTAAGAGCCAAACCCTCACCCTGATCATCGGTGAGTCCTCTCACATGCACCAATACGCCACTACATGAATGTGATGACTCAATCTTTCTTTAGGTACCAATAGGATCCTCCCCACATATGGAACACATAACATATACCAATCCCAAAGAAAATGCCACACATAAAGGCTCCATAAATCACATAAGGTGCCTAGTAAGTAAATAGCGAGTTCAAGCATCCTCAAAACACAAAACGTATCTCATGGACATTTTTCACTTTAAAAGCTTTATTTGTTAAACACATTTCATTTTGAAAGCTCGCTTTCATAAACACATGTATGTCAATGCTCAATGTCAATGCTCACATTCTATATATATTTCACATTTTATATCAAATATACTTTGGCATAACATAAACATATTTCTAAGCACATTTACAAAATCACACATAGAAAATTACTATGTTTATTGTTATTTCAGTAAAAGTCTAATATACTTACCTCTTAGCACTTTCGGCTATAAGGCTTAATTCTCCTTAACCTATCAATGGAGATTAATCATTTCATAAGTCTCAACATTCATACAAAACACTTTAAATAGCTTACAAAATTACACATATTGCACTTATCACATCGAATTGGTCTAATTACTTGATTTTTCAAAATTTATCATTATGACCACTTACACTTAACAAAATTTTCTTATACATCAAATGATGTCCAATTACTCTAAAATCAGAATATATCATTCTTGACTCATATATCCTTCTTATATATGAATATTATATTATAATTCCTACATAAGCTATTCTATAAACACCATCAAATCCAAACTATTAACATGACATGATCAAGATATTTACTGAACAATATTCAATCTCCTAATTTTATAAAATCATATACTAACTCAAAAATTATAAAATTACCACAGAATTACTCTTGACATATATCGCAATCCATGATAAATATTTTACTTCAAAATCATTTCCAAAAGTATTTTAAAACTATTTTATTCCATAGTTTTAAAAACTTGTTAATCAAATACTGCAATGAGCTGATACACTTTAGAAAATTATAACAATTTAAACACATTGATCTAAATTCTCAATTTTGAGTATATCATATTATATATATAAAATTATCATATTTCATAAATTTGTAATTTTTAAAGATCATTCAGCAGATCAAAAATTATTTGTCATTATATCATACTGTTAACACAGGGAATTTTCAGAATTTCAGGGTCATTTTGGTAAATTCACTAAATTCTCAATTTATAGAAATTTTCAATCGATTCAAAGTCTCAAATGATTCTAGACATGTCTAATTTTATATACTCAAAATTAAAAATCAGAATCGAAGCACAACAATTTATAAAATTTTTGGATTAAGAGACTATTAAGTAGAAATTCTGCAATTCATCATAATTTATCAAGCTATCTACATAAATCATCATCAATTCTTACAATATCTTACAAAATTCACATCAAATCCTCAATTGTACATATTGCTAGAAATTAAAACTTAAAGGAATTAACTAAATTAACATAAAAAAAACTAAGAATGTGTTATAATATACCTCTTAAAGCTTAAATTCCAACTTTCTTCTTCTTTTTCTTCTTCTCTTTCTCTCCCCTTTATTTCTCTCTTTTCTCACTCTAAAAGAGGTGGCTCAACCAAAATGAGTTAAGTAGGGTTTCAAATGTGTATTTTTATACTAAGAGGCTAATTATTAGTATTTACAAATTATCCCTTAAAACTTTCAAAGTATTATAATTTGGTCCCTAAAATAAATCTAAAGTCTTGCAAATAAACCCAATACTAATAGTAGGTCCTTAATCTATACAAACACTACTAATAACAATACATCAATCAAGTTTCACCCACATACAAAAAAAAAGTATATTTATATATATATATAAATATTTGTTTTTACCGATTGTGGATAAATGGTTACTACAATTCTCCCCTCCTTATAAGAATTTCATCCTCAAAATTCATAACTTAAGCAAATAGATGAGGATATTTAGATCTCATTTCCTCTTCTCGTTCCCAAGTTGCCTTTTCAACTGTACGAGTTTTTCATAAAACCTTTACAAAGCAATCTTCTTGGTATATAGAATTTGCTGTGGTCCAAAATTCTGATAAACACTCATTCGTATGTTAGATTATCTCTAAGTTTACATGACTCATAGCTTAGTATATGAGAGGAGTACAAAACATATATCCGAAAAATAAACACATAGCATACACTTATAATAATAACGCGAAAGGAAAAGTTGATCAACTACGTCATCTATGCCTTCAATGATCTTAAATAGACCAATAAATATAGAGTTGAATTATAAAATTTATACACACATATATTTATTCTTTTCACCCGTTCATTCAATATTTAATAGGCATCTATACACTTTACCTTTTATTCATTAAAGAATGACATAGATGTAGAATACCCATACTAACCTTTTAAATATAATTCTTAACTCCTCTAAAAATTTTAATCCCTTCAACATTTACTCATATGTCATAATATCATTCATTACCTTAATATCATTCTCAAAATGAAAATAATTTAGTATTTCTACACAACTAAGTTGTCATTCAATTCACAATGTTGAAGGCATTATCTTAAATTATCAGAAATCAACTTCAATGAAAAGACCTTTAGTTCAATTGATTCTTAAACCATAGATTCAACATTATATCTCTTACTTTAACTCTTTAAAATAGCCCATCTTATTGGACATCATTTTCTCATTGAGATTGACATGTCTGCTTTTTCTAATATGCTCAGTTTCAAACAGAAAAGATTCTACTAGCATAATTATTGCGATGACAAAGATGATTTTTTAACTATTCCTTTAACGCCATCCACGTAAAAGAAAAGGACAAAACGATTGCTGATTTTCTTTCATGAAACTCTATAAATAGCCTAAACCTCGCAATCACTTTTTTAGCAATAAATAAAATTAACCCTCTTACCATATTCATGACGAGTACCTTCACAATCACTCCTCCAGTACCTTTTACTCCTCCTGAACTCCCAGAGCTCATCCGAACCAAAACACTTCACTCAGCAACTAAAGAATTAATCCAGCATTATGCAATAGAGGCAGTTCAAGAGCATGGTTACTCTGTAATCGACGGTCCTCTTTTTAATCTGGATTACCCATTTTTCCATCTCCATCGAATCACTCATCTCCAAAAATGGTCAAAATCCGTCCTTTACCTACTCTGGTATCTGTTGGATCTATACATCATTGCAATGGAGCTTCAATTACAAAATATTCTAGACTCGATACAGCAACATGATGAAGAAAATCATGTATGCATTTTTCTCTAATAGTTTTATCCAAAATCTTGGTGGAATAGTAAGCTATAGCACATGTTGTACAAGCACGTAAACAGTTCAGTCAATCCCAGACATCTGCACATAGTCCTATTACTCCAAAGAAAAAGAATGATATTCTCAAACTATGAGATTCATTACTACCCTACTGTTAAAGATTATTTCACCAACCCATGCTTTTTGCAGTTATTCCAAAAAGAACACAAAATATAGCTCAAAGGACTTAAAAATATCTTGGTAGAATAAAATTAAATTATTCCACCTTCGATATGGATCTCTCCCCATGACCAAGCACCTTGGGAGAATGTGCCACTAGACTTTTCTGAAAAAATGAATAATGCAAATTTCATTTTTCATAGAAACCAGATCCGTACCGCTCTATCATATCAAAGAGAGACTGACTACTCTAGACACCACCTTTACTTTTCAAATCCAAATGAACTACCTCTAAACTTGGACAACTTTCCACGGCCCAATGTGCCAGGTGACCACATGCAGATTGATGAAACATCTCACCAACCCAACTTGACTTTATCATTATCCCAAGATTCTCAACCTTATCCAACTGACAGCGAAGTCTAAAGAGAAGCAACTGCATTGATGAGAACCAGCTCAATGGATACCACATCACCAGACACGAGAAGTTTCTGGGCCCAATTCAATGACTTTACCCAAGGATACGATAATGATAATTCAAGCTACTCATCATTTAGCAGTTAATCATAACATGAGTGCTTCTACTTTATCTTTATGTCAAGTGTGCTTTATCTTTATATCATGTCTGCTTTTAATCTATCGGCCAAAAAATCTATGTTAAGACCACAAAAATCTTTGTAATTAATAAAGTTAATTTAGCCTCAAGTCCAAAAGTTCAGATGTTAGCCCAAAAATTCTTCAAGTCATAAATGCATTGTCGGTCATTAGTGCCAAGACGGCAAGGTCCCTAAATCTATAAAATAGGCCTTTATTTGACTTTTCTTAATAATCTTACCTAACTCATTACGATTCTGACACAACTTTATCACACTTAAATATCAAAAAATATTTATTCAAAATTTTGCAGCATATTGTCCCTTATAAATGATAAAATAAAACTTATTATTTTTTTATCTCACAAGAACTGAGGAAAATATATACTTGAACATACTTACACATATGCTCCACAGCTATTATCAATTTTTTTTTTAATAAATACATTATTTTTGCATCCTTATACAAACTCGAAAACATTTAAAGATTAGGGTGAGCATAATAATGGGGGAAACCTCAGCTTGTCGATTCACAAAAATTTGTGTCTTTTATGGATCCAACCCTGAAAATACTGAAGAGTGTGTAAAAGCTACAGAAAATCTTGGTAAGGTATTAGCTGAACGAAATATACATTTAGTATATAGAGGAGGTAACCGTGGGTTAATGGGGTCTGTGGCAAAAGTTTCACACAATAAAGATAGTCGAGTTTTGGGTATCATTCCAAAACCTCTAGCTATTGAAAATATTGTAAGCAAAATAGTTGAGGATAAGTTACAAGTCTCATATATGCACGAGCGAATGGCTCAAATGCATAGGCATGCAGATGCTTTCATAGCTCTACCAGGAGGTTTCGGGACCTTGATAAGTTCATATCTATGCACACCGAACTCCATGAGCATCAGACTATACCCAATGACCTAGAAGTCAGACCATAAAATGTTTCTGACATGTGTGAAATCTAAGTATGGTGGATCATTCACAAGCCCACCGTGAAGCTCTGGTCAAAAGACCACAAATACTACTCAACTCAAGAAGACTAACCACTAACAGCTTTATGGAATGTCTATTAGATGTCTTCATAAGTTTGTTCAGTGTTAAGTCCCTACTTAATACCTGCATATATATACAAGCTTTCACTAAGCTCACGGTTTGTTAAGATTAACCGTTTGATCATTTCAAATCTAAATATACACTAGTCTTTCTCGTTTTAACAATTGACCCATATTGTTAATGTTAGGGTCAGTACTAATGTGTCATCCCTGAATGTACATATACTTGTGTATTTATATAAGTGTACATTCTTATTAAATCGCTAATACCTATATATATGGTATTATGCATGTAACGTTACAGACATTGTAGATTTGAAGGAGTTCGGATCAGATCTAAAAGAGTTTAGATAAGGGCTTATAGTTAGCCACGCTGAGACATATAATTGTTAAATATTAGCATAGTTAAAGTGTTAACTGGTTATAATACTCAGTAGATCCAAGAGTTGGAACCTTGTCTATAATGGGAAATAGACTTGGGAATATATCAGTAACTGTATAGTTGCAAGAGTTGCAATCGGGCGCTAGGAAATGCAAGTTGCGCAAATATGTTCTCGAATAATTGTCCCTGATCTATTTCTACCAATGCGGGTTTATCGGTGGATACCTTTATATATAGATCAACATATGTCGTACCTATAGAGTATAGATGGTCATTCCTAGCCGACTGTGAGCTTAGAGCTCGTATTGACATATGAGTATCTAGTTAGGACTGGATATGGGACAGACTCACGAGGGCCTCTGATAGATACCTTATGTAAGCCATCAACGGAGGGTCCTCTCAAGTTGAGTAGTATACGTAGTCATTTGACCTGAGTGCCATAGTGGGCTTGTAAGTGATCCACCATACTTTGGTTTCACACATGTCACAGACCTTTCATGGTGTGACCGTTGGGGGTCGCTGGGTAGGGTCCGATGCTTATGGAGTCCGGTGTGTACAGATATGGGATCCGTCAGCTCGCATATAGAGTTAGATATCCAGATGCTTCGAGACTGTATCTCAAAAAGTCTTGTGGCCACAAGCAATCATCCCGGGAAATAGTTCCATCTGAGTGGAACAATATGGCAAAAGAGTTTTCGCATATTGTTCAGTGAGATACAAGTCTGGAGATAAGACATGGATGAGCACTAAGAGATTTGACGGTAATAATCTATATCCCCGCACATCTAGGATATCATAACGGAAGGACTATATGTATACGTTGTAACCTCAGCTTACATGGTTCAACGCGTTGATTTATAATATCAATGACGTATGTGTAGTGCATTACTCACGAACTCATGGAATAGTTCCATTTGATGAATCAGGCATAGGACCTAGGGAGTCCCGAGATATAGAGTGTACTCGTTGTGCACTGGGGCAGCATGCGGATTAAATTGTTTAATCCAGTAATATTCAGCACTACCGAAGAAATACGTGTATAACATTACACGTTGAGGTGAGTTCTCTACCCTATTAATATATTAATGTGATTAATATATTTATTTATTATATTTATTGTGTGAATGGATGCAAAAGTCCCAGTGTAAATGGCGCGTTTCAAGTGTTGAAATAGGTATACCAAAGGGGAAGCACGTGGCGCTGCAGCGCCAATGATGACATCTGGCGGAGGTGTATTGTTCACTTGAAATGTAGCACATAAATAGTAAATGTTTACTGTTCATCAATACAGTATATTATTATTTACAGCTACAGTAAAACGTAAGTTATTGTTCATAGCTATAGTTTTTTTTAACAGTGTTTCAAAATTAATTTTGCATGTGTAGATTTATAAGATGTAGTGATAAAAGTTATCAGTCTACATTATAAATCGAGGTTTATGAGATGCAATGATAAAGAGTTATCGGTCTGTATTATAAACCAAGATTAAATTTTTCTATGTTGGTAACCACAATGAGAGCCCTACTGGTAGGGGTTAGTTGTGCTTACATAAAAAATTTAATTAATTGACAATCACCCTTCCTAGAAAAATAGAGACTATAGGTACAAAATCTCTCTTAATCAGATTGAAGAATATTATATTATGATATAATATTTTATTTTAATCCGTCTTGTCAATACGGTGTTAGACGAATCACGTTGTCCTTTTCCTAATATTGCTATAGCGTGAGGGACTTAGTGAAAGAGCCCACTCGAATCCCTATGCAAGGTATTGTCCGCTTTGGGGTTTATGCACGCGTCCTTCCCCCTCACGATTTTGTCCTTTATGGGCAAAACGAATCACCATCTCCAAAAGACGCCTCACAAGGGTATGGGAAATTTCTCCTTATAAGGCCTTCACTTTAGACAAGTCTGCCCGATGTGAGATTTGGGTCATTACAATACCCCCCACCATCGAAACAGAGCCGTCCTCGGCTTTGATACCAAATGAAAGATCCTACCCGAATCCCTGTGCAAGGTATTATCCACTTTGGGGTTCACACACGCGTTCTTCCCCCTCACGGTTTTGTCCTTTATGGGCGAAACAAATCACCATCCCTAAAAGACGCCTCACAAGGGTAGGGGAAATTTCTCCTTATAAGGCCTTCACTTTGGATGAGTCTGCCCGATGTGGGATCTAGGTCATTACACTTGGTCGATTGGGCTTGGATTATACTGGTCAAACATGAGATGAGAAAAATATATGTGAAAGTATTGCCCAATATTGCTACAGCGTGAGAGTAGTATCGGTAGCATACATTTGATCATTGATAAGTTAATCTGGAATACACTTATCAATATTGCTACAGCGTGAGGATAAGGTGTATTTAGGATTAAGGGGTAATAGTTGCATGAGATACAATTGACAAGTGTTGTCTACCTGTTGGGTTTATAAAGACTAATATTGTTACAGCGTGAGGCCCAAGTAAATTTCAATGGGATCTACTTCCCGCTGTATAGTTTAAAAGAGCTTAAACTATCGTCTTCCAGTTCGAGAGATTATCGAGATTATGTAAAGCAGTAGAAATGCGTTTTAAATCAAAAATGTGTAATTAGTATACTCATGATTTAAAACATTCCATTAGAGATTTAATAACCATTCTGCTCACATCTCCCGTTAATTTTGGCCTGTCAAGAATAATGGTCACTACGAACCAGTTGGTGTGCATAGTTAATGCTGTCTAACTCTAGGATACTAAAAAATACTCTGACTAGTGAATGAATCACAGAAGTGTTCTATATTTAGAAAATTTTAGATTTATTATTAATCAGAGTTTGCCATAAGACATGTCTGATAATATCTCTCTAAAGGATTAAATAGAAAGGGTATGACCTTCTTTGTAAATGGTGCTTCACCTTTTATTCCAAGTATATCTGGTAAGACCAGATGTGTGAGGAGAAGAAGATGAGGTAGATACGTAGTATCAATCCTCTTGGGAAATATTTATCCAAAGATTAACAAGAGGGCGTATAGGTAGAAAGTGTTTCCACTACAGTAAAGTTGGGTATTGAAAATTCTTCTACCTTAGAAATCGTATAATAGTCAGAAAGACTCCCACAAGTTTGCGTTTGACAAGCATAGACATTTCTTGTGCATAAGATGCCAATTCAAGTTAAGTATGAGATACTGCATATCCCTCTCATATCTGTAAAATGTTGTAGGGATTGAGACAAACTAGAATGCAGCACCTTATAGAAGTAAAGTTGAGAGTAAGAAATGGTGATTTCTTGCAGGTCTAAGTTGTTGGGCAGATTGACTTACTTATAGTATGCAATACAATAGTTATATTGCATAATTAGTATAATATTTTATTAGCTGAATGTCAGTTAATAAATAGATATTATATACAATTAAAAATATTTATAGATCGAAATCCTTAAATGATACGGAGCTATGGTATATAAATTTAGGTCATATAGGCATGAGATTCTTGTCCGTCTGGTTAAGGATGGTTGAATTCCTAATCTGACCATACAAACTTAACCAGTTTATGAATAACGTATTCACAGAGATGGCCAAATATATACCAAAATGTATATCACATCCCTTCGATTAGATCGAGAAAGTGAATACATAAACAGCAAATTTCCCGTTTGTTTAAAAGAAATGAGATTCTCACTCATTATAGTCCTCCGGGTTATCCATAATATAATGATGTTTTGGATAAGAGGAATCAGACTTTATTAGATATCATTCGATTGATAATGAGTGTTATTGATCTATGTCTGTAAGTATCTGCTCCAAGTATAGCTACTTATTAAGTAGAGTTCCATCAGAAGCTGTCCCTTCCATTTTGTATGAGATACAGAGAGGAAGGAAGTCGTATCTTAAGTAAGTTAAGACTTGGGGTTGTCCGGCTTATGTAAGAGTTACGCAGCAGGGTATCTTGTTTTGTAAGAGTTATTTAACAAGATAGTCAACACTCAAGAGGTACAAGAATAGGTTCATTGAGTATCCTGTGAAACATATAGGATACTAGTTTTATGATTCAGAAAAGTATGTTCGTTTCTCAGTATACCACTATTCTATAGAAAGAGATTCTCATGAATCGTGGGAATCATAAAAAGATTAAACTTGGTGAAGTCAATCTAGAAATCAATGAACCAAGGATGGGAACTTAGGTTTAATTAAGCAAGTGACCTTTTAGCATACTTCCAGATCAATTGAAAAGGATGTGTAGGTCACATGTTAGGTATAGTTGATGCCTGAAGGTAAACTTAAAGTTTCTTAGCAGAAGAAAATCATTCTTGACCTATAGCGAGTCGATGTTAGATATCGATTTGAGAAGCAGCAAGAAGCCATGGAAATAAAATTGACTATATGCATCAGAATCAAGTTTGAGGCATAGTTAAGCTACCCATGGAAATTGTTCTCATTAGTTATAAGGGGTTTACAAAGGGGTAATAGGAGCCAGATAGAAGGTAGAAACCTTCTAGGCCCTATATTGGTTCTGGAAAGGTAATCCTCAGTGATCTAGGATTAACTAAGAGGAAACCTTTGGATCAATATTGATGCTAAAGTCAATTATTATGTTATTGGCTCTTGCAGCATATTATGACTTTGAAGTTTGGTAGATAGACGTAAGTACGGCATTCTAGAATAGATATCTCAAGTAAAAGATATTCATGGAATAGCCTGTAAGTTTTACGTTCAGCCAGACTTCTGGTCAAATGTGCGTGAAAGGTCATTGGGAGCATGATAGTCTTCTTGATGCTCTTTGTTGATGATGTACTGGTCATTGGCAATGATGTTAGTATGTTATAATTGGTCAGAAATAACTCGTAAGAATTTTTTCATAAAGTATTTGGGAGAGGCTTCTTTTATACTAGGTATAAAGTTTTATAAAGATAGAGTTAGGAATTTGATAGGACTCTCCCAAATCATTTCACATCAATAGACCTGGTGTTCATCTCTTGAGGAGAGTGTCTCTTCAAGATGGAAGATGGGAGAGTTAGACAGTCTGATACACCAGATACGTAAACTCCTCAGAGCTTGATGTGTGCTATGATGTATTTGAGACCTGAGATCAATTTGGCTGTAAGAGTTACGAGCCGAGTTCAATCTAATTCAAGTGACCACCATTTGATGGTAGTCAAATATATTCTTATACCTTCAGGGTACAAAGGATAAGTTTTTCAAATATGGAGAAAGCAATTTACAAATGAGAAGATGCACGAAGTCAGACTTCTAGTTTGACTAGATGATAGAGAGTCTACATCTGAAAATGTGATGATTCTCATTAGTACTAAGGGAGTTAGAATAGCACCAAACTGGGATTCACTACTAATTCAGATTAAGAAGATGTGATTATGTGTAGAAGTATTCTATAAATAATTTAGCGGACCCACTTTCTAAGGCCATGACTCTTAAAATGTTTATGAAACACGTAGAGTCGATGTGTATGAGATGCCATCAGGAATGGCACTAGAGTAAGTGGAAGATTGTTAAGGTCAGTGCTTACGCGTCATCCCTGAATGTACATATACTTGTATATTTATACGAGTGTACATTCCTATTAAATCGCTAATACCATATATATGGTATTATGCATGTAACGTTACAGATATTATAGATCTGAAGGAGTTCAGATCAAATCTAAAATAGTTTAGATAAGGGCTTATAGTTAGCCACGCTGAGATATATAATTGCTAAATGTTAGCTAGTTATAATACTCAGTAGATCCAAGAGTTAGAGCCTTGTCTGTAATGGGACATAGACCTGGGAATATACCAGTAACTGTATAGTTGTAAAAGTTACAATCGGGTGCCAGAAAATGCAATTTGCGCAAGTATGTTCTCGAATAATTGTCCATAATCTATTTCTGCCAATGCGGGTCTGTCAGTGGATACCTTTATATATAGATCAGCATATGTCATACCTATAGGGTATAGATGGTCGTTCTTAGCCGAATGTGAGCTTGAAGCTCGTATTGACATATGAGTATCAAGTTAGGACTGGATATGGGACAGACTCACGAGGGCCTATGATAGACACCTTATGTAAGCCATCAACGGAGGGTCCTCTCGAGTTGAGTAGTATACGTGGTCCTTTGACCTGAGTGCCATGGTGGGCTTGTAAGTGATCCATCATATTTTATTCCACGCATATCACAGACCTTTCATGGTGTGACCACTGGGTGTCGCTGGGTATGGTTCGATGCTTATGGAGTCCGATGTGTACAGATATGGGATCCGTCAGCTCGCATATAGAGTTAGATATCCAGATAATTAGAGTCTGTATCTCGAAAAGTCTTATAGCCACAAGCAATCATCTCGGGAAAGAGGTCCACCTGGGTGGAACAATATGGCAAAAGAGTTTGCGTATATTGTTCAGTGAGATACAAGTCTGGAGATAAGACATGGATGAGCATTAGGAGATTTGACGGTAATAATCTATATCCCCGCACATCTAGGATATCATGACGGAAGGACTATACGTATGCGTTGTAACCTCGGCTTGCATGGTTCAACCCGCTTATTTGTAATATCCATGACATGTGGGAGGGGTATTGCTCACGGACTCATAAAATAGTTCCATTCGACGAATCAGGCGTAGAACCTAGGGAGTCCCGCGATATGGAGTGTACTCATTGTGCATTAGGGCAGCGTGCCAAATTAAATTGTTTAATCCAACAATATTCAGCACTACTACGGAAATGCGTGCGTATCTGTATTAAAGTGTTAAATATAACAATTAGTCAATAATTGTTATTTACTAATTGTATAATGACACGTAGCATATTGTAGACCCTCAGTTGAATTTACCCAAGTGTGAGATTTGGTGGGACCCACTAAAGGGTAAATTTGGTAACTATTTATGAGGGGCAAAATGATCATTTCTTACTTTAATTATTTAATTATTAAATAATCAAAATATCTCTCTTATTATATTATTTTATTTTATTATATTATATATATTAATATTATCTTTGGGTGCCAAATAGTTGGCACCCATTACTAATTTTATATTATTATTATATATATATTATATTATATTATATATTTTTTTTATTTTATTTTATATATATATATATATAAAGAGAAGAGATATTGAAATTGAAATTGGTGTGTCGGCCAAAATGGCTGAGAAAGAAGAAGGAAGAAATGGAGAGAAAAGAAGAGAAGTGAAAGAAGAAGAAAGAAAAGAAAAGAAAAAGAAAAAAAAAGAAAAGGAAAAATAAAAATTGTTTTATTTTTTTTATGCTTCTAATTGGAACAATTATAAATTGCTTCAAATTTTCCATTTCTTATCCTTTTGGAGAAAAATGATAAAATATACACCGACTATTTTAGAATTTAAGAGTTAAACTCGGTTATGCGTTAGGCAATAGACACAATTGCACATGCATACACCCACATGTGTCTTAGATCCGTCAACAGTTAAACCTATAAGTAGGAACTAATTTAGAGAATATACTACATAATGATATTTCTTAACACTATTTACAACTACTTGCAACTATGTCACTACAATAAATATTCTCGAGTTTTTGTTCTAATTCATACTAGGTTCTAACTCTTAGTATTAATGCATACTATATAAAAAGAGCAAGACTAATACCATATAATAAAATAACGATTTATAAAAATGCATATTTTATAAATATAAATAAGATTTATACAAATTTAGAATGACGTTTAAGTACTAACTCTAATAGACCAATTTTGGAAAAGTTTAATATTTGGAATACCTTAGTAGAGAACTAAATTGAAAAGAGGATTAAGAGGCTAAGGACTAGTAATAGGCTAGAATATTGTAAAAAGATGTTTGAATAGTTTTGCAGTCAAATGGAATAGTTAAATATAGAATTGTTGAAATGAAAATACAATAGAATAGTGTTGTAGAAAAGATTAATAGAACCTTCTAGAAAAAGTCAGGTGTAGAATATTCTTTATAAATATGCCTAAGTCATTTTGGGAGAAGCAATTGTTACAGCTGGTTACTTAGTAAACAAAAGCCCTTTAATTACACTTGATCTAAAGACACCATAAGAAATGTGGTTTGGACACATAAACTGACTATGACAACCTTAGAATTTTGTTATTGTTATGCATCACATAAAGCAAGATAATCTTAAACCTAAGGTATTTAGAGCATCTTCATTAGATATCCAAAAGTGGTCAAAAGGTACAAGCTTTGGTGCACTAACTTAAAACAACCTAAATGCATCACCAATAGGGATTTTACATTTAATGAGAATGCCCTAATGAAGTCTGATTAATAAGTTTAAGTTTGAAGTTACTCAAAACTCTCATATTATTGAACATGGTGAATTTAATAGGAATGAGAGTTAGCAAACTGAATGATACGTTATCTACCTACTGTTTTATGTGGATGATTTGCTTATTGCATATCGTGACAATAGAGAAATTGATAGATTAAAGACAAAGATAAGTGATAAGTTTAACATGAATGATCTTGGATTAGTAAGAAGATCTTTGTGGCATGAAATTTTATAAAGATAGAGCTGCCAAGAACTTATTTTTTACTTAAGAAAAATATGTGAAGAAGTTAGTAGCCACATTTAGGATAAGCACTGTTAAAAATATCAAGACACCTTTATCAAAACACTTCAAATTGTCAAGTGATCGGTCACTAGCAACAAATAAAGTAGTATTTATGGAAAAGGTTTTATATATAAGTATTGTAGGTCCTTTGATGTATTCCTTGGTATATACCATGCTTGAAATCTCATATATTGTAAGTGTTGTCAACAGATTCATGGAAAAACCAGAGAAGCATCATTAGCAGGTTATCAAATGGATTCTGAGGTTCCTAAATAGTTCAACATAACTTGGTTTATTGTATAATAGATCAAGAAAAAGCTCAAAATGGGTGCAAAGGTTTTTAGATTCTAAATTTGCGAGAGATATAGATAAAAGAAAGTCACTTACATGCTTATTATTTACTCTGAATAAATGTCTAGTAAGCTGGAAATCTTTACTACAATATATGGTAATTCTATCAACAACGGAATCAAATTACATTGCATCTAAAGCCATTAAAGAAGCTACTGGTTAAAGGGGATAAGGTTGAATTGGGATTAGTTTAAGAATGTGTTGAAGTATTTTGTAACTCTCAAAGTGTTATATATGTCAGTGATAACCAAATATATCATGAGAAGACAAAGTATATTTATGTGAAGGCAAATTTTATCAGGGATAAGATTACAAGTATAAGGATTAAGCTTGAGAAAATCAACACAGTAAGAAATCCAGCTAATATGTTAATCAAACCAATACCAACTGAGAAGTTTAAACTATGCTTAGACTTTATTGGTGTTTCCAACTTATGAGAGGCTGATTAGAAGTTGTGAAAACTTCATGGAGAATGAAGGTTTTGGATCCAATGAGGAGATTTATAAAGATGTTGAGTGTTCTGAGAAGTTGTTGGGTTTGGCCCTAAAACTCATTTAAAATTAAGTTTAAAAGGTTGTTAATACATATGACTTTCACATGAAGCTTTAAGACTTAAGTTAACACATGAGCTATAAGTGTTAATTGTTAAGTCAATTATAATAACTTGATTTCCAGCTGATGGTGACCAATAAATAACCCAGTTTTAGAGTTGGTCAGTTAGTGATACAATCTATTTTAGCGAGAGAGAGTTGTTCTTAAAACGTATGTTGTATAGTGAGAATATTGAAAACAATTCTTTCCCTTAATCCAATAAAGCTTTGTTTTAGAGTTCTTCATTATAGAGTAGAGCTCATTAGAGCCATATAAATATTATACCTTTACTTTATTTCTTTTGTTGATTGAATTTCAATTTTTTAATTTGATTTGTTGATTCAATCTTAAGTATTCTTTAACCATATTAAATTGGTTGTTATAATCACTACAATGCTCAACCAAAACAATTATTTTTAAAAAGTTTCTATCTTTACAATAGCTATTGTAAATATCAACTTAGCTAATATACAAATCTTAATAATACATGCCCAACATAAATTTTAAAGTATTTGCATACAATTTTACAATTTAACACAAAAGTTGAAAATTTCTATAAAGAAACAGAAGAAAAGAAGAATTCTTGTATATGTGTTATTACAAGTATAGATATTACAAGTATTTATAAAAAAAAAAAGAAAGTCATTTAATTTCTACTCTACAACTACTATCTATTACTTGACAACTACCAACTACTTTTACAACTAATTAATATACTTCAACACTCTCCCTTAAGTTGGAGCATATAAATTATATGCGTCAAACTTATTACAACTAAAATTAATTCGAAGACCCTAAAGAAATTTAGTAAAGATGTCTACTAGTTAATCGTTTAAGCTAACATAATTGGTGGAGATACGATTAGATAAAAAATTTTCTTGGCCAAAATAGCAATCAATCTCTATATGTTTTGTCCCTTCATAAAACACTGGATTAGATGAAATGTGAAGGGCAGCTTGATTATCACAAAGTAATTTCATTTGTGATATATTTGAAAATTTTAGCTCTTGGATTAATTGTTTTAACCATATAAGTTCATAGGTTGCTAAAGCCATTACACGATATTTTGCTTCTATACTTGACCTAGCAACAACAATTTGTTTCTTACTTTTTCAAGATACAAGATTTTCTCCAATAAGAACACAATACCCAGTGATAGAACGTTTATTTGATGGAGAACCTGCCCAATCAGCATCTGAGTATCCAACAACCTATATTTAACTCTTATTCTCATATAACAAACCTTTACATGGTGCCTTTGATATATCGTTGGATTTGAATAATCGCATCCCAATGAGTGTCACATAGAGGCTGCAGAAATTGACTAACAACACTAACTAGAAAGAAAATATCAAGTCGTGTAATGGTGAGATAATTAAGTTTACCAACTAATCTTCGAAATCTCTTAGGGCCTGCAAGAGGCTCCCCTTGTCTAGGTAGAAGTTTAGTGTTATGATCTATAGAAGAGTCTATGGGTTGACAGTTCATCATCCTTATTTCTTGGAGAATATCCAAAGTATACGTTTTTTAGAAATAGCAATCTCAGAGCTGGACTGAGCTACCTTAATACCAATGAAGTATCTAAGTAATCCCATTTTGTTTTGTTTAAAAATGATCAAACAAGTGATTTTTAATTGCTTCATACCATCTTGATCATTTTCAGTAATGACAATATCATCAACGTAGACTATCAGATATATGCATTAGCATTATGGTATATACTTATAGAAAACAAATGATCTGACTAAATTGGAATCATGCCAAACTTCTGGATGACAGTGCTGAAATGACCAAACCAGATACAAGGAGATTGATTTAGACCATACAATGAGTAACAAAGTTTACATACCAAACCAGACTCCCCCTGAGCAATAAAACCAAGTAATTGCTCTATATAGATTTTTTTTCTGAAGTTCACCATGGAGAAAGACATTTTTAATGTCGAGCTAGTGTAACAATCATTGGCGAATAGCATCCATAGATAAGAATAATCAGAAATATGACATTTTAGCCATAGGAGAGAAGGTGTCAAAATAATCCAAGCCATAAGTCTGGGTGTACCCCTTGGCAACCAACCATGCTTTCAACCTATCAACCTGACTATTGGGTCTAATCTTGACAGTATAAACCTAACGACAACCAATAGAGGAGTGACTGAGGGACAATCAGATTAATTCCCATATACCATTATTGTACAAAGGAATCATTTCTTCAACCATTACTTGACACCACCCAGGATGTGAAAGAGCCTCATAGATGATGGTAGGGATAGAGATAGAAGGTAAAGTAGACACAAAAGCATAATACGGTAAGGATAGTCAATGATAACTAAGAAAATTGTATATAGGATAAGGGTTTTTAGTAGATCATTTACCTTTATGGACAACAATAAAAAATTGGTCAGCAGATGGTAGGACTTCAGTATGAGAGTGATAGGAAGCGGGAAGTAAGTCTATAGTAACCTCACGTGCCTCAGAAGCAGTATCATTGTCACCATTTGTTGGAGTAAAAGGAACAAGACTTTCACGAGCCAGAGAAGTAGAATCCTTAGTGGAAGGATCATATTATAGAACAGAAAAAAGTGTTGTATTTAACTCAAGAGAAGGAGACAAGAGATAAGGAATGGGAAGAACATTTATGATGGACGTAGTATCTGAAGCAGAGGAAGAAAAGAAATGGAAAGATTCAAAAAATATGACGTCAATAAAAATGAAATAACGTCGGGTGTAAGGAGAATAATACTTATATCCTTTTTAGAAACGTGAGTAACCAAGAAAAAAACATTTAATGGACTGGGCAGATAATTTATCTTGACCAATAAATAAGACATGAGCAAAACATATGCAGGTAAAGATACGCAGCAGAAGAAAAAATAATGGTTGATTATGATACAAAACAGAATGAAGAACCTAATGTTGTAACATGGAGGAAGTATTCGATTTATTATAAAACAAGCAGTAAGAACAGCATCAGCTCAAAAATGGAGAGGAACATTATTATGTATAAGTAGAGTATGGGTAGTCTCAATGAGATGTTTATTCTTACGCTCGATAACTCCATTTTGTTGTAGAGTATAAACACAGGAAAACTGATGTAAGATGCCCTGAGAAGATATAAAATTAGTAAACAGAGCAGAAAAATATTCACATACATTATCATTACGTAATATACGAATAGTAGTAAAAAAATTATGTCTTAATTTTAGCACAAAAGGATTCAAAGATTATTAAAATAATTCAGAACGATCTTTTATTAAAACTAACCACGTGCAACATGAATAATCATCAATAAACATAACAAAGTATTTAAAACCTAAAACAGATGAAACTCGGCTAGGTCCCCAAACATCTAAATTAATTAATTCAAAAGGGGGCGTAGCCTAATTATTGACACATTTTAGAAATGATCTGTGAGAGTATTTTTCAAGCTAACAAGACTCACAATTGAAAGAAGATAAACTAGAGAGACTCGGAACCATTTTCTGAAGTTTTAACATATTTGGATATCCTAGACGATTATGGAGAAGTGCTAGTGATTCAATGACAGTGCATGCAATAGATGATTGAGGAATACTCAGATGATAAACCCCTGTGATTCATGACCTGTGCCAATCATCTGTCCCGTACTGTGATCCTATATAATAACAGAGTTATTAATAAAAGTGATTGCATAATTTAAAGAGGAAGTGAGTTTACTGATAGAGATAAGATTAAAAGGACAATGTGGAATATAGAGAATAGATTATAAAGGTAATGAATACCCATTAGCTAAAGTTATAGAAAGTAATGATCCAGACTAAAAAATATAAAACAGTAATCAAAGGTTACTAGAATATGATCCGAGGCACCAGAATTAAGAACCCACGATCTTAGAGAGAAAAACTGAGTAAGGCAGGTGACAGAATTACTAGGATTGGCAGTGGAAGCAACAGAGGAGGTAGACTACTTAACTACTTGATATTTAAGATAGTTCTCATAATCAGAACTAGTAATAATCAAGGATAAAGAATGGTTGTTTAGAGTGTCAGATTGATCACTTTATGCAAGATTAGTAGCTCAAGAAGGTCCTCCATGCAACTTGTAACACCTTTCTTGAGTAAGGCCCCAATGATCACAATAACTACACTTGAGGCGATTCTTGCTGCGATCACCTTGGTCTCATTTGAAAGAACTTTGTGATTGAGATTGATAGGTCAAGACTAAGGAGTCAATTACAGATGATCTAGAAACATGACCTAGAGCAGAAACACGAAGTAGTCGAGCAAATACCTCATCCATGGAGGGAATAGTTGCACTGACAAAAATCTGATCTCAAATTGGTGAAAGCTCAAAACTAATAAAAGCTAGGGTCTTCGGCAATAGTCTTACCAACTAGCAAGAGTGAATTAAATTCAATCTTGAGGAATGACATCCGTCCAAGGAATTCTGACTTGTTTATACCTTATTGTTTCAACTTATTGTTTATACCTTATTGAGACAACATAATACAATTTTTGAATGTCATTAGTATATAACAATTTAGTCTGATTCCAAATATTAAAACAAGTCCGATAGGCCTTATAAATATGATACAATCGAGGATCAATGGTTTGCTATAATTGGTTACACAATAAGGCATCAATCTTTTTTCACTCAACTATATCTTTATCTTGTAAATCTGTAACCTTAATAGTTAAATGGTCTTCTAATCCATATCCCATATACCATAATTCAATAGACGCAGCCCAAGAGGTATAATTATTGTTTCTATCAATTTTTTTTGAATAAATTACAGGAAATGAATTAAAGGAAAAGTTAGAACCTATTTTGATATGTTCATAAGTCATTTTGAATCACCAACCAGAGAGAGACTGACAGACAGCGCAAAAGTGGTTTTTCGACAATTGTGATGGGTTTTCGGTGTGGCAACAGTTTTTCAATAACAGTGACGGCGGTCAGGTGATGGTTTGGCTCATCATCAACATCTGAAGTCCATGACACAGGCAGTAATGCTATACACGTGCCGAAAAGACATAGATCCGCAATTGAAGTTCGTCGAAGAATGGGTTATCACTGGCGCATCCATCGGTCAGTAGGGTACCTTCGGCAGAATTGGTTGCCGACATTTTCTAAGGTCAGTGGAGATGGTCGAAAGTCGGTACGGTCGCCAAAAAGTGAAATTATATCCAGCGCATGAAGGCGCGTTCAGTGATACTTCGACGAAGACCTTTTGAATTTTGCTAGTGAGATCTTTCTACGATCACATTCACCGAAAAAGATAGACACGACCACCGAAAAAGGGAAGCACAGTGGCAAAAAATGACAGACAATGCTACTGAAAGTGACAAACAATATTGCCAGAAAGAAGACAACTCAGAAACCAAGAGTTGGTTTTAAAATCATGTGAAGAAACAAAAGAAGAAAAAAATTCTTATATGTGTTATTATAAGTATAGATGTTATAAGTATTTATAGAAAAAAGAAAATCATTTAATTTCTACTCTACAACTATTATTTATTACTTAACAACTACCACAACTTTTATAACTAATTAACATACTTCAACAATTTCTAGTACAAAAGTTAAAACTTCACTTTAAATGTATAACACACACTTGAAATATATAATACATAACTTAAAATATTTAGCACAAAATTTGAAATTAAAGCATATATATCCTTATAGATATGTAACACAACAAATTCATGTAAACATACAATAACAGTGAAAATCTAATTTGTGGTTACCAGTACTGATCAAAAAGAAAAGCAAATTCAGCTTTGACTAAAAAAATAGTCAGTTCATGCATATGATAATGATACAATCTAACCATGTTAGTAAAACCTCTGATCTCATCTGCCCACAGATTGATTAAAACTGCTAATTAAATCCAGCATAAATTAAATGAATAAAATATGTATAGAGTTGCACAGCACATAAGGGTGCTTTGCAATTTCCAAAATGGGTCTGAGTCTGACTTTGCCATGTGAGAGCCATGGAGTTGAAGAAACTGAAAGACTAGCTACAACTTGATAGAACGTCTCGAACTTTGAATCCCCATCAGTGGCTGTGCCACTGTGTAAGTGTAAGTGTTAATGACACGCCCACAAATATTTAAGGTTTTATTACTAATGTAATTGCTGACCCAATTATCATGGGTTCAGTGCCTGCCAGCGGGTTCATTGTTCATCATCACAGGATCGGAGAAAAGATATACAAATATTTGATACTGGTGCAATGCAGGGGGAAGGGGCGATGAATTTTCCTCTTGCACTGCATGGCTTTATCATTACTGTTAAATTTTGTCTTCAGTATTGAGTTCCAGCCATTTACATAATTTGTCCTGCAAACATGTAATTTTTTTATGGAGGTGTTTTTGCATCATTTGTTTGTAGCCGACATTGCACAGATTCAAGCCCAGAAAGCCAGAAAAAATGCATAATAATCGTTGAGTCATTCAAAAAAGAAAATAGATGATGGTATGTGTAGAAACTGAATATGCATAGATCATCAATGACCAAAATTTGGTCATTGGCTCATTCATGGCCTTTAAATACTGAATACTAATAATAATAATAAAGCTTTTATCTATGTATGCATGAATCTAGAGATAAGGGGTAAGGGGAATTTTGTGATAGAGCAGAAAGGGATCAAGCACGTGATGGCCACATGGGAAATGGAAGAGGAGCCATGATTTTATGGGAGACTTTGGCACTTGGCTATGTAAAATCCTTGTCTCTCTAAAAGCTTTGGTTATTATTATTTTTCTGTCTAATTTATACAAACATCACATTTCCCTTTTCTCCATTCACAAATCACAACCATCATATCACATCTATCCTTATCTCTCTCTCTCTTTCTAGTCACATCACCATTCTTTGCTTTTATAACAGTCTCGCTGTTTCATGTGTGTTCTCTCTTATCCTTCTTCATCTTCTTCTGTGATTGCCATCCCTGGCTCTTTGTCTTCTTCACCACTCGGCAATAAGCTTCACTTGATGGATATATATGATTTATAGGATCAGAGGCTTGAGTTGTAGTAGTACTATGTCCACATATATGGGATTGGCTATGACATTTGACATTTCTATTTCTCTATTTGGAGTGTGTTACTAAGATAACATGTATATCAAAATTGAATCAATTATGATTATGTTATCACAGTGATGAATTATTATTCCAGTTGCATCTCATCCACTAATGTTCATTGTTCAGTACTCACAGCATTGTTTTAATTAAATTCCTTTTCCTCTCTACATATCTACTCTCTCGATCATACATGCATATGCAAGTTACATATATCTATCTACTTAGTTGAATTAGCTTTTATATTTGCTGCTAATCAAATCTCTCAAAACTCTATTATTAGATTACATTTCGTCTCATGTTCATCATTTATCGTTGAATTAAAATACATTTCTCTCTCATTGAAAGCAACATTCTAACTATCAATATGCCCAAGAAAAAAAGAAATTCAATGGGTTGATGTTTAGTGCTGGTTTCAGTTTTCTGCTTCCATGATAAAGTGAAACATCTCACCATCTCACCCACATGTTACTACTTTTTTTAAATAAAAAAAATTACCCAAATATATATTAAACTCTTCATTAACTTTTATATGAATGAAATTTAAAACCACATAACACCAACAACTGACATGTTAATACTTACTCATAAAATTTGTGATAAACGCCATGTGAAGGGTTTTACAAAAATTCGAATGTCTGGTTGTGAGGAATCTCAAATTCGGAAAAGGAAGAAGTACGGATTACAAAAGTTTAAGGAAAAGTTTTCAGAAACAAGTAATGATGGGTGTCAGATCAATTTTGAAGGGTCAGTTTTATAGATTCCAATGTCTCAACTCTCACAGTCACACACCCAAAAAATAATAATAAAAATAAAGACCTCTTTCAGGAATCGGGCTTTCATGTTCCATTATACACGACTAGATTTGGAAGCATGTATTGCATTTTGGTCCCATCTCTTTAACCCATCATCTCTACGGCCAACTTCATTCATCTACCATTCCCAAGCAATTCAATATAAAAAATTTGCATTTTGTGTCACAAATTTTATGCATTATGCTCTGAGTAGACATTCTTAGATATGATCTTTCACATGCTTTCAATTATGAATTTGAATTGTACGAAAATTATTTGGATGATTATGATTTAAATATATAATTTAAATTTGCACTTTAAAATTTACAAAAATGTTCGCATTTAAAAACGAGTCATGTTACATAAATTATATAAATTTGGATCCTCTCTTAATCTAAATTTTCACTTAATCTTGTATTAGTATGTAATTGATGAAAATTAGTGATTATTAAAAACAAAAATAGTAAAAGAATGGCTATTGACTATCTATACTTAATACAAAATAAGTGGTAAGAGATTTTTAAAAGCTCGGTAAAATTTAAATTAGGTGAGAATCCTAATTTTATATTGTTAAAAATTTGGTAATTCAACAATTTTGGTTAGATAAGAATTGAGATGAATATCAAAGTGAAGAGTTACAAGAAGTCTAGAATGTGTGGGATGCATATGGAGAACTCTAAGACGTGTGAGACACGAAGGGGGAAACGAAATGAGACTCAAAGATGCGAAGGAAGCAAGAAAACGTAGATAGGTATACAGGGCTCAGCGCCGCAAAGCCCATGGCTGAGCACCACAGCGCTAGGCGCGATTTTGTCCAGCGCCGCAGCGCCCAAGGACAAGCGCCGCAACTCCAGAACGTGTGGAATAGTTTGTTTTAGTTCAGAATTTTGAGTTTTGATAAGTTTTGGACTTTCAAAACAAGTGGACTCATACTCCAACAAAGAATAGGGTTAGTAGGCATGAAATACACCTTATATAAACACTTGTAAACCCTTAATTTCAGATTAAACATTGAGAAAGACTTTAAGAGAGGGGAAGAACTGGGGTAGACACTAAATACTTGTGTGCGCTATGGTGGAACCGTTGTTTGGGTGATCATTGTTCGTGGTAGAGTAAGGGTTCACTAAACGTTTAAATCCTTTTGAGGGTTCTTCATTGGGTTTTCCTTGTAAAATCTCTAGGGAGTTATAATAAGAGAGGTTAGGATCCTTGGATCCACCGTGGACATAGGTAATTGGCCGAACCATGTAAGATTGTGTTGTACTCTTTTGTTTTCTACTTTGGATTCTTTGTTGTGTTTGCTTGATTGACAGGTTATTTCGCTATGCAAGAAAATTAGGGTTTTAAGTTGAATCTTGAGTTCTTCGCTTCAACATAACCTAAAAAATGAGAAGAGCGTTTTTTCCCTCAACATATACATTACATATATTATGTATTATATATATTATTTTATTTAAAATTAATATATTTCTACTTTTTTTATTTTAAACAAATTTAGATGAGGACGAAAAATCTTTCAACTATAAAATACCAACCATTATCTATTTTTACTTGAACTTAAACGATCATGAGCGCTTTGAAACTACTATGTTCCTACTTGGGAACTTGTAATTTTACTTTTAAAACAAGCTAATTTGCAATAAATAAACAAACTACTTAAAATAAATAAACAAACTTATATAAAATCATTTGCAATTGTATCCATATAATTTTAGTTAAACTTATTTCGAATGAGGGGATATACATATGATGCTATATTCATTGAGTGGATTAAAATTGTAGAAACTAATTATTTATTGCATTATTTAATCATCCATGTGATTAATGTTACCTTATTTAAAATATATTTTTTAAGACAGGTAGTAATTACTACTCTTTAAATTAAGAAAGGCATAAATAGGGAAGGGATATAGGAAAAATTTTCAATTTCTTCTAAGTTTCATTATTGGGGGAAAGACACAAGTAGTTGTATTGAATTAGAACTTTCTAAGAGGGTCCAGTGTTATCAGAAATAATGTAACAATAGAACATGCAGGGGTATATATATAACATGGGAAAGTGGGGAAGCTGCTTATAAGTGTCTGATAAAAGGGCTTATGTACATATTTATAATAATTGTATATGGGACCTTGGATTCCTCCTACTGCCAGAGAAATGAATTAATTGAATTGAATAAAGAAGAGGCTGTTAACATATGCTTTGCTATATATCTGATGTTCATTCATAATTCATAATTCATTATTCATATGGCAGGCTAAAGTAGCAGGGGCAGGACTTGTCCTTATTCCAATTTGTATTTTTCGAATAGAGTTGTCTATCTTCTTTTGAATTATTATTATTAATATTATTGCTTTTCTTACTCTTTCTGCCGTTGTCTCTTTAAAAGAGAAAGGAAATGGGGAGCAGAAGAAGTGATCAATCATATTGGTGACTTTTGTTTTTGTTCTTTTTTTTCTTTTTTTCATTTTGTGAGAATAATATGTACATCATCATCGATCGGTTTTGTGTTTTGTAATTCTTTTAGTACATAATTAGCAATAATATTTCAATTTCAATTACTGATTTATGTAATATAAAAGACTTAAGTAAAGACCATGCCTTCATGCTGAAGACTGAAGAGAGTCCATGTATATTGATCAAAACTATCATTATTTAGACATTACAAGTTAATCATAGTTAATATAAAGAAGAATTGAAGGGTCAGCTACTGTTATAGATGTAGAATTTGAAGAGTTATACATAAACTATAAAGTTGAATCCGATTTTGGGTGTTCTTTTGTTTTCTTTTATTACTTAAATATATAGTAAAAATATAAATGTGTTGATGGAAAAATCTAGTTTTTCAAGTTAATGAATTTTAAATTTATTTGAAAGAACACAAAGTTGAGAGTCTCTTTAATTGGGCGATTTTAACTTTTTTGTAATAAAAACACAATAGCGTTATAGTCTTTCGAGAAATATTTTGATAAGAACCCTTGAATACTTAAGTCAATAATTTAAAAAAAAAATAAAAAACTGCTCAAAAATTTAAAAATGAGAAAATTTTCATTACCTTTAATAATCTTAAAGTTAGCCTTCTATAGTCAATTCTTGTCGTTTTACTCCAAAAATTATGAGTAAGAAATCTAATCATCTGTATTGTGATTAACAATGGTGTTCAAAGTGATGAGATTAATCTAAATTTGAGATTTTTGTGTCTTTTTTGTCAAATAAAAATTGATCATGATTCTAAAATTCTCAACGCCTTGCTTATTTGATAACGATTCTCAAAGTTCGTGAGACCTTCCTTATTTAGTAGAAGCTGACCCTGATCCCAAAATCTTCATGACCTTACGTGGTAGTGATTTATAGATTTTTATTTTATTTCAAGGCTTATGTCCTAAGCTTTCAAGATAGAACGAACTTAAGGAGTTTGCAGTCCTCATATTTTATATAACGAGTAAGGCCCTCTTGATGAGCAGGCAAAATTATATTTTTCTCTGGATAGCTTTAAATTGATTATGAACTTTGGTTTCCTCAGATTTAATAAATGGTCTGAGCTTGACTAGATAAGAACAATACCCTAAACTCTAGGCCTTATTAGTTAGGAATAAGACCCCAAACTTTAGCCTAATTGCAATAAATGAGTCCTAGACTCTGACTTGATTGCTAGGCCAATTTTCAAAGAAGAACAAAATGTATTATGAATCTTTTACTAATGAAACAACTATTAACACAAATATTACGGGTTGCTAGTTGCCAATTAAAATTGTAGTCAATTTCGTAGAGTAATTTGGTCGCCATCAAAGCCGGACATAATGCCCAAGAATCATGCAAATTTTCACTCCACTAATAATTTAATTTGACTATCAATTTGCACTAGTAATTTCTTTTACCCTCTTAACTCAATACTGACCATAATTAATTAATCAACTTTCACACTCTCACTTGTAATTAACAAATCGACCCCTCTTATTTTACTACTAATTAATTAACCATTCCAAATCTCTTATGACAGCAAATATATATATATAATATTATATCATTTTTAAAAATAAAGTTTTCACATTTCAAACTTTAAATCACGGATTAGGTCCTGTTGGTGGTTATTAATTAACGTCTTTACATAATTAAGCATAAAATAATAAATTCAAACAAAGTCCTACCTATATATAATAATATGCTCCCACTCCCGTAATGGTAAGAGCACTTAAAGAGCTAAAGAGCTTGTTCATTTTTATTAAAGTTCTAATTATATATTTATTGGGTCCTATTCATAAATTTGTTTTTTTAAAGAGGGTTTGTGTTTAAAATTCTTAATGAATTTAATTTTATTATATAATAAAATTGGTTCCAATTTGACATATATATATATATATATAATTTTACCAAAGGATTGATGAGTATTTGAGTTTAAATGCTATTTTTAAGATCATTAATCTTATATTTTTTGGGGATTAACAATTCTTAGTTTCGGACACATACTTAAATAGTTCAATAATAAAAGGTTTGTAATATATATTTTTTATTAACTTAAAGATTTAAAGTTCAATTTCTCATTTATTTATTTATTTTAAAATTTCTTAGTTTTGGCATTGTTATTGTTGAAAACTGGGGAAAAAATATATATATAGATAGAGTGTGTCGTTACTGGTGAAGCAAATTTTTATACATCACCTGCCATAATTTTTTTTAATAAAATTTGGAAATTAAAAAAAAAAAGAAAAAAGAAAAACCATAAATTAAATAAATTAATTAATAAGTTTCTGTAAGTGGGTCTTTCCCTCGAAACAAACACTAAGTTTGTAACTTGGTATGACTTGCTGAATAAAATATAAAAGTTTAGATAACGAGTAGATCAGTAGCAGATGCTGTTTATTAGCATTAAATTAAAAATAATATATATTATTTATATAAATAACGGGATTAAGAGGAACAAATTAAGAATTAATAATTGCAATGGCCTATGAGTATGAACTAATTAAGAAGATGCATGTTTTGGTAAAGTACAGTGAACTTTCCTAATCATAGAAAATGTAATGCTTAAGAAAATATTGATTCTCTACTTCTTTCGAGGATTTCGTTTTAATCCCATTTCACTAAATTAATTTATTTTTTATTTATATACAATTTATTAATATAAAAGGAAGATATACAAACAAATAATTAATTAATACATGTTAAGAGTTTTGTTTTTTTTTTAATAAGAAGTGATTTATTTTTTTTTAAAAGAAAGCACTTGATAGTATAAGTGCTTCTCTTTATATTGCGATAAACGTTTTCATTTACTTTGATTATGCATTACAAAGGAAGGTAAAGAAAAGAAAAAAGAAAAATGTTTGAGCGTCCTAATTCCTATAAGACCATCATAAACATTTGGAACACATAGTCTAATAAGATCTAGAAGTCATGCAATTAGATTCATTTTTTTTTATAAAAATAAAATAAACATCAATTAATTAAAATCATTAGCCGCAATAGCTAAAACCAAGGGCGGATAGAATTAGTTTTGGGATCGGTTCTGTCCATCTTTAATCGAATTAAATTGATTTGGTTCGGTTTAATTTTAATTTTTTTAATTTTTTTTAATATATATTTTTTATTTAAATTAAAATAAATTAAAACTAAACTAAAATCGAATTGATCAGATCTAAAAAAATCAAATCGAATCGATTCAATTCGATTTGCCGATTAATCCAACTGACTCTAGCTAAAACACATATTTGAAAGTTTGCAATCCACACAATAAGCTCTTTTAAACATAGTGATTGTTGAGCTATAGCATGAGCAGTCTTGTTGGCTTCCCTACAAAGTTGACGTAAAAAAAATGAAAGGAATTTAAGGTTTCCCAAATATCATCAATCACAAATCTAATTTCTTACCACGGGGATTCCATTTAATTCACTATATTAATAATTACGAGTAAATCATTTTCTAGAGTAATACGTGTGTATCCAGCACTTATGGCAAGAAATACAAGCCAACGCTTCCAAGGAATTTAAATCCTTAGATTGAGTAAAATTTTTACTTGATGAATTATTGCAATATTTTTTAACTGCCTTACTTTTCAAGAGAAAAAGTGTATGAAATATTTAAAAATGCAATACATATATATTTTAAAATATGTCTTCCCTTTTATTAAGTATGCCAAGATTTATTTAAAGAAATTAAAAAAAAATAATTTCTTGATTGATATGTTAACTTGTCTCATGTGTGATTCTTTGTGTTTTCATATAATTAAAGTTAAAAAAAATAAAAAGTACTTCTTAATTGATAAATTAATTCATTATTATATTGACTCTTTGCGTTTCTACTACAATGATATAAAGCATTTTTAGTTATGAAACTTGTTAAATTAATGATTCATAACAAAAAAAAAAATGGGAATTTTCTTATAAATTACACAATTGTTACGTTGAAGTAGAATTTATTGAAAATAAACACAATTTTAATAATGTATATTTCATTTGAACTCTATTTTTATTAATTTTTTTATATACATATATAGCTTATATATATATATATTTTTTAAAAATTAATATTTAATATTAATAAATATAAAATAAAAAAACAAAGTGAGGATAAGAAAATGCATTTTTTTTTTCATAAAAATTATTTATCCATGCTTTATTAATTTTTTTAAGAAATAAAATAAAAAATCTTATTTATTTGTTTGAATTAGTGATCAGTCAATATACGAGTCTTTCTTATCTTTATAATTAATCGATTTATATAATAAAAAATTATATCTATAGTGTTTTATAAAATAATATTTTTAATTTCGTAATGGGTTTGTTTCAAAAAAAATTTATTTTTCACAATTAGTTAATTCATTTTTTTCATATGAATCTCTTATAGTTAAAATTTTATTTTAAGCCATCAAATATTAATTCTTGATTTTATTACGCTATTCTTATATTACTAATCTAACCCATTTAATCTAAGATAAATTATATTAATAATAATAATAATGACCGTTTAACCAATTTTTTGATTGATTCATTCTCCCCTTACCATCTCTAACTCTTAAGAACATGACACTAACACTAAATTTGTGTTTATGAAACTTGCATATATTCAAAATTTAATCATTTGTTAAAGTTTGACATGCATTTAATGATAACAACAAACACCAAACATCGAGATAAACGACATACACATACTATATAATCAAATTAATAACACGAATAATAAGATTGTATGAAAAAGATGTAACTCCTTCAAAATTCAAATTAGTAATACTATGAACAATGCGCATGAAATCAGTAACACAGTGTAACTGTAGGTCCATTCATGCCACGTCATCATATTCTGGCGCAGCTTACACTGTACACCCGCACAACAGATGATAACTACAGCTTGGTTTTGCTGACCTGGCGCGATTATGAATAAGATCGCCTGGTCATCATTCTCCCTACTCTGCCACCTCTGTGACTGTCATGGTCTCCTCCTCTCCTGTCACAATCTCCTTCTCCTTTCACGTCCCGTTAGTCGACACCTTTACCATTTACGGGAATATGCCGGGGATTATGTCGACGGCGTTGGATTTTGCCGTTAAAACGCTTCGCTGGACGCCACTGTGTCTGTCACTCTTGGGGATTCTTCCTCTGAATGGGCCGGCTGGCATGCCACTCTCTCCTGCACATGGCCAGCTGCTTCTGTCTTCTCTTCACCTCATTTTAATTTCCCAGATCACCCTTAAATTACACCTTATTTACTCCCATGCCATTTTTTTCATGTTTAAATGATAAATAAAATTAAACTCTACCCTTATCTTGATACCCTGTTAAAGAAGCAAACAAAGTCTCACATTGAAAAGAAATGGAGAAGATCATGAGTATATAAGGAGTGAATTATATCTTCATTGGTATGAGGTCTTTTGGGTAGAGTTCAATAGCAAAACCATAAAGGCTTAGGTCCAAAGTGGACAATATCATACTAATGTGAATATATGCGTGGTTTATGGACTCCTTACAAGTGGTATCAGAGCCATGCCCTTAAATTAGCCATGTGGAAGAAATTCTCGGTGCCGAACAAGAAGGTGGTGAGCCTGATAAGCCTCGATTTACGATGGGATCCATAGTAAGCTCTATGGACAGGTGGTGGTATGCTCCTGGGCATCACGTAAGGCGTGTGGTCTCAATGCAATGATGCAGGCTTCGTGTAAGGCGTGTTCTCTCAACGCAGTGATAAGGAGTTGACCTGATAGAGTAGGCTCTCGAGGTAGGGGTACTCTGGGCTTCACGTAAGACGTGCTCCCATAATGACGATGGGATCCATAGTAAGCTCTATGGACAGGTGGTGGTATGCTCCTGGGCATCACGTAAGGCGTGTGATCTCAATACAATGATGCAGGCTTCGTGTAAGGCGTGTTCTCTCAACGCAGTGATAAGGAGTTGACCTGATAGAGTAGGCTCTCGAGGTAGGGGTACTCTGGGCTTCACGTAAGACGTGCTCCCACAACGCAGTGAAGATAAGTAGAAGATGAGTATTCAAAAAGAGAGCAAGATCTTCCTATGTGGAAGATAAACGGATGAAATATCGTTTGAGGGGAGGCTTTGTGGTCCTTTGTTCGAGGGAATGATTGTTAAGGAAGTAAACAAAGTCCCACATTGAAAAGAAATGGGGAAGATCATGGGTATATAAGGAGTGAATTATATTTTCATTGGTATGAGACCTTTTGGGTAGAGCTCAATAGCAAAACCATGAAGGCTTAAGCTCAAAATGAACAATATCATATTAATGTGAAAATATGTGTGGTTTATGAACTCCTTACATACTCATCTAAATTTGACCTTCAAAATTATTGTGCTTTATACAAAATTTTATGGTTCGAACTAAGTTGTATCTTTAAAATAAATTCTCATAATATTATTAAATAATGTTACATATTTTAAATTTATACTTTAAATTATATTAAAAAATATTATATTAAATAATTATTAAATATAATAAATAACTTTTATAATTTAAGTTATTTTAATATTTATTACTTAAAATATATAGTATTACTCTTTTTTTTTTATCAAATATTTTTAAACACTTGGCTGAAAAGAACTAATCTTTTAAAAAATATAATTCCACAATCAACGTAAATAAAGAAGACCCGGCTCTGGAAAAAGCCTTGGGAAATTCAGATGGTGTTGAAGTTGTTATGGTAATTAATGGAATAATGGAGGGGTAGTTATGAGAAAGCAGGAGATATATGGGAGTGGGGAGGGGAAGGAAGTCTAAAGTCTCGGTGATTTGGAAACGGGGGCTCTTTAAATCTCTGTGTTAGCTATTGCTTTGCGTATGAAAGTAAAAAAATTCTAGTAAGTACCGAAATCTAGGATCATATTCGTAGGCATAGCTCCCCCACCCCCAATTATTTTTTGATTAAAATAAAAGAAACGCTAACATGAAAGCACTCACACCATGTTTTCAAAATGTATATCCACGTTAAAGATTGAAAACACATTTTTTTTAATATTAAAAAAAAAAGAATTATAAAATCGAACTCCTCTCCAGAAGAGCCATAATATCATAAATTGAATAAATAGAAAAAATGTTGAATTAAAAAAAAAATGCACATAATTGAAATAATTGGCATTGGAGTGTAACAAAGAGAAGAGTGGGGAGAGTGAAGAGAAGCTAAGCTGCTGCAAGTGATTTATGCTGATCTTGTCTTGTCCGAAGATCGGTGAATGGCGTTGTAAGAATGCCACGTGGCAAAGAAGAGGGTTTGTTTGGGAATGAGAACAAGGAAGAGTCTGACCGAGACTTGAGACGGACATAGACAGACTTTGAGAGTAGTCGAGGCTGTAAAACTTATGTGAGAGTGGACAGTAAGTCGGTAATTACTGAGAAGGAGAGGTGAAAAGTCTAACATTAACGGCCTGTGTACACTCCCATAACCTACGCACTCCCACTCCACTATTTACAATTTACTTTAATTTGTTTTTTTGACAAATATAAAATCTTGGTTTTCCACTAGTTTCACGCTCCATTACCGCACGTGCAATTCGTGTGTCTTCAATAATAAGAGACTGAATTAAATTAATAAAGAAATGAGTAGAGATTTGTGTAGTTGAGAGAGTGGAGTCAATTTCCATAAAGAGAGAGTGGGCATGGAGAGTAGAGTATCCTTAAACAAACATTATGAAACAACAAAATAAAGCCAATTATAAAGACTGTTGAGTGAGAAGAGTATCCAAGCAACCAAAAATAAATATTACTAATTTCAACTCTTTTAATATATATTTCCTCTTTTTTTTTTATAGTTGAAAATTATTGTTTTCAACTAATAGTTCCTTCTTTCCCCAAAAAAAAAAAAAAAAAAAAACCTTTATAAACTAATGGTAATAGAAATTAGAAAACAGAGACTTGAGAAGATTGAAACGAGTCTCGTGAAGCAGCAGGTGAAGAAGGGAGAATTTTCTTTTAGAAAAAGGAGCTTTTTTTTTTTCTCTCTTCTGCTCTCTGTCTGTGTAATTGTAATTGTGTATAAAACTCCATTTTTTTTTTCCTCTCTTTAAAAGCTCTCTCTTTCTCTGCTCTCACATTCATTCTTTGCTTCTTCCTTTTTTAAATCACGAGATCCCCATCTCTTTCTTTCTTTCTCTGTCTCATGTCTTCTTCTTCACAATCAAAGCCTCTGTTTCTACAGCGCTTGCTTCTTCTGTTTCAGTTTCTCTTGAGTTCCATTCACAGGCATTGTTAGAGAGAAGAGGAAAAGAGAATATTATCCAATATAAGTGCCCCCATTTTGTTTGTTTGGTTACTGGGAAAATATACGATTGTCAAATAAAAATGTCGCATTCTGGGAAAAACAGCCGCCACATTACTGACTTAGGGTTTCCGAAGCTCTCGTTATACGACGACTCTTCGCTCACTTGCGAAGCCAACAAGCCCGATTTTCGAGAGCTCGATCTGGGTTCACCCGTGTCGCCGCTTCGGACTCGGGCGAATGGACTCACTACCACCACCACCACCAGTTCTAGCACTAGCTCGTCCGGATCGGTTTCGGGCCAAACGAGGTCCAACCCAGTTAATAGAAGACCTGAATCTAGCCCCAACAGCCACTCTGGGGAGCTTTCCGGCGGTGAAACCAGTCCCACCGCACCAACTCGTAAGCCGGGTCTCGCCAGATCCGAATCCGCATCCACTCAACCGTTAATATATTCGGGTCAGCAGAGTGCTGTCAACTCGCCGCCGATCAGTGTTCTTCCCACCGGGAATATATGTCCATCTGGGAAGATTTTGAAAACTGGAATGGGTCTAACGGCTAATCGGAGCTCCCGAACCGACACGCTCGGATCCGGGTTCGGTCGTTACGGACACGGGAGCATAATGCGTGGTGGAAGTAGTAGCGTTAGTGGGGCTGCGGGCTCATCCTTTAAAAGCGGAGGAGGCGTGGCGGTGAGCCCAGAAAATTCGAATGTGAATAGGTATAGGGGAGGAATATGCGGTGGAGACGCAGAGGAGGTGAAGAGATTGGGGAATGAGTTGTATAGAAAGGGCTGTTTTGGTGAGGCTTTGAGTATGTATGATAAGGCAATAGCTTTGGCGCCGGGAAATGCCGCCTATCGGAGTAACAGGGCAGCAGCGCTTACGGGGCTGGGGAGGATTGGGGAGGCGGTGAAGGAATGTGAGGAGGCGGTGAGATTGGATCCTAATTATTGGAGGGCTCATCAACGTATGGGTTCTTTGCTTATAAGGTGAGAGTCTGAGAAAAGTTGAGATTTTTTTAGTGCTTTTGTGCTTGTTATTGTGTTCATTTTGAATTGATTTTTGGTGGATTTGTGTGCTCCTGATTTTGCTGATCGTATGATCTATGTTGGTGACAGGTGAGACTGGTTTTCTTTTCATAGTAGGTTTAACCAAAGCTTATTGGTTTTGGTTTTGTGTTAGATTGTCTTGGGAATTTTTTGCTTGATTTTTGGTGGATGTAGGTGAGTTTTAGTGATATTTTAAGCTACATTGGTGAATGTGGCTTTCTATTGTCTGAGTGAACGAGTGTGGTTTTTTTGGATTTCTTTTTGATTGCATTGATATTGATGAAGCTTCATTCTTTGGTGGATATGTGTGATTTTTTTAATGTCTTAAGCTACATTGGTTACTATTTTTCTTATCTTATGCTTTTAGGTATTGGATATAATGATAATCATTTGCCAGGTGAATGTGAGATTTGATTATAAGGATGGTTTGTATGATGTTAGGGTGTTGTAGATGCGTGAAAAAAATTAGCTTTTTGGTCTTTCTGTTGAGCTTACTGATTTGTTGCTTAATTTTTGAAAGCTTTGATATTATTGGTGGGTTAATGCAGGGTTTTGTTGATTGTTTACATGTATTGGTTGGAATGGTTTCTCATTGTTGTGATCACATCTCTAACACAGCTCTCATATTTCAATGGATATGTGATGTGAGAATCATTGAGAATTATCACTATAACAGATATGTCACAATAACTACATTTCTTGAAGATTTGGTATAGAAGAGACTTTGTTCATGATAGGGTCTCAAAAACTTTTCAAATCATGATGTACGTCCTTTGAAATTCATCCGCACTTGCATGAACATTCATCAGTAAGAGAACTAGATCATTAAACAGTTTGAGAATCTCATAGAAGATCTCTTCCCATTTTAAAAATATTTACAGTGGTAAACTTATTTGTTTTTCAATTAGGTAAACTATTTACTTTTCTGCTCTTTGTATGAACTTGTTGATTTTTATGTATAATTATATGAAGGTTTGTGGTCATTTACGATATGGAATTTTACTGTTGCATGGATATATAATTGAGAACATAATTGAAAGAGAGAAGCGTGTATTATTGCTGCAAATTTCAAATTATTGGGCCCTCTAATTGTCAGTTGATTGCTTGACTGATAACTAAATCCTGAGTTGGATTACTTAGATTGCTATTAATTTCGAATATTCAAGCAGCTGCTGTTGTACATTTCAGTTAACAAACCCTGCAGTTTCATTTTGACTCAGAAAATGTGATCAAGTTTGCCTGAGCCTTGTGTTATTTTAATCCACTCTAAAACTTCTTTCCTTTTTGGCCCTATTTATGTTTGTAGCTTGAATGCTTAAAATTAGCCAGATTCTTATTGAATAGCTTGCTCTCTTGTATTGACTTTCATTCTCTTTTGTCAATTATCTTTTATCCATGAACTATAGATATCTATAAATAGTGTTTGGTTTGTCTTAGTACAGTCCATTGCAATTCAGTTCTGGGTCATCACAATGATTTAGCTGTATTGTTTGCTATTTGTGTTGTTTTGCAAATAGCTATTATTAGAGTAGTTTTAGAATCATAAATCCTGTACATTGTTGATCAAGTACAAGTTGTTGCCAGTCGTGGTCTCTCATCTTTAAGGTAATCTGATCTCCATTTGTTTCAGTTTTTGGCTATTTATATGATTTAGGTTCATTGATTCCAGTTGATTGCTTGTTTATATAATTTTAGGTTAGTTGCTTCATCAAGCCGTAGGCTGCAAACCTATCATATTCAAATGAAGGTTTTGGCCACATCTTTAACTGCATTTTGTAACAGGTTAGGGCAGGTTGAGAAGGCTTGGAAGCACCTTTGTATCCCTGGGCAGCAGCCATATCCAACTGAGGTGCAGAAGTTACAGGTAGTAGAGAAGCATCTTAGTAAATGCACAGATGCCCGCAAGGTTGGTGATTGGAAAAGTGCGCTGAGGGAAGGTGATGCCGCCATTGCTGCTGGTGCTGATTTTTCTCCTCAGGTAAATGTCCATGCCTGAAAATTTACCTAGTCATTTCAAAGTGCAGATTAAAAATATAACCTATGGCTTAACTGATTCATATTGAAATTACAGCTCTCTATGTGTAGAGTAGAAGCGCTATTGAAGCTCCACCAACTTGAAGATGCTGAATTAAGCCTATCAAACATTCCCAAAATAGAACCATTTACAGTTTCTTGCTCACAGACTAGATTTTTTGGGATGCTTTCTGAAGCTTATCTCTTCTTTGTCCGAGCTCAGTTTGAAATGGCACTGGGAAGGTGAGTTCTAAAATGCTATGCCTTGTAAGTAATAAGATTCCAGAGGGGAGAATGAGAATGGATGATGGATGTCTTGCAGGTTTGAGAATGCAGTCACCACTGCTGAAAAAGCCAGGCAAATTGATTCTCAGAATGTTGATGTTGCAGTACTGCTTAAGAATGTCATGTTGGTAGCAAGAGCTCGTTCCCGTGGCAATGATCTCTTTAAATCTGAAAGGTTCACTGAAGCCTGCTCAGCATATGGAGAAGGCCTCAGGTTTGATCCGTCAAATTCTGTTCTCTATTGCAACAGAGCAGCTTGTTGGTTCAAGCTGGGGCTGTGGGAGCGGTCTATTGAAGATTGTAATGAAGCTTTGTGCATTCAGCCCAATTACACAAAAGCCCTTCTTCGGAGAGCTGCCTCAAACAGCAAGGTGCAGTTTTTATATAAGACTGATTTTTTCTTGTATTCTTTTGCATTGCTTCTTGGAAATATATACAATGATAATTATTGTAAACTACAGCTAGAAAGGTGGGCAGATGCTGTGAGAGATTATGAGGTTTTGAGGAAAGAGCTCCCATACGATAATGAAGTCGCGGAGTCCCTCTTTCATGCTCAGGTTGCATTGAAGAAATCTCGCGGGGAAGAAGTTTACAATATGAAATTTGGTGGGGAAGTAGAGGAAGTGTCAGGTCTTGAGCAGTTCAGAGCTGCAGTATCTTTACCTGGTAAGCCTTCTGCCTTGCATTTTGAGATTCAAATTTTTTTGTCTTTGTCAAGTTATGTTCGCAACAATACCCTTTGAGATTGTATTTAAAAATTGCAGGTGTCTCAGTAGTCCATTTCAAAGCAGCATCTGATTCACAATGCAAGCAAATATCTCCATTTGTGGATACATTATGTGGCCGCTACCCATCCATAAATTTTGTCAAGGTAAATGACTAACATCATATCAGACCCCTAAATTTTTACTTCATATGGAAGAAAATGATAAACAAAATGAATTTCTTATATATATATTTGGTGATGTTTAATGAAAAGGTTGATATCAATGAGAGTCCGGCAGTCGCAAATGCTGAGAATGTGAGGATTGTACCAACATTCAAGATATACAAAAATGGTAGCCGAGTGAAGGAAATAGTCTGCCCTAGTCGAGATATGCTGGAACACTCGGTGAGGCATTACAGCTTTTAGAACTCAAATCTGTACTGTACTTCTCTGTTGTTTCTTTTTTTGCGATTTATCGCTCCCCAACCCCCAATTTGATGGGAATACTCTTCCACTGCCCTCCCAGCCTTTCCTCCCACCATAAAATGATTACTAGATAACTATGACATAAGTCAGAGCCGCCTAATAATCTCACTAGCCAGAGGAACTCAGAGAGATAGCTTAGTCCCTTTTGCAGTTTTTATTTATTCATTCATTTCTCGTTTCTCTGTCGTTCCATCTTCTTTCAGCCATCCCCTTTTATTTTTATTTTCTGTTTCCAAAAAACTTCTTTTCCATTTTCTTGTAGGCCAGCCTGGTTCTTGTACCCCACTTCCATCAAAGAGTAAAAAATTGAGAAGTATGTACAATTTGATTAAATTTGGTCCTTAGCTATTTTAGAAAGAGAGAACACTGGCCGGCCCTCAGCAGAGGATCTGTACATTTATATATGTGATGATATATATACAAAAACATTGGAAGCCCTGAGGGAGATTGAGTGTCTGGGGGGTACTTAGTTACTGGGTTAGTGAAGGAAGGATGAATATGTTGTTATTAATACTGTTGTTTTTTTTCTCAAACCATTTTATCAATAAAAAAGATCCCATTTTTTCTTTGTGCCTCTCTTCATTCTCCGTGTTTGTATAAACCATGCCACGTGTAATTCTCTATAGAAAATTAAGACCAAGATCTCATTTTTCCCCAGCTCAAAACTGGTGCCGTAGCTAGAATGCTACACCAGTTTTGATGTTATATTTCTGATTGATAACATTTCATCATTTGAAATTAGTTGGACACTCAAGTTTCAGTGTAAAAAATTTCCTGGTATTATATAGAAGAAACCCTCGTACCAAATGGTTTGCTTATGATTTCGTGATGGCATGAGAAACCTGGTTTGGTCTTGATAGAGAGGAGAAGATAAAGAAAAGTACATGCATTGTTTTAATGGAGGTTGGTTTTCTTATTAAGGAGTGGAGGAGAGTAGTTGACACAAATTCATTACTCTTTCCCCAACTAGATTGCCCCTTTTTTTTTATAAAGGCCACACTACTTGGTTGTCTGTCAGCCATATAATAAGTACAATTAATGCTGTGTTCAATATTTCTTATATATATATATATATATATATAGGTTTTAATAAGCACTTTTGGCTTGGTAATGCAAGTGATTCTAAGTGAAGTGTTTGTTGCTTGGTTTTGTTTTTGCCTTGATTTGGGGGAGGGGGGTGGGGCAAGCCAGGCGGTGGCTTATTTGAAGGGCTTCTAATGTCCTCCAGTCACATCACATGTGAGCATTTAAGCTACCCACATCACACACACCAAAAAGTTGCACAAGTATTGTGGTCGGTGCTAATCTGCGCCGGTGGGGAACGGTAACCGCCCTTTCTGGGTCTCGGTGGTGGGGCCTTTGGTCAGCACTGGCCACGTGTTATGCCGTTTCAAATGAATGTTGTGATTCAGACAAACATGCAGCTGCTGGTTTGAAAATTTTGGTAAGTTTGATTTTAGAGGAACAGAAACAAAGACGCTAACCTACCACCAAGGCAAGGCAAACTAGCTCCAAACGTACAGCTCGTTAGATTCCTTTTAAGAATTTGACGCATCAGTCACTTTGGAAAAAGATTTGAGATTTCATTCGATCTCCCATTCACGTTCACTCACCACCCATTTATTTTAATAAAAGATTTATTGACATAAAAATCTATTAATAAAGTTAAATTAATAAAACAAATTTCATTTATTCTCTTAAAATCACAAGGAAAATGACGGAGCTGTTGTCATCAATCATCATCAGATATTCTACGAGACAAAAGACAATCAGGAATAACTGGACTGATGATTGAATCCTGAAGGCGCGTGCATAGACGTGCCGGTTGCGAGTGACGAGATGTAATCAATGGAATGACTTAAGAGGCTAAAATAAATAAGCTGCAAAAGGAAATAATGACGTACTGTTCTGGGCTGTCCTTTACTGTACTGTTCTGTGCAATTAGTAGATGTAGATGAATCTTACTGTATAAGTATAATTACTAACCGTACTTTGTGCATGTAAAAGGAAAATGTGAAAGGCGTAGGTCTTTTCATTTTTTACCGTCAAATGCAAGTACGATATAGCCGTTACTTCCTGGTGGCCGTCGGCAAAATTAAATTTGGATTTTACCCGTTTGATTTGGCTGAAAAACTGTGTCGTTTAGCAGGGTGATGGGCCTTTGCTGTCATTAATTTTAACGGCTAGTTGAGTTTAGTTTAAATAATGATGTATTAGGCCATTTGTATTGATTTTTAGCTGAATGTCGGATCATTTGATATCATCGTAGAAGTATCAATAATGCTATATATCTTAAAATTTAATTTTAAAATTAAAATCTTAAATGATGTGTCTGATTAATTTTTATAATTTTAAAAAATCATGCATTATATTATTTTTTCACTCAATAATATTTTGATATTTCATTTGAAAAATAAATTTTATATAGAAGTATTTATGCTTGACCAATTAAACAATATGATTATAGATATATTTTTAATTTTCTTTTTATGAGATGTTAGTGTTTAATTGATAAAATTTTGTGGATTGGTATAAGAGATTTGACATTCAAATTTGCTTACATTAAGTAAGAAATTTAATTGTTATATATATATATATATATATATATATATTTATAACGAAAGATAAATGTTTGTGAATGGCTCATTTAAACGTCATTATGTCTTGCTTTTTAGTTGAAAAAGGGCAAATTGTCAAAACTTGGGTCCCTCTTTAAGACTTTAAATCCCCACTTTTGTAAAGGGTAGCCATTCTATTTCTATGTCGACAATGACTGCTTCCTTGGGATTAAGGGAATGTAAACTTACTAATTTTGGTTTGATGTAGTTATTATTATTATTATTATTATAATATTTTAAATTTTTTAATATTAATATTCTTTTTTTTAGTGTTAATAATTAATTATTATCATAAAAGAAAATTATTAAAATGTATTAATGTTGGGCCTATACCTCATTAGACCCAACCAAAAGTATTCATAATTTACTTCAACAAAAGAGGCTCATTCCTTCAAGTGTAGACAACCTGTATTAGGTAATTCAAATCCACCGATCTATAAATTCTATAAACAAGTTATGAATACCATAAGAGCCGAGAATGGATTGAAACTTAATATTTATTTAAAATTATTGCATATTAAATACTATTTTTAACAATCAAAATACGCATTAAATAAAAAAATAAATTATGTCAACATAAATTTACTTGAAATAGGTTAAGAACATATTTAATACAAATTTAATTGACAAATTATATATGAGATTATTTGAGTTATTAACGTAGTTACAAATGTAATAATTCAATTGATTCCAACTCTTATAAAAGGAGAAGAAATCGATCATAAAAGGGACTTTGAGAAGGACACACTTTTTTTTTTAAAAAAAGACAATTCTTTGGGCCAAATCTAACTTCACATTCTAAGGACTCGAACAATATACTTGGAATAGGGTATAAAACCTTTTTAAACATTAAAAATATACTACCTTGCTTGTTCTTGCATTAAAATTTACTTCCATACACTTGTGTACCATTTTATGTTGAAATTATTAACTTGAGCATCAAAGTGCTCTTTTTTACACAAGTATGAAGAGTCATTTTGTAATTGCAAGAATTTCATGAGGGCAACAGGGTAATTTGTTATGTAGTTCATATTAAGGAACTCTGGTGGGACTGTTTGTGGGAACGACAATGAATTGAACTTTTTTGTACTTACCTAGAGGAACGAAATCCTTCATTTTAACATCAAAATTGATAGAAGAAGGCTCATTTGTATGATCTTAAGCTCCCCTTTGCGCAGAAGGTCCTCATTCAGCATCTGAAATAGGAACATTTTTAGTAAAAAGAGGCTTCTAAGCAGCCTTTAGAGTTTCCTCCTTGGTAACCCATTGGCTCACTTCAAAAATGGCTTTAGTTGAAAGAGGCTCTTATGCAACTTCCAAAGCCTCATGTTGAGCGGGTTTTGGTGAGACTTTGGGAACCAGAACCTCAATGAGTTATAACCTTTACTTGTTGAAAGACGAAGTAGCCTTCATACTCTTTAGAGTTGTTGAAGACTCTCTCATCTTTTTCAGAGTCTTTGTTCTTTTACTTCTTGACGCGAAAGGTTAAGAATCACTTCAAAGAGATTCTCTATATAGGCTTGAAAATCTAGAATATAGAAAGTAAAATGTAATAAGAAAAGACAACGTTAGCATAATAGTACTCAAAGAAAAAAATATCTACCATCTTCATTGCATGGAAAACATGAGGAAAGTCACCCATTCTGCAAATTGAGGAGGTACCAATTGCAGTCACTTAGAGAACAAGTAGATTGTTGAGAGGAATTGGGTTAACAAAAGCAAAAACTTTAGGGTCTTGCGGAGGAGCCTCGTCTACAGTCATGGAACTGTCTTTTAAGTTTTCACATGCTAAAGAAGATTGATTAGTATCCAGAAGAAGGCCAGAGGGAATGAAATCCAAAATCTCACATTCCTTAGAGTCTCGCACTACTTCAACATTGAAAGCTACAAAATAAAGAAAACATCAAGAACTCGATTAAACAAAACTAGAGGAAATAAGTAAAAGATAGTGGAAGCTTACTTATGTCAGAGAAGACCCCCTAGTAAGTGTAGGTTCCATAGAAATCTTCATCAATAAGCCTCGTGCTGGAACTAGGGGGAACCAAATTTCATCAAAAAGGCATTTGCGGAACATAATGTGATTATAGAATGCTCTAGAATCCAAAGCCATAAAACCCCTGGGGATTTAGAGGTCTAGAGGCTTCAATCAATACACGGTCCTCTACAGTTAAAGAACAGGGAAAATGATGTACTCGTTCCCAATGAGCATAGGCCGATAAGAGCTGATGGTTGTACAAGTGGGCATTAGAAATCATCTCTCTAATATATAAATTTCTTGAGGAACCTTTTCATCATAAGAATAGAAGGAAGAGAGAGATTAGCTATGTTGTCATAGTAACTGCTAGAAGTGGCTACCTCGTATGGGTAACTAGGCCTCTTCTAATCACCGTTGACAATGACAACGTATTTCTCATAGCCTGCTTTCTTTTCCATAAAATTGAATAACAATATCTATTTTTTAAGGGAGAAATAATAATTGAGTTTTCCTCATTTAGAGTATAAGTGATAAAGACGTCATAGAAGTTCAGAAGTTAGTAGGAGGGATCATATAGTTAAGATGAGCCACATCTTGGAGCAGATGAAAGACATTTGGATGAACTTAGAGAGAGGACAAATCGGTAACATAGAGGAACTCGTGGATGATGAGAGGAATAAGGAACCTAAAACACGTTAAGTGTTTCTTGAAAAGAGAGAACTCACCCACTCGAACAGATTTAGGATCTATAATTGAAAATTGAAAAGAAATTTACATATATATATATATTTATTATTTTCAACTGAATCTTGTTATTATGATTCATATGTTTTTGGTTTTTGATTAATCTTAAAAATGTAGGGCTTTTTATTTGTCTTGATTCAAACTTTAAATTGATATATTATATGCCTAATTTGGTTATGTATTTTGTGAGAATTTCAAATTTTAAATTTTGGTCATAAACAATATAAACTCTAGATAATCCGAATTCAATCTTCACAACTGAGCAAGATTAAAAGTGTTTTTGTGCAATTAATTGTTCTAGATAGATTAGAAGTTTCACAAGAAACAAAACCCATATAAGATTTTGACTCGATTGTTGAGAAATCTTGAAAATCCGAGTTGGACATTAGAGGCATAAATTTAAATATTCTTCTTCTTTTTCAAATTTGACATGCTTTAGCTTACTTTTTTTTTTTTGTAAATTGAATGGTATAGACATTAGAACTGAAGTTATTTATAAAAATCCTTAAAATTTGGACCAAAAATACATATTTTAAGGGATTTTATGATTGTAGGCCAAAACTAGATTGAAAAGACCATTTTTCAGACCTAACCTAATGTAGCTGGAGGTTGAAGATGACCTTCAACCGAGCCATGCAAGGCCCACATGCTTGCAACGTATGCGAGCTTATCCGAAGCCTATTTTGGCTTTTTTTTTTGTTGAACTCCATTTTCATCCTATATTGTTGTAAATAATTTATTTTATTTTCTAAGGATGAAAAATAGTTTTTAGCTTATTAATACTTATTTATGTGTTTTAATTAAAAGAAAATTATTTTTTTGGTAATATTTTCTTTTGAAAATTTACCATAAATTATTTTAATATATATGGAATAAGAGAATAATATTCACTCTCCCTAGATTGAAATCTTTGCTAATTTATTTAGTTATAAAACTAGTATAATAATTAGTTTAAAATTGTAGTTTAATTTATGCAACTATGATGATTGTTGATAATTGAAAGTATATTTAGTGACGTAGATGATCACATGCATATATGTATTAATATGCAATAATATATTGGGCAATATTGTTTAATTTTTCTAATTGTGAAATATTGCTTACAAATTTTTAAGGTTATTTACCAAAGTGGTTTAACCATCAAAGTTTGCAAGATTTATTTTGTATTGAGTTTCTATTTTTTTGATGGAAAAATTTCTTAGATTAATTTGTACAATCACCTACTCAAAGGAGGTTATTGTGCAAATTAATATAAATGGCATAGAGAATATTGATGAGATAAATAATCTAATAAATTTATTTGCCCAAAGGTAATGAATTTAGAAGGGTTATTTATTTCATTATTGTTGAAGGAAATATATTGATTTAAAGGTCGAGTTGTCCAAAGGGAATGGATTTTTAGATTTATAAAATTTTCTTATTTTATTGGTCTTAATGCTTTGAGAATATTTATTATTGTATACTCTACACAAAGGGGAGTTTATGATAATATAATTGATTCTCATATATATTGTATTGTTTATGCTTATATGAGCATTTTATCTATTATCTATAATTGACCTAATTGTAATTTTGAGATATAGTCTTTTTTGTTGTGAACAATAATTATGCTATAATTGAGATTTTGAATGGGTCAAACTATAAGAGATGAAAATTGAATATAGAGTTTGCTTTGGAAATAGTGAACATGGATATGGCTTTGCATGAAGATTAACCTTCACAACTCATTGATGAGAGCACTGAAGCTTAGAAAGCTCATTATATAAAATGGAAAAAAATCAAACTAATTAGGTCTCTTAGGTATCGCGACTCAGAGTGCAGATTGACTGACCCTCACGAGGACGTAAGGTCTTAAAAGAGGGGAGATTATCATATCTCACATCACTTATGAAGATGATCCTAAGATAGCCTATAAGGTTGGCCCCTTCTAACTAAGTAGAATGCTTAATTAATTAGGGATACTACCTATTCTGATTCTAATGACTAAAGAGTTTGTTTTAATTATTATGAAATGAGATAAACTTAACAAAGAATAGTGTCCTAAGAATAATTTGGAAAAGGAAGTTATGAAGATTATTTTGTATACTAGTGTAATTGATAGTCTAATATATGCACAAGTATGTACAAGACCTGATATTTCCTTCATTGTTAATGTTCTTGGTAGATATTTGTTAAACCCTGAGTATAATTATTAGGTTGCTGTAAAGAAAATCATGAGATATTTATAAAAACGAAGGACTTTATGTTTGTATATAGAAGGATTGATAATCTTAAAGTAGTTAGATACTTACATTCTAATTTTGGTGGTTGTTTAGACGACTGTAAATCTACTTTAGAATACATTTTTATGTTAGTTGGTGGAGCCATTTCATAAAATATTGTTAAACAGAACCTAATTACATTCTCGACCATGTATGCTAAGTTTGTAGTTTGTTATAGTTCATCCTCGCAAGTTATTTGGCTAAGAAATCTGATCTCAAAGCTGCAAATTGTTGATTCTTTCTCTCAACCCATTGTGATTTATTGTGATAATAATGCAAATGTGTTCTATTCTAAGAAAAATAAGGTCAATAGTAGTTCCAAACATATGAAAAAAAATATTGTGATTGGATATATAAGAATTTAGTCTATGTTAGCTGATCCTATAACCAAAGATTTAAGACCCATAATATTTAAGGAACATGTTACGAATATGGGTGTCATTGAATCTTTTAATTCTTTAGTTTAGTGAGAATTTATGCATGTTCTTTTATTTTAATTATAATGTTGTGCAAACATTACTCAATATTGTTATGCATCTTGCAAAGTTGAATTCTTTACAATGATCATCATTATTGTGGCATATTATATTTTGAACTGAATATACAATATGGTATCTTAAGATATTGTATCTTAAGAATTACAGTCGTATACTATTGAATGTCACATATATAGCTATTTTTTGAGATCTCATGTTGAAATATTAATAATGTATGATTTATTAAAGCTAGAGAATTTTATTTTGATTAAGAAATTGCAGTTACAATTTCATATTGGTTTTGATTTTGTTGAGAAATTATAACGAGAACTAATAAAAAATAATGCATATTAATTATGATTACATGTTGGCATTGGTTTTTTACTATACTATTAGGTTTACGATTCATGTCAATATGATTATTAGTATTCGTGATTACGAAGGGTGTTGTTGGGATTAATATATAGATCATCATAGTCTAATATTAAGATCATATTGGATCAGATAAGTTTTTTAAAATGCTATTTATGAACTATCATTTCTTTTAAAAAGTATGGCCATATAAAATATAATTTTTTGTTATTAAGTTGAGAGTTTTGTTTTCAAAGTCGAATTTAATAAACACTTAAAATCAATTAATTTTAGTACAAGTGGAGAATGTTAGAAATTTTTTTATTAAATGTAGGCGTTACATTAATTGAATTTTTATTTTATAAAAATGAGTTAACGAGTAATTCATTAATTAATCAGTCTTATAAATTAGTAATAACTTTTGAATTGGGCTACAATTTCTTTTATATAGAAACTAAGTTGAATGACAAGTGTAAAGTTTTAGATCTCGTTGAAACCCATCATGAGAGAGTTTAGTATAGAAACCCTAATTTTATATATAAAAATTGTGTTTTTTCTCTAACCTAAATTTATTATTGAGAACAATATATTTTTTCTCATTGAGAGCCACCAAAACTATCGATTTAAATCATAAAGTGAAAGACTAACTTTTAATCCACTATGATGATCAATCAATCAATGACAATGGCTCAAACATATACGTATTCAGTAACTTATTTTTCAATTATTGTATCATTTTATTCATATATAATGTTAATTCATAACTGTTTAATTTCTTAATATTATGAATGTTAATTGAATTAATTTCCAACGGGATATACTTGAAAACATGATCCAACACAAACTACAGAACCTCCTCCTGTTAAAGGATGCCACATGTTGGATGCATCCCCCAATAGAAGAGCACTTGGAGTTGGATATAAAGCAGTAGGCATGCTTCTGTTAGTCATTGTTCTAATGTTCCCTTCGTTGATGGCAGAGATGAAAGCAGAGAAGAGTTCAGGGGGAATCTGAAACATGCACAAGTCCCTTCACAGGAGTTATATCTTTGGTTGCAAGAGCATTAAAAATTAGCCACAATCATTGATGACATTTTGATGAATAAGCTATGCAACATTCTCATTTCACTTTGGCTTACAAAAGAACATTCTTAAGAGCGATAATCTTGTAGAGATCAGATCAAACAAATGGTGCAAACCTGGGAAGCCACCACAGTTTTCAAATAATGGGTTATTTCACCATTGGAAATGGATGGTAGATTTCGGCCTGGTACATTTCGCACGTTAAAAGTTGCGAACAGAAGGTTCATTTTGCAGGAATATTTTTATATTTTTTAGAAAAAAAGATATCTAGACTACTGCAATTTGGGAAAAGGAATATAAAGGCTCTATAATTTTAAAATTTTTATTTATATTCCTGTTAAGTAATGAAAACTATTAATTTTAACAAAAAAAATCTGTTAAAACTGATGAAATTACTATTATGCTTCCTTTATAATTAAAAAAAAATTAAAAATCAAATGTTCAAATTGAGATTGAATGTTTGACATCTAATATAATAATAAATATTTTAATCAATTAAATTACTCAAAATTTTTGTTTATATATGTAATTAAAAATTTATTAGAGATATTATTCTTAATTAACTATTTAAAAAAGGAGGCATTGATCGGCGTTGACGAGCATTGACCACCTCATTGACTGCAATCGTTGACTGATGACAATTAAATGGTTGTTGACCGATTGTTGATTGATTGTTGATCGATGTTGATCACCCGTTGACCGCGCGTTGACTAATCATTGACTAACTGTTGATCGTATTGACCGACTTTTGGTAAAAAAAAATGATTTTTTATTTTTACCATTTTAGATGTTAATTTTAATAGTTTCCATCACCTAACAAAAGTGTAAATGAAAAATTTAAAATTATAAGAATTTGCATGTTAATTTTCTCAAATTACAGGGTCCAAATGTCTTTTTTTTTTATTATCACTATTTTAATTTAGCAATAAAAAATATAAAAATTATACTTGATTGCGAATTTTTAATTGATATGCTCCGTCAAGACACACAGATTTTTCACCCTATATCTCTTACAAATAACAAATAGATAACTCGTGTTGGCGAGTAAATTAATTGTAAAAAATCTAATTCTTTGTATTTTATTTTTCTCTTTGAAATTTTTTTCTCAGCCCAACAGAAATATGCAAGCACAGATTAAAGGAATTCATAATTTGTTTTTAATATGTATATATATATTTTTGTGTTTTACTTAAACTCTAATCCTTAATATAATTAGTATAAAATAATATCTTAAATTATTTTGATTTAAATAATTAAATAGATAAACCCTTATCTAATAAGGATTAGAATAAAATTAATATCTAATATTATTTTTTAATTTAATTAGATATTTTAGTAGATAATCTATAATTATTTAAATGATCTAAATATTATAAATAATTTATTTAATTTTATAATTATTATAGATTTAGCCAATAATTGATTGGACCCAATGGGTTTATCAAACTAAACTTGAGCTAACTTACAAGAATAATTAATTTGTCTTAATAAGTTTAATTAAATTAGATCTGACCCAATTAATATTTTAGATTCAACAGTTAATATATAATCCATTTTTGTATTTTATAAAAACAACATGAAACCTGATGGATTTACAAAATTAAGCTCAATAAATTGAATTATTTGATTATAACTCTTTAATCAATATAATTTATTTTTAACTTTATATTACTCCACTAAAAATATAAAATTAAACTCTTAATTTTACAAATAAATTATAAAATAAAAAATTATCTTTATCTATTCAATAATCATTTCATATAATTAATTCTCCATAAATATTGATAATTAAAATTAGGTCGAAGTTTGTTAACCCCTCTAATTACATCTTTCTCTTTAATTTACATTGACTATCTTTTCAACATTTCATTTGTAAAAATCACAAATTAATTATTTTCTTTAACTCTTAAAAAAAATTGAGCTCATCATGTTCAAGACCAGAATCAATTATTAGAGGAACAACTTACCAATTTCTCAAAAGGAGTGAATTCTATTTATATGAGAAGTGTTTCAAGCTATTCATTTTGATATATCTATAAAATACTTAGTAATTGATTGAAAATATTTTACAGTATTTTCCTTATAGATTGATAAATATAACTTAATAAATAAGATTCATTAATTATTCGGAATTAATATTAATCTATATATGATATATTTTGATAAAATAAATTTTCTTTATTAACGGAGATTAACAAAAAATTGATTTATGGTCTAGTTATTTATAATCTACATTACAAATTGTCTCTATTTTTTTATTAACATATAAAATGATCCAGATAAGAACATTGTATACAATATACAAATTTATTGCATTTATAGTCTATTAAATAAAATTTTTGTTTTCATTCACATTAATGACTTGTTTAATTTTTTTTTTCTTAAACTTAATCTTTTATATAAAACTATTACACTAATGTAAGGTAAAATATAACAATAAAGAAATTTTATGATATTTAAATTTTAAATATAAAAATAAATAAATAACCTATATTATTTATTTTTAACAATAACTAAATATAAATAATTATGCTTTAAGGCACACTCCCAATACATTTTACATTCAACAATTCATGCCCTGAATATAAGTAGGCACTAGAAATCCATAGCATAGTTTGAATTACTGCATAAGACAAAGAGAGTAACTCGACCTTGGGGTTGCAGAGTGGTCGCCATAAATTTGAAAAATAGCCATCACATACAATGGTGAGGAGTGCATACGCCGTCAACTTTTCACTAATTTTGGTTTTGTATTCCACCCCTTTAATAATCCCCTTTTCTTCAATCAGAGATGTCATTGTTCCTTTTTCAAATCTTACACTACAAAAATTAAGAATAAGGATGTAAATTGAATTACTTCTGGCAGATTAAGTTTAAGATAATTTGTGTTCTCTCATATGATATTGAAATAAAACTCTTCAATAGTATAATACGAAATGTTGAAAATGGTGAAAACTCTACAAAAACGCATTGCCCAGTTATAGTAGAAACAATTTCTGACGACTATAATAAGAAGATAGAACCAATTTGAAATAAAGATGTTCGAATGGGAAAAGTATTTATTACTTGAATAGAGTAGCAGCCTTTTTCCTCATCCTTAGAATAAAACGGCCATTGTCAAAGCTTCTTCCAACCACATCTGAGTAGAAAATTTCCAACGGATAACATGCTTTTGTACTTTTGCCGTCCTTTTAGAGAGCATAACCAAAGACTTGATCATCAATCTCATTAACACATTCTGTTGTCACAAATAAGTATAACCGATTAGAATGTGTGAGAATGATAATTAAAATTCATGAAGAGAATGAGTTTGAGTCAAGCCAAATGTGAAAGGGCATGTGGCAGAGGTTCGAAGACACAAAGAGTGAAGAAACTCAAGAAATCAAGTGAACACTGGAGTGGTAGAAAGGCACTGCTACAGTGACAATTCCAATAAGTGGTTGAGTTCTCAGCATGCGAACACTGTAGTGGTGGAAAGCCACCACTGCAGCGATAATTATAAACACTAAAATGCTGCAGCATCAGCACAACGCCCTAGTGTTCTATGGCAAATGCTCTAGCGTAAATGCGACTTGTCTAAAATTTTAGAAGGACACCTAAGTTGTTTTAAACAATTTATCATGTTCTAAATTGTATTACAGTTAGCTTAGGACGTATTAGGTTATATAAGGGCCTTATTTTTTACTTAAAAATATCGTCACCAACATAGAGCAATTGTAATCCTTTCTAGAGAGAGAATGAGTTCTTAATGATTCTTTGTACATAATTCTTTTCAAGTTCTTATTGATTTAATAAAAGAAGTGAGATCTTAATCTATTGTGGATGTAAAAAATTGTCAAACTACGTAAATTTATGTGTATTTTTTTAATTTTCTTTATACTTTTCTTATTATTGCAAATTCATACTTGGTGAAGCATTTTTATCAATAAACTGGTATTAGTGCTTGGTTTTAGAAATCATAACTACACACAAGTATGAAGTAGATAAATTCAATGATGAAATGGACTTTAATCCATAGAAGGTTAAACGTAAGGATTTGCTGATAAGTCAAGGGTTAGATTTGTCCCTTGAGGAGACTGTAGCTTCTTTTAGTGATGAGAAAAAGTTTGAGATGTCTAAATTTGAAGCAGATAAGGAAGCCATTTAAAAGAAAGTTCATAGTATAATTGTTCTGTTATTGAGTGATGAGGTGTTGAGGAAAGTTGCTGGAGAAAAAATAACTCTTGGTCTTTGAAAAAAGCTCGATGATCTTTATATGACGAAGTTACTAGTAAATTTTTTGCACATAAAGAAGAAGCTTTATTAGTAGTCCATGTTAGAGGAGATGTAATTTAAAGACCATATAGATGTTTTTAACAAGATCATCATCGATTTGGAAACAATCGATGTGAAAATTAAAGATGAGGACAATGCAATCATCCTGTTAAGTTCCTTATCACAGAGTTATAAGTGTTGGGATTTGTGCTCACGTGCCATTTCATTATTGTATAAATATTTTATTTTATAATATTTATACAGTACATTATTTGTTAAATCGCTAATTACTCTTATTAAATGGTTAATGTTTGTGACGCTACAGACATTATATGATCTGAAAGAGTTCAGATTTGGTCTAAAGAAGTTTAGATCAATGCCAAAGGTTAGCATCACTAAAAACTATAAATGCTAAAGAGTTAGCATGTTATATTGATCAGTGAAGTCTAAGAGTTAGAATCTTATTTATAATGGTACAAAGACCCGAGAATACATTAATAATAATATAGTTGCAAGACTTACAATAGGTACTAAGAAATGTTATTATGTAAGTCTATTATCAAATTATATGTTTCTGGTCTTAATTCACCGATACAACTTTGATGGTGAAATCCTTTTACATAAACCAGTGTATACTATACTTAGATGGTATAGATGGTTGTTCTTAGCTGACCATGAGCTTACTGGAAGTTCGTATAGTATACAGGTGTTCAATGAGTACTGAATACTGAATAGACTCAACGAGGACCCCAATAGACATCCTATGAAGCCGTCAATAGAAGGTCTTCTCGAGTTGAGTAGTATACGTGGTCCTTTGACCTGAGTACTACGGTGGGCTTATAAGTGATCCATCATCCTTTGGTTCCACGCATGTCACAGACCTTTTCTAGTGTGACCATTGGGTGTCGCTAGGTATGATCTGATGCTTATGGAGTCTGGTGTGTACAGATATGGAATCCGTCAGCTCACATGGATGAGTTATATATATCCAGATGCTCAGAGATTGTATCTTAAAAAGTCTTATGGCCATAAGCAACAAATCCAAGAAAGAGTTTCCTAAGGGGTTAAACAATATTACAAAAGTATTTGCATATATTGTTTATTAAGATACATGTCTAGAGATAAGTTCACGGACAAGTACAGAGGAATTTAACGGTAGTGATCTATATCCCTGCTCTTCCAGAATATGATTGATGGAAGGATTATACGTATACGCTATGACTTGAACTTGTATAGTCTATCGCACTGATTTGTAATATCCATGACGTGTGCATGGGGCATCGATCTCGAACTTATAGTATAGTTTTGTTTGAAAAATCGGGAGTGGATCTAGAGAGTCTCGCAATATGAAGTGTACTCGTCGTGTACTGGAGCAACATACCCGATTGAATAGTTTGATCCAAAAAATTCCAACAGACTAGACATAAACTACGGTTTCCCTCCGGTCGTGCACGTGTTAAGACTTAAGAGTTAAGTATATCAATTAGTTAATAATTAGTTGTTCACCAATGAGATATTGACATATGTCACATTGTGAGCCAATTATTATTTGATTTAAATTATCAAAATGACCTTATTTGTTAGACAAATAATATCATTATTTTATTCATTAAAATGTTTATTGAATAAAAAAATAATAATAATAAATGATATTATTATTTAAATTAAAATCAAACAATTAATTTTTTAATTTAAATTGGCATATGTTTCTATTATAATTTATTATAATTATATTATTTGTTTAATATTAATTAAATGATATGATAAGTATAAATGGGTGACATTTGTTAATGGTAGGCCTTAAGATGTTTCTTAATAATGAGAAAGTACTTTCTCATTTTGCCTAAATTAAGGCCAAGTTCATTTAAATATTTTTTTATTTTGTTTTAATTTTATTTGGTTTATTGTAGATAATAATAAATAAAACACTAATGGAAAATATAACGGATGCCATTAGGTGAGAAAATGAAAGATAATAATAAATAAAACATTAATGGCAAACATAATAGATGCCATTAGGTGAGAAAATGAAAGAACATAATAAACAAATAAAATAGCAATATGTTGCTCAATTGATTAAATAAAAATTAGGCCAAGGGATTAGTGTGAATGGTAAAGAGAAATTTGAAAGGTTAAGTGTTAGAAAATTCTCTCAAGTGTTAAAAGTAAAAACACCTCTTCCATTTTTCCTTCTAATTTTGGTCACCCATACTACAAGGTAGAAACAAGGATTCAAGAGTTGAATCATTTGTTGGAAAAGCTGCTATTCTAGCTTCCTCAAGCCCACCGTGTTGAAGAACTAGAATTGTGAACTAGTTGCTTTAAAACAGGTACTCCGGTTCGACAATATACTAAAGGCTTGACAAGGTATTATTTCTCAATCTTGAAGTATTTTACATTTATAAGATAACATGTAAAGCTTATTTGTGTTTATCATTATGAATTTGTATTCTGCTCATCCGATGTGTATGTATGTATTGATACATATGCTATATTTAATGATAGACACAAACCTATATGCATGCACTCTAGGTTTAAAATCACTCACAATAAGCACTTTATTGATACGTTACTCTACAACAGAGAGAATTTAACTATGACAGATGTGAAATCATCATTAAACTTTAAGCAATTGGGGAAGAAAGTAAAGACCAATAATGCATAAGAACTAGCTGTAAGAGGAATGTCTGAACAAAGAGAAGGAAAGTATAGAAAAGGCTCAAGATCAAAGTCAAGAGATAAATCTAGAAAGTGCCATTTTTGCAAGAAATAATGGCACTTTATAAAGGATTGTCTGAAGAAGAAGCAAAGATGAAAGACAAGAAGAAGAAGGGAGACATTATAATAGCTTATGAGGATAGCTATGATAGTGTAGAGACCCTAGTCACTTATTATGGGAAAGGTTCTGGTGAATGGATATTAGATTCTGGTTTTACGTTTCATATGTGTCCAAATAAGTTTATATTATTAATTTCTAGCCCATTAATAAAGGAAAAGTATTAATGGAGAATGACATAACTTGTCAAGTGTTGAGGATTGGTAGTATTAGGCTTAAGTTACATGATGGAAATGTGAGAGAGTTATTAGAAGTTAGGTATGTTTCTGGCCTTAAGAAGAACTTGATTTTTCTATGTATGTTAGACCAGAATGTATGTTCAATCAGAACTGAGAATAAGATTCTTAAGGTGTTGAAGGGTTTTATAGTAGTTATGAGAGGTGATAGGTACAATGATGTGTGCGTACTACATGGAGAGGCAGTGAGTGGTTTTGCATTAATCTTTGTAGATGATGAGATTATGTAAACCAAACTTTGGCATTTAAAGTTAGCTCACCTATGTGAATAAAACTTGAAGGAGTTGTATGATTAGAGAGTATTTAGTAAGGATAAGTTCCAGTCAGTAGAGTTTTGTGAGCATTGTATGCTAGGCAAAGCATAGAGTTAGGTTTAGTACGGGAGAGCACCAAACAAATGGGACTCTTGATTATATACACTCGAATATTTAAGGGCGAGCATAAACAGTCACACATGGTGAAGCTAGATACTTTTTTATATTTATAGATGACTAATCGAGAAAGTTGTGAATATATGTGTTGAAGAGTAAAGAATAAGTGTTTGATACCTTTAAAACATGAAAAGCTCTTATTGAAAATTAAACTGGTAAGAAGATCAAGATACTAAGGACGGACAATGGTCTCGAGTATTGAAACAAAGAGTTTGATAGTCTTTGTACCAAACATGGGATCGTAAAGCATAAAACTGTAAAGTGCTACCCAAAAATTTACTTTACCATGCCACTTTTTGAGGCACATCTCTACTCCGTGTATGACCTTATCTAATGGTTTTACTATAACATTTACTGTCTTAAGGTAAGCAATCTCTTTCTCTACTTTAAGGCCCAATCGCTCTGCTCCCACATGCTTGAGGAAGTTGTATGTAACTTCCATATCTACTAGCGCTTGAGTCTTCTTCTATTTATATAGACTTCAATGTACATAAACACCTTTTCTATTAGCACGCCGGCTGCTAGCTTAGAATTAATGGCATTAGAAAGCTGTATACACCCGAATTAACCTTGTTCACCCGCTTCTTAAGTCTCCAACATTGCATTGATATCCTTATTCTTTAGACAGTCATTCACCTAATGATCGTCATCGTGAAGGAAGCAGTTTGACCTTGGATTTCTCTCACTGTTACTCTTCTACTCTCTTCCTGTGTGTGGTTTGCCTTTACCCTCCTTATTTTGCAGAGGCTGAGACTCCTTAGGTCTCTATCTTTTCTATGATTAGGCTTAGCATACTTGAACTTTCTTGCTTCACTTTTGCGGTAATCCATGAGCATTTCTGCCAATGTAAAGGAGTCAGATATGTTCACCACTTTACTTCGCTTTAACTCATTAGATGCCTATCTTTGCAATTCATTAGAAAATTAATTAGCAAGTTTTTTTCACTCATGTTGAGGATCTACAGCATTAGCAAGGAGTAATCCTCTATGTACTTACTAATGAACTTGGTCTACTTCAATTCCTTCAATCACTTTCTAGTGTCATGCGTTATATTCTCTGAGTAGAAGTAGCGCTTCAACTCCTATTGCAATTCTACCCAAGTGTTATGGTACAGGTACCTTTGTGCTTCTCCTCACTTTTTTTAGGCCACCACAGAAGTGTATGATCGGGAAGATATAGCGTAATGGTATTTACCTTATCCTCATCTTATATGCCCGTGGTATCAAAATCTCTCTCCATTCGTCAAAAGTAGTTGTCGAGCTCCTTGACATTCCATTTATTGTAGAACTCCTTTGGCTTAATAGCCTCAACTCTCGGTACAGCCACCGTAACTTGAGCAATAATAACTCTATTCATTGTCGCTCGCTTGTATAGCATCGCATCCTTATTGACAGCTTCAAACCCTCAACACAGTTCCTCAACTTGGGCTTGAACCTTATCCATAGCAGAATAGACATTATTTTGAAAAGCCTTGATCCAGTCTTACTACTTATCAATGTAACTCTCGATGGATGTATCGATGAGAGAGCATAGCTTGTCCCCTTAAGTGTTGAGGTCAACCTTGAGTTTTTCCACTTACTACTTTAACTCCCCAAGGCGATATATGTCCTTTTTCACAGTGCCACCAAGATGTTTTCCATGTTACCTAGATCATGGCTTAGATTGGCGGACTTCTCATAAGGTATATTGCCGTGCTTTTTATCTTTGGGATCTCTACCATTCTTTTTAGTAACCTTCAATGATGTTGCAACATTTTTCACCATCTTCTTTGAATACTCTAATACCAAGTGTCACTGACATTTTTAGAAATTGTGTGACCTTAGACGCATTGTGCACTAAGCAGCCTAGAACAACCACATAAAGAAATAATAAAAGATAAGAACACCAAGTGTTTGAGACAAGGGTCTCTATATAATTGAAAGAGGCTACAAGCTATGAGATGCTTTGTATAATTGAGGGTGTCCCCCTTTTTATATTAGTAGCCCTATACAATCAATGGCTAACATATAAACGATTTAATGATATATATATAAGATGTGATAATATACCAAAAAAATATTTTTGAATGCCATCACGTCTAGATAAAAATAAAAATTATTCTATAAGTCACGGACTTACCCTTATCTCTATTCTAATTAACGGGTCTTTAAGAAACTTCGATTCACGTAACGCTTCATAAGTTCAGTAACTTTTAAAAGGCATAATTGCCCATTAAATACTCAAAGAAATGTTTGAAAGCATATGAAGCGTAATACTAGTCTCCTTGTTACCCATCAATAAAACTATTTTAATATATTATATTTTCATCCATTAAAAAATTTGAAATGTATTTTATTGTATTCTAAAAATAGTTGGTGTGTAGATATATGTACTTAATTTTAATATTTTATTATTTATTATTTATTTAAAAACAATTGTTCTTTTAGAGGGTGAGTGTCAAGATCTCTCTCTTTTATGAAATTAAATAAAGAGATTAATAAGAGATATTTTTGCAACCATGTAAAACACTAATATAGTGTTTTTTTACATTGAATTTTAAATAAATCTAAATGATAAATTGAAATAAATGGATGAATCTGGATGAATTATTTATTTATTTTTTTCTCCTTATAAATTTAAGTGTTAAGTTATTTATTTTTAAAGATAAAAAACAACTAAAAAATTATGCTTTTTATATTTTTGCTCTTATGAGCTTTTAATGTAAATTAATGAAAAATATTAAAATGTAGAACTAAAATAATATTTAATTATATAAATTAATATTAAAATTATGTCAATATAAATTTTGTGGCAATTTTTTACAAGCTATATATATATATTTAAATTATAAGTATATTAAACAAAAAAGCATGTTTACTATAAAATTCATCAGCACAATAAGTACTTATTTTATATGATTGGTATTTGATAGAAAAAAAGAGATGTAATATATTAAATACGTAATAATATCAATCAAAACTTTTATTTTTTTAATTAAAATAAAATTGATTTAAAATTCTTATTCAATTAGAGAAATAAACAATTAAATGAGTTAATAAAAGTAAATCAAATTATATTCAACATTAAATCAGAAAAAACAATTATGTATGAACAATCATATATATTGAACACGGAGTAGATGGATTTGAATCAAAACTTTCATTAAAATAGAGAAATAAATGTATTGCCAACAATTTATTATTGAGTTGTTAACACAAATATTGAACAATACTATTTATTAAATAAATGAGATATTATAATTGTTGTATAATTTTTAAACATTTAATAATTGAATTTTTTTTCTAAAAAAAGAAAACAAAAGAGAGTTCACAATTATTATAAAACTCTCCTCTTAATTAAGTTGTACTTTTTTTAAGGTTATATCGGTCTTTAAACTGCAAGTTTGGTTAGTGTTAAGAAAATTTTGAATTAGGTCGGTGGTGATTCTCTCTCCAACGGTCTCAAGACTGGTCAATTTTATGAATGCAAATTCCTCTATAACGGTAACCCGCGTAAACCCTTTGCCGCCATTGAGCTTCGCAAATCAAGAAACATCTCTTTCTCTTTCTCTTACTCTCCCTCTCTCTCTCTGCAAGTGAAAGTTTCTCTTTGTCTCTCTCAACCTCCTTCTTTGTTCGGTACAAATTTCTAATTTCTTACTCTCTCTCAAGTCTCTTTCAGCTCTCTGTTCTTATTACTCTTTGATTCTCTCCCTGTGCCTTTCCAGTAATGGGTCGTCCAATCGGAAAGGGAAAACGCAAAATCGAAATTAAGAAGATTGAGAACCAAAAAGCAAGAATGGTCACCTTCTCAAAGAGACGCCAAGGCCTTTTCAAGAAAGCCCAGGAGTACGCCCAAAGTACCGGTTCTGAAATCGCCGTGCTTGTTTTTTCTCCGGCCGGTAACCCCTTTGTTCATGGGTCTCCTTCATTTGACTCTGTTATTGATAAATTCGTTAGCGGAGAAACCACCGGCCAAGAGGGTGTTCATAATTGTGAAAAGGAAGCGGATATGACTGGGTTCTTTCAGGGTTTCGAGGAGAAGATGAACGGGTGTCGGAACGTTGAGGAGTTAACGGCCGTGATGTTAGAACTGCAGGAGTTCAGAGATAAAGTTTCAGAGAGGTTAAAGCAGGTCCAAGAGGATGCCTTTGTTGCCTCTTTGTTGAATTCTTAGTCTAGGGGTTTTGGGGTTTTTATTTGATTTTAGTTTCATATTGGTTTATGGGGTTTTAGTTATTGTAATTGTATATTCAATCAACTGGTTTATTAATCATCAATAAATATTTTGTGCTTCCTATTTCTGTTCTGCTTTTCATGACGTTTCTGCCTACACGTTTGAATTTTGGTTCGGTTTACTGGGTACAATTATTTTCTTAATGTTTTTTTTTTTAATTTTTTTTTCTTTTCGGCTAGTTTTAAATTTTTTTAATTTACTTCGGTAATTCTGATTATAAGCCTTAAAACTCTTGCTTCAGGGCTTGTAAAATGGCTATGTATTTATACCTTCTTGTGGGTAATATTTAGAATCTAATTTGAAATTAGAATCCAGGTTTTGGACGTTCTGGTAGTGGTTTCGATTAATGGGTGAGTGCAAAATAGCTGTATCAGTTGTTCTGAGACTTATCAAACATACAATACTTTCACCATTTATTGTGGTAATTAGATGTTCATCTAATGATATTGAGGATTTTATATATGCTCTTGCTGTAAAAGCATTTCTGTTACTACTGCTGGATGTGAACTTCCTTAATAATTTCAATTCTCTTATTTCAGAGATAGAAATAATTTATGAAATGCTGTCCTTTAGCATGCGTCTGTCTTTTTGATTTCTCTGTGCTCAGATTTTAATTGATAAAAATAACTTTATGAATCAATTATTATAACCCGCAATTGAAATCTCTTGTAGCTTGGAGTAGAGGACTAGAAAGTGCATCATTTGGAAAGATAAAATACTGTTTGTAGTCCTATAGATCAACATTGTTGGTGTAGTTTACATTAACTTTAAAATGTGGTTTCATTTTTTTTTTTAATCTTGGTTGACGTGTTTTGAGTTTTCTGCTGGTTTAGGTGTGCTTACTGGTGGTTCTTGAAAGTTAAGAAAAAGGGGTGAATTGCATATTTAAAAAATTTATGCATTAATATGACTAATTTATGCAATATATAAAATATAATTAAATTTAATAGCATAAGTAATTGTAATTAACAATTAATGTGAGAAATTAATAATTAATGCGGGGAATTAAAGAGATTAAAGGAAAGAGAAAGTTAATACAAGATGTTTACGTGGACCCTTATTCTAACTTATATTCATACTTCAAAGTAAATCATGTTTAAAGATTCTACTAGTTTAGTTTATCTCTCAAAATTTTTTGATTGACTTTTTAGGCGTTGATTAAAATATTATATAAATTGGTATATTGGATATCAACAAAACCCTTACAACAATTCAAATGAAAATTACAAAAACTCTCAAAGAGTGGATACAACAATTTGAATTCAAGGGTAAGTATTTCTGTTGTTTATAAATAATGTAAGGATTGTAAAGTTCTTCTCTTATGTGTTTGACCTTTGAACGAGGTTTGTATTTATAAATGAATTAAAAAAACTAGTTATTAGCGTTCAAAACTAGCTGTTAGGACACTTTTCAGTGCAAAAACTGGGTGGCCGCTTCTGAAAATTGGGTGACCGGTTTGGAGCTGGATTGGAGATGCATTCTACCTCAAACTAAAAAGCAAAACCACATGAAAATTGGATGTCCGGTTTCAAACTGCAAAACTAATTTTATCTAACTGAGTGCTGGCTTTTAGACAATTCATACTATGTTTAGATGATTAGGCCACAACGTTTTGTAAAAAATTCCAAATTGATTTTTGTAAATTTTTTTAGAAAACTAACAAAATTATCTTTCTAGTGATATTAAATTTGTGCATAAATTCAGCCTCATACAGTGCCCGTATAATTCCAAAAATGCCTTTTATATTTTCTTGAAGTCATTGTTTCACTCGTATTATTTAAAATCATCAAATTCTTCAAGTTCATTTACGCCAACAGTTCTGATTCTTAAATCAGTAGTGGGTTATTGAATTGGTTTGAACTGTAAGTTATGTTATAGTTAATATTGGGTTCCGAGTTTTAAGCATAGAAAAGTTTTATCAGTTGCTCAATGCTTATCAAATTATAGAAGATTATTACTTTCATGCCTGATTTGGGGTTAAAATGATCATGTGAGGATATGAAATCTGTGATTGATGTTTTAGAAGCACTTCCATTGGTGCAATGATGGATGTTGACTTTATTATATCATAAAAAATTTCCATCGATTAGACTTGTATATTTTCTATACCGCTTTTTTTTTTTTTAATATGCAACTTGTTTTTTAGATTCAAGGTCTTTGATATTTCATTTGCAATGATATCTTTTCTGGGTAAAGAGGACTAGAGAGTGCATCATTTGGTAAAGTGAAACGCTAATTGTTGTGGCAAAGATCAGAGAAGCACTGTTAATTTTTATGTTGTTTGGTAAAGCAAAAACTTATCTGCAAATTAAATTGTCTTTGTTGCATGGTAGTTTGCTGTGAAAATAACTTGATTTGTATCAAGAGAAAATTTGCAGTTCTTGGAAATTATAAAATGTGTCTTCATTTTCTCCATTCAAATGGTTCTTAAGATTAAAACGTACCTCAAATTTCTTTTTCTCTTTACTTTCTACCAGATTCTTTCACGACTAGTTGTTCAGAAAATGAAATCATGAAGTGGCCAACTTTGTCATGCGGTCTACAATAGACATTTAATTGGTTAATAGACTATTCAATCCCAGAACCCCACTCTTGGTACTTCCAATCTCTTATTCTGACCTACGAATTAGAAATTCTTCACTTTGAGAAAATATCATCAGGTTTGACAGTTAAATCAAACACCAATTCTATTGGAAATGTGGCTTGAACTGAAAAAGCTGTATCTTGGCATTGGTTGAGAATGTTAAAGTGACATATCAATCCTCAAATATTTCTTTTTCTGAAGAATTACCCAGATAGCTAGCACTTTAGACAACACTTTAGCAAGATCTTTCTGAACAACTCTGCTAGCATCTTCGTGTATTTGATTCAAAACCCTCTTTTACCAAGTCCTGGAAAATGTTACCCATAGACAGACCCAATGCAACAAGAGTTCTGTCCAGGGTAGCCTCTCTTGCAGCTTCTGTAATGCTTATTCAAAAAGTTGCCAGTGTCATCATCCCTTGCAGTGTCCGGAAGTTGTTCTTCTCTAGTGTCTGCAACCTTTCTCGTCATTTCCCATCTCACTTAACTATTGTTATTGATAAATTTCAAGCAAATGTACGTAACCAAATTTTTTATGCTATTCATAACCATTTAAGCAGTAAAGTGAGATTATCTGTTAATAGTTAATGTTTGAGGGGGAGAAGAGACTAGTAATAACAGCAGATAAAGATCAGGAGATAGTTAATGTTTTCAGAAATGTGCAAGTAAGGTGGAGATTGGTTTATAGACAAGTTGAAAAGTCTTAAGGATATTACAGAAGAGATAAGGTCATATGAGCCAACTTTTCACAAGAAATATAAAGAGATGATAGTGACTAATTACTTGCCTTGCCGTTTGGAACGATTAAAGGCCGCAAAAGAAGAAAACAAGGCAATAAAATTCCACCCACTTGAGTATAGCCACCGTCATTGCCACACGATCAATTTTGATCACCCAATGACTTTTAAGACTCTTGCCATGGATCCAGAGCTTAAGAAAGCAGTAATGGATGATTTGAACACCTTTATGAGAAAGCAAAGGAGTTCTGTAGAAGGTCAGGGAGAGCTTGGAAACGCGGATGTCTGTTCTATGGTACTCCTGGCACGGACAAGTCAAGCTTAATTGCAACCATGGCTAATCACCTAAACTATGACATTCATGACTTGGACTTAACAGAGGTTTTGAGAATTCTGATTTAAGGTCAATGTGGTGCGGCATATCCAGCCGATCTATAATTGTCATCGAGGACATTGATTGCACCATCAAGTTACAAAACCGAGAATCATAACTTGCTCCATGGAACGAAAGTGAAAACCAGGTCAGTATAATGTTTGTTAGGTGTTGAAAATTGATGATTTAAAATTAAAGATGAGTTTTGATTTTGAGTTAGAGATTAATAAAGAGTCAATTAGAAGTTTAACACGTGAAAGCCGTGTTAGAAAGGAGCAAAACGAAAAGCTGGAAGGTAGGCAATGTTCACGCTACAGGTACTATTTATAGCAACTGTTTATGGAACAACTTATGAGTATTTCCTGTTTTAGATCAATTGACTTTTTTAAGTGAGATTTTAACTCCTACAAGTAAAAACTCTTATTCTAATTAGGTTTAGGATTTCTAAAATTAGTATTAACACTGTGTTAACCCTTATAACTCTTTATAATTGACATCAATCATCATAACAATCACAACACAAATGCAAGAGAGAAAGAGAGGGCCCCTCACGGAAAGATCACCCATCCCACCTTAGGGAGCTCGACAAATATGTGGCCTGTCCGACTTGTGCAACCAGGGTTAAGGGACTAGCTAGAGGGCCCTGCCCTTTGCTCAACCTTTGGAGAGAAGGAGAGTTATGTGGCAGAGTTTCAGTGGGAGCCCGATCCCTAAAACCCCCCTGGTCCGAACCTCTTTCTTGGGCAGTCAGACTCCAAGAAGCCTTATCCTCACGGGCCTAATCACCAGCAGACGAAGAAGATGACCTCCACCAAGAGAGTCCTCTCGCCCGACTCCTCCCAGAACCAAACAGCATCCCCATGATATTGTCAGGGTTTAAAGGCCCTCGACCACCAGAGGAGAAACCTTCGGTTCAGCTCTTTTTCCTCCTTTCACCACCTCATTGCTTAGACATTCCTGCATTTTACACAAACGTGAGAACCAAAAAGGTGGAAACTTACTTCAGGTTCGAGGCAGGGACGGAACGGATGGACCTAGTCTCGATTCGACAAGGCTGAATGGGGATAACAGCTCCTGAACCAGGCAGATGTGTTGAAGAGCAGCGTCAATCTGAGTAAGGGTTTGCTTGAAAACTTTCACGCCAGTCGCCCGGGTAACTGCAAAGAAATGGCAAACAAAAAAATTCAACCAAGCCGAGTTGATCACTTAAGCCTAACACATGACACGAGAATCAAGACTTACTGATAAGGGCGTAAAAGTACTAGTATGATTTGTACCCAACTTTCATATTTTTCTTCAAATCATAAATATTTGGCAATTTAATTGTGTTTTCTGATCATAAATAGATGCATGAAGGAAAATTGTGACACATAGAATCAAACAGGAGGCAATTCGGGCGAGAAACAAGCGAAATACGCTCAAAAGACGAAAATAGCGCAACAAGTGGCTGTGCACCAAAAACTTGATTGCTGTTATACTAGTTAAGCGCAAACGCACACTATCGTATAAAGTAATATATGATTTTAAATCCAAGTATCAATCCCACAGGAACTATGCGATCTAATTCTATAAATCAAGTACTAAAATTGGACCTACTTAACTCTTATTCAAAAAACTAAAATTTAAAATTTATTTAACTAATCTAATTCTATCAATTAACTAAACAAAAGTAAATAATAGAATTCACAAATAAATGGGAGTTCTAGGGACTGTTTCCCATCCTCAACCGCTGTATCCACAACTGGGAGGTCTAAATTGACTTTGGAGGCCATCAATTAATGGAAGACACTTTCTAAATGAGGCTACAAATTACTAGGCAAGGACAGTAATAAGTTAACCACGCTCGAAAATGGTAAAATAGGCGATAGCCATCAAGATCAGAAAACACAATAAAAGAAAAAAAAAACTAAAAATAGGGAAAATACAGGCAAAAAAGCTAGAAGCAAAGCTTGAAATGAGTCCCTAGAAAAAATAAAATAGAAGAAAAGAAGCCAAAAAGAGGATAAGATGATGTACTAGAAGAATTCAGAGAAGCTGGAATAAAGAACGACGAAGAACGAAGTCACCGGATTAAGAACGCACCTTCGAGACAGAAGTAACGGTAATACAACAGAAAGATAGCAAGAAATCAAAAATACGTGATAAGAGGTACAAAACGAAGAAGAAAGTGACTATTTATAAGCAGTGGTAAAGTAATCTAGACCGTTCAAAATAAAATAAAAGCGAACGGACGAGATCGATGGGAAAGGTGAAAAGGCGCCTGGTGCTAAAGACGCAACGCCTCGGGTCCCAGGTGCAATAAAGGCGCGTCTTTTCAGATGGTTGCAACCCAAGCCATTGGATTCTAACAGATCGGACAGTTCGAGGGACTTCAGTCAGATAACGTCACTCAAAAAAAGAGAAGAACACGACGTTTTAGGTCGCAACTGCTGTAAACCACACGATTGAAAGAAGATCAATGGCTGACAATAAAGAGACTGATTCAAGAATCAAGGACAACGTTCGAAGAGGCCTACTATTAAATTTGAAAATCTTAGGAGAAATGTTTACGCTCAAAATATAACGCGGCTATCGCAGTATAGATTGAGGTGTCAATCCCACGAGGAAACTCTTGGCAAAATAGGTTGGTGAAGTAAAATATTAAAGCAGTAGCAAAGGGTTAATTGATTTAAACGGATGAGATAGAATTGTCTATGAATTGAGAAAAATGTCTTATGATAATTTAAGCAAGGCTTTGAGAATCACAATTATGCTTTATAAATCTACTCTATACTTTGATTCGATATTTATAACTCAACTGAAAGTTTCACATCCCAAACAATCAATCGGAAGGTATGTAATATATAGCACATTTGATAACACATGTATTTGATTTAGTTAAACTCTTTGCAAGCATTAACACACATCATGTTATTTATACAAGTTATCTAAGATCGACAATATATCATTTTGACAATATTGCAGTAAAAGATTAACTTGAATATCAAACATTTATTGCCCTTACATGTTATCCAAGATCGACAATATATCAAATTGACAATACTGCAGTAAAAGATTAACATATAAAACAATGTAACCAGTAACAATTATAAATCAACATGAATCACATAAGAAAAGCATGATTGAACATATATGAGACATGAGAATTATAACCTCTGGATTATAGAAAATAAAATAGATAAGAGTTTAATCAAAACCAAACTTACAACATTTGTAGCTCTTGACACCGAATCAAAGCATGGAAGTAGATTTATTACACATAAAAGTTCATCTCTTAGCCTTGCCAAGAACTCTAGCCTAAATTGTAATACATGTTAATGAGAAGAAAATAAAAGAGAATTATCTATTAAAAATTTCCTAGAGTCTCCTTATATAGGCAATGAATGGACATATGTCATGGATGACATCAATCTTCAATAATTTTAAGCTAATAACTCGTGTATCCACTTGCAGCACATTTTTGATAATGTAAATGATCAATTTAGCTTCTGCAGCCGACATAAAAGTTGTATAATTTTGACTCTTTTTTCCATAGGCACTGATTTCATGTAAATTGGATAAGTATCCAATGAGATATAAGCAAAATTCCAAAGATACATCAGAATTCGGCCAACAACCATGTTACCCACTTAGAATGCGATTTGGTCCATGATAATGGCTGATTTGGACTTTACCATCAACATACGAGTTGTTGATAGTTAAGTCAGCAATTCACAGCTTCAAGAATTATACCAATTGAGTACATAGTTTGTGAGATACGGTCCAAATACGTGAGTTGGGTCAAGCTGGGCAGGAGTTGTAGTCCGATTCTGTTGTATCTCAATTTTTGGCCCATAACATGTTGGATTTGGCTTTTCCACTATTCTTCAAATTTGTTTAAAATTGAGTCATGTTGCACCAGGTTCAAGAATTTCTTCATTTCGATTTCTACATTGAGAGTTATGTCTATTTTACCTAAATCTGTCCAAATAACATTCATTAATTACAATTTAAGGAGAACACTTTATTTCAAGCTAAAAATACAGAAAATACTAAAATTAGTGACATTAAATGGTGATTGAATCTCTTAACAACATGCATTTTCATGTGTTCATCACAGCCCCCAACCAGCTTTTTGCTAGTCTCTAGTAATTCAAGCGTAAATAGAATATGCAAAACTACCTAAGCATTTCAATCAAAACGTCAGTTCGAGATCACTGTTGCTATCATGGTTTTTTTCAATTACAACTTTTATAATTTGTGTGTGTATGAACTAAGCCATAACCATCTAACCACAAACCACAATAGATATAGCCTTGAGAATTTCTCCAAGTAAAAGCCTCAACTCCATATCCTCACAGGTGTATGACTGTTTAAAAGGTTAGGACTTCTCTTATGGAGTTGGAAAACAGCTAAGCACTCAAGAAAAAGTCAATTTTAAGGACAGACATATAAACTAACATTGATCCAAAGATAGAAAAATTATTTGTTTAAAAATCAATTATTCATATCATACGCCAGCTTTAGAACTTTAATTGGCTTGTGAGAATATTACAATTATGACTTGGTGAGAAAACTGTTTTACAAAATATTTGTCTTCTAAAATTGAATGAAGACTTTATTAAACTGAATTGCTTCTTTTTTTTTTGGTATTTTTGCTCTTTTCTTTTATTTAGTATTTATTATTTTTTTTGAAGAATACAAAGAAGCATTACAAAGGTTTCTCACCAAATTATATTATACACAAATGCAACCAACTTATCCCTTAATTCAAATAATATCATTCTAAACAAAAATTAACCAATTCAAAGGATCAATGAAGGTTCATAAGCTGTTTTCTCAACCTTTCCACTTACTCACAAAATATATGTGAGATTTAGAAAAATATATACTTAAACATGGGAATTCTCTTGGCTATATAAATTGAATCATCCATCTTACTATAAGACTTAGCATTGTGCTCAAAAATATTTTGGAAGTCATTCTTTAGTAACCTAGATAGAAACAGTGACTCAACCTAAAAAATTCTGAAATCATACTTAGGCAGAAAAGCAAATTCCTTTATACAAGAATTACCAAGACTACAAGCAGTAAACGACAATGCATGAAATATAAAACAAAACAACAAAAAGTTAGTTAAAATACATTTTAAAAGTTAGTACTAAAACTCATTACTCTGCCATTTTAATTTGACCTAGAATGCATCTCAAGAGTTCAAGAATGAACTCTTTACTCTGCCATTTTAATCAAATGTCGGACCACAATTGTTTTTTTTTTTTGCAAAATGAAACGCATGTCTACTATCCTCCCCCCAAACCAGATGAAACATTGTCCTCAATGTTTAAATAGAAGGAGATAAAGTATAGGAGACATTACCTGAAATGTCAGTTATTTGAAAGAAACAAATCTGAGAGACACTTAAGCAAAGATAAACTAAAATGATGATACTGATAAATAAATAAATAAAAAGAAAAATTTACAAACGAAGTGTCAGATCTAATTTTCGCTTGTTAAGGCCCACTGACCAATCGATCCAAGTTATTGCTGGGTCAGGTTCGTAGGTAACTGCCTGTAATTTGTTAATCAATTCATCCACCTTAGTAGCAGAAACCAGGATCTGTCGCGCCGAATGTGAAATAAAATTCTGTTCCACAGCTTGATCAAGAAAACAAAGTAAGCAATCAAAATAGTTATTAACATTCAACAAACCTATGGGTTTTCGGTGGATATTCAGTTGGGCCCAAGAGACAATTTAAAAAATTTCTTCCAAGGTACCAAAACCACCTGGTAAAGCAATAAAAGCGTCTGCATTGCAAAGCATTCTAGCTATACGTTCATGCATGGATGAGACTCGTAATTCTTCCCCTATTGTTTTCCCGGTCAGGTTTTCCACAGCTAAAGCTGTAGGAATAATACCTAAAATTTGACTTCCTCCTAAATGGGCAGCTGTTGACACACACCGCATTAGCCCAAGGCTACCTCCTCCATAAATCAAATGAATTTTTCTTGCAGCTAATGCTTTTCCTAGATTGTTTGCTGCTTCTACGAACACTTTACTCTCTCCAGGACTAGATCCACAAAATACACATATATTTCGAAATTGTCGAACTTGGGTTTCCTCCATATCTACACTCACCTTTATCTCAATATATGAAAATGAAGAAAATGAGGTGCTGTATTTATAGAGTACCAAATGATAACAATGATTATGGTAACCCGACAGTTTGTCAAAAGAGAGTTAAAAATAAATCACAAAAATTTAAACATAATGACCCACATGCATTATTGAACAAAAAGATTTGAATTTAAGACATCTACATGAGTAGCCCTACTATTCATAAAATAAAGTTTGAAATTAAAACACATGTATTTACAAGTAGTTGTGATTGTGGCTCACATCTTCCTCTGGTTTTACGTCCAGTAACGGCTTAAACGCCCTCTATGGGTCGGGGATAGGCTTTCTATCCAATTTTCTTATAAATTGGCAAACAGGGTCTTTTAGAGTCAGATTCCCGAGACTATACCGTTGATGTTCATTTTTGAATTTGTTCCATAAATTGAGAAGTTCACATGGCACGAGCCCACAGGGATGCGTCTCAAGAGTCAATAGGATATCATCCAAAGACTCCTTACTCAGTCCATCCTTAATGAACTGAATTTTGTCTTCTCGATTTCTAGATACGAATCCTAAAGAATGACAACTCTGGTTACAATTCCATCGAGCACATTTATAACAGACTTGTAATCTCTTTGCTCGTCGCCTTTTGGCATAAGAGCTTCTTCCAAGACCAGGCATATGAGAAACAAAATCATTTTTAAACTCACCAGACAACCGAACCTTGGCTTCAATTAACCAACGAAGGTCTACAGGGATATTACCCAACATCAATAGCCTTAGTCTTTCACACCGTGCTTTGTAAATCTTAAGTAGAGCATTTTGAGGAAATGAAGGAAAACATTCTTTAAGGTTGGCAAGAATGCGATCCATTTTGAATGAAAGAAAAGAGATGAATGCACAGTTTGAGGGACAGTTTTTAAGGAACTGAGAAACCGACTTTAATAGTCACGGAGTACCGTATCCGCCACTTGACCGGGAAATAAAATCACACTGAAGAAAAAATAAAAAGAAGAAAATAAAGTAAAATAAAATGTGTAAGAAAATAAAAGCAAAAATAGAAAGTCAAAAGATAAAATATAGACAAAATATAAAATATGGTACAGATAGATTGAACCTGATCAATCAGATAGACAGGATCCACAAGAGGGATCTCGTCTAGGTACATAGAGTCGTTTACTTTTTTCATGTAGCTTTTTAGCGGCTGTCCATTCACTTTGAAAGTCCGTCCATCAGTGGGGTTTTCTATTTCAACAACACCATTAGGAAAAACATGTCTTACCATAAATGGACCAGTCATCTCAACTTTCCAGGGTGTAAATGCAATCGAGAATCATAAAGATAGACCCGTTGATTTGGCTCAAAGTGTTTCCTTGAGATCTGTTTATCATGAGCTACTTTCATTTTAGCTTTGTAAATTCTGGAGTTGTCATATGCGTCATTTCGTAGCTCTTTTATTTCTGACAATTGTAACTTTCTCTAGAGACCTGCAACATTCAAAGCTTTAAGAGAACGGTTACAGAAATATGTTCCTTGGTTACTGATGATGACACGTGGTGTCCCAAGGTTTGATGGTTTTGGTTTCTCCCTCTCTTGTGGCAACTCTTCAATGCCTGGTTTCCAAAATCGAATCCCTTTATCCTGTGAGTCAAAAATACTAAACATATAAGTTGTTTCATTAGGATAATACAATTCTTCAATATCAAAATCAAAGAGATTTTCTAAAGAATTATAGCCATGATTTTTATAAGCTTCCTCCGCTCTAAGTGTGTCTATCATATATAAATGATAGCATTCGTCTTCTTCTCGTGATTGCTTATCAATATGAAAAATGTTCACCTCAAGAGTCATATTCCCAAAAGATAATTTCATTAGACCATTTCTGCAATCAATAAGAGCATTAGCAGTGGCAAGAAAAGGTCTCCCCAAAATAAGAGGGATTTTTGACTCCATGTTAACAACAAAATGAGTATCTAAAACAAGAAAATCAACAGGGTAGTAAAATTTATCAATTTGCAACAAAACATCTTCTACTATTCCCCGTGGTTTCTTGATTGATCGGTCAGCTAATTGTAGGACTACATATGTTAGTTTAATCTCACCAAGTCCCAACTGCAAGTAAATAGAATAAGGCATTAAATTTACACTTGCTCCTAAGTCCAATAAAGCTTGACCAAACTCATGTGTCCCAATTTGGCAGGAGATTGTGGGACATCCTGGGTCTTTATACTTAGGTGGTATCTTTTGTTCAATCACTACACTTACCTGTTCTGCCAAAAATGCAGTTTTCTTCACATGGTGTTTTATTTTGATAGTGCATAAATCCTTGATGACTTTGGCATACGTTGGAACCTGCTTAATCAAATGTAACAAGGGAAGATTAATTTTAACTTGTTTCAAATATTCTAAAATCTCACCTTGAATTTTTGAATTTTTCCCAATCGGTCGAAGAACTTGAGGAAAAGGCACTGGGATTGAAAACTTACTTTTGGGCTCTTTTTCTACTGTGGCCTCTTTTTTAAGGGGGGCATCTTTACTACTCGTAGATGTGTTAATTTCAGGAGTAGGCTCACTTACAATCTTACCACTTCGAGTAGTAATGGCATTGACTTCTTTGAGATTTTGAACATCAGAAGTAGAAGCTTGTGCCATGAATTGTCCCTTTGGATTGGATTGAGGTTGAGATGGAAACTTACCTCGCTCTTGTACAGTTAAGGCACTGGTCAACTTTGTGATTTGACTCTTGATTTCTTTGTTTTCGTCTACCACATGTGCAAGAATTATTTCAAATTTTTGATTAGTCTTACTTTGTGCCTCCATAAATACTTGTAATGTATCCTTTAAAGAACTCCTAGTTGGTCGTGCATTATATTGAGGTGCAATATAAGACTTGGGTACTTGTTGTTCTTGTTTCTACTGGCTGTTGGCTTGTTGGTCAGATTTCAAACTGAAATTTGGGTGGTTTCTCCAGCTAGGATTATATGTTTCAGAGTAGGGTAAATAAGGCTTCTTGTACATCCCTAGGGCATTACATTGTTCCTTATATATCCCTCTCATCTCACTATACGTGGGGCAATCCTGAGCTAAGTGTTCCGCTCCTCCACAGACAAAACAAACATCGTGTGACTCAACTCTAGCAACCGTGTGGGTGACCCATCTATCTTTGGTTTTCAAGGCCTCTAACTCCCTAGTTAAGACCTCTAATTGGGCTTTGAGGTTATCCTCTTCCCTAAGATGGAAAACTCCATTGGGTCGTGACCTATTTGTGCTTTCAGCAATGCTAGGTCCAGTCCATGTATGGGCTTTTTCGGCTAAGTCATTAAGGAATTCTATGGCTTCCTCAGGATCTTTGTGAAGGAACTCCCCATTACACATCATCTCAACAAATTGGCACTCTCTAATTATGAGTCCCTCATAGAAATAACTAACCAAGCGCCAATTTTCATACCCATGGTGAGGGCACAGATTTAGCAACTCTTTAAATCAAACCATGTTTGATATAAGGTTTCACTGTCTTTTTAGGAGAAGGAAGAAATTTGTCTTTTCAAGCCATTAGTTTTGTGTTGTGGGAAGTATTTATTGAAAAATGATTGGGTTATTTCTGCCCAAGTTCCTACAGACCTCGGCCTCAAAGAGTATATCCAACTCTTTGCTTTGTCTTTCAAAGAAAAAGGGAAAAATTTAAGCCTAACAGTGTCTATGGCTTCAGGTTGGCTATGGAAGGTGCCAATTACCTCTTCAAATTCCCTAACATGTATATAAGGATTTTTCCTATCTAGACCATGAAAAGTGGAAAGAAGTTGTATCATTCCAAGTTTAAAATCCGAATGTGGTGTGTTAGGTGGAAATATAATGCATGATGGTGTGGCTGTGCGAGTAGGATGCAAGTAATCTTTTAGAGTTCTAACGGGGTTTTCTTCGTGTTGGCTCATTGTGTTAGAATTACAAGATGAACTAGAAGGTGAATTCTCTTCACTTACAAATTATGGGGGTGGTTCTAGTTCTAGTTCTAATTCTCTCACAAATCTTCCTCGTTTGTCTCTAAGTCGATGCATACATCCTAAATTTTTTTTTTTAGGAAAGAAATGCTTAAGAAAAATTAAGAAGTGGAATAAACACAACAAGAAATAGAAATGAGTTAGGTGGTAAGACCAACCATGAAATATAAATACAATAACTAAACAAAATACTATAAAGTACGAAAAAAAAGTACAATAAATAAATAATAAAAAGAAAATACAATAAGTAAATAAATAAAAGGTTAGGCGGTAGAACCGGCTATAAAAAGAAAATACAACACATTAACTAAAAAAAAAAATAAAGTGCAATAAATAAATACAAATAAATTAAGTTAGGCGGTAGAACCGGCTATTAAAGAGAAAAGTGCAATAAAATAAAGTGTCATAATAAATAAAAGAAAATAAAGTGCGATAAATAAATAAAATAAAATAAACTAAGTTAGGCGGTAAAACCAGCCATTAAGATAATATGAAATATAACAAATTAACTAAAGAAAACAAAATAAATTAGGTGGTAGAACCAACCATGAATAATAAATAAATTACAACAAAGGAAATAAAACTAAGATTTTACAAAGAAAAGAAAATATACAAAGTTACCACTTTAGTATTTATAATCGCAACCGACTTTCGCTTAGTGTGCCTCCTCGGCAACGGCGCCAAATTTTGTATACGCTCAAAATATAACGCGACTATCACAGTATAGATTGAGGTGTCGATCCCACGAGGAAGCTCTTGGCAAAATAGATTGGTGAAGTAAAATATTAAAGCAGTAGCAAAGGGTTAATTGATTTAAACGGATGAAATAGAATTGTCTATAAATTGAGGAAAATGTCTTATGATAATTTAAGCAAGGCTTTGAGAATCACAATTATGCTTTATAAATCTACTCTATACTTTGATTCGATATTTATAACTCAACTGAAAGTTTCACATCCCAAACAATCAATCGGAAGGTATGTAATATATAGCACATTTGATAACACATGTTTTTGATTTAGTTAAACTCTTTGCAAGCATTAACACACATCATGTTATTTATACAAGTTATCTAAGATCGAAAATATATCATTTTGACAATATTGCAGTAAAAGATTAACTTGAATATCAAACATTTATTGCTCTTACATGTTATCCAAGATCGACAATATATCAAATTGACAATACTGCAGTAAAAGATTAACATATAAAACAATGTAACCAGTAACAATTATAAATCAACATGAATCACATAAGAAAAGCATGACTGAATATATATGAGACATGAGAATTATAACCTCTGGATTATAGAAAATAAAATAGATAAGAGTTTAATCAAAACCAAACTTACAACATTTGTAGCTCTTGACACCGAATCAAAGGATAGAAGTAGATTTATTACACATAAAAGTTCATCTCTTAGCCTTGCCAAGAACTCTAGCCTAAATTTCAATACATGTTAATGAGAAGAAAATAAAAGAGAATTATCTATTAAAAATGTCCTAAGGGTCTCCTTATATAGGCAATGAATGGACATATGTTATGAATGACATCAATCTTCAATAATTTTAAGCCAATAACTCGTGTATCCACTTGCAGCAAGTTTTTGATAATGTAAATGATCAATTTAGCTTCTGCAGCCAACATAAAAGTTGTATAAGTTTGACTCTTCTTTCCATAGGCACTGATTTCATGCAAATTGGATAAGTATCCAATGAGATATGAGCAAAATTCCAAAAATACATCAGAATTTGGCCAACAACCATGTTACCCACTTGGAATGCGATTTGGTCCATGATAACGGCTGATTTGGACTTTACCATCAACATACGAGTTGTTGATAGTTAAGTTAGAAATTCACAGCTTCAAGAATTATACCAATTGAGTACATAGTTTGTGAGATACGGTCCAAATACGTGAGTTGGGTCAAGCTGGGCAGGAGTTGTAGTCCGATTCTGTTGTATCTCAATTTTTGGCCCATAACATGTTGGATTTGGCTTTTCCACTATTCTTCAAATTTGTGTAAGATTGAGTCATGTTGCACCAAGTTCAAGAATTTCTTCATTTCGATTTCTACATTAGAGTTATGTCCATTTTACCTAAACCTGTCCAAATAGCATTCATTAATCACAATTTAAGGAGAACACTTTATTTCAAGCTAAAAATACAGAAAATACTAAAATTAGTGACATTAAATGGTGATTGAATCTCTTAACAACATGCATTTTTATGTGTTCATCAAGAAACTACCACTACATAGCTTCTCAGGTCATCATGATGTTATCACAACAATCCCACCAGCTTTAACTTTTTTAAAATTCAAACCTAATCACAAATTTTTCCAGAGCGAAAAAATTTGATCGGCTTAGATGAAAAAGATGACAATAAGGGATGATGTGGGGGATGAAGGGGGCAATATAGGCCGACCAGACCAAAATAAAATTTTAAATTCTGATAAATCAAAACTAGAAATTGGTGGACCCCTATTCCCCCTCTGAAAATTCCTCTCTTCCTGTCCTCAGGCCCAAGAGTCCAGAATTCAATTAAGACAGGCTCAAGAGCAATGGCTAATGGGCCTAAACTCGACAGAACAATAGAACTAGTTCTGATTCGGGAAATCTGGTCGGCAAATAATAAAACCTGTTCAACATTTGCTGACCCAATACGACTATAGCTGAGCAGATACTGACTACATTCTGCAACTTCATTATAGAAGTCCTGCGTTAATATCAAACTAGTAAGGGAGAGCTGTTCGAAGTCTAACCAAATTCGATCAAAATAAGCCTCGCTTGAACCAAAAAGGACAGCGGAGACGAACCCAAGGACCATACTTAACACATCAAAAGTGACATTTGACATGGGGTAAGAACGGGGTCAGAAAATTTGTAGATAGATATTTGGTGTGCGTCAGAAGTACAGTAGAAAATATCCAGCACAAGACAGAAATACTATAGAGGAAAGCCCAAAAAAGTTCCTGAAAGACCATCACTATAAAATGAGAAAGAGAGAGACATGGAGGGGGATGATGAAAAAAAACCTCCATAAAATAAAAAGAGAAGAACATTTTTATTGATTTTTTTTGTCATTGTTTTTAGAGAAACCCCCATTTATCTGACTTAAACATCGGAGTGTCTTCATCGGAACTTACCCTAGCGAGACTATCTTTGAGCTTGTGTTTGTATTTTCATTGCAAGTCATTCATTGGAGATAAAGTATTGATGTTAAGGGATCTTACGATGGGTTGACCTAGTTTGTGTTGGGTAAACCTAATCATATGAAGTCTTTTTATTGGTAAAGCAAAATAGTTACTAATTTGTTGGGTCAATTTTAGAAAGAAAGCATAAACCTAACATCCACTTTGGTTTAAGTGAATTATCTCTTTCATTCACTCATGAGTACTATAAATAGAAGTTATTTATTAGTATAAAAGACATTAAAAAAAATAGAGAAATAAGAATTAGTGAGTACATTTAAAAAAAAAGGAAAACGTGAAACAAAGTGTATAAAGTTGTTAAAAACACTATATTGAGTTTATGGTCAAAAGAAGTCAATGGTTATTGTAATGTAAATTGAGGAAAATTTTCATTTATGATTGTTCTCCGACTAAGAAAAATAGTAACATGAATCTGTTGGTTCCTAAAGCTTTCACATCAATATTTGAGTATATGGTTATTTGAGTTTTTCCATCGTTGGTATCAAAGCTAGCGAGATTTATGTCATGTTTTAGATGATATTCATTGATATATGCCATTATTTTCTTAAAAATAAAGTTGAACATGTTAACGACATAACTTTATTTAGCTAATATTTAGCTTAAATTTCTAGTTTTATGAGTTATACAACATGAAGAATTCATTTCTAAAGTTTTGGTTTGCTATGAAATGATTTGGAAGGTTTAAGAAACCAATCCCTAATCATAAAACCCGAAATTATATTTTGACTCTAACCTTTTATACATTGATTTGTTCTTGTGTTTGGTTCCATTAAAAGTGCTCAAAACAAGCTTTCCAACAGTATATCATTTGTAAAATTTAGACGTAAATTGAGAGAGAACCAATAATTTTTTTTTAATTAAGAAACTAGTTTTTAAGGTTTGGAGATTGATGTTAGGATTTGTGCTTACGTGCCATCTCATAATGTATAAATATATAGTGATAGTATTTATACAATTATTATTTCTAATAAAATCGTTAATATTATTTATTATTAAATGGTAAGATGCTTGTAATGTTTCAGATATTGTATGATCTGAAGGAGTTCAGATCTGGTCTAAAGGAGTTTAGACTAGGGTTAAGAGTTAGCAACACTAATAGTTATAAACACTAAGAGTTAGTAAGTTTATAAAAGTTAGCGAAATCTAAGGAGTTAGAGCCTTATCTAAAATGAGACAATGACCTGAGAATATATTAGTAATGACATAACTACAAGGAGTTGTTGATGGTGTTAGAAAATGTCATTATGCAAGTATGGTCTCAAATATAATGTTCCTGATCTAATTTCATCGATGCGGGTCTATCGGTGGAACCCATTAATATAGATTAGTGTATGTCTATATCTGGATGGTCCAGATGGTTAGTCTTAGCAAACTATGAGCTTAGTAGGAAGCTCGTATAAAGATGCAGGTATTCAGTAAGGACTGGATATTGAACAGACTCACGAAGACATCCAATAGACATCTCATAAAGCCGTCAATGGAAGGTCTTCTGAGTTGAGTAGTATTTGTGGTCCTTTGACTTGAGTGCCACGGTGGACTTGTGAGTGATCCACCAAGATTTGGTTCCACACATGTCAGAAACCTTTCATGGTCTGACCGCTAGGTATCGCTGGGTATGGTCCGATGCTTATGGAGTCCGGTATGCGTAGATATAGGATCCATCAGCTCATAGGAGTGGGTTGTATATCCTGATGCTTCGAGATTATATTTTAGAAAGTCTTGTGGCCGCAAGCATAAACCTTGAAAAATATATTCTGAAGGAATAAACAATATCACAAAAGTGTTTGTGGATATTGTTTAATGAAATATAAATCTGGAGATAAGTTCATGGTTGAGCAAATAGAGATTTGACGGTGATGATCTATATCTCTGCTTTTCAAGAATATAATTGATGGAAGGATTATACGAATATGTAGTAACCTCAACTTGCATGGTCTAATACGTTGATTTGTAATATTCGTAACGTGTATGGGGGACATTGTTCACGGACGTATGGAGGAGCTCTATATGACAAATTAGGTGTGGACCTAGAGAGTCTCACAATATGAAGTATACTTATTGTGCACTGGTATAACGGATTGGATTGAATAGTTTGATCCAATAAATTTCAACAAAAGAGAACGATTATTTCGAGATCCCTCGGGATGTACATTTGTCAAGACTTAATTGTTAAGTAAACCACTCAATTAGTTAACAATGGTTGTTAATTAATAGAATATTGACAAGTGGCAAAAGTTGTTCCATGATTTGATTTTACCTTTTTACCATTTAATCATGGTAGTAAATATTAGTAAGGTAAAAAGTAATTATTCAAAATTATTTTGAATAATTAAATTTTATATTATTAGATAATATTAAAATAAGTTTATCATGGCATTGTATTTTAATACAATGAGGGGCCTAGATGTTGGCCATTTAATTACTCATTATAATTAAAGTAATTATATTTGTTTGGTAAAGATTAATTTAGGTGGCCATTATTCTAGTGCTTGGTTTAATTAATCCTAAGTGGGAGACCAACAATAAAATTGGTAAAGCACTTCATTTTGTTTAATCAAAGTGTTGAATAAACAAAATGAATTTTAACAAAATAATTGAATTCATTCATTCAATTTTGAGAGAAGGATTTAGCAATAGAAGGAAGAGAGGTAAGAGAGAATTTTGGTTTTTGTTCATTTTTAAGTGTTGAAAATTGTAGAACTTCTCTTCATCTTCTTCTCTCATGGATGGATTATAATGAACAAAAGCAAATGGAGAAAGAGATTAATAATTATGACAAAAGTTGTTCACCATAATTAATCTCATGTAGAAATTGTTTCTAAAATTAATATACAAGAGTTGTATGTTAAATATTTCTATATAATACAAGAGTTGTATAAAAAATATTTACCATCTCCATTTAAGAAACAAAATTGTATTCAAAAGAGTTTGAATACAAGTTGCTGAAAATTTTGAAACTAAGCTACCATTCTAGCTCCTTAATCCCACCAAAAGTTATGGACTAGAATTGTTCAACAATACACTTCAAGGTGAGCTCTTCACATGGATTGGTGAAAGACTTGAAGAATTTGTAAAGCTACCTTCATTAGGTAAGTATTTTACATTATGTTATAATACACTATTGTTCATCATGTTTAAATTTGTATAATTGTTATACTTATGCATATATGTGATATATGTTAAAATAGGTGTATTTGTAACATGCTTCCGCTGTGCATAGTAATTTTTAAAATTACGTATACACTCGTATATCACACACTCGATACACCAACAATTGAAGGTGATGAACAATCTTCATTCAAGTCCTAGTAATAAACTCAGCATGTAAAACTCACTCCGACCTCAAACTGCACAATCAAGCACACCGATGAACTCAATACAAATTGTGGACTTCGAAAGTATTAGTTCAGTCAATGAATATGAGTCTCATTTAGTTGAAATTCTTATAGAATAAATAAATAAAACTAGTATTTTTTTCAATAGACTAAAATAATGATAAATTGATGCTTTAAAAGGATAGTGATTAGAAGCCTTGACGAATATTTGAATCTAATTCTTATATTAAGCTATCATGTCTTTCGGTTTTGTAATTACAGCAAAATGAAATAATGTGTGTAATGATATATTATTCCATCATTGTATTAATATCTCTATAATTATTTCTATTCAACAAAATTAGAAACGATAAAGAACATTATGGCCAAACTAAACAATGGAGAGAAATTGAATGTTGATAATTATGATATTTAGTAATGTAAAATTTAATATAAGATAGATCTTGAGGCTTATTGAGCTTGATTGAAAAGGAAACAATACCAGTGCTCACCTTACATTGCTTAGCAGAACGTAAGATGATATTATATGTGAGTATAAAAGACTATAGGATAGTTCAAGGCATATGGCTTTCCCTAGAAGACAAGTTTGAAGGCCTTTACACCAAGTTTAGAAGGCTTATTCAAATTCGACTGTTATAGAAAATTTTCAAATCATATGATAAGGTAGCATCTAAGAGAGATGTCGAACATGATACAAGAGCTTAAAAATATTAGACATGGACTAAGTAATGAGTAGCAAGTCCAAGCAATCATACAATCTCTTTCTGACACTTAGAAGCATATGAGAGATAATATGACATATAATGATAACATCAAAACTTTTGATGATATCCTATGTCACATTGAGCTGGAAGATAAATGCATAGAGGTGATTAAGAATTCTGATAAACTTTCAATGATTGAGTCCAACTCGGACAAAGCTTTAATCTTTAAGCGTAGAAGGAGAGGCAATGACTTCCACAAGTGGAATGGATCCCTTCCAGCACAAGAGAAGTTCACTATCAAAAAGTGTAATATTGGAAAACATGTCATTAAGAAGAAATACAAAACTAAGATGAGTTACTATAATTGTAACAAGCTTGGCTATTTTGCTTGTGAATGCACTGAGCTGAAAAAAGATACAAAAATACTTCACGTGGTTGCTTTGTAATTATGTGATCAGTTCTATATTTATTACTTAATCTCATCCTTTGTAGATTGTCGATACAGGAGCTATATACCACATAGCTAGAGATCATAGAGGTTTTTATAGAATATTGCTATATTAGTCACGAGACTAAATGGATATATATATATATATATATATATGGGGAACAACTTAAGGGTTGAAGCAAAGGGAATTGGGACTTACAAATTAGAATGGTGTGATGGCTAAACTCTTTTTTTTAAAGATGTTTTATATGCTCTAGAGATTTGTTGGAATTGGTGCATACGTGTCATTTCAAATTGTATGAATATTAATTATTTAATATTTATACAATAACAATTTCAAATAAAATTGTTAATAATAATAATATATGATAAGATGCTTGTAACATTTTATAAATTGTATGATCTGAAAGAGTTCAAATTTGGTTCAAATAAATTTGGACCAGTATTAAGAGTTAGCTACGCTGAGATTTATAAATGCTAAGAGTTAGCAGATTATAAGAGTCAGCATATTTTAAAGAGTCAGAGTCTTATCTGAAATGGGACGAAGACCCGAGGGTATATTAACAATGACATAGTTGTAAAAGATTGTAAATAGTTCTATGAAATGTCATTGTACAAGTATGTTTTCAAACGTTATATTCCTAATCTATTTTCACTGATGCAGGTTTGTCAGTGAGAACTTTATTTAATATAGATCAGTGTATGCTTATATTTGAATAGTCTAAATAGTTAATTTTAGCAAACTATGAGTTTAGTGGAAGCTTATATAGACATGCGAGTATTCAGTGAGGACTAGGTACTGAACAGGCTTAAGATCTCTAGTAGATATCCCATAAAATCATCAGGAATGATCCTTTCGAGTTGAGTAATATTCATGATCCCTTGACCTGAGTACCACGGTAGACTTGTGAGTGATCTACCATACTTAAGGAACACACATATCAGAGACCTTTCATGGTTTGACTGCTGAGTATCACTGAATATAGTTCGATGCTCATGGAGTCTGGTGTGTGTAGATATAGGATCCGTCAACTTATATAAGTGAGTTATATATCTAGATGCTCTGAGATTGTGTTTTAAAAAATTCTATGGCCAAAAGTAATTCATTGAGAAAAAATGTTTTCGGTATAAGAAACAATGTTTTAAAAATGTTTATGGATATTGTTTATCAGAATAGGAATCTAGAGATAAGTTCTAGTATTGAGCAAATGAAAATTTGACAATGATGATCTATGTCTCTGCTCTTTAAGGATATAAATGATAGAGAGATTATAGAAATATGTATTAACCTCAACTTGGATGGTTTAACATGCTGTTTTGTTATTTTCATAACGTGTGTGTAGGGCAACGTTTATGGACTTACGAAAGAGCTCCATAAGATGAAATGAGTGTGAACCTAGGAGTCTCACTATATGAAGTGTACTTGTTATACATTGGGATAACGTACTGAATTGAATAGGTCAATATAGGAAGTTCTCTAAAAATTAAAATTATTTTAGGGTCTCTCAGAAAGATCATAGGGTTTAAGTGTTAAGCCAGAGATCTTAACAAGTAGGACTTGCCACTTTTACCTTTCTATTTGATGTCACATTTCATGCAATTAATTTGTTAGGGCATAACATATGGCAATGTTTCATTGGCTTAATATATAATTTGCAAATGTTGTAAATATTTATAAATAATAACAAAAATTAAATGTACTTTTTTTATTCAAATTGCCATTTGCAACCAAGATTTCGACCAAAGTGTAGTTAAGCATGAGGTGGTCTTAAATTGAATAAAACAATAACCATTGCTTTATCATGCTTAAGTTTAAGCATGATGTCGATTTGCCAATATCAATAGGTGGCTTTACATAGTTATTTTAACAATATAATATGGCCATCAATCTATGCCATATTTGGCCATCAATTGCCTTATTATTCCACCATCAAGTACACAAGCATAAAGTATTATTTAAGCTTTGTCATGCTTGTTTCAAAAGCCATTTGCTTGTAATTGATTGGCTGAATTGTTGGCAAAAACTGCTTATAAATACCCAACTTCTATTCATTTATTTAACAAGTGAATAGCAAGTGAAAATAGCAAAGAAATAAAAAATAAAGGCCATGTATAAATTAGAAGCAATAGTTGCTTCAAGCATTTAATTTCCACTAAGAAAAAAGAGGCTACCATTTTAGCTCAAAAGATCTCACCCAGTCCTTGACTAGAACTGCACAAAGCATACTTTAAGGGCAAGTTTCTTAATATCTCATTAGTGTAATGAGATGTTTGTTTATATTCTGCTACACTTAATTATGCATGTATAATTTGTAAATTAAAATTAAAATGTATACGCTTACCCTATGCACAATGCACTTTCAAGATCTGATAAAACGTAATTTCTATCTTAGCTCTTCTTAGATTAGGATGCCATCTGAATTTCTATAGTGTGGGTTTTAAAATCTCGTGCAATTTAGACTTAATTGACATTAGGTATTCATTGGATAGTTTTATAATTTTGGATATCATTTTTCATGATAGATGCTTTTATATGATACATCTTCTAATGTAGATGTCATTATTTAGCATGCTTGACTTAGAGATATAGGGCAAGATAGAATGAATAGATTAACTAGAGAATGGTTTATTGAGCACACTTGTTAAATTTCCTATATGTGAGATTTGTTTATCAGGAAAAACAACTCAAAAATTATTTGGAAAAGAAATTAAAGCTAAAAATCCTTTACAACTATCCACTCAAATATCTGTAGTTCAATAAGTGTGAGGGTTAGGCATGGAGCCTCACATTTTATCATATTTATTGATGACTTCTCATATTTTGGTTATATCTACTTGATCTCCTATATTCTTAAGCATTTGATTGCTTTAGACCAATTTTGAAATTATTGGAGAATCAATTAGACAAAAGAGTTAAAGCTCTAAGAATTTATCGAGGACATGAATATTAGCTCTAAGAATTAATCAAAGAAGTGAATATCTTTCTAAACAGTTTAAGAAATTGAGCGACAAGAAAGGTATAGAAGAGCATTTAACTATTCTTAGAACTTGACAACAAAATGGTGTAGCAAAAAAGAAAAAGAAATAGAACATTACTCAAAACTATTAGGTTTATAACAATACAAGCAAATCTTCCAATCTCATATTGAGGAGATGCATTGTTAAGTTTAGTCTACATACTTAATAGAGTTTTGAGTAAATCAATTAATTCTACACCATATGAGTTATAGATAGGTAGAAAATCTAACCTGACTTATTTTTGACTTTTGGAGTCAACTACATATGTTCACAACCTATAATAGGCATAGAAAATTGGGTCTAAGAGAGAAGACGTGTATCTTTATAAGATACCGTGAATACTTTAAGGGTAAGTTCCTTAATATCTCATTAGTATAATGAGATGTTTGTTTATATTCTACTACACTTAATTATGCATGTATAATTTGTAAATTAAAATTAAAATGTATACGCTTACCCTATGCACAGTGCACTTTCAAGATCTGATAAAACGTAGTTTCTATCTTAGCTCTTCTTAGATTAGGATGCCATCTGAATTTCTATAGTGTTGGTTTTAAAATCTAGTGCAATTTAGACTTAATTGACACTAGGTATTCATTGGATAGTTTTATAATTTTGGATATCATTTTTCATGATAGATGCTTTTATATGATACATCTTCTAATGTAGATGTCATTATTTAGCATGCTTAACTTAGAGATATAGGGCAAGATAGAATGAATAGATTAACTAGAGAATGGTTTATTGAGCACACTTGTTAAATTTCTTATATGTGAGAATTGTTTATCAGGAAAAACAACTCAAAAATCATTTGGAAAAGAAATTAAAGCTGAAAATCCTTTACAACTTTCCACTCAAATATCTGTAGTTCAATAAGTGTAAGGGTTAGGCATGGAGCCTCACATTTTATCATATTTATTGATGACTTCTCATATTTTGGTTATATCTACTTGATCTCCTATATTCTTAAGCATTTGATTGCTTTAGACCAATTTTGAAATTATTGGAGAATCAATTAGACAAAAGAGTTAAAGCTCTAAGAATTTATCGAGGACATGAATATTAGCTCTAAGAATTAATCAAAGAAGTGAATATCTTTCTACATAGTTTAAGAAATTGAGTGACAAGAAAGGTATAGAAGAGCATTTAACTATTCTTAGAACTTGACAACAAAATGGTGTAGCAAAAAAAAAAAAGAAAAAGAAAAAGAAATAGAACATTACTCAAAACTATTAGGTTTATAACAATACAAGCAAATCTTCCAATCTCATATTGAGGAGATGCGTTGTTAAGTTTAGTCTACGTACTTAATAAGGTTTTGAGTAAATCAATTAATTCTACACTATATGAGTTATAGATAGGTAGAAAACCTGACCTGACTTATTTTTGACTTTTGGAGTTAACTACATATGTTCACAACCTATCATAGGCATAAAAATTTGGGTCTAAGAGAGAAGACGTATATCTTTATAAGATACTGTGAATACTTTGAAAGGTATATGGTTAGAGGTGTACGTGATGATGGAATAATAGCTAAGCATGAATCACGAAATGCCACATTCTTTTAGAATGATTAGAGAAGCTGACAAGGACATTCGATTATATGAATTGGATAATCCGCATGGTGTTGTCACTTATAACATATGAATTGAGAATGACTCAGATTTGTATGGTCCTAGTGAGAGTCAACCAGCTTTTGAGGTGACTTCATAGTTAATTCAAAAAAACACTTGTATACTATCCCACATTGTCATTTGGAAACTTGGAAAAAAATATTTATGGTTGCTTCACATGATATATTGAGCCAAGAACCTTTAGTAAGGCTATCACATCATTTACTAAGGAATTATGGTTAAATGTAATGGATGAGAAAATTGAGTCTATAAAATCAAACCATATTTGGGACTTGGTTGATTTACCACTTAATTGGAGAACTATTGAAAATAAATAGATTTTACGTATCAAGCATAAGATAGATGTCACATTAAAAGAAACAAGGCTCATTTAGTAAGGAATGGCTATACTTAACAAAAGGGTGTAGACTTTGAGAAAGCCTTTTCTCCCGTGGTTAGATTTACCTCAATACTTTTGATTCTAGCCATTGTTGCCCATTGAGTTTGAACAAAACAAGTTTTTATAATAAAATTTTAGAATCATGAAAAAAGATTTGGCAGATATTAAAAAAAAATCTAAAACTACATCAGATGGATGTTAAAACTACATTTCTCAATAGAGAACTAAAGGATGAAATGTATATATGATAGCCTAAGGGTTATGTAACCCAAGGCCAAGAGAGCAAAGTAATCCTCCAGATAATGATATAATAGATTTTATGAAACTGTAATGCCTTGCAGTTTCATAATGATCAAAGAATACTATTATATGTATATTAAAAGGTCAAAAGATAACTTTGTTATCTTTATATATGGATGAGATTGTTTTTGGTTAGAAACAATAAAGAATTTATCATCACTATCAAAGAGTGGTTATTATCTAATTTTGAGATGAAAATTATGGACGAAGTGACCTATATCTTAAGAGTTAAGATTAAAAGGGATCATTCAAGAAAACTTCTAGCTCTGTCACAAGAGTATTACATTAAGAAGATACTTTAAAAGTTCAAAATAGAATATTGTAAACCTATGTATACTCTAATTGTAAAAGGATAAACTCTTACCTTAATATGTGCCATGAGTTCTGTACTCTAATCCTGTTAGAAGCCTTATGTATGCAATGATGTGTACAAGGCTAAATATTTATTATGTTGTGAGATACGTAAGTATTAAATTGCTATAAAGAGGATTTTGGCATACTTAAAAGGCACTAATGATTACGAAGAGGACTATTGTCAAAATGGAATATTTACACTTAATTGGCTATATAGATGCCAATTGGAGGGGCGAACTTGATGAGAAAAATTCGACCTTAAGATATGCATTTTTGCTTTGTCATGGTAGCATATCTTATAGTAGCAAAAAAAGACATGTATAGCTCTATGGGCAATGGAAGCTGAATACATGGCATGTTCAGTTGCGATATGAAAAGCTATTTGGATTAAACACTTTCTAGAGGATTTCAATATCATTGATGCTTCTCAACAAGTAACTTTATATCATAATAGCTAAATAGTTATATCTTTTATAAAAGATGTTAAATGTCACAACAAATTGACACATACAAAGAGCAAGTATAATTTTATTAGAGATATTGTAGCATGGAAAGAAGTGTCAATACAAAACATATGTACACATAGCATACCTATTTACTGAAGCCATAACAATAAATACTTTTATCTCACACATGCGTGTTTTAGTTCTACATAGATTATGAAATTGTACTTGATGAGATATCTTGTTTGTGTTGGTCTTTTTTATGTATAATAAAACACTTTGCTTTTATTATTCATTTATGTTCACATATTATATTGTCATAACTATACACAGATTTTAAAAGTTATGTCGTTAGACTATGATCGACTTTCTTACACTATTGGACACATCCGTTGTTAGAAAGGCAAGCCGAGATGAGACATAAAATAAAAAAGAATAAAATAGATGATTTATTTTTATGGAGCTAATATTCATTAAGTGTCACATTAATGATGTCAAGATGAAGTTTATTTTAGTAAATATTGAATTGACCATAATATACCCACTATCATGAAATTTTGATTTAGCCACATGTGATTTTTGTGATTTGGAAAAAGGAGCTTATTGAGAACTTAGATTAGACGCCTAGTGGTAAATAAACTAAAATTTGTATAGTGAACTTGTAAGACATATGCTCTATAAAAGAGAATTCATTGTATGATCATATCATGTGTGCTTTAAATGACCAACTAAATAAAAATTAGTGAATGGAACCTTATTTCCTAATTATATTACTTCAAGGTTAATATGACTTCAACCAGCATCCTTATTACCATCAACTATCTTTTGAAGTGAGAATTTATGTTAGCTATTTTAGCATATTTTCTATGACTACAACATATTTGATCTATGAAAGATAACTAAGAAAGGAATTAATCTAAAACTAAAAAAATATGAGGTAAATGGGAAGATTTGTTTTTTTACATTTAACTTATGTATTCACTGATTAACTAGTTGTATAATCAATAGGAGGATGAATACAATTATAAATATATAGAGTATATGAAGTCGACACAGTTATTATTAAGGGGATTAAGTATGCTTGGACTAATGTAACAAAATTAAATCTTGGATGCAAAATAAAAAAAAAAATTAATAAATCTCTTGTGCAAGGTTAAATTTGAGATTTCTTATAGCTCCTGCATATATGATACTTGTTCATAAATCAGATGTTGCATTTGCCTTTATGAGTACTATGTAAAAGATTTAAGGCTTGAAAACTCTCATTACTCTATCTCACATATCATCCTATCATATGTAAGTGGGAGATATTGGTGTTAAAGAGCAACGTGATGGGCTGACCTAGCTCAAACCTTCACAAACTATAATGGAACTTTTTATCTTCTCATCAATAATAAAAACAAACACAATCTTGTTGAGTCTTTTTTTCTAGTAAAGTAGAATCCAATTTGCTGAGCCATTTTTTGAGAAAGCATAAACGTAACATCCACCATGGATTAAGTGGATTGTCTCTTTGGCCTACTCATGAGTACAGCAAATGGAAACTATTTATGAGTGAGAAAGGTATAAAAAGAAATAGAGAAATAAAAATCAGTGAGTAGATTCCAAAAAAGGAAAAAAGTGAAATAAAGTCCATGTAAGTTTTTAAAAAACTGAATTGAGAGTTTCTACTCAAAAGAATACAATAATTCTGAAACGTGAATTGAATGAACTTTTCACTTGTGATTGTTGTTTGACTAAGAAAAGCAATAACACGAATCTATTAGTTCTTAAAACTTTCGCATCAATATCTAAGTATGTTGTTATTTGAGTTTCTCCATCATAAACTATTACAAAGGTTACAGAATATTAAAGATGATGCTTTTCCCAGTTCATTGTTCTATTTTCAGAATTGATTTGAGTTCTGTAAATAGTTTTAGTTTATCAACAATTTTACTGCTCAATTTTTTGGGCTTCTTTTATTCTTTTGATCACCAAAGTGTACTTGTGACAAACAAATCATTAATTGTATATATTGCTGCTTTCTCAATAATTTTTTTCGCTTCTTTTTTTTTTTTGGGTTGTTTTATCATCTTCTTTATTTGTTCCATCTCTGTTCAGTTTTGCATGATTTCTTTTTCTGAATCGCATATTTATGTTTCTAAATTGAAGGCTTATAGTATCTCTTTTAGAATGTTTATCATTAATCCCATTAAAGAGGTTCGCGTCTTGAATTGTGTAGTAAGTTTTTTAGAGTTCCATTTGCCATCTCAAATTATATTATTTTTCATTTTTCAATCCCATGTTTTTCACACCGATCATTTACTTCTCCATGTCTCAATTTTTCAATCACATTGTTGACTTTTCGAGTATGCTGTTAATCAATCTCAGTTGATACTGCATAACGTTAATTAGGTTGAGTCTCTCGTAAGTTTCCGGTAAGTAGAAAGTGCTTCTAAGAATGTAGTGCTACTCTTAAAACTACCAGTTACACACAAAACCTCTCTCTGTATCGATTAGTATATTTCTTTGTCGTTAATTTACAACTGTTTTGCAAGTCTTATCTACAAAAGATTCATGCTAAATAGTGAGAAGCCGTATTGAAAAAAAAAAGTTCTAAGATTAAAATTTATTTTAATTCTAATTACACTTACAAACTATATGTAAATAATGTTGTTTAACATTGTTTAAGCCGTAATTGGAAGACCACTATATGGGCCATGGCAGAATATCACTTATTATAATTATACTGTGATAATACGGTAGGTTGTAAAAGTGTAACTACTTGGGCTTAGATATTAGATCTCAACCTCTTCGCTCTTATGAGTCTAGAAGTAAAGCCTATTGTACTCTTGAGGAGCTTTTATGGTACAAGACACTTGACATTACAAATTTATTTTGATAATTTTGGGCCTAAAGTTATTTAATTGAATAAATTTAATCTTAAGTTGTAAAAGGTGTGAGAATCGGATTTTCACAACAAATAATAGAGAAATGCAATCGAGAAAGGGTGTTAAACTATTATGATTGTTGGAGTTTGTTTTGGGTTACTTTGCGTGTACAAAAAGTTTATGATTTAATGTCGTAAGAAACCCTAGCCTAGAGATTAGACATAACACGCATTTTAAATCTTGTCTAAAGCTTTTAAGTGTTGTTTCTTTAGTGCATGATTGAAGAAAATGTTTAAAGAAATGAAAAGGAAAGGTAGGTTGTTTGCATTTTATGTGGATTTTATAGGGTTAAAGTTTTGTACTAAGTCAAAACTCTTGTTTGGACCTTATTCTCTTAAAATATGAATTGTTTTAATGCGTTTTGTTATAATTAAGAGGAAAAAATAATTTTTTTAAATAAAAAGGATAGATATCAATTTTATTCTAAATAAAATTATGTGTTATTAATAACTTATCATATTAAATAAGAAATTTACTATTTTAGAAGAACTATAAAAAAAATAAAGGATATTTAGACCCTCATATTTTGATGAAAAGAACAGTTTACTCACTTTATTTTTAAAAGTAACTATTTACACCATCGACTATAACTTTTTCTTATAAAATGAATGTAAATAAAGACAATATAATCTTTTATTTGTAAAAGACACATAGCACAATTTTAAAGGATTGACCAACATTAATTGGTCATTTGACCATCGTTGACCAGCCTCGAATCGGTGTTGATCGCTGATTATTGATCTTTGACTAGCGATTGATGGTAAAAATTATCAAAATTGATATTATAAAATTCAAAATTTCGTAATCTACATAATGACGAATTTTTTTAATCAATGGAGCACTATAGAGATGCCAAAAATAGAAAAAATATGGTGGGGAACGGCGGCCACTGCCATTCACCCCTATTATTGGATAAATCGGCAGTCGATATGTCCAATGGTGAGGGTAATACACGCCATCGTCATACCGTTTGATTGCGACTACCATCCCATGTGTTGGTGTTGTGTGTGTATGCACTTGTGTGCATAATTAAATAATTTAATAATAATAGCATAACACATGTACAACGCAACAGAAATATAATACACAATAAAATATTTTCATTATACTAATGAGATTAAGGGACTCATCTTTAAAGTGTGTTTTAAACAATTCTAGTTAAAGACGTAATGAGCTTCCTCAAATTAAAATAGTAACTTCTCTTTTTAAAATATTTAAAGCAACTTTTTATTTTTAAATTTATTTTTATTGACTCTCAAATTTAAAATTAACTCTTAACTTTACAAAAGAAACTAAAAATAATTTTTTTCTCTACATTATAAAAAAAAAATGCTCTTAATTATTTATAATCATCATTGTCGTAAATTCATCCAATAAATTTATAAATGGCCAAGCATGTGCTTCAAAAAAACTAATGGCCGAATAATAGCAATCTCATACTTAAAATCAAGTATGAAAAATTAATTTTTGACTTTGTTAATAACGTGGCTATATAACTAGCAAAATGGTGGCATTTAGAATAAATTCCGCTGCCACCACTTACTTGCCAGGAAATTGAATTAATTTGATTCAATTTCCTATTACTTAACCAATAGAAATTTATTCTACTAAATGATAAATTATTAAAATATATTAAAACAAATGAATAAATTCATTTCAATTTATAATGAAGAATTGATTTTGATTTTGAAATCTTATAAATAAAATATCAATTACACTTCTTTAATTAATTTAATTATTAATATTTAATAATTAAATTAATAAAATTTATATCATTAATCAATCATATTTTTATAAATTAATGATATAATATGTGATATCTAATAAAAAAAATTAAAATAAAAAGTCTTATTTATTTAAATCTTAAACTTAATATTTAAATTTTATAATCTGAGAAATTTTAAAATAAATAAATTGTTAATTAGTTTAATTTAAATAAAATAATAATTATTTATTTAAATAGTAGTTATATCTATCAATATTTAATTTAGTATCCATATAAATTATTGGCATAATTTAATATATACACTAAATAGATAAAAGTGTCAAGTCTCACTTGACACAATTTTAAATTTAACATTTAAACCTTAATTATTCCCCGAGAGACTTTAAAATAAATTTATATTTTTCAAAAATGTTCAAGATCGAACAATTTGATTCGGTGCGTTACTCACGTACTCAACGCATATACTTCATATAGTGAGACTTCTTAGGTTCACACTCATTTTCCTTACGAAATATTTCCGTAAGTCCATAACTGATGCCCCATACACACACGTTATGAATAATACAAATTGTGAGTTAAACTATACAAGTTGAAGTTAATCTATATTTGTACAATCCCCTTATCATTAATATCCTAGAAGAGTGGAGACATAGATTAATAGTGTCAAGTCCCCTATTACTCAACCATAAACTTATCTCTTTTGATTCATATTCCAATAATAAATATATGCAAATTCTTTTACAATATTATTTACTTTACAGGAAACTCTTTACTGAGTTAAATGCTTATGGCCATAAAACTTCCTAGAATACAACCTTAGAGCATCTGGATATTTAACTCACCCATATGAATTGATGGATTCCATATCTACACACACCAGACTCCATAGGCATCAGACTATACCCTGCGAACCCGGCAGTCAAACCATGAAAGATCTCTAACATGTGTGGAATCTAAGTATGGTGGATCACTCATAAGCCCACCATGGTGCTCAGGTCTAGAGACCACAAATACTACTCAATTCGAGAAGACCCTCCACTGATGGATTTATGAGAAATTTATTAGAGGTCTTATTTGAGTCTAGTTCAGTATTCAGTTCTTACTAAATACATGTATATCTATACGAGCTTCCATTAAGCTCATGGTTTGCTAAGATTAATCATCTGGAATATCCAAATATAAACATACAATGATCTATATTACTTGGTTCCATTCGATAAACCCTGCGTCGGTGGAAATAAATTAGGAACATTTAATTTGAGAACATATTTACACAATGATATTTCTTAGCAATGCTTGCAACTATTTGCAATTATGTCATTGCAAATATATTCTCAGGTCTTTGTCCCATTTCAGACAAAGTTCTAACTTTTTAGACCTGATCTAAACTCCTTCAGATCAATACAATGTCTGAAATGTTACAAGCATCTTACCTTAATAAAAATAATTAGCGATTTAATAAAATATTTATTTATTACATAAGTATAAAAAAAAATATTCATACAAAATTGGAATGACACATGAGTACAAATTTTAACACCATGATAGTGGGCAGTGGTCACCACCATTCGCCGCAAACGGTGAGGGAAGGTACACCACCGTTTTACCATTTGATGGCGACTGACGTCCCATGGTAGTGGACGATGAATGGCCAGTTTTATCATTCCTAATAGCGATTGTGCTCGCTATTATTATATGTAAAAAAATAAGTACCTCATTCAACTTAAATGGGGTGCACGCCACTGTCCTGTTATTTAATGGCGAACGGTGATAGCAGTCGCCCATCCTACCATATTCTCCTCACTTTTGGCACCTTTACGATACTCTATTGATAAAAAAAAAATTTCACCATCGTTGATTACGAAATTTTGAGTCTAATGATATCAATTTCGATAATTTTTATTATAAATCATCAATTAACGCCGGTCAATGCCTAGTAATCAACAGTCAACGCCGGTCCAAAGCTGGTCATCACAAGTCAAAGCATTTTAACGTCAGCCAATGTCCGATCAATATTGATTTACTAATTAGTCAATAGTAATTAAGAATATTATAGTGATTGTAGCATATTCTATCTATTTTAATAAAAAAAAGTTGATAATCGAGAGTGTAAATAAGTAATTTTAAAAATCAAGTAAATTATTTCTTTCATCAAAATATAAAGTCTAAATATTTTTTACCCTTATAAAAATTAAAAGATATTTTATTAAATTTGTGTTCTTTCATTAACCTTAATTATATAAATTTACCCTTATTTTAGAATAATTTTTCATAAAGTACACCTTAAACTATGAATCCACATACTTTAGACAGTAATCACAACTCATTAATTAAGCCTCGTAAAATAACTTAGGTTCATGTATCTTACTTTATTTAATATATTTGAAAATATGCATGAGTTTGAACTTGAGTCTTTGTAAATTAGGCATGAGTTTGAATTGGAGCCTGTGTAAATTTTTGTACGACAACCAACATTTACCTTTTAATAACAACGCTAAGCTCTGCTAAACACTTTTCTAAAATTGGTTAACCTTTACCATTATCCATTACGTTTATGCCAAGAGTGTGTTTGGTTGTGTACTTACGATTTGCAGTGGACAATGAGCACCATCTAAAATTTGTAAATAAACGAGGATTTATTAGTGATTGCTTGTTGTCAATGTTTATTGGTGATAAGTGAAGGGCTGAGCTTAGAAAAAAGCTAGTCATTTATAAATCTTCTGAAAAAAGTGAGTATCTACCTTAAGTTTTAGTTAACCTTTACCATTCGCTTAGGTGCGAATTTGTGTGCATGTATAAAAAAAATTTAAAAATATTATTAAAGTCTGTGTCAATATAAAAATATAAAAAATAAGAGTTAAAAATAACTATACTCCTAAAATTTCAAATTTTAATCTTTTATAAATAAAAGTAAAATAATTTTGTTTCAATCTCTAATATCTCTTCTTGCAACCAAATTTTGAAGAAAAAAAATTAACATTGAAGAAACTTTATCCACCAATAAAAAAATCCAACCAAACACACATTTAATTCATCAACAACTTACCCTTAATCATCAATTGATTTTTGGAGAGTAGGTTATTCATCAACAACTCAATGATTGGTTAGACTCAATCCAGTCTCTAATTCTGGGCTTTAGAATTGGAAAATGACCTTTTCGTTTTGGAAAGAAATGAACAGATAGACCAGTTGGTGCCATATTGTATTAGTTCCAAATCCTCTTTTGTCAAGTCCTGGAAGATGTTGCTACCCCAAAATAGTATTGTTTCATTGGGTGACCTCTTGGGGCTATTCTATTCCATACCACTTATTCTATTGTTGCCAATGTCCCATGAGACTCATTGCATTCAATTATCCTAATCCACTACATTTAAGATTGCTACAACCTTGTGACAAAAACTCTTTCCAAAACAATAATACGTTCCCATAATAATTTCGAGTTATTTTGAGTCACCATATAATTTAAGAAAAATATAAGGAAAAGGGAAAATGAAAATGAGAAAAAGAAAACCACTAAATTTTCTAAAGAAATTAAACAGAACGACACAAGAAATCATAACATTTGATTTAAATAGTAATCACTATGAGCAAGATTTCAATAAATATATTGAATTTCAAAATATCTATATAGCAGAGAATAATTCTTGATATGGTATTTAAGAGTTGAGAGACAAATGTATAATATCTAATATTACGAGTCCAAAATCGAGGCTTCCAACAGAAGAAAATAATTGACAGGTAGTTAACATTGGAAGCTTTGAAAATTATAAAATCTGATTGTTCAAACATCCAATTCTTCCAAATTTCCATTTCAAAATAGACAGTGAATAGCATACATTGCACAATTGTTATTTTTACGGAATGAGTTTTTCCATCATGTCATCATGCACCACTGGCATATAAACGTGTCCATTCCTTCGCTGCAAGATATCATGAAAAGTAGCACAGTGAACAAGATGAATTGGCAGAGAATGACATCCTTTGCTGTTGTTACCATATTTTACTAGTTTTTTTAGATTTAAAATTTAAAACAATCAGCTAAATTGGAGTACCAATTCAGGGGAAAGCCAAAGCATTACCGGTTTCAACAGCTTCTGCCTCATTTGATTTCCAGTGCTTGGCTATGATCTCGGAGAGAGGATCGTCTGGGTTAGGAGCACTCAGAAGGGCTTGAATACTAACAGAAAATTGGTGCCAATAGTGTCCAAATAAGTTTATTTTAATTTCATGAAATATAAACTGAAATTACAATTGAAAGTGTTCAACTGGGGTGTGGCAACCAAATAAGTCCCTAAATAGTAGGAATTTACAACGGTAAAAAAACACAGCTCCAAACATACCTCAAAAGTACAGTTCGTATCTGGAGTGCAGGACTCCACTTGTCCTTCAGAATATCAAGACATATCCTTCCAAGCTGCATTATAAATCTCAGTTCATGAGAGGCAGGAAATAGATGTCACAAGTTCTGGAGATAAAAGATGTAACAACCAACCTTATCAATGTTAGGATGATATATCTTGGTGAGAAATCGGACCTGTGACACGGAAAATTATCATAAATGGAAAACTAGAAGTCATTGTTACTTTGCAGTCTCATAGGCAGACATATAGATTTAATGATTACACACAGACAATAACAAACTATATTACTCGAGCATTATAATAGGCAATATGCACTAATGAATAGACATAACCGTACAAGATGTACTGATACATGGACCACAATAAGAAGAGATTTCAATGTGAAGACCCCAATTTTTCAATTGATCTGTTAAGCACCTTTAATCCTAGTCAGTTCCTATTAAATTTAATTTCAAACAATGCCAAAGACAATTAAATTCCTATATCACATGCTCAGGCACCCATAAGAAGTAAAGATATGGATGCAGAACTTAACCTCCATAAATTCACAATCAAAGAAAGGCATTGACTAGGTAACATTATTGCTTGAACTACAAATCATCAAAAATGGGTTGAATAAAAATTTAATTCAAAAAGGCATTCTAGAGATCATTTCTGATCCACATTAAATGAGCAGTTTGAGCCCTGCAGAATTTAAACATTTTGCACATCTGTTGCAAGTTCATTTGCATGCAGGTTTAACAACATTATGTAAAGTTTTACGTAAAAAGGCTCCACCTGGAAGCACCGAGGACTGCAAGTGGATGTAAATCTGGAATAGACTCAATACGACCAGAATCAAGTTAGAAAAAATAATTCTGATCAGTACGCCATTAGCTTCTAATTCACAACTGTCGACCAGTATCTTATAAAAAGATTTTCTCTCAAAACTTTTGTGCTATGTATCTGATATATGTCATGTAATACACCAGAATTAAGAACATTATTTGAGAGAGACAAACAGACAGACAGATATCATTCAGACAAATGAGTATATACACACGCACGCAGTTGACATGATAGTTATAATGCATGACCTGTTTCACACATGCAACCATCTCATAAATGATTTTACATCAACATTAAGTCTAAGGTAAGAAAGAAAAAAGTATCATTAAGTCTCAAGACTTTTATTTGGTTAAATAGGATGAGGAATATAACCTTGCCAGGGATACGAGTGCTTCCAAGTATAATTTTAACTATATATAACCATACACCAAGATTTCACTGAAAAGAAAAGGGGAATAACCCTGAAAGTCCTATAACTAAATTCTATGTTACAGCAAGACACAGACCATTATTAAAGTCAATTTGCAAAAAAGACTCTGCTTTAAAATGAAGCATCAAATAACAACAAAATATAACACACTTCAAAGATGATTATATTCAGGACAGATTTATGATGAAAACCGAGCTCATAAATCTTTGACAAGATGAGTTGATTTTCTCATAAAACAATGTTAGCGTGTGATTGATTATGAGTACCTTTGGAGCTGCCATTGGATATTCTTCGGGCAAAAATAGTTCCAACTTGAAAACCCCTCCTAAACAAACAATATAACAAGAGAATGTTTCAAACCATATTATACACAAGTAGAAAAAAAAAATTAGAGCACAAGTAGAAGAAATGTGTAAACCAGTGTATGATCTGACTAAACTAAATGATTGGACATATTTACTTTATCAACAAATCAATTAATTAATAACAAGATAAATGAAGTGCATATTTCTATTCATTTTATTCTTACAGCCTCAACCAGAAAAGTGTAACAGTAATAGTTTCTTGATGCCCATGTAGATATAATACGCAGGTCCATTTCAGAATAAGGGAAAATAAAAATCAGCTTTACTGTGGATGTACAAGACTAGCAAGCCTCTCATCCCCGTCTATTACCCGTATTGTGAACCATTTTCAATCTTCACAAGTATTACTTACAAAGTAGAATTGTGAAGTACTCCATTGAGCCCACGTGGCATTTACTTCACACTGAACCCCATGTTCTGCACTTTGAGACTGACATAAAGTTCGCGACATCGAAATAACAGGGAAGTGTGGATATGTATGCATGATTCAGGGTTATTCACCAAAGCACACTTTATGAATGTGTTCAATACATATTAAATAGTTGAAAAACTAGAGCTTAACTAGCACAAATTCAAAATGCATTCTGAGCCAATTATAGGAGAGACCAATAATCAATAAGTAGACAAGCCTCAAGGTTTCACAGTCTAACAAGAAGAAGTTACTGCATGCACTGAAGGAACATATAAATAAGCTAGTACGTATCAAGTAACAAGATCTATAACACACTTCAACATCTATCATAATCCAAAAGAAAATAAATAATCATCATCTACTAGCAACAAAAGTAAGTGTATAATCATGAGAACTCAAATAACACTATAAATGAAAAGAAGCACAATAATTGTCTACTAGTAATATGCATTGCTCCAACAATCTAGCTTAGATACATATAAATTACTATCCATTTAGCTGATAATTCATTTAACAGCATGAAATAATTCAGTACCAATGGAGTCTCGACACATTGTCTTCACATAATGTAAATGATAAATGTGTCATAATGAACAAGCTCAGGAACCCAAACGGATCTACAAGTTAACATTGAAAACAACAAGCAGCAAAAAAAAATAGCAATAAAGTTTAATGGAGTCCAAATAAAAGGCCACAGAGCAATTTACCTTCATATGGGGATTGTGTCGGACCAAGGATCATCACATTGAAGTATCGCATATTATCTTCGGATGGAGAGGCACTTATTCCCGGTGCTGTATCCACAAGTAGCCAAATTACCGGGCAAATAATAATAATAATAATAACATAAACAAGCAAACACCTTCAACATTAATATTTAAGAGTAAATTCTACATTTAAAGCCCATATTTTTGCAACAGCTAAAAGACAAAATGCTCACCTTCAGATGATTTGCTTGAACTTAAAAATTAGATAAAAATTGAGATTGGGAAAAGAAAATGAGCGATGAGAGAATCAAGCACGTACCTGGTTCACTGAGAAGACGTTGAGTTTCCTGTTTAGATGAACAAGAGAAAAGAAAATTAGATGCAAATATAATGACGATTCTCCAAATAAACCCTAGTTTCTCAGCTTAACACCGCTAAAGCTCTTAATTAAGCGTCAGATTCTCCAAATGGGCGATCAAATTAGCAAACAATGAAAACCCATCACTCAGATAAACCCAAACAACCAGAATTAGAGAATCTAACTCTCAACGAAAGCTCCTCTTCACCAAAATGATTTTTAAAAAATTTGGAAAAAAAAAAGGAGATTTTCCTTCGCTTATTTTCAGAAACAAAACGGAACCGATCTGGTAAATGGAAAAGAGGGATCGAGAGCGGAAGAGAAAGAGTGAAAAACCTTGATGATTCGACGTGGGAGATTACTGTTCGCCATTGCAAAGATCGAATTTTTTTTTTCTTTTTCCGTGGGGTTGGGGTGAAGGATGTTGCAGAGAAAGAACGCTAATAGGGTTTTTGGTTATACGAGTCTCAAAACAAAAATAGAATATAACTTGCGAATAATGCAACGTAGTGCCTTTTATTTATTTATTTTCACGTCCTTGTGCTTGTGCTCACCTAGTTATTATTTTCTGACTTTTCTTTTTAATTAATTAATTAAATAAACAAAGTAGGTACTACAACATTGGTGTTTGTATTGATATTATATATATATATAAACATCGATCAATAAGAAGAGTAACTTTCATTTTGCTCCCTCCAACTTTGGGCTTTTGCCACCCTCAGTAAAATGATTCATTAATTTGTAAAAATCACCCCTCCACACAAACATCCGTTTGAAGAGTTGATAGATTGAAGTTAAATTACCAGAATACCTACCATTAACAGTAAACCAAATGTCTCGACTTTGGTTGGAGTAGTCATTTAAATATAATCATCGGTGTTGCATCTTATATTATGCAACAAAGTCCTTTTTAGATATAGTAATAAGCATATTGCACCTTTGGAATTTCAACTATTTAGCAGAGAGCTCTCGTGGAATTAATAATAAGTGACTAGCAAGCATTTTTTTTGTTATTTTTCCATTGGTGCAACCATCACTTGATGCTATGTATATTTACTTAAGAAAGCTGAACTGCTCATGCCGTCTTTCATGCTTCATCTGGTTCCATTACAAGACTTAATGACTTCATCAAACTGAGGAATAGAAGATGCTTGTGTGGCAATAAAGCAGCAATTAAAGTTTTTGAGCCTGAAAAAAATCCAAACAAATTTAATTTGTTTGTCAAGGTAGGAGATATGGCTTCTTTGAGTGGTGAAAACCGACTAAAGATGAGTACAAAAATAATCTTGAAGAGAAGAATCCAGTAGAACATGGCTTAGTTGATGATCTACAGTTGCTTGTGGGGAGAGACTTTAAATTTGCAAATAAGACGTTTATGATGATGAATTTGTTATTTCTTATAGGTTCATTATACAATATGTTAGGAGTTGTTATGATATGTAGATGAATTGCTTGTAATGTTTGTTAGTTAAATGAATTGCTTGTCACGTTTGTTTAGTGGCTTATAATTCACTTGATGTTGCAATTAAAACTTTTATGTTTAAGTTGTCTAGAAATCAAGAGAACCAATTATGCTATGTACTGAATTTGCATAATAAAATTCATCATTCTAAACTAAATCTTATGGTGTATTTTATATCACTGAGCTAATGAAGATAACCAATTAAGTATTTAAACTTGTAAAAAAAATTGCAGAATAAAGCCGCAGAGATTGTCATTACAATTAATTGGCGGGTTTCTAATAGAAACAATTTCATTGCATAATCTTATTGTGTACAAAAGTTTATACTAGCACAATCTACGGCACATGATTACCATTACAATTTTTAAACATCTAAGTGAAGATGCTAAATACATAAAACATTGTAAACTTGTAATTCAAAAAAGATTGGAGAATGTTAATAAAAAAATATTGTTATGTAACTTGAATACCAACAAAAAATATAAATATAATTGCTACCCTTTGTTATACTTTAATACCAGTAAAAAAATAAAAATATATTAAGCCTTCTGCTATGGTTAATATCAACAATATTAGCAACCAAAAAGAAGTGTTGGCATTATCATGTGCTCTTGATGCTGATTTTGAAACTGCTAAGGGGTTTGTTGTGTGACCTAACTACCACCAGGCACAAAAAAATATTGTTATGAATTAAAAATTGGTTTTACTGCTTCACTCTGAGTATTGGAGGTCCCTACTTTAGTACCATATGTCCTTAAGGGTTGTCCTTGCATTGTTTGGATGGTTTCCTGCAAAAAGGGATATTAACATTATTCATGAACAACAAAATTAACAAGGGAGAGAATTTTGGTTAAAAATTAAAATGTCCTTGTTTGCATCCTGAGGGCATGTTCTTTTGTTATGTTCCCATTAGCTGTAAATACTACACCTATAACTCACACTTCTCTTGTTGGCTGCTAGTGTCTCTTTGAGTTCTATTCTATTTTTCAATTTTGACCTAGCAGGCTTCTTCTTTATCACTAGTGGCTTTAATATGTAAATTTTATCAACTTCAGCCCATTCTAATTCATCAAGGATTGAATGAATCCTTGGTATATATATCCTTATATAAGCATCTTGCTTCAACTAAGAATAAACCAACTTAGCCACATTAACTCTCATGTATGCAAAGCATTTTAGTGCATGCTTGCAAGGGTATCCAAAAATCTGTCAAGCACTACAGCCACATTTATTGATTAATATCAACAACATAATGTGTTAGCGTATCTAACATCTCAAATTCATAACCAGCTCCATCAATGATATCTAGATATTTGCTGTTACTTCTTCCTTGTTTTATCTTCTTCATTGTTATGGGAATTTCAAATTTTCATTTTAGGCATTCATCAAATCTCTCCTTCATTTTCTTTATAATTTTTATACGTATTTCCTCTAACATGGTCAGCATTATCATTGATCTATACTTATTAATCCATCCATTTAAAGACTTGGCTATATTGTCGGTGTTGTGATCACATTTGATAGATGCATTAAAAGCATGATTAGACCAATGAATATGTGGGATTTTCTCAAGCCATGCATAAGCATCTACATTTAATAACTTTATTTGTTTCATTGCATTGTTAAAGTCTCATTTGTTTGTGCTATTAATAGCTCTCTAAAATAGAATTCTCAATAACTAGCTAAGGTATACTGACTTGAAGTTAGCATATATATGCCTTACATAAAATCTGTGAGTGGCCAAAGAGAAGTGTTCAACAATAACCTAAATTGCCCCTTTTTGTCTATCTAACATGAAGCACATCCTCAAGCCATTACCAAAACCAACTTAATGATAGACTAGGTCAAGAAACTAACACCAACTGTCATTATTCTAACCTTTACAAATAGCAAATACAACAGGATATGCTCCATTATTTGCATACACACTTATGACAATTAATAAAATACCACTATAATGACTTTTTAAGTGAATTCCATCCAGGCCAATGAAAGCTTTTACATCCACCTAAAAAACCAACCCCTAATCTTTAAAGCAAATATATATATATATATATATATATATATATCTTTGAAATAGACCTGACTAGTAAGACTACACCTACGAGACTCAATTACAGTCAAAGTTCCTATATTATGCTTTAGCAGTATAACTCTATACTTATGGAGTTTGGCATAACATTGCTTATGGTCAATCTTCAATCCATTAAAGGCCTTATACTTAGCATTATACACTGTTATCTTTGAACATTGGACCCCATACTTTCTCTTTAACTTAGTAGCCATAACTTTAATTGGTATATTAGGGGCTTCCTTCATCATTGATTGTAATTTTCTTACAATCCAAATTGAATTGACCTTATGTATATGCTTTGATCTTTGACATAAATACACCTCATTATAGGTGTTTACCTTGTATGTAACTTTATCAAATGTTGGTGAAGCATGGATCCTCTATGGACATTGACTTTTAGCATACACAAGTGATCCTCATCCTCTCATTTTTCACTCTTCTCAGTTTGAATCCTTCTTGGATTGCATCATCTCTTAAATGCTCTCTAAAGTTATGAATATCCACAAACAATTGGCCTTGTGCAAGAGTAACATTGCCTTCACCAATTGATTATTCTGAACCCCCCTTAGAGAATTGAATTACCTATTAACAGCGCTATATCTAACTCATTTGACTTAGATTCTTCAATGTTGTTATTATTGTCTTCTATATTAAACCATATGCTAGCATTGATAGTATCCCTATCACTTAAAGTTTCAACATTAACTTGATGTTCATGCATCTTTTCTTTAATAATTGCATTCACTTGAACACCACATAATCTCTTCACCAACCACATTACTCGATTTACTTCTTTTGCACTTACACCAACTCTATTAACCTCATTAGCATTAGTTTCAATAATTACACCTGTTACACACTGCCCATCACCCTCATTACTAACACTTAAGACTTATACTTTATGATCAGCATCATATGTATTGTCTTCATCAAGGTCAATTAGGAAATCATCAATATTTTGAAACTTTTCTTCTTCAAAATCAACCTCAAACAATACAACATCTTCACCCAATTGATCAAATAACTCAAATACTTCATTATTAACATCATACGCATTGTCTTCATCAGGGTCAATCAGGAAATCATCAACATTTTAAAACTCTTCTTCTTCAAAATCAACCTCAAATAGTACAATCTTCACCTAATTGATCAAATAACTCAAATATATCATGTAACTTGGCATTATTGGTAATCTTTCTCTTACACATTTAGTAGGAATAATACACATAACGTGAAGAAATGGCAGTTATGAAGTTCACTCAGACTATAATGACCCTTCAATTTCAATTTTAACTCATTTAACTCGTATTTTGGATATCAACATAGCCTAGATTAAACTCATCTCCCAGAACAACAACTACAACTTTAACTAGATGCATAATATTAGTTGTCAAGTATAAGAAATGTAAATAATATCTTTTACATATTATGTTGCATACATTAGACACAAAAAAAAAACATCTACTGTATATATGCGTACATTTGATAATAACAGGCTAATCTCATGCACTGCAGCAACGCGTCAACTCATTTTCGAGCCATATAGGTTTGTAATACAATGTTAAAGCAATTGACAACAACATATTATGCAAAGCCATTCAAAATTATATTTCGTTTACACAAACAAATCACACTACCCAATCATTCAAGCCCAAGATCATACATTGTAGCAACATCATCACCCTCAACTCATTTTAAAAAAAAAAACACAATATCATAAATGAAAAAACTAAGAGCAACAAGAGTAAGGTGTTGGTGTCATATTCTTGATGGCTTGTGGAAGCTCATGAAACAAAGTGCTTCTCACATCACACGTTCGTAGGACATACATAAATGATAGAAATGCAGCTACCAATTTATTAAGGGCTATTTTGAGAACTTGTTCTGTAGCTTCCCGCCAAAACTCCCACCTGTCAATCATGATTATTGAGATTGAGCAATGCTAAAATCTCTCTACAATCAAAATTTCATTCTTTATGTGTTGATTGGATTAATAGAGGCGCTAAAGGACTATTTGGATGATGAAAGTTCGTTTAATTTAAATTGTTACATTAAAAAATTACTAATTTAACATTCAATTTGTCAACTCTTTAAATGGACGTTTGTGTGGAGAGGTGATATTTACAAATTAATGGATCATTTTACCGAAAATGGAAAAGGCCAAAAAGTGGGGGAGCAAAATAAAATTTTATATACGTGATACAATATTACTAAATAGGGGTATAGATAATGTAATACGTTTGGCTTACTCAAAAAATAAATAAATATATAAATCCTTTTATTTTTTTACTAATATAACGATTTATATTTTCACTTTGGTCATCTTACTAATTTTTCCCATTTAATGTTATACAAGACTTGAATTTTTTTTCATTGTTTTAGTTATTAATTGATACGTTATTTCTTACATTAAAAATTGTGCCAATTGCATTATTACATGCATGTGTGATTCACCAACTACTACCAAAACCATCATTATAACCATTCTTTTTTTTTTTAATCGATATTATCAATTATAATAACAAATTTCAAGGATTTATCTATACGTGAATATGATGGTGAAAGTCTATACAACATTAAATATATACAGACATTTATTTTCAAAAATTGCTGTTAATTTTAAATAAATTATAAAAATATATAAAGTACGATATTACTGAATAGTTAAATAGGTCATTTTGGTCTCTCATCTTACGAGGCTATTTTTTTTTCTAGGGTTTAATGGTGTACTAAAAGGTTGTTTTACTCTTTTGTTAAGGATTCAAACACCCCTTTTTTTTTTGTGCCGACATTAATGTGATTATTAAGACTATTGCATTGTCTTCTCATAAAGTTAGCATTCTATTCGGCATTAGTACCCAAAAAATCGATTCGTCTTTTCAAAAATAAAAAAGTTTCTCGTATTTCGCTTGGCTTGTGCATGATTTTATGGCTACTCAGTACTCACTCTTTTTTTTTTAAAGTAATTCGTTTTCTCGACCACATTGTATTCTTATCAAGTGACTGAACTATTTATGAATCGTCACTCTCATTTACAAGAATGGAAACAAAATTCCCTTTCTGAATGTATGGCTAATTTGGTTTATGTTCTTCTTCTTCTTTCTTTTCTCTTTTTTATGGTGAGATTAATCTTTAAATGTTATAAAAAAAATGTGTAAGAGATTTTAAATTTTATTTTTATGTCACATCTTACATAAAATAAAATTTTGATAAATCTTATATATATATTACAAATAAGTAGGCAACATGTTTAATATACTAGAATTTTAGGTAAATAGTAAGCATTGTGATAAGTGAATAAGAGCATGTTCAATTTTTCATTCACATGGCCCCCAAAAATCCTATATATATCTTGATCCCAATAAGAATTTTTACCTAAGATGTGAGTTCTTATAGAATTATAGAGATGGGCAATATAAATTGTGAAGATAGGCATCTTAAGCCCCATTGAAAATTGCCATGTAGAATATGGGTGCGCGAAGAGTTGTGAGGATGAGAAATAAAATTAGCGTAATAAAAATCAAATCGTTTTATTTATAATTGCATATATAATGATAGAATATTACTTCAATTTCTTATTTAATAAACTTCAATTTTGTTAATCATCATCCTCAATCCTTAAATTCACGTGTGTGGGCACGTGAATCTCTTTTAATCTTTAAACTCATACGTCTTCATTAAATAATGATTAACGACAGTATGAAACAATTGATAATTGATAGTTTGTATTGAACAAATAAATGCCACATTTAATTAGTAAAACTTTGATTCTCTTCCCATAGAAAGGGAAGTAGAAAGTGCTGATAAAACAAGTTGGTTACACTTAATAAGTAGAGATCGACCCGTGGCATTAGTAATTGTTAAGACTATAAAATCTACATTCACTTTCAATTGAATATGAAATAATAAATGGATTTGGACCTATTAATGTGGTTGACCTTAGACCTGATAAAGTGATTCGAACGCTTTTCATTGGCATGTATCTAAATTTTTTTCATTCTCACGATTTATTTTTAAAATCATTTGATTTCAACTTGCATTAGTAATTTGAGAACTAAAGAAAATTTTTGAATTTGAAAAGGGTTGTGAAAGTAGAAAGTTGAATAAGAGCTAAGATTGCTACGTCTATGACTTCCTTTCTTATAGCCGATGCAGCTGATTGATAATACAAATATTAACTACCATTCAAGTGGGAGCAAACCCCTTTTTTTCTGTTATAAGTAAAAGAGGTTAAGTTACTATAGCAAGTAAGAGTCACCCGAGCCAAAGATGAGAACTTCACAATAAAAGTGACCAAAGTCATCCCAAATTGAGAAGTAGAGGTCTATCACTATGGTAAGATAGACATGAGACAATTTTTATAAAACCCGATGGCTCTTTCTCCTTTGTCAAATGAACACTTGGGAGACTTGGGATGGTGTGTTTGTTCCAAGAAAGGATGTCGAAGGCTTCTGTTTATAAGTAATCGTAAAAAAAGTCTTTTTAAATAATTGAGAGGATTGATTGACAGTGAGCCTGCTCGATTGCCTACTCATAAATATGTTTTTGTTTCAAAACTTCTTTGTTTATATAAGAGCCCAAGACTAAGAAAAGATGAGTAGCCTAATGCTCTTTCATGTAAGAATACGTAAAAAAATTATTCTTATCATTATTATTACTACTCTACACCTCCTCTATATATAGGTATCACCATCGGAGATTTAGAGTTTGATTAAGATTTCAGGTAATAAAAGAACTGCAAGACCCATAAGCTTCCTAATTCTCACATAAAAGGCATAGTCTTAGTCATCTAAGGATCCACTAGTTTTCCTAAGTTAACCTTAGGCCATTCTACTAAAAGCTAAAGGTTATACTCTAGTAATTCATGTTAAATAAATAAAAGCTCATTTTAATTAAAATCCACTTAATTAAATTAAGTTTGGCCTTAAACCAACAATAACCACTTAATTGACCGTCTAATTTGATATCCATAATTAAAGTTAAGCCCTGTAAAAACATCTTACCTCTTTAATTACCTATTTACTCTTAAGTCACCAAATATTTTAATGATTATTGTTCAATATGTCTATATTTATAAATAAATTTACAAATAAATTTTATTATACAATAAACAATTTATGAATAAATTGTGACCACGAATTTAAATGATCAAGTACTGTAATACAACTTAAGTGAATATCATCGAGTAGATTCTATCTTATAAATATATATTCATACGACTTATGAAATTATATCTTAAAAATATCAAGACTATGATCGTTTATATGTATCTTACTCTATGATAACTAAACAAATATAATACATGAATGTAAGTTCACTACTTGCTTAAGATTCAAGTCATCAAACTTATTAAAATTTTTTATGAATTAAGATAAACAACATTTAGTTAACTAGATCAAAATTCACAATAGTCTAATCTAATATATAATATACACTACCTTTTTTACTCGAAGTCTCAACTTCGATAATGAAGGTAAATCATCTACTAAGAAATAGAAAAACTATAACATTATATAATAAAATGCTATTTTCATTAATAGTTGTGAACAAAATTAAATTTGTAAAGAATTTGTGACTTATACCTTTTGTAACAGCATAATATATTTAAATCACATATTTTATAAATATAAACTCATAAATATATGCTCAAATATATATATATAAATAAATTTATTAATCAAATAAAATATTATTATACATATTTTAAAAATACAAAATAATACTACACATCTAACAATATATATATATATATAATTATAGAGATTACTTAAGAAATTTTAATATTGCAAATTGTTATTTATTATTATTATTTTGAAAATAGTTGAGAATGGGGGATATTCAAGTGATGTAAGCTAATTAGGCAAAGAATCGTATAAGTCATAATTCATAATTGATGTAGGCGTTGGGGGTATAACTTTATAAGGTAACAAGTTGGCGTTGTTCTAACGCAGAAGAAAGTCATTGTGTTTGGTGGATTTGGTCCACTACTGACTACACCAATTCCGCAAGAACCTTTATGAACCCAAAAATTGAATAAGGTCGAGATGTAATCTACTTATCTAATCCAACAACAAAATTAATTAATTAATTAATTAATTAATTAAACAATAGCCATCAATTAAGAGACTAAAATGTATGTACCTATTACATGATAATTCCATTTCATTTTTTTTTATTTATCATTATCCCACTGTGTATTAGCTACACCTAACAGAAATAAGATGTATTTACTACGAGGAGGGTTAGGTATTGATATCTAATTAATATTATTGGCCTGGTCTACTTTGAGTAAAATACAAATAATAAGAAACAAGAAAACATTAATTTGCTTTGTAACTTAAAGGAAACTAAAAGGTCATTAGCTGGTTCTTGAACTCATCAGAAAGGGTGGATATTTCTTTGCAAACCTTTTATTTTGTTCCAGAATAAAGAGATGAAAGGAGAAAGTCGTTTGTAAAAAATGATAATAAAGAAAAACAAAACATTAATAAATAATTACTAAATCTTCAAATTCATCTACTATTCGATGGTAATAAATAAATACTTAGCTTTGAAAGAGTAAGCCAAACAATTGAGAAAAAATAATTATTGAAAGGGCTAACATATTATGGGAAAGGAGAAAAAAAAAAGCAGATTAGCAAAGAAAGTATTGTAACTAGAGTCATTGAGTCGCTCTAGGGTATAGTTTCTTCTTGTTATTTTTTTTATTTATAATTTTTTATTATATATTCATATTTTTTTGTTACATATTTTAATTTTTCGCGACAATTTTAAAATTTTTAGAATACAATAAATAAATTTAGATATTAACCAAAAATTTATAACGTATAAGTAAAAATATAAAACAAGGAAATTAAGGAAAAATTGAAACAACTTTATGATAAAATGGCTTCATGGTGACATTACTATTACCCAACAATAGAGCAATAATCTTATTGATTAGCTTAATAAAGATTGTGACTAACCATTCATTATGCATTAATTATATGGCATAATAGATACAATTAATGTTAGAGAAAGTCTTGGAGTGTTGTTCTGTGTAATATTAGAAACTATAATTATCATTAGATTTATTTCATGTGTATGTTTACTTTTTATTGAACTTTGGAATTTGTTAAGAGTGCAGAATAAAAAAATACAATTGAGAACCAACTTCAGTTTTAAAGTTACACAAAAAAAATCCTTAGTTGAGTACATTCACATTGCCATAGTTAAACAAAACCATATAAGATATGTGAATATTTATTTGTTTAAGCTGGCCAAGAAAAATTTTAATTGGTGAAAAACTTATCATACACAAAATCTCATATTAAAACATTATGAAAAACTTAATCAAAAACATATTTGAATTCTTGAAGATGCGGAGAATTGGAATTGACTGTCTTTTATATCTAATTTTTTTTTTTTGAGAGAAAATTATCGTTCACTAACTTATAAAATGCGAATGAATAATACATTAGAGTTTAGATTAGGAACTTCAACTTATTATTTATATTATTTTATTTTAATTTATTATAAAAATAAAACAAAATAATTGAATTTTTATGCATTAAAGTCCATACCATATAAGATATCTTAAAAGTCTCGTAACAAATAAAATTTATTTAATCACTTTTAAATAATAACAAAATAAATAATTTATAATATATAATTAATTGATATGTGTAAGCCTACTTTATATAATTTCCCAACGGTAAAAGCCTAGTTAAGTTGTTGATTATTTACATATACAAACATAATAATTAAACAGCTCTAAAACCTTTAGTTTAAGAACTCTAGGGCAAGCAACAAGGGGTTTGGTCTTCATGAAGCCAAGAGCATTGGCATGGCGAACCAGCCCAGCCGCTCCATCATTGGCGCTCAGGACAACCCTAGCACTGTTAAATGCAAGTCCCCCGATCAACTCCTTACAATCCGACCTAGGGCTCTTCACCGCATGTACCTCGCACATCAATTCGGCATGACCACTCTCCGCAGCTATCCTGTAACTTCCCCATTTGATAATCACTGCCTTCCGGGAATATACCACTTCCCTATTCTGACGGTCTCTGCATTGCAAAGGCCACGGTAGCGCTTGCATTGTATTTAATGAAAATGTTTAATACCATCAATTGCGGGAACAAAAAAAAAGTTAAATGTTTAGGATTTGTATAAGTATGTGTTGCGCCAAGAAGCGTTCAAACAACAATTAACACTATTATCAATTGTTATGCGGACAATCAATAATGCTAGCTATACCACAACGAGGCAACCAAGCATCCAACAATATGCAAAAAAAGGAACGAACACCAAGTTTAATGAGGTTCGGTAATGTTACCTACGTCCTCGGGCGCTACTAGAACAAATCCACTATCTTCAAGAGAAGTTACAAAGTTTTTGGGTCACAATGCAAATTCCCTAACTATTTGGTCAAACTGCAAATATCCAAGTAGTAGGGCCAATACTGTAATTACCCAAACAATAGGTATTACTACAAATGCCCAAAAATAAAGGAAAAAATTAAATTCTTACAACTTTCAAGGATTTAAATGTAAAACCCTCGAACTATGAGGTTCTCATAAAGAGATCCTACAAATAGAGGGGGAGAAGAGAAATATTCCCAAAAGTACACTTAATCTCAAAAGAGGGTCTTGCCTTATATAGGCCTACCAAAACACCTCCATGCTATCTCCCACCAACGTGAGATTGGCTCAATTTGGCATATAAGCCAATTTTCAACAAATCTCCACCTTGGCGAATATGCCAATCCTTCACAAAGCTTCATTTTATCAAAAATTCTCTATCCAAAAGCAGCACCTCCAAATTTGCGCCCAATGGCGCCATCAAACTCAAACTATATTGATCAAGTCCAAACAATGATTGAACTTGATCGCTGTCACCACTTTAGTCAACATATCTGCGGGATTCTCGGCAGTCCCAATCTTCTGAAGTAAGATTCTTCCTTCACTAATGATCTCCCGCACGAAATGATACCGAACATCAATATGCTTCGTTCGAACATGGTATACTGGATTCTTCGCTAAATGAATAACACTTTGACTGTCAGAATAAACATGAATTTTCTTCTGACCAATTCCTAATTCATCCAGCAATCCCTGTAACCAAATAGCTTCCTTCACAGCCTCTGTAACTGCCATGTACTCTGCCTCTGTAGTAGACAAAGCAACTGTAGACTGTAAAGTAGACTTCCAACTCACAGGTGCTCTCGCAAGAGTAAACATATAACCGATTGTTGATCGACGTTTATCCAAATCACCAGCATAATCAGAATCAACAAAACCAACAACATAGTGATCACATGTATCATCTCTCTCAAAGACTAAGCCAACATCTACGGTCTTCAATAAATACCGCAGAATCCATTTCACAGCCTGCCAATGTCCTTTACCAGGATCATGCATATATCTACTCACTACACCAACTGCATGTGAAATGTCAAGTCTCGTACACACCATAGCATACATTAGGCTACCAACTGCATTAACATATGGAACTCGAGACATATACTCTCGTTCCTCATCTGAACTAGGAGATAACGATACACTGATCTTCATATAAGCAGCAAATGGGGTACTTACAGGTTTTGATTCCTCTAAAATGCCAAAACACTGTAATACCTTTTTCAGATATTGCTTCTGAGTCAAACAAATTTTGCCTCCTTCTCTGTCCCTGCTAATCTCCATGCCTAGTATCTTTCTAGCTTCACCCAAATCTTTCATCTCAAATTCTCTGTTCAATTGAATCTTCAATTTTTTAATTTCTTCGACATTCGTTGAAGCTATCAACATGTCATTGACATATAAGAGTAGATAAATGAAAGAACCATCATGTAGCCTCTGAAAATACACACAATGGTCAAATTTGCTTCTTGTGTATCTCTGACCCATTATAAACCGATCAAATCGCTTATACCACTGCCTCGGTGATTGTTTCAAATCATAAAGTGACCTTTTCAGTTTGCAAACCAATTTTTTCTTACCAGCAACTTTGAATCCCTCTGGCTGAGTCATATAGATTTCCTCTTCCAAGTCACCATGTAAAAAATGCAGTTTTTATATCGAGTTGAACTAGTTCCATATTTAACTGAGCTACTAAGGCCAATAAAATTCTAATGGAAGAATGTTTCACAACTGGAGAAAATACCTCATTGTAGTCAATTCCTTCCCTCTATGTATAGCCTTTAGCCACCAACCTTGCCTTGTAGCGAACATCTTTCTTATCAGGAAATTCATCTTTCTTTGCATATACCCATTTGCACCCAATTGCCTTCTTACCCTTTGGTTGTTGAGCTAGCTCCCAAGTTTCATTCTTTTGAAGAGATTGCATCTCTTCCTTCATAGTTGTCTTCCACTGATCAACTTCAGAATAGCTGACTGCCTCTTTATAAGTGGAAGGAACATCATCATCTACAACTGGAAGTGCGTAGGCCACCATATCAACAAATCGAGCAGGTCTCCGAATCTCACATCTTGGCCTATTTACTGCAATAATTTCTTGTTGTTGTTGAGGTTCATGAGTAGAACCTTCTCCATCATCTCCCAAAATTACCTCTGTCATGGGAGTACCATTATCTATCTCTACAGATCTAACCGGGTTCAATGTAGTTGTTTCCAACTCCACCTGCTACTGAGTACACTCCACCTGTTGCGGAGTACTATTCACTGTTGTCTGGTTTTCTGATTTCTTCAACATAGAAGACTCATCAAATGTTACATCTCTACTCGATACAATCTTCCTCGAACTCGGACACCAAAGACGATATCCTTTCACTCCTGAAGAAAATCCCAAGAAAATTGCTTTCTTGGCTCTGGAATCTAGCTTCGATTCTTTCACATGATAATATGCAATTGAACCAAATACATGTAAAGAATCATAATCAAAAACAGGTTTTCCAGACCAAACCTCCAATGGAGTTCTATCACCAATAGCAGCTGACGGTAGACGATTAATGAGATGACACTCATAAATCACAGCCTTAGCCCAAAACTCTTTACCCAATCTCGCATTAGACAACATACACCGAACTTTCTCCAGCAATGTCTGGTTCATGCGTTCTGCCACCCCATTCTGCTGCGGTGTACCTCTCACAGTAAAATGACATACAATACCCTCATCTTAACACAACTTCAAGAACTGATCACTGCAATACTTACCACCATTGTCTGTTCTGAGATGCCTGATTTTCCTGTCTGTTTGTGTCTCAACCATCTTTTTCCATTTAAGGAAAGCACTAAGTACATTATCTTTGGATTTCAAAACGTACACCCAAGTTCTTTTAGAAAAGTCATCAACAAAAATAACATAGTAGCGCAAACCTCCCATAGATGTAATCTGAGAAGGTCCCCATACATCTGAGTGAACATAATCAAGAATACCCTCGGTATTATGAATAGCAGTGCCAAACTTCACTCTCTTCTGCTTTCCCATAACATAATGCTCACAAAATTCTAGCTTGCAAGTCTTTGCACCTTTCAATAAGCCTCTTTTCACTAAACTGAATAAGGTTTTCTCACCTGCATGCCCCAACCGTATATGCCATAATTAGTGATCTCTAAATCTGCATCATTATCAGAAACTATAGCCGCTAATCCAATCACTGTACTACTATTGTAGTAATACAAGTTGTTCCTCCTAGTTTCTTTCAATGTCACAAGAGCGCCTGAAATGACCCTCAGAATTTCATCTCGTATAGATACAGTACAGCCTTTAGATTCCAAGGCTCCCAAAGAGATGAGATTCTTCCTCAACTTCGGTATATACCGAACTTTTGTAAGAACTCTAGTTGATCTATCATCATTTTTCAACCGGATTGAACCTATCCCACCAATATGACAACTATCATTATTGCCCATATACACAACTCCACCATTAAGCTATTCAAAATTAAAGAACCATTCCCGATGTGGACACATATGATAAGTACAACCCGAATCCATAATTCATTCATCAGAACGAGACGTGGATGAATGACCACTTAAACAAAAATCTGACAAACTATCATCGCTTACGCTCTCAACAACACATGCATCAGAAATAGACATATCTTTTTCTTTCTTTTTCAACTTTGGACAATCTTTCTTCCAATGCCCTTTCTCCCGACAAAAGGCACACTCATCTTTTTCTACTCTACCCCTCGACTTAGATTTTCCCCTTTTTCCTGGTTTTCTACTCTGGCTACGCCCTCTCACTGTCAATGCTTCTACTGACTTATCTCTATGTTCTCTCTAATCCTTTCTACGGATTTCATAGTTTGTCAAAGAAGAAAAAACTTCTTCAAATGACAATTTATCCTTTCCATGAATGAGAGTAATATATAAATAATCTAATTCATCGGGAAAAGAACCAATCAACATCATAGCCTTTATTTCACCTTTGAAGGTTTCCTCTAAATTTAATAAATCAGCAATTAACTTATTAAATTCATCAATATGAGAACTGATACTCGTACCTTGTCTCAATTGAAGACGAAACAATCTTTTCAATAGATACATCCAGTTCTCATTGCTTTTCTTCATATATTTATTCTCCAAGGCATTCCATAATGCATTGGCAGACTTTTCTCTGATGAACGGATACTTCTGCTCTCTACACAGATAAGAACGAATCAACCCACAAGCTTTTATATTAAGCCTGTTCCAGTCTGTCTCCTTGATATCTTCTGGTTTTGTTCCTTCCAGAACTATATCCAAGTCTTGCTGACACAATCCATCCAACACCTCACTCTGCCAAAAGCCGAAATTATTCCGGCCATCAAATTTTTCCACATCTATTTTTGCACTAGACACTGTCACTGTCCTCATCGATGTAGATGATGATGATGCCATAGCCACCTCACACAAATGAGCTCGATACACAATATCACAAATAACCAAGCTCCACCAAATAATTATATCCAACAACTAGCAATTCAAAAATTCACCAACCCAGAATAGTAGTAAGTGCTCAAAAGAAAATAGCCACTCACTGTCCTAAACCTGGGGCTCTGATACCATTTGTTGCGCCAAGAAGCGTTCAAACAACAATTAACACTATTACCAATTGTTATGCGGACAATCAATAATGCTAGCCATACCACAACGAGGCAACCAAACATCCAACAATATGCAAAAAAAGGAACGAACACCAAGTTTAACGAGGTTCGGTAATGTTACCTACGTCCTCGGGCGCCGCTAGAACAAATCCACTATCTTCAAGAGAAGTTACAAAGTTTTTGGGCCACAATACAAATTCCCTAACTATTGGGTCAAACTGCAAATACCCAAGTAGTAGGGCCAATACTGTAATTACCCAAACAATAGGGTATTACTACAAATGCCCAAAAATAAAGGGAAAAATTGAATTCTTACAACTTTCAAGGATTTAAATGTAAAACCCTTAAACTATGAGGTTCTCATAAAGAGATTCTACAAATAGAGGGGGAGAAGAGAAATATTCCCAAAAGTACACTTAATCTCAAAGGAGGGCCTTGCCTTATGTCATGACCCGATTTCTCGAAACCGTGCGGTCTTAGACACTTGCTAGTGCTAAGCAGCCTACAAGACCCCAATAACCAAAGAAAGAGATGAAGAAGAAGCATACCAAGTGTTTGAGAGAATGCTCTCGTATTTTATTACTAAAGAGAGATTACAAAGCTATACACTTACAAGCTAAGAGTATTTATATAATTTGAAGGATGGTTTCTCAAATGAGAACTCCACCTATTTATAGCTAAAGCTATATACAATGGACGGCTAGGATTAACTCTATTCCAATGGTCCACATCTAAAGAGGAGAATATGCTAAGGAATATTCCAAAGATGCCAACTACCAAAAGTATATCCAAAAAAAAATGCCTTTTCTAGAAAACTCCCCCACCTACCACACCCATGTGGCATTAACCCAAATCCATTGGGCCTTCTAGAAGCTCTAGCCCATTTAACCCAAAATGGACCAGGTCCTTCTTTGGTGGTCCTGTCGCGCGCCAAATACTCGAATAATTGCTTGAGAATATTTGGGGCGTGACACTTATATAGGCCTATCAAAACACCTCCATGCCATCTCCCACCAATGTGGGATTGGCTCAATTTAACATATAAGCCAATTTTCAACAGTATGTACCTTCAATGGGTTCACTAAGCTTGGTCCCGAACTTAGACGTGGCAAGTGTCATAATAGACCTTGCCTTCAACATACAAGGTTTCTTTGGCAGCGAAGGCGAAGCTGAGGATGGAGGAGAAGCAGAGAGCTGTGGTATTTGTACTACTATACTCATTAGTTGGGATTGAGAATTGGTGGGAAACTCAAAAAGGTTTATTTGATTTTATATATGAAAATGTAGAGGTTTTTTAACAATGTTTTTTTTTTGGGCGGGATACAATTAAATCTATCTATTTTAATGGCTTAGGATAGAAAGACTCGTTCAATTTTCTATCGTTAATTAATACTTCAACTATTCTGAGAGCACATTAGTTTGTTTCCAACTTTATGTACACTTGCATAGAGGTCATACACATCTTTAAAACAACTAATAGAAAGAAAAAAAAAGTGATAATCCAATATGAACTAGTAAATCTAATTGATTCAACACAACTTAATTGATGTGTCTATTTTCATTATTTATACAACTTTTTTTTAAACACATTACTTATATGACTTTTAAATTTATATTTGTTAGTTGTTTATTTTATTTTTATTAGGGGAGCTTTTCTATAAACGAAAATAAATAAAGATATAAATCAAGGAATTTAAAGGCAAGCCAGTTAAGGAAGTTGAATGAAAACTTACAATTTATTTTAAAAAATACCACAATTAAAGAAATTCTTGTAAAGTTAGGAATATCATTTGCTTATTTAAATCGGAAGTTTATAATAAAAAGGAAATCAAATAAAAGGCAAGAGGTTTAAAGAAAAAAAGAAGAAGAAAAATTATTTAATTTATTGTTAATCATGAGAGAATATAAATTTGTAAAAAACATTTTCCTCAGCAAAAGAAAGTGGCCAAATTCTATTGTTAACCCCAAAATTTAGTCGGTTGAAAGTCAACAAGTCAAATTTATTAGTGTTTGAAAAATGAGATCAAGACTAACAAAAATAAACATTAAATATGTAACAAGACAAAGAATTTATAATAGTTCAGTTTAATGTGAACTTACGTTCACTTTGCAGAGCTTGATAAACTCACTCATATGATACTATCAAATAATGATTTTACAATAGTACAATAAATCATGGTTATTACAAAGAAAAAAATAATTATAAGGAGAAGAAGCAAAAGAAAATGACGTGGAGATAGTAATAGATAAAAATTTTGATGTCATTTTTCATTGTTTAGCCTCCTTTTTTATAGGTGTTGTAGAGCTTAGTGGTAGAGTCCTTTAAGAAACGAATTTATTACTAATTTTTTTATTAGGATTAATCTTGAGATCTTAGGCTTATGATTTCCCTTTTTAGGTTAGGATTCTTTCTTAGGATTAGGATCTTTTCTAGATTAGGTTTTGACCCCAAAATTAAGGGGGAACAACAGTCCTTCGGTTTTTAGTATTAACTTATTGATATTAAAATATTTATTATAGTTTGGATGAGAAGATTTACCCTTAGATTCTAGGTTTGTCTTAGGGTGCTCAAGCAGCGTGAGTCCTTGTAACCCTGTACTTGGAATAAGTTTGGTTAGTTCATTTTGTGTTCTCAAGAACAATGAGATCTTTAGTGTCTTAATGATTAGCTTTGGTAAGGACTTAGAGGGCCTCGGTGAGGGCTTACATGGCTTCGATGAGGACTTATGGTAGTCTACGTCAACCTCAATGAAGGTTTATGTAACTTTGATGAAGGATTATAATGGCATCGATAAGGACTTATGATGGCCTCGATAAGGGCTTATAATGGCCTCGATAAGGGCTTATGGCTACCTCAATAAGGGCTTACGTGGCTTCGGGCCTATGGTTCTCAATCTTCAATCCCTTGGGTCTTAAATCTTGGTCCATGGCTCCTCGGTTCTTGGCCTCGATTCTTAGATTTGTAGTAGGCCAATATTCTATTGGGATCATATTTACAAAATGTTAAAAATATGTTGGTCAAAACTAAATTGGGTCTATTCGCAAAGTGTTAAAAATTTGTTGGCCCAAATTGAATTTTCTAAAATTGAGAAAGGGTTGAGTGAGAAAAGCTAAATATTGCCATAATTTCACTCTCTTTTTTCTTGTGCACCATACAAACTCTTTTTATTAGCTTTGGCCAATCTTCGTTAAACCGCTGGCCACCACGAAGAGGCCCTTGACTACTATAAAATATGCCGACCACTATGAGAAGGCTTTCATTCAATGATGATGGTGGCTGAAATGGTAAACACAAAAGAGGTGGTTGGCCGATCGATTAGAAACGTCGATCAAGGATTTTTTTTATGATGGTAGACGACAACATTGCTTGGGTTAAGGTCACAAAAAGTTTCTAAATTGATTCGTAGGTTCATCAGCAGTGAATGACAACCTATGTGGCAGTAGTGAGTGGCGACAGTGATGATCTTGTGGTGGCTAGGGTTTTGGCTTCCATCATTTTATATTTATTGTTCGTGTTTCTTGATTAGAAAAAGCTTGTTACCCTGGTTGTTCAACTACTATAGTTGCTTTCCAAGGTCACTAGTTCAATCCTTGAGATCAACTTCTTCTTCTTTTTTCATGATTTCATGTTTGCATGCTTGCTGCCTTGCTCATTTCTTTTATATGGTAGTTTGATTTCAAAATTTATCTTTCACATGCTCAATTTATAAGATAAAATTAATTTAGAAGAATTTGAAAGATTTAAGATAAGTTGAATTTTTATCGAACAAAAGAATTTATTATAAAAAATTAAAGATTAGCATAAAAATTAACAACAGCCAAAGTTAGAACTTATCTTTGAATTATTGATCTTCATGACTTTTATCATTTTTCACATACGACACTAAATTATTGACTTCAAAATTTAGTCAATTAAAAGTTAATGAATTAAATTTATTGGTTGTTGGGATACAAGAATGAGACTAACAAAAATAAACACAAAATATGCAACAAGACACATAATTTATTTCATATTTGCATGTTTGATGGCTTGCTCAATTTTTTTACATGATGGTTAGATTTGAAATTTCATCTTTTACATGCTTGGTCTCTAATATAAAATTAATTCAAAGGAATTTGGAAGATTTAAGACAAGTTGAATTTTTATTAAGGGTGGGCAAAAAAAATTGGGAATCGAAAAACCGAACTGAACCGGCCGGTTTGGTCGGTTTTTTTTTTAAAAAAATCGATTTGGTTTTTTTAGAAAAAAATCGACCGGTTCGGTTTTTTTCACCCAAAAAAATCAAAAAAACCAAAAAAAACGGACTGAAAATTAAAAACAATTCATAATTTAAAATTAAAAAATTAAAAAATTGAAAAAACCGAACCGAAAAAAACCGGTTCGGTTTGGTTCGGTTTTTCTCATTAAAAAAATTGAATTTGGTTTTTTTTTTCCAAAAAATTGAACCGAACCGTGCCCACCCCTAATTTTTATCAAACAAAAGAATTCATTACAAAATCAAAGATTAGCATATAACTAAATGTTAATCAAGGTTAGAACTTATCTTTGAATTATTGATCTCCATAACTGTTTATATTATTTTTCACAAACGATGCTAAATTGTTGACTTAAAATTTTTGTTAATTGGAAGTCAATGATTTAAATTTGCTAGTTGTTAGAAAACATGATCAAGACTAACAAAAATCAACATGAAATATGTAGCAAGACACAAAATTTATAATGGTTTGGCTCAATGTGATCTTATATCTATTTTATTGAGCTTGATGAGCTCATTCATATTACACTATTGAATGATAATTTTACAGTAGTACAATGAATCATGATCACTACAAAGAAAAAATAATTAGGAGGAGAAGAGGTAGAAGAAAATTACGCAAAGACGATAGTAGAGAGAAATTTTGATACCCTTTTAATTATTTAACCTTATTTTTATAAGTGTTGTAGAACTTATTGGTAGAATTCTTTTAAGAATGGAATACATCACTAATTTTCTATTTGGATTACTCTCAAGATTTTAGGGATATAGTTCTTTTATTTTTATTTTAAGATTGAGATCATTTCTCAAAATTAGAATCATTTTTGGGATTATATCAATATAAATAATAAGCTACATGGTAAACAGAGTAAGAAAAAATGAGAGAGCACAAAAAAAAAAAAAAATTGGGTTATAAAGATAGCCCTTGGATCTTAGAAAGCTTCAAGTTTTCCTTTCTATTACTAGTATTATTTATTTTGTTGCTCTTAATTTGATTATATCTTTTTAATTTTTGTTTATGTACTAAAGTGGGGATGATACATTATTTGATGAAGTAGTTCTCTCTTTTTTTTTTTTAATTATTGTTTATGATTTTTGGTTCTTAAGAATAAATAAGTTAAAATTCTTTTCAAGATTAATATAAAGTATTTTCGATGGTTAAACTTGTTTAATTATTCTAAGTTCGGAACTTTAATAATTAATGTAATTTTTTTAATTAATTTATTTATTTATTGAATAGATACATAGAATATTTAGATATATAATTAAGTCAAGTGAAAAAAATATATATTTAAAATAAATTAATTTGTGCTTAACGTTATAGTCATGAGATGGTAATAGATTAATTTTGACGTGTCACTCTAATTTAGAGAATTAATTGGTAAATAATAAAATTACTAAGTAAAATAGTGGTGGACTTTAAACCTTAATAATTTTAATCACTTGAATTTTAAGGTTTTAATTTTTTGCTTTAATTTCTTTAGTTTCATTAGCTTAATTTCTTCCAAACAAATTTGTTTTCTCTTAAAACTATATTAAAATTATATTTACTTACATTAAATTAGTTTTTTTTTAAATTTTAAATAGTCTTTGTGGGTTTAACTTTGTGACTTTCTTTTTTATATTCTCATAAATTCGAATGATTGTGAATACAATTAAAATTTTACACAAATTTATAAAAAGGAGATAATTCAATATAAACTATTAAATCTAATTGGTTCAAACACAATTAATATAAGGAGGAACTGCTTTAATATTTCTATAAAATAGTTCATAAAACTTGTTAAAATAAATTATTTTCATGAATATTCTTGAGATAAGATTTAATTATAATAATACTAAAAAAATTTTAAATTTTGTTAACAATACTCAAAAAATTTGAAAAAATATCACATTGTTAAAAACTCTTTGGTAAAAATTAACTGAACAAAATAATAAAGTCATTTTAATATTTAATTTTTAAAAAAAATATTAAATTCTAAAAATCTTTCTTTTGTTCAAATTTTTTTTTTTAAGAATGGAATACATCACTAATTTTTTATTTGAATTATTCTCGAAATTTTAGGAATATAGTTCTTTTAATTTTAGATTAAGATCATTTCTTTCGATTAGAATCATTTTTAGGATTATATCTATATAAATAATAAGCTACATGGTAAACAGAGTAAGAAAAAATGATAGAACACAAAAAAAAAAAAATAATAAAAGCATGAGTTATAAAGATAGCCCTTGGATCTTAGAAAGCTTCAAGTTTTCCTTTCTATTACAGGTATTATTTATTTTGTTGCTCTTAATTTGATTACATATTTTTAATTTTTGTTTATGTACTAAAGTGGGGATGATACATTATTTGATAAAGTAGTTCTCTTTTTTTTATTTATTATTATTTATGATTCTTGATTCTTAAGAATAAATAAGTTAAAATTCTTTTCAAGATTAATATAAAAGTATTTTCGATAGTTAAACTTGTTTAATTATTCTAAGTTTGGAACTTTAATAATTAACGTAATTTTTTTTAATTTTTGTATTTATTTATTGAATAAATACATAGAATATTTAAATATATAATTAAGTCAAGTGAAAAAAATATATATTTAAGATAAATTAATTTGTACTCAACGATATATTCATGAGATATGATAATAGATTGATTATAACGTGTCACTCTACTTTAGAAAATTAATTGGTAAATAATAAAATTGCTAAGTTAAATAGTAGTGGACTCCAAACCTTAATAATTTTAATCACTTGAATTTTAAAATTTTAATTTTTTTGCTTTAATTTCTTTAATTTCATTAGCTTAATTTCTTTCACAAATTTGTTTTCTCTTAAAACTATATTAAAATTATATTTACTTACATTAAATTAATTTTTTTAAATTTTAAATAGCTTTGTGGGTTTGACTTTGTGACTTTCTTTTTTATATTCTCATATATGATTGTGAATACAATTAAAATTTTACACAAATTTATAAAAAGGATATTCAATATAAACTATTAAATCTAATTGGTTCAAATACAATTAATATAAGGAGGAACTGCTTTAATATTTCTATAAAATAGTTCATAAAACTTGTTAATAAATTATTATCATGAATATTCTTGAGATAATATTTAATTATAATAATACTAAAAAAATTTAAATTTTGTTAACAACAAAAAATTTGAAAAAATATCACATTCGTTAAAAACTCTTTGGTAAAAATTAACTGAACAAAATAATAAATTTATTTTAATATTTAAATTTTTTTTATTAAAAAATTTTATGTAAAAATTAACTGAACAAAATAATAAAGTCATTTTAACATTTAATTTTTTTAAAAAAAATATTAAATTCTAAAAATCTTTCTTTTGTTAAAAAAAAAAAACCGAATTTCTCTTTCTTCTTCACTGCAACAACTCAAATTTATGAACATCACAATCTACTGTAACAACTTAAATTCATGAACAACATCATAATCCTCTTAATTCAAGCAAAAAAATTCAGAAAAAAAATCACAATATATAATTTTTTCTGAAAAAACCCAACCACAATTCCCAGACCGTCTCTTTTAGATTTTATATATTCTTTTTAAATTCTAAAAGTACAAAAAAATCTCAGTGCAAATGCAAACAAAAATTGTCTCCAGTCCATCTCGTAGGAGACCTGCCCATTCCTGAAAGTCATACTCCAAACAATGAAAAGAGAAAAAAAATAGCGGCGGTGGGTTTCGTCCTCCTTTGATCAGCGAGGACGTCTTCGTCCACCAATCGTTGAGCTTCAAAGAGTTTCGTAGCCAGTACAGAGCAGCAGTCGCGACAATGGGTTTCTTTCACCAATCGTCAATGTGACCGTCCTGAATGGAAACCCAGTTTAGGCTAGCAGTGGTGGCGTACGCAGAGGAGGAGCTATGGTGGTGGTGGGTATGGCGGCGGCGGCGGGGGTGGGTCTGAGTTTAAATCCATGGCTTGTGGTGGCCATCGGTGGTTTTTTAAGTTTGAATTGTAAAAAAATTGCAGGAGAAAAAAAAGATTAGATGTAGCAGTTGAATTCTTGAAGTGAATTTGGCAAAATTTCTCTGTTTTTTTCTCATCTAAGTAAGAAAAGCTTGATGGTTTTTGATTTCTTGAAGTGTTTTTTGATGGTGGTCGTGTGTTTAATTTGATGGTTAAGAGGAAATGCTGGTGTAATCTTTGCTTAAAGTAGATGCTTGGTTATCTTTTTGTAATCTCCACTAATTAAATGTTCTTATTGAAATATGTTTTTTTACGTGGGTGACGAGAAAATGCAAGAAAGTAAATGTAATGTTGAAAAATTGATGATTCAATAATTTTGGTTGGATAAGAATTGAAATGAATATGAAAGTGGAGAGTCACAAGAAGTTTAGAACGTGTGGGATATATATGGAGAAGTTTAGGACGTGCGGGACACGAAGGGGGAAGTAAAACGGGACTCAAAGACGCGAAGGAAAAGAAGGAATCGCGGGCAGCTTCCAGCGCTGCGGTGCCCAGGGACAAGCGCCGCAGCGCCAGAACGCGTGAAGAAGTCTGTTTTGGCTCGGGATTTCAAGTTTTGGGAAGTTTTGGACTTCTAAAACAAGTGGACTCTTACTCCAACAAGGAATAGGGTTTGTAGGCACGAAATATACCCTATATAAACACTTGTAAACCCTTGATTAAGATTAAGCATCTAAGGTTTCAAGATGTAACCATAAGAGAGAATAGAGGAGCTAGGTAGACACTAAGTGCGTAGTGCACTAAGGTGTAACCTTGGGGGGTGTTTTCTTCTTTAGGTTCTTTGAGTGAATAAAAGAGAAACACCATAGATCCTTTAGGCTTAGATGCTCGGGCTGTTCTTGTGTTTCTTGTAAAAATCTCTTATGAGGAGATACGAAGAGGTCTTAGGGAGTCATAATGATCAAGGGTAGATGCTTAGAGGTCTCTATGGGAGATACTAAAGGGTCTTATGGGATCATTGATGATGTAAGAAGATACTTTGTGATCTATTTCAATGGGAAGAAGCTGGATTATGGATCCTCCGTGGACGTAGGCAATTTGGGCCGAACCACGTATATCTTGTGTCTTGTGATTGGTTTGTTTTCTTTATCTTTATTGGTGTGTTAATCTTATGTGTTCTTGCTTATAGTGTGAGTTATGGTTTTTCGTTGCACAAACGGTATCAAGGTTGTGGCTTAGTTGATGCCATAGGAGTTGTGGCTTAGTTGATGCCATAGGAGTTTCAAATTTAAGTACACGGCTTGATATCTCTCAACATGTAAGAAATAAAAAACTGTGGAAAAAATAGGTTGAATTATTGGTTGTTGTATTGTACTTCTGTACTCAGCTTTTTTTTTTCCCTAGATTATTGTATAAAGTTAATCAATATTAACTTTAATGAATTAAAAATAATAATTTTAAAAAATATTAGTAAGAGAGTATAATATTAGGAGCAATTTAATTATTTTATCTATATTGACATAAAATTTGTTAATTTTAACCAAAAAAAAATATTTCTAAAGGAAAGTCGTTGATGATATTTTTCTTAAAATTTTAGGTATTATTGTTAAAATTTGAAAATTTAATATTATTGTAATTAAATTTTACATGAAGGGTATTTATGATAATAACTCAATTAAAATTATGAATGCTTTACTGTATTGTAATACCTTAATTCTTTTATTTCCTTTTAATCCGTAATAATTAAAGATAATTAACCAAAAGGGAACTAGAGCCTTTGCCTCTTTCGTGTATCTGCATTTTTTTTTTTATATAACTTTTTGGGAAGGGAAAATAAGTTGTTTATTATTGAATCATTTAAACAAATACATGTATATTCGCATTTTTTTAAACCGAGGGAATTTGAGCTCCAAACTTCAATTTTAGTGGCGAAAAAATAAATGTACTATTAAACTACTATTGCAAGTGTGGACTGTTTGCATATAACGATTATAAATTTATTACTAAGATCTAATTTTGGTATATGAACTTTTACTTTAATAAATATAAACATATAGCTGTTAGTTGATAAAAAAAAAAATAATAATAATAATAAAAGAATAAATTTTGTATATACATATTTAATATAATACATATATTAAAAAATTCTTAAAAATTTAAGTAAGTTCAAATAAGTAAGTAAAAGATCCTAATCCATAATTTTTTTTCAAACAAAAAATTGTTAAAATAAAATATTTTGTTCAATATTTTATACAAATATTTATGATTAAATTCATTGGAATTTCAATTTTTTTTCTACAAAAAGTATGTGGTTTGAATTGAAAAAACAATAATGTCGACATGCAGACTTTTGTATAAATAAATAAGAGAATTAAGAAAAAATAATAATAAAGGTTCGAGGTTAAATATTTAAGGACAATTAAAGGGGAAATTGTAGAAGTGACTTTCTCAAGTTGCTGTGTGTCTGAGAAAATGTTGAACAATCTTCTTTCTTTAACCCCAACTCTAAAAACACAGATTCGAAAACTTGAAAGTCTCTTAATATCTGAACACACAACTTTCTTGGGCCACATCCTTATTTCTTGCTATAGTAAATCTTCATTTTCTCTCCTAGTTACTATTCTCCTATGCTCAAATCCCTCTATCCTTCACAATGTGACCACAAACTTAACTGCAATGAAAGCGATGTTGAATGTATTTTTTTTTTCATTGTCTTTATATTATTAACTGTTGTAGGATGTGGTTCTTAAAGTGTGTAGTTTTCAAGGTATTCGTAATAGAAAAGGATGTAGGATGTAGTTCCTAAAGTATCTATGAAAGAAAGTGATACTGGATGTGGTTCCCAAGGTGTCTATAGTAAAAAGTGATGTAGGATATAGTTCTTAAGGTGTCTATGGTAGATAGGTTGTAATGATGATTGTTGCAAGTGATTGTTGAGTTTAGCTCTATATAATAAGCTGATAGTTTAAGAATAAGATGGGAATGAGTTGTTGGTTGTATATGTTAGGGGTAGCCAAAAAGAGTTAAATAAAGTTTAGTTTCTCTAGTCTCTTGTTTTTCTCTCTTTTATTTGTTGAGTATTTTTTTTTAAATATAACATTTGTATCAAAACGAGGTTAGTAAGATATCGAGTAAGTAGGTTTGAGGGTTAGCACAAGAGAGTAAACGTTTGTGAGACAGTAACAGCAATTTTTTTTTTTGTTTTGTTTTGTCACAACAACATAATGATGGCTACTAATAACTTTGTTCAACCAGTTATTCCCTACTTTGATGGTCATTATGATTATTGGAGCATGGAGAATTTTTTAAGATCCAAGAAGTATTGGCAAGTTATCACTAATAGAATTACAGAACCAACAACTAACATCACAATGATGGATGTACAAAGAACAGAACGGTTGAAGCAACAGCTTTAAGTACTTTGTAAGGAGTTCGAAATATTCTGAATAAAGTCAAGAGAATCAGTTTTAGATTATTCCTTTCGAACAATAGTGATTGTAAATAAGATGCAGATCTATAATGATAAGACAGAAGGTTTAACTTAAGAGATGATGCCTCATATATATTAAATTGTGTCTTTGACATCAAATTAAGATAGAGTGTTGAATGTGTCTTTTTATTATTGTCTTTATATTATTGATTGTTATAGGATGTGGTTCTCAAAGTGTGTAGTTTCTAAAGTGTCTACAATAGAAAGTGATATAAGATGTAGTTCCTAAGGTGTCTATTGTAGTTAGGTGGTGATGATTATTACATATGACTATTGATTGTAACTTTATATATTAAGCTGATTGTTTAGGAATAAGATGGGAATGGGCTACATACTATATGTATATAGGGGCTAGTAAGAGATTATTGTTAGAAATAATCATGTGTTGGTTAGGGTTTGTTGAGCCGTGTGGAGTAAATGAAGAAAATTTGGCGTGGGTTCTTTATGATCAGATTGATGTTGGCCCAGTTCATTGAAGCTATAAGGGGTTTGCCTGGTGGGTATGACACTAATAAGAGATATGTGGATTTGTATGTTCATGGGTTAAGAGCTATTGCAGTTGTTTCTCCTTTTGAAGAATAATTTTAATGTAAGCCCAAAAGCTTGAAAGGTTTTTATAAGTTTATGCATCTTTTGGATCTAAAGGAACACCTTGATGTTGTCTTATTTGATGACTAGAGCAACTTATTATTTAATATACTTCCTTTATGGACTAAGCACTTAGAAGCTAACCAAGAAACTTTGAAAAAATTAATCATTAGTTATAGCTCAAATAACATATTTTGTTTTCCTCTAGATTCTGGCCTATAAGCACAATCCCCAAACACTTTAAAGATGCATTGGTTGTGGCTCACCATCTTTGACGAAGCCTAACAATAAGAGACGTATGTGATTCTCTAAAAATGAGTCTTCAATATGAGGTGCCATTTTTTGCTAAGCCGACCATCCTAGTCATATATTAATGACCTAAAATGGATACGTCACCAAGAAATATGGGATTTGAGATTCAGATTTCCTCTATAAATACAACCCTATAATCTTAGTAGAAGTCGTACAAGGGTAAGAAAGATTTATTGTTATTTTGATAAAAATCCAAGAAGAAAGTCCAAGAACGGAAAGTCTTAATACTTTTCGATTCTAACAAAATTCTATGACTATAAGTTGAACTCGCTCGCAACTTTGGAATAAGGGTTCAAATTACTGAGCTAAGGGAGATTTTTTCTAAACATAGAATAAACCTCTCTATCTAATTATATCACTCATTTTTCCCTCTTATTTTTTTTACCTTTTTTCAACCTCATTGACTAAAGCATCAAACTATGTCAAAAAAACTTCCAATATGGCCTTACCAATTTTGGTGATAGGATTCTTATCAAACCTAACACCCTCAGAGCCAACCAATTTAGCCCAAATTTTTACAAAGCTCAACCACTTTATAAGTTGTTGTTCCTAAAAGAAACAAATTCAACTTATTGATAGGAAATCACCTAAATTTTTGGCTTGACAATTTGGCGTCATCTATTAGAATAGAACAGAAAGCCATCAGATACAAGAATAGAAGATTATAAGAAATGTACGTTCAAAGATTGTAGTTACTCACTGCATGGTTGTTTTAAGTAGCGAGCAAAACTAGCTACTTGACGAGAATCTCGGATTGCAGAACTAAGAACGATCTATAAAAGTGCAAAATGAAAACGTACTGCACCAAGACATGGGATCACCTATTTGACAAGAAGTATTGGAAGAGAAATTAAGAAGATCACGATAGGAAATAGATGAATTAAAGGTTTATTGGTTGAAGTACTAAAGAAGTGTAAGAGTCTAGAAGAATAATAAAATCCCCGAAAAATCTCTAAACCACAACACGACCTACCAAACATAAGGATCACACTTTCAATAACTAGGAAATGAGTTTGAGCAGAGTCATCTTACAAAAAAGAGTTATCCATTGAGCAAAAGTTCATATCAAGGAAACCACAACTGAGCTCCCTCTCGATCAAAAGTTGGCAATTTGAATGATATGAGACGAAATTTAGCTGTTAAGGGAAACAATATTGATTTAGATAAAAGCAATGCCTAAAGACTATTGGATTGGCTCAAAAGAGGAAATGAAGAGGTGAGAGATTCTTGAGAAATATTAAATAAGCGAAGATAAAATAGCATAATCAAAGAAGATGCAAGAAGAGTGTTGAACAGGATCAGGGAAGAGAACGAATATCGGAGCTCGACATCTAAGACTAAAAATCCTTTGAAAGATAAGGTTCGTAGAATTGAAGAGCGGTTTCACCATCTCTTTGAGAACGAAAGAAAGCTAGAATTTCCTCCGCCAAGAGCAACCAAGAGGGAAAAAAAAGCTACCTCTTATGGATAAACTCAAAGATATGAAGTTACTAGTAAGCTTTAAACTACTGAACTTACCAATTTACAAGGGTACAAAAAATATGAACCATTATATGGACCAAAGGTTTAGGCTGAACCAAATGTGCTGCATATTTCACATGAATCAGGAAGGACAAGTCCTCATCTGGTATCGAAGTTTGAGATAGAGGTGCATTTTCTCTTACAATGAGCTAGTCAAAAAGATCATCCAACATTTTTAAGGAGTTTGTGAGAAGGCTAAGAACCCCAAACATCTGCAAAAACTCAAGCAAGGTCAGACTTAGAGTTTGAGGAGCTTCATAGGATGATTTCACCGGGAATTAATATAGTTTGGAGCATTTGATTTGTTGATCGCTTAAAAGCCCTTAAAGCAAGATTGAAGCTGAGTTAATTATAGTATTACTTGTCTAAAAATCTAATCGCAGCCTATATTGTTGCCTATAAACAAGTATCATGGTATATAAAGATCAAAGAAGAGAAAGCCTTGAAGAAACTAGCTACAGTAGACATTAGGGGAAAGGTGTGAGGTCATGAGCCTAAAAGGTCTCTAAAGAAGAGGATGATTTAATAACGAAAGAGTAAAAGACCATCAAAGGTGACGAAATATCATCAAAAGAACTAGCCCTGATAAAAGAATAGAGGGGATAAAATAAGAAGGTTTCCTCTTAGAGTAGCAAGAATTCAAGTGGAAAGATTTATTTACCTTACTATTTCACTAACAGTGGGGTCATCAAGGAAAATGCCTACTCGAAGAGTTGAAAGCTTCCTTAATCCTACCCAAAAAGCAGAACAAGAACTTGAGGTAAGAATTACACTAAGAACATGGCTACACTACCAATAGATGAAGACCTTTAAGGCACCGAGTGGACTATTTGATAAGGAATGGGTATTAAAAAAATTTAGAGCAGACCTAGAGAATAAAGAACCTCGGCAGGCCAAGAAATTAGAATCTAACTCTTCCTGACTAGATACAATTATGATAATCTCAAGAGGCTCATGCTTACAAGATATTCAAATAGGCAGAGAAAAAACTACTCTCAATATTTATTGGTGGGATATCAGGTGATGTGCAACACCTGCCACTAAGAAGCTTTGGGTTTAAGCGGCTCCCATCATGTTCACCAAAAAAGATACACAGGTTTAGTTACCTATATGACAATGCAATATTAGTGATCGTACAAATAGCTAAAATAGAGGTAAATTGATTACTCGGTGATATAAAAAGGTCAGTAGATATAATATTCAAAGAGACATTGGATGAGCTCGATATTAAGGACCTGAATATGGAGAGAATGCAGACCCCACTGTACGAATTTAGAGATGGCTGCGCCAATCACTTGGGACATCAGTTTGCCCATATCTTTGGGGGAGAAACCCTATGTTAAAATCATGATGGTAAACTTTGTAGTGGTCAACAAGACGATACCTTACAAAGTTATGCTAGGTAGACCCTTTATAAGAAAATCTAGTGCAATTATGTCCATCTACCATCTAAGATTAAAATTCTTAGTTGGAGATGGGGTGAAGATTATTTACCGAGATTAAAAGGCAGCAAAAAGCTTCTACTTGACATCATCTAAAAGAACCTTTGCATCTCAACAATAGATCTAAGAGAAGAGAATAAGGCAAAGTCTTTAAAGCCAGTTGGGGAATTATTCTCAGTGCCCATTAAAACTGAGTCACTCGAAAAGGTGGTCAAGATAGGCTCAATGAATACTGAGTGCATTAGTTAAAGACTTTCAAACGTCTTCGCCTGGTTGCATAAAGACATGCCAAGGATAGATCGCACCTTGATATCTTATGCGCGAGCTATTGATTCATTTTTCAAGCCGATCAAGAAAAAGAGATGAGTGTTCAACTAGGAGAGAAATGACGCTTTCACAACTGAAATTGAAAAGCTTTTAGCATTTGGATAAGGCATGTCATAAAAATAACTTTTCACTCTTAAAGATAAACTAGTTTATAGATTCCACAGTCGGGTACACACTTCTCAGCTTTATGGATGCTTTCTTGAGATACAACTAGATCAAGATGTTTCCTCCCGATTAAGAGAAGACATCATTCATAACCCATCAAAGGACCTATTGTTACAAGGTCATACTATTTAGGTTGAAGAATGAAGGTACTACCTACCAAAAGCTTATAAGCAAGCTGTTTAAACCACTAATCGGGAATAGCAATGAGGTGTATGTAGATAATATGATCACAAAATTAGTTCAGCCTAAGAATCATGTAGATGACCTGAAGGGGACATTTAAGATCCCAAAGAAACACAATAAGAAGTTGAATCTTGAAAAGTGTACCTTCGGGATCGAATCAAGCAAATGCTTAGGATTCATGGTGATCCAAAAAGAATAGAGGCCAAGCCATATAAAGTTTGGAAAATCCTCATGATGAAATCCTTGGGCATTGTCAAGAAAATTCAAAGGCTAATAAGTCGAGTTGCTGCCCTTAATAGATTCATTTCTAAAGCTACTGACAATGCTTTGAATTTTTTTAGGCTATCAAGAGCAAAAAAAAGACAGAGTAGACTCCTGAGTGCAAGGAAGCTTTTAGAAGTTTAAAGAGTATTTAGTCCAACTATTTCACCTCACAGTACTAAATATCGGGGACTAATTGATCATATACCTAAGGGTCTCAACATAGGCATTAAGCGTAATTTTGGTTAAAGAGTTTGAGGGACCCTAGAACTTATGTACTTTACCAGTAAGGCCTTTATAGATCCCAAGACTCTAGCTGAAAAGCTAGCATTACCACTAGTCATAGCAGGACAAAAGCTATAGCTATACTTTTGGGCCTATACCATAATCATCCTTACCAACTAGCTATTTAGACAGATTCTCTACAAGTCTGATCTCTCTAGACGATGATCAAATGGGTGGTCAAACTCATTGAATTCAATGTTTAATTTAAGCTAAAAATAGCCATCAAAGGACAAGCCTTTGTAAATTTTATTACATAATGTACCTATAGTGGTGTGGTTATACCAGAAAGCTCATTCGAGGAGCTTTTAGATGAACAGATTAATGAGCAGCCCTTACCTCAATTTGGAAACTCTTTATTGATGGAACTTGAAACTCTCAAGGTTGTGGGGCTGGCATCATTCGCATTAGCCCAGAAAGAGACGAGTTTAGTTACATATTTAAATTTAGCTTCCTACTTCGAACAATAAAGCAAAATACAAACCTTCTTAATCGAATATAGAATTGTCTAGTTACTCCAAGCCAAGAGATTCTAATCAAAAGTGACTGGTAACTTATTGTCAACTAAGCTAATAAAGATTTTAAGGTGTGAGGATATCATAGGGTTGCTTATCTCTAGAAAGTCAATCAACTAATAAAACAATTCTAAGAGGTCGAGATCCAACAAATACCAAAGGTAGAAAATCATAAGGCTAATGTACTAATGCGAAAGCTAAAGAAGCTTGAATATTGTGATCTGTTCCCCTCGAGTTCATCCTTAAACCAAGCATCAAAGAAATTGGGATTGAAGAGGTCATACAAGTTGATCCACACCCTAATTGGATGGATTTCGATCTAAAAATACATAGAAAATGGGAAGTTATCATAGGATAAGCTAGAATCACGTTAGCTGGGATATAGGGTAGCTCGATATACCCTCATCAACGGTGGCCTCATCGACGAGGACATTCCCTCCTATACTTGAGATGCCTAAGACTCGACAAGGTCGAATACGCACTCCAAGAGACTCATGAAAGGAATATGTAAAAATCACTCCAAGCCTTGGCTAACAAGACCTTTAGTATGAGTTACTTTTGGCCTATCACACTTCTAGATGCAAAGGAGTTGATTAAAAGATGTGATGCATACCAGAGATATAATAATAGCATTAATCTTTCGCAAAAAAACTTAAAGACAATGATTAGCCTCTAACCATTCGAATAATAAGGGCTCGATTTAATCAAGCTCTTACCTCAAGGAAGAGGCTTAGCCAAATACGACTACTTCACCAAATAAGTAGAGAGCAAGCCTTTGGAAAGCATTACCACGAAGAAGGTAAAAGACTTTGTAGGGAGAAACATAGTTTGTAAGTTCAGGGTATCATACACTATCATCACAAATCATGACAAACAGCTTAGTATACTCTTCTTTGCCTCCCTAACTCACCCAAAGACTAATAAATAGGTAAATCCACTAACAAGCTCATTAAAATATCACTAAAAAAAGAAGCTAACTAAGAAGAAAAGAGCTTAAGTCTACGTTTAGGTTTAAGTTTTTCTTCTCTTCTTTCTGGTGATAAAAGAAAAAAGGGGCCAATCCCAATATACATTAACCAAAAAGATTGCGAAAACATAGATCTTGGTAGAGTAAAACAAAGTAAATCTAAGATCATCAATCTATTGAATTACTAATTACTCTATATTGTTCATTATGAAAGATGATTTATTTTTACTGTTTATATTACCCATTAAAGTTGTTATTACTTTTAAATAGAATATACGTAATCTTAGACTTACTTTAAAACATCTTCATTTATACAACTTTTTATCACATGACTCCTGTATATACAAGGTTACAAGCTATTTCACTTCAATACAAGTTAAAAGGTCTACCAAAATTATTTTTAAATATACTATCAGGTCTAGTATCTGATACATCAAAATTCAGGGACGAGCAATATATTGATGAACTAGTCTATCAGTACACAAAAAAGGGGTCTAAGTGTTTCTGGCTCATTGCAGGTCAATTACAAACAAAACACCTAAGGTTCTTGATGCGAATAATCCATGAACTCAACAATCAGGTGAACGGAGAAATGACTACAAGTCTGTCTGTTCATTTGGGTATTCGTCTAAACAGCTTATACAAGCCGAAAACATTCTTCTGCTGCCACATGTATGGAATGAAAAACGATCGATACATGGGAGGAGACAACTCCCTGTCAAGGTAATGCAGCGCTGCAATAGGCTGAAATACAAATACAAACAATTTTAGTATAATCATGAGAGGGAAGTTATAAAGGCACAAAGTATACAATTTATATAGAAAGAGAGAGAGAGAGAGAAATGAAGTAGAGGACTAACTTACCATCCATGCTGACAAATCACTCCCACGATATGGGTAAGGTCGATCAAGATGCAGCTCAACAAGGAAAGTACATGCTTCAAGATCCTGGAGCTGCAATTTAGATGTTGGGTTAGTACTTCAGTGGAAAGGGCACAAAGGGGATAAAGAATAGACAAGCAAAGAACATCATATATTTCAATTAGTTCATAGGGGAGAGGTAATTTACATATTGCTGGTCCGATGCCCTGTTCTTATTGTTAAAATATGGTGGTGCTGCTGAAGTCCCGCCCAGGGTGGCATTAAATGGGAACGGAAGAAGTCCTCGGAACCCATCATCAATCCATCTAACTTCACCAACATAATCAGGAATGAAAAATGATGATGGGTAGCGGTGCCACTCACTTCCAACACAAACTACAGAACCTGCCATGTAAAATTTGAAATAAGATGAATGAGTTCCTTGCCAGACACCTAAATATTTGAGTGGCTTAACTTGCTTAGCATGCTATAATATTCATTGCCAGTTAAAAAGATCATGCTTCCAGGTATATCCAACATTACAAGTCATATCAATTGAGATTGGGAAGGATTTGAAGGGTCAACAACATCAAGAAATAGCACTACGAATTCCAACAAATTTTGGAAACAAAAAATTAACTTAAATGGGTTAAATGAGTACAGAAAAAGAAAAGCATGTAAACACCAAAAGATCTTAATGATGATCACAATGGACAAGGTGCTGTGCTGTTAAAAGGCTATATCTACCATTCTGCTGTAAAGAATTTATTGGTAGAAATACATAAATTTGTAAGAGGTGGAAGCTTGCATCTTAATACCACCATCCAGCATTTTGAAGAAAAGTCAACATTGTTGTCAATAAATAACCAGCATTCTTGCAGATAATCAGTTGTTCGAAGCCATTTCACATTCTACTTTCCCAAGCAAAGCACATGACAATAACAAAGCCACCAAGAATTTCGGACTTCAATTGAAAAATCAAGGGAGCCTTGTCCCACTGCCATCCACTATATCAACATATACTTTTATTTGTTCAGAAACACTCTCACATAAAAACGGCATCCAACCCAGTAAAGCAAGATAATAGTTATTACCCGGTCCTGCATCGTCATGGTGCTCCAAAATCTTGTATACCTCCATAGGAGCAGCATAACCATTAATCAGCGAAAATGTACGAGCATGGGATGCACATAATATGAGACTAAGAGCCACAGGCCTGAGAATGTTTGCAGTCTGCAATTACAATCATTGAATGTTACCATCACTGAAAGTTCACTTACATTGATAGAGAGAACAATAAGAAAATTAGAGCCCCACCATAACCAGCCCATAGTTAGCAGTCGGATCAAACTTGTCTCGGAAAAGATCAGGAAAGCTGTCAATGACAGCTGAAGCAGCAACACAAACAAGTGGGTATACTGGATAAAGAAACCTGCAATCATGGTCACAAAAAGATCTAATCACCATTTACATTTAAAATTAAATTTTAAAAAAAAATTCTATACTGAAACAGCGTCATAGAGTTCAAGTGGCAATTTAAAATAATATTTTATATTATTATTTGCTGTTTTAATATAAAACAAACAATGAAAATGAACGAAAAAATTTGTTGCATAGTTCAAATTATAAATGAAAAAAATGTACAAATACAAAAAATCTAGTAGGAACTACCAAAATTCATCTATTGATCATACCTTTCTTCCTTGTGTGGCTGCAATGACATAAATCCTAGCCAAATATAGAAAGACGAGACCACAATCAACAGATCTGGGGCATATTTTTTCCTTGCAACTGGCAAGATTCCCAGGAAAAGCAAAGCAAGAATAAAACAAAAGTTAAAGTTGTTGAACCCATTCCTCAGGTAAAAAAGTGCCCCTTCAGTCCCGTACAAATGGCTCTCACCACCTCCTACAACATTATATACCACCAAATTCAGAACAGATGATGTCCATCTTTTGTAGTAGAGGTAGTCAACTAGTACCGAGAGTGCCTGCCAAAATTCAATTCCTCATGATTTTACATTAATAAAAACAACGCGATACAGTCGTAACTCAGTTGATAGTAATCATTAAAATATAGCCTACACATTCGATATCCGTACAAAAAAAAAATGCATAAAAATTTAAACCTAGTGACCCAATTCACTTACAAGAACAGCAATTGAGGTGACAGCACCAGCAACAAATGCTCGCTTAAATCTTCTACGTAAGGAATAGAATACAACCGGTAGAAAAGCCAATACCGAGAATGGCCAGCCAAGGATTACTCCAGCAGCTGATATTGCAACAGCCATTGCATATTTCTCTAGAAGAAACAACCCTGACGCAAGACTCATAGCATACATTGAGAATGAGCTTGGAAGAAAACCTGGAAAATAACCACAATACACTGGAGATTAGAGCAATCCTATAAAAAACAGTATTTAAGCACTTCTAATCATAGCATGAATTAACAGAAACCGCTGATGACAAAAACTTGAGTAACTAACAGAATGAATGCGAAATGGGGGACTCACTTGTGCTAGCAAAGAAACAACCACTGGTTAAGCATAGCATTGCAAGTGCATAAGAGGCCAGACGCTTGCCATACTTTCTGGAAAGGGCTACTACCAGAACAGCATCTGCAACAACAGAAATGACACCAAGAAAAAGCCTCACTGCATAAAATACTCTCACCTGTAATGAAAATAAATAAATACCCAGGTATTAGAGACAAAACAAAAAAGTTTCAAATCCTGAAATAATTTTTCCGTAGTCCTAAAAATAAAAATAAAAGAAAATTTACCTTGTCCTCGGCAAACAACCAGGAAGCTGGTTTTCCCACTAATTCATGAAAAACGAGGTATAAATAGGACCGAAGAGCAAACTCAGGACTGCATTGAGCATATGAAAACAAGTCAATTTCTTAATTAAGTCATTGCTAACAATCCAATCTCTGATTCTTCATCAACCATCGCAATGCTATTATCAGAAATTTCAATAAGTTTTTACTAATAAGTACCATCAAATACCATAAAGTTCATAACTATTTGGGAAGTGTACCACTCTTACACATATATAACATCACAATGTTAAAGTTACGCAAAGATTACAAGTTATAAGTAAGAATTGGTACCTGTACTCCCAAGTTTGAAAGCCGGATTTGTAGAGCAAATAGTGAAGGGGCTCCCAGTAATTGAAGACCTCGTCGCAGTCGTGAACGATGTTCGACGTGGCGCTCATGTATCGGAGCATTCCCAACGCCAACACCGGCATGAACCATCCAAGTCCCTTGTCATCTTCGCCGGCGCCTCCGTCGGATTGCCTCCCTGGTTTGTCGTGCTTCGTGTATGAGGATGACGGCGGAAGATCCGACAGCGAAGCCCGCCTATGCCGCGTCGTTAGAGACATCGGCGCGTTTGAAATGAATTGTGAAGCCTCTCAGAGTATGCGAAAATTATTGATCGAAATGAAAGAGAAGAGAAAAGAAAAGCGGGCCGCTGTTAAAAATGATTCGTTGCTTCGACCCAAAGGCAAAACAACAGTTTCTTTTTCTTTTTTAATGAGAAAACAACTACTTTTTTTCATATTTGCCTTTTTTTTCTTTCTTTTTCAGTTTAATTTAATGTTTTTTTTGTTGAAAGTTTTATTTTACTTAATTATTTTTTAAGAAAAAAATGTTAAAAATTATTATTTAATGTTATAAGGCGGTGGAGGATCGGTGGATTCTACCCCCTTCGCTAATATGTGTATAGTCCTTTATAATTTATTTATTTTTAATATTTTAAAATTATTATAATACTTTTTAAAGATGTTTTAGTATTTAAATTATCTTTAATTTTTATCTTTTTATTATTTATTTATAATACGTTATCAACACATTTAATAAGTAATTTTAATTTTTAACTTTTCTATTAAAATTTTGAATTATTTTATTTTATGTCCTTTATTTAAGTATTTTATTATATTTAACTATTATTTATATTATGTTTATATTATTATATAATATAATCCTTATGTATTTGTTATGTTATTGTTATTTGTTTGAATTTGTCACATAGAAATAAGAATAAATATTCTGTATTAGTTATGTTTTTATTATTTCATATTTATTATATATTATATTTTTTTTTAAATTTAAATATTATATCTACAACTTGAAGCTTACAAAATAAATTAATAAGTTAGAACTTGAAATTTTAATAATTGATGTAATTAATTCAAAATTTGAAGTTTGTATTAGAACCTAGAGTTATGTATCAAAATTTTTAAATTTGTTCCTTTTAATTACTTATTTATATGAAAGGCTATTCTTCTTTATTGTTATCAAAATATGAAATGTTATATCTCTTTATTATTACTAATATATAGAAGGTTATGTTTTCTTTTTACTATTAATAAATGAAAGATTATGCATCCTCTCTACTATCAAAATATAGAAGGCTTTACCTCTTAATTGTTATTATTTTATGTATATAAAAGGTCATGCCACTTAAATACTGCTTTTGATATATTTATTTTGGATTATGAAATTGGTTGTAAAATATTTATATTTTATCCTATTAATTTTTAATTCTCTTCTTTCATATCCAAAAACCCTTGAAAATATTTTTGATAAATTTACAAATTCATAAACTTGATGTCTATGAAAAATTATTTATCATAGATATTGGATACTAATATGCACCTCCAAAACTAATGATTTGGAAAAGATAATTAAAAAAGAAAAAACGTGTCCCTACCAAATAAGTCAGAGTTATGATTTTCCTTCGTCGACATTATATGAGAGTTTAAAAGTTAAATATTTGATTATAAAGGACTTGCAAATCCTTTAAAAAAAAATTTAAATGAAAAATATAACTATTAAAAAAATACGTTCCTCTTAGAGCAAGATATAAGAAGGTAATTCTAAAATTATATAATCTTAAAATTATTGTTGAATACAATTTTGTTTTGTTTTCTTTATTACTATTAACAAATGGAAGGTTATGCTTCCTTATTATTAAAAATGATTCATTGCTTCAATTTAAAGTAAAACAACAATTTTTTCTTTTTTCATTCTTAATGAGAAAACAACAACATTTTTTATATTTTCCTTTTTTTTTTTCCTCTTTTCCAGCTTATTTTACTTTTTTCTCTTGAAAGTTTTATTATACTTAATTATTTTTTAAAAAAAAAATATTAGAAATTATTATTTAATGTTATAAAACGATGAGGCAATAGAGGGTCGTTGGATTCCACCCCCTTGGCTAATATGTGTATAATCCTCTATAATTCATTCACACTTTTAATATTTTTAGAGCTACTATAATATTTTTTTAAAGTGTTTCAATACTTGAGTTATCTTTAATTTTTACCTTTTATTATTTATTTATAATACATTATCAACACGTTTTGCAAGTAACTTCAATTCTTAACTTTCATATAAAGTTTTTGAGTTATTTTATTTTATGTCCTTTATTTAAGTATTTTATTGTATTCAACTATTTTTGTATTATATTTATATTATTATATAATTTAATCCTTATAAGTACGTTATGTGGTTGTCATTTATTTGAATTCTTCGCATCAGAAATAAGGATAAATATTTTATATTAGTTATGTCTTTGTTATTTCATGTTTATTATATATTAAGTTTATTCTTTTAATTTTAAATATTATATCTACAACATGAAGCTTGTAGAATAAATTAATAAGTCAGAACTTGAAATTTTAATAATTGATATCATTAATTCAAAACTTGAAGTCTGTATCAGAACTTAAAGTTATGTATCAAAATTTTTAAATTTGTTCCTTTTAATTACTTTATTCATATAAAAGGTTATGTTTTCTCATTGTTATTAAAATATAGAAGGTTATGTCTCCTTATTACTATTAATACATAGAATGTTATACATTCTTATTACTATTAATAAATGAAAGGTTACGTCTCTTTATTACCATCGTTACATAGAAGGCTCTGTCTCTTAATTATTATTATTTTATATATATGGAAGGTTATACCTCTTAAATACCGCTTTTGATTTATATGTTTTAGATTATAAAATTAGTTGTATAATATTTATATTTTATCATACTAATATTTGATTTCCTTTTTTCATATCCAAAAGCCTCTGAAAAATATTCTTGATAAATTTATAAATTCATGCGCTTGATGTTTATAAAAAATTACTTATTATAGATATTGGATATTAAAATACACTTCCAAACCAATAATTTGAAAAAGACAATTAAAAAAAAATAGCGTGTCCCTACAGGTAAGTCTAAAGCTACGATTTTCTTTCATTATCATTACATAAGAACTTGAAAGGTCAATATTTGATGGTAAATGACTTACAAATTCTCTAAAAAATTTAAAAAGAAAAATATAATCATCAAAAAAATATGTTCCTCATAATAATAATAATATTTGAGTGGGTAAATTAAAATTATATGATTTTAGAATTATTATTAAATATAATTTTACTGTTCTCTCTTTATTAATATTAATAAATGAAAAATTATATTTCTTAATTGTTAAAAATGATTCGTTGCTTTGACCCAAAGTAAAACAATAGTTTTTTCTCTTTTTTTAATGAGAAAACAACAACTTTTTTTTTTCATATTTGCCTTTTTTTTTTCTCTTTCCTACTTTGTTTTACTTTTTTCGTTGAAAGTTTTATTTTACTTAATTATTTTTTGAGAAAAAAATGTTAGAAATTCTTATTTAATGTTATAAGGTGATAAGGTGGTGGAGGGTCGGTGGATTCAACCCCCTAGCTAATATGTATATAATCCTCTATTATTCATTCACACTTTTAATATTCTTAAAGCTAAAATAATACTTTTTAAAGACATTTCAACACTTGAATTATATATATTTTTTTTTATTATTTATTTATAACACGTTATCAACATATTTTATAAATAAATTTAGTTCTTAACTTTTATATTAAATTGAGTTATTTTATTTTACGTCCTTTATTTAAGTATTTTATTATATTCAATTATTATTTATATTATTTTTTTATTATTGTATAATATAATATTTATGAGTATGTTATGTGTTTGTCATTTATTGGAATCTTTCACATTAGAAATAAGGATAAAAATTATATTAGTTATGTCTTTGTTATTTCATATTTAATATATATTATGTTTATTCTTTTAAACTCAAATATTATATTTGCAATCTAAAACTTTCAAAATAAATTAATAAGTGAGAACTAGAAGTTCTAGTAACTGATATAAAAAATTCAAAACTTGAAGTTTGTATTATAACCCAAAGTTATGTATCAAAATTTTTTAATTTTTTTTTTAACTACTTATTCATATGAAAAAATTATGCTTCCTAATTATTATCAAAATATGGAAGGTTATGCCTCACCATTATTATTAATACATAGAAGGTTATGTCTTCTTATTACAATTAATAAATGGATGGTTATGCCTCCTTATTACTATCGATACATGGAAGGCTCTGCCTTTTAATTATTATTATTTTATGTATATAGAAGGTCATGCCTCCTAAATACTGTTTTTGATATATATGTTTTGAATTATGAAATTGGTTGTATAATATTTATATTTTATCATACTAATTTTTAATTCCATTCTTTTATATCTAAAAGCCCTTAAAATATATTTTTGATAAATTTGCAAATCCACGCATTCGATGCCTATGAAAAATTATCTATCATAGATATTGAATACTAAAATGCACCTTCAAGGTAATGGCTTGGGAAAGACAATTAAAAAATAAAATGATGTGTCCTTGCATGATAAGTCAAGAGTTATGATTTTCCTCCGTCATCACTACATGAGTGTTTGAAAGTTTAATATTTGATGGCAGTGGACCTGCAGATCATTTGAAAAAATTTAAAAAGAAAAATATAATCATTAGAAAGATATACTTCTTCTAAAAGTAAGATATGAATGGGTAAATATGAGATTGTATAATCTTAGAATTATTATTGAATATAATTTTGTTTTATTCACAAACACCTCAACTAGGGGTGGGCACGGTCCGGTTCGATTTTTTGAAAAAATAAAACCGAAATTGATTTTTTTAATGAGAAAAACCGAACCAGACCGAATCGGTTTTTTTCGGTTCAGTTTTTTCGGTTCGGTCCGGTTCAGTTTTTCCAGTTTTTTTATTTTTTTTATTTTAAATTATGAATTTTTTTTAATTTTCGGTCCGATTTTTCCGGTTTTTTTAGGTGAAAAAAACTGAATCGGAACCGAACCGGACTAGTCGATTTTTTCCCAAAAAAATCGGACTGAACGGACCAGTTCGGGTCAGTTTTTCGGTTCCCGATTTTTTTTGCCCACCCTTACTCATAACTGAAATTATGTGATGAGAAAATTACAAAACAAGACATCTAGAGAATACATTATCTACTTTTCATATCTTTAATACTGTTCTGCAGCAATAGTATCGTGAGCATCAATATTAAGAATTAATCTTGTGTCTTCTGCTTTCTAAACAAAATAATAAGCTCTTATTGAAAAATCATGAATTACATTCAAATGGTTCTCAATCATTATCAGAAGTGAATTCAAATACTCATAACAAAGTTAGATGTGATCGTGGAGAAAGGTTAGGGCTCGATTATTGCCCTTACAATCACCATAAAATACCAAGAACGGAAGAACATTAATAGGGAGCAGAAATACTAAGACAAAGATAATGGTGTAGAGAATAAATACCCTAAGTACTAATAAACTACTTATTATTGATGTGGTGCATTATTAGGCATCTATCCAGGAAAAGTAAAAAAATATGAAGACAAATCTTATTAATAACTCAAGATCTTGAAGTTCTTACTCATGTCTCTGATTTCTTGGAGGATAAAGAAGAGAACATCCATTATTAAGCTTTAATTAATACTTCTATGTGAGGTCTTTTTTGCATGAAATTTGGCTTTTATCATCTTGATATCTACCATAAACTTTTATTTAATGTAAAAAATAACTTTTAAATATGAATTCTCCACTTTGAAAGTTAGGATGCTTGTTTAGCTAACAGTACAACTACACACATTAACCTTCAAGATAAGAAATATTTATCAAAATTAACAATAATTAATATTATATCAGGTTTTATAGATCTAATTGAAGGCTCTAAAAGAGTAACAATCTTGTTAGCAAGTGAAACAAAGTCATATGTAAGTAAAACTTTACATGCAGGCATATCTAGAAGAAATCTAGTTAGTTCTAAATATATCTACTGAAATGGATAACATATTGAGATTTTGAGTAAATATAATATAGAATATCTTTACATTGCCTAGATTATCTCAGACAAGAAATGCATACTTGAAATGCTTCCTACCTTATCATTTGGCTTATTATAAACTTATAAATTTAATTGAAAGCTATGCGATAATAAACTAAAAGTTTAATGATCTAAAACTGTTTATGTTATTGCATGACTGCTTTAACCATCTAAGATCAACTATGATGCGTAAGATCATTGAAAATTCTCATGGATATCCATTAAAGAACCTAAATATTTTGTTGTCTAATAAAAGTATTTGTACCACTTATTCGTAAGCCAAACTAGTAGTTAGATCATCCCTTTCTAATATTAGTTCATAAGATATTATTTCGCAAAGGAATAAAAAAAGGATCCTATTAAAAATGATGCTCGAGCCAACAAATCCACATTCTCTAAATCACTAACATCGGAAGAGTTAATAGTCCCTGAAAAGACGTAAGTCCTTGTAAAAACATAAGTCCCAAAGAGACATAAGTCCTCAAAGAGATACAAGTCCTTAAAAGAGACATAAGTTCTCGAAGAGACACAAGTCCCTAAAAAGACATAAGTCTATGAAAAGATAAAAGTCTTTGAAGAGACACAAGTCCTTGAAGAGACATAAGTCTGTGAAAATATAAAAGTCTTTGCAGAGACACAAGTTCCTGAAGAGACATAAGTCTGTGAAAATATAAAAGTCTTTGAAGAGATATAAGTCTCTAAAGAGACAAAAATTCCAGAAAAGACATTAACCTCACAAAGGGCACAAGAATTCCAAAAATAAAGAAAATTGTATAAATTATGCTTATACAATAGAAAAGTAAAAATGTGATATAATGATTATCGACGATGTGTTTTCATTGCAGTAGGTACTAAAATTATGAATGATGATTTTGAGTCATAAACTATTGATAAATGCAAAGAAAAGCATGACTGACTTTAATATTAAAAAAAGCAATTCAAATCGAATTGACTTCTATAGCTAAGTATAAAGTATTTGGACATATAGTCCGGACACCTGAAGATGTCAAATATGTAGACATAAATGAGATTTTATACAGAAACGTAATAAAAACAACGAGGTCACCAGATATAAAGCAAAATTCATTGATTAAGGTTTCTCGTAAAAATTTAGTATTGATTATGATGAAACTTATTCTCCATGGCAGACACAATTATATATTGATTTTTAATAAGCTTGGCAATCTTAGAAAAGCTTGATATGCGTTTTATAGATGTATTTGGTAATTCATAGTTGGTTCGGCCATTAGTAAAAAAAGTGAGAGCAAACCTATTTTGTTTTGTTTTGTTTCAATATTTGAAACAAAAATACTATTCATCTTCTTCTCATCAAGTTGGCTGACCAATTTTGGTGAAATAAGAAAGTTGTTTTGTTTCTTTCAAGTGTTGAATAAACAAAAATAATTTAATTGCTTTGAAACCAATCAAGGCAATTAAAGTGTTTAGCTACTATTTAGTTTAAAGAGTTTAAATTTGATTAAAGTGTTTGATCAAGATTGTTGTTTAAGAATTAAACATCATTACTGAAAACTGGAGTTGTTATTATAATGATTCAAGCCTACCTTAGTTGAATATTAGAATTGTCGGTGAGTACGCTTCATGATGGACTCTAATTCGAAAATATCCAAAGGCTTGCAAGGTAATTCTCGATCTTTATTTTTGTTATTATAATGAAAGACTTAAAATTTAAATGTATTTGTTGTACTAAAAAATTAGATTTTTGATTTCGTTGCGCTAATATATTTGTATGACACGTATATTGTATTGTATTGAACACGCTTCACATGCATGCACCCTAGAAAATTAGCACATTTTCAGAAAGTTGGATCATCATTATACAGGATGTTTGATGTTTTCAGGGGACTCATTATTGGCGGCGAATCTAATACACGTGGGTGTATGCATGTGCAATTGTATTTATTGCCTAAATATATATCAAATACATATTTAAGTCTGATGGAAGCGTAAAATTTGTAATAAACACAATAAATAAAATATATTAATCTCATTAATATATTTATAGTGTAGAGAACTCACCTCAACATGTAACGTTATACACGTATTTTTTTCGGAGTCCGCATGGAGACTAACTCATGTGCAGTTCTAGTAACCAATACGGTGAGCTTGGTGAGTTAGAACAGTAGTCCCATATTTAGCCCAGGATTAACTCTTAACCCCCAAAATGGTCGAGAGTATGTTTATATCATTTTCTCCAAAATGATAAAAAATAAAGAATTAAAAACAATTCACAATTGCTCCAATTAAAAGCATAAGGAAAATGAAACACTCTGTTTTTTTTTTTTCTTCTTCTTTTCTTCTTTCTCTTTTCTCCATTTCTCTTTCTCTCTCGGCCAACTTTTGGCCTCAACACAATTCTAATCTATCTTTCTCTTTTCTTTATATATATATATAATATAATATAATATAATATATTATATAAATAATAATATAATATTATATTATATGTTAATGGATGCTAACTATATAGCACCATTAAATAAAATATTAATATATATAAAATATCATATAATAAAAATATATATAATATAAAAATATATTATATTATATAATAAGAGAGATATTTTAATTATTTAATAATTAAATCATCAAAGTGAGAAATGATCATTTTGCCCCTCACTAATAGTTACTAAATTTACCCTCTAGTGGATCCCACCAAATTTCACACTTGGATAAGCTCAACAGAGGATCTACAATACTCTACGTGTCATTATATAATTAGTAAATAACAATTATTAACTAATTGTTGTATTTAACACTTAAGTATTGACACGTACGCACTCTCGTAGAAGTGCTGAATATTGCTGGATTAAACAATTTAATCTGACACGCTACCCCAGTGCACAACGAGTACATTCCATATCGCGGGACTTCTTAGGTCCTACGTCCGATTCGTCAAATGGAACTATTTCATGAGTCCATAAGCAATGCCCCACACATACGTCACGAATATTACAAATCAGCGCGTTGAACCATGCAAGTTGAGGTTACAACGCATACGTATAGTCCTTCCGTCATGATATCTTGGATGCGCTAGGGATATAGATTATCACCGTCAAATCCTCTAGTGCTCATCTATGTCTTATCTTCAGACTCGTATCTCACTGAACAATATGTACAAACTCCTTTGTCATATTGTTCTACCCTGGCGAAACTCTTTCCAGGGATAATTACTTGTGACCACAAGACTTTCTGAGATAGTCTCGAAGCATCTGGATATCAAACTCCATATGGGAGCTGATGGATCCCATATCTTTACGCACTGGACTCCATAAGCATCGAACCATACCCAGCGGTCACACCATGAAAGGTCTGTGACAAGCGTGGAATCAAAGTATGGTGGATCACTTACAAGCCCACCGTGGCACTCAGGTAAAAGAACCACGTATACTACTCAATTCGAGAGGACCGTTCGTTGATGGCTTATATAAGGTGTCTATCGGAGGCTCTCGTGAGTCTATCCTATATCCAGTCCTAACTGGATACCCGTATGTTAATACGAGCTCGAAGCTTACAATCGTCTAGGAACGACCATCTATACTTTATAGGTACGATATATGCTGATCTATATATAAAGGTATCCACCGATAGACCCGCATCGACAGAAATAAATCAGGGACAATTATTCGAGAACATACTTGCACAACATACATTTTCTGGCACCCGATTGCAACTCTTGTAACTATGCAGTTACTAGTATATTCCCAGGTCTATGTCTCATTACAGACAAAGCTCTAACTTTTGGATCTACTGAGTATTATAACCAACTAACACTTAACTGTGCTAACATTTAGCAATTATATGTCTCAGCGTGGCTAACTATGAGCCTTTATCTAAACACCTTTAGAACTGATCTGAACTCCTTCAGATCTACAATGTCTGTAACGTTACATGCATAATACCATATAAATGGGTTTTAGCGATTTAATGGGAATGTACACATGTATAAATACATTAGTATATGTACATTCAGGGATGGCATGTAAGCACCGACCCTAACAATCTCCCACTTGCTCTAGTGTCATTCCTGATGGCATCTCATATACATCAACTCTATGTGTTTCATAAATACTTTTAGAGTCATGGCATTTAAATAGTGGATTCGCTAAATTATTTATAGAATACTTCTATAAATAATCACATCTCCTTCAGCCATGATCCCTCTAATCATGTGAGATTCCTCTCAACATGATTAGAGTACTAGTGTCCTCTTGGCACGTTGGCTTATTCAATGGCCTAGTTTTATCGTAAATTTATAGGATATAATCCATCTGTCTTGGAACTCTTCCAAGTCCAGTGACAAACTTACGAATCCTCACTACCACTTCCGCTCTGCCAATCTGAATTAGCAGTGAATCCCAGTTTTGTGTAATTCCAACTCACCTAGTACTAATGAGAATTAGCACATTCCAAGATGTAGACTCTCTATCATCTAAGTCAAAGAAAAAGTCTGACTCCGTGCATCTTCTCATTTGTAAGTTACTTTCTCCATATTTGAGAAACTCATCCTTTATACCTCCAAGGTAACTCGGGATATGTTTGACTACCATCAATTGGCGGTCACCTGAATCAGACTGAAACTCGCTAATAACTCTTACAGCTAGACTAATCTCAGGTTTCAAACACATCATAACATACATCAAGCTCTGAAGAGATGCTGTATCTGGTGTGTTAAACACTCTAACTCTCCCATCTTCCATCTGAAGAGACACTCTCCTCGAAAGATGAAGACCAAATCTATTAGATACGTTAACTATCTTATAGTTAACTAACTGTACCATTTTAGACGCTATTAATGTGAAATAATTTGGGAGAATCCTATCAGCTTCCTAGCTCTATCTCTATAAAGCTTTATACCTAGTATAAAGAAAGCCTCTCACAAATCCTTTATGGAAAAACACTTACGAGTTACTTCTGACCGATTCTAATATATTGACATCATTCTCAATGACTAGTATGTCTTCAACAAAGAGCATCAAGAAAACTATTATGCTCCCACCGACCTTTCATGCACACTAGCTCAGAAGTCTGACTGGACGTAAAACCTTCAGACTATTCCATGAATATCTCTTACTCGAGGTATTCATTCTGGAACACCTTCCTTCCATCTATATGCCAAAATTCAAAGTCTTAATATGCTGTAAGAGCCAATAAAATTTTAATTGACTTTAACTTCAATATTGGTTCAAAAGTTTCCCATAATAATGTCAGATCACTGAGGACTGCCTTTCTAAAACCAATAAAGGGCCTAGAAGGTCTCTACCTTCTATTTGGCTCTCACTACCCTTTTGTAAACCCTTTACAACCAATGAGAACAATTTCCACGGGTAGCTTAACCAAGTCCCAGACTTGATTCTAATGCATATAGTCAATTTTATTTTCATGGCTTCTTACTGCGTCCCGAATCGATGTCCAACATCAACTCTTTATAGGTCAAGGATGATTTTCTTCTACCAAGAAAACTCTAAGTTCACCTTCAGGTATCTTTCATACCCAAAAGGTGACCTAGACATCCTTTTCGACCCTGTTGAAGAGTGTGCTAAAAGGTTAATATTTAATTAAGCCTGAGTTCTTATCCTTGTTTCATTGATTTTTAGATTGACTTCACCAAGCTCAATCTTTCTATGATTCTTACGATTCATGAGAAACTCTTTCTCTAGAATAATAGTATACCAAGAAACAAACACACTTCGCTTCTCTGAATCATAGAATTAATATCCTATAGAATTCACTAGATACTCAATGAACCTATACTTGTACCTCTTGGGTGTTGTTTATCTTGTCGAGTAACTCTTACAAAACAAGGAAGTTCGTCTGCATTCAGGAGCAGTCCCTCCTCTGAACCCTGTTGTGTAACTCTTATATAAATAGGACAACCCCAAGTCTTAACTTACTTAAGATACGGCTTTCTTCCTTTTTGTATCTCATACAAAATAAAAGAACAACTTCTGATGAAACTCTACTTAATAAGCAGCTGTATTTGGAGCATATACTCACAGATATAAATCGATAACACTTATTATCAATTGGACCATATCTAATAAAGTCCAATTCCTACTCACTAAAACATCATTATGTTGTGGAGTACCCGGAGGACTATAGTGAGTGGGGATCTCATTCTTTCTTAAATATACGAAAAAACTTGTTGTTTATTTACTCACTTCCTCGATGTAATTAAAGAGATATGATGTACATTCTGGTATTTATAGTCATCTCCGTGAATACATTATTCATAAACTAGTTAAGTATTTATGGTCAAATAAGGAATCCAACCATCCTTAACCAGATGGATAAGCGTCTCACGCCTATATGACATAAAAATAAATACCATAGCTCCATATCATTTAAGGATTCTGATCTACAGACATTTTTAATTGTATATAATATCCATTTATTAATTGATATTCAGCTAATAAAACATCATACTTATTATGCAATACAATTGTTGTATTACATACAAGAAGTAAATTAAGCTACCCAACAACTTGGACCTGCAAGAAATCACTATTTCTTACTCTCAACTTTACTTTTTCAAGCTGTTGTATTCTAGTCTCTCTTAATCCTTGCAACATATTACAGATATGAGAGGGACATGCAGTATCTCATACCTAACTTGAATTGGCATCAAATGCCTTTGAAATGTCTATGTGTATCAAACACAAATTTATGGGAGTTTTCCTGATATTCATAAGGCTTCTAAGGTAGAGGGATTTCCAATACCCAACCTTACTATATTGGAAACATTTTTCATCTACACGCTCTGTCTTGTTGATCTTTGGATAAATATTATCTCTAAGGATTGACATTGGGTATCTGCCTCATCATCTTCTCCCTTACTCATCTGGTCTCTTTGTTTATGGTACTTCACCTTTTACTCCAAATATGGAGGGTCATACTCTCTCTATTCAATCCTTTAGATGTGTTATTAGAATTACCTTACGGCAAACTCTAATCAACAATAAATCTAAATTTTTTTGAATCCAGAACACTTCTGAGATTCATCCATCAGTCAGAGTAACTCCTAGTACCCTAGAGTTGGACTGCATTAACTATGCTCACCAACTGGTTCGTAGTGGCCATTATTCTTGACAGGCCAAACTTACGGGAGATATAAGCAGAATATTCATTAAATCGCTAATAAAACGTTTTAAATCATGGGTATACAAAGTAACATTTTTCGATTTAAAACGCCCTCTCACTGCTTTATATAATCCGGGTAATCTCTCAAAAGGGAAGACGATAGTTTAAACTCTTTTAAATTATACAGCGGAAAGTAGAAACCATTGCAATTTACTCGGCCCTCACGCTGTAGCAATATTGGCCTTGGTGAACCCAACAGGTAGACAACACTTGTCAATTGCATCTCATGCAACTCTTACCCCTTGATCCTAAATACACATTATCCTCACACTGTAGCAATATTGGATGAGTATATTCCACGTTTCCAACAATATATAGTCTATATGGCTTGTTCAAGGGAAGGTGTAATTTGAATTTTTGAGTGTATATTATTTCCAAAGATAGGTAGTCTATGGGCACACGACCCTTCAATGATCCATCGCACACATGTATGATTATCTTAGTATTAAAGTGAAAGATATGCTCTTCTGAGTCCTCAATCTTATCATACAGCTCGAAGTTTAATAATGTGTATTTGTAAGGTTTTTTTAGCTCACTCGATGTACTTTATAAATGGATCCTAGTTTACCTACTTTGCTAAGAACATCGGCTCCTCAGTGAATATGGGTTTATTGATTTTCTCGTATAATTTTTTAACTTCATAATGGAAACACTTATATTTTCTTCACTATCTACTTTCTTTTTCTATACTTGGTTTTTTTCTCTTATCGTTCTCCAAGTACTTCATTTTCTGCCCCATTCTTATATGATCATTCATGCTAAGTGTCTCTTAGTCCACTTTCTTGCTACAGTTCATGTCAAGTATCTTTTGAAGTGTCATTCATTTCTTTGAACCCTTTTATCACCGTCCATCTGTTTCTCAACTCATGGTTCTTCTTCTTAGTCTCTTCTAGTTATTTAAGGATTTTTGTCAGTGTGTTTATCATTACAATGAGAATTTTCCTTCTTAAGATTATTGTGTCTATATTGCTTGTATCCCTCTTTTCTATCCCATATGCTAGTTCCAAAAGGAACAGTTGATTGTGTCTTTGTCCTACTATCTTTTTTGTTTGGCTTGTTGTTAGTAAGCAGTTGTCTTTGTTCAAGGCTTTTTCACAAATGGTGCCACTAAAATTCCCTAGATCGAAACCTCCATGCATAATTACTTTTTTACCTTTGCTCTACTTCAAATCAACCAAAGCGTCCTCCACCCTCTTATAAAAGAAAATATTTCAATCGCTTAAGTTAGTACTTGAAGAAGAAGAGAGTATTGTGTGTAATGGAGTGTATGCTCAAATAAGTATGAGAGAATAAATTAATGTATTGCTATAACTCTCTCAAATTCAAATTGTGATTTTGCCCCCTTCCACATTAGAGGACTACTATTTTTATAGAGTATAAAGTTAATTCCTTCTAAAAGTAAATTAACATGAACATATAGTTTAATGAATAATGATTAAATGAATTTAATTCCACTTTAAAGACTCTCTTATTATTTCTGTTTGAAGGATTTTAGTGGAAGTCTTTTAATTTTAAGAAAAAAATTTATATACTTAAATAGAACTCGTAGTTGAAATTATATTCAAATTAGTATTATTTAATCTCTTCTCATCTTCTTGTGATATTCGTGGTCCGTTTATGAGGATTGTGGGTTGATAACACGGTTCTATCTGTTTAGAGGAAAATTTTGGCTTATTCTCCGAGTTCCATGTATACATTTACATGAGCCTCATTAAGAAAATAGAAAATTTGGGTTTACCGTGCTTGGGCTAGTTGGGAATGAGCCCAACAGTTGTGTAACTAAATAAAATCTATTTTGGAGTTGTATGATTGACAATTACATGCTGTATTTATTTTTTATGAAAGTTTATGAAGATTGAATTTAATGTATAAGAATAAATTTTTTGTTGGAACTAATTTGTTAAAAACAATTATGTAGTTTAATAAATTTTGGTTTTTGAAAAAAAAAAGTAGAAGAGAAATAACAGAAATGAAACAATAAGGAAAAAAAAAGAAAAATATTTTTATAATTAAATTTCAAGATGTAAAAATATGAATATTATTTTTTATATTTTAACTCTTTCACTAATTTTATGTGTATCATTATCTTTTCATAGTAACTTTATGTAATACAGGGGTAAGTTATATTGTCTTTGATTATGCAGTGGTAAAATTGTATTTTTATTGGTAAAAAAAACAGCCAACTATTTTATAAATTAACAGTTAAAACTAACAAAATAGGGGCATAATGTAGACTATCAATATAAATGAGGCTGCAGTTATGTATATCAAAACATGATGGGTACAATGAAATTTACTCCCTTTTAAATGACAAAAAAAATGGTAATAAAATATTATCCCACTTCTATCAAGACATATCTTGATCAAATGGAGATCATTTTTTTTTGCAATTGTTTTTCTTTTTATCATAAGTGGTTGTTGCAAAGAATCAAACTAATACATATAAAATACTTTGATGTTTCATACAGATGTTGCAAAATTAGTTCATTATGTTAAGAATTAGTCTTTACATTTCCTAGTCTTTTGGTTTGTATGTCCTAGTCTTTTGGAGTGTTTTTTATTTGTTGAAGATTCTGTGGGATAATGCAGATTTATTTGGTTTATTGCTTAACTATAGAAATTTGTTTATTGTACTGCTTATAAAAGAGAATCAAATAAAAGCTTCAAAATTAGACGTAAAATTTAAATTCGAGATCTTTATAGTTAAATCTGTTTATTGTACTGCTTATAAAAGAGAGTCAAATAAAAACTTTAAAAATAAACGTAGAATTTAAATTCAAAATCTCTATTAAAGTGAAGGTAAACCGCTAATTTTTATTTATTAGATTGTTAACATAAATACATTCTAACAAAACTTTTAATAATAAACATATCTGATATGTATGTATAACTTTTACAAGAATAAATTAATAATGTATATAATACTTGAATTCTTTAGTAGATTCTACATAGCTTTTTTGCAGCCAATATTATTTGTGAAAAAGACAATTGTTAATGGTGAAATTATAACACAAAAATAAGGATGCAATAATCGTTTTAAAAAAATGCGATTTTGTGAGTATTTTTAGTTTTACGTGTGAACATTCAAAAAAACAAATTTGTATTGGTGAAAAAAATAATATTAATGTTAAATTATAGCACAAAAATAAGTATGCAATAATTTTTTAAAAAAATGCAATTTTGCAAGTATTTTTATTTTTACGTGTGAACATTCAAAAATTTTGTTGTATTCAGGGACGTAATTAGAAAATAAAAATTGACTAAACTAAATTTTTATTTTCAATTCTCATTTCATAAGGTTTTACAGTTTAATATAATTTCATAGGAGACATTACGAACCTTATAATATTAGTGTGTAAACAAATAAAAAAATACAATGTAAATAAAATATATAATATACTATTAAAATTGTGTGTCAACAATGTTTCAAAATATATAATTCATCTATTATTGATTCAAAATAAATAAAATTAATTGAATTTACTATTAAAATTAAATTCACTTTAGAGAAAAGAGTAAAAACTGAAGTGTTATTAAATTAAAATTATTATGTAGAGTTTGTATAACTATATGATTAAACAAGATTAAACAACACTTTAATTCTTCAAAGCAATATTAAAAGAAGGTTTTCTGAAATATAAATAAATTTAATGTTTAAAAAAAATTAAATATAAGTTAACTTTTATCTAATTAAGATAAAAAAATATAAATCAATACTTATGTTATTACATGTTATTGTTGGGCATGTCCTTAATACGGTCTAACCAACTCGTGTCACCTAAAAATAATAGTGATCTTTTTTAAAAATGATTGCCTAGGTAATAGTAAAATTGAACCAAACACATCCTTATTCATGGCACAATAACATCAGAATGTCTAGGATTTAGATTTTTTGCCTATAGACAAGTAAAACCTGGCCTAATAATCCTCAAATATTTATCCAACAACTGAAAAAATACATGGGAACAAAGAATCAAGTTTGAATGATGATTACAACTCTTTTTTAATAGTATTTTTTAAGTTGGGAAAGATTACGAGTCTTAATCTATCTTTACTTCTTCTAGTTACATTGCACAAGGTATATTTTATCGTGAATATGAATTTTAATTCAAATTTGATTCGATCACTATATAAGCATATTATTTTTGGTTCATTGGCCAATTCAATTACATTCAAGATCATTCAATTGCATTCAATTATATCTAAATTATTCAATTACATCAAAACACTCTCCTAGTTGCTTTAGAGACACTCCTCACACATAACACCTCATCTTTTTTATTAAACACGGATTTAAGTGTCAAAATATTTTTCTTTGTAAAAAAATGATGCATTCCCTACAAATTTAAGAAATTATCTAAAGTAAGGAGGTCATTTTTGCAAAGTTCTAACTTTGAAAAACTTTAGTTATTAAATTAATATATATAAATTCTCATAAAAAAAATTAATTTAATATATATATATATAGGATAACGACAATCTTATCCCTTGAGTTTGATTTAATAGATAACTTTGTCATCAGTAGATTTAAAATAGTTAATTTTACCTTAATCTGTTAGATTTTTTATTAATTTTAATAAAATATACTCTATTGTGGTTTAACTGTATAATGATATAAATTATGGACACATGGCACGATCTCTCTCATTTATTGTCTTTGAACATGTGGTGCAATCTCATCCTTTCATTTAATTGAATATAATTTAAAAAATTAATAAAATGACATGTGTCATAATATAATAAGTTTAAAAATGACATGTGTCATCATGTAATTAATTTATATTTGTAATATATATTATTATTAATAAATTAAATTAAATAAATAATCAATAAAAAGATAGCAGCTGGCCATTGGTCCGACTAATGGCTGTCGTCACCTTTGCTGTTGTTGATTGATGAAAATTTAACTAAAAATTAATATTGTCAGACTAAAAGTTTCGTAATCTATGCGATGGTTGATTTTTTTTTCATCAACAAAGCATTGTAGAGGTGCCAAAAATATGAAGAAGAGTGACCGCCACTATCAAATAACGATGATTGAAGGTTCACCGCCACCACCATTGGATAGATCGCCAACCAGCAACTCCAATGATAATAGCGGTGATCACAAAATTTTGAATTAAATAATATCAATTTTAAATCGAATCACTATCAATAACTGGCGATTGACCAGTTAACCAACGGTGGAGGCAATAACCACTAATGACCGCTGCTCCATTTTTAAGATGTTATTTTAAAAATTATTTTAAATTTAAATTTATATATAATTAGACTAAAATATCCTTAATCTGCTTAAATTAATAGAAAAAAATTAACAGTGGGATTAAATTAAATATTTTGAATCTAATTATAATAACTTTTTATTAAGTCGGGCTAAAATTATTTTTAGCCCTATATAATTATATTTTTTTAATTTATATTAAATTTGTTAGAGGAGCTCCGATGGATTACAGTCTAACCAACCTTACCAGTCATCCCTAGTTCCATCTCTGGTTGAATTGTACTATTTTTTTAAAAGAAAAAAAATTGAGTGGGTGCAAAATCTCACCCTTCAAATCTCTCACCCAACTCAAGTAGCCACAGACGACCGCTCAAACTATGCCCTAAGAGGCTATTGTATTGTACTTTAATTAATTACAATTCTTTTATAAAAAATAAATAAATAAGTTTTTAGCGAGTAATTTTGACCCGATTAATTATTTGTATGCATAATGCTAATTATAAATCAAACGATACCAATGCAATAAACATTCCAATTAATAAGCTTCAAAAATAATATTTTAATGAATAAGTATAAACTATCCCATTAGAATTAGGGTAATCCATCACACTTGAATTTGGGTAAGAAATTCTCATGTTTTCTCAGGTAAAGATAAATTATATTTTTTAAACCATATTAAATGACTTAAATACCCTTTAACTTTAAGTTACATCCTCCCAGATTGTGCGGTCAACATAAAATATGTTAAGGGTACTTTGGTCATTCCAGTGGAATTCAGGGGCCGATTTGACACAAGCGATCGAACTGCCCTTACTTAAGAAGGCATGAAAACTCCGGGGATCTGAACGTGAAAATAGTAATTCAAAATTTATTTTAAAAAATAATTATTTCCTTAAAAGGATTCCTAGTGACTTCAGAAATCGCGCTCAAAATCTAAACCCTTATTGTTTCCAAATCCCGAAAAAACTATATATACTCGTGAGTCCTGCGTAAGCGAACAAACGCATCACTCTTCAAGCTAAAGAAAAATTTCTTGTTAAAACCAACAATGGCTGTTTCTGTGACGAGATTGGTGGAAGTAAGCAGCAAAGAAGACGGGTTCCTGGGCTCATACTACGAGGCGAAGCTGCTGGGAAAAGTAGGCAAAGACAAGTACTTAGTGGAGTTCTTGACGCTTGTGTCCGAAGAAGATGAGAACCAGAAGCTGAGGGAGGTGGTTGAGGCAGCGGAAGTGAGGCCTTTGCCGCCGGCGGTAAGGGTGGGTGAGTTCGAGGTGATGGATAAGGTGGATGCGTATGACAGAGACGGGTGGTGGGTCGGAAGAGTTACAGGGAAAGAGATTGGTGATGACAAGTATTCGGTGTATTTTGATAGTAGTGGAGATGAGTTTGTTTATGATGGTTATTTGTTGAGGGTTCATCAAGAATGGGACAACGGAATTTGGGTTCCTTCACAAACAAAAGCTCTACATTTTTAGATTTTATTGTGCTTGAATGATTGCTTGTACTACAACAGTCAACAGATGCATGAACAAAAATTAAGACTATGGATCATGTGCTTGAATGCGTAGATTAAAGTATGAAAAACATTAAAGATTTATGCACTCCAAAGTTAGAAACAAATAATATCTTAATATTTGGAGAAGTTTATAATGTATGCAACATTTACAAAAGTTGGCTTTAGCTAATGCTTGTGAGGCAACTCTCGGCAAATAAAAAATTACTGATGTTTGCATATTTTTATTAGGCCGATGTATTTTGCTTGTGAAGTAATGAATTGATTGGATATTTTGTAGCCATTTACTAAATTACACCAAGTCGAATTTAGTTTCACTAATGGTATTTAATGATGATTGTTAACCTTGGAACAAATGCTTTTCTGTGAGAGCAATTCTCCAGTTCTCCAAAGTGCCACTATAAATGCTTTTCCAGTATCAAATAACACTTTATCAGAAAGCCCCTTAGCTTCTATTAACCATAATTCGGGAACATGTAAACAAAGGCATCCTGAGATAACAATGATATTGATCGTGATAATCACCGTTATAGAGGAAACACACAGAATCTTACATCACAAATAACTATTTAAAGGCTCAACGCCAATTTTTCTATGAAAGCATGAAACAGTTCAACAGAGCTCCACAACTGTGTTGCAGTAATTAAACAATGCTGGCCCTATTAGTATGCAAGCACAGCAACATTATACAGCTAGACGGGATCACACAAATTTTCCCGTGATAAGTTATTCTGCACATACTCGGTTAAAAGTAGTGTGAAGACAAAACAAAATAAAAACACGAGATAACTTGGTTTAACCAGTGTTCTGCAAACCGGCAGCAACACCCTTCATGGTCAAGATGAGGGTGTCCTCCAAACCAGGTGCATATTCACTTGTCAGATTCAGTTTCACCAGCTCATCTGCAGGTTTGACTGATCCCGATTCCATAATGTCCTTCGAGATATGTGGCCGCACCTTCACATTGTAGTTCGGATCACGAATCCGTTTCAATGTGTAGGCCTGGCACACATTGAGAGTTGTGATATACGCATCACGTAGTCGGAGTCTTTGCTTCAACTGTGGGTCTCCTTCAAGAAGATCCTTGTGTCCAGCAATCTACAAAATGAAAGATAGAACAACTTTTAATATTGGAATATATGTTCCAATGCACCATTGCCAGAGAAGGAAAATTGGGAAGTTCTATTATACACATCCTGACAAACGTAGAACGGAATGAATGCACAAGGGAAAATTAGTTAAAAGAACAACTTTCCAGAAGACTAATCAATGCCTGCACAGAAAACACAGTCATCCTCCTATAACTCAGTAAGAATTGGGTGGATATACAAATAATTTATGACTTGTGTTAATTATTTCAGGAAAAGCTAGAGAGAAACAAGGCAGGGCTTGGAATGTTGATAGCATTGGAGCGTTCCAGTCATGTAACTATGAGTTCTTTCCTTCTAAAGTTACGGAGAATTGGATGAGATCAACAAACAGCTATGACCAAAAAAAATAGCACCTTATCAAAAAAAAAAAGGAAATTTATCCCAGTAAAATTTACCTGCAAAAGAAGGCTCTTCGTTTCTTCATAATTGACCCTCAACTTGTCCCCAAATGGCCACAAATCTTCAGAAACAAGGAGCCAGTCATACAAGGCAGCTATCTTAGGGTTTCCCTTGGCGAACACCATTTCAACTAAATCAATGGTGACCCTAAAGAATGGCCATGCATTGTACATCTCCTGCAGCATGTGGAGATTTCTAACGTCCTTCTGAATGACATGTCTGAATGCACCTCCAAAACCAAGCCATACTGGAAGATGGAATCTTGTTTGTGTCCAGGCAAATATCCATGGGATTGCACGAAGAGATTCAATACCACCACTTGGCTTTCGCTTGGATGGACGGCTACCAATGTTCATTCGTCCATACTCCAACTCTGGTGTAGCCTGCAATCATATTCAGAAAATGATATATTTAGTTGATAAAAGCATATCATTGATTTAAACAGGAACAGGAGGGGAAAAATGATGCATGTGGTTCTTACAAGGCGGAAATATTCAACAAACCGAGGTTCTTTAAAAACAATGGAGCGGTATTCCTCTGTAGCTATAACTGCCATTTCATCCATCAGAGCACGCCATTCTGGTTTTGGTGAAACTGGGGGATGCATACCATGCTCAAGTGTTGCAGCTGTGAAACGCTGAAGTGTTCTAAAGCACAAGTGTTCTTCCCCAAATGATTGCTCAATAACTTCACCTTGAACAGTAACACGGAGTGATCCATGAATTGTGTCTGGTGGTTGAGACAATATAGCAAGATGGGAGGGGCCACCTCCTCTTCCAACAGTTCCGCCACGACCATGGAACATGGTAAGTTTTACCCCATATTGCTTAGCAACCTTTATAAGATCCTCTTGAGCCTTATATAATTGCCAGGCAGCAGAGAACCTTCCGGCGTCTTTACCAGAATCTGAATACCCAATCATGACCTCTTGCTTACCATTGATCCGATTCCTGTACCAATCTATTGAGAAAAGCCTGGCCAGAGCAGCAGGAGCAGCCTCCAAATCTGCAAGCTTCTCAAAGAGTGGTACAACTCTAAGTGGCTGTTGCACATGGCACTCGCGCTGTAGGAGCTCAACAGCAAGCACATCAGATGGTGCTGTTGCCATTGATATGATGTATGCCCCAAAGCTGTCTGCAGGAAGTTCTGCTATGACATGAAATGTGTCCAAAACATCGGCAATTTCTTCTGTCTTTGGGAGGTCAGGACCAAAAAGCGGACGCTTGCCACTGAGTTCAGATAAAAGCCATTCCTGCCGCTTCTCTTCAGACCATTCTTTGTAGGAACCAATTTCCAGGTGTGTGGTAATGGCATCTATGACATCAGTATGGCGATCAGACTCTTGCCTGATATCAAGTCTCACAAGTGAGAGTCCAAAAGTGGAGACTTGCCTCAAGAAATCAAGAAGGCTTCCATCAGCAATCGCTTGGTCACCACAAGAGCAAAGTGATCTGTAGCAGAGTTCGAGAGGTTCCAAGAACTACATAAATCAAAAGTAAAATAAAAAATCAGTAGTTATACAGTTAAATAAAGGCTTTCGGTAGAATAAAAGATACAAGACATTTCAGAGAATCCTATAAAGACTTAAAATATCCTAATCATATGAACTCAAAACAAGATCATTCGCCAGTGATCCTACTATATTATTATTATTATTAATTCATAATACCATTTAACGCTTAAAGATAATTCTTACCCAACCAGGGAGTTAAATGGGGGAGGGGAGAGGGGGTGGGGGTGGGGATTAATTAATATTTAGCAGCATGCAAACCCACATTAGATACAGATGAATCATATAGGGCAAGGGGGGGAAAAAAGTTCAGCTGTGTAACCTTATAATATTGGACCATAATTTCTATAAAGGAATATGGAATACAAGAAAAAAACCTCCTCAACGTTGGTGAAGGTTGCCTCCTCTGGAATATCAGAGATTCCATGAGCTAACAGCTGACGAGCACGTTCGCGTGTTTGATACAGCTTATCCCTCACATCACCAAGAATCACACGGTAGGGTTCACTTGGAGGAATTTGTTTCCAAAACTCTGGTGCATGGAAAAAGTCAATGAAAATAACACCCATAAAGATAGATCATTCAACTACAAGATACCAACTACTTAGAATTTGAAATTGACAATATAAAAATAAACAACAAAACAAGCACCTTAAGGAGGATGGTTGCCTGGAGTTTGGCAACAAAAGCAGGATAAATACATTGAAATTTTTTTATTTTAACATACTATTGCAAGAAGTTTCTCTTTCATGAATATTAACTGGATAAATATGTGAAAATTGCTCACAAAAATCTTTGGTTACTCATCATCTGGTCTGTTTTTATATATAAACAACACTATACAGTTGTAAGAAAGAGGAAGAAAAAGGAACATTTAAGGAAAAGGACAAATATGACCAAACAGTATTCATGATATCTGATGTCCAGATTAGAAGAGAGGCACATTAAAATACAATTTTAACACCTTTATGTCCTAAGAAATTAAATCACTCTAGAGTGTATTAAGGAACATGAGAATGAGTCCCTATTGCAATTACCTATATAGTGCTTTGCATCTCTCTTTAAGGATCTGTGCAGTACATCAGCACGAAGACGAAGCTCATCACTGCAACGCCACATGGACAACTGCCAAGAAAAATCAACAAAGGAGATTAACATAATGAAGACAAACATAATGAATCAAGGATATATAAATTTAAATGTCTGAATTGCAAGAAGTCTTTGAAAGGGCAGAAAGGAGGGTAATCATTAAGTACCTCAAACATAAGATCCTCAATTTGGGAATAGTACATGTTAGCAGCCATCATTCTAGCCAAAAGGCAAACATCCCTTGTGACCTCAGGAGTTACCCTTGGATTACCTGGATTTCATATCAAGCAAATATTAAGCTTGGCGAGAGAGAGAGAGAGAGTGAGTTACTGATTTCAGACATATTCTTCAATGAACAAAGATCATACCATCACGATCACCACCCATCCACGAAGAAAACTGAATAAGTGGGGCATTGTAGGGAACACGTTCATTGATCCCAATGTTTTTCAAAGCTGTGTCAACACGGCGCAAGAATTTAGGAACACCCTTCCAGATTGTTTCATGAAAGTAGCTCATTCCTGCTCTCATTTCATCTTGTGGAGTTGGTTGGGTCCTCCGGATCTCATCGGTACGGAATGCAGCTTGAATCTAGAGCAGAAAGAAACAAAGAAAAAATCAAATCAAATCAATAAAGCTATCCATTTAAGCAAGTCAACATTGAAATTATGTTTATTTCTATGTGAAAACTTCCTCTCACAGATTCTTACGAGGAATATTAAGTTTTACTGTCCGACAAAAGTTTTGCTCTGTCTCTAAACAAAAGAAAGCTAAAATAGCCAGAAAGGAACTGTGAGAAATAATTTGAAGTCAATTTAGCAGAGGAATCACGAAGGAATATTGCATGCCAAAGAAGTTCATGGATATTTTGTACCACTACTCGCTTGAAGACTGCTAGCCAATTCAAGCACAATATGTTCTTTATCTTGGTATAAGGAATGCTTGAAAATGTATGGACTTAAAAGATAACTTAAAAAAAGAACCATGTTTCTATCATAGGATGGCAACAATCCCTTCACAGCACAGAAGTCCTTATCATTGAAAGGAGTCTTGCAACCCCATCAAAAATTATCTTTTCATTAAGAAAAAAAATGGCACAAGAAACATCGTAACATAATTAACAATTTTTGGCTCACCTTGAGGGTTATGATTGCTTATATTACTGACAATAGCTAGTGATGTTACAATTGTAAAGAAAAACTACAGCATGCTTGCTAAGCAAAATATAGAAAAAGAGCATATGAAAAGTGAAGGCAGAGGCTTGGTTTGTTGTTAGCTCATTGATAAATAAAACTGCACCAATTTTTTCAACCAGAAAATCTCATTACAGCATTCTGTAAAGAAACAAATTAGCAAGTTTTAACACAGTTAAACCGAGAAACTGAGACTTAACCTAACCTCAGTACAACATTCTGTAAAGAAACAAATTAGCAAGTCTTAACACAGATAATTCAAGAAACTGAGACTTTACCTCTCGCTGTAGAGCCTCATCAAGCTCCTGCTTATCATCAGGAGTAATGTCTTTGGCATGCAACTGAGCTAAACAATTTCGAATCCTGAAAAATTTAGATAGGCAAGAAAAAAGAAAAGGTAAGCAAAAACCAGTTTTATTAGACATTCATGAATACCTTCACACAAAAAGAGTAGAGATTTAACTTACTTGGACATGTCCGCTATGGAATGAATATCTAAATGAAATCCACAACTCTAAGAATCAGAAAACAAACCTTGCATATTTCTGAAGCAGAGATCTACGGACTGATTGAGTAGGATGAGCAGTTAAGACCAGATCTACAGTTTGATTCTTCAGAGCATCGAAAATCTCTAGAGGAGACTTATTCAGCTCTCCCACAAGTCTCTTGAAAGTTTCTTCAATGTCTGATTCAGTTGCTGCAGTGTTCTCATCGACAAAATCACCCTTTTTCAACTTTTTGATCCTTCGACGGTGAGCAATCTGAACCTCTTCGGCCAAGTTGGCCAAGTTAAGCATATTGGAGAAAGCTTTAGCAATAACAATGGAGTCCCCAGCATCCAGACTTGTCAAGACATTTCCAAGCTCCTCAAGTTTGTGGGGATTATTCTTTCCTTCATACTCAGCAGCAAGCTCATAACACTCTTGAACCTGAACAACTTTAACATCATTAGTAAGGTGATGCATTTACTCAATCCATCTCTTTTTCTTTAAAATTATTGCACAAATCTACCCATATCGAATATTGATCCAAGGACTATTTGACCATGGATCATATGGCTTTGATCACTCCAAATGTGGCTTTAAATTAATCCAAACAGCTCAAGATTTCAACAATAGCTTGTTTTTCAAATGGAATCACTGAACACTCAGTCAATACGAACAAGAAGCACACTGACTTAAAAATCATGCGCCGTGATTCTTCCTGATACTTTGAATCTAAACAAAACTGTATCTGGGTAACAATAAAAAAAAACCACATCATAGTCGACTCTATACACATAGAAAGTCTCACACTTTTCACACTCTAAACTGCGAAAAATTTAAGTGTTTTGGCAACATGGGCATCCACATCCAAAAGTCAAACTTCAACAATACATTAATCGCCAAATCAAAAAAAATAGAATGAGACGAGGTCAAAAGATAAAAGTGACGCACCGTTTCTTTGAGATCCTCTCCATGCAAATCTTGAAGAATATCAAGAAACCGATCCAAGAGAAGAGCGTCATACTCAACCAACTTGTCATCTTCACTCACTTTTCGAGGAACCAGGAGTCTCAACTGCGCATCAATCGATGCCATCTTCTCTAAATTCTTGTTATTCCCGGCCATTGTTCTTCACTCCTTTCGGCTCAGCCCAGCTTTTCTCTGGCACCAACAACACGTTCAGAAATCAAAATCGAAACTTTTAACTCAGTGAAAATAAAAACCACCAATTGATCACGACCCAGAGAAGAAGAATCCTATAAAATGATGATTCGATGGGAAAAATCCACGTGTAAAGAGACAAAAATGTAGCTTGTTTGTGAAATTTTAAAACTTTGGGTTGATATATTAAAAAAAAAAGAATATGCAGACAAATCACAAATGGGATAAAAATGGCGGTTTTTGAGAGGGACCCAGATGAGGATAAATGAAAAGAGTGTGTTATTTTATCAAATACCTGAATCTGGGATCAGAAGGAGAAAAGACAGTTGAATTCAGAGGAGAGATGCAGAGAAGTGATGAGCAATAGAGTGTTTATATAAAGAGAAGAAAATTGAATAAATACCCAAAAAAAAACAAAAAAAAAGGTAGTCCACTTTCTCTTTCCCAATGGTAGGCGCAATTCGTGCCAAAATTATGAGTTATTTACTCAGAATACGACTCATAGTTGCAACAGTTGTGTTGTGAGCGTGCGTTTGTTTTTTCTTTTGTTTGATAGTTTTAGTACGGCTGCGTTTTTTAAATAAAATTTTTTTAAGAAAATTATTAATCGTTTAATTATTATTTTAATTTTTTTTAATTATTAAACTATTTGATTATACTATTTATTTATTATTAAACTGTTAAAAAGATATTTAATAAAATTTATATTTAAATTCTAAACAATTCTTATATTATATATATATATATAAATTTAAATTTATCATATATTTTTTTAAATTTAATTTTTTAAAATATTATAATCAAATAAAATTAATACATATTAATAAATAAATTAATATAAATTATTGTGTTTGATATAAAGATTAAAAATAAAATAATATATTTTTATTTAAAAATATAAAAAAATTAACAATAAATTTTAATAAATTTATCTACAAATATGATGACGGTAAAGATGTAAATATAGAGATATAGTGATTTTTAAAATAATATTGAATATATATGAGTTGAATAATATTTATTTTTATTAAAAGTGTATTATAAAAATAAAAAAATATTATTAAAATATATGTGACATTATATAAATATATATATAAAAAAATTATATTTTAAAATTTGAGATTTTGTAAATACAAATAAAATATTTTTTAATTTATAAATATTATTTTTTAATCATAATTAAACGTTATAAAAATATTTTTTAAAAATTCTAACATTAAAAAATTCTTTTAATTAATAAAAAAGCCGAGCAATCATACACTTATTCTCTTTCTCTTTTTTCACTTTAGTTTGCAATTTTCATACAAGGTTGAGGTTAATGGAATATGCTCACCAGTTTTGATTGGTGGAAATTTTGGTTGCAAAACAACAGCTTCGATTTTGTAGCATTACTCAATTTCTGTTGCATCGCTTAATTTATGATATAAAATTTGAAATATAATTTAAAATATATATTATTATTTTTTAAAAAGAATAATGTTATATTTTTTTAAAATAGTATTTAAAATTTTTAAATCTCAAATAATAAAATAATGTTACTGAGTAATTTTTAAATTTATATTATTTCATCACTAATAACTCGTAACACTTTAATTTAGGATATCAAAATTTAAAATATCATTTAAAAAATATAGTATTATTCTTTAAAAAAAAATAATATTACACTTTTTAAATGATATCATAATTTTTTTAATATTAAATAATGTGTTAAATAATCATTAAATAATGAAACAATCTAATAGATAATTTTAAAATTTGGACTATTTTATTACTCTATAATTATTTGACACATCAATTTAATATACAAAATTTAAGATATTATTTAAGAAGCATAATATTATTTTTTTAAAATAAATAACATTACAATACAAATAAAACAATTTATAATAACATTCAGAGAAAATAGTATTACTCTTTAAAAATAGAACCCAGTAATTTCTTTCTCTTTTTTTATATATATTTTAGTGTTGATTATATGCTAACTTAGTTATCAATTTTTGTGATTTATACATTGTTATGCACATCAATCTTAATTTTTAACAATCTCCTCTTTTATCCTTTTATTTAAAAGATTTTTTTGGAAAGAAAATTCTTAATAATTCGATCTGAAAAGAATTTAATAAAGATTAACAAGCAAAAAAAAACACAATTTTTGTTTTAATATGCGAGAGAGTTTCTCTCCATAAGAAACATTGTTTTTATGAATATAAACATTTAAATTTAATCATATTTTAATTTAATAATCATATCTAAATTTTACATTTAAATTTTTATATGTACCACAAAATAGTTAGAATTCCTGAATTTTAGAATTCGGAGAAAAATAAATTTTTTTAAAAAGATAAAAAAAATATTACATCAGTAATTAAACTAGTAACATATTAAATTCCTTTGGGAATAAATCAATCATGAAAGTTAAATTATAAATTAAAAGTGTTGTATTATAAAAATATGAATATTGGAGGATAAGGTAGTTGTTGATGGAGGAATCGTCATTCTTCCTTTTGAGACGAGGTTAAAATGAAGAATTTTAAATTTTATTTTAAATTTTAACCTCTTTGCGTAGCGAAATAACTTATTTATTAAGTAAAATAGCAAGAATTTAAAGTAGAATATAAAATAGTACAACACAATCTTACGTGGTTTGACCAATTGCCTACGTCCACGATAGATTCTAAAATCCTAACCTCTCTTATTAACTCTCTAGAGATTTTATAAGGAAAACTCAATAAAGAACCCTTAAAAGGACCTAATGTTTAGTGAACCCTTACCTTATTCTATCATGAGTAATGAACACTCAAATGACGGTTTCACCCTAGCGCACACAAGTACTTATTGTCTACTCAGTTCTTCCTCTCTCTTAGAGTCTCTCTTAATACTTAATTTAGAATAAATGATTTACAAGTGTTTATATAGAGGTTATTTCGTGCCTACTAATTCTATTCCTTATTTGAGTAAAAGTCCTCTTATTTTAAAAGTCCTAAACTTTCCAAAACTCGAAATCCTGCACAAAAATGAAAACTTCGCGGCTCTGGCGCCGCGGCACTGAGCTTTATCGCGCCCATTGTGGCAACGCTGGGTTTCTATGTTGGGCGCAGCGGCTCTCAGCCCTAGTGCCCTCCAGCGTGTTTTCTTCATTTCCTTCGCTTCTTCGAGTCCCATTTCACTTCCCTCATTCGTGTCTCACTCTTCCTAGACTTCTTTATACGTGTCCCACACGTTTAGACTTCTTGTGACTCTTCTCTTTGGTATTCATCTTAATTCTTGTCTAATCAAGATTGTTGAATCACTAAATCTCCAACAAACCCTTCCTTAATTCAAAATCTTCCAAATAAGAAGGCTTGAGGATCCGATCTACACCAATACTCTATCACCTAGAGTTTAGTCCAGTTAAGTCTCTATCAAGACTTAACTTTTCCCGGGCTAGTGACTTTGGTCTCCAAAGGCATTCATGCACCTTGCATAAGGTATGGATATGTTGCACTCCTTTCCGACTATCATCACCTCAGTAAACACTGTTTGGATGTCGCCTAATGGTCTACATTACCCTAACACCCCACGTTGGGCCACTTATGGACATCCCAGTAAGCACATAGAGCCCCTCACTGTGCTTATCACCCTCAAACCTTATAAGTCTGTTCTATATCCTTAGTTTTTCTTTTTTCGCTCTAACCAAATATCCTTCTTTATCGAGCTTGCCTAGGGATATCAAGTTTCTCCTCATATTAGGAACATGCCTTACATCATATAAGTCCTTAGTTTTTCCACCTTACATCATTAGCCTCATGTCATTAACTCTCATAATCTTATAAGTCATGTCATTCTTCATTAGAGTTTTACCTCTCTTGACTTTGTAATTGTTAAACATCAATCTGTCGGGAGACATATGGACACTACACCCCAAATCTAGTATCCATTTGCCAGCATACTTATCCCTTGAGACTACCAATGTATCTACAACTTCGCTATCTTTCTCAGTATCGATTGCAGCCCACCCCTTTTAGCCTTTTGATTTTAGACAATCATTCACAAAGTGTCATTCCTTATTCTAATAGAAATACTTCTTGAATCTCTTCATTGATTAGTTTCTCTTCCTTCTTTGTGCAAACAATGCTGCTCCATTCTCGGACTCATATCACTTTGTCAATTCTTTTGAGTTCAATGAGGTCTTGACGTCATTCATCATTAAAGACTTCTTACCATACAACAGCGTATCTACAAAACTCTTATAGCTCTTCGGCAACGAATTTAATAGGATAATGGCCTTGTCTTCATCCTCGGTCTTGATGCCCAATTGCTCAAGACTTATGATGATCTTGTTGAACTCATCAATATGAGCTCTCAATGAAGATTCCTCGTGCATTGTTAGTTGATGTAATTTATTCTTCATAAGAAGTCTATTTATAAGAAACTTCCTCATGTATAATTCCTCGAGTCTCTTCCATAGCCCCAAAGTGGTTTCTTCATCACCAACTTCTCTTAATACTTCGTCGCTCAACGCTAAGATTATGGTGTTGTGAGCTTTTTTTATAAATCGTGTCCCAATTTTTCTACCCGGACTTTGAGGTTGTTGTCCCTTCGCTAGTTGAAGAACTGGCTTCTTCCAAGACTGAGTCTAGCTCTTCCTTCACTAGTAGAGCCCTAACCTTCTTCTTCCAAAGATTGAAGTCATTCATCCCATTGAACTTCTCTATTTCTTGCTTGATTGTAGCCATGGTTTAAATACCCTAGGTGTATATTATCAAACTTTTAGCTCTGATACCAGTTTGTTGATGGAGGAATCGCCCTTCTCCCTCTCAAGATTTGGTTGAAGCGAATAACCTCAAGTTCAACTTTAAACCCTAACCTTTTTGCACAGCGAAATAACGTGTTTATCAAGTAAAATAGCAAGAATTCAAAGCAGAATATAAAAGAGCACAACACAATATTACGTAGTTCGGCCAATTGCCTACGTCTACAGTGGATCTAAAAATTTTTGCCTCTCTTATTAACTCCCTAGAGATTTTACAAGAAAAACTCAATAAAGAACCCTCAAAAGGACCTAATGTTTAATGAACCCTTACTCTACCACGAGCAATGAACACTCAAACAACGGTTCCACCTTAGCGCACACAAGCACTTAGTGTCTACCCAATTCTTCTCCTCTCTTAGAGTCTCTCTCAATGCTTAATCTAGAATAAAGAGTTTACAAGTGTTTATATAGGGGCTATTTCATACCTAATAACCTCATTCCTTGTTGGAGTAAGAGTCCTTTTGTTTAGAAGTCTTAAACTTCCTAAAACTCGAAATCCTGCACAAAAATAGAAACTTCCCAGCTCTAGCGCCGCGATGCTGAGCTTTATCTTTTTCATCGCTGCGGTGCTGGGTTTCTGTGTTGGGCACCGCAGCGCTCAGCTCTGGGCGCCGCAGCGTTCAGCCCTGGTGCCCTCCCACTTGTTTTTTTCACTTCCTTCGAGTCCGAGTCCCGTTTAGCTTCCCCCTTCGTGTCCTACTCGTCCTAAACTCATACGCATTCCACACGTTCTAGACTTCTTGTGACTCTCCTATTTAATATTCATCTCAATTTTTATTTAACTAAAATTGTTGAATCACCAAATCTTTAACAGTAGTAATATTTAAATAAATGCTCAATTTATAAAGTTTGATATAAACTTTGTATTTCTATTTTAATATATATAATATTTTAATATATTTATTATTAATTGATATTATATAGAGATAACATTAATTAGAATTAAAAGAGTTAATAACTATTTAACAAGAAATTATCATTAATTTATATATACAATTTTTATATATCAACCCTATAGATCTAACCCCATCTATTTAAAATTTATTTATAAGAAGCAATGGTGTACAATTTTGTTACTCATATATCATCTTAAAATATTACCTTAATTAAGTTATTTTCTCTAAATACCTGTTTGGTCGAATTATTTTATTAATTAAAAGAGTTTTTTTAATACCAATTTTTTTTTTAATTTTTTGATGAATTATAATTAAAGAAGAGTCTTTTTGGAGATTAAAAAAAAATTATTTTATCTCTATTTATAAAATCTCAAATTTTAACTTTTGAGAGTAAAGCTTTTTAAAAAAGTTATTATATTTTCAATTCTCTGTATTTTCATAACTATCATATTTTTATAAAAATTTACTAAATTTTTTGTTGATTATTTTATTTTTTAAATAAAAAAATATTATTTTATTTTTAATTTTTGTATCAAACAGAGTAATTTATATTAATTAGTTGATTATTATGTATTAATTTTACTTGATTCTTGTATTTGAAGAAATTTAATTTAAAAAAATACTTGTTAAATTTAAACTTATATTTTAAAAAATAAATTATTTAAAATCTAAATATAAATTTTATTAAATATTATTTTAGTAATTTAATAACAAATAAATACTTTTAATATTATATAATCAAATAATCTAATATTTAAAAAAAATTCTTTTTCACAAGCAAATAATTAATAATTTTTATAAAAAAAATTATTTTAAAATTTTTTTCTTTTAAAGCTGCTTGTTTGAAAAGCAAAAGTAACCACTCTAGCTGAAGTTTATTATGATCTTCATTTTATTATAAGGAGCTGTCTGATGAAAATTAAAAAGAAAAAGTAATTAAAATATTAAAATAACTCTCGAATGAAGCATGTGCCCCTTCATTACTAATACTTACCCCAGTGAGTTGCGGATAAAATAAATTTACTGGTCAGAAATTTTGTGGGGGAAAAGACACATGAAATTCGATTGTTAAATCTTAAATTAAATGATATGATTTTTCTTTTTCACACGAGCAAATGGAGTGGGTGTCAGCATCAACTACGACAAATAATCTACTTTATCCTGCTTGCATTTGCTTCGAAGTCTAAACCATGGGCGGAACGACGATTTAAAATAAGGGATATATATTAAAATTAAAATTTTAATTATATAAAAATTGTAATGTTAAATTTAAAATATAAAAATATTAAATCATAAAAATATTTAGGGTTGGTCGGGTTGAGAATAGAAATTGTTAATCTCTATATTTGAATGAATTGAAAATTTTCATATTTTTTCAAGATCTGAATTAAATAATTTAAATTTAAAAATAAAAATCTCTATTAGGACATTGTTAATATTTTATATTTGAATTTATTTATTTTTATTTAATTTGAGAAAATATATTACATTGTGACCTCATTATATTTAACATACGATTCATTTAAAGTAATATTAATATTTTTTTAATTTTGTTTATTAAAATTTTTATTATTACCCTTCTAGTTTGATGATTCTCATTGTCTTAATTTCTTCCTCAAGTGTGTAGTAAGAAGTTAAAAGTAGATTTATTTCAAATTGCAAATAGACTATTTACTTTATAGATATTGCCCTTTTTATGGGTGTAAATGTAAATATTTGAATTACATTGTAATTAAATTAAATTTAGATGAAATTTCGTAGGCTTTGATACTAATATCAATTTTATACAAAGAATTTTTTTTCAATTTTAGTATTTACATTAATAATAAATCAAAATTAGACATGTTAATGTAATTAAGATGATGACCTATGTGATGAGCCACTTAGTTAATTAAAATTATAATTGAATTTAAAATTTCAAGATGATGCTCATAGTGGGTGATGATGAAATATGAATCACCATCCACGCTTGTTGTTAAAATAAAATAAAGTTAGAAAAATGATATGCTACATCGGCACTAATAATATAATCGTTGAAACTTTTCTAATTCTCAAAAATTCATGTGCAACATTTTACAAATACCTCTTATTTTTCAATTTTTTTTAAGTTTTAAGCCAAATTTTTTTTTTGTATTTTTTTTTTTGGAAGGCAAAATTTTATAATTTTAAAAGTTTTAAATTTATGGGCAGTAATTAAATGTTATAGTTGTTGTACGCATCAAACCCATAAATAAATTTGGACTTAAAAATAAAATATTTACTTAATACTAATTATAATGATACTAATATATATTCTAATTTACTTAAAACAAGACATTTTGAATTCTTATAAAACTATATATTTTCTGTTTTCAAAATAAATAAATAAATAAATAAAACAGTTGCTTTTCTTACGAGAAGTAATTCTTTTTTTTTTTTTTTGAGAATGGAGGAAGAAGTAATTCTTACGAGGATTGAATTACTTATCTGTTAATTGGTTTCACTGATAAATCTTTTTAAGTTAAAAAAAAATCTAAGGTTTAAATCATGATTGTGCTCGCACTAAATTAGAGAGGGGTTTTAATTTATATTTCTTATAATAAAAAAAAAATACTAATAAGTTAAGCATTAATACACACAAGTAATTCAATCTTTGCTAAAAATATTATCAAATACTTTTGGTTCAATTATAAAAAAGACCACTAAATTTTAAGTAATTCATAGAATAGAAATATTTCTTCTTAGAATAATGTTCTGACAAATTTTTATATTTTTTTATAATTTTAAATAATTCAGTAGCAAAAAATTTACAATATATTTTTTTTATTAAAGTGAAAATCTCAAATTCAAATTATCTTTTGTTTTAAAAAAAAATTCATTTTCATGAATTCGAGTCAAATAAATAAAAAAAAGAAAATTCTATTTTATGAATTGGGAATTTGGAAGGCGGCTGTGCGTTTCTTTATGACTGAGGAGTTTTAAATTTTGTTTGTGAAAGTCAAATGTAAGTAATAATAAATAGTGCTGAATATAATAATAAGGGCCGTGGCTTATTAAACAAATATAAATATATAAATATGACAGCTTATCACCTTTGTGATAAGCTCTCAAACTAACAAAGTTAGAAAGGGAATTGTCCATAAATAGTAATTATTTAAAGACTATCTAATTTTTACTAATTAAAAAATAATAAATAAATAAAATTGTCATCAAAATCTCTGTAAAAAAAAAATTGTCATCAAAACCTCTTTAATCTATAAATTGACACAAATTCAAATTCAAATTCAAATTATGTTCCTACTACGAATATGTGTATCTAATAAGGGAAAATCTTAGTGGTAAAATTGTTAGAAAGGATAAAAATTGTTTGAGAATTAATTATATATTGAATTTTTAATTCTTTGATTCTCCATGTCTAGAGTCTTCTTTAAAGCATATTGTAGCATCCATTAACATAATCCTAAATTTATTTAAATTAGATGTGTGACAAGACATGGAGAATGATATTGAAAATTATTTTTTTTTAAAAACATATATTTCATTAAAAATATTTGGTAACATTGAACTTACATTTTATATGCACTAATAGGGCAGGTGGGACAATGGGAAACATGAAACTTGTTGGGTGTAGATGAGGCACAAATGTTTTAGAAACTTTTTCATAAATGGCCATATTTTAAGTTATATTATTTTTTAATCATAAATGAATGGGTTGATTTTTATTAATTAAGAAATGAATAATTAGATAATTATATTTTTGAGTGATATTTTTTCTCTATCAAATATTTAAATCAATTCTCTCTCAAAAAATTAAAAATCTTAAATTTTTTTTTATATTTATTTTGTAAATATACGAACATCAAAATGTAATGTGATAAAATTAAAAAAAAAGTAAATAGAAGAAAAACAGAATAAATCAAAAAATTTAGAAACAATTTCATGTTCCCATTTGTATGTCGCAAATGGATGGTGAAATAATATAAAATATAAAATTATTTATTATATCACTCAATAATTATTTAATACATTAATTTAAAATATAAAATTTTAAAATATCATCTGAGAAATATAATATTATTCTATTAAAACATGCCATATGAAATTGTATTTTTTAATAATAATTTTAATGTAAAAATAGATTAAAAAAAATGATGGCTTATTATAGCGTGATTCTTGATTTTGTTGCTTTCATTTGCGTGGATTCATGACTAGACACATTAAAATATGGTTTATGTATAAGAATATTCTTTTTTATTTTAAATGTGGATTAATAATATCCAGAATTGACTTATATAGAAAATAGATAGTCTTCGTATTAGACTTTAATTGTTAACTAATTAAAAAAGTTCAAGGTGTATTATTTAAATGTTAATTATTCAATTTATAAAGTAAGAACAATTTTGGACTCGTAGAATTAAGAGATGGGAAGACTTTAAGCAAACGCATTTGGTTATGCTATTTTAACAAACAATTTTCTAATAAAGTCGTACATATCACAAATAGAAAATGTCATGGAAATTAATATAAAACCTAATTAATGACATCAATTTATTCTTTAAAATAGTGAAACTCCTCCAATGTCATGATTAATAATTCTACTTCAAAAATGCACTTGCAATAGTGCCTTAACAATAAAGAATTTTTAGGACATTTTTTTTTTAATAAAAATGGAGATCTTGAGTTTAAATTCTTTATTTTTAAAATTATATATATATATATAAATATGTAGTAAAAGAGAGAATATATATATAAAACATTTAGAAAAATAGTGTTAAAACTTGTTATTCAATATGTATTAAATCTTATATAATGAGATAAAGAATATCATTTTATTACAAGTCATTATAGTTCATTAGTTAAGGTTTTGCGTCTATTTTTTCCTCTAATATGAAGACTCTAAGTTTGAATTCTCTCTCCTTCAAATAACATAATTTTAGATAATGCTAAGAAATATTTATAATTTTGTTCAACCTCTTAACTCAAAAGTTTATATTTTTAAGTGACAATTTATTATTACTGTCAAACCAAATTTAACACATTACTCTTAGTTTAAATCCCTCCTCCCTAAATTAACAAATATATATTCTACTTTAAATAATAAGAAAAAACATTTATAATTTAGTTGACCTCTCAATTTAAAATTTAAAATTGTTAAGTAGGGATTTAATATTAATATTAAATTAAATTTAACAAAATACCTCATGTAAATCATGAATCTGAATCTAAAAGTACAAGTAAAATGGAATAAATGTGATTTTAGTACCTGAATTTCTCAATTTAAAGTTTAAGTTATTAGAAAAAGACCTAATAGTAATATTAAGTCATGTTGAAATGAATTGCATGGATGATAAATGATTTTAATTTAAGTGTTAATTTAAAAAAAAATCAAATTCTATTATTTAAATCTTTTAATTTATAATTCGAACAACATAGTCTATTTATTTATGGTGCATTTACTCTTTTTCTTTTTGAAAGAAAATTACATTCCATTACTAAAAATTAATTACAAGGTTTTCCAACCATATTTGGTTACACAGAGAAAGAGAAGCCAATTTAGCTACATTATGGGATTTCAAATTACATAATCTTGGGATATACCCTACTTTTATCCCTTCTATAACTTTGCATCTTGTTTGAACGTTATTAACAATCCATTTAACCTCTTTTAAAGTTCTAATATTCCCCTAAATCATCCCTATCACATTTTTAGCATCGGATTCAATTATGACAAGTTTCAGGTTTATATTCTATTTTGTTTGTAAAGCAAGATAGATTGTTTGTACTTCAACTGCTTCAACATCATCATATAATTCAATAGACTTTGCTACCATGATCACTGAATCTCTTTTCCAATTCAATATCCCTACACATAGGCCTGCTTTACTCCTAAGAGAACATATTGTTGCATTAGTAAATGTTATATACTAGCCATTAGAGATCTTACAAAGTTTAACACGCAACGAAATACGTAGAGAATACAAGCAATGAAATAGGTAATACACAATTCGAGCAAGAACAACAAACTAATTCAAGAGTTAAGTATTAACAGTAGAGAAAAGTAGATATATACCATACCAAGACACAAAATACGTGTTTCAGCAAATTACTTACATTCACGGTAGATCAAGGATTCAAGTCTCTCTTATTTAATGTTTGATTACAAGAGAAATGATCTTAAAAATCAAGGAAATATACAATTCAATTTGGAGCTTTACAGTTTATTGTATAGTGTTTTGAGAGTGTTTCTCATATTCTCATTCAACCATAAGCATAATAGAGTATTTATATAAAGTCTAAAATATCCAAGCATTTAAAAGAAATACTTAAAATTTGTATTTTTAGGTTATAAACAGTATCAGTGTCAATGCCTTCCTCAGTGCCGGGGCACCCACACTTGGAAAATTTTCTTTGTTTTCTCCTTTATTTTGTCAACCGGTTCATTGGTTTTTCACCCTTTCCACACATGCTTCGGCTCCAAAATAATTTCGACATATTCTTGAATTTGTTACAAATATTACCATCATTATAAACATGATTTTGGATCACAAATTCTAAAAATTTCCTCATTGATACAAAATCACTCCAACAACTGTAAGAGAGCAACCAAATGATCCATCATATCCACATCACAACCTTAATTGTAAGTTATGATTCCAGTTAAGTCCATACATAATTTAAACTTAACTGAGGGCAGCGGCTTAGTCAACATATCAACAAGATTCTTTGACGTCAAAATTTTACACAAACTAATAATGCCACTCTGCACAGTATCCCAAATGAAATGCATCCTAACATTAATATGTTTTGATCTTTCATGAAACACTTGATGTTTGCTTAGATGTATGGCACTTTGGCTATCACAATGTACAAAAATATGAACTTCATCCATAGCCAAAAGTTCAGCACATATACCTTTCAACCATATAGCCTCATTAATTACTTCTCTTAAGGCTATGTACTCGGCTTCGGTAGTTGATAGTGTTATAACATGCAACAATACTGATTTCCAACATATGCTATATCCAAACACCGTGAATACATACCCAGATAAAGACCTCATATTGTCCAAGTCACCTGCATAATCTAAGTCTACATAACCCTTTATCATTTCATCACTTGTACGAACCCTTTTGAACAGCAAACCATAATGTGACGTCCCATTTAGATACCTAAGTATCCATTTCACGACCATCCAATGCTCCTTTCCAGGATTAGCTATGTATTTACTTACAACACTCATTGCTTGTGCTATTTTGGCCTTATGCAAATCATAGCATACATGATAGAACCCACAGTACTAGCTGTCGGAGATCTAATATAAGTGGGTATATGCATGTGCAATTGTGTTTATTGCATAAAATACGTATCACATACATATTTAACGCTGCAGAAGCATTAAAACATACAAGAAACACAATAAATAAAATATATTAATCCCATTAATATATTAGTAGTGTTGAAAAATCACATGACGTGTAAAGTTATACACGTATATCATTAGAGTCTGCATGGAGACTAACTCATTGCCAGTTTTAGTCACCAATTCGGTGGATTTGTGAGCTAGAACAACACCCAATAGCCAGCTCTGAATTTAACTCTTAAACTCTTAAAATGGCCAATCATGTGTATTATTCCTTTTCTCTAAAAGGATGAGAAATAAAAATTGAAGCAATTCAAAATTGCTTCTTTTGACATCATAGAAAAAATAAAACAATTTTTTCTTTTTCTTCAGTGCCTTAAGGAAATTGAAACAATTCAATTTCTTTTCCATTTTCCATCTCTTACAACACACACACAATTTCAGACACATCTCTTATATATATAAAATAATAAAAAAAAAATAATGGATGCCAACAATTTGGCACCATTAAAATAATTATATAATATAATAATATATTATAATATAAAATAATGAGATATTTTGATTATTTAACAATTGAATAATCAAATGTGAAATAACCATTTTGCCTCCTCATAAATAGTTACCATAGCTACCCCTAATAGGTCATACCAAATTTCACACTTGGGTAAATTTAACCGAGGTTCCACAATACGCCATGTGTCATTATAAAATTAGTATATAACAATTATTAACTAATTATTATATTTAACACTTAAATGCAGATATGCACACATTCCCGTGATAGTCCTGGATATTGCTGGATTAAATAATTTAATTCGGCATGTCGCCCAGTGCACAACGAGTACACTCTATATCGCAGGACTCTCTAGGTTCACGCCCGATTTCAGGACTCCCTAGGTTCACGCCCGATTTGTCAAATGGAACTATTTCATGAATCTGTGAGCAATGCCCCACGTAAACTTCACAGATATATAAATTAACGCGTTGAACCATGTAAGCTAAGGTTACAATGTATACATATCGTCCATCCGTCATCATATTCTTGATGTACGGAGATATAGATTATCACTGTCAAATCCCCTAATGCTCATCTATGTCTTATCCTTAGACTTATATCTCACTGAACAATATGTGTAAACTCTTTTGCCATATTGTTCTACCATGACCGAAACTCTTTCTCGAGATCAATGCTTGTGGCCACAAGACTTTCCGAGCTACAGTCTCAAAGCATCTGAATATCAAACTCCCTATGCGAGTTGACGGATCCCATATCTGTACACACCAGACTCTATAAGCATCGGACCATACCCAGGGGTCACATCATGAAAGGTCTATGACATGCATGAAACTAAAGTATGGTGGATCACTTACAACCCCACCGTGACACTCAGGTCAAAGAATCATGTATATTACTCAACTCGAGAGGATCCTCCATTGACAGCTTATATAGGGTGTCTATCGAAGGCACTCATGAGTCTGTTCTATATCTAGTCCTAACTGAATACCCATATGTCAATATGAGCTCCAAGTTCACAATCGACTAAGAACGACCATCTATACCCTATAGGTACGACATATGCTAATCTATATTAAGATATCCACCGACAGACCCGCATCGGCAGAAATAGATCAGGGATAATTATTTGAGAACGTACTTGCGCAATTGACATTTTCTAGCACTCGATTGCAACTCTTGCAACTATGCAGTTACTAGTATATTTCTAAGTCTATGTCCCATTACAGATAAGGCTCTAACTCTTAGATCTTCGCTGAATATTATAATTAACTAACGTTTAACTGTGCTAACATTTAACATTTATATCGCTCAGCGTGGCTAACTATGAGCCCTTATCTAAACTCTTTTAGATCTGATCTGAACTTCTTAGATGGTACAATATCTATAATGTTACATTACTTAGTACCATATTAATAGGTATTAGCGATTTAATGAGAATGTACACTTGTATAAATACACAAGTATATGTATATGTACATTCAGAGATGACACGTAAGCACTGACCTTAACACTAAATATGGTACCTTACGCATGCAATTTTTCTTCTTCAATTTGCGGTGATTGAGATGCCGACAGTTTGAAATACATTGCCAATAGAGTTGACACAGTTATTGCATCTCTCATTTTGAACCTGTCAAGAACCTTGAGTACATGCCGTTATTGAGACAAGAAAATAACATCACTGCCCCTCACTATATCCATATCCAAAATCTTTTGGCTAACCCCAAATCTTTTATTTCAAATTCACTACTCAACTGATTTTTCAGCTTATGTATCTCTTTCATATCATCACATGCAATTAACATATCATCAACATATAGAAGGAGATACATACGCTTACTATTATTCAATGCTTTGAAGTACACACATCCATTATACTTACTCCTTGTGAACCCATAATGCAATATAAAATCATCAAATCTCCTATACCATTGTCTTGGAGATTGCTTTAGCCCATATAAAGACTTCCTTAACAAACAAGCATAATTTTCTTTGCCTGGTTCTGCAAAACCTTTCGGTTGTGCCATGTATATCTATTCTTCAAGCTCACTATGAAGGAAAGCTGTCTTTACATCTATTTGTTCAAGATGTAAATTCAGATTTACAGATATGGATAATAAAATACTAGTGGATGCGTGTTTTACAGTAGGAGAAAATATTTCATGGAAATCAACCCATTCTTTTTGTGTGAAGCCCTGTGCAACAAGCCTAGTCTTGAACTTTGTAAGCTCAACATCTGGAACCCCATCCTTAACCTTGTAAACCCATTTATTGCCAATTAACATTTTGTTCTTTGGTTTCACCACCAATATTCAAGTCTAATTCTTCTTAAAAAAAGTGATCTCTTCTTCCATAGCTTGCTACCATTTAACACAATTTACACTCTCCATAGCTTCAGCATATGATTTTGGTTCATCATATTCCATAGTGTAAGCAGTGTTAAATGCATAGGCTATCAAATTTGCATGTGTATACCTACTCGGTGGTTGAACAACTCTCATTTTTCTATCTCTATCCAGCTGGTATTCTTCAAGTTCAATGTCAGGAGTTCTAGATTGCAGTGGTGCTATTTTAGAAAAAATTTCAGGTTCTTGTTCTTCATGTGCATCATCATTGAAGTGTTGACTTATAAGAATGTCAAGTCTCAAATCATGTTTCACCTCATAATGTTCAGTTTCAGATTCAAAAACTGAACTTGGCACATCTTCTGACTTCTTCAAAATTGAATTCGAATTAGTTTCCAACAATGGAGATTCATTGAACGTCACGTCCCTACTAATAATACTCTTGTGTGGATTAAGATTAGTACACCATACCTTGTATCCCTTAACAACTTTTGGATATCCAATGAATATCTCCTTCAAGGTTCTTGGTTCTAGTTTGCCTTACTTTATGTGTAAAAATGCAGAGCATCAAAATATCCTCAGATGATCATATTTTAGAGTGCTTCCAGACCATTTCTATTTTGGTGTCATAAAGTCAATAGCTGATGAAGGACTTTGGTTTATCAAGTAAGTTGCAGTTACTACCGTCTCTCCCTAAAATGCCTTAAACAATCCGGCATTAGTTAATATACACCTTACCTTTTCAAGTAAGGTTTGGTTCATCATTTTTGCAAGTCCATTCTGTTGTAGTATGTACCGCACCATTTTATGCCTTGCAATACCATGCTTAGCACAAAACTTATCAAACTCAATATTACAAAACTCAATACCATTATCAGTCCTAAGTCTTTTTATTTTCTTACCCGTTTGATTTTCCACAAGTACTTTCCATTTCTAGAATGTTTCAAACACCTACTCTTTGCTCTTTAACACATAAACCCACAATTTCGTTGAATAATCATCAATGAATGACAGAAAATATAATGCACCACCATGAATGACAGCTTGTGTAGGTCCTCAAAGGTCAGAATATATGTAATCCAGAATGCTTTTGGTGTTGTGTTCACCCTTGTTAAACTTAACTCTATGAGCTTTCCCAAGTACACAATGTTCACAAAATTCTATTGGCTGAATCTTTACTTTGCCAAATACACCATGATCATACAACTCCTTATGACCTCTCTTACCCCAGTGCCATAACCTCAAATGCCACAGCTTTGTTTGCATATTCTCATTATCAACAGAGAAATATGCATAACCAATGACAGCCTCTCCGTTCAACACAACAACCTATGTTTACACTCACTTCTCATTACAACCATTGAACCCTTAATCACTTTTAATGTACCACTCTCACCCTTGAATGTGCAACTAGATCGTTCAAGCATGTATAAAAAAATTAAATTTCTTTTAAGATCAAGTATATGTCTTACATCTAATAACTCCCTCACACTTCCATCATATAGTTTCAGCCTAATACTACCCATCCCAATTACTTGACAAGCCATATTGTTGCCTATTAATACTTTGCAACTATTAATGGACTGATAGATAGTGAACAAAGCTTTATCATGACACATATAGAAAGTATATATGTAGTCAAGAATCCATTCACCAGTGTTCTTCTTATTCGAAGCAACTAATATTTTTGCAACTTCATAATCTTCTTCGTAGACTATAGCTGCATCTGTTTTAGGTCTCTTCCCTTGATACTTGGCTTTCCTTTTTAGAAAATCCCTTCTGAAATGGCCTTCTTCTTGCAGAAGTAACACTTTTTGGATTTCCCATCGATTTTGATCTTGATGAATTTCTCACTTTAGTTTCTCTACTCTCAATTTTCTCTATCGCAATAAGTACAAGTGCAAAATTTCGTTATTGTTGTTTTGACTTCTTAACTAACTTCTTTGAGTTTAATGTTGCTCTAACATCCTTAATTGTTAATAAATCCCTTCCATATAAGAAAGTATCAACAAAATGTTCATAGCTTTTAGGAATTGAACTCAATAACAAAATTACCTTGTCTTCATCACTGATTTTGACATCAACTGTCTCCAAATCAATGACAGCCTTGTTGAAGGAATCAATGTGTTCATTTAGTAAACCACCCTCAACCAAAGACAACTCAAACAAATTCTTTTGAAGATACAACCGGTTTGTAAAAGACTTAGTCTTATACAACTCATCAAGTCTTTTTCACAAACCTATTGTTGATTTTTTTTTACCCACTTCCCTCAAAACTTCATCACCCAAACTCAAAATAATTTCACTCTAGGCTTTTCTATTAATGGTTTTAGGATCTATGTCTAACTTAGATGTTGTAGGCTATCACTAGTACTATAGGGTTCTTCAATGGCTGATTCTAGTCATTGACTCTCTAACAAAGCCATCATCTTAAGTTTTCATAAGTTAAAATCATTATGCCCTGTAAATTTATTTACTTCATGCTTATGTCGTGCCATGTTCAACAAAAAACAAACTTAGACAGCCAATAACAAGCTCTGATACCAATTTGTAGAGTTTAACACGTAACAAAATACGTAAAGAATACAAGCAATGATGTAGGTAATATACAAGCCAAGTAAAAACAACAAGCTAATTTAAGAGCTAAGTATTAACAGTAGAGAAAAGTAGAAATATACCATATCAAAATACAAAATAGGTGGTTCAGCAAATTGCTTATGTCCACAGTGGATTAAGAATCCAAGTCTCTTTTATTTAATGTTTGATTACAAGCGAAATGATCTTAAAAGATCAAGGAATGATATAATTCAATTTAGAGCTCTATAGTTTGTTGTATAGTATTTTGAGAGTACTTCTCATGTTCTCATTTAACCCTAGGTATAATGGGGTATTTATATAAAGTTTAAAATACCCAAGTATTTAAAAAATAAATGCTTAAAATTCGTATTTTTGGGTTATAAATAGTACCAGTGTCAATGCCTTGGCCAGTACTGGGGCCTTGGCCACTACCTTCCTCAGCATCAGGGCATTGGCCAATGCCGAGGCGTCCACATTAAGAAATTTTTTTCCTATTTTCTCCTATATTTTGCCAACTGTTCCATTAGTTTTTCACTCATTCCACACATGCTTCCGGCTCTAAAATAATTTCGATATGTTCACGAATTTGTTCCAAACATTACTATAATCATAAATATAATTTTAGATTATAAATACAGATCTCTTATAAGCTTTCTTATATTCAGGTTGATCTATACCCATCTTCTGTTGATCATATATTTCCATGCCTTGACTTGATTCCAAATAAGCCTCTACACTACCAAGTAACTAGTCAAGGTCCACCAGCTTCCCTGTGATAATATGCTTGTTCTTAATATGCAAATTAGCCCAATATACTATCACAATTCTATCTCTTTCCTTAGGTAATGTTGTTGAGCAAATCTTCTAATAGAAGTTCTAAGTATCTAAGTTTGATACGCCCTTAATTAGATCTACATATTAGGATCTCTTCCACGAATTTTTGGTTAGCTTGTAACTCACCAAGGCATGAAAATATGTTTCCTTCTCTCTATAGCACCTTTTGCATACGAGATTATTCATATTTTTCTTTTGAACAAATTTTTTAGTATAAGAAAAATGTCTATCACAATCCTTCAAAAGAAAATCTTAACTTTAAAAGGCACTAACATTCTCCAAATATTTCTATCATTATCTTTCTATGTTGTTTGATGATTCAGCCTCTAATCTGCATTTATCCTTTAGAGCCTTATGATAATCACTTTTTACCGTGTATTGCCTCTTTTGTCATATCAATAAAGTGTATCATCTTGTTTTGTTTATAAAAATAAGAGTATTTAATATTAATATTAATATTAATAATAATAATAACAATAACAATAATAAATTTTAATAAATAAATATTGAATAAAAATACATAATAATATTTAATATAACATAATAAAAATATTATTTAGTATTTTATTTAAAAAATAAATTAAAAATTTTAATACATGGGATTGAAGTGCATACATGTAATTTTTCACTCCAATGTCATTGACTCATTCCCAATAGAATAAGGGTGGGGGAATGGAAATTTGAATCTGAATCCTACTCCTCACTCTTTAATTTATTAGTGTGGATCCCACGTGGATCCTTTGATTTTGAATCAGCGAACAAAGAAATTATAAGGAATAGGATGGATGGGATGGGATGGGAGCTAGTTTTCAAATAAAGTTTTATAGCACAAATTAAATTATTGTCCAAACTAAAGAGTTCAATTTGAATCCTCATTCTTACAAATTAAAAAAAAAAAGTTTTATATATATAAAAAAATGTCCTTGAAATCAATAGAATAACTAGCTAGCTAACAGAACCAATAATTTACTTTAAAAATAGAGAAATTTATGTGATACCCCATAAATTTATTTATATTTTAAGTACATAGTTTCTAAAATAGTGATGCTATAATCTTTTTTCATATAATATCTTAATATTTTTTAATCTAAAAAATGTGTCAACTATTTATTAAAAATGCTATATTTAATACATCATTCATTCGAGTTGGGATATCAATTGAAACTTATATGAGCTTTGTTATTGAATTATTTTTTGTTGCAAGACATTCTTGAATTTTTTTTTTAATACAAAAATTTTAAAATAGAAGGTCAAAAAGATGAAATTTTCTTGCCTTGTATGATTGCAACAACACATTGAATGTTGTTATGAGAGATCCCATGATCCCATCCCCATGTTTGTGGAGTGTAGGGACATCATTTTTGACCAATTTGTAAATATTAATACGACCTTTCCTTCTTATTTTTGGTATATGGAAATTAATTTTGACTTTTCGATCCCCCGATTTTGAGGCTTGAAAGTCAAGCTCTTCCTTTGGTTTTTTTTATGACCAAATAAAAATGATTATTATTAAATGTTTTTTTTTAAGTTCTTTTTCCTTTTGCGAGTCGGCATATTCCATTTGGTTAGCATACGATGTTAACTTAATTTTTACGATACAAAATAAGCCTACCATAATATGTCCCTTGGAAATATTTTAATTTAATTCAATCCGTTAATATTGAAAATTTAAAAAAATAATTGAATTGACTAGAGTTAATTTGTTGATTTGAATAATTTTATTTATTTATTTTAAAAATATGACTTATGTCCATTGATATAAATAATAAGAATATATCAAAATCAATTTTAATTATAATAAGTACAACAACGCCGATAAAAAAAGAACATATTCCAACAAACATCAAAGAACACAACTTTACTAATAACATTGAATCTTGCAAAAAGTATATATAATCTTATAATTAAAGAGTTCGAAAGTTTATAAATTTTACATGTTTGCAATAACGTGTTAATTGTCATATTTAGCTAATATGTGATACCAACAAGTCAATTGTTAAAGTAACTAAGAATAAGATATTATTTAGATCCTAATTTTTATAATTATAACAATGTAACATCTGAATTTTGATTTTAATGACCGGTGTTGCTCATCGGATGAGAATTGAATCGATATTATCACATATCACTTTAAATTATTATTGTTTTAGTGAAAATTATTGATACGATGTAGATTAAGAGTAATCTTAAACATAAAAATTATTTTATATAAATTGATATAGTATGATATAATTAGATGTGTATTTATTACTTTGAGTTATTCAATTTATTCATCTAATCATTGGTAGGAATCTTAACTTGACACAACCGAAATTAGAAACAAAAGCATAACCGAAATTGAAAAGAAAGACAACATAATATACTACTCAGATTAATCTTCAAGCAACTAAGCTGGCACAAGTTGACTTAAAAAAAAAAAATATAGCAATGAAAAAAATATAGCTAGGTCCGAAGGGATGGTCTGGTGGCAGAATTTATGTTTCTTATGACAAGTTATTAGGGTTCGATATTTGAAAGGGTAAAGGTAAAATTATTTGTGCTTTGACATCCCTTACTTTTTTTTAAAAAAAAAATATTAAATCGAGATTGTTCATGGCAAGATTTTAAAGATAAATACAATTATACAAAGTTTTGAGGGAGAAAATGTTTTTCTCCCACTTGAGGTTATGTTGAAGAGAAGAACTCAAAATTCAGTTTAGAATCTTAACCTCTTTGTATAGCGGAATAACCTGTCAATCAAGCAAATATAATAAGAATCTAAAGTAGAAAACAAAAGAGCACAATACAATCTTACGTAATTCGACCAATTGTTTACGTCTACGGTGGATTCAAGGATTTTAGCCTCTCTTATTATAACTCTCTAGGGATTTTATAAGAAAAATCCAATGAAGAACTCTCAAAAGGATCTAAACGTTTAGTAAACCCTTATTCTACCACAAACAATGATCACCCAAACAACGGTTTCACCCTAGCGCACACAAGCACTTAGTGTCTACCTAATTTTTTTTCTCTCTTAGAGTCTCTCTTAATGCTTAATCTGAAATCAAGGGTTTACAAGTGTTTATATAGGGTGTATTTCGTGCCTACTAACCATATTCCTTGTTGGAGTAAGAGTCCACTTGTTTTGAAAGTCCAAAACTTCCCAAAACTAGAAATCCCGAAGAAAAACGGACTTCTGACTCGTCTGGCGCTGCGGCGCTTGTCCTTGGGCGCTGACCAAAATCGTGCCCAGCACTACAGCACTAGGTTGTTGTCCTGGGCACCGCGGCGCTCAGTCCTGTACATCTATCTCACATTTTCTTACTTCCTTTACGTCTTTGAGTCCCGTTTCGCTTCCCCTTTCGTGTCCCACACATTCTAAACTTCTTGTAACTCTTCACTTTAGTATTCATCTTAATTATTGTTCATCCAAAATTATTAAATCACAAAATTTTCAACACAAAGTATACAAAAAAAGATAAATCCCACTCTACAAGACAAGAGACAAAGCAAATAAAAACCATACAAAGTCCCTTATTTCTCACTAACAGCTAGACCATCGATGCTAGTCAAAATTATATTTTAACAAATACAAATTTGTAAATAAAGCTTACCTAAGCTAGGCCTTCTCGGTTTATTATATAAAAGATGAATCCATTTAAAAAGACCAAACAAGGAAATATACTTCTTATTACTCAAAATAATATCCTTGTTTCTTTAATCATATTATACTACATCAATTTGTATGAATAAATTAATATAGATAATTTATATGTATAATATACCCTTCAAGATATAAAATTAGAAGGAAATTTAATTCTGTTCATTTTTAATATAATATATAATTAAAAATATAAAATAATAGATTTCTTTATAGCTCAATAATTAACTGTATATAAAGTTTGTTCATAGTCGTGCTTAATTTATTGTGGACTTTTTTTTTCCTCTCATAAAAAATACTCCTACATCTCTCTCTACAAAATTCAGTCAGCGTTTACCAATTCCAACCCATAGTCTGTATCTTTCCCTCTTCTTTTGGCCTTTTCCTTTTTTTTCTTTCTGTTATGTTTTTTTAAAAAAAAATTTTTTCCTCGTTCTTTTCGTTCTGTTTTTGCTTCTTTGCATTCCATCTTTCTAGTTTTGACCAACAAACAACCGAGTATACGCCCCCTGTGTGGATCTAATGTGGGGGCTCTAATATGCCTCTATTGCTGTCGCCAAGGCCTCGCCAGCCTTATGTCACGATCAGACACTTGTTATTAATCTAAAAAACTAGTCTGTTAGGTAATGTTGCATATCTACCTTTATATACTCAAGATTTACTTAATTTTTATTCGATGTGGGATGTGGCATTCTTCTTCATCCATCACGTGACGCCCTTGTCACGATGTGGTCTAAAATCAAAGACTAACTTGACTCGTATTGCCTATTCTCTGGGATTATGGGACTACTACCCACGTGACAATTTCTATTGGGGCTCAAGACACTGAATTTTTAAGGCTTACTTAGTCCGTATTGCCCATCCTCCTGGAGGTATGGAAAACCCACATCCCACGTGACAATCTATATTAAGGCAATTTTAGGAGCCCACATATGAATGAGAATTTAAATTTGCTCTGATACTAATTGTCACGGGTTGAGCGTTTGCCATTGATAAAAAAACTAACTTGTTTAGGTAATGCTGCATACCCACCATTATATACTCAAAATCTACTCAATTTTTATTCAATGTGGAACGTGACACTTAGCCGAGCCTTTGTTAATCTTTGTTGGATGCTACCACCAGTGTTCTCCTTTGACTAATCTTTGAAATTTGTAGTCACTGTCAACCACCATTGGGTTAATAGCCATTACCTCCCGAGCAAACTTTGCTCATCGGCAGCTTCACCCTAAATTTAGTGGGGAAATAATCATTTATGGTACTCAAGCTTTCCCGTAGCCACATGAACTTATTATATATATATTTTTTTTGATGTGGATAATACGGTTAGAACTTCAAAAGGTTCACCATTATATTCTGTGGAAGATGTCAGAATTTAATTGGTGGTGTATCATGTGTTATCTTTCTACATAACGGTTATTTTGTCCATTTTACGAGAGTATAATTCACCATCTTTAATAGGAATATTGACCTTTAATTGTAGAGATGATCCTTTGATATGAGGTTTAATTTGTACATCTCCTTTGTAAAAGAATATTTAAGTTCGGACGTCCATCAATAAGTGAATGTATTATATAATCTCAATAATTCTTTAATTGTATATTAATAAGTTCTAAAAATGTAATATTTTAATTTTAATAAATGATATAATAAATGTTAAAAAAATAGTCAACGGTATATGAAATTATCAATTAAAGAAGAAGAGTAGTCATAACAATAATGCAACACTTGGTTATAATCTTTTGCGTATATCGTGACTCAATTCGCTAACATTTGAATTAATAATTTGAGAGAAAAACGACAACCGACAAATTTGAAAATAATAATAATAAAGAATGGAGTTCGGTCTACTCTTTGGGATGTAGGGTGAGATAAGCTACATGAATTATTGAGAGGCCCGTTGTTTAGGTGCTTATAAAATACGACTTATCACATTGTTTATTTGCGTATTATATTTAAATGAAATAAAATCATATTAAAATAAAGGAACTAATTTGACTAATAATTAATATTTTAAAATTTTCTTTTTGAAAATAAACTTGCTCATAATAGAATAAAAAAAAGAAAAAAATTTGTATGTAAAAGTGTTTTTGAAATGAGTAGGGTTATATTTAGATAGTTAAAATATAATATTTTTATTTCAATTGAAGTATCATCAATCAATCGTAATTATAACTTGTCAATTAATTGTTAAATTTTTATAATTTATTAATATAATAATTACATAATACTAATTAATTATTAACACATTAAATATTATATGAGTTAAAATATAAATATAATATTAAATTTTGTAAATATAGCATTACTTTTTAGATTATAAAAAAAATATTTTTATATGCATAAATGTTGATTATTTATTATATATAACATGTTTGATTGCAATGGAACACATTTGATAGAAAGCAAAAGATTGAAAAGTATTGAAGTATATTCTTGATAAAATATCTCTTAGATTCTTTTTTTATTTTATTTAAGGATTACATATATATATATATATATATATATATTATTATTTGATGCAACATTTGAAGGGAGAGGGAATTTGAACTCAGGTGGGGGGCTCATATTTCTTAGATATCTGAACCACTTCCTTTTAAAAATAAATTAAAAATTAAAAAAACACACTTAATGACTTCTAGTAAAGTATATACATTACTTTGTTGACCGCTGACACCAAGATGGAGCAATTATATTTTTTGGTCATTTTTTTATAAATAGAAGTTTATTCTTTAAAACCCCTAAGTCTATTTTAATAAAATGATTTTATAAATGTATTTTCTCATTTGTAAGGTGTGAGTTCCGATTCTCGCCCTTACAACAAACATATAATGGTTTTATTTTATTAACAATTTTGTTTATTTTTATTTTTATAAACAATAATAATAATAATAACACAAAAAATTAGAGTAGTTAAACAGAGTCAAACTAGCACTCTCTCAACTTGAGCTAATTTGGGAATGTCAACCACTGGACCAATGGTAATGGGTATAATACTTTAAGGGTAATTTCATAAAATACTTTGGTGTTAACTTTAAAATTTTCTAAAAAATAATAAATTTTTTAAAAAATTTCACAAGCCAAAGGCCGTTAGTTCCAGTGGCCACTTTGCCCTGTTGTTTATTTTATTATATTATTTTTTAAAAATTTAAAAAATAAAAAAATTAATTATCCTTAAATATGTTCACTTTGATAATAAATTGCTGACGATTAATTATTTGTGCATATTTTATAAAAAATTAAAGTATTAATGTCAATTTTTAAACCTTTAAATATTGATGAAATTAGACCATACTTCAAAAGAATTGATGATAGAATCTTTATATAGAAAGTGATTTGTGGATCCACTTATACTAAAAATCAGAACAAATGACATGTTATGGTAACTAAGAGTGGGCATTTTCTATTTCGGTTCGGGTCGAAATCGAATTGATCATTTCAAAAAATTAGAACTGATTGGTTTTACTATTTAAAAATAAAATTGAACTAAATCAATTTAGTTCAATTTTTAATTTTTAGTATATTTTTTTAATTTGAACCATACCAAATTGAACTGAATCAAAATCGAAATGATCGATTCTAAAAAAATCAAATCAAACTCTAAATCAAACCCTACATTGAACTGAATAGAAAAATTTATTCGATTTTCGATTAAATTGAACTATTGCCCCACTCCTATGGGTGACAGCGGCACAAATTAGACACATCAAATCTTTTTATATTTTATTTAACATAAGTGATAACAAAAAATATTTATTATACTTTTAAAATAATATTATGCTATAATAATATAATAAATAATTTTAAATTTTTTAATTTTTTATTACTTAATAATTATTTGAGATATTATTTAAAATAAAATATCAAAATATTATTTGAAAAAGAGTAACGTTAGTTTAATTGAAAAGAAGTAAAAGATAAAAAAAAGTCAAAACTGATTCAAAAGCACATCTGACGGACATTATCAATGTCAAGGTTGGCACACATGCATAAATAACATCGTCTGGATCTGAAATTCTCAGCTTTCACTCCATTTATGTCATATGACAATGAATTTGATATTTTTGAACGTAAAAAAATTGTCTAATTTATTATGTATTATATAAATTTTTAAGTATGGGCAAGAAGCGTCTGTATTTTTTAAAATGCTAATTTGATTTATATTTAAAAGACAATTTTATTTCTTGACTAATTAGACAATGTTAACAAAGTCAAGTGCATAATTTAAAATGTACCAATGATGTAAAATAATTATATTAAAATTTATAAATATTAATTATTTTAAAATGTGAATTTGATCTATACAATATTGTTTAACAATTATATTATTTTTCAATTTAAATAAAACTTTCTATGTCAAATTTGCACTTAGAAATATATTAGCATCTACATCATAAAAAGATTTACATAGAATTTGTAATGTAAAATATAAGATTTGTAACAAGTCTTAATAATTTCACGATATCTTGTTACGATTCTAATTTTCTTTTCTTGGCTACAAGAAGTATAGAATTGGTAATGAAGATACCAAAATATTCTGGTTATTGATTTGCAACCTTTAGGCTTTTGGATGTGGTTTTGACTGTACTCATGTAACCAATTATTATTGATCTAATCAGCCACGGTTTTGAAGCATCGAGTCTACTAAAAGTTGCTGTTTTCATTGTCGATTGGGCCGCTTCATTGGTGTGTCTTAGGTTTGATTCACTTGTCGATTTTTTTGGGACTCAACTTTGGTCTTAATTCAGCTTCACAAAATCAAGATTCAGAAACTTATCTTCCAGCAGCATACTTTGTGCATTTTCTCTTTAAAAAAACAGATCTAAAATTCGTATTATCACATTGTGTTTTACGCAGTTTTCATGTGTGAACTTTTGTCGAAAATTTGAGTGGTTGATTCACTTCCTCTTGGGTTAATTTTCGTGCACGAAAATCATAGAGAAATGACTAACATGAGCTTACTTCCAAAGCTAATAATGCATCTCTTCCACAATATGATCATGTTTTTGAGTCACGAGAAGATGATTACAATTCACAACTCGCAGCAGCACAATCTACTGAGCCACAAGTTGCAGCTCCGCAAATTGTTGCTGCATTGCAATTTGCTATACCATAAGTCACGGCCCCCATAACTTGTGGACTGGATTTTAACCGTGTAACAAAATCCTGATGAACAAGCACACCAAATGCAACAATTCAATGAAGCTTTCACCCAACAACAACTTATCTCCAACGAGTTCTCCAGTAAATTAAAGACTTGCGAGTTTAGTTGGCTTAACATTGCGAGTCCTCGAAAAGTGTCAACACAGTACGTGACAACAATCCTCCAATCATGCATCCATTTGTTCCTCTATAAGTTATGCCTCCACAAGTTACTCCGCAAAACCGTTGGTGCATCCAAATTCAATCTCGCATACAACACAACAATTGCAGGTGCATTTTTCAAAGAAGTCGCCTATCAACAACACTCCCCTTGGAGTTGTTTAGCCACTGTTCATGTTCCTCCAACTATTAGACTATCTCTTTGAGACTTGTCTACCAGAAGAAGTATTAAAGGTTCTCATCCAAGAAATATTTGATGAGCAGCTACATAATTATCAACTTCGAATGTGCCTTTCATTCATTTGTAGCTTGAAAATTGCAAGAATCTCCGTTCATTGATGAGATCAAAAGCTAAAATGAGTCGCCATATTTTTATATGTTACACTTCAGATCATTCGATAGTAACTCTGATCTAGTAGCCATATGTACTCCATCAAGTAAGTTGTATTTCTTTAAAAATATAATAGAACTTTCAAATGCAAGTTGTCTTTTAACTTTGACTGGCATTGCAATGACACGGTTTCAAAACCTACCACCTAAGTCAATTGAAACCTTTTTAAAAATAACTCATCAAGAACAAGTTAATGTGTTTTATTTAACAACTTGAAACAAGGCCATAAGCAATTTTGAAAGACTATGTGAGATGTTTTCAAGCTATGTACATGCAAATTGAGAATCTTAATGATACTTCACCACCAATTGCATTTTTCAAAGAATTACTACCTGATACTCAAATTTAGGAAGATTTTTGTGATAACTATCCAGATATGTAAATGAGTCTCTTTGACGCGCTGAGTCCTTCATTCATGTTGAAGAAGATCGATTAAGTAGAGGTTGCTAAGTGAATGTTAATTCCATTATACAACTTGCTCCTTTTGATATCCAAGGTCAACATGTCCCTGTTAAAACATACTATAAGAAAAGAATGCAATCTTTTCAATCTCTAAGAAGTCATTACAACAATTTTTTTTTTGTGTAGTTCCTCAACTATAAAATTCCTACTGATCACAAGGACAGTACAGAAAAATGTCTCTACCGTGTCATTGCTAGAGTGGGTTGCTGAATCTTTTTGTCACGTTGAAAAGGATGGCTGAGAAGAAGTCACAGAGTAGCTGTAAAGGCGACGATTTCATCAAGTTATAATTTCACACGACCACAACATCTCTATCTCGGAACCCATGGCTACATGTTGCATTAAATTTACGTAATATACTAAAAACTTGGTGCCAACACTGCCAACTTCATGAAACTATGATTTCTCTTAAAGGGTATTTGAACAGTCATAGATTAGAACTGCGGCTTTATTAGTTTGTGAGTTAGTCAGTCAAACTAATAACAAACTTGGATTGCCAAAATGGATGAAGTCTAGGTACGTCCCTTCTCAAATGTATACGTTTATTATGATAATTCAGACTTTTTACTATTTATATTTTAAAATTACACACATATTTTATAACAACTTATCATTCAAAACAATACAAACATAAAAAATAATGATAATAATATTAATAACAATAACATACATGCATGTGTATATCACTGCAAAGTAAGAAATCACACAAACGAGTTCTGCAGGTTTTTCTTATAAATATACTACAAGTTCTGTCATAAATATACTGTCACAAAGTAAAAAATCATGCATGCAAGTTCTACCATAAATATACTGTGAGTTCTCTCATAAACATACAACCGCCAATTAAAGAGTCACATAGGAGAGTTCTCTTGTAAAATATCGCGAGTCCTTTCGAAAATATACATCCGCCAAATGGAAAATCACACAAGCGAATTCTCTCATAAATATATCGTGTGTTCTTTCATAAATATAAAATCGCCAAGTAGAAAATCACACAAGCAAGTTCTCTTATAAATATATTGCGAGTTCTTAGATAAATATAATGCCTCAAAATGAAGAATCACGAAACTGAGTTCTTAAGAAATGAAATATAATAATGATTATAATTTTAAAGCTTATGCCACATTACTTGCATAAATCACAAGACATTTTAAGAAACTTGGTGTTAAGGACTTCGTGAGATTGAAATTTCATATGATTGCGACTGCACCAAGCTATAATTTGATATAGAAGAGGTTACTTCACAAAATATAAATTCAATACAATGATCTTCAAAGACATGGAAAAAGAACATAAAGACCCAACAAGAGGATACAAATAAGGGCGTAAATACCCAACATTAAGGAACAAAGACTTGAGATGAAGGCATAAAGACTAAGGTCATAATAAAAGCCTTGAGCCACGAGTCGTCATGCACAATATAAAAAAAACTTAAGTTATAAATCACTTAAACTCAAAAGTTGTGATAGATATACAATAAAATAAAATTCGCTAAGTCACTTAGATTCATAAATTACGAATAATTAAAAAAAAAATTCGCTAAGTCACTCAAACTCATAAGTCATGACTAGTATACAATGAAAGAATATTCACTAGATCGCTCACACTCATAAGTTATGACTAGTATACAACAAAAGCATATTTACTAAGTAGTTCAGAATCATAAATCAAGACTAATATACAATAAAAAATTATTCGCTTAAGTCACTTAGACTCACAAATTGTAACTAATAGAAAATAAAAGAAAATTAGTTAAGTTGCTTAGACTCACAAGTCATAACTAACATTCAATAAAAAAATATTCACTAAGTCACTTAGATTTGTAAGTTGCGATTAATATCCAATAAAAGAGTATTTGCTAAGTTATTTGGATTCACAAGTCACGACTAATATTCATTGACCAAGTCATGAAAAAGTCATAAATCATGACTAAAATACAATAAAAGAATATCTTTAAATCATTGAGATTTCACAAGTCACGACTAATATTCATCGACTAAATCATGAAAAAGTCATATATCATGACTAAAATACAATACAAGAATATCTTTAAATCACTGAGAAAGAAAAAAAAAAGAAAAAAGCTAGCACAAAGCACAAATTATTGAATTTGTCACGCTCCAGACCTAAAAGATTCAAAACATGACATCACTTACATTCGTTCAATAATGTGCACTCATAAATAATATTACATAAAATTTTAAACTTTAATTCAACATAGGAATCCGTAGCAAGTTGCTAATAAGTTCAACACTAAAATCAATCCATAACCTAACATATAAACATAAACTTCTATTGACAATATTTAAACATTCATTTCAATTTCTTTCAGAATTATAACAATTGAATTATGACTGGGACAATTAGTAAACCGGAGATACGCAGAGTTTTCTTAGAAATTAACACTCTACTACGTCACCAGCAGCAACTTTGTTACTGGAAGCCCATAATATATTTATTACAAATTCTTACTTAAAATCAACCAATAACCACACTTGGTGGAACGTAAACTAAATCCAACCATACACAATAAAATAATACATTATTTATTCAATGGGGACAAATCAAATATCTTATCCCACGTGTCCCCAAATAAAACACTCAGCAACCTAGCAACTTAGGAAACTCAAAGAACAGCAGAAGCCTTGCCAAATCCACTAAGCACACATATACCTTATTTACCTGAAATCACCATAAACTATAAGGGAGTATAAAACTCAATAAACATACTAATTTTTCATATATCAAATATAAATACATATATGTACACAATGCATATGTATGATATGTTGTGATAAATTAAAATCATAATCTTATCAAATCACATGTCATGTAAGCGCTTACACATTCTTTCAAAACATATAATAAGAATACCATCACTCAACTACTATTTAGTAGGATTTACATATCACATATCACATAATGAGTCAAATGTCACTCGTAGATGACATACCCTATGAGAGGAATAGTACAAGTGAGGTTTTTAAATTACACATATATAATGCTCATGCCCGAAGGTAAAAGTCAAATCCTCACCTTGATCATCGGCGAGTCCTCTTACATGCACCAATACGCCACCACACGAATGTGATGACTCACTCTTCCTTTAGGTATCAATAAGATCTTCCCTACATACAGAACATATAACATATACCAATTCTGAAGGAAAGGTAACACATAAAGGCTCCACAAATCACATAAAATACCTACTAAGTTAATAGTGAGTTCAAGCATCCTCAAAACACAAAATATTTCTCATGGACATATTACACTTCAAAAGCTCTCTTTGTTAAACACATTTCACTTTGAAAGCTCACTTTCAAAAACACATATATGTCATGTATGTCCATACTCACATTCATAAACACATGTCTTCACATTTCATATCAAAATATACTTTGACATAGTATAAACATATTCCTAACCACATTTACAAAACCATACATAACAATTGCTATGTTTATTGTGATTTCAGTAAAAAGTCTAGTATACTTACCTCTTAGCACTTTCAGCTACAAGCCTTAAATCTCCTTAACCTATCAATGGAGATTAATCCTTTCATGAACCTCAACATTCGTACAAAACACTTTAAATAGCTTAAAAAATTACACATATTGCATTTATCACATCGAATTGGTCTAATTACTTGGTTTCTCAAAACCTGTCATTCTGACTACTTATACTTAACAAAATTTTCTTATACATAAAATGATGTTCAATTACTCCAAAATTAGAATATATCATTTTTGACTCATATATCCTTCTTATATATGAATATTATATCATAATTCCTACACAATCTATTTCCTAAACACCATCAAATCCAAGCTACTAACCTGACAGGATCAAGATATTTACTGAATAGTATTTAATCTTTTAATTTTATAAAATTATATAATAACTGAAAAATTATAAAACTATCACAGAATTACTCTTAACACATATCTAAATCCATGATAAATATTTCACTTCAAAATCACTGCGAAAAGTATTTTAAAACTATTTTATTCTATAGCTTCAAAAATATGTTAATCAAATACTATAATGAGCTGACACTCTTTAGAAAATCTTAACAATTTAACCACATTGATATAAATTCTCAATTCTGATTATATCATATTAGACATATAAAATTATCATATTCCATAAATTCATAATTTTTGAAGATCATTCATAGATCAAAAATTGTTTGTCTCTGTATCATACTGTTAACACAGGAAATTTCTAGAATTTTAGGGTCATTTTGATAAATTTATTAAAAATTCAATTTCTAGAATATTTAATCGATTCAAAGTCTCAAATGATTCTAAAAATGTCTAATTTCATATACTCAAAATTAAAAATTATAATCGAATTACAACAATTTATAAAATTCCTAGATTAAGAGACTATTAAGTAGAAATTGTGCAATTCATCATGATTTATCAAGCTATCTACATAAATCATCATCAATTCTCACAATATCTTACAAAATACACATCAAATCTTCAATTGTACATATTTTCAAAAATAAAAACTTAAAGAAATTAACTAATTTAACACCAAGAAACTAAGAAAGGGTTATAATATACCTCTTAAAACTTAAATTCCAACTTTCTTCTTCTTCTTCTTTCTCTCCCCTTTCTTTCTCTCTTTTCTCACTCTAAAAGAGGTAGCTTGACCAAAATAAGTGAATTAGATTTTCAAATGTGTATGTTTATACTAAGAGGCTAATTTCTAGTATTTACGAATTAGTCCCTAAAACTTTTAAAGTATTACAATTTGGTCCCTAAAATAAATCTAAAGTCTTGCAAATAAACCCAATACTAATAGTATGTCCTTAACCTATAAAAACACTACTAATAATAATACATAAATCAAGTATCACCCACATACAAATAAAATATGTATATTTATATATATAAATACATATTCTTACCGGTTGTGGATACTGGTTACTACAGAATTATTCTACTAAAACATTCAAAATTATAAATTATGACTATCATAAGAGTGTTGAAATTATAAGAACATATCATATTTTGAGTCTATAAAAAACAATGCAAAAAAATTAATAACTAGTGATAATGAAAAATAAACAAGAGACCATTTTAATACACTTAAATGATTCCTTGACAATAAAACACACAAATAAGTTCTTGTTTAAATAACTTCTTACTAAGACAAAATCTCACATATATATCATCTATAGTTGCAAATATTTTAAAGCCAAATGAAAGAGCAAAAGGGTAACCAAGTAAGTCGCAACCTACAAATTGCATAGATATAGTTTCCTATAAATTTATGTACACAAGTTGCGCATATATAAATTTGCTCATATTTAGTCATGCACATACTGTTGAAGATAGTACTTACGTGCCATTTCAATATATAGTAAATATTTCAATAATAATCGTTAATACATAATTATATGGTAAGAAGCTTGTAACTTTTCAGACATTGTAGATCTAAAGGAGTTTAGGTCAACGCTAAATGTTAGCAATTCTAAAGAGTTAGAGCCTTGTCTGAATTAGGGACAAAGACCCGAGAATAATATAGCAATGACGTAGTTGCAAAGAGTTGCAAATGGTACTAAGAAATGTCATTGCATAAATATGTTCTCGAAAACATTGTTCTTGATTCATGATTACCGACACGGATTGATCGGTATTTCTTACGGATCAGTATATGTCTATATTTGAATTATCTAGATGGTTAGTCTTAGTAAATCATGAGCTTAGTGAAAGTCTGTATAGGCATGTAGGTATTCAGTAAGTACTAAGTACTGAATAGACTCATGAGGACCTCTAAGAGACACCCCATAAAGTTGTCAATGGAGAGTCTTCTTGAGTTGAGTAATATTCGTGATCCTTTGGCCTGGGCGCTACGGTGAGATTGTGAATGATCCACCATACTTTAGTTGCACACATGTTAGAGACCTTTCATGGTTTGACCGTCTAGTGTCATTGAGTATGGTCCGATGCTCATGGAGTCCGGTGTGCGTAATATGGGATCTGTCAGATCATATGGGTGAGTTGTATATCCCGATGCTCCAAGATTGTATTTTAAAAAGTCTTGTGGTCGCAAGTATAAAACTCCAAAAAAGAGTTTTCTGTAAGGGTCAACAATATCACAAAGGATTTTACGGATATTATTTACGAAAATATGTATATGAAGATAAGTTCATTATTGAGCATATAGAGATTTGACGGTGATGATCTATATCTCTGCTCTTTCAAGGATATAGGTGACGAAGGGATTATACTGATATGACTGACCTCAACTTGTATGGTTCAACGCATCGTTTTGTAATATTCATAACGTGTGTGTAGGGTACCATTTTGGACTTACGGAAGTGTTATGTAAGACAAATAAGTGTGAACCTAGAGAGTCTCACAATATGAAGTGTACTTGTTGAGCACTAGTGTAGTGGTACAGATTGTACGGATGGATTCGGGAAGGCTTTAGAAATTAGGATACGTTTTAGGACCTATTTACAAAGTGAAAAACATAGTTTACAAATGTTGTAAACAAGTTCCTATTGCATGAAAAAGTAGATTCCACACATGGCATCTATGCATGGTCATTTGTGTGACAAATGACAGCATATATAGAGTTGTATGCGACAAATGTCATCCATGCAAAGTATTTATATGGATAACATAAGTGACATTTGTCACTCATACAATGGTTTTCATGGTCAAAGATTGCCTCAATGATGAACATATGTTCACAATGGAAGTCTTAAACTTAATAAAACAAATGAAAAGACTTTCATTTACTAGAGAATGGATTTGAGAGTGCAAATTTAAAACATTTGAGAGAAAATAACAATTTTGAAAAAGTTATATTTTGGTTCCTAAACTTAATCTTTAAGCATATGATGCAAGAACTAGTTTAAGTGTTGAATTTAGTTTGATTCTTATATGAAATAGACATTAAATACTACTATTTTATCTACTCTAATCCCACAAATCGTTAGAGTCCAAAATTGTTCAAGAGAGGACTTTATTGTGAGTTCAAAGACTACAAAGTTCAACAATATTTACTGAATAATCTACAAGAGTATGAATACGATTCTTATATTATTTTTGATTCAATTATAATATGTATATTGATTATATTATTTTATTTTGCTGCGTTATGTATGTTCGACATACATTTTAAAAATTTTAACATATATACAATCACGCACCCTTTAATATACTAACACGTACAACTTTTTTTATATGAATTACAAGTACATTATTTTAATTACAAGGAGATAGTAAGCAAAAAAATATGTATATAAAAGAATAAAACAAGCAGCAAAAGAACAACTAGGACACACACTTGCTTACACATTTTTACAATTCGTGCACACCTATTTTCAATAAATTACACTTATGATTTTCTCCTTAAATATTTTAAAAGTTCAAAGATGCAAAACAAAGAGAAAGAAATCTATTGTGGCTTTTTAAGCAAATTAGATATAAAATTTATAGTTCATCCAAATCGAAGAAACCTTTTAAATTTAATATTGTATTATGACTCCTCACAGCCACTAAAAACTCCTCGTATTTATAAGAAGCATTAAAAAAGGGGAGGGAAAGGAAGAGGGGAAGGGGAATAAGTGTAGGGACAATTTCCGTACTAAAGGTATTATTGTAAATTAATCTTTAAATAGGAGCCCATTTTAGTCTTTAAGATGGGTGGCCCATGCCTTGGGTCTTTTATTCATTCAATTCATCATATGTAATTTACACTTTCTCAATTAATTAAGCTCTGATTGTTCTTGATATAATTGTCTCTCGGTTTATGACTTATGATAGTATGAGATATGGAGATTAATGATCCTCTATTACATAAAGCACTTAACTAAAAAACTTAAATTGTTAGGTAATGGCCTATTATTAGTATTAAATATAATTTTAACACAAATAAATGGTCATTGTGTTCCTTTTTGGCCTGAAACTTATTTACTTATTTGCAAATATTTGTGCTAATAGCGAACGGAAGAAAAGCTTGCTTTAACACTAATGAATAGATTATAGTAATAAGAGAGATCATTAATTTTTGAAAAATTATAAATTGCTCCACTAATATTTTAAGCATTATCCACTTACTCTCATGATATTTTAAACTATCCACTCACGCTTAAAATATTCCATACTATTACAAAGATTCTATTTACTGCTAACTATTTACTGTGTTTTTACTAATCAACCATTACGTTACTATTTTTTATAAATTTGTTAATGTAATATTTTTTTAAATAATATTAAAATAGTTAAAATAATAAAAATCATAACATATTTATATTATCATGGAAGAATGAAAAAATAATGAAAACAATAAAACTATAATATATTTATTCTTTTTCAAAAAGTATTTAATACTATTGTCATTTAAAAAAGTCATTAATAAAATTCATTATTTAAAAAAACTAATTTTTAAGTAAATTAATATTTAATACTTTTTGAGAAAGAATAAATATATTACGATTTTATATTTTTATTACTTTTAAGTAATTATGTTTTAAAAAAATAGAAAATATTTATTCTTTCTAATGAGCATTAAATATTAATGCATTAAAAAATATTAATATTAGTAAAACAATAATATATAAAATAAAAAAATATAAAAGTAAAATAACAAAAATATTCATCCTTCTAAGATAATATAAATATATTATGATTTTTATGATTTCAATTATTTTAGTATTATATTAAAAAAAATATTTTATTAATAATTTATGAAAAATAGTAAGTGAGGGTAGATTAGTTAAAATATAGTAAATAGATAGCATTAAATAGAATCTTTGTAATAGTAGAGGTCTCTTTGGGTAATTTAAAATATCAAGAGAGTAAGTAGGTAATATTTAAAATATTAGGGGGGCAATGTATAGTTTTTCTTAATTTTTCAAATTCACATTCGTTAAGGGACCATATAATGAAACTAAAATCATCAGTGTCTTCGGGATGATCACTATTATTTTTAAATTGAGGTATGACCTAAGAGAATAATGTGACATGGAAACTAATCTTTGATCATTCTATGTTCCTAGCTCTGTGAAATCGGTAAAAGATATTAAGTTCTTTTCTTGTAGACACTAGACACTAGACACAAGACTTGAGAATATGTTAATACTTTATAGAATCTAACTTAGTAGTGTTAGGAAGAAAGGAATGAATTCGAGGTCTTGAATGTGCACCTTAGAAATGGAGCGAATAGAAATTATTTAGTAGAATCATACACGTAGCTATAAAGATTAGCTTTTGATTTAAGGGTTTGATGTGGGGATCATGCAATGCAACTTGTAACTTTGGTTGCCTTGAGAGGAATTGTGGCGACTGATTTTCCCTTAGTTATAAGTTGAGCGATTTCAAATAATCATAACTAGGCTATTGATTGCATCTATCCTACAATTATATATATATATATATATATATATATATTCCAACTTCAATCCCTCAAATGATTTTTTTTTAACATACAAAAGAAAAACTTCCATATATATTATTATATATTCATTCAATTTTGGGAAGGGTTGTGGAGTGCTTGTTTGATGTAACTTGATAGCAGTTTAGTTGCTTTAGTACAACCATAACATTAGGACATTAAGAAAGCAACCTCAGAAACTCACAGATAAGAGATAAAGGTGAAAGGAGAAATTGATTGATAGGCCACGACGATCAAAGAGGGGCCATAAGCCGAATCTGAAATATATGAGCTAAAAGTGTACGTGAAATCGTTGCATGCAACGTAGTAGATAAGGACAAAGTCATTCAAGTACATGGGAAGAACGGGATTGTTCCAGTTGAGTATTTTACGTGCAAAAGGGTCTTCGGTTACGAGTAGGTCTTGAATAGTTGCGTTATTTACGTCACCATTATCTTATGCAGTTATAATTAGTTTATGTGCTATTTACGTGTGTATTTCATGGGTTGTTTTACGTAAGTTTAGCATCCAATAATGTAAGTTGAACTTGTGTCCTTGTATGTTGAATTGTTTATTTAAGGCTTGCTTATTTAAGCAGCCAAGGGTTGTCAATGAAAAATAGTATTCAATTGTTATAACACTTTGCGGTACTTTTTCACCTAAAGAGAAACTTCACTTAGTATTTACAAATTATTAGGACTTATTATTGGTATCAGAGCCAGGTTCCAAGTTTCTAATAGGAACCAACAAAGAATGTATTGAGCATATGGAGGCTGGCCTTAATGAGGTGCAAGGTGGGCTACACAGAATGGAGTTCGGCATGACAGATAGGCTGCGTCATTTAGAAGAAACCCTTAACCATCTTGTTGATGTACTCCTCACAGACCAAGAGCCTCCAAACCATGATAACCCACGCCATGAAGGCCACAACGGGGGATGACTTGTTATATCCTCCAAAACGGCGAAGCTGGAATTTCCACAATTCTTAGGAGATGATCCGACAGAGTGGTTCAATTGAGTGACTCAATTTTTTGAGTTCTAGAACACTCCCAAAACCCAGAAGGTTTCTTTGGCCTTTTACCACCTGGAAAGAGAGGCCAACCAGTGGTGGCAATGGACACGCAGGACATTTCAAGAGGAAGGACGAGTTCTCTCATGGACTGATTTTGAAGATGAACTTTGGGCGCGCTTTGGGCTTTCGGATTGCGAAGATTTTGATGAAGCTCTTTCACGAATCAGGCAGACTGGTTCCCTGCGTGAATATCAATAAGAATTTGAATAATTAGGCAATTGGCTTAGAGGATAGACATAAAAGGCTATTGTGGGAACATTTATGAGTGGTTTAAAGATAGAGATCTCTGACGGGATTCGTATGTTTAAACCGCAAACGTTAAAAGATGCTATTCGCTTCGCGCGAATGAGAGATGACCAACTAGTGAGACAGAAGAGGTTCACATGACCTACACCACCAGTGTGAGCTCCCATAGCTCTTCCAACAGCAACTCGAGCAGCACCATGAGCCCCTGACAATCCTGTCCGATGACTCACCTGGGAGGAAATATAACGAAGGAGAGCCTAGAACTTATGTTTTAATTGTAATGAATGATTTACTGCGGGGCACAAATGTCAAGGACCTCGGATACTCATGCTGAAAAGTTATGTTGGTAACGACATACTCGTGTGTGACAATGATCTTGGAGATCAACCAACCCAGGAAAATTATGAAGAGCCAATCGAACTAGCTATTACATTGCATGCATTATCAAGATGGATTGCGCCCAAGACCATACAAATAGCTGCCAGAATAGGTTCTTACGACGTCATTATACTGGTCGATAGCGGTTCAACCCATAATTTCATTAGTGAGCGTATTGCCAACCTATTACGGTTATCGGTAGTGTCGACGAAAACCTTCAACGTTCGAGTTGCCAATGGAGAAATTCTTAAATGTCAGGGGTGGTTTGAGGAAGTACAAGTGGACATCCAGGGCATTATTTTTTCCTTAACCCTTTACTCTTTACCTTTCACAGGGTTAGACGTAGTGTTGGAAATTCAATGGCTGGAGCTGCTTGGCTCCGTGGTTTGCGATTAGAAATGGTTGACCACATAATTTTTTTGGGAAAACCAGACCAAAAGGTTAACTAGCATTGATGGGCATAACATCCGAGCGGCATCAATAAAGGAGCTATCTAAGGAAATTCGCCTAGCCCAGGCATTGTTTGCATTATGCTTCCAGGTATTTCAAATGGAACCACAAAGGAATATCCATCCAAGCATGCTGGAAATATTACAGGAATTTTTTGATCTGTTTACTGATCCCTCGAGCCTACCACCAATACAAGAGGTCGACCACAGTATCACACTTAAAGAAGGAACCGAATCTATTAATGTTCGACAGTACAGGTATCTGCATTATTAAAAAAATGAGATAGAGATATAGGTTCAAGATATGTTGCGATTTAGGCTAATGCAAACAAGCACTAGCCCCTTCTCATCACCCATTTTACTAGTGAAGAAAAAAGATGGAACTTGCATTTTTGTATGGATTATCACGCACTCAATGCCGCAACCATTAAAGCCTGATTTTCGATCCCTACAGTAGAAGATATGTTGGACGAACTCCACGGTGCTGCCCACTTTACTAAGCTGGATCTTAGGGCAGGGTACCATCAGGTACGGGTAAATCTATAGGATGTCCATAAAACGGCCTTCCGAACACATAATGGACACTATGAATATTTAGTTATACCGTTTGGCTTATGTAATGCACCCTCTACGTTCCAAGCTATCATGAACTCTATCTTCCGTGATCATCTTCACAAATTTATATTAGTTTTCTTCTATGAAATTTTGATCTATAGCTCCGACTGGGACAAGCATTTAGTGCATGTACAACTGACCTTTGAAATATTGAGGTAGCAATAATTCTTTGTTAAAGCTAGCAAATGTGTATTCGGGTAGCAAGAATTGGAGTATCTGGGGCACATTATTACCAGCCAAGGATTAAAAGTGGACGAAGGCAAGATTGGGGCCATGATAGCTTGGCCTCAACCTACTAACATTTTGGAACTACAGGGGTTTCTTTGTTTAACAGGACATTATCGGAAGTTCGTCCGAAACTATGGCATTATTGCTCGGCCACTCATCAAACTTCTCAAAAAGGGCTAATTCGGATGGCATCAGGAAGCTGAAGTTGCATTCCTTGCTCTCATATAGGCCATGACGACCATTCTTACATTAGCTATGCCTAACTTTAGCGAGCCCTTCATTATTGAGACCGATGCATCCCGGGAAGGAATTGGAGCGGTCTTAACCCAGTAAGGTAGACTAGTGGCGTACATGAGTCGAGCTCTCGGAGTGACCAAGAAATATTGGTCGACATACGTTAAGGAGATGTTGGCTATCGTTGAAGCTATACGTTTGTGGTGGCCATACCTTCTAGGCCAAAAATTCTACATTCAGACCGATCAACGTAGTCTTAAGTATTTTCTAAAATAGAGGATAGCAACCCCTGAGCAACAAAAATAGGTTGCTAAGCTACTGGGCTACGACTATAAGATTATTTACCGACCGGGTCGTGAAAACTTTGCAGCCGATGCTCTCTCACGGAAGCAAGATAGTCTCATTCTTCACTACATTTTCTTTCGGCAGATTAGTATATTGGAAAAAATTAAAAAAGCTTCAAAAGATGACCCGTACATCTAGTCGATGGGTCATGTGGCCACGGAACAACTTTAAGGATCATATATGTGGCATCAAGGGTTACTATTATACAAGGAGAAGTTCGTCTTCCCGAATGATGCAACCTTAAAGGCTAAGTTGGTACACGAAATGCATGACACCAAGGTGGGAGGTCATTTAGGCATCCTACGTACATTCCAGAAGCTGAAGCAGCAGTTCTACTGGCCTAGGATGCATATCGCAGTGCAGAATTATGTTAAAGAATGCGAGGTTTGCCAAAAGATAAAAGCTAAAACATTGGCCCCAGTTGGGCTTCTTCAGCCACTACCAATTTCGTGCCAAGTGTGGGATGACATCACCTTAGATTTTATTGAAGGATTACCGATTTTGCAAAGAAAGGATACCATCATGATGGTTGTTGACAAGTTTAGTAAATCTACCCACTTTTTCACTTTAAACCATCATTTTACTGCAAAGAATGTGGCCAAAACATTCGTGGAAGGTGTTATCAAACTCCATGGGATGCCCAAGTCCATTGTCAGTGATCGGGACCCAATTTTCATCAGTAACTTCTGGCAAGAATTTTTGAAAATGCGGGGCACCAAACTCTAGCTCAGTTCCGCATATCACCCACAGACGAATGGCCAGACGGAAGTCATCAATCGCTGCGTCGAGCAATATCTACGCTACTTCGTTCGTTAGTGGCCACAGAAATGGTGTTACTACTTACCTTGGGCTGAGTATTGGTATAACACAACATACCATATTTCAACAGGGATGACCTCTTTCCAAGTGCTGTATGGAAGGTTGCCACCCTTCATTCCGACGTACACTGCAGGCTTTACATCTGTACATGAAGTCGACCAACAACTCATGAATTGAGATAAACTGCTACGACAATTGAAAGCCAACTTAGAAAAATTAGTGAATCGAATGAAGTAGATGGCAGATCGAAAGAGAAGGGATATTGCGTTTAACATAGGTGACTGAGTGCTTTTGAAGCTGCATCCATACCGCCAGCAAACGGTCTTCAAGCGGGTCCATCAGAAACTCGCTAGCCATTTTTATGGCCCCTACCAGATTATCTAGAAGATCGGATCTGTCACCTACAAATTACAGTTACCAGAAGAGGCACACATTCATCCGGTGTTTCACGTATCACTACTTAAATGATACTAGCCCAGCAAGGGGAATTCTGCACCAAAGCAAGCCGCGTTACCACCATTCACCGACGATGGGGTAGTCATTTTGGAGCCGCAAATTGTTTTTGACTACCACTGCATCAAATAGGGAAAACAACTTGTCGAAGAAAGCCTAGTGCATTGGAAACATCTTCCAACCGAGGAGGCAACGTAGGAACCAACGGCCAAGCTCCGAGAGGTGTTTTCGAATCTGGACCTTGAAGACACAGATCTGCTTGATGGGGGAAGTATTGATAGGTCACGATGATCAGAGAGGGGCCACAAGCCGAATCTGAAATATATGAGCTAAAAATGTACGTGAAATCGTTGCATGCATGCTGTATGCAACGTAGCAGATAGGGACAAAGTCATTCAAGCACATGGGAAGAATGGGATTGTTACAATTGAGTATTTACGTGCAAAAGGGTCTTCGGTTACGAGTGAGTCTTCAATAGTTGCGTTATTTACATCACCATTATTTACATGTGTATTTTATGGGTTGTTTTATATAAGTTTAGCGTCCAATAACGTGAGTTGAGCTTATGTCCTTGTATCTCGAATTGTTTGTTTAAGGCTTGCTTATTTAAGCGGCCAAGGGTTGTCAATGAAAAACAGTATTTAATTGTTATAACACTTTGCGGTAGTTTCTCACTCGAAGAAAAACAACACTTATATTTACAAATTGTTGGGACCTATCATTGATACTACTATAAGAAATAGAGATTTACCAAAACTCATGTTTAAAAGTGGATAACAAGTGATGTTGAACGGTAACACTTTATTTGGAAATTTAACATTAGTTTTTATTAGGTTTTACTTCAACTTAGTAATATGAACTTACTTTTATTTTTGATTAAATATTTTTAAGTGGGCTTTAGTTTAGGGTCTATAAGTTTTAGAACTTACTCACTGCAATTTTATACCTATCAAATCATAAACTACAAATTGTGCCCTAAAAATTACTTGAATTTATATGGCTTATCTTTTTATACATAATTAGGTATGCATGTGGGTTTAAATTTGGGTCTTTATTTATTTTTCTACAACAACGGTAAAGAAGCTAATTTTTTAAACAAGCGTAAAAGGATTTAAAAGACAAATTTGATGTAAGAAAAGATCTAAATTTTAAGGTGTTTATTGAAGATTTGCACAATAGTTGTCTGCATATATTTCGGGGTTTTGCATACCCACATATATTTGGTGGGTCTATTGAAAGAGTTGATTTTTACAGTGGAGTTATGTTGAAAATTACGGAAGATTTACAAAGAAAAACCTTAAATTTTAATAGTAGGTTTATTGAGTATTTTGAATAATTTTTATTATGTATCCCTATTTTAAGGATATTGTTACTACTCAAGTGAAAAATATTAATAATATAATTCGTTTTGATTCTCCGTAATGTTTAACCATGTAGATCTTAAAGACTTTTTTTCTTAATGAATTTATTTGATTTATAAAAGATTTCATTATATATGATTGTTTTGAGTTTTGTGGTATGTTTTTCATATAATATATATTAAATAAAAGAAATAATCAACTTCAAAGTAAAAAATATAAACATCAAATATAAACACCAATATAAACAAAAGAAAAAGAAAACAACAATATAAACATCAAAGTAAAAAAAAGGACAGCTTTAGCATTAATAAGGTTGATTTACAAAAGAATATGTTTTAAAAAAATTTAATGGAATGTTATTACACAAAACCACGAGGGAGTAATTATATCCCCATTCTCGCATCATTGTGTCTTTCACTTTTGTTTTGGTATCTTTGCTTTGTCTGCTTTATTATGCTTACTTTCTCTTTTTATTTTTTACTTGATAAATTATGCCTTATTTTATGCTTTCCTTTGCTTAAGACACAGTCAATTCCTTAGTCATTTGATTCACTTATTCATCAACCTCAAGTGTGTTCTTATCTTAGCGATCGTGCCTACTGCATGTCTTGCCCTTTAGCTATAAATTAAGCCATTTCAGTTAATCAGAACTACCCAGTTGATTGCATCTTTTCTTCAGCGTTGATACCTCAAAAACGACGTACTTACTTTTTTTTCCCCCTTTTACGCATAAAAAATAAATAAATTCCATGGACATTGTTTCATCAGTTATGGGAAGGGTTGCAGAGTGTCTGTTTGATGCAACTCTCTAGCAGCTTGGTTACTTGCTTCAGTACAACCAAAACATCAGGACATTAAGAAACCAAGCTGAGAAACTCGCAGATATGAGAGAAAGGGTACAAGCAAAAATTGATATCGCTAAAAGAAATGGAGAAATCAACTAAACTGATGTTGGAAAGTGGATTGCAGGTGATGTACAACGTTATCTCCGTATTTATAATTTTAAAGTTAGCTAGTCTTTATTAGGTTGATTTTAGCCAATTTTATTGAGTTTTTATCCTTAATTATTTGCCTAGTTTAATTTTTCTTAGAGTATTGTTTAAGTAGATTTTACAATATTTGTGGCAGTAGATTTCTTTTGATTTTAGTTTGACCACCATAAATATAGCCTTATATTTTCAAACTTAATAAGACTAAGCTAGACTTGATTTGATGATTCATAGAATAAAGTGTAAGTCTGAATTTTACATATTTTCAGACATTCAGATGTTAAGTTTTTTCTTCACTTTTGTTATCTATATAGGCATTCTCCCCTTTCCTTATTATTTGGTTGATAATCCGTCATACATGAGTTTGGTATCATTTTCGGCCCCAAAAAGCCACTGTTTAAACTCTCAATACCATCCCTTTGCCATTGACAAAATCGACAAGTAAACCATCATTGCCACCACCAAAATACTCCCTAGCCTTCGAGTTCATGATATCCAGCATCATAAGAATTTAGTCCCCACTGTTAGGTATGTTAATTATTCTGTCATAATTTAGAAACTATAAGGCAAACATGTAATTCCTTAGGTGCTATCTGCAAATAATTCAGAACCACATAGGTATTTGAGAATTTCAAGAACTGTCGGCATTTTATACATTTTGTGACTACCTACCTTACCGAGGTTTGAATAGTCCACCTAATTCCTCTAAGTGATTTGCACTTGGATTCATGCCTATTTAAGTGAGATATGACCAAATTTAGCCCTTCTTATACTACCAAAATGTCCCTAATGCAGAATAAGTTATATAAAAAAAATTGCAGAACACATAAACCAAATGCGTGTGGTTGCAAAACTCTATTTAGGGTTTTAAGAGAACATGTTTCACCTCCTAAATATTCTTAATCTACCATTTCGCAAACATTTTCGAAATATCTATAGCCTAATTCATAAAACGTTGTAGAAGTTTGTGAATAAGAGAGAATGCAAAATTTATTAATTAATCGTTGTACAACTACAAGAGAGCTTAATTTATACATGAGAGTAACATTAGTAAGGAAAGAAATCAAATCAGATTGTGGTATATAATAAATAGAGAGATTTGAATGTCCATGAGATTGTTGTTATACTTATGTCAATCTTAAGAATTATTGTTGATTCTTATTATCTTCCTTTAAACTGGTACAGAAAACTTTTTAAACTTCCAATTTATTTTAGAAAGTTTTTGTTTAACTAGTTGTCTATATATAAGGTAAAAATAATTCCCATCATTTTTTAATAAAATATTTTCAAGTTTGTTTGGATGTTTAAGTGTCATAAGTGGGCCCTTACCAATTAATTCAAAAGATTAGCCTACTAAGTAATATTACATATCTGTTATATTTAAGATTTATTCAATTTTTATCCAAAGTAGGATATTCACACTACTCAATTATGTGGCGCCTTTATCACGTTCGATCCAAACTCAAGGCTATTTTGGCCCATATTGCCTATATTTATTATTTTTGGGGGACTTACATTTCACGTGATAATTTCTTTTAGGATTTAAAATACATGATTTTTCAAGACTCACTTAGTCTGTATTGTCCATTCTCTCAACATTGAAGATCCACTACTCACATGACAACCTTTATTGGGATGGTTTTAAGATTTCACATATAAATGAGAATTTAAGTCTTTTTAATATCACTTATCATAGATCGGATGCTTACCATTGACAAAAAAATAATTATTACATAATATTATATACTCTTCCATATATATTAAAGATTCACCAAATTTCTATCAGAAGTGTGACTGCATTAGGCTAACAAAAAAAAAAAAAACCACATCATTTCTTTAATCTTATCAAAGTATCATTCTATTGATCATGACAAGGAAATTATTCGTTTGCTCTCATTAAGAAAATCTTTTCAGCTTATCATAATAGTGTTTTTTCTTTTAATTTCTTTCTCTATCTTTTATTGTTCCCTTATCAATCCGTTACTTTCTCTATTGATCCATGGTTTTTTTTGGGACCAAATACCTTTTTTTTTCTCCTCTCTCTTTTAAAATTAAATTCCCCGAGTTCAAACCAAAACTATTGACCATCACTCTTTCTCTCTCCTCATTTTCCTTTTTCTCTAAGGGGTTTATTGAAATAGCTAATCTTTAGAGTCATAGTTATAGTAAAATGTTCAGGGACACAAAGTAATTAGCTAGATTACAAGGGCAGAATCACAATTAAACAACCAACTTTGCTTTTAAGGAATAGTGATCGAGAAGTATTCGGTGAAGTCGGATCAGGAAGATCTAATGGCGACAAGTGTGATTGAGTTGATGACGATGGCTGAGGAACGACAATTTTGTGAAAGATTGAAAGATAATGGCACCCGAACTTGTTGTGGTTGATTTTGGTGAGCTAAAGCGTTGGCAGGTGACCATGAATGACTAGAAAGACGAGACACCCAGTGAGAATTCAATTGGTGGTAGTGAGGTCCCAAACGCAAAGAACAACGACTAAGTTAGCAACAGTAAGTGCAATACTTTGGCCTTATTTTGAAAAATGCATGCTCTAGAATCTCGGTGAAAAAGGATCATAATAATAATTGACGTTTAGGGAGTCTTTTGGTTGTCTCAGATCGTTGATCTGACGATGACGGCGCGATGGCAGTTGCGGTTGTTGGTGATGACCTTAGGGATTTTATTTTTTGTTGCACTCTCACAACACTAGCTAGTCAACCATGCTTTGAAAGCGTTTTCACGATCTTGCAATATTGACATGGTGTAGGCTCTAAGGATGAATCTAAAAACTAATCGACCTACTTTGATACTATGTAGAAGTTGGTAAATAAGAGAGAATGCGATGCTAATGGCTTAATCCTCATATTGTGTGGTTGGGCATGAATTTCATGGTCATTACAACAGCCAAGCGAGGCGACTGCGGCCATAAGTACCTAGAGGAGGCTATGCATAGTTCTTACAAACGCTGCAAGCTTAACAAGGTGCGTAGTTGTAACGCGAAGCAGGTGATTATGGTTGGTGAAATGTTTTATGGCTACATGGTTATGGATGATTAAATTTGTGGCAACAGGTTGATAGTGAAGGGCTTTTAAATATTGTTGAAGGAATACATCAATCAAAAGACCAACAAGTTCAAGATGATCAATCATGTGGTCCACCGTAATTTAAGAAAATTAGTTATAAGCATGTAAAGTTTGTGTTTTCAAATACTCCGTTTTCCCGTAAAAAGTTGTTATGCTGTGGTGTTAGAATGCTACTTCTATTATGGACAAGCTCACTATAAATAGGAGCACTTTGTACACATTTCAAGCAAGAAAAGATTCAGTTAATAAAATCGTAGAGCATTGCTTTATATTCTCTCCAAACCTTTTCCATCTTATTTTCTTCCTATTTTTCTTAGTAAACAAACAACAAGTTTAGAGCAAAACTCAAACTCAAACTTGGTATCAGAGCCTAGCTATGGTAAATCAAGCCTCATCTTTCTCGACACAAACTTCTTTTATCACATTTGCCTTTCCTGCACAAATCAAGTTAGACAGAACTAATTTTCTTCTATGGAAGTCACAAACATAGATAATTATGAGTGATCATGGACTTGAAAGTTTCATTAATGGATCTGCTCGAGCACCAGCTCAATTCCTCAATCAAGCAAATCTCAGAGCAAGATCTGATTCACCTGAGCAGATCTTGAATCCTGAGATATTAACTGGAAGAGACAGGATCAGATCCTTCTTGGCTGGTTACAGTTTTAATTACTGATACAATTATGAGTTTTCTTATATGATGCAAAACTTCATATGATCTGTGGAGTGCAGTAAATCGATAATTTGGAAATCACTCAAAAGCTTTAGCAATGACTGTCAAAGCTCAACTCTCAACCATTACAGAAGGTTTATTATCGATCTCAAATTATTTTATGAAAGCTAAGAAATTATCTGATAGCTTAGTTGTTGCTGGATGTCCTATAAATGAGGAAGATTTGATCATGTATGTATTGAATAGACTAGACAAGAGTTTTGATCCTGTTATCATACATATTCAAAGCAGATTTGGAACCATAGATTTCAATGAAGTTATGTCCTTGATGTTAATACAAGAAAATCGAATGGAGTAGAGAACTAACTCCATGAAAGTTGAGGCTCACCTAGCTCAAACTAAGAATAGTCAAAAAAAGTTTTATAATTAAGGAGGAAGAGCTGTAAACTATGGTTTTACTGGTTATAACAATGCTGGTAGAAGCTTTACTGGAAGAGGTGCAGCTGGAAATCAGCAAGGAAATTTTAATTCTAGAAGTCAGAATTAGTATAATGTTGGATACAACAACTTCTCTGGTAATTATAGGGTCAATTACAAACCTACATGCCAAATATGTCACAAGTTTGGTCATTTAGTAGAAGAATGAAACAATAGGTTCAATAAAAACTTCACACCTCAATATCAGTAGTACAATAAGCAGACATAATTTAATGGAGTATTAGAATATCAGCAAAATAACTACAATGGAAATAATAAGAACAATCATAACTATAATCAGTAGCTACATACTCAATACAACAAATCAGCCTATATAGCTACACTAGAAGGAATAGCTGATCAGGGATGGTATCTTGACAGTGGAGCCACTCACCATCTCACAAATGATCTAAGCAACTTTGAAACAGGTGAAGAATATGCAGGTAATGATACTCTCTTGATTAGAGATGGTAAAGGACTTACAATCACACATATTGGTACTAGGTCAATAAAAAACACAAATGATTACCTAAAATTTGTTCTTAATCAAATGTTGTATGTTCCAGAGATAATAAAAAATCTTATCAGTATTTCAAAGCTTACTGCTAATAATTCATTAACTGTTGAATTTTTTAACAACTGTTGTTTGCTGAAGGAACCAAGGACAGGAATGGTGAAGTTGAAGGGAACTGCTAATAAAGGACTTTACAAGCTGTCAGTTGTTGTAGTTGAAACATCAAACAAAACCAATAAAATTCCAGATTTCAATAAACCTACATCTATGCTTTCATTCTTTGTCACCAAATCTAAGCTTTCAACTCAAGAAATGAAGCAAGCATGTAGTAGAAAATTGTTAAAGACAAAAACAGCTTTGGTTAGCTATAGTGCTGCTATGAATGTAAATCTTCTACATAAAAGACTTAGTCATCTCAACAATAATGTATTGTATCAAGTATTGAAAGATTGTCAACAGTTGAAAAGTTTGAATAAAGGAAAGTTACCAAATTTTTGTAGTGACTGTCAGTTTGAAAAAGTTTATAAGCTACACTTTTCTGCTACTGAAACCAAAGCCAAATTACCTATGGATCTCATTCATACTGATGTATGGGGCCCAGCACCAATTATTTCCAGAGAAGGTTACAAATTTTACCTAAGCTTCATTGATGAGTTCACTAGGTACACTTGGATTTTTCCCTTAAAAGTTAAATATGAATGTCTTGATATATTCAAACTATTTAAACTCCAAGTAGAAAAATAATTTGAGAGGTCAATAAAAATCCTTCAATTTAATTAGGGAGGAGAATTTAAAAGTTTTGTTCTCTTTCTACAACAACATGGCATTCATTTCAGACACCTCTATCCCTATACACACTACCAAAATGGAACCATTGAGAGAAAACACAGACATATAACAGAACTTTGCTTGATCCTATTGGCACAAGCAAAAATGCATCTAAGTTTTTGTTGGGATGCATTTCACACAAGTGTATTCTTAATCAATAGATTACCAACTCCATCACTAGACAATAAATATCCTTTTGAAAGCCTGTATAAACAAAAGCCTGATTATAAGTTTCTAAAGAGTTTTGGATGTGCTTGTTATCCCAACATCAGACCATACAACCAACACAAATTTGATTTTCACACTGTCAAATGTGTGTTTATTGGATACAGCCCCATCCATAAATAATACAAATGCTTGAGTGATTTAAAAAAGATTTGCATAGCAAGGGATGTTGTTTTTGATGAAACTTCATATTCTTTTGACCAAGTGGTAAAACCAAATACATTTCAATCTGAACCTATTACAAACACACAGTTGAAACCTTGTATTTTTAGGATACCGGTTGCTTCAAGTGACAATAGAAATGACAGTTCTCATCAGCATAACCTTCAACATCATCAAACCAATTCTGATCAAATGGCAAGAAATCAAGGTTCAACAAATTCTTCACCATATATAAAAATCACGATCAGTCCTTTTTTACAAGCTTATGAACTAGACACAACCTCAACACATTCACAAACACAATCTAACATTCAGAATTCAAAAAATTAAACCAGAACTCTCTCTACCCATCATATGGTCACAAGATCAAAGGATGGAATATTCAAACCAAAAGTGTACCAAGATTAAATTGAAGAAATAGTACCATATGATGTAAAAACAGCTTTGAAGAGTACAAAGTGGCAGCAAGCAATACAAGCAGAGTTTGATGCTTTGATTAGTAACAAAACCTGGAATTTAGTTCCAAGAAACACTACTGCAAAGATCTTTGAGAACAAATGGGTGTTTAGAATCAAACATGATGATAATGGCATGATTTCAAAGTATAAAGCAAGACTTGTTACAAAGGGATTTCACTAGACAGCAGAGATTGATTACTTTGATACTTTTAGCCCTATGGTTAAAGCATCACAGTGAGGATAGTTCTGAGTCTTACTGTAGCAAATAATTGGAAAATTAGACAGATAGACATCAACAATGCATTTTTAAATGGGAATTTATCAGAAGAAGTGTATATGGAACAACCTGAAGGCTTTATTTGTGGAAATAAACCTGGTCACATTTGCAGACTAAGGAAAGCACTCTATGGTCTCAAACAAGCTCTAAGAGCTTGGTTTGAGAAGCTAAGACAGTCATTAGTAAGATGGAGATTCAATAGTACGAAATCAAATGCCTCACTGTTTGTTAAATTTACTAGAGCTTTAATTCTGATAATAGGCACAAATGAGGACAACATCAGTTCTGTCATGCAGCAGCTGAGCAGTGCTTTTGCACTTAAAGACTTGGGTGAAGTCAACTTCTTCCTGAGTATAGAAGTTACAAAGACAGTATCAGGTGTGATATTATCACAAACAAAGTATATTTTAGACCTTCTAAAGAGAGCAAATATAGTGAATTGCAAGCACTACGATACCTCTATGAGCACTGGACAAAAATTAAGTAAGGAAGATAGTGAGAAATTTTCAGACCCTACTCTCTACAGAAGTATTATAGGTGCCTTGCAGTACTTGACTCCCACCAGACCTGAACTTGCCTATTATATAAATAGACTGAGTCAATTTATGTCTCAACCATCATCCAAACATTGGGTTGCCTGCAAAAGAGTCTTAAGTATCTTAAGGCTATAAAAGAATATGGTTTGGAGTTTAAATCAAGTAAGAACATTGCCATTATAGTATTTTCATATGCTGACTAGGGATGTGACCTAGATGACAGAAAACTTATTTGGGGCTACTGTGTGTACTTGGGTAGAAATCTTGTTGCTTGGTCTTCTAAGAAACAACATATAGTTACAAGGTCAAGCACAGAGTCTGAATATCGTGCTCTTGCCTTTGCATGTACTGATGTCCTTTGGATTCTATCACTGCTCTCCGAGTTGCACATGATAGCAGCCACAAAATCAGTCATATGGTGTGATAACAGTGGAGCAACATCTCTTGCTATCAATCCAATCTTTCATGCAAGAAGAAAACACATTGAGATTAATGTGCATTTTCTTAAAGATCATATTGCAGCAGGAAAAATAAGAGTTGATCACATAGCAAGTGAAGAACAAGTAGCTGATATCTACACAAAGCCATTGCCTTTTAGACAGTTCACTTATTTTAGAGACAAACTCAATGTTACTCACAGAACCTTGAGTTTGAAAGAGGGTGTTGAAGGAATACATCAATCAGAAGATCAACAAGTTCAAGATGATCAATCATGTGGTCCACTGTAATTCAAGGAAATTAGTTATAAGCATGTAAAGTGTGTGTTTTCAAATACTCTGTTTTCCCGTAAAAAGTTGTTATACTGTGGTGTTGGAATACTACTTCTATTCTGGACAAGCTCACTATAAATAAGAGCACTTTGTACGCATTTCAGAACAAGAAAAGATTCAGTTAATAAAATCGTAGAGCATTGCTTTATATTCTCTCCAAACCTTTTTCATCTCATTTTTTTTCTCTTTTTCTTAGTAAATAAACAACGAGTTAGAGCAAAACTCAAAATCAAACTAATATGAATTCGTGATTTTAAAAATAAGTGAAGATAGAGAGAAAAAGAAGAGAAAAAAGAAAAAAAAAGGAAAAAGTAGTCCAGAGCTTTCAAAATAATTAATTCATATGAGTATTGTTTTACTTTATTTACTTTTTGACCGTTATTTTTTTAACATTTTTTTGACCAATAGTTAGGCATTGATGCCTATTTTTGACATTTTATTTCTACAATATAAGCAAAACAAACTGGCGCAATAAAGAATTTTATAAATAAAACCCTAAAACACCTGGATATTTTAAGACTCTCCCTTAAGTTATTTGAAAGATGTCTAATAAACCCAACCTCCTAGTTAAAGAATCAAATAATTATTTCGACACTTTTCAGCTTTTCTTTAAGTGTAGATCAACTTCTACATATTTTGTTTTGTCATGTTGTACAGGGTTATAAGCTATGTTGAAAATTGCTTTGTTGTCACAATAAAACATTATGGAAGTTTTGGTGCGTATTTTAACTCTTACAAAAGTTTTTTTAACCAAAGGAGATTCGTTGTGCTACAAATTGTTTCTTGGTTCTTCAATTTAAATTTTCTAAAGACAAATGTAGGATAATCTAAGGTTGATCTCTTGTCATTTACAGGACTTGCTCAGTCTGGATTAGCTAATGTCTTTACTAGTTATTGCGTCTTTGTTTAAACAACAACAATCCTCTTTCTAGAGTCCTTTTTAAGTTGGATGTGTGAAGCCTAATTATCGCCTTGACACAATTTTAGCACATGAATTAATCTTTACTATAAGGATGATGTGGGGGTTAGAAGAGTGTGGTAATTAAACCTATCATTACTATATAAAGTATACTAGGAGGACTATTTTTATGCATCTATAGAAAGAAAAGGCATGAGCATGAAAAACCTATCATTGTAATCCTTTCTTTAGTATAATGAATATCTACAACAATAAAATAAGTGAATGTAGCTCTCAAATTGAGGATGAACCATTGTAAATCAGTATATGCTTGTGGTTTATTTTTATTTTATTGCTCTCGTTAGTGACGTATAAGGGTTTAATCCGTAACAATTTAGATAGTTGGCTAAATTGAAACATGACTAGTGTGTAATAAGTAGATTAACTTACCAACTAGCATTTGGTAGCATTCTCTATCAACTTCTTTCTCTTTCTCGAAAAATCCAATTTTATGATTGGAATTAATAAAAATATCTCTAAGTTTACATACCTTAGCATGCCTACTCAGTTTAACAAATTAAGTGTATACTACAATTTCTTTGAGGGAAGAAGCTATCTCCATTACTAGAAAATATATCAAAGAACAAAAATCCTTTGTTTTTAATCTCTTATTATGAACTTTCTTAAGTTCGTTGATTTTTGTATCCTTATTCCTAGTAAACATAATGTTATCTGTGAGAATATTGATTAAAAATCATTGGAATATGATTTGGGGATCAAGCCAAGTGTGTAGGGTACACATGGATCGAAGACGGACGCGAAAGGAGGTGAAAAATGAGAAGGCGCACCATGCGACCAGCGCCGCGGTGACCAGGAGTGGGTGCCACGGCGCTAGAATAGAACACTCAGCGCCGCAGCACCGCAGTGTTCAGCAGAAGCGCACCAGCGCTGGAGCGATGAGATCCTAGCGCGGCAGCGCTGGACGCGGGAACAGTATCCCGAAATTAGGAAACTTCCTAATTTCGTCTCCCACTTGCTCTAGGACTCCCTAATACGACTCCCACACGTATAGGAAATACCTAGGACGTCCTAAGGCCTATATAAAGGCTATCAATTGGCTTGTAAACATAACTTAGTGATCTTGACAACCTTTGTGATCAAGTTAGTGAGATCTTTGTGATCTTAGAGAGATCTTGGTGATCAATAATAATTTTAATGATTATTCTTAGTGGTTCTTTGTGAGAGAAAATCCCTAGAGAGTAAGAGAGAGTTTTCTTTGTGATCTTTCTTATAATAGGCATACTTTGTGGTTGCCTTGTGATTCATAATAAGAGAAGAGTGTGATCTTGATCCGCCGTGGACGTAGGCAAGTTGCCGAACCACGTAATTCTTTGTGTGTTCTTCTTCTACCCTTTCTCTCTTTTATTTCTTAATAACTTGTTCTGCATTATTATATTACTTGGGTGAATTGTTTAGCTTGTTTGTGTGCTTCTGCTTCAACAAACTGGTATCAGAGCTTTGGTTCTAAGCAAACATGGCCACATCCAAGTATGAGGTAGAGACATTCAACGGTATGAATGACTTCAATCTGTGGAAGATGAAGGTTAAGGTGTTGTTGGTGAGCCAAAGACTTGGTTCGGCATTAGAGGAGACTGCAGCTCCATCTAGTGATGAAGAGAAGACGCCAGAGTCATCTAGATCAGAAGTAGAAAGAAGGGACATTCAAGAAAGAGCTCATAGCACAATCGTTCTATCATTGAGCGATGAAGTACTAAGGGAAGTAGCAGGTGAGACGACAGTAATAGATCTTTAGAAGAAGCTTGACTCTCTTTATATGAGGAAATCGTTGGCCAACAGACTACATATAAAGAAGAAGCTGTATCAGCTGTCCATGTCAGAGGGGACGCCGATGAAAGATCATATAGACGCCTTCAATAAGATCATCCTTGATCTTGAGTCTATCAACATCAAGATAGAAGATGAAGATAGAGCAATTATCTTTTAAGTTCACTCTCCAAGAGCTATGTGAGTTTTGTTGATACGCTACTCTACGGCAAAGAGAGTTTAATGATAAGTGATGTGAAATCATCATTAAACTCAAAGTTATTAGGAAAGCAGGCTGAGGGTAATGCAAAAAATTTATCTGTAAGAGGAAGGCCCTCATATAGAGATGGGAAGAAAAAAGGCTCAAGGTCAAAGTCTAGGACTCCTAGGAAGTGCTATTGCTGCAAGAAAGAGGGGCACTTCATAAAGGACTGTCCTGAGAAGAAAGCACAGGACAAGAAGAAAGCGGATGCTGCGCTTGCCTATGATGATAGCTATGACAGTGCAGAGACACTCGTCGCTACTGATGGTATAAACTCTGAACAATGGGTTTTAGATTCTGGCTGTACTTTTCACATGTGCCCGCACAAGTCTTGGTTTACAAATTTCTAGCCTATTAGTAGTGGTAAGGTCTTAATGGGTAATGACGTTGCATGTTAGATGATGGGAATTGGTAGTGTTAAGCTTAGGCTGCATGATGGGCGAGTGAGAGAATTGACAGATGTTAGGTATGTTCCTGACTTGAAGAGAAACTTGATCTCACTAGGGACTTTAGATCAGAATGGGTGTTCCATCAGGATTGACGGAGGGATTTTAAGAGTTTTGAGAGGTTCCATGGTGGTGATGAGAGGAGAGAAGCACAAAGGTGTTTATGTGCTTAAGGGTGAAGTCGTGAGTGGTTCTGCACTATTCTCTGTAGATGATGAGAGTATGCAAACCAAGTTATGACATCTTAGACTGGCACACTTAGGTGAGAGAAACCTAAAGGAGTTATATAGTCAAATGGCGTTTGGTGAGGATAAGTTCCAGCCCTTGGAGTTTTGTGAGCATTGTGTGCTAGGGAAAGCACATAGAGTGAGGTTCAGTACCGGTGAGCATAAGACTAAGGGGACTCTTGACTATATACACTCGGATCTTTGGGGACCAGCTTAGACAGCTACTCATGGTGGTGCTAGATATTTTCTCAGCTTGATTGATGACTATTCGAGGAGGCTGTGGGTCTATGTGTTGAAGAGCAAGGATCAAGTATTTGATGTGTTCAAGACTTGGAAGGCTCTTGTTGAGAATCAAACTGGCAAAAGAGTGAAGAGGTTGAGAACTGACAACGGCCTCGAGTTTTGCAACAGAGAGTTTGATGGGTTTTGTGCCAAGCATGGGATTGCAAGGCACAGAACAGTAAGATCAACACCGTAGCAGAATGGGGTAGCTGAGAGGATGAACAGGACCCTACTTGAAATGGTTAGATGCATGCTTACCAATGCGAAGATGTCCAAGACATTATGGGAGAAGCTGTAGTGACTGCTGCTTACTTGATAAACAGAAGTCCCTCCTCATCAATTGACTTCAAGACACCAGAAGAGAAATAGTCTGACAATCCTCCAAAGTATGACCATCTTAGAATATTTGGTTGCCCTGCCTTTGTACATGTTAAGGAGGGGAAGTTGGAACCTAGAGCTATCAAAGGGGTATTCATAGGATATCCCGAAGGAGTAAAAGGATACAAGGTGTGGTGTAAAGACTTAACACCATAAAGGAGTATTATAAGCCGTGATGTGGCGTTCGATGAGATGACGATGTTGAAAACCTCCCAAGTAGATGAGAAAGAAGAACCTGTGACCAAGGAAAACTCAGCACCCCAGTCAATGAAAGTTGAAGTAGCGCCTGAAAATGGATCTGATATGCCCCCAGATCAACACTTCAACAAGGAAATCCTTGAAGATGAACCAAGAACACCGGCGTGTTCCTCCAAGTTCACCCAAAAGAAGACTAGAACTCCTGAGTTGGAACTTGGAGTTGGAACTTGAAGAGTACCAGCTTGCTAGCGACAGGCTAAGGAGAACGATTAACCCACCAGTCAGGTATGCACAGGCAGACTTAGTTGCTCATGCTTTTAATTCTGCTTACACTCTTGAGTATGATGAGCCTAGGACATATGGTGAGGCTATGAAGAGTGAAAACAAAAAAGAATGGCAGCAGGCCATGGAAGAAGAAATTTGTTCTCTTAGGAAGAACAATACCTGGAAATTGGTGGAGATACCTCACAAGAAACTAGTCGGGTGCAAGTGGGTGTTGATGAACACTTGAAATTACATATTTAATAAGAGTTTTACATGATTGTTTTGTATTACTAGTGTATTTAATTTTCTTAACTTAAGTATATTTACAATATTGTACTTAATTATCGTATAACTGTTTTGTGGCAGGTTCGGTAAAATAGGTATAACTTTCTACCTAAAGATCCAATTGAGGTGATTCTTGATCCTGTGCAGAGCTGACGCAATGAGCTAACATATGAATTAGAAATTCGAGTGTTTAGAGGGTGAAAATTGGCCTAGAACAGAATTGATTTGCAGTACAGGCCCAGTTTAAACAGTTATCAGTATTTGGCCCATAACTATAGAAATATGTATCTAATACGTATGAGAACACTCAATTTCGAAAGATAAGAGACTTATCTACAACGTTTATGTTTTGAGTGACAGCTAATTCGGATCACATCAATTCCAAATTGGATAATCAAGTAGGTGCCCAAGTGATAATGAATGCAAATTATTTTGCCACCATTCTTGACTTTCATCAACCAAGTGGTTCCCTCCAAATTTGTCTCGATTTATCCATGTTTTTCTATAAATAGGTGGCTTGTTTATGCCTAAAGAATGTAATTAGAAAGTTAGAATTTAGTTCAAAATACTTTTCCTTTGTATCCATTTCCTTGTACTATTATTTCTCTTGTTTACTATTAAGTCATGTTATTTCTTCTTCCATTTCTTTTCTTTTCATTTAGTTTTATTATGTCCAAATAATTTTGTTTAAGCTAAGGTGAAAGGGTGAAGCTCTTGGCAAGGTAATAAGATATGTTTAATATTTATTCATGAATTTAATGCTTCATTTTTAAGTTATGCAAATTTATATATGATGTATTTATTTTGTTTGTAGAATTAATACCCTTTCTTCTAAAGTGGTGATTCTTGATTTATTATTGACAAACTTAATACTTGGCACAATAAATTCTTGAAACCATTTACAAGATTTGGTTTATATAACATTTCTTGTAAAGTGGGAGTCTTGATTTATTGTAGACAAATATAAAGATTGGCATAATAAATACTTGAACCCATTTATAAGATTTGGTGTATAATAATTGAAAGAAATAAATACTAATCAATATATAAATGATAATGAACTTTTATTGCTATATTTTCCGGTTGGAACCTCCTTTGTGTGAGGATTCCAATTGAGTTATAAAAAAATAAAAAGTTAAATATATTCTTACTTCTTATGCCAAGAGTGAATCCCCGTAACCTTAGCTTTTTATTTGAATTGGTTAATTGAAATAATATTTGCAAACATCTTATACTGCATTAATTATCTTTAAAGTGTTTATAATTTGTAATTTTAATTCTACTTCCCTGTGAATTGACCCCGTTCTCATCGGGTTATCTATTACTTTGACAATCCTGCACTTAAGAATAACTTCTATATTCTGGACGTGTCAAGTTTTTGGCGTCGTTGCCGGGGAGGTAACGTTAATATTTTGTTTTGTTGTTGTTTGTTTGTTTATTTTATTTTCATGGAAGGATGAGCCTCATACTCGTTATTTATTATTCGTTTTTTTTATTTTTATTTTCATGGAAGGCCGAGCCTCCTAACGTACTTTATTTATTATTCTATTTTTATTTTCGCGGAAGGCTGAGCCTCCTACTCGTTATTTCGTTTATTTATTATTTTTTACTTTTTATTTTCATTTTTTTTAATTTTCATGGAAGGTCGAGCCTCCTAACGTACTTTACTTTATTTATTATTCTCCTTTTATTTTCGCTTTTTATTTTAATGGAAGGCTAAGCCTCATACTATTTATTTATTAACTTTTTATTATATAATCTAACATCACTAATCTAACTTCTAATTATTTATCTTTATTTTGCTTTTAGTTTTACATATTTTATTTACTTGTGTGTAATATTTTATTTTATTTACCTGTGTTTAATATTTTATTTGTATTATTTATTGTTATTGTATTTTGTTTTGTTTCTTTTTATGAGCGGTTGGTTTCGAGATCCTAATTCTCATCGTTTAGTAAAAGGTAATTTCGAAACTTCCTTTGATAATTTGTTAGATTCTCCTTCATCTTCTCATTCTTCACCAAGTAACACCATGAGCGAAAATCAAATTGAGGGACTCATAGACCCAGGGGACAATCAGTCCCAACATAATGACCATAACCGACCTAGGACACTTAGAGACTATATGAACCCTACACGAACCGGTGCACCATCTTGCTTAATTTTTTCACCAGATGCAACGCATTTTAATTTTAAGCTAGGCATTATCCAACTTTTACCCACTTTTGATGGCTTAGATGCAGAGAACCCTTATCTACATCTAAGAGAATTTGAAGAAGTGTGTAACACGTATAATGATCAAAATTGTAGCATGAACACAATTCGACTTAAGCTTTTCCCTTTTTCTTTAAAAGATAAAGCTAAAACATGGCTACAAAACCTTAGGCGAGGATCCATTTCTTTATGGGATGAGATGCAACAACAATTCCTGAAAAAGTTTTTTCCCTCCCATAGAACAAATTCTTTCAAAAGACAAATCACTACTTTTGCCCAAAAACCAGGAGAGACCCTTTACCAATGTTGGGAAAGGTATAAAGAATTACTTAATACCTGTCCCCATCATGGTTTTGAAACATGGAGAGTAGTCTCAAATTTCTATGAGGGATTAACACCTCAAGTTAGGCAAATGGTAGAAATGATGTGTAATGGAACATTTGAGGAAAAAGACCCAGAAGAGGCAATGAATTATCTTAACTTACTAGCAGAAAATGCTCAAAATTGGGACACTGCTGGTACCTGTGAGGCACCTAGAAAATAATCAAACCACTACATCTAGTGGGGGTATTTATCATCTTAAGGAAGATCATGACCTTCAAGCCAAATTAGCATCCCTTGCTAGAAAAGTCGAAACCTTAGAAATGAAAAAGAGTGGTCAAATAAAATCTGTTCAAGAAATTGTGTGTCACATTTGTGAAACCTATGATCACTCTACCAATGATTGCCCAACTTTGCCTGCATTTAGGGAATGTCTCCATGAACAAACCAATGTTCTAAACACGTTCAAACGGTCAAACAATAACCCATATTCACAAAACTATAATCCTGGATGGCGAAATCACCCGAATTTTAGTTGGAGGAATGACACTCAAGCATAGGCCTCGCAACCACATTTCCAACCACACCAAAATTTTCAAAACCATCAAGGTTATGCACCATATGTCCCACCTCCTAGGAAAAATCTTGAAGAAACTTTGCATACGTTCATTGAAAAGCAAGAGTCTGTTAATTCTCAAAATGCCCAAACATTTGCTGATTTGAAAGATACTCTTACTAAATTTGCATCTGCACTGAACATTCATGAGAAAGGAAAATTTCCTTCTCAACCACAGCCAAACCCCAAAGGACAACATAACACAAATGCATGTAGTTCAGGAAACCAACACATAGATCAAGTTAAAGCAGTTATCACTCTTCGGAGTGGTAAAATTGTTGAAAAAGAAATTCCTGAACCTCATGAGAGCGATGAATCAATCTCTAAGGGTAAGGAAAGTGTTGAACCTACACTTAATGAAGAAAACACTAAACCCTCACCTCCACCCCCATTTCCCCATGCATTACGTAATACTAAGAAGATGAATCACAATCCTGAAATTTTTGAAATCTTCAAACAGGTAAAAGTTAATATTCCTTTACTGGATGCTATTAAATAGGTTCCATCTTATGCAAAATTTTTGAAAGACTTATGCACAGTAAAAAGAAAACTGAATGTGAAAAAGAAAGCATTTTTAGCTGAACAAGTAAGTGCCATTCTTCAGAACAATAATTCTTTGAAATATAAAGACCTTGGTTGTCCTACAATTTCACGTATTATTGGAAGTCATAAAATTGAACAAGCCTTACTTGATCTTGGTGCTAGTGTGAATTTATTGCCGTATTCAGTTTATCAGCAGCTCAATCTCGGGGAGTTAAAATCAACATCTGTAACTCTTTTACTTGCCGATAGATCAATAAAAGTACCAAGAGGGACAGTGGAGGATGTCTTAGTTCAAGTTGATAAATTCATATATCCTGTGGATTTTATCGTCTTGGACACAAAACCTGTCAAAGGATGTAATCCGATACCTGTTATTTTAGGTCGTCCATTTTTAGCAACTTCTAACGCTTTGATTAATTGCAGGAATGGAGTAATGAAGCTTTCATTTGGAAACATGACACTTAAACTCAATATTTTTAATATGTGTAAGCAACTATATGAAGAGGAGGGTGAAAGTGAAGAAGGTGACATGATTGAAATGATTGTGGAGGATCATATTCAAAAAGGAAGTTCTACCGATCCCTTAGAAATGTGTTTAATAAATTCATTTGAGTCAAATATACAATTAGATCCTGAAATCTCTGACATATGTTCTTTACTTGACTGTGCACAGATGATTGAAAATAAAAGATGGAAACTAAAGTTTGAAGAATTGGGAGAAAATGAGGATAAAAAGAACGAAATTTTAAAGTTGGAGTTAAAACCTCTGCCTGAAGGACTGAAATATGCATTTCTTGGAGAGAAACAAACTTACCCGGTGGTAATCGCTTCTACACTCACAAGTGAACAAGAAGATAAGTTGATTGAATTATTAAAAATGCATAAAAATGCAATTGGGTGGACTTTAAAAGACGTAAATGGTATTAATCCTTTGATTTGCACACAAAGAATACACCTAGAGGATAATGCCAAAACTTCCCAACAACCTCAAAGGAGATTAAATCCAGATATGAAAGAGGTAGTAAGAGCTGAAGTTCTCAAATTACTTGAAGTAGGAATCATCTATCCTATCTCAGATAGTAAATGGGTAAGTCCTACTCAGGTAGTACCAAAAAAATCTGGAATCACAGTCATTGAAAATGAAAAAGGTGAATTAATACCAACTCGAGTCTCATCTAGTTGGAGGATGTGCATAGATTATAGAAAATTGAACTTGGCCACTAGAAAAGACCATTTTCCTTTACCATTCCTTGATCAGATTATAGAAAGAGTAGCAGGACATCCCTACTATTGCTTTCTAGATGGTTACTCTGGCTATTATCAAATTCCTATAGCACTAGAGGACCAAGAAAAGACTACATTCATATGTTCTTTTGGAACCTTTGCTTTTAGAAGAATGCCCTTTAGACTTTGTAATGCCCCAGCAACATTTTAGAGATGTATGTTAAGCATTTTTAGTGACATGATTGAGCATTATTTAGAAGTTTTCATGGATGATTTAACTGTGTTTGGAAAATTCTTTTGATAATTGTCTTGAAAACTTAGAAAAGGTCTTAAAAAGATGTGAAGAAAAAAGTCTTGTATTGAACTGGGAAAAATGTCATTACATGGTTACTTCTGGAATTGAAGTGGATAAGGCAAAAGTCGAACTCATTACACATTTGCCTCCACCAAAAACAGTCAGAGAAGTCCGATCCTTTTTAGGACATGCTGGATTCTATAGGAGGTTCATAAAAAACTTTAGTGCTATATCTAAACCTCTTTGTAACCTCTTAGCAAAAGATGTATCATTTAAGTGGACTCAAGAGCGTCAAAATTCGTTTGAAAAATTAATTGGCCTCTTAACATCTGCTCCTATCATACAATCTCCTGACTGGTCTTTACCTTTTGAGCTCATGTGTGATGCTAGTGACTACGCTGTTGGTGCTGTATTAGGACAAAAAAAGGAAGGTAAATCCTATGTAATTTATTATACAAGTAGAACTTTAAACAGTGCACAAATGAATTACACAACAACTGAAAAAGAACTACTTGGTGTAATATTTGCATTAGACAAATTTCGTTTTTACTTAATTGGTTCTTCAACTATTGTATTTACTGACCATGCTGCTGTAAGGTACTTAATGTCAAAACAGGATGCAAAACCAAGACTGATTCGATGGATTCTATTGCTTTAAGAATTTATTATCACTATCAAGGATAAGAAGGGAGCTGAGAATGTTGTTGCAGATCACTTATCAAGACTCACATCAGATTCATCAACAGAAATAACACCTATTAATGATTCTTTTCCCGATGAATTTTTATTTTCTACTGTTATAATGCCCTGGTATGCTAATATTGTTAATTTTCTTGTAACAGGAGAAATGCCACCTCAATGGAATGCTCAAGACAAAAGAAAATTTTTAACGGAGGTGAGAAAGTTTTATTGGGATGATCCTTATCTCTTTAAATATTGTCGTGATCAAATATTTCGAAGATGCATACCCGACAATGAGGTAAATAAAATTATTGAATTTTGTCATTCTGAAGCATGTGAGGGACATTTCTCATCAAAGAAAACAACTGCAAAAATCTTGCAGTGTGGATTTTATTGGCCCACTTTATTTAAAGATACACATGCATTTTGTATAACTTGTGAAAATTGTCAAAAGTTGGGATCAATTTCAAAACGAAACATGATGCCTTTGAACCCCATTCTTGTTATTGAAATCTTTTATTGTTGGGGGATAGATTTCATGGGACCATTTCCGTTATCATTTGGATTTACGTATATCTTAGTTGCAGTAGATTATGTCTCAAAATGGATTGAGGCTATTCCATGTCGACATAATGACCATAAAACAGTCATGAAATTTTTAAAAAAAAATATCTTAAGCCGATTTGGAATCCCTCGAGCCATTATAAGTGATGGGGGTAAGCATTTTTGTAATAGACCATTTGAAACATTAGTGAAAAAATATGGTATTACTCATAAATTTGCCACCCCTTATCATCCTCAGACAAGTGGATAAGTTGAATTAGCAAATAGGGAGATAAAACAAATTTTAGAAAAAATTGTAAACCCAAATCGCAAAGATTGGTCTTTAAGACTAAATGATGCACTGTAGGCTTATAGAACTGCTTTTAAAACTTCATTGGGTATGTCTCCCTATAGGATAGTTTATGGAAAACCTTGTCACTTACCTGTGGAACTTGAGCATAAAGCCTACTGGGCTATTAAAACTTTCAATGAAAATCTTGATTCTGCTGGACACATACGTAAATTACAAATAAATGAACTTGAAGAATTGAGAAATGATGCATATGAGAATTCAAAAATTCATAAAGCTAAAATTAAAGCCTTTCATGATAAAAAAATTCAGAGAAAAACATTTGACACTGGTCAGAAGGTTTTGCTTTATAATTCTCGACTTCACATATTCCCTGGAAAATTAAGATCAAGATGGAGTGACCCTTTTATTGTGAAACATATGTACCCTTATGGAACAATTGACATTGAAAATTCTAGAAATGAGAATGTGTTTAAGGTAAATGGGCAAAGACTCAAGCCGTTTCTAGAAAAGCAAGCTTTTCATGAAGAATTTACGTTCCTGTCGGATCCTTGTTACAAGACCAATTAATCTTTGTTTTATATATTTACATATTTATATATATTTATTCTTCTTCTAACATTTTTTTTTACTTGCAGGTTAATTTAGTAGTTTTGTTAAAGTTTTATTTTGCACCCCCGTTAAGCGGCGGATAACGGTACTCCGTGATATTTCAAATCGGTTTTGTCAGTTTCCCATAATTACTGATATCTTCTCTTCTTCCCCCTTTTCTAAAAAAAAAAATAAAGGATGACATTCTAAAAAATTTGAAAAAGCGTTTTCCCTCATTGCCTCAAAATTTCTTGAAGAAAATTTACCAAGCAAGATGTGAAAGATTAAAGTTATTAATGATTATGAATATACCTGTTGATTTACGTTGGTTAATTGAAGCCAAAGTTAGATTGACAGGTGAATTTTCAGACTCATTAATTTCCTACATGCCTGGCTTAGGTAAAAGCTCTTTTTCAAAAAAACGAAGTGCAAAACGATTAAATGTTTATTACAAGTGTGCACGCACGACTTGCAACACACGTTGCCGCACTTTAGGAATGGTGTCTGTAAATCGTGAAGATAAAATTAGGTTCATTAAGGATGGCCTGAGTAAGGAGTCTTTAGATAATATCTTATCGACTCTTGAGACGCATCCTAGTTGATATGTGCATATTGCAATTCATGAATTATGAGACATATTCCTAAAAGAACATGAGCGGTACAGTCTCGAGAATCTGACTTTAAAAGACCCTGTTTGCCAATTTATAAGAAAATTGGATGGGAAGCCTATCCCCGACCCATAGAAGGCGTTTAAGCCGTTACTTAACGTAAAATCAGAGGAAGATGTGAGCCACAATCACAACTACTTGTATATATTTACTATAGCTTTTATTTTTAAATGTTTCATTTCAAACTCAAACGTCTTTTCAATAATCAACCACCTATAATCCTTTTTGAAAATTTTGCATTTTAAGCCGACAACCCATGTGACTTTTCCAGCTAACAAATTGAAAATTGGTAAAAGGTGTTGAATCTTGTATTTCAAGCCAATAGCCATGTGATTTAACTTTGCAATACCTTTTGGCTCTATAAATACATTGCATTATTTCTGCATCTTTGTACAAACTCAAAATCATTCAAGAGAGAGGGTGAGTGTAATCATGGAAGGATCATCAACTCGTAAATTCACAAAAATTTGTGTCTTTTGTGGATCCAGCCCTGGAAAAACTAGTGAGTTTATAGAAGCAGTAGAAACCCTTGGTAAGATGTTAGCTGAGCGCAATATTCATTTAGTATATGGGGGAGGTAGTCTTGGATTAATGGGACGTGTGGCAACCGCTGCACAAAATAATGGCAGTCGAGTTTTGGGTATCATACCAAAAGCTCTAGCTGTTGGAGACATTGTAGGAAAAAAAATTGGGGATGAGTTACAGGTATCATCAATGCATGAACGAATTTCTTTTATGCTTCGTAATGCTGATGCCTTCATAGCTCTACCTGGAGGTTTTGGAACATTGGAGAAAATTTTTCAAATTGTCTCATGGGCACAATTGTAAATCCATAAAAAACCTATTGGTTTGTTAAATGTTGATGAGTTTTATAATGGGTTGTTATCTTTTCTTGACTATGCGGTTGAAAAACAATTCGTCTCATCTGCAGCACGACAGATCCTCATTTCTGCTTCAACTGTTGATCAGTTACTCGATGAACTACAAGCTTTTACACCTCTATCTGATCCAACAATGAGTCAGATAGATTGGTATACTGATAATAGTGAAAAGAAACGCAGGATAGGTTTGACGCTTCGTCTGTAGCCTATCTATTTCTATGTATTTTTAAGCTTTTTTGTGTGGCTTGTTTTATTTTGTTGCAGGTTTAATTTCCAATAAAAGATGTTTCAGGTGATATCTTCTATATTTTACTCTTTTTATATTTTGACATTGAGGACAATGTCTCAATCTGGTTGGGGGGAGGATAGTTGATATATAATGTTAGTGTTAATTATTTTATTTTGTTGTTGTTATTAATTTGTTATGTAAAAAAAAAAAAATTATCATGAATGGCGTGAGTAAAATGTTCATTTATGTATTCTTGAGACGCATTCTAGTTCTAGAATGGCAGAGTAAAGAGTACATTATAAACTTTTGAAACACATTCTAATTGGTTTATTTTTAATGTATTTTATGTATAATTGCTTGTTGCTTAAGTTTTTGGTAACTCTTGCGTAAATAAATTTACTTTACTATCGATGTATGATTTCAAAATTGTTTAGTTTAAATCACTTTCTCTATTTAGGTTACTAAAGAATAACTTCTGAAATTATTTCTTGAGAACAATACTAAGCCTTGTGGTAAGATGGATGATTCAATATATATAGCCAAGAGAATTTTCATGTTTAAGTATACATATTATTTTCTAAACTCACATATCTTTTGTGAGTGAGTGGAGAGGTTTGAGATAACAGCTTACGAACTTTCATTGATCTTTTGAAATGGTTAATTTTTATTTAGAATGACATTATTTGGGATGATGAATGATTTGGTTGCTTAGCTGAAGGATAAAAAAAAAAAATTGGAAAAGTATCATGGTGATAAATTGCTCTTATTTTGTAATGATTCCTTATGTCTTTCAAAAAAAGAAAAAAAATGAGTAAAAAAAATAAAAAAATAAAAAAAAAGAAAGAAAAGAAGTCAATTCAGTTCAATAAAGTCTTCATTCAATTTTAGAAGACTAAAGTCATTAGGAAGCAATTTTATCACTGAATTCTATATTCGTAAGATTCGCATTAAATAATTAAAGTCTTGAAGCTGGCATTTGGCAATAATGGTTTGACTCTAAATATTTGATTTTCCTATCTTTGGATCAATGTTAGTTTGTCTGTCTATCCTTAAATGTAACTTTTTCTTGAGCGATTATCTGTTTTCCAACTCTATGAGTGAAATCCTAAGTCATTAAACAAGTTATTCACCTGTAAGGATATGGAGTTGAGGCTTTTACTTGGAAAATTTTTAAGGCTATATATGTTGTGGTTTGTGGTAAGAAGGCTTTGGCTTAATTCACACACACACAAAAATATTTTTTGGAAGTTATGATTGAAATAACCTTTATAGCGATTGTGATTTTAAAACTGACGTTTTGTTTGAAATACTCAGGTAGTGTTCAAATTTTATTTATGCTCGAATTGCTAGGGACTAGCAATAAGCCAGTTGGGGGGTGTGATGAACACTTGAAATTACATATTTAATAAGAGTTTTACATGATTGTTTTGTATTACTAGTGTATTTAATTTTCTTAACTTAAGTATATTTACAATATTGTACTTAATTATCGTATAACTGTTTTGTGGCAGGTTCGGTAAAATAGGCATAACTTTCTACCTAAAGATCCAATTGAGGTAATTCTTGATCTTGTACAGAGCTGACTCAATGGGATAACATATTTTATTTCATAAAGCATTAGAAATTCGAGTGTTTAGAGGGTAAAAATTGGCCTAGAACAGAATTGATCTGCAGTACAGGCCCAGTTTGAACATTTATCAGTATTTGGCCCATAACTATAGAAATACGTATCTAATACGTATGAAAACACTCAATTTGGAAAGATAAGAGACTTATCTACAACTTTTATGTTTTGAGTGACAGCTAATTCGGATCACATCAAATCCAAATTGGATAATCAAGTGGGTGCCCAAGTGATAATGAATGCAAATTATTTTGCCACCATTCTTGACTTTCATCAACCAAGTGGTTCCCTCCAAATTTGTCTCGATTTATCCATGTTTTTCTATAAATTGGTGGCTTGTTTATGCCTAAAGAATGTAATTAGAAAGTTAGAATTTAGTTCAAAATACGTTTCCTTTGTATCCATTTCCTTATACTATTATTTCTCTTGTTTACTATTAAGTCATGTTATTTCTTCTTCCATTTCTTTTCTTTTCATTTAGTTTTATTATGTCCAAATAATTTTGTTTAAGCTAAGGTGAAAGGGTGAAGCTCTTGGCAAGGTAATAAGATATGTTTAATATTTATTCATGAATTTAATGCTTCATTTTTAAGTTATGCAAATTTATATATGATGTATTTATTTTGTTTGTAGAATTAATACCCTTTCTTCTAAAGTGGTGATTCTTGATTTATTATTGACAAACTTAATACTTGGCACAATAAATTCTTGAAACCATTTACAAGATTTGGTTTATATAACATTTCTTGTAAAGTGGGAGTCTTGATTTATTGTAGACAAATATAAAGATTGGCATAATAAATACTTGAACCCATTTATAAGATTTGGTGTATAATAATTGAAAGAAATAAATACTAATCAATATATAAATGATAATGAACTTTTATTGCTATATTTTCCGGTTGGAACCTCCTTTGTGTGAGGATTCCCATTGAGTTATAAAAAAATAAAAAGTTAAATATATTCTTACTTCTTATGCCAAGAGTGAATCCCCGTAACCTTAGCTTTTTATTTGAATTGGCTAATTGAAATAATATTTGCAAACATCTTATACTGCATTAATTATTTTTAAAGTGTTTATAATTTGTAATTTTAATTCTACTTCCCTATGGATCGACCCCGTTCTCATCGGGTTATTTATTACTTCGACAATCCTGCACTTGCGAATAACTTCTATATTCTGGACGTGTCAGGTGTATAAGGTGAAGGAGGGGATACCGGGGATTGAGTCTACGAGATTTAAGGCTAGGTTAGTAGCACAAGGTTTTACTCAGAGAGAGGGAGTCAATTTTTATGAGATATTCTCTCCAGTTGTCAAGCACACATCTATTAGGATTTTGTTAGGTGTGCAAACCTTGATTTACATCTAGAGCAAATGGATGTAAAGATAACTTTTCTACATGGAGAGCTTGAAGAAACAATATACATGGCACAGCCGCAAGGGTTCGAGGAGCCTGATAAAGAAGATCATGCTTGTTTGCTAAAGAAGTCATTATACGGGTTAAAGCAATCACCTAGACAGTGGTATAGGAGATTTGATGAGTTTATGATGGCTTGTGGCTTTAATAGGAACAAGTATGATGGATGCGTATACTTCAAGAACATGAGTTGTGGGATAATGTATTTGCTTCTATACGTCGATGATATGTTGATCGTATGCAAGAATATGGAAGAAATACAAAAGCTCAAGAAGCAGTTAAGTGGCGAGTTTGAAATGAAGGATTTGGGAGCAGCGAAGAGAATTTTGGGTATGGACATTGTGAGAGAAAGAAGAGATGTTATCTTCTTGTCCCAACAGCGATATATAGTCAAAATTCTGGAGAAGTTCGGTATGTCAAACGCGAAGGCTGTCTCTACTCCTTTGGCCATGCATTTCAGACTGTCAGCAGCACAGTCGCCGACATCCGAGGATGAGAAACTACAGATGAGCAAAGTACCGTATGCAAGCGCTGTGGGGAGCATCATGTATGTAATGGTTTGCATAAGACCAGACATAGCACAGGCTGTGAGTGTGGTGAGTAGATACATGGCGAATCCAGGTAAAGATCACTGGCTTGCAGTAAAGTAGATTCTGAGATATCTCAAGGGAACGTCGAATCATGGGTTGGTGTATAAGAGGGACGATGACAGCAATGAAATGGTAAGAGGGTACATAGACTCAGATTATGCAGGTGATCTTGACAAGAGAAGATCGTTGATGGGCTACGTATTTACAGTGTTTGGGTGTAGTGTGTATTGGAGATCAGTTTTACAACATGTGGTTGCACTTTCTACCACAGAGGCAGAGTACATAGCAGTTGGTGAAGCTATAAAGGAGGCCGTGTGGTTAAAAGGCATATGCGCAGAGATATTGGCTCATAAAGATGTAAACACCGGTGTATACTATGACAGCCAGAGTGCCATACACCTAAGCAAGCATCAAGTGTTCCATGAGAGGTCGAAACACATTGATGTGAGGCTCCATTACATTCGTGAGATTGTCCAAAGTGGTAAAGTTAGTCTGACAAAGATAGCATCATCTAAAAACCCTGCTGATTGTTGACTAAGCCACTGCCCTCGGTTAAGTTCGTCCTATGCAAGGACTTAACCGGAGTCACTAATGTGTAAGGGTGACCGAAGATGCGAAAATGAGAGATCGATTTACTTTATGAATGATTTTGAATCAAGGAGGGGATTTGTGAGAATATTGATTAAAAATCATTGGATTATGATTTGGAAATAAAGCCAAGTGTGTAGGGTACACATGGATCGAAGACGGACGCGAAAGGAGGCGAAAAATGAGAAGGCGCACCATGCGACCAACGCCGCGGCGACCAGGAGTGGGCGCCGTGGCACCAGAACAGAACATTCAGCGCCGCAGCGCCAGGAAGGTAGCGCCGCAACGCTCAGCAGAAGCGCGCCAGCGCTGGAGCGATGAGATCCCAGCGCAGCAGCGCTGGACGCGGGAACAGTATCCCGAAATTAGGAAACTTCCTAATTTCGTCTCTCACTTTCTCTAGGACTCCCTAATACGACTCCCACACGTATAGGGAATACCTAGGACGTCCCAAGGCCTATATAAAGGCTATCAATTGGCTTGTAAACACAACTTAGTGATCTTGACAACCTTTGTGATCAAGTTAGTGAGATTTTTATGATCTTAGAGAGATCTTGGTGATCAACAATAATCTTAATGATTATTCTTAATGGTTTTTTTGTGAGAGAAAATCCCTAGAGAGTAAGAGAGAGTTTTCTTTGTGATCTTTCTTATAATAGGCATACTTTGTGGTTGCCTTGTGATTCATAATAAGAGAAGAGTGTGATCTTGATCCGCCGTGGACGTAGGCAAGTTGCCGAACCACGTAATTCTTTGTGTGTTCTTCTTCTACCCTTTCTCTCTTTTATTTCTTAATAACTTGTTCTGCATTATTATATTACTTGGGTGAATTGTTTAGCTTGTTTGTGTGCTTCCGCTTCAACATCATCCATATACACAATAAGCATAGAGATCTTAGCCTCAACCGAGTGCTTAAAGAATATGATATGATCAGATTGGCTTTGTGAATATCTAGAACTCTAAATAGACTTTGAAAATCTATCAAACGAGGCCTTACGTGGCTGTTTCAGCATATAAAGAGATCTTCTAACTTTGCAAATTTTCCTCTATTAAAGTTCCTTAAAACCGAGTGACAATTACGTGTTCACTTCTCTACATTACGGAATGGACTCTTAGCATCTAGTTGGTTATGTGAGCACCTTAGATTGGTTGCAACTGAAAGCAGAACTCTAACCATACCCATCTTAGTTACAAGAGCAAATGTTTCTTGATAGTCAATCCCATAAGTTTGAGTATATCCTTTTGTAACAAGTTTTACTTTGAATTATTTACTATTCCATCAGCCCTGTATTTGGTAATGAAGACCTATTTGCAGCCTAGATGAGTCTTCCCTTTTAGTAATCTCATCCATTTTCAGGTTCTTTTTATAAGTGGCCTTATTTCTTTTAGACAATTTATTTCCACTTAAGAATTTCAAGAGCATCATGTATAGATTTGAAAATTTTTACATTAGAAAATTAGAGAAAAAAATGGTTTGATAGAAAGATAACAACTATGAGAAGACGTAAAATTTGAAATGGGATAAAGAGTACATGTTCTAGTTTGTTTTCTAAGAGCAATAGGCATACTTAGCACATTTTGTTTCTTAGGGAGAGAGATTTTTATGAGCAGAAATGCCGGCAACTTACACTTCTTTATCATTCGAGTCTGAATCATGACTTAAAATTGATAAGGATTAAAATGCTCTATCTTTTTGTAATAGAGTCGCCTCCTAGAATTACATAAAGCTGAGAATGTGGTTGCTGAATCTCTTCTAGAACTTCACTTTTTTTTACTAAGTTATAAGCACAAATTTTTTGAAGTGAAAATAGTAATAATTTAACACTTGGACACTTAGAAGTTAAAGAAGAATAAGAACATTAGGAGTTTTTCAAAATTGATTTTCCATAGAGTTGTCCCCCTAGGAGAGTTTGAAAGAAAGAAAGGCTTATTTCCAAAGAATGTAACATAAGACAACTTGACAACTTTTTGACATTGACACAAGAATCATATTATTTGTACCTTAATAAAAACAAGGAGAAAGAACAATGAATCTCCAAACTTTAGTGAAAATGATAAATAAATTATCTTTAAAAATAAGTAATATTTGTAATTCTTTCATGAAATTTTTTGTTAAAATTTTATGATCACCCGTTAATTGTCATTGATTATTCTTGATTGATAGTTGATTGTGATAATAGATATCGATTGATAAAGTATTAACTCACTATAGATATCGCCGGTCAATAAATGGTAAATTCCAATTTGTATTGGTCAACATAATCAATGATTAATCAATGTTAGTCAACATTAATTAAGTTATAATAATTTAATGAGAGCATAATAGTTATTTAACTAGATTAATATTGGTCAACTAGCTATTGATAAAAAATATAGTGGATTGGAGTACAAATGTCACTTATTTTTAAAGAGAATTTGTTTATTATTTTCACTAAAGTTTGGACTTTCAAGTTAAGTATGGATTATATATTTTTTAATTAAAATTATATTTTAAATATAAATAAAAAATTATATTTTTATGGAGAAAGTATGGATTATATATTTTTTAATTAAAATTATATTTTAAATATAATAAAAAATTATATTTTTATAGAGAAAGTATAAATGAACTCCAAACTTTAGTGAAAATAACAAACAAACCCTCTTTAAAAATAAGTGACATTTGTACTTCAATCCACTATATATATATTTTTTTTTATCAAAATAGCTAGTTGACTAGTATTAATCTAGTTAAATGACTATTATGTTCTCATTAAATTATTACAACTTAATTAATGTTGACCTGGGGTGTGAGTAAGGGTTTTTAAGAAGTTCGTTCAGGGCAAAACGCTCTCAACTTATAAAACCCTAAGCAAAGCCCACCACCACCACTCCCACTATCCACCGGAGAAGGGGTTTCCCCTTCTCTGGTGGATCTGAGACTAGGAGTACAACCGTTCATCTTCTCTATTCTATCTATGTTTCCCCTGTTTTGCTTCATTTTTTTTGTTTCTGTTTTGCTGTTTGGCTTTTCAGGCTGCTGTCAGTCTGGCGTCTCCCTCTGACCTCTATACTGCTGTTTAGGGTCCTTGGTTGCGTTGAACCGTCGGTGTCCTCGGTGGTGGTTGCTTTCGACTGGATCTCAGCAAGCTTAAATCTCCTTGTGCTGAGTTCCTGGACTTCTGCACCACGGCATTTCTGGGTTTCAGCACCACTGCATTTTCTTCATACGGTGCTGTCTGCAATGTTTCGTCGGTGTCTTTGATGTTTCCCCTGAGCATTTTTGCTGCTGTGGTGTGCCTCATCGTCACCTTCGAACAGGACACCATTGCATATCTTTTTCTTCATCGGCTCATGGGGCCGCCGACCTCTGTTGGCGTTTCCAACACAGTGATTCACTTAGTCGTTTCTGCTTCTCCGGTGCTTGACGTGGCGCTCATTTTGGTGTAGTTTTGGCCTCCATGACTCTGCGCTGAACTGTCTCCATGGCTTTGTGGTTCTGTTTTCTGTTTCAGGTGGAGCCAAACATCCCGGTCGGTGAGCTCCTGTGTAATGTCCGGCAGCCATCGAGCTTCTCGAGTTATCATCGGTTTGTTTCACCGGTCGTTCCCCGGTCGTGCTCCTAATGGTTCCAGTTTACACGGCCTTTAACACAACACTACAGTCACTTATGCCGTGCAACCTCCCTGGCCATCTCCCTGAACTCACTGTCTTGCTGACTACAGCCGTCATTCAGCCTCTGCACTTGAGCAATCACCGCTCTCAGTAGCTGTGCGCTCGTCCGACGGTTCTACGTTCATTGTGGTTCCGATATATGTGCTGGTTGTTTGGTCACTGTTTGTTGGATTTTTACAAAATGGAGTATTTGTTTGATTTATCTTTATTTTTATGCAACAATAATCTTTCTATTTTTTAAGGAATCTGTATTTTTCTCCCATGCGAGGTCTTGTATCTCTTTCTAAGGAAAGATTTATTTTTTATTTTTTCGAAAAGGTCTGTCTTCCCTTTTTACGAAAAGGTCTGTCCTTCAATTCTACGGAAATGTCTTATATCTTTTTCTTTTTAAAGAGTTTGTATGTGTTATTACTTGAGATGGGTATAACTGCCACTCTTCTTTGTAAGAATTTTGGCTCAGATGATCTTAAGATGTAATTATCTTATTCTATTATTTCTTTGATCATTGTATCAAAGGCATTTGTTATAATATCTTGACAATATTAATGATATGATATAAAATCATTTTTTAAAAAAAAACAAAAACTTGGGGTGTGAATCAAGTTTGGTTAAAAAATTATGTACTTTTTTTAGATTTTGAATTGCATGATAAAATGTGTGCCAAACATGCCCTTAGAACACGGGTAGGCATGCGATTTATCAAGATGGTAGTGGTAAGAATTAATGAACGGGCAACCTCCAATAAATGTTAGATTGTATTTTTTTCTCTTCTCAACAACACCAGTTTGATAGTGTATTAACACAATAGGGGAATAATTTCATTTTTAGATAAACAAAATTCTTTCCAAGATATTTGATAAATATTCTCTCTCATAATTAGTTTTTGGAACTAAGATTTGTTTTCTGAATTGGTATTTTTTTATTTATCATTGTATGAAATTTTTTAAAGCTGCTTGAAAACAGATTTAGGAACTAATGTACATTTCTATATTTTAATGAGAAAAATATACAACTGATATAACATATACATTAGGTTTTGAGTTACAAACGTTCTAGGATTAGTTATAACACTTAATCATTTCTTAAATTGGATATTGATTTAAACCACTTTTTCCTAACAAATCTTTCCAGAAACAAGACTCTTAACACACTTGAATATTTCAACAAAAATTCTATAGAATGTGAAGTTGATTTTATTGGGATTGAACAGTATCTTACATAGTCTCCTGCTAAATTAATCATCCTTTCAAATGGATCACATAAGAACTCGCTTAAATTCCATTCAAATTTAACTTTCGACCTAATGGCTATGTGGCAATAATTTTCATTAACCAAAGTGTTTTTGTTACTTATTTGGGTACAATGGAATTTTTTCCCTAAAAGTATTTGTGAGAAACATTTCTTGAATTTTAATTTCTTATTTTATTTTAAGAGCTATTGTATGTAAGTAGTTAGGTTTTAGTTATAATAAGACCAACAATATTATTAATACATCAATATTTTTCTATATCTAACAACATGTCAAATATTTATTAGATAGTTAATTTTTAATATCTTTTATCACCTAATAATTATTTAACACATTATTTGAATAAAAAATATTATCAAAGAAAGTGTAGTACCACTCTAACAAGGCTAGACTAGATTGTTTTGATAATTAATGAAATGAAGAATTATTTTTCCCTTAATTACTTTAAGTTTAATTATTTTTTCATTCTCTCTATAATTTCTCCCCTTTAGTTCTCTTTATTGGTTTTCTCCCTATTCTGCTAATATTTTTTCTTCTTTCGAATTTATTTATTTTTTGATAATCCGTCCTCCATCAGCAGGTGTGGATGATATCACTGCAGAAGCTGAAAAGTTTTTTGATGATGAAGTTAATGCAAGCAAGAAGGGCCTCAAAGGATGGTGCATTAATCTCTGCTCACTTTACAAATTTAGTAAGAAGGCACAACAGAAGGCCAAGGACATTTCTCAAATACTTTGAAGAGGGAAAATTTGAGAGTGTTTCTCACCCTGCTCCTCCGGCAGGAATTATTTCTTCATCCGAAGGAATTTCTTGTACTTTCGAATCCAGGAAATTAATCATGAAACAAGTTATGGAGGCCTTGAACGATGATAATGTCAGCATAGTTGGAATATATGGAATATATGGACTTGGGGGTGTGGGTAAGACAAAAATGGTGAAGGAAATTGGCAAAGAAGCAAAAGAATGTTGTTAGAATGTTAATTGAAAATCATCGGGATATGATTTGTAAAGCAAATCAAGTACGTAAGGTGCATGAGGATTGAAGACGAACGTGAAAAGAGGTTAAAAACGAAGAAGGGTGTGACAGATGTCAGCGCCGAAGCCAAAATGTGAACGCCGTGTGTTTACGCTCAAAATATAACGCGACTATCGCAGTATAGATTGAGGTGTCGATCCCACGAGGAAGCTCTTGGCAAAATAGGTCAGTGAAGTAAAATATTAAAGCAGTAGAAAAAGGTTAATTGATTTAAACGGATGAGATAGAATTGTCTATGAATTGAGGAAAATGTCTTATGATGATTTAAACAAGGCTTTGAGAATCACAATTATGCTTTATAAATCTACTCTATACTTTGATTCGATATTTATAACTCAACTGAAAGTTTCACATCCCAAACAATCAATCGGAAGGTATGTAATATATAGCACATTTGATAACACACGTATTTGATTTAGTTAAACTCTTTGCAAGCATTAACACACATCATGTTATTTATACAAGTTATCTAAGATCGACAATATATCATTTTGACAATATTGCAGTAAAAGATTAACTTGAATATCAAACATTTATTGCCCTTACATGTTATCCAAGATCGACAATATATCAAATTGACAATACTGCAGTAAAAGATTAACATATAAAACAATATAACCAGTAACAATTATAAATCAACATGAATCACATAAGAAAAGCATGACTGAACATATATGAGACATGAGAATTATAACTTCTGGATTATAGAAAATAAAATAGATAAGAGTTTAATCAAAACCAAACTTACAACATTTATAGCTCTTGACACCGAATCAAAGCATGAAAGTAGATTTACTACACATAAAAGTTCATCTCTTAGCCTTGCTAGGAACTCTAGCCTAAATTACAATACATGTTAATGAGAATAAAAGAAGAGAGAAAATTATCTATTAAAAACGTCCTAAGGGTCTCCTTATATAGGCAATGAATGGACATATGTCATGGATGACATCAATCTTCAATAATTTTAAGTCAATAACTCGTGTATCCACTTGCAGCACGTTTTTGATAATGTAAATGATCAATTCAGCTTCTGCGGCCGACATGAAAGTTGTAGAATTTTGACTCTTCTTTCCATAGGCACTGATTTCATGCAAATTGGATGAGTATCCAATGAGATATGAGCAAAATTCCAAAGATACACCAGAATTCGGCCAACAACCATTTTACCCACTTGCAATGCGATTTGGTCCATGATAACGGCTGATTTGGACTTTACCATAAACATACGAGTTGTTGATAGTTAAGTCAGAAATTCACAGCTTCAAGAATTATACCAATTGAGTACGTATTTTGGGAGATACGGTCCAAATACGTGAGTTGGGTCAAGCTGGGTAAGAGTTGTAGTCCGATTCTGTTGTATCTCAATTTTTGGCCCATAACATGTTGGATTTGGCTTTTCCACTATTCTTCAAATTTGTGTAAGATTGAGTCATGTTGCACCAGGTTCAAGAATTTCTTCATTTCGATTTCTACATTGAGAGTTATGTCCAATTTACCTAAACCTGTCCAAATAACATTCATTAATCACAATTTAAGGAGAACACTTTATTTCAAGCTAAAAATACAGAAAATACTAAAATTGGTGACATTAAATGGTGATTGAATCTTTTAACAACATGCATTTTCATGTGTTCATCACCGTGGCACCTAGGCAGGCACGTACCATCGCCGCGGTGATAGGCGCTGAGCGCTGCAGTGCTGGACGCATAAACAGTATTCCAAAAATTGGAAACTTCCTTATTTTGTCTCCCACTTACTTTAGGACTCCCTAATACGACTCCCACACGTATATGGTAAACTTAGGACGTCCCAAAGTCTATATAAAGACTCTTAATTAGCTTGTAAATACATTTTAGTAATAATAGAAGAAATTTTTGTGATCAAACTTTCTTTGTGGTTCTTTATGAAAGAAAATTCTTAGAGTCCAATAAAAAGAGTTTTCTTTGTGATCTTTTTTGTAAAAGGTGTGCTTTATGAGTGTCTTGTGATTCAATAATAAAAATGAGTAATTTTGATCCGTCGTGAACATAAGTAAATTATCGAACCACATAAATTTTGTGTATTTTTTTTTTACTTTTTTTTTTAATTCCTTAATAATTTATTTTGTACTATTTATTTGGGTGATATTGTTTATTTTTGCACTTTCACTTCAACGAATGTAAACTATATGATGCAGTGGTGATGGCAACTGTTTCGCAGACTCCAAATGTCTTGATTATTAAATGGGAAATTGCAAACATGTTAGGTTTCTCACTGCCTGTCGACGGCAAGGACACGAGAGCAGGCTCTCTTTGGGAAAGAATGAAGACGACGGAGCGGATACTTGTAATATTAGACGATCTTTGGAAAAGAATTGAATTGGATACAATTGGTATTCCTTCTGGAAATCATCATCGAGGCTGTAAGATTTTGCTAACTCTCGAAGCAAAGAGGTTTGCCAAGAAATGGATGCTCAAAGGATTTTAACTGTTTGGACGTTTACAGAAGAAGAGTCTTGGGTCCTTTTCAGGGAGGTTGCTGGTGAACGTGCTGACAGATCTGACATAAACCCCATTGCAAGAAAGGTATCTGCTGAATGTGGCGGCTTGCCAATAGCGATTCTGACAGTGGAAAGAGCGATGAGGAATAAGGAAAGACAAGTATGGAAAGATGCATTACGACAACTTCAAAACTCCAATCCAGCAAACATTAAAGGAATGCAACAAATGTTTTTTCAACTCTGGAGCTGAGCTACAAGTATATAGAAAGCCAGGAGGCCAAATCATTCTTCTTACTTTGCTGCTTATTTCCGAAGGATTATCAAATTCCAGTAGAACTGTTGGTGAAATACGCGATCGGTTTTTTGGTTATTCTCTTGATAGCTGACGATCGTGAGCACAAGTATGTTAAAATGCATGATGTTGTCCGTGATGTTGCAATAAAAATAGCATCTAAAAATGAGCACAGATTCATGGTAAAAGCTTGCATTGGGTTGCGAGAGTGGCCCAAAAAAGACAGATTTGAAGATTTAAAAGCAATTTCATTAATATCACATGATATTTATGAGCTACCTGCTAGGTTGGATTGCCCCAGGCTGTAAGCTCTACTGTTGCAGAAAAATTATGATTTGGGTTTTCCTAACAGTTTCTTCCAAGGTGTTGAAGATCTAAAAGTTTTAGACTTTAGTAACTTACAAAGACTCTCACCATTGCCTACATCGCTTGCTCTCCTTAGTAATCGTATAACACTGCATCTTGATTATTGCGGAACTGTTGACGTTTAATTGGTAAGTTTACCAACCTTGAGATTCTTACCCTTTCATCTTCTTATATTGAGGAGATTCCCATGACTTTTAGCCAATTAACTGAATTGAGGTTGCTTGATTTGAGAAAGTGTTACAAGCTGAAACTTATATCACACGGAGTCATATCATCTCTTCGTAAATTAGAAGAGTTATATGCAGGAAATAGTTTGATTCGTGATCAAAGTGGAGGACATTTTAGAACCAAGGATATGATGTTAGAGTTAAGAGTCTTGACTCGATTGACTAGCTTGGACATTTTGATCCCTGTAAGAATATTGATTAAAAATCATCGGGATATGATTTAGGGAGTAAACTAAGTGCGTAGGGTGCGCACGGATCGAAGACGGACGTGAAAAGAGACAAAAAATGAAGAAAGGCACACCAGGTGCCAACGTCGCCGCAACTAAGCGTGGGTGCCACAACGCCAGGAGACTAGCTCTGCAGCGCTCAGAAGAGTCGCGCCAGCGCCGCGGCGGTGAGAGCCCAGAGCCTCGGCAATGGAGACGAGAACAGTATCCCAAAATAAAGAAACTTCCTTATTTCGTCTCCTACTTGTTTCAGGACTCCCTAATACGACTCTCACACGTATAGAGTAAATCTTCGACGTCCCAAAGCTTATATAAAGGCTATCAATTAGCTTGTAAACACATCTTTGTGATCATCAATTGATCTTTGTGATCAAGGTATAATCTTTGTGATAGGTTGAGAAATCTTAGTGATCATCAACAATCTTTATGATTCTTTGTGAGAGAAAATTCTTAGAGTATGAGAGAGAGTTTTCTTTGTGATCTTTCTTATAAAAGGGATACTTTGTGAGTACCTTGTGATTCATAATAAGAGAAGAGTGTGATCTTGATCCATCGTGGACGTAGACAAGTTGCCGAACCACGTAATTCAACAATCTTTATGATTCTTTGTGAGAGAAAATTCTTAGAGTATGAGAGAGAGTTTTCTTTGTGATCTTTCTTGTAAAAGGCATACTTTTGTGAGTGCCTTGTGATTCATAATAAGAGAAGAGTATGATCTTGATCCACCGTGGACGTAGGCAAGTTGCCGAACCACGTAATTCTTTGTGTGTTCTTCTTCTACCATTTCTCTCTTTATTTTTTAGTAACTTGTTTTGCATTATTATATTGCTTGGGAGATTTTGTTTGTTTGTGTGCTTTCACTTCAACAAACTGGTATTAGAGCTTTGGTTCAAAGCAGACATGGCCACACCTAAGTACGAGGTAGAGAAATTCAACAGTACGAATGACTTCAATCTGTGGAAGATGAGGGTTAAGGCGTTGTTGGTGAGCCAAAGACTTGGTTCGGCATTAAAGGAGATTGCAGCTCTATCTAGTAATAAAGAGAAGACGTCAGAGTCATCTAAAGATGAAGCAGAAAGAAAGGCATTCAAGAAAGTGCTCATAGCATAATCGTTATGCTATTGAGCGATGAAGTACTGAGGAAAGTAGCAGGTGAGACGATGACAATAGGTCTTGGGAAGAAGCTTGACTCTCTTTATATGAGGAAATCATTGGCCAACAGATTACATATAAAGAAGAAGCTATATCAACTGTCCATGTCAGAGGGGACGCAGATGAAAGATCATGTAGACACCTTCAATAAGATCATCCTTGATCTTGAGTCTATCAACATCAAGATAGAAGATGAAGATAGAGCAATTATCTTTTAAGTTCACTCTCCAAGAGCTATGAGAGTTTTGTTGGTACGCTACTCTACGGCAAAGAGAGTTTAATGATAAGTGATGTGAAATCATCATTAAACTCAAAGTTATTAGAAAAGCAGACTGAGGGCAATGCAGAAAGCTTATCTGTAAGAGGAAGGCCCTCATATAGAGCTGGGAAGAAAAAAGGCTCAAGGTCGAAGTTTAGGACTCCTAGGAAGTGCTATTGCTACAAGAAAGAGTGGCACTTTATAAAGGACTGTCCTGAGAAGAAAGTAGAAGACAAGAAGAAAGTGAATGCTGCGCTTACCTATGATGAGAGCTATGACAGCGTAGAGACACTCGTCGCTACTGATGGTAAGAACTTTCAATAATGGGTTCTTGATTCTGGTTGCACTTTTCACATGTGTCCACACAAGTCTTGGTTTACAAATTTCCAGCTTATTAGTAGTGGTAAGGTCTTAATGGGTAATGACATAACATGTCATATGATGGGAATTGGTAGTATTAAACTTAGGCTACATGATGGACGAGTGAGAGAGTTGACAGATGTTAGGTATGTTTTTTACTTAAAGAGAAACTTGATCTCACTAGGGACTCTAGACCAGAATGGGTGTCCATCAGGATCGACGGAGGGATTTTAAGAGTTTTGAAAGGTTCTATTGTGGTGATGAGAGGAGAGAAGCGCAAAGGGTTCTGCATTATTCTCTATAGATGATGAGAGTATGCAAACTAAGTTGTGGCATCTTAAACTGGCATACCTAGGCGAGAGAAACCTAAAGGAGTTATTTAGTCAAAAGGCGTTTGGAGAAGATAAGTTCTAGCCCTTAACATTTTGTGAGTATTGTGTGCTTGGGAAAGCAAATAGGGTGAAGTTCAGTACCGGTGAGCATAAGACTAAGGGGACTCTTGACTACATACACTAAGATCTTTGGGGATTAGCTCAGATAAATACTCGTGGTAGTGTCAGGTATTTTCTCAGCTTGATAGATAACTATTTGAGAAAGTTGTGGGTCTATGTATTGAAGAGCAAGGCTCAAGCTTTTGAAGTATTAAAGATTTAGAAGGTTCTTGTTGATAATCAAACTGGAAAAATGGTGAAGAGGTTGAGAACTGATAGCTATGTATGCAAACCTTGATTTACATCTAGAACAAATGGATGTAAAGATAGCTTTTCTACATGGAGAACTTGAAGAAACGATATGTATGGCACAGCTGCAAGGGTTCGAGGAGCTCGGAAAAGAAGATCATGCTTGTTTGCGAAAGAAGTCATTATACGGGTTAAAGCAATCAACTAGATAGTGGTATAAGAGATTTGATGAGTTTATGACGGCTTGTGGCTTTAGTAGGAGCAAGTATGACGGATGCGTGTACTTCAAGAACATAAGTTGTGGGATGATGTATTTGCTTCTATACGTCGATGATATGTTAATCGCATGCAAAAATATGGAAGAAATACAGAAGCTCAAGAAGCAGTTAAGTGGCGAGTTTGAAATGAAGGATTTGGGAGCAGTAAGGAGAGTTTTGGGTATGGATATTGTGAGGGAAAGAAGAGATGTTATCTTTTTATCCCAACAACGATATATAGTCAAAATTCTGGAGAAGTTTGGTATGTCCAACGCAAAGTCTGTCTCTACTCCTTTGGCCATGCATTTCAAACTTTCAGCAGTACAGTCGCCGACATCCGAAGAGGAGAAACTGCAGATGAGCAAAGTACTGTATGCAAGCACTGTGAGGAGCATCATGTATGCAATGGATTACACAAGACCAGACATAGCATAGGCTATGAGTGTGGTGAGTAGATACATGGCAAATTCGGGTAAAGATCACTGGCTTGCAGTAAAGTGGATTCTGAGATATCTCAAAAGGACGTCAAATCACGGGTTGATATATAAGAGGGATAAGGACAACAATGAAATGGTAAGAGGGTATGTAGACTCAGATTATACAAGTGATCTAGACAAGAGAAGATCGTTGACGGGCTACGTATTCACAGTGTTTGGGTGTAGTGTATGTTGGAGATCAGTTCTACAATATGTGGTTGCACTCTCTACCACAGAGGCGGAGTACATAGCTGTTGGTGAAGCTATAAAGGAGGCTGTGTGGTTAAAAGGCATATGCGCAGAGATATTGGCTCATAAAGATGTAAACACCGGTGTATACTGTGACAGCCAGAGTGCCATACACCTAAGCAAGCATCAAGTGTTCCATGAGAGGTCGAAACACATTGATGTGAGGCTCCATTACATTCGTGAGATTGTCCAAAGTGGTAAAGTTAGTCTGACAAAGATAGCATCATCTAAAAACCCTGCTGATATGTTGACTAAGCCACTGCCCTCGGTTAAGTTCGTCCTATGCAAGGACTTAACCGGAGTCACTAATGTGTAAGGGTGACCGAAGATGCGGAAATGAGAGATCGAGTTGCTTTGTGGATGATTTTGAATCAAGGAGAGGATTTGTGAGAATATTGATTAAAAATTATTGGGATATGATTTGGAGAGCAAACTAAGTGCGTAGGGTGCTGGAGACGGGAACAGTATCCCGAAATAAGGAAACTTCCTTATTTCGTCTCCCACTTGTTTCAGGATTCCCTAATACGACTTCCACATGTATATGGTAAACATAGGATGTCCCAAAGTCTATATAAAGGCTATCATTTGGCTTTTAAACATATCTTTGTGATCATCAATTGATCTTTGTGATAGGTTGAGAAATTTTAGTAATCATCAACAATCTTTGTGGTTCTTTGTGAGAGAAAATTTCTAGAGTATAAAAAAGAGTTTTCTTTGTGATCTTTCTTATAAAAGGCATACTTTGTGAGTGCCTTGTGATTCATAATAAGAGAAGAGTGTGATCTTGATCTGCAGTGGACGTAGGCAAGTTACAGAATCACGTAATTATTTGTGTGTTCTTTTTCTACCCTTTCTCTCTTTATTTCTTAGTAACTTGTTCTGCATTATTATATTGCTTGAGAGATTTTACTTATTTATGTGCTTCCTCTTCAACAATCCCTGATGTAAGCATCTTGCCTGATGACTTGTCCTTCAAAAATCTACTAAGCTTTTCCATATCAATAAACCAAACTCTACGGGAAATTTGTGATTCATTCTCAAGATCAGTGCTTCTCTCACATGACATGTCGATTGCGCTGCCTAATTGCATCAAGCATTTTCTTAAAAGAACCGAGAGTCTGCATTTACTTGAAACGAGAGCGTTAAAAAATTTCTTCTGTGACCTTGGGTGCTATGAATTGAAGTATCTGATACTCTTATGCTGTGGTGAGATAACACATCTCACGAACACATTAGAAAGGGCGCCAGACGGAGATTTACGTAATTGAGAGGATTTGGCCATTGATAGTTGTGCTGAATTTGTTGAAATTTGCCATGGTCCACTCCGAGCCGAGTCCTTCAGTAAACTGAAAAGGCTTGTGGAAAAGTGTTGCACATTGTACCAAGCCATTTGTTACAGAGGCTACAAAATTTGAAAATATTATCTGCAGTGGACTGCAACAAAGTAGAACATGCGTTTGATTTAGAAGGGATTGGGATTGCAAAAGAAGAATCTAAGTTGCTCTCTTCGTTAGAGGAGCTATCCTTTGATACGATGCATGAAATGACGGATATATGGAAGGGTGACACTCAGTTGGTAAGCCTTCGAAATCTGAAGGAATTAATCCTTGAAAGATGCTGGGTAAGAGAAGTATTTCCTCCTGCTTTACAGAAAAGCCTTATTAGAATGGAGCGTATACGGATAGAGGAGTGCGATCGGTTAGAGGAGATCTTCGGAAAAACAGAAGAAGAGCAGAGTCAAGAGAAGGAGATAGTTGTGAGGAAGAAAGATCCCACCATAACCAACCCGAGTTTGGGAAACCTGACCACAATAACAATATCATTTTGCTCTATATTGACAAACATCTTCGCACCCTCCATTGTTAAAAGCCTGGTGCAGCTCAAAGAACTGACACTTTTGTTTTCTTTAGAAGGACGGTGTTTGAGTAGCACCATTCAGATCAGATATACAAATTTTTTTTTTTGGCATGTAGATTACACAAATTCTTTCCGTACTTTTCTCAAAATTAGTAGCTGTGCATATTATTAACACAGTCGTTAGTGACCTCATTGATGTTGCTTACCAAATTAAAGCTTTGTTCAAGAAGACCATTCTCTAGACAAAATCAATATAAACTCTAAAATTATTTCTGCTAGACCACCCTATTTATCTGAAGAACCGGTCCACATTTCTGCTTTAAAAAAGGGTTTTGAAAGAGAAATTTTTTCGTCCTCTTTGCTACAGTTAATGAATCCTTGTTCTACAATATGCTTTGAAGTTCTTAGTAATGTTGTAATGTTTGCCTAACACTTTGCAAAGTTCACAATGTTCCGTGCGAGTTTTTATATAATGCAAATTTTTGCATGTTTTAAAACGCGAGTTTGGGTTATACAATGTTGTTTAGTTGGAAAAATGACAATTTTTAAACTATACAATATTGTTTAGAACCTAAATAAATACTTTATAATTGTATATGCGTTTTAAAATATACTGGAAAAGGTAGAGAAGCATCACAAGGATTCCTGAAAGGCTGAAATTCTATTTTCAGGGCAATGATTTAGGAGAGCAGCAATGACTCACAATAGGGCTATGATTGAGAACAAGATTAATCCAGGAGGATTATCTGAAAACACTGGCGTTGAGAGTTGATTATCAAGCACTAGACAAGGTAGGAATAATGTTTCCACTCATTGTTGAAGTCTTTAGAATTAAAACCTGTTTGAAGCTGAAGTAATAAACTTAAGTAATACAATGTAGTAACAAGCAATTAAAAAATAAGTTAAAAAAGAAAAGTATAAGAAAGCATACAAAAATTTACGTGGTTCGACAATTTATTTATATCTATGGCGGATCAAGATCTCGCTTTCTTTTATTAATGAATTACAAGATACTCACAAAGTATATTTTTTAAAAGAAAGAACTCAAAGTTTACAAAGAACTCTCTCAATTTCACTCATAAAGAACACAATTGATCTCTCTAGTAGCCTAGGAATTTTCTCTCTAGTATTTTATTTTTCAATCCCTTGAATTGTGTTTTCAAGCCAATTGAGACCCTTTATATAGGCCTTGGATGTCTTAAGTTATTCTTAAACCTAGTGAGATTTAATTTGAGAAGTCTTAGTTCACTTAGGATACAAATTATGGATGATTTTTAATCACCTTTTCACAAATTCCTTCATTTATTTGAAATCATCAATGAAATATCTAAGATCTCTTATCTCCACATCTTTAATCACCTTTAAATAGTAGTGACTCCGCTTAAGTCTTTGCATAGAATGAACTTAACTGAGGGCAGTGGCTTAGTTAATATATCAACAGGATTTAGATGACACAATCTTTGTTAAACTATCTTGCTACTTTGTATAATCTCTTTTATGTAATGAAGCCACATATCAGTGTATTTAGACCTTTCGTAAAACACTTGATGTTTGCTTGGATGTATGACACTCTGGCTATCATAATACACACAAGTATTGACTTCTTCAATAGCCATTAACTTTGTACATATCCTTTTTAACCACATGACCTCCTTAATAGCTTCACTAACAGCTATGTACTTCATCTCTTTATTAGATAGTGCCACAACATGCTGGAGAACAGATCTCCAACTCATACTACACCATAACACTGTGAATACATAACCCGTCAACGATATTCTATTCTCTAAATTACCTACATAATCTGAGTCAACGTATCCTCTTACTATTACACTCTCATTCTTAACCCTCTCATATATTAATCCATGATCTAATGCTCCCTTGAGATATCTTAAAATTTACTTCACTGTAAGACAGTGATCTTTCCTCGGATTTGCCATGTATCTATTTACCACACTAACAGCCTGCACAATATCAGGTCTCGTGCAAACTATCACATATATGATGCTTCTTATAGCACTTGCATACGATACCTTATTTATCTGTAGTTTCTGCTCTTTGAATTTAAGTGATTGTGCTATTAAAAGTTTGAAATGCATGGCCAAATGAGTGGAGATAGCATTTACAGTAGACATACTAAACTTCTTTATGATCTTGAGTACATATCTTTGCTGTGACAAGAAGATAACATCTATTTTTTCCCTTACAATGTCCTTACCCAATATCCTCTTTACTGCTTCCAAATCCTCAACCTCAAACTCCTCACTCAACTACTTCTTCAATTTCTGCATTTCTTCTATATCTCTATATGTAATCAATATGTCATCCACATATAGAAGAAAATACATCATTCCACTACTCAATCTCTTAAAGTACACGCATCTATCACACTTGCTCTTACTAAATCTACAAGTCATAATAAACTTATTGAATCTCCTATACTACTACCTAGGAGATTGCTTCAACCCATATAATGACTTCTTTAGCAAGTAAGCATAGTCCTCCTTCTTGGGGCTCTATAAATTCTTGTAGCTGTGTTATGTAAATATTCTCTTAAAGCTCTCAATGTAGAAATGTTGTCCTTAAAACCATCAGCTCTAGATGTAAATCAAGATTTGCACACATGGCTAACAAAATCTTAATGAACGTGTGCTTGACGATTGTAGAGAATATCTCATAAAAGTTTATCCCATCTCTAAGTAAAATCCTGTGTAACTAGCTTAGCCTTAAATCTCGTAGGCTCTTCTCTCAGTATCTCGCTTTAACCTTATACACCCATTTGCACCCAACTAGTTTTTTTTAAGGTCTTTCCATAAACTCTCAAGTATTGATCTTCATAAAAGAACTAATCTCTTATTCTATAATCTATTGCCATCTTTCTCTATTCTCACTATTCGTAGCCTTATTATATGTCTTAGGCTCATCAAACTCATGAGTATAAGCAGAATTAAAAGTGCGAGCATTCAAATCTACTTGTACATATCTGACTGGTGGGTTAATCATTCTTTTTAGTTTATCTCTGGCTAACTGGTATTTTTGAAGTTCCATCTCAAGAGTCCTAGTCTTACTTTGGGTGGACTTGAGGGAACTCAATAGTATTTTTAGCTTATCATCAGGGATCTTTTTGTTAAAGTATTGATCCAGGAGCATATTTGATTTACATTTATATTCCACTTTAACTTTAATTCATTTGGGTGATGAATCTTCATTGGGCATATGTTCTTTATCTTTCTCATCTTCTTGAGGAGCTTTCAGCATCGTTGTCTCATCGAACGTCACATCACGGCTTATGATACTCTTTGGTGGTGTCAAATCTTTATACCATACCTTATATCCTTTCACACCTTTGGGATACCCTATGAATATCCCCTTCATAGTTCTAGGTTCAAATTTTTCCCTCTTCACATGAACAAAAGTCGGGTAACCAAATATTCTAAGGTTGTCATACTTGGGACGACTGCTAGACTATTTCTCTTTTAGGGTCTTGAGGCCTACCACTATGGATGAATTTTTATTGATCAAGTAAGCTGCAATTATTACAGTTTCACCCAAAATGTCTTGGACATCTTTGTATTGGTAAACATGCATTTAACCCTTTCAAGTAAGGTCTTATTCACCCTCTCAACTATATCATTCTATTGTGGTATTGATCTCATAATTCTATACCTTGTAATCCCATACTTAGCATAAAACCCATTAAATTCTCTATTGTAAAACTCGAGGTCATTGTCAATTCTTAGTCTCTTCATTCTTTTGATAGTTTAATTCTCAACAATCACTTTCCAAGTCTTGAATGTATAAAATATTTGCTTATAGTTCTTTAACATATGGTCCTACAACCTCCTTGAATAGTTATCAATTAATGTGTGAAAGTATGTTATACTATCAGGAGTTGCTATTTGTGCTGATCCTTAATGATTTGAGTGTATGTAGTTAAGAGTTTCCTTAGTCTTGTACTCGTCGGTACTGAACCCCACTCTATGTGCATTCCCTAGTACACAATGCTCACAAAATTTTAATTGTTAGAACTTATTCTCACCAAATGCCTTTTGACTAAATAACTTATTCAGGTTTCTCTCACTTAAATGTGTTAATATAAGATTTCATAACTTTGTTTACATATTTTCATCAACTCTAGAGAATGATGCAAAACCATTCATTACCTCTTCTTTCAGTACATAAACTCATTTGTACTTCAGTTTTCATCACAACCATGAAACCCTTTAACATTCTTAACACCCCTTTATCAATCCTGATAGAACACCTATTCTGGTCTAACATAACCAATGAGATTAAGTTTCTCATGAGGTCAGGAATATACCTAACTTTTAACAACTTTCTCACTCATGTATCGTGCAACTTAAGTCTAATAATATCAATTCTCATCACTTGACAAGCTCTGTCATTACCCATTAATACCTTACCACCACTAGTTGGCTGAAAATGGATAAACTGCGACTTATATAGGTATATGTGAAAGGTACAATCAGAATCTATAATCCATTATTCAGAAACATCTCCCCTAGTAATGGCTAGAGTCTCAACGCTATCACAGCTATCATCATAGGTAAGCACAGCATCCACATTCTTCTTGTCATTTTCTTTCTTCTTTGAGCAGTCCTTTTTGAAGTGTCTATTTTTCTTGCATCAATAACACTTCCTAGGAGCACTTCTGGACTTTGATCTCGAGTCCTTCTTCTTCTTATCTCTTTGTGAAGCTCTTCCTCTTACAGATAAACCTTTCACATTAGCCTATCCCTACTTTCCTAATTGCTTTAAGTTTAATAATGATTTCACATAATTGAACATTAAATCCTCTCTGCCATAGAGAAGTGTATCAACAAAGTGGTCATAGCTTCTGAAAAGTGAACTTAGCAAGATGATCTCATTATCTTCATCCTTTATCTTTATGTTGATAGCTTTAAGATCAATGATGATTTTGTTGAAGACATCTATGTAGTTTTTTATCGGTGTCTCCTCAGACATGGATAACTAATATAGCTTTTTCTTTATATGCAATCTATTGGCTAATGACTTTCGCATATAAAGTGAGTTAAACTTCTTCCATAGACTAATTATCGTCATCTCATTTGCTACTTCCCTTAATACTTTATCACTCAATGACAGAATGATTAAACTGCGAGCCTTTTCTTGAATGTTCTTTCTTTCTACTTTGGCTTTAAATGACTCTAGTGTCTTTTCTTCTTCACTATAGAGCTACAGTCTCTTCTAATGCCGAGCCTAACCGTTGGCTCATCAGCAATGCTTTCACCTTGAGCTTTCACAAATTGAAATCATTCGTCCCGTTAAATTTCTCTATATCATATTTCAGAATGGCCATGACTTGCTTAGAACCAAGCACTGATACTAGTTTGTTGAAACGGAAGTAATAAACCCAAGTAATATAATGCAACAATAAGCAATTAAGAAATAAATTAAAGAAAAAAAGTAGGAGAAAGTATGTAAGAATTTACGTGATTCAACAACTTACCTATGTCCATAGCAGATCAAGATCTCACTTTATTTTATTAATCAATTTCAAGGTACTAATAAAATATGCATTTTATAAGAAAGAACTCAAAATTTACAAAGAACTCTCTCAATTGCACTTATAAAGAACACAATTGATTTCTCTTTTAGCCTAAGAATTTTCTCTCTAATGTTTTATGTTTCAATTCCTTAAATTGTGTTTTCAAGCTAATTGTGACCCTTTATATAAACCTTAGATATCATAAGTTATTTTTAAATTTAGTTTAGGAAGTCGTAATTCACTTAGAATACAAAATCTTAATTTACTTAAGATACAAATTATGAATAATTTTTAATTAACGTTTTACGAAACCTACAACGTTTATCATTTGCCATCGTTCAAATTCGATTTCCTCTCCATAACGTAAAAAGCATAATTTCAAAATCTGTGTGATGAGTAATGAATTTTTGTAACAAAAGCTTTTTCATGATTTTTAGAATGAGCATGCATGACATCAATCGGCACAATCTATGGTGGAACGAGGAAGATGATCTTTCTCAACAAATAATTTTTTCTTCATTTGTTAGCCATGGATCATGATGGTATTATTTCCAGTTTCTCAAGGGGCAGGTCCAAATTGCTTGCCGTGCAATACTAAAAGTCTTTTAAAATTCTCGGTGCTTGTTAAACTAAGAGAAAGTGGATTTGCCAAAGATCCTAGACACGATGGAATATTTGGTTTGCTTAATCATGAATAATATGATTGTAATTTCATTATCAGTAGCGGAACATTTATTGAAATTACTTTATATCTAAAATAAGAAAGACTTGTCTTTTTAATAATGAATTCAAATCACGTCAAATAACTATTTTAGTTAAACCATTGCCCTAAATTCTTTCATTTCCTATTCCTAAATAAGATCTTAAAATCAATTGGTAAAATAAACTTATCACATTCCTTCTAAAACTCTTATAATAAGATGCTTTTTTTCCTTCCAAAATTCCTATAATAAGATTCTTTATTTTTTATTAATTCCAATATTCATGCTACCTTATTCAAGGATTTCAAGGATCAATGTTTTTATTTGTTCCTCATTCTCAAGTATTCCATCATTCTAGTATATTTTTTATTGGCAAAAATTATTTTTCTTTTCAAAGATTTTCATTATGCAGAATAAAGTCATTCTAATTTTAAGTATTTGTCATTTTATTTCCTTGCACATTACTCTTGTGTTCACGGTGTTTATTTATTTGTAATTTAATAATAAAGAAAATGTCTACTAGAAAATATGCATCTAGATTAAAAAAATGAGAAAATAGATAAGTTAAAATAGTAAATTTGTATGTAAAAAAACTAAAAGAATAGAAGTTAAATAAATAATTTTATGATAAATAAATATTTTGTATTAAAAAGCCTATTTAAAAAAGGGTAAATGTTATTTACCCTTATTAGATTTGTTAACTACCAAAAACCCCCTTAGTGTTTAATAATTTCCAAAAAAACTATTATTATAACAGTAATAGTATTAATTAACTTTAGAGGGGTATAAAAGCCTTTTCATTCAAAAGTTAACAATTGCACAATACCAAACAATAAAAATATACTATTTAAACATTAAAAATAGTATACTTGTACTATCAAATAATGAATAAGAATAACATGAGATTTGCTTATATTGTAACTTTTTATTTAATATGGGTGTTTCCATTTTTTTTTATTGAAATACAGATATTTAATATTAATTATCATATTAATTTAATAAATAGAAAAAATCATTAATTGTAATATAATGTAAATTTAGTATTTATACAGTATTATTTAACTATTTAAAACTATATTACACAATGTTAATTTTACTATTTACACAATACATTGTTGCTATTTGGTATTATGTAAACGCAATTATTGACTTTTTGATAAAAAGACTGTTTTATCTTTCCAAAGTTAATTTATACTATTATAGATATAACGACATGGGGTGTTTTTAGATATTATTAAAAACTTAAAGGGTTTTTGATAGTTAAAAAATTTTGGGGGGTAAATAGTAAATTTCCTTTAAAAACATTTGGCTAAAGCCTCAACTATTCTTGAGCTGTCTTGTTTATTATTGTTGATTGAAGAAAATGATGTTTTGGGCCAACAAACTTTGAATTTATTTTGTTGCGAGAATCAGCAAGTTGAGCTTTGTCATTATTGAGCTTAAAGGTTGAAATTTGAACTTTCTCCGCTCCTAATGATGGCAGAACACCTATAAAACACTTGAACTATCGTTAAGGCCTCGCCGGGGTGGGTTCTGGTGAAGACTCTCCGATGCATAAGTTAGAAAAAGTTTTATTTTTGGTAGAGATTAGGGAGAGCCATAATGAAAGGTTGTAGAAGATGTGCTTTTACAGAAAAGTGCTAAAAATTAGAGTTCAAAATTTTGTACTAGAGGAATTCTCTTTTGTCACTCTATTGTGATTATCTCACCTATTTATAGTATCAGTCTTCAGAGAATATTCCTCACGCTTATATTCGCCAGTTGATTGGTTGAGTTGGGTAATTCTTGATAATTTTAGGTTATCCTGATATTTTAGCTTAACTTGAGGAATTCTTTCCTAAAGACATTGTAATTATTCTTTCCTTATAACTCTATTTCTTTTATAACACTGATTTTCTCTTTAAACTCATTTCTGTAATAAGCTTGATTACTTCTCTGTTCGGCCTGGTAATGGTTTGGCTACACTTTTGTTGTCACAGCAGTTTGACATCTCTTACTGCGTTGGTCTCTTTATAATATACTTCATCTCTACTGGTCTAAATCTTGTTCGTAGTAGTACTTAGTCGAAATGTATAAGCTGTTTGGCATACGATTGACATGGTACATATATCGATCTGGTTCCTTTGCTATGCTCTCTTGGTTGTGCGATGTTCTGACCTAGTTCGACTCGGTCGGGAGTATATAAGTATGATATACAGATATCTCTGGCTGAACCTGATTCAAGCAATCGAGTGGGTTTCTCATTAGGAGCCTATCTCTAGGCTTGGTTCTAACATCTTCCTAGTGGACCTCGTTGTCTTGGACTTAGGCCCTCTAGGTTGGCTTATAAAAGACCTTCTTCAAGAGCTAGGCTTATTGGGCTTGTAAGGGTTGAGCCAATAAGTGTTGGGCCTTATGGTGATTTTCTAGGGGGAACAAGGGTTCACCAGTTTCTAGTTTTGATTTATTTAAAACTAAGAATGGTGCACCCCTGTTCCCCACAGAATATCACCACAAGGCTTAACCCTTACAGGTGATAGGGGGTGTAAAAGTACTAGTATAATTTGTATTCAACTTTCGTATTTTACTCTAAATCATAAATATTTGGCTATTTACTTGTGGTTTTTGATCATAAATAGATGCACGATGGAAAATGTGACGCATAGGAATAAATGAGAGACGAATCGGACGTCAAACGAAGAAGTTATGCTCAAAATACGAAAGGGGCACCAGGCGAGCGACTGAGCGCCGCGATGCCTAGGTCAGTATCTGAGCGCCGCGGCGCCTAGGTCAGTATCTGAGCGCCGTGGCGCTAGTGGTAGTGAATAGTTTCAGGGAACAATATTTTGCTACAGTATTCGTGAATAATATTTTACTACAATAACTCGTAAACAGTATTTTGAAGACAAAAACCTATAAATAGAAGGCCAAAAACCCTAAGAGGGAGAAAGAGAAGAGAAGAAAAAAAGAGAGAAAAAAGACAAAAACTTAAAGAGAGAATTCACAACACAAGATCAAAGATCAAAGTCAAAGATTGAAGAACCAAGATCAAGATTTAAACTTTAAGTCAAGATTGAAGGAGAAGCACATCAAGGAGTCACTTTGATCAGTTTTTCTTCTCTTTCTTTATCATTATGCTCTTGTTCTTGTTGATCTTTATGAATTGGTTTGATACTTTTGATTTTGTGATGGGCTAAATTGTTCATCTAGGGTTAGACTATGTGAACCTAGTATGGATTTAAATTGTGTTAAATTTTAGTTTATGAACTTGATAAATTCAATTGATTTATTCTATCTTGTGTTTAATGCTTCATTATACCTGATCAATATTTTGAATGATTGAAGAACCATGATGAACTCGACAGAGGGATTCATGTGTTTAGCCTAGGGTAGTTTGATGCATGATCATAGGGTAACAACTATGAGTTCCATCTAGGATAGACATATACCTAGGTGGCATGTATGGTATAATTTAGACTTGATCTTAATGAATTACATTCTGATTTAATTATCATAGACATATAAATGATTGTTAGAATGCGTAATATAGTCACTTGACCATCGACAGAGGCTTGTAATGAAATTAGTGTCTAATCCAATCAATTAGTATTAAGGGATTAACTAAGTGGTTAATGAATCCAATGAAATACTAGGGTACAAGTCAAAACTCTAGATTATCTTTATTTGTAAATTCTACTCTTTACTTTTGTTTAGTTAATTGAGAGAACTAGATTAGTTAAATAAATTTCAGATTGTGATTTTCTGAATAAAAGTTAAGTAGGTATAATTTTAGTACTTAATTTATAGAATTAGATTGCATAGTCCATGTGAGATCAATATCTAAACTTAAAATCCTATATTACTTGATACGATAGCGCGCACTTGCGCTTAGCTACTATAGCATCACAATCAACAGGCTCAATAAGCCTAGCCCTTCAAAAAGGTCCTTTATTGAAATTGGTAACTATTTTTTGTTATGCCTGCTCAGGTCTTTTTTTTTATACCTTCCTAATACCTACTAGGAATCTTCACTTCTGAGTGTATTTTTGGCTTATACTATCATTTTGAGCGAGCAGGTTTGAACAGATTGTTTTGATATCTCGATCTTGACAGATAATTCAATGCTAAGTGGCTCAGTTTGGCTTTATTATTGCAGCTTCTTTGTAGAGTTTTCTCATCTTCTCATATAGTTAGTGATATTCCTTGTATTCTAATTGTATCAGGTAATAATGATAATGATCTTTAAATTGTCATCTTTGATTCATGTGAAAAGACGTCTCAAATGTGGGAATTGATCTTGACCGCGGACTCATCTTTTGATTGTGTGGCTAGGGTAGATGAAAATAAAACATCACGTCTCTTCTGTTTTTGAGTGATGTTTGGTTGACTGGGATGATCTAATCCGTTGAAATTTTAAACTTCAACGGTCCAGCTAAAGAACCCTGAAGAGACATGCATTTAATGCTTTGGGAACCTAGGAAGTTGCGCCTTTTTGTTTAAAGAGGGTATCTCATTGGCTTATGATGATTTTGTCCATTCATCTAATCTGAATAACTGTGATTCTTCAGCATTATTGGCTATTAAAAGCCCTACACTTTACCTATTTTCTTCTTTACCTTGCATTTTCTCTCATGTTTTTCTCTGACTTTATAGTATAAGCGATCTTTTTAGTGATAGTTGTTGTTGCTTTTTTGTGGTCTTCATCTAATTTCTACGATTCCTCCAGGTAAGTTTATTTCTTTTTTCTTGATCTTATTTTATTATTACATCTTTAGTGTAAATTTTATTGCATGCACATATGTTTTCCTCATTTCTGCTTGCCATTTCTAGGTTCTTTGCTAATATTTCTTATTTTTCTGAGTATTTTCATGACTTCTAGGTGCTTATTACTACTTTTTTTTAATTTCTTGGTGCGATTGTCTTTGTCTTTACCTTATGTGTCTTTATTAGTCTTTAAGAAAAAAATCTTATTCCAATGGCATTTAGGAGAAGTCTAAGTTTTCTAGCTGTTAACATGGTCGAGGAAGAAGAGGAAGTAAGCTCAGAGGTTCCATTGGTCAGGAAGACTGGTAGGGCCCGAGGTAGCGAATGGGCATTCACCTCAACAAGTGACGTGCCATTCTTCTCTTTGGTTATTGTTGCTAAAGCTGAACCAGTCTCCATTGTTAAGGAGGACCAAGGAAATAACTCTATGGATCTTGACCAAGACATAAAGGCTATGCATTTAGAGCTAGATATAAGATACTGCACGTTTAGTTTGAATGGGGCCGACCTAGAATCCATTAAGTTGTCATATAACATCCCTGGGTCGGTCACACTTAGGCCGCCATCTGAAGATTACTACTTGAGTAGCCTAATAAAGGGTGAGGTGGCCGTTCATGTGGAGTGTTTGAGGTTGGGCCTTAAGCTCTTTACGCAGCAATATTTTGCTACGATGCTAGCTCATCTAAGAGTAGCTCCCTCTTAGTTAGGCCCCAATTTTTAGAGAGTTTTAACTGGTCTGTATATTCTTTGGGCAAGGGCAGGGTTGTACCCTCTACACTTTTAGGAGTTGTGCTATCTATATCATTTTAGGTGCAATCCTAGAAGTCAGAGAGGCTTTTATTATCTCTATTTTCATAGCCTCCAAAATCTAGTTTCTAGTCGCCCTCTTCTATCAAAGATTAAAAAGGGGAGTGGTGTTTTGCTAAAAGAGAGTAAGGGTGGACAGTCCTCAAGAGAAATAGGGGAGAATGGGTCGTCCCTATAAGTTGTTCTTTGAGTGCAGGTTGCCTTTTTTTTTTTTGGTTCATTTTCCCATCTTCTGTTTCATTTCTTCTTTCTCTATTTGTCTAACTCCTTGGTGTATTGCAATGACTTGGGCTACTAACGTCAAAGTTTTAGAGGCTAGACATGCTAGGTTTATTACGACCCTTGAGCATATTTGTCCTGTTTAGGACTTGCTTTCACCAGCTAGTCTTATCTAATTTGACTCGGTGACTTTTGTTCCACGTGAGCCTCGTATTCGTAGTAAGTCCCATTTTTTCTTTTAAAACTTATTTATTTATTCTTTACTTCTTTGTTGATTGCTTCATATATATCTTACAGGAATGTCCAAACAAGGAAGAGGCGAAAGAAGGAAAATATACCATACAAAAGGCCTCAATTTATCCTCAGGAGGTTGGGATTCCATTAGCCTCGACAATGTAATGAGAATGTTGTTCAGTTCTGATGGAAGTAACTGTATCAAGGATCCTATTCATAGACAGGGGTTGACCAGCCAAACTGGTTATAGGCTGAGCCTCCAAGTAGGGAAAGCAACGAGTCTATTTGCTTAAGGGATAAGGTAGGTTTAAACTAGTTCCTAGGGGAAGGGGCAATCTATTGCTTAACATTTCCACCAAGAGCAAGGTCCATATTCTCCCCAATCATAAGGTAGAGGATGAGGCTTACCGAATTGGGCGTCAACCCAGATGCCCAATTCTGATCGGACTGTAAGGGCATTAGGTTCAAGGAGGTGAGAAGGGCATCTGATAAACAAAAGGCCCCTAATTTGTGTATCCCCCATTTGTGCTAGTCTCAAAGAGGAGGGAGGACCTGGTCTTTTTGCTTCTCGTGATGTGGGATATGGAGAGGTACTTGACACCGACCTAGGTTGGTCAGGTTTCTTCTTTGGACTCCATAACTGAATTCTATACTGCAATAGGATCTGGCTGGATGTAAGTTCCATTTTCTTTTATTTTTGAGTTATTTCTTTACTTTCCCATAATAACCATCATATTTTTTCTTTTTTTCTTTCATGTAGTCCATATATCTATTGTCTCGATTCAGGGTTGAGATATTAGATATGGTAACTCGGACCCATTAAGCTTAAGAGAGCCCGTGCCATCAAGAGCCAAGGTTCTATGAGCCAAAAGGGTGGTCTCCTAAGAATTAGAGAAGGCAGATGAGATAGGCTCGTGTGTGGAGGAGTTAGAGACTTGCCATATTGAAGTGAAGAGCAAGGTCTTGAAGTTAGAACGTTAGAAGGGGTTGGCTGAGTAGGAGATAGCCAACTCCTTGGTAGTGGTAGAGAGTTGAGCCATCAAGTTGACGAACCAGAATTATGGGCTTGAGAGGTAGCTCGCGGTGACTCAAAGGGAGATAGAGTTAGTAAAGCAAACTAGGAACAATTTGGCAACGCAATTAAAAGATTAGTGGTGTTCTTGGTCTGCTAGTTATAAGGGGGGTTCCGCTAAAGGGTAGTAAAGGGTTCCAAAGGTCGATTGCCCTATTTGAGGAGAACTATCCCGAGATTGACCTTTAGTGGATGTGAAATCTGGCCACTAGGGGGCTTATTCCATGAAAAGGAGACCTCTGGTGCTCGAGATGTTACAGAGGTGGCCTAGCCTATTGCTGATGATGCTGCATCTGCTGCTGCTGCCAGGGTTGATGCTGCCTCTACTGCTACTGTCGATGCTGTATCTGCTACTCTTGCTAAGGCTGATGCTGCTGAGGTTAATGCTGCCCATGCTGCTGGGGTTGATGATGCCCTTGTTGCTGCTTCTCCTGATTAGTCTGTAGAACCTGTTACTGTTGCCTCATTTGATCTTCAAACTCCATTCAATCATGAAGATAATCAAAGTTATTGAATTTTATTAAGCATTGACATAAAACTACATCGATGAGATTTTTATTGAGCTGACACAACAGATACATTTTTTAATACTTGGTTATTTTATGAGATTACTATAGGTCCCTGGTTATTTTTTGGTAATGAGTCCTCTTTTGGGTACTATACATCTATAGGGTACACATCACTGAGCTTTGCCCTATCCAGTGATCTGTGAGAAATCTCGTGAGTGCCGCTCTTTATAATTATCTTTGTAAGGCATATCTTATTGAGCCTTATCCTATTTGGTGGTCTGTGAGTAATTTCGTGAGTGCCACCCCTTATGGGTCTTTAATATTATCCTCTTAAGGTACACCTTATTGAGCTTTACTCTATCTGGTAGTCTGTGGACAATCTCATGAGTATCGCCCCTTATACGGTCTTTATAATTATTCTTGTAAGGTACACCTTACTGATCCTTACCCTATCTAGTGGTCTGTAGGTAATCTTGTGAGTGCCGCCTCATATAAGTCTTTATAATTATCCTCGTAGAGTATACCTTACTGAGTCTTACCCTGTCTGGTGATCTGTGGGTAATCTTTTAACTATCGTCTATCTATAGGTCTTCAAAATTATCCTCGTAGGGTACACCTCAATAAGCTTATCCTATTCGATGGTTTGTTGGTAACCTTGTGAGTGCCCTCCTACAAGTCTTCAACATTATCCTTGTAAGGTACACCTTGTTGAGCCTTACCCTGTTCGGTGATTTTTGGGTAATCTTGTGAGTGTTGCCCCCTATGAGTCTTTAATATCTTTGAAGCTGTATATTCGTAGGGTATACCTCATGGAGCCTTACCTGGTCTGGTGGTCTGTGGATAATCGCATGAGTGCCGCCCTCTATGAACTATATGCTACACGTTCATAGTGTACACCTCATTGAGCTTTATTCAGTCTGGTGGCCTGTGGATAATCTCGTGAATACCGCCCCATATGACGTGTAAGTTTGGAGGTAGTTTTCTATTATTATTTAATTCTTCTATAGCTCGGCATTCTATAGTTTTCTCATAATTCATCCATTTGCTCCTTCAAGCTCGTATGCTCCCCTGATGCATTTGATGACCTTGTACAGGCCTTTCTAGGTTGGTCTGAGGACCCCATTTGTTGGGTTCTTTGTATTCAGCACAACTCTTCTTAGCACTAGATTGCCTTCTCTGAATTTCCTTGCCTTAACTCTCTTGTTGTAGTATTTAGTAACCTTTTGTTGGTAGGTAACTACTCTCTTAGTCGGAGTTTTGATTTTAGTGAGAATTACTGCTTAACAGTCAAAAACCAGTAAAAATGATGTTTCACCGATTGCAGTTATGCTGGCTATCTGCAATGCCCAGAGTACTTTCCAAAGTTCTTCCACCTATCCACTCTTTTGGCCAACTTCTTCTTCATCAGCTTCTTGACTACTTTATTGGAGGACTCTACATGCCGGTTTGTCTTGGGATAAGCTGGTGATATGAACAACAGTTGTACTCCTAACTGTTTGTAAATGTTCTTGAAGTTGTTATTGTCGAACTGTTTTTCATGATCAGTAATGATGGTGTAGGGGATTTTATATTGACACATTATATTTCTCCAAGCAAAATTTTGTATGCTCTTTTCGGTTATCTTTGACAGTGGTTTAGCTCCCATCCATTTAGTAAAGTAGTCCACAATTACAACCATATACTTGCAAGATCCATTTCCTAAAGGTAACGGCCCTATTAAATCAAGACCTTATTGAACGAATGGCCATGGTCTGCTCATTGTAGTTAATGCCTCAGCTACCTCTTGAATCTTGTCAGCAAATGTTTAGCAAGCATCGCATGTTTAATCAAGTTTCTAGCATTTTGAAAGGCAGTTGGTTAGTAGTAGCCAGTTATGAAAACCTTATGAGCCAGAGCTTCTGTCCCTGAGTGGTTGCCATAAATTCCTTCGTGAATTTCTCTGAGAACCTGATCTGCCTCTTGTGGTCTCAAACATCTCACTTAAGGATGTGAGAAGCCTTATTTGTATAATACTCATTCTATCACTAATTATGTGGCTCGGTATTTAATCCCGCAAGCTTCTTTTTTTATCATTAGAGACAGTCTCGTTCTGGATATAATCTCAAATTTAATCCATCCAATTATGACTCGATTTGACTTGTATGACTTGATCTTCTTCTTGTATACTGAGCTCAATAATAAATTCAATGAGAATTATTCGTGGGAACCGAGCTTCTTCATTTGAAGCCATTCGTACTATGATATCTACTCTGTGGTTCTCGCTTCTTGGGATTAGTTTTACTTTCACCTCACTAAATTAGCCGATCCAGTTTCTTACTTTAGCCAAGTAAGTAATCATTTTTTCTTTCTTGGCTTCAAAACTGCCATTCACCTGGTTAACTATTAGCTATGAATCGCTTCTCACCAGCACTTCCTTCACTATTAGTGCTTTAGCCACTCTCAATCAGGCCAGTAGACCTTCATATTCTGCTTTATTGTTAGAGGTTTTAAAATTGAATCGAACAGCATAACTGACTTCATCTCTATTTGGGCTGATAAGAATAATCTCTGCCACAGTTCCTTGAAGATTGGATGCCCCATCTATATAGAGAAAATATTTTGTAGATCTGGTTCTTCAATTTCTGTGCAATCATGCGTACATTCAACTACGAAATTGGCTAAAGCCTACTCTTTAATGGCTGTTTAGGGCTTATGATGTACATTAAACTTGCTCAATTCTATAGCCTACTTGATTAACCGACCAAATCTGGTTTGTGTAAGATTTGCCTTAACGGCTAGTTGGTTAAAATAATTATTGTGTGGGCTTGACAGTACGGCTGTAGCTTTCTTTCTGATACAATTAAGGCCATAACTAATTTTTTTGAGGGCAGGTATCGGCTCTCCGAATCGATGAATGCTTTGTTGATGTAGTATACTGGTCATTGAATTACTTCTTCTTCTTTGACTAGTACTGAGCTCACAACTCAGTCCAAAACTCCCAAGTAAAGCATTAACTCATCACTTTGGACTAGGACAATAAGGTAAACCGGCTTGACAAGGTAAGCCTTTAGCTGCTGGAAGTCTTGGTCACATTTTTGTAGTTCATCGGTTCTTATTTTTTCTCTTTATTGCTTGGAAGAACTCAAAGCATTTATCTGTGGCTTAGGAGATGAATCTGTTCAGGGCAGCAACTCTTCTTATAAGTTATTGAATCTAATTAACTGTGCTTTGGGACTTTATTTATAATATGGCTTAGACTTTGTCTGGGTTGGCCCCCTATTATTTACTTATTATAAAGCTCAAACATTTTTTTGATTTCACTTCAAAATCACATTTTTATGGGTTCAGCTTTATTCTGTTCTTCTTCAATATTTCAAAGACTTCTCACAAGTCTTGCCCGTGGTCCTCACCTTTCATGGACTTTGTTGATGTAGTATACTGGTCATTGAATTACTTCTTCTTTTTTGACTAGTACTGAGCTCACAACTCAGTCCAAAACTCCCAAGTAAAGCATTAGCTCATCACTTTGGACTAGGACAATAAGGTAAACCGGCTTGACAAGGTAAGCCTTTAGCTGCTGGAAGTCTTGGTTAAATTTTTGTAGTTCATCGGTTCTTATTTTTTCTCTTTATTGCTTGGAAGAACTCAAAGCATTTATCTGTGGCTTAGGAGATGAATCTGTTCAGGGCTGCAACTCTTCTTATGAGTTATTGAATCTAATTAACTGTGCTTTGGGATTTTATTTATAATATGGCTTAGACTTTATCTGGGTTGGCCTCTATTCCTTACTTATTATAAAGCTCAAACATTTTTTTGATTTCACTCCAAAAGAACATTTTTATGGGTTCATCTTTATTCTGTTCTTCTTCAATATTTCAAGGACTTCTCGCAAGTCTTGCCCGTGGTCCTCACCTTTCATAGACTTGGCTATCATGTCATCAATATATACCTCTATATTTCTGTCGATTAGACTCTTGAAGAGTACCAACCTCTGATAAGTAGCCCTTGTTTGTTTTTAATATGAACGACATTACTTTATAATAGTACATCTCCTGGTGGGTAATGAAGGATGTTTCTATTGGTCTGAAGGAAATATTGAGATTTAGTTATAATTGGAGAAAACGTCCATGAAGCTGAGTAGCTCATGCCCGACTGTGGCATCTAGTCCATCTTTGGAAGTAAAAATTATCCTTTGGGCATGCTTTATTTAGGTTGGTTAAATCCACATACATTCTCCACTTTGTATTAGCATTCTTTACCATTACTATATTCGTCAGCCAATCAAGATAGTTAACTTCTCTGATAAAACTTGCTGTCAACAGTTTCTCTATATCTATTGCTATAGCATTGTTCCGTTATTGGTTAAACAATCTTATTTGCTATTTAACTGGGTAGAATATGGGATTGATGGCTAAATTATGAGAGGCCAGAGCGGGATCTATTTCAAGCATATCTTTATAGGAGTAGGCAAAGATATCAAGAAACTCCCGAACCAGTTTGATTAACCCCTATTTCTAATTGGGATATAATTTTAACCCTTTGTTTTTGTTCCCCGTTTTTAACCTGTACTGCCTTTAATTCTTCCACTAGTTCTGGCGATCTGATTCCTTCTTTCCTTGGGTCAATAGTAGAGATACAAAATGCCTTGTTTTCATATATTGCATAACAGCTTTTGGCTATCTTTTGATCTCCCGATACTATCCCTATACTTTACCTAAATGAGAACTTGAGTTTTAGGTAATGGATGGACTAAGCCGTGTTCATATTTCTCATAAAGGGAAAAGGTTGCTAAAGAGGATGTTATATGGGAAAGGTTGGTTTACCACTACAAACTCAGTCATTACTGTTTTTCATACAATTTTTGCCCTATAGTTAAATGAAGGGCCACTACCCTAATTAGCATCATATAGCTTTCTCCAAATCCTATTGTAGTGTTTGGGTCTTCTCTATATGTAGGTTCTTGATTTTTAGTTCATCTAAGGTCTTTTTGAAGATAATGTTAACCAAGCTACTCAGGTACAAGAATACTCGATTTATTTTTTCGTTAGCTACCCACACTTCTATCATAAGCACATCACCATGAGGATAATTAACTTCTTGAGCATCCTCCTTGATAAATATAATCAAGATTAGAATTCGACCCACTTGGTTGATTAACAGGCAGACTATGCTACTTCTCGGCTTAAAATTCTCCCAGAAAGCTATTCCTCATTAGAGCGTCCACTTGTTTTTTTAGCTCCAAACACTCCATTGTGGTATGCCTTACATTTCTATGTAGATTACACATGCCTTATGGATTCATCCGTTATTCTACCTATTTTCCTTTGAAATTTATATTGAGCAAGCCTTTATTCTCAATTACTTCGTAAACATCCTCTAAAGGTATTGCCAAAGGAAAAACATTTTCCACCCGAGCCATCCTTCTTTTTTTAGCAAATTGTTCTCTGGGATTTTTGGGGCTTTTAGGCTGCTCAGGGTAATTGTATGGGTGAGACTTGTTCAGCCTGCTATTTCTCTAATTATTGGGCACATTGCACCGATTTGAGAAATTGCCTCTTTGCCGGGGTCGATAGTCATTACTTGTCTTTGATATTTCTAAGAATGGGGTAAAGGTCTCTTTTTTTTCCTAAACCTTTCATTCTCCTTTGGTCTGACTTGTCCTCTAGGAGGATCAGCAAGGGATTCTCTTATTTCTTTGTCAATATACTTCAACGTCTTGTTGTATGCTGCTATGTAGTTTGAAATATTGCTCTCGGATATGTAATACCAGAACCTTTTTAGCTTTAGCCTTGCTTTGAGAGCTTCCAAGCAATGGGATGGTTAAAAGCACCTAATGATATCACCTCCTTGTGAAACCTTCGAATAAAATTCTCGAGGCTCTCATTCTGACTATGTGTTACCTCGTTTCAACTGCTTCGCATCCTTAGCTACCTCACAAGAGCCCCAAAAGTGTTGAGAGAACATTTTGGTCATCTCGCGGTAAGATAAAATGTTGTGCTGCTTCAGCCTCCTATACTAAAGAAGAGCCGGTGTCTCCAAGTTCAAATGATTGGGGTTGGTAATTCCCCGATAAATTAGGAGGCTCAAAAATCAAAACCTGCTTGGGAGCTCTATATCTCTTAGCTCGTCTGTCAATAGAGATCTCCTTTCTCTTTCTATCTTTTTTTTTAAGAAGATTGTTCTTTCTTCTTTTTCTCTTCTAAAATTGTTTTCAGCTTTTCCTCTAGATCACGAACTTTATCTTCTAGAGGTGGTTCAATATTATTGTGCTACTTGGTTGGTGGCTCATTTTTTATCATTTGACTGAACTCTCCGATCTGTGATGTCTCTCTCTCAAGAGGTGCTTGATTTTGTCTGGTCACCCAAATTGGGTCACGCGGGGTTTCTGATCTGTATATTCGCTCTAGCCATTCCTGAATTTGGACCTCTATAGCTTGAGATTCTCTTCTACCACCATTCTTTACTTCTTCTCATTCTTTTCCTTTGTTTCTGCTCAACTCAACCATAAGCTATCTGAATTCTTTTCTCTCTTCCCTCAGTGCTCTTAATTCTTGCTGAATTTCTGCCAGTAATGAACTTTCTAGTTGATGTGTGGGACGATTTTTATGGCCTCCATTCTTGTCTAAGTTCAAAGCTTGCTCTCCTACAATTAAATTCCGACTAATAGATAATTCTTCTGCCATGTTGATTGTACTTGGGTGATGAAAACGTCTTTGGAACAAAGTTTTTCGTTCTGATTCACACAGACGGTGCCAAAAATTGTTGACCAGAGAAAATAGTTTTCTAGGCCAACAAACTTTGAATTTGTTTTGTTGTGAGAATCAACACGTTGGGCTTCATCTTTATTGGTCTGAAGGCTAAAATCCAAAATTTTTCCTCTACTAATGATGACAGAACACCTTTAAAACACTTGAAACTATAATTAAGGCCTTGTGCGGTAGGTTCCAGTAAAGACTCTCTGATGCTTAAATCAGAAAAGGTTTTGTTTCTGGTAAGGGTTTTAGAGAGCAATAATAAAAGTTCGTATAAGATGTAGTTTTGAAAAGAAATGCTAAAAACTAGAATTCAGAATTTTATATTAGAATTCTCTTCCGTCTATCTGTTGTGGTTTTCTCACCTATTTATAGCATTGATCTTCAGAGAATATTTCTTCTGCTTATCTTCACTGGTGGTTTGGTTGTGTTAGGTAAGTCTTGCTAATTTTGGGTTATCATGATCTCTTGGCATGATTTAAGGGATTCTTTTCTAAAGATATTATAGTTCTTCTTTTCTTATAACTCCGTTTCCTTTATAACATTGATTTTATCTTTAAACCCATTTCTATAATAAGCTTGATTACTTCTCTATTCGGCTCGGTAATGATCTAGCTACACTTTTGTTATAATAATGGTTCGGCATCTCCTATTGAGCTAGTATTCTTATAATGTACTTCATCTCTATTGGTTTAAATCTTGTTTATCGTAGTACTTGGTCAAAATGTATAAGTTGTTCGACATGCGGTTAACTTGGTACTTGTAATGATCTGGTTCTTTTGCTTTGCTATCTTGGTTGTAGGGCTTTCTAACCCAGGTTATCTCGTTCGGAAGTATGTAAGGGTGATATGTATGCGTCTATGACTGGACTTGATTTAAGAAATTGAGTAGGTTCTTTATTAGGAGTCTATCCTTAGGCTAGGTTCTAATATCTTCCTGGTAGCTCCTGCTGCCTTGAACTTAAGCCCTCGAGTTGGCCCATGAAAAACCTTCTTAAAGGACTAGGCTTCTTAGGCCTGTAAGGGTTGCGCCTTGTGGTGATTTTTTGGGAAAAATAATTATTAACATTATTATGTGTGTACAATTGGTTTTTGGTAGGCAGCCAGGATATCAGACCATAATAAAATCTTCAACTGTTATAAATATTCGAAATATTTGAAGCATCATTATTTGCATACATTTTTAATTATATTAATACTTTGTAATGTTACGATGGTGTCTTAATTTCTATTGGGGTTCATTTTTTGTTGCATTAGGAACCTTTGTTACGATGTATGTTTAGGATGGATTAACTATTGTGCTTACAACTCCATATCCTAATAGTATAGGCCATAATCTATGTGCCTTATCAAAAGTTTATCTTAATAAGATATGCTTTAGCCAAATGAACCTAAATAGAAGGATTCAAAGGTGTTGTCTATTAGTATCTCTTCTACTATTTCTTTCAAAATTCTTCTTCTAAATTATTTGGAAAGTTCTCAACCATTGGCCAGGATCTTTCATCACAAATGATAGTCGACAGATCAATTCGATAAAGAGAGACTTTCAAATAAGAATAGGATAGAGATAATGAGCTCTCTACGCTACTAGGGGCATTTCTTCTTTCTTTACTGGACTAGCCTTAGTCGTTTGGCTTTACTAGTTGATGTAGTAGGTCTATACCCTGCTGCTCACGATAAGAAGCGTAAAGAAAGCTTCTTGATTTCTTATAGTCAATAAAAGGGCCAAGTCTTAATCAAATAGTCCAATTCTTCCAATTATAATAAGAAAATTTATATGGTCTCTCATTGTTGCATATTGTAATAAATAAAGAGATTTCGTTTAATTTAAATTTAGTTTTTTTATGAATGAATTTTTTTGCTTATTAACTTATTAGGTTTATTTCTCTTTTTTTTATTTTAATTTATTCTTATTAAGTTTATGTTTCATCTTTTAATTTATTTTTATTAGATTATTTCTTTAGGTTTACCTTTTTTTTTTTCTATTTTGGTTTATATAAACTTTATAAATACTCAAGCATTCATCAATAAAAATGCAAGTAATGCAATATTTTCATTCTATCTAGATCTTTACATGATATCAAAGCTTCTCTTGGGTTAATCTTTTGACTCTATAAGGTAGCTAAGCGAAGCTACTATGCATAGCCAAGCAATAGCTACTACACAGCAACCAAATAAATTCATGATCAATGTTTTGTTTTGGTTTTTTTTTTTCTCTTTTAAAATTTTAAGTATTAGTCAATTTCTTAACATCACATTCAATTTTCCTCCATCAATGTGTTTCTTCCTTCTATGAACAATATACATAAACAGTGACGACAAACAATACTCACTAGTAGTATCCTATAAGCAGTAACCGCTCCCAATAATCATTAACAATACTTACTGCCTTGGTTAATCATTATTAACAATACTTACTACCTTGATTAATCATTATTCTCATCCTTCTTTTCCTCAACTATGGTTGCCACAAATAACCAAATTATTTTTTGTAATATGCAGAAACTTAACTAACCCTTTATCATTCTTAACACCAACAATTATCTTCCCAAAAAAAAACACACCTTTATTCTTTGTTCTTATAGGTTACTTCAGTTTTGCTATGAGATTAAACTCCTATAAACTATCTCTTTCCCTTTCTATTCTATTATGATATTAAACTACTATAAATTATCTTTTACATCTTTTTCTCAAATGGGTGTTATCTTTTTCTGCTTTAATTTAAAGGTTAACTTCTTTCTATTCCCAAATAGGTCTTTTATTTTTCTAATTTATTTTAAGGATTAACTTCTTTCTATTTCCAAACAAGTTTTTATTTTTTGCTTTATTTTAAAGGTTTCACCCCTTTCATTTCTAGACGAGTTTTTACTTTCTATTTTATTTTAAAGGGTTTTCCCTTTCATTCTCACAAGTTTTTTTTCCCTTCATAATACTTTCTTCTTCCTTTTCTAGTTTTAAAATCTTTCAAGCTCAACAACTTAAACTCATCGTTGGCTTATTTTCCCATCTTCAAATTCTTCTTTATATATTTCTCTCCCTTTTTATTATTTTTTTTACTTTTGATACTTCTTTCAATAATGAAGAATCGAAATAATACAAAATTCTTGTTTACATTTTTTTAACAGTATATAGCCTACTAAGTCAAATCAGCAACAACTATTTGATACTATTAAATAATAAGTGCTTCAGCCTTTTTCAACAGTAACATTATCATCCCAAGTGCCACAATGGCTTTTCCTTGCATCATTGTCACTGCTTCACTATTCATTCTAACCGCTGCACACTTAGTTTCTCCTCTTGAAGAAGAAGATTGGATTTTCTCCTTCGACCTTCTTCTCTTGACAAACAAGATTGAACTATCCTCTTGGAATTTCATCTTGAGAGGTTATGATAAAAGAAATCACGAGATTTAATTTAATTTAAATTTTTTTGTTTTAAAAATTATCCTTTTGGCTTCTCAACCTATTAGTTCCATTTCTCTTTTTTCTATTTAGGTTTACTCCTATTAGGTTTATTTTTCCTATTTTAGTTTATTATAAACTCTATAAATATTCAAGCATTTATTAATGAGAATACAAGAATATAATATTTTTCCTTCTCTCTAAATCTCTATAGTATCTATATCTTTGAACAAATTCTTATGAATACATATTTGGCTTAGAAGTTGCTCATAATCCTATCTAAACACACTTTCTTGTAACATTTAGGTTGGTTTGCTTGTAAAGATTGAAAATGAAGTATGAACAATCTAAAAGGAAAATAAGAAAATTTAATTTACTACTCAAAACAATCCAATAAAAAAAGACAGAGTTGAGGACTTAGAGCTTGACATACTTGGCCTCTTGTTATTCAAAAGCAAACCAACAACTTTTCTAATTATTATACTTAAGTAAAATGACGAAAAAAATTTCAAATTGGAGTAAAATTTTATTGCAATTCTATTTCAAGTCTTTTGCCTCATTATAAACCCATTTTGAAAATAAATCGCTGCTATGTTCAACTTCCTAGTTAAACTAGTGTTTGTTAACTTGAAAATTTATGTTAGTAAAGAAGAGAAGTCATCAATTCTCATGTACTAAGAAACCATAAAATGGTACTAAGACTGTTAATGACAACAATGACATACTTGGCCTCTTGTTATTCAAAAGCAAACCAACAACTTTTCTAATTATTATACTTAAGTAAAATGACGAAAAAAATTTCAAATTGGAGTAAAATTTTATTGCAATTCTATTTCAAGTCTTTTGCCTCATTATAAACCCATTTTGAAAATAAATCGCTACTATGTTCAACTTCCTAGTTAAACTAGTGTTTGTTAACTTGAAAATTTATGTTAGTAAAGAAGAGAAGTCATCAATTCTCAATACTAAGAAACCATAAAATGGTACTAAGACCGTTAATGACAACAATGTCTTTAAGAACATTAACCTTTAAATCATGGTCTAGCATAAGAGAATTATGCTTGATGGGGTATTTTATCTTTGATAACATATGTTGGAGCCTAGAGGCCTTCCCTGGCTCTATGAAATTAGTAAAAAATATTCAATTCTTTTTGTTTATGTTGAAACAAGACACAAGACACAAGACTTGAACATTATATGTTAAAATTTCATTATTTCTAATTGCAAGAGCTATGAAAGAAAGGAATTCTATTAGAGTTTCAATGTGAACCTTAGAAATGAAGCAAGCCAGTAATAAGAGTTAGAAACTGAAAAGAACAATCAATATGAAAGTAACTATCTAAACAGCTAGTCTGTAAATATTAATTATAGAAAATTTTAGGCTATAATACTAATGATAGGAATTTATAGCTCTGATACCACTGATGAAAATTTTGAGGGATGTTATCACTATTGGATAACTTTGGTTATGGAATAAAGCGATTGATCATTTAATGAAGAGAGTATTTATGTTAAGTTTTATATTTGAGGGACAACATAATATTTGATAAACGTGTGGAGGAAAATATAAATGAAACTCTTATGAATTACATATTTGATATAATGGTTAGGTTTTCTTACAATTCTACACTTACACCCTATTTGCATCCACCTCCTTACACTTCTCAAATATCTCACCTAACATCCTACCATTTTTGACTTATTACAAAATATATTGCAAACTTTCAAACATTTCTAGAATTCTTTTGACTTATTACAAAATTTTTCACACATTCTAGATAACTGCAAATTTTTTTAATCTTATCTGAGACTTTAAATTAAATAGTTTTCTAGTTTTTCAAAAGTTCATTTATTATTTCAACACTCCTCTTTAATGAACTTTTGAAGTGGCATGGTATTGAGATTGTCATGCACCATCCTTACGTTTTTTGGTAGTAATTTTGCAAATGATCTTGTATGCATTTTTCTTGTAAAAGCCTTAGAGTTTTTGCCTTCAAATTTTCATGAGCATGTTGCTTCTTCCATAGTTTATTTCCTTGTTGTCTTCTTTGCCAACACTTGAGATGCGATATTTTGTTTGAAGCTATGTTGGAGTTTTTGGCATCACATTTCATGACCACGTTGCTTCTTGCGTGGTTTGTTACCTTTATTAGACATATAATGTTATTTATGCCCTTAAAGCATGTGAAATAATATTTTATTTGATTAATAAAAGTTTATTCATATATAAAATTAAGCATACATTGATAAGCCCATTTTTATAAAGTATATGATCTATAAATTAGACATATGATGCTAATACGGAGGGTAAAGATCATAAGTTCTTTATAAATTAAATCTAGTTCAAAACCATTAATGAAAAGGGAATTTCATTATATAAGTTTATAGTTTTTTTATTTTCATAATGAATGATTTTCTTTGATCATCGAAGTAGAGACTTTGAGTAGTAAATTAGTGTATATGTTACATTGAATAGGACTACTATGAATTACGATCTAGTGAATTGAATGTCATAGATCTTAATTCATAAAAGCTTTAATAAGTTTGATTGATCTTAATCTTGAGCAGGTAATGAACTTACATTCATGCATTATATCTTTTGAGTTATCACAAAATGAGATCTATATAAACAGTCAAAACCTCGATAGTTTAGAGATATAATTTCATGCATCATAGAAAAATATATTTGCAAGATAGAATCTAATAAATAATGTCTACATAAACTGTTTGCAGTATTTGATCATTTGAATATATGGTCGCAGTTTATTCAATAAGTTATTTATTGAATAGTAATATTTATTTGTAAATTTATTTATAAATATAGATATATTAAAAATAATCATGAGAGCATTCAGTGACTTAGAGATAAATAAGTAATTAGAGGTAAAACATTTTTTTTATGGCCTAACTTTAATTATGGACATCAATTAGAGGGTTAATTAAGTAGTTATTATTAGTCTAAAGACCAAGTTTAATTTAATTAAATGAAGTTTTAATTAAATGGGCTTTTACTTAATAATATAGGTTACTAGAGTATAGCCCTTGGCTTTTAGTGGAATAGCTTGGGGTTAACTTAGAAGAATTGATGTATTATGAGATAATAAGGACTAGACCTTTTAAGTTAGAGTTAGGAAGCCCATAGGTCTTACAGTCCTTCTACTATCTTAAATCCTAATCAAACTCTAATTTTCTAATCCTAATCTAATTCTAAATACCGAAGAGAGATTCCTATATATATGGGAGGTATGGAGTAAAAAACATTACAATAACTATAACTAGAAAAATTCTTTGTATGTATTCTTACATAAAAAAAAAAAGAATTTAGTTATTATCTTTCTCTTAGATTTGAGTATTAGTGATTTTAGAGATTAAAAAAAATCCATGTGTTCACACATGTTGAGTTTGAAGATTGAGGATAGTAGAGAAGATTACAGCCAGTCAATTCAAGATTTGCCATAGCGAAAAATTGAGGTAATCTTCTATCCCTATACATGTAATTATGAACAAAATGATTTGGCTTTACTGCGTTTATTTTATTAAATAGAAAATTTTTATTTACTACTAACAATTGGTATCAGAGCCGCCTTATTTCATATTACATGTATACTTTATTTTGTGTATGATAATAATTGTTTTATTGTGGCACCGATTGCATATTTAATCTATATTTTTTATTTTTATTAATTATATGATGAATAGTTATACCCACAATAATTTATAGTTAGATATTTGTTTATATTTTTTTTAAGAATTGTAATAAGAGAGGGTGGTGAAAGAATATCATAATTTTCTCTCTTGATTAGGTTAATTCTTAGCGATTCTTTTAATTTTTTGTATGCCAATTAATTGGCGTAAGATTTTTATTTGTAATCTAAAGAATATATAGACTTCTTTTTTATTATATTTAAAAAAGGGAGAAAAATGTGAAAAAAGAAACAAAAAGAAAATGGGAAATAGATGGGGTGGGAGGTGGCTAAGATGATGGAATTAGGGTTCTATTTGACAAATATCACTTAGCCCGCTCATTATTTTGATTAATTATGTTTTGGCCAATTTAGTTTGTATTTATTATAAATTGATCCTTAAAAATTTGTAAATCATACAAAAAGGCTCTAACAGAATTGGTTATTCCACCTAGCCCCTCCTATTTTGGGTAATTGCAGTTTGGATAAAAAAGTTTGAGATATTTATAAATAGGTCACAATTTTAATCCAAATTTGTTTTGAATTATTTTTTGGGTATTTGCAAACTCAAAATTGACCCAAACTCCTTTTAATTTTGGTAGATTTTATAAAATTTTATTTAGGTTATTTTATTAAATATTTTTAAGAAGGCCCAATAAAAGTTTTTAAGCTAAAAATATGCATAATTTATTTTAAAAAAATAAGTGGACCAAAGAAAATTAAAAAGCTTAAAATCTAAACCCATAAAATGAGACAAGCAAGAAGAGATAGACATTGTAAATAATGATGGTGGTAAGGATGGTTTTATAAGTAAAGGGGTTGACTACAAGCAAAAATAGTGGCAGATAATAATAAGAGCAATTATGTTTGCATATGGTGATGAAAATTGTACGAAATATCTTGATGACCTGATGGGGTTATAGACCATTTATTGAATATGAAAAATTAGGAAATTTTGAAATTTTTGTAAATGTTAGCCTTAGCACTAATCATTCTTTGGAATCAGCCTTAATACCAATTTATTTGGATTTCATTGGTGTACACTATTAATAAACCTTAAGCAAATGCGAAAGACTTTAATTACAAGTAAATAAGAATAAGAGTAAGAATAAGAACAAGATCACAACAAAGATAAAACAATCACGCAATCAAATTATGTGGTTTGGCAACAAGCATACGTCCACAGTGGATCATAGGATCTAGCCTATCTTATTATTTCACAAAGAACATAGATCATAAAGATATCCCTCAAGAGATTATCAAGAAATACAACAATAAAGAGCTCTCAAAGGATCTTATAGTGCTTCTTTTATTCACTCAAAACTCAAGCAGTCTCTATGGCACTCTCTTACACACTTAGTGCTCAAGGTTTTTTAGCTCTCTATTTTCTCTTTAATGTTTTTCAATGCTTGATGAATTCTAAGAGGTTACAAGGGTTTCTATAGTGTATAAAACGTCTATAAAATAAATGTATATTCATACAGTAGTCCAAATCTTACATAAAGAAGTTAATTCAAGCTAAAACAATAGACTTTTCCATTTTTGGGCGCTATAGTGTCAAGGTCTGATATTGTAGCATTGGTGCGACCTTGTCGTATGGCTGTAGTGTTACAAGGCTATTGTTGCAGCGCCAGTATTTCTATAATTTATGTCACGATGTTCTATCATCCATCGCTTCTTCATTTATACCTGGTATGTCTTCACTTATTTTTACACCCCTTCTTATTTTTTGCTCTCCTTTTTACTCTTTCCTTGTACCTCTGTCGCATACTTGACTTCATATTGACTTTTCTTCAGTTTCAACTCAAAATTATACTTAAACATATTTTGAATCACTAATTCTAAAAAACCTCTCATTGATTCAAAATCTTCCCAAGAGACTTTACCAAGATCCATCCATTCTAACGCTCTGTTGCTTAGCGTTAACTCTAGTTAAATCTTTATCTAGACTTACTTATCTTAGGCTCATGACTTTGATCTCCAAAAGTACGAATGTTTCTTTAGGGTAGCCTTTATATTATGAACTTTTATGTCTCTTTTGATACCATAATCGTAATCCTTCAATAATTGAAACTTATTTTTATCATTAACACCCTTGCCACACATTTTCTTTCAACCTTTATCACTACGGTGATCAAACCTCCAATGCTTCTTTATGGTATGCATTCCCTCAACAACCTATGTTTAACCACCTATAGCCATCCCACCAAGAACATAGCCCTATATATTTCTTACCCTTCATGATTACTATAGATCCTTTAATTACCGTCAATATTCATTTTTCTGCCTTAAATGAATACTCTTTTTTATCTAGCTTCCTTAGGGATATCATGTTCCTTTTAACTCCAAAAATATATCTTATTCTAAGTAACTCCCTAATCTCCCCATCATGTATCTGTATCCTTATATTACCAACCCTTATGACTTTATGGTCATATCATTACCCATTAGTACTTTACCTATAATGGATTTGTAGTTAGTGAACAAAAATCTATTAGAACATATGTGGTCATTGTAGCCAGAATCTAATATCCAATGCACTTCTTACTAGAGGCTATTAATATTTTTGTAACTTTTAAGTCTTTTTTACAGACTATTATAGTATGTCTGCCCATTGATTGATTATTTTTCTTTTCTCTTGTAACCAAACCTGATGTACTACTAGATTTTTATTTCTTTCCTAATTTTTTTTTATTTAAGTGAGGCTTTAACATCAAACATTATTAAAGTCTTCTTACCATTCATAAGTGTATCCACAAAGTACTCATAACTTGGAGGTAATGAATACAATAGGATGATGGGCTTGTCTTCATCCTTGATCTTGATGTCTATTGTCTCAACATCTAAGATTATCTTGTTAAAGGCATTAATATGGACTCTTATTGAAGTTCCTTCTGCCATAGATATTTGATACAACTTCTTCTTAATATACAGATAATTTGCTAAGGACTTTGTCATATAGAATAGGGTTAAGCTCTTTCCATGGCCAATTGTATTCTCTCTAACCACCTCCCTTAGTACTTCATCACTTAATAATAAAACTATGGTACTATGGGCTCTCTTTTGAATTATTTCTCTATCTAATTCACTCAGGCTTCACAGGTTTCTTCTATTAGCTGGTAGTTGATTAAGCTTCTTCAAGGGCTGAATCAATCCCTTGACTCACCAGTAGAGCTATTACCTTTACCTTCCATAGATTGAAATTGTTTTGCCTGTTGAACTTCTCTATCTTATGCTTATGAGTTTCCATGATTAATATCAGTTAAATAAATTCCCTAACCCTTGGCACTGATATTAGTTTGTTGTGGATATTAGACTTAGCACTAATCCCTTTTAGGAATTAGCTTTTATACTAATACCAATTTGTTGAGATTTTTTGGTGTTCACTCTAAGTAAACCCTAACTGAATGCTGAAGACTTCAATTACAAGAAAATAAGAATAAGAACAAGATCATCATAAAGATTAAATAATCACACAATCAAGTTACATGGTTCAACAACAAATACCTATATCCACAGTGGGTCACGAGATGTTAGCATATCTTGTTAGTTCACAAAGAACACAAATCACAAAGAACACGAATCACAAAGATCTCTCTTAAGAGAATAGTAAGGAATACAATAATAACAGTTCTCAAGAGATCTATTAGTATTTCTTTTGTTCACTTGGAATTCAAGCACTTTCTTGCACACTTAGTGTTCAAAACTTTCTAGCTCTTTATTTTCTTTCTTGGAGTTTCTCTCTAATATTTTTTAATTTTTGATGAATTCTAAGGGGTTATAAGGGTTTATATATTGTATAAAATATTCCTAGAAACCCTAAATATAATTGGAATAAGAGCTCATGTATGTAGGACTCCAAATTTCACACAAAGAAGTCAATTCGAGCTAAAATATAGACTTTCTTGATTTTGGATGCAACGACATCAAAGTTTGGCATTGCGGCATTAGCACAACCTTGTCGCACTACTGTGGTGTTGCAAGGCTACCGCTGCGGCGGTTTGTCACCCACTGCTGCAACGTTCATACCCAGTATGTACTCAATTGTTTTTGTGCCTCTCTTTGCTTTCAGCTCTCTATTTTACTTCTTCCTCGTACGTCCGTCGCGTATTCAACTTTGTGTTTACTCTTCATTAGTTTCTAACTTAAATCATGCTCAAACATAATTTTAAATTATTAATTCCAACAAAAATCATAACTTGCAGAAGCAAAGATGGATTATGTATGATATGGTCAAGGGAATGACAAGTACAATGAACATGTCAACCAGAATTCAAATCTTAAGGATTTCTTTGATGAGATCAGAAGAACGAGTTTTCACTTTCTTTCACGGTTATCTAAAATAAAATGTATACATGAACCAATTGTGAAAGATTTTCTCGACGAGGGTTCATAGAAATGATTTTCTGTTTTGGTTTTATGATCATTTGAAAGAGGAGAACAGAAAAACACCAAGGATTTACAACTACTCAAAACAAGTAAAAAGTCTACTACACAACACTTCTCAGCTTGAGGAGGCTAAAAAGAATCGTCAAGAAGGTAACAGCTATAACAAATATAGCAATAAATCTATGGATATTGATTTAGAAATCTTTTTTTTTTGTGTGTGAATAAATTCAACCAAAAATAATGCAATGAGATAGGCTTCTATTTTCTTCATATTATTTTTCTTTCTTCATAAACATGGATGTCGCTGTAATATTTTCTTCTGATTTAAGGGAAAAAAACTAAAGGGGTGTGAGGAACTCAATTGAAATGTAAACTATAGCTTATCAGCCGCTCGATTATCAGGCATCCTTGAGAGAAAGACAAAGATAGAAGCATTTTTCAAGATGAATTATATAGCTTACTTTTCTTTTGCGGTTTCTTTGCTTTATTCTGCTACTTTTCTCCTGTGTTCTTTGATTAGTTTTGCCTTCATTATATGCTTTTCTTTGCTTAAAATGCAGAGAATTGTTTATTGTTCTTTTATCAAAATAAAGCATATGTTTATATGTCAGTGATTCTTCGCCCTTTAGTTACAAATTAAGCCTTTTAAATTAACCATAACTAGCCAAGTAGTTGATCTTTCCTACAGTCATATATCCTTTCTTCACCTTTGATCCTTCTCAAAGAAATGTTTTATTTTTCTTCTTTCACACATAAAAAAGAAAAATAGCCATGGATGTTGTTATATCAGTTGTAGAAAGGATTGCGCACTACCTGTTACATGCAGCACTCCGTCAGCTCGGTTACTTGCTTCACTACAACCATAACATCAGGACGTTAAGAAAGCAAGCTAAGAAACTCGCAGAAACGAGGGAAAGAGTGCAAGTGAAAATTGATAGTGCCAAAAGAAATGGAGAAATAATCAAAACCGAAGTTCAGAAGTGGATAGCAGGTGTGGATAATATAATTGCAGAAGCTGAAAAATTTTTAGATGATGAAGTTGATGCAAACATGAGGTGCCTCAAAGGATGGTGCATTAATTTTTGCTCCCTTTACAGATTCAGCAAGGAGGCATTAAAGATGGCTAAGAAGATTTTTCAGATACTCGAAGAGGGAAAATTTGAGAGTGTGTCTTATCCTGCTCCTCCACCAGAAATTACATCTTCATCCGAAAGAGTTTCCGACACTTTAGAATCCACACAAATTGATCATGAAGCAAATTATGGAGACCACAATGGTGAAGGAAATCATGACCAAACTGTGGACATATTTCAAGTATCAGAATGGAAAACGCTGGACACCAAAGTCTCAAGCCCACCAAGCCCATCACTTGAAGAAACAGAGCAGCAGCACAGCGGTAACTACAGTGGCAGTAGAGAAACCAGCAGTGAAGCAACTGAGGAGGGCATTTCAAAAAATGAATTTATTGGGGAAGGATCATTAATGTGCTGGCATGATCTTAGGGATGTTAGTACAACCTACGTTGATCGAATGGCATGGATTCAAGATAGTAGAAGATTAAAGCCTTAATTCTAGGACCCTGTTTGGAAACATTGTAGCGAAATAGTGTAGCTATTCTCAAGTATATATTCATGTCACTGTACACAGTATGAGAGCAAATGTTAAATTGATTTTGAAATACAAGGATAATATTGATTCCGAGCCAACTTTTAACTCTAACAAGGTACATAACATAGAATTTATGAAGCAATGTCAATGACAGGACGTTGTGTTCTTGACTCCAAATGTCTTGAGCATTCAAGTGGGAAATTGGCAGCATATTAGGTCTAACACCATCTAGCAACGGTATGCAAAGCTGGATTCGTATAGTAAGTGGCCTAATACCATAAGTTCAAACCTACTCGCGTATTATATTCAGAGCCAAACAACAGTATTTATAAGCTTTATCAGAGAATCTTGTGTCCTTTCCAAGGGGTGACTGGGTGAAGACATTGATAATTCTGATATAAACCCCATTGCAAGTAAGGTAGCTACTAAATGTGGTGGCTTACCAATTACCACTCTTAACTGATGGAAGAGCAGTGCAGAACAAGGAAAAGAAAAGTGGATTGATGCGTTTACCAAAACTTGTAAAGTTCGACCTGAGAAATATCAACAGAATGCGAGAAAATTTTTTCTCTGCTTTAGCCTAATAATTTTACTTAGAACACATTGAGATATAGTGCACCTTTCCTTTTCCATTTTATATATTTTTTTTTCTCTTTTGTGTGGGGAGGGAAGAATGGTCGAGTATCACCACTCCAATATAAAAAAAAAAACAATTTTAAAATGGGCATGCGGATTGCACCAAATCCCTTTTCATGGTGTTTTCAAAACTAGTAGTTGTGTCTATTATTAACATAGTTGTATCAGGTACCGAATTCTTGATAATTAAGTATCGATGGACAACACGCGTTGCAGTAATGATGCAGATTAAATTCAAAGGCAGAGACACATTACCCGGACTCCTAAAAGGCTGGACTTGTTTTTGCAGAACGATGCTTTAGAAGAGGAAAATGACTAGGAACAAGGCACGGCTAGGAGGATTAACTGAAGATCTTGACACTGACAACCGAAGCCAGAATGGTTGCTCTGCAAGAGATAGGTGTGCCACTACACTAAGTCACTACATTCGCGGTGCTTGTTATCCTGAAAGAAAATGTATTTGCTAAGATGCTAGCCTCGATGCAGTGAGTTGATTTGCTTAATCATATGTAATATGACTGCAAGTTTTATTATCCACAATGAGTATGCACTGGTTGCCAGGCTTCCTGACCCTAATAGAATCTCTGAGCTATACGAGTATTTTGCTATGGAGTTTCAAATTTCATGTGTAGGTCACGTGTATATATTAAAATTTATATTTTTAGGCATGTCATAAAATTATGTAATATAAAATATTTAATTTTATAGATAAAATAGTGAAATAAAAAAAATACAAACAAGAAAATAACATTTAGTCTGTTGAATAGAGAGGTATGCGTATAGCGTTGTCCTAAAATAAAAGAGACCTCCCTTCACTTTGATTTAATTTTTTTGCGCATGCATTAGACTAGTTTAATTTGTTTTGTTCTAACCATGCAGTAATTCCATTGAATTAGAGCAGATCAGATTCTGTGCTCTACTTATGTATAAGTTATTCCGTTAAGTGAGACCAATATTTTTCCTGAATACAAATCTGGTGTAGTTTCAATATCTACGAAGTATACATTTATTTTTAATACCTTTTTTTAATGTATATTCAGATTTAGCACATATTTATGAAGGTTTATACTTTCATTACAAAATTTATGATTACCTAACTCACTTTTATTATTACATTATATTATAGAAATTTGAATATATAATGTATAAAATATTATTTTTTATTATTTTATTATTAAAATATTATTATAAAATATATAATATTTTTCAGAATATGTCCATTCATTAAGCCACAAACTTATAATTTTCTTATTTTTCCTATTTTTTCTTTATTATTATAGGAATTTGTGCAGCATGAAACATCTTTATATTTTAATATTAGCCCATGGTACTCAGTATGAGTTGTTATATTTTATATATTTGTGTACATATGTATATTTTTGTTAAGGTACGTAGTCTCATTATATTAGATGTAATGAGTATAGAGCATATAATGAGTTTAAAAGACCTATTTAGTTGGATCTAAGTGTTTTAAATACCCATTGATTTCAAAATAGCCTGTAAGAACATCATCCGTTAGTATTTTTCGTTTCTTTTTATTAAGACAAAGACAATATAGAACGTAACCCATCTAGTCACTTTATGATATGTGACGTTGACAACCGATGAATTATGATAAGTCCATATGTCACATTTTCATTCAAAGGCTGATTACCCGTACAGACCTTTTCTTCTTCTTCCACCAAATCCCCTCCTCCTCACCAAACCAAAAAAAACAAAAATAAAATGTGAAAAGTAAAAACAAAAACAAAAAAATAGAAAATAGATCTAGACAGAATGGGTTCGGAATTTGGATGAGCACACAACATTCTAAACGAGTAGCTGGACGTTATTAGGAAGGCTTGGAAATCATGAAAGAAAACTATTATGGAATTGGGCCTAGGGTTCAAATATCCAACCCAAAAGATTAGCCTATTAAGTTGTGTGACTTTTATTATTTTCGGCCTAAGGTCAAAACATCAAATCCAAAATATTAGCCTTTTCTTATTTCATTGCACACTTCCATCGACATTATATTTCATCCTATAAACCTATTTCACTCCAAATAAACCTATTTCACTCCAATAATTTCTTTCCCATTTGGCTTCTCTACCTCCCATTTTTTGTTTCTCTCAATAACATCAATTTCTTCTTGCATAGCATTTTTACAAGCTTCTTCTTTCACAACTTCTTCAAAACTTTCAAGTTCAAAGACACAAAAGTTACATCTTTTATAAATTTCATATAAACTTCTTGCTTTTTGTAGAGTAGTTAATGGCGAAGAAGTGGATAAACTTAAAGACTCCCTTGCTATTGGTAATGAGGTTGATGGTGGAGAGACTTGAAGTGAATTTTATTTGTCTTTATTGCCTTTTATGAGAATTTCTTCTACCAGAATAGTCTTTTTTTAAACTTTACCATACTCCAAATTCTATGCTGTTTTTCATCAAATAGCATATCACAAATTGTATTCATCTTATTGTTCCTTAAACTATAAACTAAAGAAATACATTTCTCCCTTGCCTCGTCAAGTTTGTGCCTTTGTTTTTTAGAATTTGTGCATAACAAACACAACAAAAAATTTTCAAATGCCTTGTTGATGGCTTTCTTCTGTACCATGCTTCAATGGGTGTTTGATTTTGAAATGCTTTTATGGGACATCTATTTATTAAATATACAATGCTTATGCCCTAAAAATCTTTGGCAACTATTTTTCTTAAAGCATTGATATAAACATCTCTATCACTGTTTAGTTCTTCTTTCAAACACCCCATTTTGTTATAGAGTATAACCAATAATGAGTTATCTTTCAATGCCTTCATTTTTAAAAAAACTTGCAAATTGATGTGAATTATACTTTTTTCCCTGTCACTTTTAAAACTTTTCAAGTAATTTCCATTTTGTTTTTTAACAAAGCTTTTAAACTTCTTAAAAATATAGAAAAATTCATATTTTTCTCTTATAAAGAACACCTACGTTATTCTTGTAAAATCATCAATAAAAGGAATAAAGTACCTATTTTTACCATAAAAATGTGTAGACATTGATTCGCAAACATCTGTGTGAACTAATTTAAATGTTCGCTTTGTTTTTCATGCAACACTTTTTAGAAAATGTTGTCGACAGTGCTTTCCAAGTGCAAACCCTTCATAAACTCCTTCTTTATCTTCTAGGTTACTTGGCAATCCCATAACTATATTCCTTTTAGAAAACAATTTCAACCCATTTCAAGTATCAAAATCTTCTATGCTATATCTATGATTCATCAACTGCTTCATCTTTAAGACTATATCTCTTCCACATTTAAAAATAATTGGAAAGCTTATATTTTTTTCCATGGCTATCTTCTTTATAACTTGGATTCCATATTTCTTGTAAAAAGAATAATGCAACCATTACCTTTAAAGTAAACAGAATATCTATGTTCTACCAATTGTCCAACAATAAGTAAATTTTGCTCAAATTCTAGAATAAACAACCACCATCACGAATATATTTGTTCTCACCTTGGTTTGATCCTCAATTGTGCCTTTTTCATTTTACTTGCACCGAAGTACCATTACACATCTTTACTTGTGAGTTAAGTGAAGTATCCATATATAGAAAAATATCTTTATCACCAGTCATGTAGTTACTACAACCATTATCAAGAAACCAAACATCATTTTGTTTTGTTCAAAGACACTTTAGCAAGAAAAAATAAACACCATTTACCTTCTTTTTCTTCTGCAATACTTGTCTGTTGATTATTTTTAGATCTACAATGTTTTTGCAAGAGCCCAAATTTTTTTACAATTAAAGCATTTGGGTTTTTCTTTATTCCAACAGTCTCTCTTTATGTGATTGTATTTTTTTTAATTACAAATATTACATTTTTGTTGTGATTGGAATGCTTCTTTGTTATTAAACTTTTCTCTTTCTATTCTAGTATTTCCTCTTCCTCTCCCTCTACCTCTTTTTTGTTTGCCCCATTGACTAGAGTTTTCTTGATTGAGATTAAATTGAAACATGCTCTAAATAGATATTTCAAAACGTCGTATTAATTTTTTCTCAAAAGATTTTAGAGAACCCATCAACTCCTATATTGTCAATAAAGAAAGACCATTTATTTCTTCTATCCCAAAAACAATGAAATTAAAATTTTTAGGCAAACTAATAAGGATTTTCACAACAATCTTCTTGCTTTCAATATTTTTACCATATATTTTCATCTCATTCATAAGTTTTATAAATCTATCTAAAATTTCTTATATGGTTCCATTCTCTTTTAAATTTACATTTTTAAAATCTATTCTAATATCTTGAAGTTTAGAAGTTTTAACCTTTAAACTCCCTCTGAATTCTTCTTGGAGAATATCTCATGCCTCTTTTGCTATTTTTGTACTAATTATTCTTGAAAAGATTGCATCTGAAACTCCTTGTTGAATCTTACCAAGGGCTTATGCATTTTTTGTTGCTTCTCTTTTAAAGATCTCTTATATTCTCTTGTCAATTTTCTTTTTGGATTTTTTTTATTTGTTGAACTAGATTCTTTAATTCCTTCTTCTATGAAATCCTATAAATCAAGAGAGAGGAAAATAATTTTCATCTTTACATATCAAAAATAATAATTTTCTTCATTAAGTACAGGCACATGAGATTGAATTATTATATTTGATGAACTTGTTCTTTCCATGGCAATCCTCTTTGCAGTAAATTTTTTATGTAATCAAAGCTAGGTTTTGAGGTTAAAAAACAGTTTTTGAGGTCCAAAAAAAAAAAAGAATGGACTCATTGTGTCGAACAAAAGAGCTAGTGTTGCTCCCTCAAGGGAGATATTTCATTCGAGGGAGAACAGTTGAGTTATTGTCGTATATTGATTAAGAGTAGAAAAAATAATAAGGTTTGTAAGGAGAAAGGCTAGTACTCTACCTAATAAACAAATCTTTTGGGTTGGATGTTTGGATCCTAGGCCTAATCCTCTAACAAAAACAAAGATTGAGAACATAATTTGCCACTGCCCTTGTGTTCTCTCTCTTTTTCTATCAACCCAAAACTTCCCATCTCTTGATAACTCAAAATTGCCCATAAATATTCACCACTACCCTCCTACCATAACGGCTAAATAAAGAAGTAACATTTAATGCTTTTTATGTCTTTGAAAGCAAAAATACTTCTCGTGTGATTGAAAATCAAAATCAAATATAGCAAGAATGAGAGAAAAAGGCATAAACCCCATTCACTCAAAAATTCTCTTCTAAAAGCCATTTAAGTGAACATTAATATGGATCGAGAATGAGGGTTAATGGTTGAGGCAAAGCATGATGACATGCAAGCCATTCTCGGAGGAATTATTATTGTAAAGAATGAAAACACATTTTGACCATCTCTGCTTTCGTTGTGAGTTGAAATGTTTACACTCAATTATTTGAGGGCAATTATTTGTTTGTGGGCCTTGACAAAATGTAAGGGCATTTTTTATTTATCATAATTAAATAAGAATAAAATGTCCTTTTTTAACTAATAAAATATCTCATTAAATATATGTGCATTGATACAAGAGTAAAACTATAATTTTGTGTTATCAAATAAAAACTTTGTCAAAAAAATGAAAAATATTAACGGATGGAGTCTTTCAAGCTATTTTGAAATCATAAGATATTTAAGGCACTTAAGTCAAACTAAGAAGGCCTAATGTATTTTGTTTCCTTTAATATATAAGCATACAAAATATATTTTTGCCTTCTAAGTGGTATGGTTCAATTCAATATTTTTTTAATTAAAATCAAATCAAATTGATTTATTTTGAAGATTAAAAAAAGGAAAGGCGACCGGTGAATTTTTAAACTCTAAAATCGAACTATACTAATTAGTTTAATTTGGTTCAATTTGACTTTTTAGGTTAGTAACATTTTTTCGTTTGCAACTCCATACAAAATGAAAAGTTTTATACATTAAAATTTCAAGTTACATTTATAATATTGTATGCAGAGCTGCACATTAACACGCCTCTATTATCTGTTGGGTCATTCATGCAGAATGAAAATGAATGCTTTACAAATTAGGGAATTGTCTAGAAATAGCCAATTTGTTTTTAATAAATATACATTTATAACCAACAGATAATAAGAAAATTTGTATTAACCACAAGAAAAATTTTGAGAGCATATTGGTTTATGAACTCTCAAATCATTCATTTCTCTCAAAACTATCATCAATCTTATTTTTTATCTTCAAAAGTAGTAGATGGGGTGATTTGAAGATTTGAAACCAAAAACTAGAATTTGAGAGAGGTGGAAATGGGCAACGGTACATTTTAAACTTATTTTTTTTCATTGTTGATTTGTTTTTTTTGGAAGAAATGATGGGAAAATGAGTAAATTTGGATTTATGGGATTGAAAATAAGTAGATTTAGTTAAAATAGGCCAAAAAAAGGAGAAAGATGGCGAAAGCAGAGAAACACTCGCGTCTCGTGGAAGGCAATGCATGTCTGGGCCTTGCACATGGCCACGTGCTAGGATAGGAGGCACACGGCAATACGTATGGCCCAGTCTTGCGTTGGCTGCGCACGGCATATCTTGGTGCGTGACACGTATTTTTCTATTTTTTTAATATTAATTCTTTTTTATGGTTTTAATATTTTTAATTGTAATTTTAATTCTTAATATTTTTTTGTTAAACAAGTTCTATGGAGTACGAGTCAATCTATATACTATTAGGGGAAAGATGGGAGAACTTTAGAGACGGAGAAGAAAGATATACTAGATTTAGTAACTTAGGTATTGTGGTTCTGAAAAATATTAATTATAAAAAGCTATTAAATAAAGTGTGTTTTACACTAAGAGTTGATAATGTGGATCATAGAGTGTCAATAAAATTTTCTATAGATGCACAGAAGTATAAGTTAAGACCAATTGAGATTAGAGAAGACAACGATGTTCTATTTTTTTTTTATGGGGATCAATAAAAGATCGTTATGTCCTATATATGTAACATTGGAACCTAGAGTTTCTACATGTGAAGAAGATTCACATGTGCCTATTCAGAACTAACCACTGTGCTATAATCAATTCATGCTAACAAGTGGTTGTACAGCTTCAACAATACTAACTTTTGTGCATCCTATAAATATAGTCAATGCCTATCATGGTTATTCTCTACTTATGCTTAATGAAAACCCAATATATACTTACTTCAATAATGAAAAAGAAGAGGATGTCAATGATATTGGAATCAGTGATGATGTGGAAGAAGATGAAGGATTGGATGATGTTCAACAAGGTGAGCATTGTTATATTTCAAATTTCTCACTTAATGAGGATGCACGGGAATATGCTTTGACTAGAAGAGGAGGTGAAATAAAAGCAGAAAACCCTTTTCAGTTTCTTCCTCCAATACTACCATCGGACATGATTGTATCGAATAAGGTATCTATCTTTAAAATTAGAGATGTGTTTGTTAGAAAGTTGTATAATAGTAAAAGTTAACTTCATGAGGCTTTTAGCAGCATGGACATAATTGTGCAATATGTCAAAACCCGGTTGTATTGCGTAGCCATTAATATTTTCATTAGCATTTTATTTGTACTATTATATTTTGTATCATATTTGTGATATCATTATTTAAAATATTAAATTATATATGCATATTCTCATTTTAAAATTGCTAAATAAATGAGGAAATGAATAATTTTTATTTACTTGCATGTGTCCACAAAGATATGGCCATCTTATCTTTAAACAATGCGTCATAGTCGGATCCAAATGCTAGTGGTTGATTCAACATTAAAAAATCAATAAACATACATGTATAGACCCCACAATCCCCACTCTCAACTCTCTGTTGTGGCACACCATCCCTTACTATAACTACTTCAAAGTATGATATATTATTACTATTTAAATCTGGTCTAAAAGCATAGATATTACATGTTGCTAAATAATATGGGATCATCATGTACAAAGGTGCTATGTACGCTTGTAGCACCCCTTCAGCTATGCCTTTATGTTAGAATTATATATTGTTACCTTCCTTTGTACCAAGTCCACCTCTGTCGCAGCCCAATGTTGTTGTTTGTGATGAAAGAATAATGTTAGAAAAATTATTGATTGAAATTAATGTTTTGTAAATATTACTGTGAGAATATTGATTAAAAATCATTGGAATATGATTTGGGGATCAAGCCAAGTGTGTAAGGTGTCACGGATCGAAGACGGACGCGAAAAGAGGCAAAAAATGAAGAAGGGTGCACCAGGCGACCAGTAGTGGGCACCGCGGCGCCAGAAAGTCACCGCTGCAGCGCTCAGTAGAAGCGCACCAGTACTGGAGTGATGAGATTCCAGCGCTGGACGCGGGAACAGTATCCCGAAATTAGAAAATTTCTTAATTTCATCTCCCACTTGCTCTAGGACTCCCTAATACGACTCCCACACGTATAGGGAAAACCTAGGACATCCCAAGGCCTATATAAAGGCTATCAATTGGCTTGTAAATATATCTTGTCATCTTTGTGATCAAGAGTGATCTTTGTGATCAATAGTGATCTTAGTGAGATCTTGGTGATCAACAATAATCTTAGTGGTTCTTTATGACAGAAAATCTCTAGAGGGCAAGAGAGAGTTTTTTTTGTGATCTTTCTTGTAATAGGCATACTTTGTGGTTGCCTTGTGATTCATAATAAGAGAAGAGTGTGATCTTGATCCGCCGTGGACGTAGGCAAGTTGCCGAACCATGTAATTCTTTGTGTGTTCTTCTTCTACCCCTTTCTCTCTTTTATTTCTTAATAACTTGTTCTGCATTATTATATTACTTGGGTGAATTGTTTAGCTTGTTTGTGTGCTTCCGCTTCAACAATTACCTTGTTAACCAATACTTATCATTTTTTGCCAAATGAGCTTTCTTTGTGTCCTTATCCATACGCAAGAAATAATGGGTCCCAGGTTGCATTACGAATGAATAGTTACATAGATCGCCCAAGAGTGTGTAAAACTTCTACATTTACACGAGTACAAACTTATTACTCAATGATATGGGGAAAAAGTAACATAAATAATGAACTAACTTACAAAGAAGTAAGTGTCTATAACGGTGTAGCATTGGGGCAATATCTCTGTACATGACTGATGTTGATGAATGAAGTTTAAATACTCGTTGATATACTGTAAAACTCAATTGATACATGTATTAGATAATAAATAAGAAGAGAATTAATTAATAATATACTTATAGGGTCATCATGCCAGTCATATAAAATCTGTCTAAAAAACTTTGGGTTAGCATTAATCCTAGGAAGACATGCAATAACATTGAAAGTATTAAGCCAAGCCTCAAACTGTTCACGAATAGTCAAGTTAGTTTTCTGCATTAGATTGAATTTCTTTCCGTCACATCCGCGTCAGCCTAGGATTCAAGTTCAAGCTTCTTCGTATTAACTCGTTTAGGCATAGAATTTGTAAACCATGTGATCATAACCCATACAGGTTTGTATTGCCACCCAAACTTATTCATGCCTCGTGGTATAATTTGGATACTTTTAGTAGAGTCAGTCTGGATTCCATGTTCCTCAAAGTATGGGCTTGGAGTATGAACACCCTTAGTCGTATTATATTGATACTGAAACAAAACAATTGCAATAATTAACGTCTGCATATCAATTAAGTTACCAAATAAGTTGTTGTATGTATTACCTTACCATATTTTCTTAGGAGGGTGTTTGAAATAATATGGACTAGAAGTACTTCATCATCATTTTCATCTCCTCCATGATGTTGGCCCAGACTTTATCGACTCTTTACAGGATGAACTCTTGGTCTTGGTCCATTCGTTGCAGCTGCGTAAAGCAGCAACTCTTTACGTAGCTCATCAATCCTTTGCACAATGTCTTAAGGCGTTGTGCTAGTATGTTTAGTTTGTACACAATTAATCATATTTTGTAATTAAAATAATTTCAATGATTACTTTTATTGTGTGTCAAGAAAGTATAATAAGTAAATTGTTAAGAGTTTACGCCGTTGCTCTAAACATTTTCGAGCTCTTATCAATGTCTGCGTCCGCATCCACAATTTATGCCGGAGAGAATAGATCCAATAGAGCACATTGGAGGCTGTACATGACCTATAAGACTTCACCAACATACATCCTTAATAGGATCCCAAATTTGCGAAGTTACTGAACAACCTTCTATTGTAATTCATGTTCTTGTGGTACTAGTATACGATGTACCTTAATAACCTATACAACCATCAGTTAATAATTTATGTACCTTAATAATAATAATAATAATAGTAATATAGATTACTTGAAGCACAATATAATGCTTATTCTTTAAAAGCATTTTCTGAATATCCGTTAATTGTGGAGCTCCTCTACTCAGCCAATTTAACATAACAAGGAATCCATCTGCAACTTGACGTGTGAATACATCCCTGCAGACTGGTATAGCCTTATATAGTCGCACCTATTAATTTAATAATTTAAGAACCAGAAATTAAACTTGATAAAAAGTAAATAACTATAATAAAGAATAAGGTCTGAAATTACGTACCAAAAAAACGAATGAATAATTTAACACAGTGTATATCTTTTTCTTATTTGTAAGTCTTTTCTAACTTTGTTCAACTTTTTAAGGCACATTGTGCTAAATGAATTATAGAGGGTGAACCAGGCTAAATTCTCCCATGGATAATTGTTAAACTCCTCCAAATCATCCACAATGCGCAGCACAAAGTATTGAACCTCTTTACGGGTGTCACACAATAACAACAATTTATGAATAAGATAAACTAAACTCAGCTTCATCGCATCTTCATTGTTGATATTCACTAAATTAATTTCATTATACCATTGACTAAATTGCCCGTATGTCAAACGTACTTTATCTTGCCAATATTGCTGCCACAGTCGGTTCTGTAATTTTTTTTCTAAATCTTTAACAGAGAGATAATCTCTCATCTGTAGCCATGTAATCAATACAAACTCCTTGCGAGAAAATTGAATCTGCCTTCCACCAATCAAGAACTAGACTTTCTCATGCAAATTAACAATGTTCACCTGTCTTAACAATACTTGATGCACCAATATCCCTGAGAAAATACTTTGTCGTAAATCTATGAAATGTCCTATGCAAGTTTTCTTAAGCATTGTCAATTGAATTTCAGTCAACTTTCCTTTCATAAAAGTAACCGTCTTCAAGCTCGCCGTTGCTGATAAAACTGCAAAAAAATACTCATCTATAGATATTTTATACTTTAAAAAAATATTTTTCTTCCTGCCAAAATTAATGAAAATTCAATAAAATATTAATAATAATAAAATTATTATTATTAATTGAAGATTTATTAATTATTTATTAGTACAATTATAATAATAAATTTATTATTTTGAATTATTTTTCAAATAGTTATAAATTATTATATTTTTTAATGATTTACTAACTACTATTTTTAATTTTCAAGCTTTTATATATTATTTTTAATTTTTAACTTTATAATAATTATGTCAACTTTTACATAATTATTATTATTTAAATATCAACAATTATTGTTTTTAGAATTAAATTAATTATTATTAAATTAGCCATATTATAAAATACAAATATTTTTCTTTCTAACAATTCAATTTTTTATAAAAAAAATTATCTTAGATTTCAATATTATTATTATTATTAATTTAGGGATTTTAAATTATTTTTTCAGAATTTTAGATGATAAAAATAATAAACTAAATTTACATTAAACAAGTAAAAAAATCAAATTTAAATTAAAAAGCTACTAAATGTGCGCATGTAATAATGCATGGTCTCGTGGGTGCCTGCGAGGCCTATACACATGAGAGAACCGCGTGCGTGGCTTCCACAAGGCGCCACGAGCGTCATGCGCGGCAGAGCCACTTTGACTCCGCCTTCTTCATCAACCATTCTAGCCACCTTTTTCAGTTTTTTTTTAATTTTCCGACCAATTTCTATCAAAACTATTCATTTTCAACCTAAAACACTACATATCTACTCATTTTCAATCATTTCTAACCAAAAAAATCACAAACATTATAAATTTACTAATTTTGAGCCATTTCTTTAATTTTCAATAATCAAATAGACTTTCTAGCTTTAAATCTTCACAATATTAGCAAAATGACATCCGATCAACTATATTTCAACTGAATTTTTGGATTTGATTCATATACCCCCTAAGAAAAACAAGAGTTTTGCTATAAGAGTATATTGATCCTAAAATGTTTCCTTTGGCTAATAAAGATTGTGTTGGAAAATTGGTGATTCAACAATCTTGGTTGGACAAGAATTGAGATGAATACCAAAGGGAAGAGTTACAAGAAGTCTAGAACGTGTGGGACACGTATGGAGAAGTCTAAGACGTGTGGGACACGAAGGGGGAAGCGAAATGGGACTCAAAGATATGAAGGAAGCAAAGAAAACGCGGATAGGCATTGCCAGGCATGTACGCCACAACACCCATTACAAAAGCCCAGCGCCGCGGCGATAGGCCCGATAATGCCTAGCAACCCGGCGTGAGACGCGTCAGAAGGGTTCTTGCAAATAGACTTCTTGTGAAAAAGAAACTACATCAGCTAATAATGCACGAGGGAACTTTATCGAAAGACCACATTGACGAGTTCAACAAGATCATCATAAGTCTTGAGCAACTAGGCATCAAGACTGAAGATGAAGACAATGCCATTATCCTATTAAGTTCATTGCCAAAGAGCTATGAGAGCTTTGTGGATACGCTGTTGTATAGAAATGAGTCTTTAACGATGAATGACGTCAAAGCATCATTGATGAACACATGAAAATGCATGTTGTTAAAAGATTCAATCACCATTTAATGTCACCAATTTTAGTATTTTCTGTATTTTTAGCTTGAAATAAAGTGTTCTCCTTAAATTGTGATTAATGAATGTTATTTGGACAGGTTTAGGTAAATTGGACATAACTCTCAATGTAGAAATCGAAATGAAGAAATTCTTGAACCTGGTGCAACATGACTCAATCTTACACAAATTTGAAGAATAGTGTAAAAGCCAAATCCAACATGTTATGGGCCAAAAATTGAGATACAACAGAATCGGACTACAACTCTTACCCAGCTTGACCCAACTCACGTATTCGGACCGTATCTCCCAAAATACGTACTCAATTGGTATAATTCTTGAAGCTGTGAATTTCTGACTTAACTATCAACAACTCGTATGTTTATGGTAAAGTCCAAATCAGCCGTTATCATGGACCAAATCCCATTGCAAGTGGGTAAAATGGTTGTTGGCCGAATTCCGGTGTATCTTTGGAATTTTGCTCATATCTCATTGGATACTCATCCAATTTGCATGAAATCAGTGCCTATGGAAAGAAGAGTCAAAATTCTACAACTTTCATGTCGGCCGCAGAAGCTGAATTGATCATTTACATTATCAAAAACGTGCTGCAAGTGGATACACGAGTTATTGACTTAAAATTATTGAAGATTGATGTCATCCATGACATATGTCCATTCATTGCCTATATAAGGAGACCCTTAGGACGTTTTTAATAGATAATTTTCTCTCTTCTTTTATTCTCATTAACATGTATTGTAATTTAGGCTAGAGTTCCTAGCAAGGCTAAGAGATGAACTTTTATGTGTAGTAAATCTACTTTCATGCTTTGATTCGGTGTCAAGAGCTATAAATGTTGTAAGTTTGGTTTTGATTAAACTCTTATCTATTTTATTATCTATAATCCAGAGGTTATAATTCTCATGTCTCATATATGTTCAGTCATGCTTTTCTTATGTGATTCATGTTGATTTATAATTGTTACTGGTTATATTGTTTTATATGTTAATCTTTTACTGCAGTATTGTCAATTTGATATATTGTCGATCTTGGATAACATGTAAGGGCAATAAATGTTTGATATTCAAGTTAATCTTTTACTGCAATATTGTCAAAATGATATATTGTCGATCTTAGATAACTTGTATAAATAACATGATGTGTGTTAATGCTTGCAAAGAGTTTAACTAAATCAAATACATGTGTTATCAAATGTGCTATATATTACATACCTTCCGATTGATTGTTTGGGATGTGAAACTTTCAGTTGAGTTATAAATATCGAATCAAAGTATAGAGTAGATTTATAAAGCATAATTGTGATTCTCAAAGCCTTGCTTAAATCATCATAAGACATTTTCTCATCCGTTTAAATCAATTAACTCTTTGCTACTGCTTTAATATTTTACTTCACTAACCTATTTTTCCAAGAGCTTCCTCGTGGGATCGACACCTCAATCTATACTGCGATAGCCGCGTTATATTTTGAGCGTAAACAATCATTGAACTCAAAAGAATTGACAAAGAGATATGAGTCCTAGAGTGAAGCAACATTGCTTGCACAAGGAAGGAAGAGCAACCAATGAAGGAGGAGATCCAAGAAGTATTTCCTTTGTAATAAGGAATGGCACTTTGTGAAAGATTGTCCAAAATCAAAAGGGTAAAGAGGGTGGGCTGCAATCGGTACTGAGAAAAATACCGAAGTTATAGACACATTAGTAGCCTCAAAGGAAAAATACATTGGCAAATGGATACTAGATTCAGGGTGTAGCATCTATATGTGTCCCGAAAGATCGATGTTTACCAACTATAAAGTCAAGAGAGGTAAAGCTCTAATGGGGAATGACATAACTTGTGAGATCATGGGAGTTTGTGACATAAGGCTGAGGATGCAAGGTAAAGAAACTAGGGACTTACATGGTGTGAGGCATGTTCCTAAAGTGAGGAGGAACTTGATATCCATAGGCAAGCTCGATGAGGAAGGGTATTCGATTAGAGCGAAAAAAGGAAAACCAAGGATAGAGAAAGGACCTATAAGGTTTGAGGGTAAGAAGCACAATGGAGGGCTCTATGTACTTACTGGGATGGCCATGAGTGGCCCAACACGGGGTGTTGGGGTAATACAAATCACTAGGTGACATCCAAATTGTGCTCACCGAGGTAATTAGGGTCAGAAACGAGTGCAACACATCCATACCCTGTGCAAGGTGCACGAATGCCTTTGGAGATCGAAATCACTAGCTCGAGGAAAGTTAAGTCTTGGTAGAGATTTAACTAGACTCAACTCTAGGTGATAGAATATTGGTGTGGATCGGATCCCGAAGCCTTCTTATTTGGAATATTTTGAATCAAGGAAGGGTTTTGTTGAAAAATTGGTGATTCAACAATCTTGATTAGACAAGAATTGAGATGAATACCAAAGGAAAGAGTTACAAGAAGTCTAGAACGTGTGGGACATATATGGAGAAGTTTAGGACGTGTGGGACATGAAGGGGGAAGCGAAACGAGACTTAAAGACGCGAAGGAAACGAAAAAAACACAGAAAGGCGCTGCCAGGCATGAGCGTCGTAGCGCCCATTATAGAAGCCCAGCGCTGCGGTGACAGGCCCGATAATGCCCAGCGCCATGGCATCAGACGCATCAGAAGTTTGTTTTTAATCCGAATTTTGAGTTTTGGAAAGTTTTGGACTTCCAAAACAAGTGGACTCTTCCTCCAACAAGGAATATAGTTAGTAGGCACGAAATACACACTATATAAATACTTGTAAACCCTTTATTTAAGATTAAGCATTGAGAGGGACTCTAAGAGAGGGGAAGAACTGGATAGACACTAAGTGTTTGTGGGCGCTATGGTGGAACCGTTGTTTGGGTGATCATTGTTCGTGGTAAAGTAATGGTTCACTAAACGTTTAGGTCCTTTTGAGGGTTTTTTATTGGATTTTTCTTATAAAATCTCTAGGGAGTTATAATAAGAGAGGTTAGGATCTTTGGATCCACCGTGGACGTAGGTAATTGGCCGAACTATGTAAGATTGTATTGTGCTCTTTTATTTTCTGCTTTAGATTCTTGTTATTTTTTGCTTGATTAACAGGTTATTCCGCTGCGTAAGTAGGTTAGGGTTTTAAGTTGAATCTTAAATTCTTCGTTTCAATATAACTTCAAGAGGGATAAGGGTGTTTTCTCCCTCAACAAATTGCCAATTTAAATTAGGTTAAAAAAATATTTTACTTTTCAAATGGGGCTATTTTCGAACAATTTCCTTCAAATTTCTCCAAACTTATAGATCAATTTTTGTTCTGAATTTTTCTTGTAAACAAAGAGATTTTAATAATGACAACCTTAACGTCACAACTTGCCTCACATACATCTGCTTTCTTGAAGAAGAATGATGAATCTAAAAAATATAAACGAAAAGTTTAATTTAGTTCAACTGCCCAAAAAGCTCATTTGATGACAGAGGTCTGGGCTCATATCACGCCATGCTTGATCTCTTTATCCCTCACATGAGAAAAATCAGCAACTTGTCTCAAGTTTTTTTAATACCAAAATTAGATAAAATTTATAAATAAAAAGGATTGAAAGTTGAAATAAAAAATTTAAATAAAGGGATTTTCCACCCTTTAAAATAAGATTGCAAAATAAATTATCCTTTTATAGGAAATTGGCATAAACTATGAAATTTCTGGCCTCGTTAAATAAAATTCATGCATGGATTTATCTTCTTTTAGCATGCACGTGCTGTGATCGTTCGTTCGCTTATGTTACACAAACACCAAAATGCCAATTGCATCGATATAAATTTTAATCTCCAAGTTCTTATCCTGTCATTATAAATAGAGATTAATGACTGTTAATTAAACTAATATTAGTTGACGACATAAATATATATTGTTGACTAAATTAACTAATGTTCAAAATGCAGCCACCAACTCAGTCAAGCTATTAGATCTTCTTGTTGTCCGATGAAGCATATATATTTTAAAATAATTATCCTCTTATGCAAATTGACATAAAATAGTAATATTATGGCCTCGTTTAATGAAATGTAAACCTGGATTAATTCGTTCTCTTCTGGCATGCATGTGCAATGATTCATTTCTTTCAAAATTAATGTCAGTATCATCAATCACACGACATCATGCTACCTCACGTCAAGCACACCAGCAATCTGCGATGCGCTCATCGCGTTGAATTTTAGAATCTTTTTTTAAATGAAAGAATTGTATTGTTTTTATTTTTTTGGTTGTTGTAAGTAATATGAATACATAAACACTTCTTATATATTCGAGGGAAAGGTGGTTAGAGTTCAAATGAAGAGAAATACATTGAGTATTAAAGTAGTTGGAGATATCAAATCATGCACTTAAGTTTGATATTCTTATGGCATTAATTAAGTCATAGTTTTGATATTTTTTCTATTCTATGCGCAACGGAAAATCATAACTCACACTATAAATAAGAACACATATAAGATCAACACACCAATAAAGATAAAGAAAACAAACTAATCAACAAGACACAAGATATACGTAGTTCGGCCCAAAATTATCTATGTCCACAGAGAATCCATGATTCAGCTTCTTATTATTGAAATAGATCTTCTTACATCATCAATAATCCCATAAGACTCCTTAGTATCTCTCATAGAGACCTCTAAGTATCTACCCTTGATTACCATGACTCCCTAAAACCTCTTAATATCTCCTCATAAGAAAGTTTTACAAAAAACACAAAAATAGGCCGAACATCTAAGCCAAAATGATTTATGATGTTTCTTTTGTTCACTTAAGAACCAAAAGAAAACACTCCCCAAAGGTTACACCCTAGTGCACCACGCACTTAGTGCCTACTTAGCTCCTCCATTCTCTCTTATGGTTACATCTTGAAACTTTAGATGCTTGCTATTTCTCTTGTGTTTAGAAGGGTTTATATAGTGAATAAAACACCCTTAGAAATCCTAAACCTAGTTGGAATAAGAGTCTTAATCCTACTTAAAGAAATCAATTGAGCCAAAATAGAAAGTATCCTAAAGTTGAAGCATGAATCGTAACCGCGTGAACAGTACCTATGTGTGAACAGTACTCATTCTAATTGCTTTCCGTTTTGCTCCTCCCTTGTATACCCAATGTGTACTTGACTTTATAATAACTATGCTATTGGTATTCATCTCAATTCTTGCCCATACAAGATTGTTGAATCACCAATTTCTAACAAATTCCCTCCTTGATTCAAAATCTCTCTCTACGAAGCTAATCACCGTCACCCTTCCTTGACCAATGCTCACTAGCATTGTCTATAAGTTAAGTACCAGACTTAACTAAGGCTCTTGCGACTACGGTCTCCAAAGATTCCTGAATGCTGATGTCTAGAGTAGTTCAATGTTGTGATCTTTCATGGCCCGAAGACACCATAACCACAACCCTTAATGGTGAAAACACATTCTCGCCATTACTACTCTTCCCACACATTCTCTTTTGACCCCTGCCACAAAGTCATATATCAAAAGCTACTTTATAGTCTATTTCAAATCAACAGCCCTATGTTGATTTCATTCTAAGCACTTTTCTATAAGCACATAGCCTCCATTTATGCTTATCACTCCCCGATCCTTTTGCTTTCCATTTAGTATTCCTTCCTTATATCTTTTATGAATCTCCCTATTTCGATTTAGCAGTCCCGAGTCCTCTAGGTCTTTATGAGATGAGGAATGAAATCTCATACCTAGTCCCTCCCTTATCTTTTTCACTATTTAGTCTTAATCTTATTCTACCAATCCCCTATGACTTAGCATAAGCCATATTTCTCTAATTGGTAAATAACGATTCTCCATGACTCATATGAAAACACTACCCTAGATTCCAAAAATAGTTCATCCATCAGACACTTATTCCTCCAGAAGCTCTCATGCGATTAAGGTCTTTGCCTAGTCATCCAACAGACTTGCAAATCCACCTTCCTTCTATCTTTGTCTTTCTTTTAGGACTATCCCTTCAAGTGCCCTAGACGCCTTTTGGATCTGCCTTCAATCTTGATTATTCTTCTTTTGCCATCTTTATTTTGTGTCCAATCTGAATAATTCTTCTAGTTAGGACCTAGATGACACTATCTTCTTGGTTATCTCATTTTTTAGAGTGATCCTTACTCAAATAATAAAACTCCCCAATAAAACCATCATCTTTTCCTCTTTCAAATAATCATCTTCCCTATTGTTCTTCTCTTATATTTGTGAGTCCCTATGGCTGACAACCTTCGCTCTACAATCTGACTCTGCCGTCTATGCTCTGCAATATGGACTTCAACCCAAGCTTTGATACTAGTTTGTTGCGGATATCAAGCCATGCACTTCAGTTTGACACCCTTATGACATCAACTAAGCCACAGCCTTGATACCATTTTTATTCTATGCGCAGCGAAAAACCATAACTCACACCATAAGTAAGAACACATATAAAATCAGTACATCAATAAAGATAAAGAAAAAAAATCAATCAACAAGACACAAGATATACGTAGTTCGGCCCAAAATTGCCTACGTCCATGGAGGATCCATGATCCAGCTTCTTATTATTAAAATAGATCTTCTTACATCATTAATGATCCTACAAGACCCCTTAGTATCTCCCATAGAGACCTCTAAGTATCTACCCTTGATCACAATGATTCCCTAAGACCTCTTAGTATCTACTCATAAGAAATTTTACAAAGAACACAAGAATAGCCCGAACATCTAAGCCAAAAGGATCTATGGTGTTTCTTTTGTTTACTTAAGAACCAAAAGAAAATACTTCCCAAAGGTTACGCCCTAGTGCACCACGCACTTAGTGTCTACCTAGCTCCTCTATTCTCTTTTATGGTTACATCTTGAAACCTTAGATGCTTGCTATTTCTCTTGTGTTTAGAATGGTTTATATAGTGAATAAAACACTCTTAGAAACCCTAAACCTAATTGGAATAAGAGTCCTAATCCCACTTAAAGAAGTCAATTGAGCCAAAACAGAATGTATCCTAAAGTTGACGCATGAACCGTAACTGTGTGAACAGTATCCACGCGTGAACAGTACCCCCAACAACAGTACTCGCCATGAATAGTGTACCCCATGAACAATACTCATTCTTTTTGCTTTCTATTTTACTCCTCTCTTGTATATCCAATGCGTACTTGATTTCATAATAACTCTTATACTAATATTCATCTCAATTCTTATCCATACAAAATTGTTGAATCACAAATTAATAATATTGTATTTCAAATTTAAGAAATGTGAATTATCAATAACTTCGTGATATTATATTATAAAATTAGAATAAATTTTAATCAATATAATGTAATTATGAAAATCTTTGTACCTACAATAATAATAACAATTAAATCATTGAAAATTTAAAATGTTGAAAATCTAATATTGTTCGTAAGAATTAACAGAAGAGATTTAGTACCTCTATATATTCCTGTAACTTTTAGATATCTTATAAGAAAGCACAAGTACCTATAAAAAAATTTACAAGTTTATCATTGCATTTTATGTTTGGATAGCAACTAAGTTAATAACACAACTTCAACAATATTAAATAATATATTTCTAACTAATATTGTAGTTAACTATTAAAGTATATCAATGAAACAACATAAGAAAGTAGAATAATAAAAAATTACATTTAAACTATCTAACTTGATATTTATTCATTTCTTGGATAATTATAACAAAAACTTGCAACACCATAATAAAAATATAACAAATTAAAAAATTTTAATATAAAAAAGAAATACAAAATGAATCATTAATATTTAGAAAAGAACTTGTGTATACAAATTTATAACTATAAATTACAAATTATTATAATAATATGGAAACCGAATAATAATAATATAAATACAATCAAATTACTTGACAAATATTTTTTTCAAATAATTAAAAATTAATTCATAGCAAATTTAAAAACTTATATAAAATAAATAATTAATATAATTATATTCTAACAATAGATTACTAGAGGGGAGCAAAACCAGCAAAAGTCGTGACTAAAACCATAACATTGTTGTTTAATAGCGACAAGTTACTTTAAAACCACTATATATGTATAGTAGATTACTGACTGCCGAATCAGATGGAGTTAGTGGTGGCACGCAATATGTTGTTAATAAACAACTCTGGTATAGCTTGACACAGTTATAGCCTTTTTCTAATACTTGATGCTAAAAACAATGTTATTATTGTATTGATTATAAAATTTAGAGTCAAATATCTTTAATAAGCATAACATTAAGAAGTTTAATTGTTTATATTTTAGAGTAATGCTATGTATTTTAAATTATATTTAAGAAAGTGATGTGTCTAATAAATATTATATATAATAATTAAATTTAAAAATTTACTATATTTAACTATTTATTATTTATTTAATACAATATTTTAAAAAATATAATTTGAGATCCATAAGATTACTCTTATACCTTGTAGATGCCTTCTTAGAAAATGATGAATTAGAAAATGATGAAACTAAAAAAAAGAATAACGAAAAATTTAATTTGATACACTGACCAAAAAGAGTAACGAACTCGGAGCACGCCATGCTTGATCTCTTATCCCTCACATGCAAAAGTCAGTTGTCTTAAGTTTTTTACTTATATACAAGATAAAGGAAAAAAAGAAGTTGCAAATTTGATTTAATCTTAATTTAGATAAATTGTCAGATTTTTCTTACTGAATGAAAAGATTATTAATTAACCAAAGGAAACCGTGGAGGCTATTAAAAAGCCCAGAGAGAATGAAAAATGAATTCAGTGAAATTGAATTTTCTTTAAATCATTTACTTTGTGAATCCTGTTTCAAGATTTAATATATATAAAGAAAAAATAATCTAATGAACACATAATTAATATTTGAAGAATTTTTAGACACATTAATATTTTATAATATATTGTAAATTATAAAATAATTAAATAATAATATATGATAATATTATTTACTACACGATAAACTATATAACCTCTTAAATTATATATATATATATAGTCTTAGCTAATTCGAAACGTCTACTTTTTTTTTTAAATATAATTCAAGTTAATAAAGGTTAAGGTAAGAAATTCCATGACCATTTAAGTAAGTAGATTGACATTTTTTAATAAATAAAAAAAAAAGAAAAGCAAATAGATGGACTTGTTAGTGGGATTCACATCACGTGTGTTTAGTGGTTAATTTATAATTTTATAAAAATTATGGACTTGTATAAAATTAATTATTAAGAGGGTTGAATAAAATTTTTTATTAGTGTCCAGTACTACCATTTGTGTTTAACTGATTTTGGCCGAGAAGCATTTTGTAGAGGCAGAAACCAAAAACAGAGAAAAATTGGGAGGAAGAGAAAAGAAAAAAAAACTTAAGATTTTAATTTTCTCCTTGATAATTAAATGTCAATTTGAGCTTTCAATTTTACTCAAATTTTAAAGGTGAGTTCTCAACATCTTCTTTTATAATTCTATCGGATTATATTTTTAATTTAGCCTTTAATATAGTAGAATCTAGCAAATGAATACTTGAGGAGAATTTGTTAGATTTATTATTGTTGAGCCAATATTAATGTTATTAATGTTGTGGTAAGCCTCTAGTGTGATTTTAAAGAGGATATTACTGTATTCCCATTATTATTACATAGTGAAAGTGGTTATTAATTTGTGATAAAATTATTTTACTTGATTGTGGTGATACATTGGCCATTTTAATAACACAAAGTGGTAGAAAGAATTATTTTCACTGCGTAGTATTTTGTTGATCTTTCACAAAAAAGTGGTATCAGAGTTAGTCAGATTATGCAGTGTTTAATTTATGTTGATTAAAATGGATAACAATTCTATATGCATAATTAAATTGAAGGCATGAGATTATGATATATAAAAGTCCATAATGAAGGATTTACTTTTTGTAAAAGATTTACATGAACCCATGGAAGGGGATGCTGTAAAACCCAAGAAAATGAGTGATAAAAAGTAGATCCAATTATATAGAAAATGTGTTGGCACTATTAGACTATAGATAGATCAGAGTGTGTTTCACCATATGACAAAGGAGACTAAATCTGATGTTATGTGGAGAAAATTGTAGTCCATTTATGAGCAGCCTACACTACAAAATAAAGCCAATTTAATGAAGAGACTTGTAAATTTAAAATCCAAGGAAGGGCGCAATATAGCTGAGCACACCAGTGAGTTTCAAGGTCTAGTGAACTAGTTGACAACTATGAATATTTCACTAGATGATGAATTACAAGCATTGTTATTGCTTAATTCCTTATCGGATAGTCGGGAGATATTGGTGGTGTTAATAAATCATTCAACTCCAAATGAGAAGCTAACCATGAAAATGGTTCACGATAGAATACAAAATGAAGAAGTCAAAAAAAAGAACGCAGGTATGAGTTCTTCTGAGACAGAAACACTTGTTACAAAAAAGCATGAAAGGCGAATAAGAAGCCAAAGCAGAAGTTCTGGCAATAACAATTACAGAGGAAGATTTAAGTCTCAACGAAAAAAATGTCAAGTATTACCATTGCAATAAAATTGGGCATATAAAGAGAGAGTATAGAATATGAAAAAGAGAATAGCCTAAGGAAAAAAGGTTAATCACAGAAAAATAAACAAGTAAGCAGTATAGTAGCTGCTGATAGGGATATGACTATGTTTATGATGGGATCCCTATAAATATCACATGGCATACAAGTAATTAGGTAATTGATTCGGGTGCTTCATTTCATGTTACTTCAAATGGTGATTTCTTCACATCCTACACTAGTGGTGATTTTGACTATGTTAAGATGGGAAATGATGGTGCATCCAAGATTGTGGACATAGGAGATATTTACTTAGAGTCTAGTGTTGGTAGCAGATTACTACTCAATGATGTCAAACATATTCCAGAAATGCGTTTGAATTTGATCTCCATCGGCAAGCTTGATAATGATGGTTATTACAACTACTTTGGTTAAGGTAAATAGAAGCTCACCAAAGGTTCTACAATTCTAGCCAAAGGAAGAAAGGTAAACACTCACTATGTTATGGAAGCTAAGCTCATAAAAGAAGATGTCAATGTAGCAGCAAAAGAATCTGATATTAAGTTGTGGCATAAAAGGCTTGACCACATAAGTGAGAAAGGGCTTTAAGTTCTAATCAAGAAGAATTTTCTGCCTAGTTTGGCAGGTAAGTTTCTCAAACCTTGTGATCATTGTTTAGTAGGAAAGGCACATAGAGTTACATTTCATAATTTATATCTATCTAAAAGAGCAAATTTACTTGATTTGATACACACTAATGTATGTACTATGTAAACCAGAACACGTGGCGGTGTACTTTACTTTGTAACTTTGATTGATGATTGTTCTAGAAAAGTATAAGTTTTTGCTTTGAAATCTAAAGACCAGGTACTTGATGTCTTTAAATATTTTCATGTTAAGGTTGAGAAAGAGACAGGGAGACAGTTGAAATGTGTAAAGACAGATAATGATGGTGAGTATAGAGGACTATTTGAGCAGTATTGTAGATACCATGGTATCAAACTTTAAAAAATCGTGCCAAAAATTCCTCAGCAAAATAGTGTGACAAAGAGAATAGATAGAACGATTCAAGAAAGAATCAGGTATATGCTCTCTGATGCAAAACTACCTAAATACTTTTAGGGTGAAGCAATGCGGACTGCAGTTGATTTAATTAACCTTTCTCCTTCAGCTCATTTGGATGATGATGTACCTAAAAAAGTTTAGATTGGAAAAGATGTTTCACATAAGCACTTAAGGGTGTTTGGTTGCAGGGCATTTGTCAATATTCCAAAAGATAAGAGGTCGAAGCTTGACAATAAGACTAAGGAGTGTATCTTTTTGGGTTATGCACATAAAGACTTTGAGTACAGATTATGTGATCCAAAGAGTAAAAAAATTATCAGAAGCAGAGATGTTACATTCCTTAAAGATCAGATAGTTAATGAGGTAGAGAAAGATGAGAAGTGTTAAGAATCTAATGAAATTTCTATTCTTGACACTTCTAGATCAATTCCTCTACCTGTATTTTATAATGATTATGAGGAAGACACATAAAAAGATTTTAATGATAAAGTTGATAACGATGGTCCAGTAGAGCAGGTTAAGCAAGGACCTCTAGAACCATATGATCCGTCAATTGAGCTTCAGTTAAGAAGATCAATGAAAGAGCGCCACCACTCCTCTAAATATCCACCATATGAGTATGTGATGCTTATAGATGGGGGAGAACCTGAAAAATTCCAAGAAGTTATATTTCACCAGTATAAGAATGAGTGGTTTAAAGGTATGTAAAAAGAGATAAAATCATTGCATAAGAATCACACTTATGAGTTAGCGAAACTGCCTAAAGGTAATAGAGCTTTAAAGAACAAATGGGTTTACAGGCTAAAAGCTAAAAACAATTCATAACTAAGGTACAAGACTAGGTTGGTTGTAAAAAGGCTTAGTCAGAAGAAAGGAATTGATTTTGAAGAAATTTTTTCTCTTGTAGTGAAGATGTCTTCTATCCGAATTGTCCTTGGTTTAGCAGCAAGTTTAAACTTGGAGATTGAGCAACTTGAGGTAAAGATAGCTTTCCTTCATGGTGATTTGGAGGAAAAAATTTACATGGAACAGCTTGAGGGATTCAGAGTCAAAGGCAAGAAAAAGTTAATGTGCAAGTTGAAGAAAAGTTTATATGGGCTAAAACAGGCACTGAGATAATGGTACAAGAAATTTGATTCTTTTATAGAGAATCATAGTTTCAACAGGACTACATAAGATTATTGTGTTTTTGTTAAAAGGTCCGTTGATTATGATTTCATTATTCTCTTACTTTATGTGGATGATATGTTGATTATTGGCAATAATGGTAATAAAATTGATGGGTTGAAGAGAGAACTCAGTAAGTCATTTGCGATAAAGGATTTATGACAGGCTAAACAAATCATTGCCATGAAGATCTCTCATGACCAAAAAAAAGGGGGGAAATTATAATTATTTCAAGAAAACTATATTGAGAAGATTCTTGAAATATTCAATATGAGTAAGGCAAACCAGTTAGTTCACCACTTGCAGGTCACTTTAAGTTTAGTTCTAAGTAATGTCCGACAAGTGAGAAAGAAAAGGAAAAAATGGGTACAGTGCCTTATGCATCAGCTGTTAGTAGTTTGATGTATAATATGGTTTGTATAAGGCTAGATATTGCTCATTTAGTTGGTATTATTAGTCGATTTCTCTCTAATCTTGGCAAAGAACACTAGACAAAAGTGAAGTGTATTTTTAGATACCTTAGAGGCACCTCTAAGACATGTTTATGTTTTAGTGATGATAAATCTATGTTGTATGGGTACACAGATGCAGACATGGCAGGAGATGTGGATTCTAGGAAGTCTAGATCAAGTTACTTGATTACCTTTGCAAATAGAGCTATGTCATAGCAATCTAGACTTGAGAAATATGTTGCTTTGTCTACCACAGAGGCTGAGAATATTACAGTTACTGAAACTTGTAAAGAAACCTTGTGGATGAAGAAGTTCCTACAAAAGTTGGAAGTGAAGCAAGAGAGTTACATAGTTTACTGTGACAGTCAAAGCGCCATTCACTTGGCGAAGAGCCTAACATTCTACTCTAGGTCCAAGCACATTAATGTTATGTATAATTAGGTGCATGATGTGTTAGAATCAAAACTATTACAACTTGAAAAGATATATACAAGTAAGAACAGATCGAACATGATGACTAAACTATTGTCCAAGAAGAAGCTTCAAGTTTGTAAAGGAAAAGTAGGCCTAGTGAATTCTTTCATATGACGTGGAGGGGGAGATTTGTTGGTGGGATCCATATCATGTGGGTCTAGGGGTTAATTTATAATTTTATAAAAATTATAAACTTGTATGAAATTAACATTAAAGGGGCTGAATGAAATATTTTATAAGTCCAGTACCATAATTTGTGTTTAACTAATTTTGGTCGAGAAGCATTTTGCAAAGGCAGAAACCAAAAACAAAGAAGAACTGAGAGGAAGATAAAAAAAAAAACTTAGAGTTTTAATTTTCTCTTTGATGATTGTATGTCAATTTGAACTTCAATTTTGCTCAAATTTTGAATGTGAGTTTCTAACATCTTATTTTACAATTCTATCAGATTTGATTTTCGATTTACCCTCTGATATAGTAGAATCTAGTAAATATATATTTACGGAGAATTTGTTAGATTTATTATTGTTGAGCCAAAATTAATGTTATTTGATGTTGTGGTGAGCCTCTAGTGTGATTCTAGAGAGGATATTGCTGTAATTCCATTATTATTACATAGTGAAAGTGTTAATATCGGACTACGATCTTATAATTTTTTTCGAATTAGATTTTTCATATAAAAATTTGGTGTCTATTGTGCTTGATTGTGGTTTATTTGTGGTAATATTATTTTGTTATTTATAATGATACACTGTCTATTTTAATAATAGAGAAATAATTATTTTCGCTGCGTAATATTTTACTGATCTTGCTCAATAAGATCGACCAAAAAATAATTAATGATTTGTCAAACAACTTAGACCTGCAATGCCATGAAGTTTTACACTTTTACTACACTTGTACCCCAAATGCAGACCACCAACTCAGTCCAGCTGTATTATCTTCTTGTTTTGCATATGTAAAGTATATTTAAAATATAAAAGTAAAAGATTGCAAATAACTCATCCTTTTACAGCAAATTGGCATAAAATTTATGAAAATTCTAGCCTCGTTGAATGAAATGGATGCATACATTTGCAATGATCCATTCGTTTTTTTATGTTACACGAACACCAAAATCCCACTTGGGAAAATCTTAATCTCCTAGTGTCCATATTTCCAGTCTTTACAAATGGAGCTAATGTCATTAAGCCATAAATAATGTTGATTAAACTAATGTTCCAAATGCAGAACACAGTATTTCTATTAAAAAAAAAAATTGCAGCACATCAACTCAGCCAATTTGCCATATAGACCCTATATATATTTTAAGGGTGGTGTTCAACCAGTGAATGTGAAAGCATATATATTCAATCATTGAATTGTATAAAGTTAATGGTTCAACATTTACATAAAAAATTTAAATTAATATACTTTCACTCATTTAAATATAAAACAACTGAAAATTAATTTATCAAAAAATGGGCAAAATATTAAGTTCTGACCTCGTTTAATGAAATGTAAGCATGGATCGATTAATTTGTTCTCTATTAGCAAGCATGCATATATTATAAATGATATATAAAAACAAATTAACACTTGCAATGACCATTTATTTTGAACTAAACAAGCACTTGAAATCCCATAATGTTCTTATCTCCAACAAATCAATAAGTCGATTAAAGTACAAGACCCAACGATGCAATAAACTGGAGAAAGTTGGACAATATTAGCTCCAAAATATTCCTTAATTAGCTTCTTAAATGATCTTCCGCCTATAATTAAACATGACCTGCAGCTTGTTTGGGAACCTTTATGAATCCCAAATGTGTAGAGTTTGAGACTCTAGTGAGTGTCTTCAAGTCATAAGAAAGTCAACACTTCGGTTTCTCCTGGTGATAAAAATAACCCAAACACTTACAATCCTTGGAACATTTCTTGCCGCAATCTCCAAACTTGATGGGTCCAATTCCACCACTATATTTACTAGTATAATGATCAACTCCTCGAAGCTTAAAATAATAAGTCATTCTCCCTACAAGAAGTTAACTTCTTAGCTTCACAATCCTTGTTCCAACCCATTAGGCCTTTCTCCGAAGGGCAAGCAACGCATTAACCATCTTCGCAGAGCCCAAATTTGCCACATTTCTCCCGCAGATTGCATTCATCAGCTTCGCCATCTTTAGAGAAAAGAGTATATAGGTCGTTTCCCATTTATCCCAAAAGAACTCTTCGTTATAAGTGTAGAGCCTAATATTTCCATCTATCCCAAGTCGAAGAAACGAAAACGTGCAATTATATTTTGTCTAATCCAACAGAATAAAGTCACCATATACCGAGGGATCGGAAGGTTTGAGAACTAGGGATAGAGTATCGGGCTCTGGAGGATACATCTCAAGTCCTGACCCACAACTGAATGTCGCGGACTCTAAAGAGCCTTTCCGAAGAGTAAAACTTGGAGGTGTGAAAAAACGAGCTGGCGGTTGGGAGTTTTCGCTCTTATAGAACATTGATAATCTCTTGGGTTCCAATACTAAGCTATAACAGCCATCGATGGTTTCCTTTTCGGAAGCTCGACTGACGAGCTTGGTTAATCCGCCAATGCGAAGAGATTGACCATTCAAGAGAGTATCGGTTGGATGGTCAAAACTCTGCCAAATAAAGTTACCCTTTGAGTCATGAAGCACCATGTTGCCGTTTGGAAGCAACTTGAGTCCTACGACACCCTTGTTGGCAGTGTTGGTTTGCCAAGCAACGGTGCCATTGGCGTCGACCAAGACAAGGTTCCCATCTCTTCCGAAGGTGAGGGTGGCGCCGTCGCCTACCGGATTGCCCAGGTTTGCTTGCCAAACCCACCGGTGAAATGCCCCTGACGATTCAACATGACCCATGCGTAGAGCAAGGGTGAATGCATCTGGAGTCAAGAGTGGTGCTGTAAAAGGCTAGCTTGAAAGGACCATTCTCGACTTGATCGACAAGTCTGTAAACCGCTCCATACTCAGCGTTGTAGTTTCCTCCAAATATATCTCCTTCTCCTCCCCATACCGGTCCTTCATTGACAAACCGAAATCTTGCTTTGGGAGGAACAAAGGCATTAGCTGTAAAGAAGATGAGTGGTAATAAAAAGAGGGAGAACAATTTCACATTGGTCATGGCGTAAAATGAGGGAAATGAAATGAGATGATCTTATGTCTCTGATGTTGTGGCTATTGTTAGATGCACACAGGTTTCTCATATTTATAATCACCTAGCATAGGAACTTTTTTAAGAAAATATAATTTTCATTCAACCAAATAAAAACGTTTTTCAGTTTCTTTCACTTTCTGATGTAATTGGCGTGCCGCTAAATTATAAAACCAACTTGCCAAATTTATAACTTAATACGAGGAGTGACGCAACTGCCCAGAAAACAAAAGGGGTAACCCTAATGTTTTAATGGTAAAGAGTTTTTAAAATTTATCCAAAACAAATACATATTTTTAATCAAGGAGATATTTACTGTGTGAAACATAGAAAAACCCATGGTGGACAACTCAAACTGTGTGAAAGATAAATTATAAGTGGTGGACAACTCAAACTGTAAATCCAAACCAGTTGAATTTCAATTTTTTTTTTTTTTAAATAGTAGAATTTGAAATTTGATTTTTTTTTCCCGACCCAAAATTTAATTAGATTGAGTCATGTAAAAGTTTCCTAACCAGATTAATCTAACTGAAACAAAATAAATTATTATAAATTTTTTATTTTTATTTTCAATTTCTACTATCTAAAATGAAAACTGAAATACCTAACAATCTTAACCGATGGTAAAATATTTTGAGATTGCAACATATATATATATATATATATATATATAACTACTTTGAGTTAGAACTTTGATATAAAATATTTATATTTTCATGTCACGGGGAACTTCAGTTTCGAAACTTTTATCAAATTCCTCCAAAGTTCTGGTGTGAGCACTCACAAATATGGTCAGCTAGTGAATGGTCCAAGCACCAACATAATCTAACAAAGAAATAAGATATGATATTGATTCCCACTGTACAAAAGCGGGACGTTTGGTATTTTAAACCAATTTGACGAATGCGGAATTATTCCTCTTCTGCCAATTTTTATATTTCGAATAGCCTTCTTTTTTTTTTTTCAAGCGGCATTTTGAATAAGAATTCTTTTTTTAAGAAGAAAAATGTGACCTTTTTATTCAGGCTCATAATCAGCAAAAATAAGGATTGACAATCTTAGCATGGTATTTATCTAAACAATGAGCTAGTAAATTGCTATTATGCTTAAACAAATTGAAACATTCGTCAAATTATCGAATTGAGAAACCACAGAAGTCAATTTATAATCCTCGACTCCTGAGAAGAACCGCTTATTAATGGCATGAACAACATTAAGGCAATTAAGCTCAATGATGTCCAAGGAGCAGTTATTTTCCAAAGGTACTGAAAAATTCCATGGTAAAGTGCTAAACACTCGGTAGTGTTAGAAGAAAAGTTTCCAACTACAGTCCTGGCAAATGCAAAGCAAACCCACCTATGACAATCAAGTGTTACCATTCCCATTCTGATGACGTTCAGTATCAATGGTCAAAGTTTGCTTTGGAGTAACCGGCAGGTGGTTTTTCCCACCGAAAACCACCATTGACATCCTCGCGCCCATATGAACGGTGCACCAACATATCATGAGTAATAAATCTTACCAATAATATACCTTTCTTTGTACTAATATATTATACGCATGAAAATGCCAAAGTTCATCTTTTGTTTGACTGCCACATATTTCTATTATGTAGCTAGAAAATAATTTTCTTTTAAGTCAATTATTTTTCGCATTGATTTACATAGAATTATTTAGTCTTCTTAGAATATATTTAAATTAAAAAAAATGTAAATCAAAACATTAGAATAGAAAAAAAAAGAGCCGAAAAGAGAAACAAAGTGAAAGGGAATGGCCCAAGTTAGAATAGGCATGAGCGTCGCAGCGTCAAGCATTAGGCACTGCAGTGCTTAGTTGGGCTATTTGAAAAATAGCCGTTAAGCTCCGCGGTGCCAATAGATGAATGTCGTGGCACTGGGACCTGTAAAAGTGACTCTTGGAAGAGTAATCTACATATTTCAGTGGACGTGACCTTTTAAAGAGGTGTTATTTCTTTCCAAAAAAAAACATTATCTATATAAATATATATTACATGCACATTTCATTTGAATATATAACATCTCTTCTTAATCTTTGATTAAAGATTCTCTTTACATATCATCTACATACAAAATTTACTTACTATCCTAAGAATTTACATTTGGTGTGTACTTTTACAAATTTTAATTATCATTGAATCTAAAAATTATACTATCATTCAATCCTACTGTACCTGTGCCCTATGCTACTCGGGTGAGAGTGTAAGCTAATGATGCTTTCGGCTATTGGACTCATTAATATTTTTGTGGGGATAGAAATAATTATAAAGACAATGTCTTGCAAGCCTTGACTTCAATTTCATTACTAGTATCCTTTATTGTATACAAAATATTATCAACACTTCTCCGTCCTTGCCAACTTGCCCATCCATGTTGAGAGTCGACGCACTAGATTCTTAATCCAAGTATATAGATTTATTCTTATGTATATGATCATGACTTTATTTGTGTCTATAACTATAACATGAATTTCACCAGCTTGAAGTCGTTGAGACCGCCATCCAATGGAGACAAAAGGCTCGAAATGATGACATACGGAGGCTATTTTCTAACGATCACTTTTAACAATGTTATGGCAAGAAGTTTGGCACAAAGTTTAATTTCAAGTATAGTTTTTAAATTGTTTAGGGTAAGGGAAAATTTCAATCTCAAAAGTTTATTAATAGGTGTAGAAAAGAAACGGCCGGCAGTATTGAGCAAATATATGACTTGAAATAACTCACTCCATATTTTTGAAAATTTTAATAAAAGGTATTTAAAAAGCGTGGGATGTATCTTTCAAAAAAAAAAAGTGGGGGCTGTAAGATAAGGAAAAGGGTTTGAATAGAATCAGTCGGCAAGTGTAATAATACCCAGTTGAGATGAGTTAAGTTGAGTTGAGTTGGGTTTCATTAAATATATTGTTATGTTATATTATCGATTGAGTTCAAAAATTAGAAATATAAAAGGCTTGGGTATCCAATCAATGCTCTTTACTTCTTTTTACATACTGTTTTTGATGATGCAATAACAGAGGAATATGCAGCTACTGTTGAAGTCTCAGTTCTGAAAGAGGAAACATGTACGCTTAATAAATTTATAGGAACCCCCTCCAACCTCTGTTAAGCAATGTTTTCGCTGTACTAATGACTGCTTTTCACGAAACCTCTTACCGTGACTTCACTACATTATCATCTAGGATATGGAACTAGACAGATTTATTTATTTATTTTGCAAAGGCATTATCTTAATTAAGACCGTTAATAACAATTAAACCTCAAATTATCCTAACTCTTGATCTAAATGTTACCTTACCTACATAATTTAAGGCAGACCATACTACCAACATAATGAAAAATATATATATTAACTTATGTAATGAACTTATAATGACCCTTGATCTTTCACTATTGAGTTATTGATATAGTTACATTTACTCATCCAATTAATTATATTGGCCAAACTAGGTCTTACTGATCATCAGTTTATATGTTTGGCGTTACTCTTAATACATAGAAACATTACATGCTCTTCATTGATGAAATGAAATGGAGCCTATATAAGCAGAAACTACCAAAGAATTTATGTCATTCACATATTCATCTTTTGATCTAAAGAGTACATACCGACCACCGTAATATTTCTTCAATCAAACTAAAAGCAAAGAAATAATATCAATAACAATAATAGATATATAGCAAGTTAATAGAGCATGGACATTTTACTGCACAATGAACTTCACGTGCACCACAATTGAATTTTATTCCACTTTGGATTCGTCACCCCATTTATTCTCTTCTTTTCTTTCTTTTTCTTCTTTTTAAAAAATAAAGTAAAAGATTCATTAAAAGAAATTAAGCCCCTCCAATATTTAATTCTATAATAATTGATAGAAAAATTAGGATGATCATAATGAATATATAAGAGTGTTATTTGTGTGAAGTTAAAACCGTGGGAAACGTGGTCAACTCGACTAGTGTTAATTGTTACTAACTTATTTCAAGGTCTCCTCCATGATGGGCCCAAAACTTTGAGAATTCTAAGGACTTCTCATGGTAGACCAAGTTCTCCTTAGTCATAGGCCAAAGCTTTGGGGACCAATATAATGGACTTGACTATAGGCATACGAGCAAGGTGTCTTTGGGCCATTCGATTTGTGGGCCACATTAAGTTCTCTAGAAAATTGGGTTTGGGCGAGAATTTTAAGGGGATGTGAGTCCCTCAATTTTTACTATTGACTTGTGAGTACTAAAAACTTTATAATAGTTTCCATCATAAGATTTTGTCCTCGTTTTAATTATTCTCAGTTCTCTTCTTGAAATGTTCAAGTAAGAGGAGTCATCGATCATTCGGGAGCCGATTTATGTTTTAATTTTTTTAATTTTACATTGTTACATCATTAAATGCTGTCGTTTTTTCAAAAATATGAAAATATAATTGAAATACAAAAAGTCAATTAATAAGTTCAATTAAAATAATATATATATATATATATAATAAATCTAAACAAGTATAATGAGCTTGACGTGGGCCTATAGGAGGGGAGTCTTTGGGTCATTCATCCTCGTTTTAATTATTCTCAATGCTTTTTTTTTATAAATATTCAAGTAAGAAGAGTTCTGAATTATTTGGTAGCCGTTTTATTGTTTCAATTTTGAATTTTACATTGTTATAACATTAAATACAGCCGCTATTTTAAAATTAACGATTCTATCTTTATTATGCTTCTCTAAACCCTAAGGTTATATCAACAATTGCTATGGACGCGGCATTTTCTGGGCTCTTAAATCTTGATTCAATTGTCATGAAGGCCTTATTGGTTATTCCCATCAACTAAAGAGACATTTATAGGTGTAAAACTATTTTGGCCACACGATTGCTTCAACGACTTATATTTATTTATAAGTCTTACTATAAGTACAAGAATCTTGGATTACTTTGAACATTATTCACATGGTTTCATTTTGAAGAAGGAAAGGGTATTTTAAGCTCTAAAGTGATTTTAAGCTGATGCTAAAGAGAACGCGCAAATAGTTGACAAGGAGTGTGTCGACATGGTGGGCGGGATTGAGCAAATGGTCGAGGATTTAGAGTTCGCTTGATCTAGAGACTAGGCAGCTACTTTAAATGAGGAATGGGACTATGAGATTTTGGATAGCTATTCAAGTTATGCCAAAGCTTTTGAAAAGTGTTATCCGAAATCTAACCTCTAATTGCTCGAAGAAACAATTTCTCAAGCCGATAATAGGTCGTCCAGGCCCTACCTTGGTGACGAAAATAAAGCTCCCACTGATCTTGCTCCTATTGCTATTCCTCTTGACATAAATGATGGAGCCCTGCTAAAGAAGTTCCTCCTAAGAATAACCATCTTCCTGTTGCTTAGATATTTTTCTCTTTATATTTTCCTTATTTGTAATTGATAGGAAATATGTCTCGTAAACTCTTGTATTTCAATTTTATAAGTTATAAAACTTTCTATCTACAAGACTGCGTGGTTTTCAAATTGAGTGCAAGGAGAGTGTTGTGTTAGATGTGTTGGAGCTGGTGCTCACGTGCCATTCCAATATTGTATGAATATTAATTGTTAATATTTATACAATAAACATTTCGAATAAAGATTGTTAATATCATATTAATATGGTATAATGCTTGTAACATTACAGACATTGTTTGATCTGAAAGAGTTCAGATCTGGTCTAAAGGAGTTTAGATCAGAACTAATAGTTAGCAAAGCTGAGAGTTATAAATGCTAAAAGTTAGCACTATTAAGAGTTAGCAGGTTATAAGAGTCAGCGAGGTCTAAAGAGTTAGAACCTTGTCTATAATGGGACAAAGAGTTGTAATGATATAGTTGCAAAGAGTTGCAATAGGTGTTAAGAAATATCATTATGTAAGTATGTCTCAAAGATAATGTTCCTGATCTATAATCACTAATGCGGGTCTATCGGTGATTCGCTTTACATAGATTAGTGTATGTCTATATTTGACTGGTTCAGATGGTTGTTCTTAGCTGACCATGAGCTTAGAGCTTGTATAGGCATGCGGGTATCCAGTCAGGACTGGATACTGAATAGACTTATGAGGACCCCAATAGATATCCTATGACACCGTCAAAGGAAGGTCCTCTCGAGTTGAGTAGTATTCGTGGTCCTTTGACCTGAGCGCCACGGTGGTCTTGTGAGTGATCCATCATGCTTTGGTTCCACATATGTCAGAGACCTTTCATGGTCTGACCGCTATGTGTCGCTGGGTATGGTCCGATGCTCATGGAGTCCGGTGTGCGTAGATACGGGATCCGTCAGCTTACGTAGGTAAGTTGTATATCCGATGCTCCGAGATTGTATTTCATAAAGTCTTGTGGCCACAAGCATAAACCCGGGAAAAGAGTTTCCCATAGGGTTAAACAATATAGCAAAAGTGTTTGCGTATATTGTTTATCGAGATACGAATCTGGAGATAAGTTTATGGATGAGCAAATAGGGATTTGACGGTGCTGATCTATATCCCTACACATCCAGGATATAAATGATGGAAGGATTATACGTATACGTTATGACCTCAACTTGTATGGTCTGACACGCTGATTTGTAATATTCGTAACGTGTGCGTGGGGCATCAATTACGGATTAATGGAACAGTTCCATTTGACAAATCGGGTGTGGACCTAGAGAGTCCCAATATAAAATGTACTCTTTGAGCACTTGGGCAGTGTACCGTATTGAATTGTTCAATACAGTATAATTCAGCAATTACTAAGGTTACGTTAACTAAAGTATGTGGTTAAATGGTGGGACCCACTTTAGGTTAACTTGGTAACCGAGTAAGGATATAATAGTAATTTCACTTTATGATTATTTAATTGTTAAATAATAAGAATAAATATTTATTTATTTAATTGTTAAATAAATAATTTAATTTGACTATGATTAAAGGTTAATCATATAGTTAATTAAGTTAGCCTTACTTAAAGGTTAAGTAAAGGTTAACCTAACTATAGTTAAGTTAGTTAACTATGGTTAAATTAATTAAATATTTATTAACTTAAAGGTTAAGTTAAAATAATCTAACTATGGTTAAATATTAACTAAGGTTAGGTTAAGCCAAATGAAATGCAAATGAAATTCAAATTAGTTTGGAATTAATGCATTTGTATATAAAGTGAAATGAAATTCATAATTCATAATTGAAAAAGATTTTAGGTTTTGCATTTTGGGAGCCAATTCAATTTGAGAAATTGAAATTGTTTATTTTGTGTTTTAAGTGTTAGAACAACAAAACAAATTGAATTAATGGTTACTAAATGTAATAACTAAAAACAAGATTTGTTTTATTTTTTCAAGAGTTGAATAAAAGGAAAAACAAATTTAATTAAGTTAAATGGTTTAACTTTGAAAAATGTTTAAGTGTTAAACACATATGCTGGATTAAGATGCTGCCATTCTAGACAATCAAACCCACCCTTGTTGATTGCTAGAATTGATCAAAGATTCATTTCATGGTGGACTTCAAGAAAATTAATCCAAAGGCTTCATTGGTGATATTTTCTCAATCTCGAATTTCAGTTTAAATCAAATGTTATTTTTTGTGTTCATTGTATATAATCTTCCGCTGTGCACATGTATGTATGAGATATGTATATTGTTTGTATGATGAACACAAACCCACATGCAAGCACCCTAAGTAAATTCGCCCAACACACCCAACAAGATGTGCCACTAGATGGAATCCACCTATTTAATATTTTCGAATGCATTGAAATTTTAGCAAACTTTTGATATGATGGCAAAAGAAGATGATCTATATGAGAGTTATTTTCTAGAGAATAAAAATTGAAAGAGAAGATAAAGGCTTCCAGGGTCAGCGCGGGTTAAGAGAATGCTGAGCATTTTGTGTCATTTTTGTAATATTTATATTAAGTGACATTAAAATTTAGTGTTTCATTTAAGGTGACCTCTACTGACTAGTTCAATGAGACTTGCATGATACATTCCGTCTTTACAAAATTGATTTGTGGAAACAAGTGGATTTGAGCTTCTTTTTTTGTGGATAAAGTGAAGAGAAGAATGATTGCTTGTAGATGTAGAGTTAAACAATGTGAATTTTTTTTTTGTGGATAAAAAATAATGTGAATTATTATAACAAATTTTAAATGTTTATACTTCTATTTTACTAAATATTATTTGCTAATTTACTTTTTACTTTTTGTGAACATTATTATTTTTCGTGTAGAGTTCGTATAATTGCTGATGCAAGAGTCTTCATCGACTCCACAGCAGTAGTAAAATTTGTTATTTAAATTTATATTTTTGGTAAATTTTAAATTTTCAATTAGTCACTTTCTTTATTTATTTACATGTTCATTTAGCATAATAAGTTTTTTTTTTATGTAGCCATTGCACCTAAAGACTAAATTACCAATTGAACATGAAGATCAATACTTATATTTTATGAATTTTAGACTTAATTGTTACTTAGTTAGCATGTTTCTTTTCTATACAATGTTATATTTCATATAACTTTTTAAAATGTTCTGTTAATTGATTGGTAATTGGTTATTGTATTATGGTTGGTTGTGATTGTGAATACGATTATTGGTATTTTTTAGAGTTAGTTTGACATTAGAAGGTGAAAAAAAAAATAAAGATGTAAAAATTATATTGAAGTGCTACAATTTTTTGCAGGATATCATAATTTAAGAGAATGTCAAAAACTTAGGGGAGATTTTGTCAAATTTTTTTAAAATATATATTAACATAATTGAATTCAAAATTAGAATTAGAATTATAATATTTAATGTAATTGAAATAGAAATTGGATTATGAATTATATTATTTAACGTAATTGAAATTAAAATTGAAATGATAATAATTAACGTAATTAAAATCAAAATTAGATTTTGATTTATAACATTTCACGTCATTGAAATTATATTTAAAATTATAATATTTGACGTAAGTGAAATGTAATTTGGAATTATAATATTTAATATAATTAAAATTAAAATTAAAATTAAAATTAAAATATTTAACGTAATAAAAATTAGAATTATGATATTTAACGTAATTAAAATCAAAATTAGATTTGAAATTATAACATTTAATATAATTAAAATTAAAATTAAAATATTTAACGTAATAAAAATTAGAATTATGATATTTAACGTAATTAAAATCAAAATTAGATTTGAAATTATAACATTTAACACAATTGAAATCGAAATTAAATTTAGAATTATAATAATTAACGTAACTAAAATTCGATTTGAAATTATAACCCTCATCAAACCCTTTAAAAAATTGGGCTTAGGCGAGAATTTTAATGAGAATATGAGTCTATTAATTTTAAATAATGACTCGTTTGAAAACTCTATAGTAATTTTCATCATGAGACTTTATCTAAGCAAAATAAATATTCTCAAATCCTAATTAAACTAAAATAGTAAAACATGATTGAAATACAAAAATCCAATAAATAAGTTCAATTTAAGTAGAAAAAAATATATAAAATAAATCTAAACAATAATGAAAACTCTTAAGTTGTCCTATATCTTCGTTCTTCTTAAGTTTGTGGATTAAGATCTGGCTCTATATCAATAACAGATGACACGCACAATGTTATACTTTTTAACATATTCCAAGAACTATGTTCTTTACAGAACTAATCAAGTGGTTAGGCCATGCATATATTGGTTAAGAACGTCGTTTGATAATTAGTTTTAGAATATATAAACACCCCCTCATTATCTCACTTTCCCGCTTTCTCAAAATCAACTAAACTAACAAAATAAAATTAAAAAAACTATTGATTCGATGCGACAATCAGACCATTCTGTTGGATCATAAACTTGATCCATTATGGGAGCTTAAACCTAAAATCAATCAAATTGGAGTCCAAGTCCATAATTAAGGTCCAAAACTACTAACCTTCTACCTAGAATCTTCTAGGGTGTGGTAATTAAGCATGTGAATAATTTGGAAGGATGGAGAAGAATGAAGAAGAATGAAGAAGAATGAGGTGTATGGTTATTGTAATTTTGGATTAATTTATTTGTGTGGTGTAGGATTGTTCTTAAGTAGTATAAATACCCCTCCCTATTTTAGTTTAAGCATCAAGAAAAATTAAGAGCTTCTAAGTGAGTGAAGAAGCAAACTCTAATAAAGAATGAGTTGTAGTATCTTGTTTTTGAGTGAGAGTGCTCTTGTAATATTTGTTTGAGTTTAAATAAAAGTTGTTTGTGTGAGTGTTTCATTTCTAACAAAGTGGTATCAGAGCAAGTTGGAAAGTATACACTATTGCATATCAAATCGAAGGTCTCGACGAGAGGAATCCGACGCCACCAAAATCTCCCCAATCTGAGTTCGGACGCGCCTCCACGCGCCGCCGGAAGACTGCTGCCAGAAAATCGAGTTGACTCATCGAGTTAAGCCGAGTTGGACCATTGACCGAGCCGCCCAGCCGACTTGACCAAGCCGTAAGCCTGTTGACCGAGCCGTCCAAGCGAGTTGACTGAGCCGTCAAAATCATTGACCGTTGACCAGGTTAGGGTTGACTTTGACCGTTGACTTTGACCGTTAACCAAAAAATTGAAAATTTTGACCAGGTCCCTCCCAAGGTTTTTCGGCGTTCCGGATTCATCCGTGCAATTGAATTTTGCAAATTATCATTATATTGAGAGATATGGCAAATGGTATGGCACCATTCCAAGTTCCGACACTCAACAACAACAACTATGACAATTGGAGTATCAAAATGAAGGCACTTCTTGGATCACAAGATGTGTGGGATATCATAGAGAAAGGCTATAACGAGCCTGCGGATGATGCTACTTTTACTGCTCTTACACCAGATCAAAAGACAACTTTGAAGGATTCAAGAAAGAGAGACAAGAAGGCTCTCTATCTCATCTATCAAGCATTAGATGATGATGGCTTTGAAAAGATTTCGAGTGCAAGCTCTAGCAAGGAAGCGTGGGAGAAGCTGCAAACCTCTTACAAAGGATCTGAGCAAGTGAAGAAGGTTCGTCTCCAAACATTAAGAGGTGAATTCGAATCCTTACACATGAAAGTATCTGAGTCTATTTCAGATTATTTCTCAAGAGTAGTAGCTGTTTCTAATCAATTAAAAAGAAATGGTGAAAAGTTAGAAGATGTGAGGATAATAGAGAAGATACTCCGTTCGTTGGATCCCAAATTTGAGCACATCGTCGTGACGATTGAAGAAACTAAAGATTTGGAAGAAATGACGATCGAGCAACTCCAAGGATCATTGCAAGCATACGAAGAGAAGCATAAGAAGAAGCATGGGTTTACTGAGCAACTCCTCAAGCTACAACTCAAGGATATGCATGAAAGCCAAAGCAATGATAGAAACCAACGTGGTCGAGGCAGAGGTAGAGGCCATGGACGAGGTGGAAGTCGCGGTCGTGGACGAGGCTGGAATTACAACAACAACAATTCCAACAACTATGAGAAAAGAGAAAGCTCAACACGAGGCCGTGGAAGAATCAATCTGAACTCAAGGTATGAAAAATCTCAAGTTCGATGTTATAATTGTCAGAAGTTTGGGCATTATGCTTCAGAATGTAGAGCTCCCAACAATAAAATTGAGGAGAAGGCAAACTACATAGAGGAGAAGACAGATGGCAAAGAAACTCTTCTTCTAGCACGAAAGGAAACTGATGGTGGCCAAGCAAATTCCTGGTATCTTGACAATGGTGCAAGCAATCACATGTGTGGAAGGAAAGACATGTTCGTGGAGCTAGACGAGTCAGTAAGCGGAAATGTTTCGTTTGGAGATGATTCCACAGTAGCAGTGAAAGGGAGAGGTAACATCCTTATCCGTTTGAAAGATGGGAGACATCAGTTTATTTCCAATGTCTACTATGTGCCCAATATGAAAAGTAACATCTTGAGTTTAGGACAATTGTTAGAGAAAGGTTATGATATTCATATGAAGGATTATAATCTTTCTATAAAAGATGATAAGAATAACTTCATTGCTAAAGTGCCGATGTCAAAGAATAGAATGTTCTTGATCAACATACAAAACGATGTTGCAAAGTGCCTGAAAGCTTGCTACAAAGATGCATCATGGCTTTGGCATCTTCGATTTGGGCATCTCAATTTTGGAGGTCTAGAGCTGCTATCTAAGAAGGAGATGGTGAAGGGACTACCTCGCATCAACCATCCTGACCAACTTTGTGAAGGGTGTCTAGTCGGGAAACAATTCAGGAAAAGCTTTCCAAAGGAGTCAAAGACAAGAGCCAAGAAACCACTCGAGCTCATCCATACCGATGTGTGTGGACCGATCAAGCCAAGCTCTCTCGGTAACAGTAACTATTTTCTTCTCTTCATTGATGATTTTTCAAGAAAAACCTGGGTATATTTCTTGAAACAGAAGTCAGAAGTTTTCGAAGTCTTCAAGAAGTTCAAAGCAGCAGTGGAGAGAGAAAGCGGTAGAAAGATCAAAGCCATGAGATCCGACCGAGGTGGAGAATTTACTTCCAGGGAGTTTCAAGAGTTCTATGAAGCAAATGGAATTCGTCGACCAATGACAGTTCCTAGATCCCCCCAACAAAATGGCGTGGCAGAAAGAAAGAACAGAACAATCCTCGACATGGCACGAAGCATGCTCAAAAGCAAGAAACTACCCAAGGAATTTTGGGCGGAAGCAATAGCGTGTGCAGTCTACTTGTCAAACCGATCTCCAACAAGAAGTGTATGGGGAAAGACACCGCAAGAGGCATGGAGTGGAAGAAAGCCTGGCATTTCCCACCTGAGAATCTTTTGAAGTATAGCCCATGTTCATGTACCGGACGAGAGAAGAACGAAGTTTGATGATAAAAGTGAGAGTTTTATCTTCATCGGCTATGATGCTAATTCGAAAGGCTACAAGCTGTACAATCCACACAATAAGAAGATTGTGATTAGTCGAGATGTGGTCTTCAACGAAGAAGAAGAATGGGATTTTAACTCTCATGCAGGTGACTTCAATTTCTTTCCTCAGTTTGAAGAAGATGAGCAGACAATGAGGGAGCAACTAGGACCTCAACAAGAACTTTAAACTCCACCCACTTCACCAACATCAACCACTCAAGGAGACTCATCACCTTCGTCATCGTCAAGTAGGAGTCAAAGTGAAAGAGTTGTGCAACGTACAAGAAGCCTTAGAGATCTCTATGAGGTAACTGAACGACAAGATAATCTTACATTATTTTGTCTGTTTGTCGATTGTGAACCAGTGAGCTTTCAAGAAGCAATACGAAAGAAGAAGTGGAGAGATGCGATGGACGAAGAAATTAAGGCCATCGAGAAGAATGACACATGGGAACTCACCTCACTTCCCAAAGGACATAAGGCGATAGGTGTCAAATGGGTGTACAAAACAAAGCAAAACGCCAAAGGAGAGATTGAAAGGCACAAGGCGAGGCTAGTTGCTAAAGGCTATAGTCAAAAGGCTGGAATTGACTATAATGAGGTATTTGCTCCTGTTGCTCGATTGGAGACTATTAGACTAATCATTTCTTTGGCAGCTCAAAACAAGTGGAAGATACAACAAATGGATGTAAAGTCTGCCTTCCTAAATGGAGTTCTTGAAGAGGAAGTCTATATTCAGCAACCATCAGGCTACGAAGTCAAAGGCCACGAAGACAAGGTGTTGAAGTTAAAGAAGGCTCTTTACGGGCTAAAACAAGCACCAAGGGCATGGAATAGTCGAATCGACAAGTACTTCCAAGAGAATGGCTTCAACAAATGTCCCTACGAGCACGCTCTATATATCAAGATCAAAGATGGAGATATTTTGATCGTGTGCCTTTATGTGGACGATTTGATCTTCACCGGAAGCAACCCAAGCATGTTCAATGAATTCAAGGAAGTGATGACGAAAGAATTCGAGATGACAGACATGGGGCTCATGGCGTACTACCTTGGCATTGAAGTTAAGCAACAAAAGGATGGAATTTTCATTTCACAAGAAAGCTATACAAAGGAGATCCTGAAGAAATTCAAGATGGAGAATTGTAAGCCGATAAGCACACCGACGGAATACGGAATCAAGATGTCCAAACATGAAGAAGGCGAAAGTGTAGATCCAACATTCTTCAAAAGTTTGGTAGGAAGTCTACGCTATCTAACTTGCACGAGGCCCGATATTCTTCACGCAGTTGGATTGGTCAATCGCTACATGGAATCTCCAACAACCACCTATTTTAAAGCTGCAAAGAGAATTCTTCGCTATCTGAAAGGTACAATTGACTTTGGCTTGTTCTATTCAGTTTCTAATGATTACAAGCTTGTTGGATATAGCGATAGTGATTGGGGTGGAGACATAGATAATCGAAGGAGCACTACTGGATTCGTATTTTTCATGGGAGATACTGCTTTCACATGGATGTCAAAGAAACAACCGATTGTCACATTGTCCACTTGTGAAGCGGAATATGTTGCTGCTACCTCATGCGTTTGTCATGCAATTTGGCTTAGAAATCTATTGAAGGAGATAGGCTTGATACAAGAAGAGCCTACCAAGGTTTGTGTCGACAACAAGTCAGCCATTGCCTTAGCCAAGAATCCGGTATTCCATGATCGAAGCAAACACATCGATATTCGCTACCACTATAAGGGAGTGTGTTGCAAGAAAGGATGTGCAAGTTGAATATGTGAAGTCACAAGATCAAGTTGCCGATATTTTTACCAAACCACTGACAAGCGAAGACTTCATAAGATTAAGGAAATTACTAGGGGTCACAAGATCAAGTTTAAGGGGGGGTGTTGGATCATAAACTTGATCCATTATGGGAGCTTAAACCCAAAATCAATCAAATTGGAGTCCAAGTCCATAATTAAAGTCCAAAACTACTAACCTTCTACCTAGAATCTTCTAGGGTGTGGTAATTAAGCATGTGAATAATTTGGAAGGATGGAGAAGAATGAAGAAGAATGAGGTGTATGGTTATTGTAATTTTGAATTAATTTATTTGTGTGGTGTAGGATTGTTCTTAAGTAGTATAAATACCCCTCCCTATTTTAGTTTAAGCATCAAGAAAAATTAAGAGCTTCTAAGTGAGTGAAGAAGCAAACTCTAATAAAGAGTGAGTTGTAGTATCTTATTTTTGAGTGAGAGTGCTCTTGTAATATTTGTTTGAGTTTAAATAAAAGTTGTTTGTGTGAGTGTTTCATTTCCAACACATTCTCCCTCCTCCATCAACCGTACTTCTATCTGTAATCACCAGCCGTTGCAGTCACCTCCGCCACCATTTCCCCCGTTAAATATCGACCTAAACCTCAGTCGTCCCCAAGAGAGCCCGCCAAATTCCCTGATTCGCCCAATATCTACAATTCCCTCTGCCTCCACTTCGCGTGTTTCTCATTCCCCATGGTCGTTTCTTTTCCAGGCGTCTCTGCCACAAAACACTGTACCGGAGATCTTCCACTTACCGCCGGTTCCCCTTTCGGTCATAGATCCCGAAATATGCAATCTTGGCCAGCAATTGCTGCACAAAACACTGCACCACTGATCTTCGTCTTCACCCCGAATCCCCGTTGCATCTTGGACCCCCAAAGGTCCAATCTTGGCCAGCAGTCGCTACACCAAAGCACCGCACCGGCAATATATGCCCCGGTTCCGTATTGTCTATCGGACTACACAAGGTCCAATCTTGGCCTTCAAGGGCTGCACCGGGGATCTCTGCCTTCACCCGAATTCCTCACCAAGTCTTTCACTCCCCATGTCCCAGGCTTGACCCGCTGCAACAGAACTGGTCACCCGAGAACTCTGCCTCGGCCCCGATTTCCCACTGGGTTTCTCACTCCTCGCAGTCCAGTCTTGGCCCGTAATGGCTGCAGCGAAATACAATGCCGCTAGTTTCTTCGGGTGCCAATTTTGAAGGGGGCCACTGGGTTTCTCACTCCTCACAGTCAAGTCTTGGCCCGCATCGGCTGCAGCAAAACACAATGCCGCTAGTTTCTTCGGTTGCCAACTTTGAAGAGAGCCATAGAGTTTCTCACTCTTTACAGTCCAGTCTTGGCCCGCAACGGCTGCAACGAAACACAACGCTGCTAGCCACTGGGTTTCTCGCTCTTCACGGTCCAGTCTTGGCCCGCATCGACTGCAGCGAAACACAATGCCGCTGGTTTCTTTGGGTGCCAACTTTGAAGGGAGCCATGGGGTTTCTCATTCCTCACAGTCCAGTCTTGGCCCACAATGGCTGCAGCAAAACACAATGCCGCTAGTTTCATCGGGTGCCAACATTGAAGGGAGCTCGACCCCTGTTTTTCCTGTTCCGAAATGTTGCGACCGAATTCATCAATATCTGGAGGCCAGAAACCCCTCAATAGACCGCCGGTCATTGTATCTATCCTATCGCAAATTGAGAGATGGCTGCTTTCAAAGATGGACGATAACCAGTAGCCGCCTCCGCCTCCTCCTTCTTCCACCACAGCTGGCAACGGTAAAAACCAGCCACGTGATTTCCCTTTCTGGCGGATGTCACTGCATTCCCAAGGTAAGCTTTGGCTTGAAAGCTACCCGGCTAAAAACATCATTCCCGTTTCTAAAATGATGGAGATGAACAGGAGACGATTTAGGTCGAAAATAGATAATTGAATGAAAGAACTCGGCAATGGATGGCAGAGAAAAGTAGAATAGAAAACATAAACAATTATTTGTTGTACGAGGAAACGGTGATCCTTCGAGACTTAATCATGTCTTGCCCTCGGTCATCAGCAGATACGGTTGGAAAGAGAATGAAAGTTGCTGTCAGTACAGGCGGATGATGGATTCCTTGAAGCGTGTGAAAGTCAAACAGCTTTTGAAAGAGAGTAACGTAGAGTTTGAAGAAATTGATGTCACTGTTCTGAGGATGGTAGGGAAAGAAAAAGTTGACAAATTTCAAAAGGAGTGAGAGAAATTGACTACGGAAAGTGCATCATTATTTGATGATTTGACTCGGTTGTGGATTGATAGACTGGACTTGGATAAGAGAATTTCAGAAATCAGGATCGATGAGAACTTGTATCTAGGCAAGATTTTTGTTACAGCTTCTCAAGATGCCTCTGCATCTCATCATCATGCCTAGTATTAGTTGTGTTTGTTGAGTTTGTAGTTTAGTAAATGGACCTACACTTTACGCTAGTTAGAAAATTGTGCTGCACACTTTTGTTTTCAGTGAGGACAACTTCATATTAGGATACTATATGGGTATAAGCAATCCTTTTTGCAAATTTGGTTTTGCACGTCCTTTGAATTTAGTGATAAATTTCATTTTAGAAGAGTCAAGTGTAATTGGGAATTTGTCATCCATCCAAGCCAAAATCACAAGAGAAAAGATTCCAAAGTCCATGTCACTTTTCTGTGATGCCGTGCTTAGAACAGAAAATAATGATAAAACATGTGTTTTTAATGGAAAATAATGATAAAATATTTCAGGCTATTTTTTTAATTCTGTCCATGTAGGAGGAACCTCGCTGATCATGCCATGTTAATGCCTTTTTATTATTGGATTAACAGTTCAATATATAACTCTGCCACATACCCATAAGCAACAGATTCTCCGAATAGATTGATATGTGAGATTCTTTGTGTAAAAAGAAGAACAAGATTGATAAGTGAGATTCTTTGTGTGTAAAAAGAAGAACAAGATTGATAAGTGAGCTTATTTTCCTTTCTTAACTTTAGCTTATTGCTTTAAAATATTTTATGATTTTTTATGTCAGAATTTCCATTCATCGAGGTCGCAATGACATCCTTCGTATCCTCAATAAGGGCCTATACTCTCAGGACCTTACCAGATAGTTAGAGGAAGCTACAAGGGAAAGACGCATGTCGAGGAGTCGAAGAAGGAAACTAAAGAAGTGAAAAAGAAAAGGAAAATTATTTGTTAGGGACTATAGAGCCTTAGTGACAAAAGCATAAGAAGTTGAAACAAATAGAACTAAGGCTGAAAGCAAATTCATGGAATTGGTGAGAAATCCTTTTCTGGGCAAAACTAAGCATTCAAAGCTATGGCAGCAACCGAGAGAAATGCCTTTGAGCTTTCAAGGCAAATTCGACTTCTAGAATTCAAAATTTCTTAGATAAAGACAACCATAGAGACTCTGAAGCGATTTTAAGCTGATGCTAAAGAAAATACATAAATAGTTGAAAGGGAACATGTCGACATGGTGAGTGGGATTGAGTAAATGACTGAAGATTTAGAGTTCACATGATCTAGAGACTGGCCAACTACTTTAAATAAGGTACGGGCCATATGGAATATAGACAACTATTCAAGTTATGCCAATGCTTTTGGAAAGCATTACCTAGAACCTAACCTCTATTTACTCGAAGAAACAATTTCTCAAGCCAAGGAAAAGGTCGTCGAAGCCCTACCCTGAGGTGATAGAAATGAAGCTCCCACTGATCTTGCTCCCTTTAATCTAGCAGAAAACGTTTCAGTCACAAAGAGAAGAAAGATAAGTAACCTTTTATCACTTCACAATATTTTGCTTCTTTCCTCAATTTGATTAATTGTTTCTTTCTTTCTTTAAAGAAATGCCGATGGAGGATAATAACAATTGGAAGATAGAAATCCATCTAGAGCTTCTCAAGCAAGGATGACCGAGGATCATCCGAGGGAGCAACTTAGAAATGTCCCCCTTTTATTTGTTAAAGGAAAAAATGTGGTTGGCCCTTTCTGCTTTAGTGCAGACTCTCATGAGGAAGATACCTTCTCAACCTTATTGGGGCCTTCAAGAGCCTCCAAAAAATAAAGTTACTCTGAGGGTTCATCGAATTATCTAAGAGAGGTTAATTAGGCTGGTGAATGCTAACACCCCTACCTTAAAGGTCGATGATATTGCTCCTAACAAACAGGCTAAGTTTGAACATTTAGCCCCACTTATTAGACAAAGAAAGTGTTACATTATCCCTAAACAAGCTTGGGAAATTTAAGATTGGGATCCCATTTCTTCCATTCATCACACCATTAGTTGTTCGCTAAATGTGGGCTTATTTTTCTTTCTTAACTCGTTCTTAAATTTGGTTGTTTGCATTGTAATCTTTTACGATATTTTTAGGTCAAAATTTTCATTAATCAAGACCGCAATAACGTCTTTTGTATTTTCAATAAAGGCCTCTATTCTGAGGATTTTACAGAAGAGTTAGAGGAGGCAAAGAGGCACGTCAAGAAGCCGAAGAAGGAAACTAAAGAAGTGAAAAGAAAAGAAAAGTTTGTTTGTTATGGACTATAAAGCCTTAGTGATGAAAGTCGAGAAGCTGAAACAAAAAAGGCTGAGGCTGTAAACTCTTGAAACTAGTGAGAAATTCTTTTTCATGCAACCCAGACATTCAAAGCAATAACAACGCCTTATACAAATGCATTTGAGCTTCCATGGCAAATTCTACTTTTAGAATGTTTCGAGTGCATATCAGTCCCATTCACAAAGGAACTACTCATGCTTGCCTTCAATTGTAAGTTTGCTTACTGATATTCAAATAGTATGAAACTAACCGAATCAACAACCATTCTTTGATCCTCAACCACATTCTAGAATACCATCAAGTTCCTAGCCCGCCAGCACCTCCACAAAACCATAAAAATACATTCAACGTCTTGGACAGGAACTGCTAAAATCTTCCCATAAAATTGCTTTAAGAATTGCCCAGTAAACTGTTCATTAAAGAGAACCACTTGACTTGGAAAGCTACTACACTCCCAAATCATGCTGGAGAAAGAACATGAGAATAACACATGGATCACTGATTCCTCCTCCTCCATATAATGACGACAAGTCCTAGGAACATTCACTCCCTACATAGCCAAATTTAAATTGGTAGGGAGCACAATGTAGTAAACCCGCCACACAAACACCTTCACTTTGTTTGGGACATTCAAACCCCAAACCATTTTCCACTATGTTCGACATGAAGATGACCCACTATTACCCAAGCAATTCTTTGACTCCAAGCTGGCATGGTAAGCCGACTTAATTGAGAAACACCCCAAGGAATTATAGTGCCACATTATTTTGTCTGAACCATCAAAAGAACCCACTGAAATTGATAACACTATATGCACATCCACTTCCTAAAGTATGGATCGTAGCAAGTCAAAGTCTTTTAGAGCAATATTAGCATATTTTATAGCGATTTGCATGCATATTCAAGAAAGCAAAGAAATTACGGTTCAAGATTTAGATCTTCAATTTGGTTTACAATTTGGTTGTATCATGTTTTTATTTTTTCTTAACTTTTGTTCTTTTGTAATTATGAACTAAATTTATTTTCTAAAGTTATAGTTTGAACTCAATATGTAATTATTATTTGTTATAATCTTTAATATTTTTACACTAAGTTTTTATTATTAAAATTATTTATTTGATAAACAGGTTATTCCGCTGCGCATAGAGATTAGGGTTTGAGCTTAAACTTGAAGTTTTTCACTTTAACCTAATCTCAAAAAGGGAGAAGGGCGATTCTTCCCTCAACAAAGTTCTTTGAATTGGTACTTTTTATAGTCAATAACTTTTAAATCCTTATTCTTTACCTTTTAATTTACCAAAACATTGGTGTCTATTCACAAAAATATTTCGACGCTTAATAATATTTATAGGAGCAATTGGAAGGTTTGGTTTAAAGAAGCAAAAGGTTTACAAAGAGTAAAATTGTGTTTGGTTGAAAGAAAAGATAAAGTGTTTTAAAAGATTTAATAGAATAATAAAAATTGAAATTAATAAATGAATAATACTTTCCTTTTTATAAAAAGAATTTAGAGAAAAAATATAGAATTTGTTTTTCCAAATCAATCTAATCATTTTTTTTAAAACAAATCATTATAGTCATTGGTTCAACTTCTTTCATTTTTAAACAATCATTTTATATGGCAATTTAAGTTAAAAGACCTTGGAGAGCTGAAATACTTTTTAAAGATAGAAATAGCTTAGTCCAAGAAGGGAATTACCCTCTCACAACACAAATATGTATTTGAAGTTCTAGACAACATGGAATATTTAAGAGCAAAACCCGCCAATTTACTAATGGAGCAAAACTTGTCACTTAGCAGAGATAAAGGTGAATATGTCAAAGATCCTTCCTCTTATAGTAGACTTGTTGTGAGGCTTATATATCTAACCATCACACGACCAGACTTAGTATATACAATTCACATCCTCAGCCAATACATGGAAAAGCTTTGTATTCCACGTCTAGAAGTGGCTTATTGAGTGTTATGATATATCAAGTAGACATCAGCACAAGGTATATTTCTTTCTCCTGATAGCCCAGTTCAATTAAATTTCTTTTGTAATACAGATTAGGCTAGATGTCTAGACACATGACGGTCAATCATAGGATATTACATTTTCCTTGAGCACTCGCTAATCTCTTGTAAAACAAAGAAACAAACCACGATTTTATGATTAAGTGTAGAAGCAGAATATTACTCCATGGCATTGGCGTATTGTGAGATCACTTTGCTATAGTATGTTTTGAATGATCTCAAAGTTAAACCATTTGCAACCAGTTAAGCCATGCTATGACAATTAGGCAGCACATTACATTGCATCCAATCTGGTGTTTAGATTTAAATTTTATTTATGTTAAATATTATATTTTTGACCATAATTTTGATTTCAATTATGTTAGATATTTTAATTTTGATTTCAATTATGTTAAATGTTATAATTTCAAATTCAATTTTGATTTTAATTACTTTGGATATTATAAGTTTGAATCTAATTTTGATTTCAATTACGTTAAATGTTATAATTCTAATTCTAATTTCAATATCAATTACATTTAATACTATAATTTCAATTCCAGTTTTGATTTCAATTATGTTAAAATGTTATTATTTCAATTCCAACTTTGATTTCAATTAAGTTACATGTTATAATTCTAATTCCAATTTCAATTTCAATTATGCTAAATATTTTTATTTTTATTCCAATTTTGATTTCAATTTCGTTAAATATTATAATTTCAAATTTAATTACTTTATATATTATAACTCAAAATCCAATTTTAATTTTAATTACATTAAATGTTATAATTATAATTTCAATTTCGATATCAATTGTGTTAAATATTATAATTCTAATTCCAATTTTGATTTCAACATGTTAAAATATTATAATATCATTTCTAATTTTGATTTCAGTTATGTTAAATGTTATAATTCCAAATCCAATTTCAATTACATTAAATATTTTAAATTCGATTCTAATTCTAATTTTATTTACATTATATTTTATAATTCTAAATTCAATTTCAATTTTATTTGCATTAAATATTATAATTTCAATTTCAATTGTATATTAAACCCACTTCAAACCTTCTCACATTTTTTCAAATGTGAGTGGGTTTTAGCGGATAATTTTATTATCCCTAATTAAGTTGAGTGGCCACCTTAGATTTTCTTAATGGGCGACAACTTATTTTTTTAATAGAATAATAAAATGGAGTTTGCAATAATATTAAAATAATAAATATAGGTATCTCAATGGCCTTTGCATGATGAATGGTCAATTTGTGAAGCAACATTGCAATATGTCCTTTCAATTTTATACTTTGATTTACTAATTGATGAAAGAAAGTCCATGTGTCTTGTCTTTGCCATTTTTATATTTTGTTAATAAGTGATAAAGGCCCATTTATTTTATTAAAGAAAAAAGGAAGCAACTTTCTAACTTACTTCAATTATCTACTTAAATTAAAACAATAGAAGAGTAGAAAAATAGTGGGTAAGAAAAAAAAGGAGAGACATAAATAGAAGAGGAAATAATTGTAGAAGAACAATAAAAGAGTAGAAAAATAGTGGGTAAGAAAAAAAAGGAGAGACAGAAATAGAAGAGGAAATAATTGTAGGAGATATAGATAGATAGATAGATAGATAGATAGATAGATAGATATATATATATATATATATATATATATATATAGAGAGAGAGAGAGAGAGAGAGAGAGAGAGAGAGAGAGAAACCGGGAGAGAAAGAAAGAAGAGAAAAAGAAAAAGAAGGAAAAAGAAAGAGAGAAAAGAGGAGAAAGAGAAGAATAGAAAATTTCTAGGGTTTTCTAAGCTTGGTTCTACAATTTGTGAGTGACTTCTTTCTTAAACTAGCTTAACATATTTGGGTTCATTTTTATTTATGGATGATGAGAGAGATAACATATTTATTTTTGTGTGCATGTATATAAATATTCCATTTGATAATTTAATTACATTATTAAATCAATTCAAATATATCAATGTCAAATTTATTTCCAAAAATGAAATGGGATTATTAATGTCAAATCTTGTAGATTGTTTTCGAGTTTTAAAGGAGCTACTTAGGTTTCTATATTTGGGTTTCATTTTTACATTGTGCGTGTTTGATGGAACGTCTAAATGATATTAATATGTTTGGATACCATTTATTCTTTTACTTATTTTTCATCTTTTTGCAGTGTGCTATTCTCTACACCACTTTATATGGTCAAAGAAAATTTTGAGTTAACAATTTAACTCTGCCTTGTTTGATTTTGAGTTTTTATATTTTGTCTCACTGTTTTTAGTTTAATGGCTTCTGTTATGCATCTATAATTATTTTACAAGAACTCTTTTTTCTCAAACAATCATAAACAATTTGTTATTCTGAGTATTACCTTGATTTTAGAGGGTAAGTAATCGGGTATATTCTTGAAGAATTTTTAAGGCCACCTCCAAAGGGTTTGTTCGGGGTTATAGATCAGACAAGTTTTTAGGTATATTCTTGAAAACTTTTAACATATTATAAACTAATTATTTAAAAGCATGCAATGTTTCTCAAGTCTTCTTAAATTGTCACTTGTTCTTTCTTGTGAGTTTGTTGCTTATGGTTGGATAATTCTTGGGTTTACTGCACTTTATTCATGGGTTATTAGGATTGTGTTTGTAACTTCCCGTAATAATATGATTGGAAGGCATAGTTTATTTATTTGTGTTATATAGGATGGGTGTCAATATTGAGGCTAAGAAGACTTAATAGGTTTGTTTTAATGAGATGGATAGTGAGAGATGTCTATCATCTTGTTGATGGAAATGAATTTCAAATTACACACTTGAGGATCTTTAATGGAAAAATCATGTTGATTGATACCTCTGATTCTTGGGGATCTTTAATTGCAAAATCATGTTTGATTGATACCTCTGTTAGAGTTTTACGATGAATTATGCTAATTGCGCTAACTTAAGAGGGGCTTGAAATCACATTTAATTGATATGAAAATTTAGTATACTTATTGAAAAAAAGTGATGTAATGAAGATTAGTTTTGTCTAATTAGTACCTTGTGACATGACAGTTATCAACTATCAAAGTGGAGGATCAATTCTCATGATTGAGCAACTGCATGTCATTTTTTCAAAAGTTTATTTTTCGAGACACTAGAATTTATAGTTGAAGAGTATTGCACAAATATATATCTCATGATGATAATTTTTTAAATGCTTTAAAGAGTTTTCATTTACGGAATTGTAGATGAAGCTCAAGGAATATTCAATGACTTTTTATCCCTATTATTTCTTAACTTATGACAGAGTCTGAAGATACAAAGCTTGAGCAAGTAAAATAAAGTTTTTTGAAGCCCCCAAAGCGACAGCATTTGGATTTTAAGAGGATTTTCTTGGTAGATTTTCTATAAAGTCTTTGATAGATTATTATTTTATGCAATTCTTTTGTTGTGGTTATATGTTTAATCTTCATATATTGGGATATTTTTAACAATTTATTTTGTTATCATAGATCTGCTTATAAAACTATTATAGTTTTTTAGATGCAGTTTGAGATATTTTGTATTGTTAATGAATCTTAGTTTTGGATGCTTTGACAATTGTAATTTTATTCATTTCAATAAATAAATAAAATTGATATTTATTTAAATGTGGTATTTATGTATAAATTTGTAGTTTATAACTAAATTCAAAATTTTAGTACAATAAATTAAATTTAAAATTATTCATTTTTTTAAAAACATTTGGTAACATTTGTGACCATAAGCATGGACATAGATAAAAATCACCGTTCTTTTTTGGGGACCAACCAAATTGGTCATAATACATCTTAAAACATATGTATATTTAGAGAAAAAAAAATTGATCTACCTTGTTACCTTGTTACCTTGTGATAAAAAATGGTAGTAGAATATATAAACCTTTTGTAGCCAAATCTATATTATTGTAGAAAGATACATTTTGTGACCACGTTATTAGTCGCAAAAATAATTTTTCCCTCAACTTAAAATTATATTTGCAACTACATCAATTGATCACTAAAAGAATTTTTTTTGTGATGAGGTCAATGAGTGGTGGCAAAAAGTAATCCTCGATGGGCTTATTGCGACAAGTTTGCGATAACAAATATTTGGTCGTGATATAATATTAACGACCATAATTTTTATATTTTATAGCCATTTTAGTGGTTCTAAATAATGATATTTGTTGTAGTGCATGATTCAAGGAATCTTTGTTAACCATTGTTCAAATAGAAAAACCCCAAGAATTTTGGGATGATAATCAATCTCGCCAGAGCCTATCACAGATTACGGAAAGAATAAAGTTTCGATCCCTCATCCAAACTTCTCAAGATATGGCACAACGAACCAATTATGAAAAGGTAAAATCACAATGACCAAATATAATAACAATATTTTTCTATAAAAAGTATTTTTGATCTCTCCCATTCTTTTAACTTGCTAAATTAAGCATCAATGGTCCTAAAAGGACCACTACATGTGAGACCTAACCCTTACCTGTTTTTTCATTACAAAAGAGCACAAAGTAGCTTAGCCAAGCCCATCTCAGCACTATGAGAAACTAAGACCAAATTACGTTTTCCTAACAAATAAATTTAAAGCCCAATAACTCAAGAAATCAACTTTTTTTTAGTTAAAAAAAAAAATGCAACCGCCTCTTAGTCAAAATAATGCATCTCACCTTCATCGACTAAATGCCATAATAGCCTCTTTCTATCAAGATATTAGTAGTAATTATTATATATGCAGAGTATAATATTTGCACTGTGTTAAGACCAAGAAAGATTGCAGATTGATTCAAGGTGTCCAATTTTGACATTGATGAAATCCAATTCATTTTGCATTTGTGCTGGCCTTCCACCAATATGGAGACAACGTAATGAATAATAGCTATAGGGGAAACCCTCGTGATAGATTTTTATTAATTATTCCTACTACTTCCATGAATCATAATCTTTTTTTTCAATAAACTTTGGAAAGTTTTTACGAATAGTCATAACTTTGGGCAATTTGTAAATTTAACTTCAAAACAAATCTTTAAATTATTATAGTCAAACATACTAAAAATAGACAAAAATATCTTATCACTTTAATTTCATAATTTTCCTGCCTTACCGCCAGCAGAAAAAAAAAATGATATTTCAATAGTGTATGACTCTGAACCCGATCAATGATGCGCTAAAAAATGGTTTTACAATAGTCCAAAATAACAATTATGAGACTCAGTGTGAGAAAAACCAAAGAAAATTAAAATATCAATACACAGTGAAATGAAATTTTTTTAAAAAAAAAAAAGCACTCAGCGAGAGACAGAGAGAGGGATCCATACGTAAAAAAAAGAAGAAAAAAAGTTCCACACGGCCATTTATTTATTTAATGAACAAACAAAGTCTGTTCTACAAAAAGCTGGGAGAAAACCAGGCCTAGCTAGTACAATAAACAGTGAAACACAATGAAATAGCCTTCAAAATACTCGAGCTTCCAAGTTAACCACCTCTCTCTTTAGATAATTACTTGTTGGGGCCTTTATGTAGCCAACATGGGTAGAGTTGGCGAACTTAGTCAGAGTCTTCAAGTCATAAGCAATCCAACATCTCGATGTCTCCTGATGATAGAAGTACCCCAAGCATTTGCAATCAGAAGTACATTTCTTTCCACAATCTTCAACCTTAACTGGCCCAGTTCCCCTTGTATACTTGCTCATATAATGATCAACTCCTTCAACTTTATAGTAATGGAAGTCATTTGGCCTACAAGACGTCACTCTATTCGGCTCACACTCCGTGCTCCACCCAACCAAGCCCTCTTCTGTGGGGCAAGCCACGCATTGATTGTCATCACACACCCCTAATTTGCCGCATCTCTCAGGAAGCTGGCACTCATTTTCCAAATTTGAATCTCTGTCGAAGAGAGTAAATGTTACTTGGGTTGGACCCCAATCAACCTTGTCGTAGTAAGTATAGAACTTGAGATTCCCGTCAATTCCTAGCCGCAGAAACGATATTGTTGCGTTGTATTTTGGCCTAGACAAAATGAAACCGCCACCAGTCGATGCGGATAGGGTTAGTTCGTAGGCAAAAGCCTCATCAGTTTCTGGGGCAGAATTGAATGTTACATTCTGTAAAGAGCCGCCCTGGATGACAGAAGTAGTGTAGTAGGGAACAGGCCTGGGAGAATTGCTGCTTTTGTAATACATTGCCATTCTGTTTTGCTCCAACACAAAGCTGTAAGGACCATCCACGTTTTCTCTTTGGGAGGCTCGGCTGACGAGCTTGGTTACGCCACCAACTTTAAGAGATTGACCCACCAACAGAGTATCGGTTGGATAATCAAAACTCTGCCAAATGAAGTTACCCTTTGAGTCATGAAGCACCATGTTGCCATTTGAGAGCAACTTGAACCCCACAACACCCTTGTTGGCAGTGTTGCTTTGCCATACAACGGTGCCATCGACCTCAGCTAGGACGAGATTTCCGTCGGTTCCGAGGGAAAAGGTAGCGTTTTCACGAACGGGTTTTCCCCGGTTAGCTTCCCAAACCCACCGGTAAAGTGGCTCGGACCGTTGAAGACCCAAGCGGAGAGCAAGGGTGTAAGCATTTGGTGTTGTGTTGTAAAAGGCTAGCTGAAAAGGAGCAGCGAAGATGCTTAGCATTCTGTAATCAGCATCATATTCATTGATGTAAGGCCCGAATTCTCCTTCATTAACAAACTTAAATGTTTCTGAGGGAGGAACTTGAGCATTGGTTAGTGAGAATATGAGTGGGAAGATGAAGAAGGAGAATAATGCTGAGGAAGATGACATTTTGTTTGGCTTGATGATGTATATCGAGCTGAGGCTGGTCTCTATTTATAGTAATGAAAGAGATAACAGATGAATTTTAATATATCGTTTTTTATTTGTTTATGAATCACCCATCAATATTAGACTGGTTTGATTTGGATCTAACAAAAGTTCATTATAGTCATTTTCAAGCATTATCTTGGAGGCCCGACATTGATGCCATTTTTCAAACCTTATCTCATTAGTGCTAAATAAAATATTAATAACAATAAAACAAAAAATAATTAATTCTTCGTGAAATTTCAACACGTCTCTGTCATAGACGATTTGATTTTCTATGTGCTTGACCCACAATTTTTTATTTCATTCACTTAAGCATTAGGCTTAATATTACAGTTTATAATCTTAATTAAATCTGTCAGCTTTTGTGACAGATAGGAATTACATGCCTAAATTTCCACGCTTCGTAATATAGAGGGCAAAACGATGACCAATTAATTTGAAATTTTAATTTTACCCTTTGTAAAGGTGAAACTCTTCACCTGATTATTGCATTAAGAGAAATGTTAAAAAAGAACCAATTTTTAAAGTAAAAATGTATTTTATCCTTCAATATATTTATGAATATTATTAGTAAAATATTTAATTTTTGAACCATTTTATTCTTAAAACATTTTTTCATCTCTCATAAACATTTAAAATTTTGATCCAACTGACATTTTAAAAATTAATTAAAATAAATAAATTTTGAATAGTATAAATTGGAAAATAATAAATTTGATTAAAAATAGTTAAAAAAATAATAAAAATTTAATAAAATTTAACAAAAAAAATATTAGAGAAGAAGGTTGATGCACGTCTTAGTCTTAATACAAGACCGTGTGAGGAGGGGCCATGTGCACTCTTCATGCATGAATCCTAAGCTATGTCTATTATTTTGCCCCAATTTTTTTATTAACAATTATAATTTTATTCATTCATTTTCTTTTTTATTAATAAATATTAGTTAAATAATTTTTAATTATAAAAATTTATGACTTTTAAACAGTGGCTATTTTTAGTTAAACAATTTGAAAGTTGAATTTTTTTTTAGTTAATGCTTTTGTAGCAGTTAAGTTATTATTTATTTATTTATTAAATTTCTATGCTCCTCCCCTTCCACTTTAATAAAAGTATCTTTATAAGGGTTCTTCTCTCTTTCAGATTGTTTAAAGAAAAATTAATTGCATTGCCAAATTTGAAAAATACCTTGGCAGTGGGATAAAAGAAAAATAATGGGATTTTGTTTTTCATTTTTTGAAGGGTATAATGGAAATCCTCAGTAGCTAGCTTTATGTAAACTACAAAACTAGGCTGTTTTTGTTTTTTTAGAGGAAAATTAGGCGGCTTTGCTTTATTAAATTACAAAGAATAGTTATTGAATTAAGATATGTCTAAGTTCTAACCACTAAATGATATTTAACCTGTTGAAGCATCTTCCTACTTTGCAATGGCATATTCTAATAAAGGATGATGCATCCCACTAAACAAAAAGGCCATCAAAGTTCATATATTATACCAATTTGTCAAAAAAAAGTAGTTGTGTAAGAAAGAAAAAAACTGTAAAGTTTAATTAAAAAAAATTTTTGAAAACAGTATCATCAGTATGTTATAAAATATTAATTTTATATTTTTTAAATAATATTTTAAATTTTTTATTTTAAATTAATATATTAATTCATTATTGAGTGATAAAATAATACATATTACAAAATTATTTATCACATTATTTCACCGTTCAATAATTATTTAATATATTATTTAAAATAAAAAAATTAAAATACGATTTAAAAAATATAATATTATTTTTATCGATAATATTACACATCTCAAATTTAAATCTTAAATAAAATATTAAATAATTAATTTTTATAATTATTTATTATATTATTTTTTAATTAATAATTATTTAATATAAAATTTTAAATTTTAAATATAATTTAAAAATTATAATAGTACTCTATTATTATATCATTATATTATAACTCTAGAAAAGGATGCCTTTTAATATTGTGAAAAATTGAACCAAATTAATAGAATTGATTACAGCTATGCAGACGTTTTCTAAATCCCGCAAACGGAGGGAATCTTCAATCTTGTCAAATAGTGATTGGAGTTTGGGAAAGAAGGACCACGCTCACGCTGCCCTCCCAATTCCAAATGATTTCATTCGTTTCGGCTGCTTTTAACAATATATAAAAAGCAAGAAATAACACCAGACATTTTGTTAGATGATTTTTGGATTTGTGTAAACAAACTTTTGACTTAAAACTGGTAATTACTTTTCTGTGTTCTTGTCTCGTCTTCCCCGATGTAGCAAACTGTGGATTGCGTCCCTTTCTGCACTTGTAAAGGTGGAAACAGTCAGAGGACAAATATTTTGTCCCTTTTTTTTTCAAAACAAAATTAAATATAATAAGATATGGTTAAGAATTTTTTTTAAATAAGGTGTTCAATAAAACTTTTCACAAATATCTTCAAATCGAATGATTAGGGATGCTAATGGTTCCTAATTATCATTTCCTTGAGTTTGTTTGTTGATTTGCTTTGTTCCAGGTTATTTGTTGTCTTTTTCTTATTATTTCTCTTTGTTCTGTCTTAACTCCTTGCATATTTTGATGGGTAAGGTTTATTATGTCCTCTGACTGAATGTATACGAGTTTTCTTTAATTTTATTGTTGTTCTCTCGGTTAGTCGAGATTTATCAACAAAAAAAAAGAAAATTAAATTCTCAATTTGAATATATATATTCTTCATTCTTTTCTAACAGTAGTATGAAAATTTTCACTCAAATATTTTTGCTTTAGGTGTTAAAATATCATATGCAGTTCTAGGTATTAGCTCTAAAATTGTTGGTGAGAACGATTGTATCATGGTAGTGCTCTGATAAAGTTCAAAGTGAGCTTAATAATCAGTTCATTTGATTTCATTTTCCAAAAAGAAAATCCCGTGAGCAAAACTTTTCAATGATTTCTGTCGCGTTTTGGATGGCATTGAATAATTTTTACGTACTATGTAGGTGTTGATTTTCTACCACCTAACCATACTTTATCACTCGTCTAAATTACTGACAAAAATTCACCTTCAAAAAGAACTCCAACACGAAAAAGAAGAAAACGCGGATGAACAAAGGAAGAAAGACGCCATTAAAACGTCTGGGCATAAAGCACCATGGAACTGCCAAATTGGCCAACAATGAGGAAGTCAAAAGTTCTAAGGGAACTTGGTTATGTTGGAAAAAAAATACGGATTTTTTATTTTCTGCTTAAATCTATCTTCGAAGAAAATATCAAACAATACCAAAAATAATAATAATATAAATTTTTACGTGATTCAACTTAAATTAAGATTACGCTCACGGGGTTATCAAAGATAAAATATATTATATAAAAAATTGTTATAATTACTTAAATTTTTCACTACTCACTAATTAAAACAAATTTATTATAAGAGAACATTAACTCAAGATTACAAATATTTTTTACTGTTTTAATAATAGTTATACCCAAAAAATTACAATAGAAAAATAAAAATCCTCACACTCTTACTTTTTTTTTTTTGTTGCTCTTTTTAATATTTTTAATATTATTATAGTGTTCAATTCTCATCTCCAAATGAGCTTATTTATAGACTTTTACAATATAAAAGTCTTTACCAATTTCGGTGTCACATGCACTAATTTATTTTTTTCATATTTAAGTCAAATAAATTAGTTCAACAATTTTTTATACATAAATTAAATAAATTAGTTCAACCATCACTTATGCACATGTCAAATAAATTAGTTCAACAATTTTTTATACATAAATTAAATAAATTAGTTCAACCATCACTTATGCACATATCAAATAAATTAGTTCAAATACCACTTATACACATGTTAAACAAATTAACTCAACTATTATTTATGGACAAGTCAAATAAATTAATTCAACCACTCTTATGTATAAATCAAATAAATTACTCTACCTAAATACATATTTGTCTTCATCTCTAACAATTTATTTTTCTACCATGACTCAAGTATAAGAAGAAGATTTTTTTAAAATTATTATGTCATATTTTACTAATTTTTCAGAGATTTTTCTCTAATTTATTTTTCACTTAGATTCTCTCATTTTCCTCAAACAGATTCTGAAATGAGTGCCAGAGTGCTTTTTATAAAAATAGCCATGATTTTCTTGCAAATCAAAGGAGAATGTTGTTCATAATTAAAAGAAGAAAAAAAGAATCGAAGGAAAATTGTGTGTACAGAAGAGTTTTGCACAAGCATACAAAAAAAAAAAAAAAAAAAAGGAATCAAATAAATAGTTAGATAAATTTGTGATAAATAGTTTACTAGAATTATCAAGTGCAGTTGTCTACATTTATTTTTTCTTTTCAAATTTTAATTCCAAAAGTTGTTTAAAAGATGAAAACGAGTAAATCTCAATTAATGCATTGATTATGCCTGGATAGAGTTGTAATTTTTTCTTTTTTAAAAATATCTTTTGTCCTATCCAACATGACATGTGAATGGAAATGAGATATTGTGGTATCTGTAGACGTTTGAGGACAAAAAGAGAGTAAGTAAAAATGCGAGATGAGGTGGACTTCAATTATTAATTATGTGGCAAAGTTTGTAGTTTAATTTGAGAGGATAATGTGTCATTGGATGCTTGAGCAATTAGCATTTACACTTTCACAAGTTTTATATACAAGTAATGAATATATACTGTCCAACATAAAAGGGTAGTAAATTATTGTCAAATCAACAAAACTCTGTAAAATTGAATTAAAGGGTATGAATGGCTGTCCTTATCAGAAGATAGTATCTCTTTTAAAGCCAAATTTAGATTTATACTATGTGATTTCATTTCTGGTTGAGATTTAGGATAGAAGAGGAGGAAATTGCTTATAAGAAAATTGATTGTTTCGACCATTTCTTGCTATATATATGATATCGAGAGCTTGATATCATAGTACATAAATCAATAATTAAATTATAAAATCGATGCGAGCAAGAAATAACCTGCGGGAAGAAACAAAACGCATACAATTTCTAGAACACTTACCTTTTGCACCATTGATCTTTTGTCTGCCTCAGCTATGCCTATGGGATAATGCACATGCATATTTAATTACTAATAGGTGTCTCGAGAAGGACGAGATGAATTTAGAAGGTCTTAATTCGTTTCAGTCTTCCATAATGCTTTGGATTTTGAATCATGTACCAGCTCACTCGAAATTTAGGGTTTATATTTATGCCTTAATTGCTTTCAGTCTTCTAACAACTTCCATTTTTATATATCTTTTATAATATTAAATTCAAAGAAAATTCGAATATAAATTTTATATTTTAATTAATATAATATTTCACACGTTCACTATTAATTAATATTGTATACCTATCATATCAATAAAAAAAAAATTAATAATTATTTAATAGTTACAATTATTTTAATTATTCATACATTAATTAAAATACAAAATATATAACCAAATTTTGTACTCTTAACACTACTTTAAGGATATTATGTTAATTAGATCCAATTGGCTAACATGTGAACCTCGTTTGGTTATCATCAAAATTTTTGACCTGATAGTTCTTTGTTATCTTCTCATCCCCTCAAAATTTAAAAAAAAAAACCCTAACCCTTTAGCTTTCTTTTCCAGTCGAAAAGGAGGCCTTGACCTCTTCTCCGACGACCGTTTAACTTCTCCCTCCTTTTCCTTTTCTCTTTCCAGCTTTTGGTTTGTTTTACTTTTGTTTAGTATTTTTATTTTTATTTTTAGTTTTGGTTGTTTCCCCACTCTTCTCCGACCTTTGGCTGTTTTTGGCTAAAAAATAAATTGTGGCATCGACCACAAAATGACACAACCTGGGACTCCACCGTGCTACCGTCGATGAACCTTATCTGGTCTCCTCCGTGTTGTGGCAACCTATGATGATATCTTTAGACCTTATCGTGTTTCTCCAGAGTCTTTGCCGACCAGGCTTGCGTATTGTTCTGACACCCTTCAGCTTAAGTGTGATCGAGTTTCCCATTTTTCCTGTTGGAGCTGTAGTAAGAACCACTATTATTTTTCTATTCTTACCTGTCTCTCTCTTCTCTCCCTCAAATGGTCGTCCTAAGCCTGCGCTTGCTTGGATTCAATAAACATCACTTTTTCCTTATTGTCTCCCTTCCCCTTGGCAATATAGTATAGCTCTTCAGCCATGGATGCCGATCTGGGTTAGATTTTGGTCTTGGGACATTGCCGACTCGGCATGCAACCGTTGAGTCTTCTGATTCTGCCTTACCCCTCTTCTTGGGCTCCAAATTAGCAGCTACTGTTTCAACCACCAAGATCCACCAACGACCATGTATCAGAGTCATATATTGTGGTTGTTTTGCTTGATTGTTATGTATTGTAGTTGACCTAATTTTGGATGTATTAAACTGCTCAGTAAAAGGGGTATTTGTTGGAGCTGGTGCTTATATCCCACTTCAATATTATATAAATATTAATTGTCTAATATTATACAATAAATGTTTAATAAATTTATTAATATTAAACATATATGGAACAATACTTCTAACATTTCAGATATTATATGATCTGAAGGAGTTCGAATCTGGTTTAAAGGAGTTTAGATCAGTGCTAAGAGTTAGCAACACAAAAAGTTATAAATACTAAGAGTTATAAATACTAAGAGTTAGCACTATTAAAAGTTAGCAGGTTATAAGAGTAAATAAATTTTAAAAGTTAGAGTCTTGTCTGAAATGAGACAAAGACCTGAGAGTATACTAGTAATAATATAGTTGTAAAGAGTTGCAATAAATGGTAAAAAATGTCATTTTACAAGTATTTTCTAAAACATTGTGTTCCTGATCTATGTTCATTATTACGGGTCTATTAATGAATTACGTTTACATAGATTAATGTATATTTATATCTACATGGTACAGATGATTGTTCTTAGCTGACTCTGAGCTTAGTTGAAGCTTGTATAGACATGTGGGTATTCAGTCAGGACAAGATACTGAACAAACTCACAAAGACCCTAATAGACATCCTATAAAACTGTCAATAATAAGTCCTCTCGAGTTGAGTAATATTCGTAGTTCTTTAACCTGAGCGCTGTGGTGGACTTGTGAGTTATCCATTATACTTAGTTCTACGCATGTCAGAGACCTTTCATGGTCTGACTGCTATATGTCGTCGGGTATGGTTTGATTCTCATAGAGTTTAGTGTGTGTAGATAAGGGATCCGCCAGCTTACATAGGTAAGTTGTATATCTGATGTTTTGAGATTGTATCTCACAAAATCCTATGGCCATTAAGTAATCAACCCAAGAAAGGATTTTTTTCGTAGCTTTAATCAATATTACAAAAGTGTTTGCGTATATTATTTATCGAGATACGAATTTGAAAATAAGTTTATGGTTGAGATCATAGGGATTTGACGATGTTGATCTATATCTCAGTACATCTAGGGTATAACGACAGAAGGATTATACCTATAATATTTGTGACATATGTATGGGGCATTGATCACGGACTCATGAAATAGTTTATTTGACAAATCAAGCATGGACCTAGGGAGTCTCGTAATATGAAATGTACTCGTTGTGTACTGAGATAACGTGTCCAGTGAATAGTTCAATCTAATAAAATTCAACAAATTACTAGGATTAAATTAACTAAAGTATATAGTTAAATGATGGAACTCACTTTGGGTTAACTTACATAGTAAGGATATAAAAGTAATTTTACTTAATTGATTATTTAATTATTAAATAATCAAGATATTTAATTATTGATTATTAAATAAAGTTTAACTTAATCTTAATTAAGAGTTAACCGTAAGGTTAGGTTAATTTTAAGATATTTTATTATTTTATTATTAAAATTAAGATATTTTATTTTAAATATTAAATAATATTTAATTTAACTTTGGTTAAGAGTTAACTTAAGGTTAAGATATTTTATTATTAAAATTAAGATATTTTATTTTAATTATTAAATAATATTTAATTTAACTTTGGTTAAGAGTTAACTTAGGATATTTTATTATTTATTATTAAATTAAGATATTTTATTTTATTTTATTATTAAATAATATTTAACTCAAGTTTGGTTAAGAGTTAAGCTCAAGGTTAGGTTAAAATTAAATTAAACCTAAATGAAATTTAAATTAATTTAAAATTAAATCAATTTGTATATATAGTTAAAATGAAATTAAAATTTCATAAATTTACATTTAGAATGTGCGGCCAAATTTGGTGAGAGGATGGGAAAAGTGTTTTCTTAAGTTTTTTTTTGGTTTTCAAGAGTTGTTTTTCTATATCTTCCTTTTAATTTAGACTATTTATTATAATAACAAATGGATTCATTATTAAATATTCAATTGTTGATTAATGGTAAAAATAAATTATTTTTATTAGATTAAGAGTTAATCTAAATAATTTAAGTGTTAAACCGGAGCTAGATTATAGGCTGCTATTTTGGACAATTAAACTCACGTTGTTTGCTAGAATTCACAACGAGTTCATTTTATACGGACTCCAAACAAAATTTAATCCAAAGGTTTTTGTAGTAATCAGTATCCATAATCGGTAAGAATAAATATTTATATATATATTTTATTTGTATGTGAGTGATACTTGATTTATGTATTGTTATTAGTAGTGTTTGTATAGGTTAAGGACATACTATTAGTATTGGGTTTATTTGCAAGACTTTAGATTTATTTTAGGGACCAAATTGTAATACTTTCAAAGTTTTAGGGGCAAATTTATAAATACTAAATATTAACCTCTTAGTATAAAAATACACTTTTGAAACCCTAATTTACTCATTTTTGGGTCGAGCTACCCTTTTAGAGAGAGAAAAGAGAGAAATAGAGGGGAGAGAAAGAGAAAAAGAAGAAGAAATTGGAATTTTGGATTTTAAAAGGTATATCACAACTATTTCTCAATTTATTGGTGTTAATTAAGTTGATTCCTTTAAGTTTTGATTTCTGAAAATATGTATAATTTAGGATTTGATGTGTATTTTGTAAGATATTGTGAGAATTGATGATAATCTATGTAGATAGCTTGATAAATTATGATGAATTGCAGAATTTCTACTTGATAGTCTCCTGAACTAGGAATTTTATAAATTGTTGTGATTCAATTCCAGTTTTGAATTTTGAGTATATGAAATTAGACATGTTTAAGATTATTTGAGACTTTGAATCGATTAAAAATTTCTGAAATTGCATTTATAGTGAATTTACCAAAAGACCCTAAAATTCTAGAAATTTCCTGTATGAACAGTATGATACAGTGACAAATAATTTTTTATCTGCTTAATGATCTTAAAAAATTACAAATTTATGGAATATGATAATTTTATATGTCTAATATAATATACTCAGAATTGAGAATTTAGATCAATGTGGTTAAATTGTTATAATTTTCTAAAGAGTGTCAGCTCATTAAAGTATTTGATTAACAGATTTTTAAAGTTATAGAATAAAATAGTTTTAAAATACTTTTGGCAGTGATTTTGAAGTGAAATATTTATTCTGAATTGAGATATGTGTCAAGAGCATTTCTGTGATAGTTTTATAATTTTTTAGTTAGTATATGATTTTATAAAATTAGAAGATTGAATACTGTTCAGTAAGAATCTTGATCCTGTCAAGTTAGTAGTTTGGATTCGATGGTGTTTATGGAATAGATTGTGTAGAAATTATGATATAATATTTATATATAAGAAGGATATATGAGTTAAGAATAATATATTCTGATTTTGGAGTAGTTGGACATCATTTGATATATAAGAAAATTTTGTTAAGTGTAAGTGGTCAAAATGATAGGTTTTGAGAAATCAAGTAATTAGACCAATTTGATGTGATAAGTGCAATATGTATAAATTTGGAAGCTATTTAAAGTGTTTTGTGTGAATTGTGAGGCTTATGAAAGGAGTAATCTCTATTGATAGGTTAATGAAAATTAAGCCTTGTACCCGAAAGTGCTAAGAGGTAAGTATACTAGACTTTTACTGAAATCACAATAAGTATAGTAATTGTCTATGTATGATTTTGAAAATGTGCTTAGAAATATGTTTATGTTATGCCAAAGTATATTTGATATGAAATGTGAAAGAAATATGTTTATGAATGTGAGCATTGACATTGAGCATTGACATACATGTATTTAAGAAAGTGAGCTTTCAAAATGAAATGTATTTAACAAAGAAAGCTTTTGAAGTGGAAAATATTCATGAGATGCGTTTTGTGTTTTGAGGATGCTTGAACTCACTATTTACTTAGTAGGCATTTTATGTGATTTGTTGAGCCTTTATGCGTGGCCTTTCCTTCGGAATTGGTATATGTTATGTGTTCCGTATGTAGGGAGGATCCTATTGGTATCTAAAAGAAAAGTGAGTCATCACATTCGTGTGGTGGCGTATTGGTGCATGTGAGAAGACTCACCGATGATCAGGGTGAGGGTTTGACTTTTACCACATGAGCATTATATATGTGTAATTTAAAGACCTCACTTATACTATTTCTCTCATACTGTATGTCACTTACGAGTGACATTTGACTCATTATGTGATATGTGATATATAAGTCCTACTAAGTAGTAGTTGAGTGATGGTATTTCTATTATATGTTTTGAAAGAATATGTAAGCACTTACATGACATGTGATTTGATAAGATTATGATTTTGATTGATCACAGCATATCATACATATGCATTGTGTACATATATGTATTTGTATTTGATATATGAAAAACTAGTATGCTTACTGAGTTTTATACTCATTATAGTTTATGGTGATTTCAGGTAAATAAAATACATGTGTGCTTAGCAGATTTGGCAAGGTTTTTGCTGTTCCATGGGTTCCCTAAATTGCTAGGTTGCTGAATGTTTCATTTAGGGATATGTGAGATAAGATATTTAATTTGTCCCTATTGAATAAATACTTATATATTATTTTATTGTGTATGGTTGGATTTGGTTTAAGTTTCACCAAGTGTGGTTATTGGTTGATTTTAAGTAAGAATTTGCAATGAATATATTCTGGGCTTCCGGTAACAAAGTTACTACTGGTGACGTAGTAAAATGTTAATCTCTGAAAAAACTCTGCGTATCTCCGGTTTACTAATTGTCCCAGTCATAATTCAATTGTTATAATTTTGAAAGAAATTAAAATAAATATTTAAATATTATTGAAGGAATATAAGTGATGTCGTGTGTCAGATCTTTTGGGTCTGGAGCGTGACAGTTTCAAAGTGATACATTCTCAATTTGTAATTAATTTGATTAAAATGTTTAAATTATGTTCATTGTTTAATTTTAAACTTCCACTGTATATGTATATGTATGAGATATGTATATTTGCATGATGAACGCATAAACCACATGTATGTTCCCGTGGATTAATCAAAACTTTTTAATATTTTTGTAATAATTTTTAAGTAGTCATGTCTGAAATAATTCTCCTATATAAAGTAGTTTTTTTTTCCCATGTGATGTAATTTTTTTTCTCGTGAGGTTAAATTCTTCTAGTGTGAACGTTAAATTTTTTCGTTCATAATAGAGGTGGTAGATATCCTTCATGAGATAAGTCTCGTTTTGGGATCTCATTATATCTTCACTATTGAATAAATAAATTCGAGTGAGTCACAAAAATTTTATCTTATTCTTGCGAAATATCTCAATAAATATCTGATATATATCAATAGTTCTCCTTTTGTAATATTACGAAATTTTTTTATAATATTATATTTAAAATTTAAAAAAAAAGAATATTATGTGTTTTTTAAACATACTACGTAAAAAAAAAAAAGGATATTATGTTAATTGGTTTTGTAAACTTCCACGAAAGAGTACAAAATTCATGCTTTTGTTTTATCTAAAGAAATAAATTATTATTATTTTGTTTCTTTGAGCGAAACCCCGCAGAAGGGAGATAAATTATTGATAAATAAATAACGAAAGAGAAACAATACAAAAGATGAGTTGAAAAACTAGTTAGTGTCTAAAGAACTAATTACGATGGGAAAAGAGAAACAAGAATTCCAATTCAAATTGTCAATTATTCATTTAGCTGGAGAAAGATAACGAATCAAGAAATTCCATGCCCAACTGACACAGATCATAGGAGCATCATGATCCTAAGCTGTTCAAGATTTGATCTCTCTTGAAAAAAAAATGAGAAATAAAAATGAAGGAATTTCTCTAACGAAAATGAAATTAGTTTATTCTTTTAGTTTCTTTAGTTCGGAAAATGATAAATTTGTAACCCTATAGCTAAGATAAAAACTCAAACTCTTTAGAATAGAAAGAAACCCTAGCCAGTGGCAGCCCTACCCCTCACCATCTCCTTTGGAGAGGGGCTTTTTGGCCCTTCTTCGATTGCCTTTTGACTCTTTTTTTCACCATAGCTTTCACAATTCCTTTCTTTTCTGTTTTACCATTTTTCCCACCAGGCGATGCAAGATCTAGTCTGTTTCCTCCACCACTGGCAAGCCTCCGTGGCCACTACTAGACTTCCTCCACTCCGATCGAGGATCTTAGCCTTGGCCTAGTTCCCTTGACTTTCAGCCAAGCCTTTAGGGCCCCGTCTGGGTCTCTTTGTCTTTTACAATGCATCTTTGGTCTCTGCCGATCCTCCTTGGACTTGGACGACCTTAGATCAGATGATGCCAGTCTTGCAACCAGCTACCACCGTCATCCACTGCAGGGCACGGTGCTTTAATTTTAGTATTAGGATGAGGTCATAGTTTGTATATTTTTAATTTGAAATAATTTTATGTATTTTCTGTTTTTAAAATAAAATTTTTGTGATCTAAAGTCAAAATGAGAGAGTTAGTATCTTTCTTTTTTATGAAATTTGTGTCTCGTCTTTTCAGAAGATTACGTATCCCTCTTTAAGGTCTATTTTTCTGCCGGTTTCTTTGTAAAATTATGTGTTTAAACATGTATAAATATAATATTTTATTTTAATAATTTCTTATTTGTAATATCAGAGACTCAAATATAATATTTTTTTTATATTTATAATTTTTTTTTTTAAAAAGTTGTGACAATGATACTTAATTCAATCTTGAAAATTGAAAGATAAATTGGAAGATAGTGGTTTATTTTTTAAAAGAAGGAATCTATCTAGCTTTTCGTAGCATGTCAAGGTTCCATGTCATTTAATATAAATTGCCCGATAAATATAATTACTAAAAGAAAGGTTTTATTCCCTCCTTGTCCATCAGCACCCTTTTCGATAATAATACATTATTAAAGATTATATTGAAGAATATCTAATTGATAGATGACTTAATCTGTAAACATCAAAAACTTTATTCGACCAAAAGAAATAAAAAACAAAAGCGGTTTATGGCGGCACTATTAATTTAATCGGCACTAAAGAAGTAAAGTTGTGGGCATATTGCGACAATTAGTATCTGGATTAATATAATCACAATGATAACATTTAGTCACGTGGTAACAAATAATTATTCAATTTTAATAATTAGATGCCCTACGGTTCTGGGCTTTTACTGCAAGTTGGGGTTTAATTAAAAACACACATGCAAATCAAATGAAAAATAATTTTAGGAAAAATTGCGGTTTAATCACAATGATAACATGTAGCCACATGTGGTAACAAATAATTATTCAACTTTAATAATTAGATGCCCTGCAGTTCTGGGCTTTTACTGTAAGTTGCGGTTTAATTAAAAACACAGACAAATCAAATGAAAAATAATTTTAGAAAAAATTGAAATTTAAGATATAAATTTTATATTTTAATTACATATCATCCTTTAATAATTTTTTTTAAAAAAGTTTGTTGATGCCACTTAAAATAGTACATAAGGAGCTATTTAAAACTTTTTTTTTTTGGTTGATAAAAGAGCCTATTTAGGTTCTTTATTTCTATTTATATTAATTCAGGCCAATTGAATATTAAAATTATATTAAGTGTTTATTAGAATATAAAATTTTATTTGATTAGTATTCTTTATCTTTGTAAAATTAGGATTGAGTAAGAATTTTTAATCCTATATAAAAATATATTAAATCATTGTAAAGTATCGTTCATTCACATTGAATACTATTAAATCATTATAAAACATGTTCATTTACATTGAATACAGCAATACAATTTTTCTCAATTTAACTTTTTTTCTTATTTTTTGTTTTCAACCTTAAATTTCATCTTTGTTGATCTTTATAGCCTAATTGTTGAGTTTTGCTTATTTTTCTCCGCGAAGTAATTCAAATTCTACAATTCACTTAGTATTTTACAATTCATATTTATTTTAAGTCTCACTTGCTATAAGTCAAATTTAGTTTAAGTTTATTTCAAGCCTTGTTTGTTGTAAGTCGAATTCGATTTTACTTAATTTGACAAACTTTAACCTCGGTTCATCATGAATTCAAGGTGATTTATATTTCTAATAAGGCACTGGACATACATGAATCCCTCTTTTATTAAATTTAACATAAACATTCTTTTTGGCGCGCCTAGTGAGACTTTTTTTGTATGCCAATAATAATTAGAAGTATGACGAAGAATTCAAAAATTACCGGAACTAGAAAGACTTCTGCCGAACCTTCAAGTGTAGCAAAAAGTATGAAGAGCCAACCACCACTCTTATCAGAGATCCTATAAATGAAATGCATCATGCAAAAATAAGTGATGGTCACGATCTTGAAAAAGATCCATTCATTCGACAACTCAATGACATCTCGATAGATACTCTACTGCCAATAAGTCCATTCTCCACAATCAACATCCAAAGGTTTGTTTCTCAAATTTCATTGGAGAATCAACTGTTGGCACTATGCTCACCAATTAGATGGTCGTAATTTTTAAATCACTAATGGAAGACAACCAGAGCATCAGTAGGAGCATTCTCAAGAACCTAGAGACTATGAGATAGAGTCAAACTGAACTCACAGCCTTTCTTCAAGGCCAATCTATTCTAGAACTCTGGGAGTCCCATAAAAGATAAAAATATGATCAAGATGACCTCCAACATGGCTCGGTTAATGGCTTTAGGTGACTTGAGCGAGTTGAATATGCAAACTCCTATGTTCAACAATGCCAACCTAGATATATTTCAGCTATGATTCTGTTGGAAATAGGGTAAACATGAGTAAATCAGCCAATTTCAATCAAGGCTGATTCAGTTTGGATCTATAAAATCACCTAGACCACATAGCCATCAAAATAATGAGGTTGATAGGAACATATCAGCTAAAGGTCTACAAAATATGGGAATTGATCAAAAGAAAATGGCAAGACCGTCTTATAGTGTTGGAGCTGGTGCTCACGTGCCATTCCAATATTGTATGAATATTAATTGTTAATATTTATACAATAAATATTTCGAATAAAGATTGTTAATATCATATTAATATGGTAAAATGCTTGTAACATTACAGACATTGTTTGATCTGAAATAGTTCAGATCTGGTTTAAAGGAGTTTAGACCAGAACTAATAGTTATCAAAGCTGAGAGTTATAAATGCTAATAGTTAGCACTGTTAATAGTTATCAGTTTATAAGAGTCAGCGAGGTCTAAAGAGTTAGAACTTTGTCTATAATGGGACAAAGACCTGAGAGTATACTTGTAATGATATAGTTGCAATAGGTGCTAAGAAATATCATTATGTAAGTATGTCTCAAATATAATGTTCCTGATCTATGATCACCAATGCGGGTCTATCGGTGAATTCACAATATATAGATTAGTGTATGTCTATATCTGACTAGTTCAGATGGTTGTTCTTAGCTGACCATGAGCTTAGAGCTTGTATAGACATGCGGGTATCCAGTCAGGACTGGATACTGAACAGACTTATGAGGACCCCAATAGATATCCTATGAAACCGTCAAAGGAAGGTCCTCTCGAGTTGAGTAGTAATCATGGTCCTTTGACCTGAGCGCCACGGTGGTCTTGTGAGTGATCCATCATGCTTTGGTTCCACATATGTCAGAGACCTTTCATGGTCTGACCGCTATGTGTCGCTGGGTATGGTCCGATGCTCATGGAGTCCGGTGTGCGTAGATACGGGATCCGTCAGCTTACGTAGGTAAGTTGTATATCCGATGCTCCGAGATTGTATTTCATAAAGTCTTGTGGCCACAAGCATAAACCCGGGAAAAGAGTTTCCCATAGGGTTAAACAATATAGCAAAAGTGTTTGCGTATATTGTTTATCGAGATACGAATCTGGAGATAAGATTATGGATGAGCAAATAGGGATTTGACGGTGCTGATCTATATCTCTGCACATCCAGGATATAAATGATGGAAGGATTATACGTATACGTTATGACCTCAACTTGTATGGTCTGACACGCTGATTTGTAATATTCGTAACGTGTGTGTGGGGCATCGATTACGGATTAATGGAACAGTTCCATTTGACAAATTGGGTGTGGACCTAGAGAGTCCCAATATGAAATGTACTCTTTGAGTACTTGGGCAGTGTACCCTATTGAATTGTTCAATACAGTATAATTCAGCAATTACTAAGGTTACGTTAACTAAAGTATGTGGTTAAATTGGTGGGACCCACTTTAGGTTAACTTGGTAACCGAGTAAGGATATAATAGTAATTTCACTTTATGATTATTTAATTGTTAAATAATAAGAATAAATATTTATTTATTTAATTGTTAAATAAATAATTTAATTAACTATGATTAAAGGTTAATCATATAGTTAATTAAGTTAACCTTACTTAAAGGTTAAGTAAAGGTTAACCTAACCATGGTTAAGTTAGTTAACTATGGTTAAATTAATTAAATATTTATTAACTTAAAGGTTAAGTTAAAATAATCTAACTAAGGTTAAATGTTAACTAAGGTTAGGTTAAGCCAAATGAAATGCAAATGAAATTCAAATTAGTTTGGAATTAATGCATTTGTATATAAAGTGAAATGAAATTGAAAATCATTAATGTTTTAGATTTTAGGTTTTGCATTTTGGGAGCCAATTCAATTTGAGAAATTGAAATTGTTTGTTTTGTGTTTTAAGTGTTAGAACAACAAAACAAATTGAACTAAATGGTTACTAAATGTAATAATTAAAAACAAGATTTGTTTTATTTATTCAAGAGTTGAATAAAAGGAAAAACAAATTTAATTAAGTTAAATGGTTTAACTTTGAAAAATGTTTAAGTGTTAAACACAAATGCTGGATTAAGATGCTGCCATTCTAGACAATCAAACCCACCCTTGTTGATTGCTAGAATTGATCAAAGATTCATTTCATGGTGGACTTCAAAGAAAATTAATCCAAAGGCTTCATAGGTGATATTTCTCAATCTCGAATTTCAGTTTAATAAAATGTTATTTTCTGTGTTCATTGTATTCAATCTTCCGCTGTGCACATGTATGTATGAGATATGTATATTGTTTGTATGATGAACAAAACCCACATGCAAGAACCCTAAGTAAATTCGCCCAAACCCAACATATAGATGTCGTATCTTCATAGTATAGTCTTTCTTTTTCCCTTTTTTGAAGATTACTAAATTCTCGAGTTCTGTTAGTCTTCAAGAAAGGAGAACATCACAACCTTCGAGCATGTCTCAAGGTTTACATTGCAATGTGCAAAAGCTAACTCTTCTCTCTTTTGAAAATTAAAATTATTTAACAACTCTTTTAATGAAGGCCGTTTTCACCGAATACACAAACTTAATGCCAAAGTCCATTGCTAGTTGGGAGCAGATGGAGGATAAATTCTAAATTTTATCAACCACTTCCAGAAGTTACTCTAACCGACCTAACTAGGGTAATGTAGATGCGGAGGAATCATTGTCCAATTACATATCTAGCTTTAAGAAACTCAAAATGCGGTACCATATCCAAATTACTAAAGTCGATTGTATGTCCATGGACATTAAAGGGATGTCCTCCATAGTAAGGAAGTACTTTAAAGGACATCAATTTAGAGACTTGTATATATTGGCCGCTAGAACGGCCAATTTTGAACGGCTCTTAATGGAAAATGACCAAAATAGGGCGTCTTCCAAAAAAAGTTACTACAAGGATCAGCTTGATGTAGTTATTATACAAATCGAGTTAGAAAGCAACTATGATGACTTAGATTCAGACGAGGAGATATACCTTACTGAAGTAGTAAAAAGAGCTCCATACGAATGTTCTATTCTTAAGAGGCCGACTTCCACCAAAGACAAGAAGAAGTTCAGCAACTAAGAAGTATTAATTCGATTTGAGAAAAGTAAAAAAAAAATTTGATTGACTCTTGAAGGATAAACAAATCAAGCTCTCTAAGGGACATACCATCCCACTACTTGAACAAATAGGTGGTAAGAATTATTATAAGTGGCACAACCTTTAAAGACATAGTATAAATAATTGTATTGTGTTCAAAAATAAAATTCAACGACTTATCACTGACTTTTATTTAGCTCTAAAGGCAAGGCCTCTATGATTGACACTGATCCCTTTCATACTGCAAGTATAAATATGGTCATACCCTACTAAGAAGAAGACTTTAGGAGAACGGTACTCGGTTCAAATTTGGACTTCAGATAAATTGAGGGTAAAGATTCATATAGAGGATATATTTGAAGATGCCTCTCAAAAGGAAGGGATCATCACTAAAGAGCCGACTCTATGTAAAGAGTTAATTTTCAAGAAAGCTTGTCCATTTACCCACAATGCCAAAACAATTTTGCACCAATCCCTAATAGTGGCCAAAGATTATTTACGCCAAGAATAATTCCACGACACCAGCATCAAAGAGCATTCAAACTTATGGCATACAAGGTTGATCAATAGGTATATAATGTAACGAAAAGAAGAGTCTTTAATTAGTTGGGTGGATATTATGAAAGTAGATATACACCAAAGCCAATAAAGATGCAATAGAGGTGCATGCAGAGATGTGAGCAATTGACGTGTTTAGAAGAAGCCATCTAATGTAATAGAGATGATGAAAGCCGAAAAAACTTGGCCAAAATAGAGAACCCTAACAAGAAGCTCTATGACAATAGTGCATAGGAGATGAAAAATTGTCAATAAATAAACTTGACCTAAGATGGCTGACGATTTCCATCACCCCGTTCAAAAAAGGTTTGGGTACCCATCAACAAGGATAAACCCAACTAAGGGGCAAGCGTATCAGAAGAAATTCAAACGGAAGCTGTCAACATGGTTATTATATTACTAGAGTCCTTTCAACTTAAACTTAGATAGGCTTCCACTCTTGATGGAAATATGGTCAAGATATGTAATGCCATAAGTAACGAACTTCAAGAATTAGCATTGCTGACCCTTTCTCAACCATTTGATGAAATAACTCAGTATATCCAACCACTTATGTCAAGGTTAACCTCAATGGAGTTCCTTGTAAGAAGATCCTCATTAATAATGGGTCTGTAGTAAACATTCTACCTCTATGGATGTTAAGAAAGCTAAGACTATCCAAAGATAATTTAGAACCATTAGAGATAATTATGATTGATTTTTCTAGCCACAAAACTCCTGTAGATGGATTTACATCATTAAGGTAAAACTTGTTCACATAGAGAATGAAAAACCATTTTATGTAATCAATGTGTTAAGTGACTATAACTTCTAATTAGAAAAGGATTGGATCCACTCCTACAAAAAAATTTCATCTAGCATGCATTAAATAATTTTTAGATGGCAACCCAATAGGTCTATAGAAATAATCCATGTTGATTCAAATCCCTTTGCAAGGAATGAGTAAGTAGCATCGGCATCTTTATATAACCCGTCATTTAGAATCACTATTATCAAAAAGGATGCTAATGGCCGATATACAAAGGACATAGCCAAACCATTTATTAAAGATACCTAAGAAGTCATGAAGGAGGAATTATCTCGGCCAACTGTGAAAAGAGGCTGACCCCTTGTCTATTTTTAAATGAATAGATACTTGAAATCCTTTGCCAAGATAAGGCATATAGAGTCTCATCTATATACTTCTACTAAATGTGTATACGAATATGGGGCTTAAGACCCTTAGATCGGTCAGAAATTGGAGTAGTAAAACCAGCCCCATTGAAGTTAGATAGTCAAAATGCTCAAATACAAAACCAACTTCAAAAGATTAATTTATGAGATCAATAACCTAGGACAATTTACATCAGTGCATACTTAGATCTAGCATTTGAGACTAAGTTGGTGGAACTATTGAGGAAATACAGGGATTGTTTCGCATAGAACTACACCAAAATACCCAATTTAAGCAAAAAAAAAAAATGGAATATAGTCTACCACTCAAAGAAGGATTTCAGCCTTACAAGCAGCATATAAGAAAATTCTTCAAAGAAGTTGAAGAAAAGATAAGAGAAGCAATTTAAAAAAATCTCCAAGCCAGTTTCATAAGGTCATCAAACTATATGGAGTGACTATCTAATTTGGTCTCAATTATCAAGAAAAATGGCAAGTTTGGCCTATGTATAGATTTTAAAATTTTAAACATGATGACTTTAAAGGACGAATATCCTATGTGCATGAGTTTCCTTGATGGCCTTTTTGGATAGAACTAGATATTCATAAAAAAAAGTTGGATGTTAGCAAGACGGCTGTTAGATGCCGAAGGATTATTGGGACGTATGAATGGATAATGATGGCTTTTGGCTTAAGGAACATAGGAGTAACATACCAAAGGGTAATGAACACCATCTTTCAGGACATGATAGGCCAATTTATAGAGGTCTATATCGAAGATGTGGTGGTTGATAAGGGCAAAATTGTCATATATTTTCTCATGTTTTTATTTTGATATTTTATAATTTTATGAGAATAGATGGCTATTTATGTGCTTTATTGTTATTTTATAGGGACTTGAACAAAATTTAAAGAAAGAATACAAAAAGAGCAAAAACAGGGACTAAAATGCAACATTTTCAAAGTATGTGTCCATCGCCCCAGCGCTACAAGGATTATCGCCCCAGCTCTGGAACAATGATCAAAATAAGAAAAACAACCTGTTGAAGTCGCATCTAGAGCCCCAGCTCCAGACCTTTACCGCGCCACCGATAGGCCAGCACCCCAACACTAACATCCCACTGCTCCAGCGGTAAAGCCTTTTTCACATATTGCCCCAGCGATAACTGCATAGCGCCCCAGCGGTAGCGTGAGTCCTAGTTTGATGAGAATTGAGATTTTCAAACTCATATCAATCCCTATAAAAAGCCACTCGTTCCTAGCCTTTAAGAATAATCCCAGAGCAACCCAAGACACATTCAAAAACACCAAGAATACAGAGCACGAGTCTTGGAGTTTAATTAAAGCAACATTAGAGAGAGATTCAAGGCGTTCTTCGGCATCAAGAGATCTTAGGCAATGCAATTAAGAGCAATTCGACGTCTATATCAGTTTGCTATTGATTGTATCATGATTTATTATTATTTTTACTGCTGTTCTCTTGTAGCCATGAGCTAAACTTATTTTCTAAGGTTAATACTTGAACTCAATATATGTGCTTAATTGTTATATCTTTTGAATATTTAATAAACTTAGTTCTTTGATATTTAAATTACTTGATCTTAATGCTTCAATATATATGGTAATGAGTTGGTAATATTGTTGATAAAATCAGAAGAAAAATCATAATATTTAAACCTAGTTAATTTGATGTATGATTGTAGAGTAACATTCAATGTTGCATTTGCAAGTTTCAATTTAGGATAGGAATATACTAATTGGCATGTATGATCAATAAGACCTAATCTTAATGAATCTTAATTTATTACAAATACCATAGGAATATAAGTATTTAGTAAATTAAGGTATACTTGCATGAGCTTGGAAGAGGCTTGTGAATACATTAGTGTCTTGATCAATAACAAAGACTAAGAGAGTTAAATATTAGAAGATTAATCATTAAAAATTATATTGAAGGATAGTATTAATCATAGGTTTTCTCTATATTGCTATCACCTAAATCTCTTGCATTGTGTTTTTACTTTTATATTTTCTACATTCATTCTTAGATTTTTATTTTTTTGAATAATTATTAGGAAGATATAATTTTAGTAATTAGTTAAAAAAAAGAAATTATCCCTGTGGGTTCGACATTTGACTTATTTAGTCTCTTTATTACTTGCATATGATAGTGTATACTTGCACTTAATTTTATGATATATAAATATTGCATCAGTGGTCACGTCCAATTAAAATGAAGCATACTTGGTCGGATTAAGGGTGTTATTTGAAAGAATTAGATTTTATCAATTAAAAATAAATTCGTTAAACTGTTCATTCAACGTTTTAACAAGCAACTTTCTTGGGTACTTGATATACTAGTGGGGATGGAGGTAGATAAGAATAAAGGTAAAGCCATCATAAAAGCACCTACACTAAGAACCAAGAAAAAAACTTCAACAACAGATCGAAAAAAAATAATTGTTTGAAGTGATTTATTTCTAATTCAGCTGGATGACTTCATTCTTGGTCACATTTATTAAAATTAAAGAACACTGAAGAATTTAAATGGACTATATATCATTAACAGGTCTTTGATGAAATCAAGAAATACCTTACAATGCCACTAGCTATGGTTCCTTTAAAAGAATGCCTGCATCTCATCCTTTATATTTCGGCCCCAAAGAATCTATAGGTTAGTGGCCTAAAAACATGAAAGGATTGAAAGGGCCATTTATTATCTCATCTGAGTTTTGAATGACGTTGAAATAAGTATATGGCCATTAAGAAGTTATGTTTGGCTCTTTATTATAAGTTACCAACTATTGTGTATGTTGTAAGCAAAACCAATGTCATTAAGTATCTATTATCAAAGCCTTTTTAAAAAATTGGCTGGGCAAATAGGAGATTGGACTGTCTGAGTTTTCATAAAATATATTCCTTAAAAGGTAATCAAGTGACTAACCTTAGTTGTTTTCCTAGTATATCATCCATCTCCCTACATAACCAATGTCGCCTTGGAAATAAGCTGTATCAGTAACCAAACTTGGTAATTGTTGCGAGTATAACTGTCAAGCCGATTTGTTAATATCTTATTGCAACAAAGCTTAACAGTTGTTAGAAGGATTTAGTTATACTTTTGTCAAATTTTTAATAAGTATATAGAATTCAGAAGTCAACAATATAGCTCAAGGGATATTAAGGTTCAAAAAGGCTATAGAAGAAGTCCCGTTCATATATAGGCCCAATTCTAGCCTCATAAATAATGAAATAAATGCATTGTAACAGAAAGTCCTAAAGCCAATTTTGCAAATTAATTTGAACACAGATTAGAGGGATGAGCTAATTAAGTATATGAAGAACTCGATAATAGTTCCAATCAAACTTTAAGATCATCGCACCTAAATTTACTTTTTTGAAGGAGAATTATCCAGAAAATGACCCTTATGAGAGCTATTATGGTATATTTGACCTAAAAGAGTATGTTAGTAATGGCCAAATCAAATGAAGGATTGGCGGGAGCATATTTGAGTGGTCAGCAAACTGAGTTAACCCAAAGACAGCCACATTAGTCTCCATTTACAAATTAATCTATAATAACTTCATAGTCCCAATAGAACTTGTAGCCCACTCCATGAAGAGGCAGAATCAAGGTAACTTAATGTAATGCCCCAAATGTTCTCTAATAATTACTTTAACACTTGGCATATAATAAGACCACCAATAGGGTTTTTGGCATATAAATAGTTATATGGACTGAATTTTCTAGAAGGCCCAATTGAGTTGGGTTAAGTCTATTTTTGTGTGGTAGGTGAAAGAATATTCTAGAGATGGCATATTCTATTGGATATTTTTATGGTAAGTGGCATTTTTGAAATTATTCTTTGTATATTTTTAACTTTAATTATGGACCGTTAGATTAAGTGAATCCTAGTTGTCCATTGTACATAACTGTAACTATAAATAGATGGAGCTCTCATTTAAGCACACCATCTTCCAAACTTGTAATTCTTATAGTTTTGTAATTTCTTTTTAGTATTAATATAAGATAGTATTCTCTCAAATACTAGGTGTGCTTATTCTTCATCTCTTTCTTTGAGTAATTGATCTTGTAGGCTGCTTAGCACTTCAAATATATCTAAGGCCACAGGGGTTCGAGATAAGTGCTATCAAAGTAAGTTCAAAGACGATGGTGAAGGACGTTACTGCATCATCGAGGATTACTGAAGAGAATGATAGAGACCCCAAAGCTAGGAGACATGAGAGTGCTCCACCAGAAAAGTCCATTGATTTGAACCATGAATTAGGGGACATGGTTATGAAGCTTGGTAGTGTTATATGAAAGGTAACGAGCACCTTATAGAGTTGAAAGAGTAAGTCGAGAAGCTCAAGTTGGCCTCGACACTCAAGGGGATGAGTTGCGTTTCCTCATCGAAAGCTCCATTGATAAATATGCTGACAAGCAACAGGATTGGATCAAGGCTTTTTAAGTGAAGATCTACAACACCATGGACAAAGTTCAAGCCCAAGTGAAAGAGCTAATAAATGATTTGAAGCTATCAATGAGAACGTGGTACTGTGCAAGTGAGCGGTCACTAATGGGGTAGCTACTTAAGGTACGGTGGTTGCACCAAAGGTTGAAGCTCCTAAATCGAAGGAATTTAGCAATAAACAGGATGCCAAGGAGCTTGACAACGTCTTTTAGAAAATGGAGAGGTACTTCAACGTTATGGGCGTGCGGGATGAATATAAGGTAAGTACTGCAAATTTGTACCTTTTCGATCATCCAATTCTTTAATGTTGTAGGAAAAGAGAGAAGGTTCGCAAGGACACCTGCACCATAAACCCATGGGAAGAATTACAATAGGAATTGAAGCGTCAATCCTATTCAGAGAGCGTGGCACACAATGCTCGTAAGCAGTCGAATGAGTTGAAACAAACAAAGTCCATAAGGGAGTACATGGATGAGTACTATTTGTTAATGTTGTAAATTCATAACATGAACAAAAAAGACTTGTTCAATTTCTTGAACATGTTACAATCATAGGCAGCCAACAAGTTGAAGTGGCACAGAGTTCAGAATATATCCAATGCCCTCACAATGGCGGAGAGGCTCATGGATTCTCGCAAGGAAGAAACGGGTAAGTCTAAACATTCTAAACCCAATCACAACAATGGTGAGGAAGCTAAGGAGTTTCAATATCTTGAGAGCAAGGAGGAGAAAGGCAAACCACCTAAATGAAAAGAGTGGAAGCGTGATGGCCGTAAAAGTAATGGTCCAAAGTCAGGTTGTTTTCTATACATCGGGAATTATTAGGTGAAAGACTGACTGAAAAAGAAAGCATTCAACGTAATGTACGAGGCACAAGAGGAGAGTGAACAGAGTTGTATAGGTTGTATAGGTTGTATACAGTTGTTCAATTCCCTTAAAGTCACATTGGGTGCCAATACTTCAACGGGGACGACGCTCATATATGTTGAAGCCTACATCAATTGCATTAATACTCAAGTGCTAATTGATATGAAGGCTATGCACAACTTCATCAAGCGTGTAGAAGTGGAGCGCTTAGGCCTTTACATAGAGAAATGAGAAGGATACCTCAAGTCTGTGAATGCTAAAGTCAAGCCGTTGGATAGGGTGGTTTGATAAGCTAAAATCCAGCTAAGGAAATGACACGGAGAGGTCAATTTCTTAGTAAAACCTCTTGATAATTTTGATGTTATGCTAGGTATGGAGTTCTTGTGACAGTGTAATGTAGTGCTACTCCCTCAACACAACTATATATGTATTTTAGAGGGAGGACCTCGAATGATACCGACAATAGACAAGCCCAAGGGTGGGGGATCCAAGCCAAACACCAAAGTCTTTTCCACAATGCAATTTAGGGAAGGTGTTGAGCGTAAACGAGACATTCATTCAGCCACAATAAGGGGGATGAATGATGAGGTGAATGGGGGCAAGGATAAAATACCAAAGGATATTGCAGAAGTGCTCGGGGAGCACAAAGGGGTTAAGCCTACTGCTTACTGAAAGAACAACCTTTTATAGTGTAGAAGTACCTCTAATAGAGATGAGAGAGTTGCGAAAGTGCTTGAGATTATATTTCCAACTATAGTGCCGACGCTTCGAATAGATATAGGAGAGTTGCGGGAGTAGCTCAAGGAGTTGACGGATACGGATGTCATCAAACAATCCAAGGCGTCATATAATGTACGTTTACAGCACAATGAGTGGGTTAAAGACAAACGGCAACATGTCAAGCATAGTGCAGGAGACTTGGTGATAGAGATGATACTTTCGCTACAGTGCAAGTCAGTACGCCCACTTTATAAGGTCCTTAATTATAGGGACGAAGGGCCAATGTTTATTGCTAAGAGGATCGGTGACGTCTCGCATAAGGTGGAGACACTTTCGAGACAGCAACAACAAATACATTTGGTGTATTTTACAAGCTTTAAAAGCCATACTATAGAGGTACGGAAGGCACGAAGTATGAACTATACAGTCGGGAACCTTTGGAGATTTTCATACGTCATGACAAACAGGAGAAACTCAAGATGAGCCTTGAGTACTTTATTGAGTGGAAAAGGTTGCCAAATGGGAGAAAATGCTCAGGACATAAGACTGCACTGCCAGAGTTTAAAGAACAGGGTGCATAAGTTCCAACGAAGATGCAACAAGGGCGTCGTGTAAATTTTGTAGGAAAAATGTCATGCCCTAAATGTTCTTAAGAAATTACTCGAACACTTGGCACACGATAAGACTACCAAGAGGGTATTTGGCCTATGAAGAGTCACATGGGCTGAATTTTCTAGGATTGGGTTAAGCCTACTTTTGTATGGTAGGTGAAAGAATATTCTAAAGATGGCATATTCTATTGGATATTCTTGTGGTAGATGGCATCTTTGAAATATTTCTTTGTACAGTTTTAACATTGTGGACCATTAAATTAAGTGAATCTTAGCCTTCCATTATACATAGCTTTAGTTATACATAGATGGAGCTCTCATTTGAGCAAACCATCCTCCAAGTTTGTAATTCTCATAGCTTTGTAATTTCTCTTTAGCATTAATATAAGAAAGCATTCTCTCAAACATTTGGTGTGCTTTTTCTTCATCTCTTTCTTTGAGTAATTGCTCTTGTAGACTGTTTAGCACTTGAAAAATGTCTAAGGTCGCACGAGTTTAAGATAAGTCCGTGATACTAAACATCGAAGAATAACCAAATGTCATGATGGAAGAATTGGATCAATTTGACAAAAACCACATTGAACCTTTGAATTAACTTAAAACATAGAAACGAATAAGGAAACAACCTATAAATAAATAGGTTAGGTTGATTTCTTTAGAAATAACTTGGTATAGAAAGCCGTCTTACCAATCGTTTTAAAGGAACAGTCTTTAGGTAAATTTAGTCCAAATTGGTAAAACCTATTCAAGGTCTCCAAAATTGTCGGTAAGAGGCATATCTGTTAGCCAATTTAGATAGAGTTGGACAACCAAGAACCATTAATAGAATAAATTTGAAGACCTATCAATAAACCATTTAGGAAGGCATAAATAAGTCTATGTTCGGTCCTAAAGACCTTTTTTTTAAAAATCAATTGCAGTATTTAATATAGCTGATTGTAATAACATTTATTTTAATATGTGAGAAGCCGATTATTTTGATTAACATGTTTTGCTTCAACTATAACTAAAATTCAATTACATTTTAATCAGTTATATCAATTATTCAATTTTAAATGATAGTTTGCTAAATTGATTCAATAGATAGAAATCAACAAAGTATGAAGTAAAAATAACACGATTTATTGGTCGACTAAACATAATCTATTCATTTATTTATTTAAAAAGTTCAAATGCAAATAGATCTTCAAGTTAATTTCCTATTATGATTATATTTGCTTTAAAGTTAAAAAGAAATCAACGAGGGCTGAATCAACTTTCTTAATTTCTTACTCAGCCTATAAGACTTGTTTATTTTTTTTCTTCAAACTTGTCTTTTTAAGATAGTTGTTGAGAATGTTCGAGGCCAAATTTTGATAAGTCTTTTACCTTTCGTCCTCTGCTTCTTTTGGCTTTTCAAGTTCAGATTCTAAAATAGCAATCCTCTCTTTAACTCTCATACTCTATATCCTCAGCTCACAGATAGACTTCTATTGTGCCTTGAGCCGCTTTAGGTCTTTCTTCCCCTACGCCTCTTTCTTGGCCTCCTAAATTACCTCAAGGTTGTCTATTTCTTCTTTGCTAAGGATGTAAAAGATGCAACGAAATCATCCATCTTCATCTTCAGGGTAACTGACGTAATCCCGTTTATTGTATTGTCAAAAATAAACTTCAATTTCTTGTTCAAATCTAGCACAAATCAATCATCGAGCAATATTTTCGGGGCTTGAGATTCTAGACTCTTAAGCTAGTTGATTATATCCAACACTTGAGAATGAAGTAGAAGTAGAAGTAGAAGAGGCCAACTTTTAGAACTGAAGCTCTCATCTGAGTCTCCACTATCTTCGGATGATGGCTTTTCTAGAAGCAATGAGAACACATTAGTAGCTGAGGCAGTGGCCATGATCTACAAAGGTGACTTCAGAGCAGGCTTTAAAGGTATGATAGGTCGGGCAAAAAGACTGGGTCTGGTCGAATTTACAACCTTTTCTTGAAGAGCTTTAACCTCATATGAAAAATCCCTCATCTCAGAAATAGAGAAAAGAGATTGAGTGCTCAAACCAGTTGTAAAGAAGACAATTTTGATTGCCTATAGGCCGTTGAATTCTTTAAAGCCTCCTTGCCCTAGGAGTTGTGATTGATCTTCGGCTTCGTCACCATAGTCTAAAAAGAAAAAGTATAGTTAGGCCAATTTTTTACATAAACCTTTAAAGGAAAAGTGAAAGGCAAAGAATCATTGCCGATTTTTTATATAAAACTTTGAGTGTCAGAAATAAAATTGAATTACCTTATTCTTCTTCTTAGGAGAAGTCATCTCTTCTTCTTTATTAGCAAGAGGAACAACCCCTTGAGAAGGAATGACTTCTGCAAAACAAATTGGCAATGATTTAAAAAAAGTTAGAAGAATAAACAAAAGTAAAACACATAAATTTATACTTTGTCGAGTTGTATTGCCAAGGATCATGGTTGACTTTGGGTCAAACCATAGGTTATCTGTAATAAAGTCATCTAAATAGAAGCCGGTCAATGTAGGCCGATTCTTGCTTAGGATTTCACTAGATATGTTAAATCTAGCTAATGAAATAGAAGGCCTTGGATCCACACTAGTCTCAGAAGACCTTTTCAAACCAAGGATTATTATTTCAAACCCATTTAGTTTGATGTTCTATAACCGACCACTTGTGTTCTAGAAAAAGTTATTTCTTTCTTTGTTGGTATAGTTTCTTTTTGTTTCATCTAATTTATTATAATTGAATTTAAAACTATAAAACTTTTTAAATTTAATCATTTATTGTATAAACTTACCCTGTGTCTTCTTTTGGCCAACCTGTACATCACCACCAGAATTAATGTCTTCACCAGCATTAAAATTATGAAGAATAATTACTTAATCTATAGATAATGTGAAATACATGACGATAATCTATTCTCAATACTCATCGAATAAATTAAGTTGACCGCGAGAAATGGGGAGGTTGACTAATTATAGGGACTCTCTAAATTAGGCGGATGCTCGAGAGGTTTCCTTGAGAAATTGTAAGTCGTTGAAAATCACCCTGGTTTTGAAGTGCTAGTTGGCCAAGAATATGTTTGGATGCCGACTTACTCACTGTGGGTGATATGCTTATGTCTCACACTTATGATTATTAGCTGCTACTATAACGACCTAATGATGAAAATCTATGGTCGATAAGCAACAAATCCATGATCTATACCACTCAGCATTAAGATCGACCTTTTTTGTATTAGAAGGATGGCCTTTGTAAGACTACTTTGTCCATCAAGTGGCAAATAAGCTAGTTAAGCTAATAGAATTCTTTATCAGGGAGATAAATGATGGTGTAGAAGTATTTAAAGTAATCCTCAAATCGACAGTGCTCGAGTTACTAGTAAAGTAGCTTGGGGGCATAGTAACTAAGCCAATTTGAAAATTGTTGTGAGGTGATTTTAAAAACATGAGGAAAATAGGCTGAAATTAAAAAAATAGCATCCAAAGAGGAGCGCTGACATTGTGGAAAGTTTTTTCATCTTTGATAGAGAGGATATCAAGCAAACTCTTATAAAAATAAGAAATGAAGAATGGCTCTAAGGTTAATTTAGAATCATCTACTAAAGTAACTACAACCTTGAGGTATTCAATAGTTATTTTTTGTGATGTGTTGCAAATGCTATATTTGCATAACCAATAAAGAAAGAATGAGACATGTTCTAGCCTGAAAGGTTTGGTCGATTTTTCCCTAAATTTTCCCATGAATTTTCTAAAACTCGGCTTAGGTTTTGTAACATCTAGGTTGACCTCACCCACACTTAAGATAACATTGACTTCTACCCAATAAATTGGAAGGTTGAATAAAACAACTAAGTCATACAAGGTTGAATAAAACAACTAAGTCAATACATCTAAAATAAAATGTATTGTAAACCCCAAACCAAAAAAGCAACGATATCAGACCCTTGTGCAAAGGGATCTGATACCTAGACAATTGAATAAGATCATATACACCAGGTGATTTTTAGATATGAGTAAAATTGGGCTCTAGGAAATTTAACCATCCTCTAAAGTTGGTTGATAATTTAGGCCAAGACCTAATTGACCTAAAGGTTGCCTAAATAAACAATCATGTTCCTAACTAAACCTCTTGGGGTTGGCCTTGTAAGCAGGAAAAAAATCTAAGGTACTTGGAAATGATGCTTGTATTGTAAGGACCTAATATATACTATAAAGAATTAGGTATGAAGGAGAGTACCTTAAAGGTGACTTGGTCAGCTTGTTGGATATCTTGAGAAGTAGTTAGCAACAATAAAGAGGTCTAAACTAGTTTAATCGTATTTGATTTCTTAGGCATGGATGCTATAGAAGAGTTGGCTTTAATGCCATTAGGAGTAGATATAAAAAATGTTAAGCTATAAAATAAATGACAATTGGGATAAATAATAATTTAAGCAAGAAAAATTAAGAGTAAAAATGGAATTATAAGATCAAAAAATAAATAAAATTAGAGAAATTTATCGACGAAAAATTTGAAGATTAATGAAGAACACGAGAGTGCCTTAAAGATTGCCTTAGAGAATCAAAAGAGAAATGCTTTTGTTTGAAAGATAAAAGTTAAAATGAGTTAAGTAAAATTTAGGTCTTATAGGCAAGATTTGGTGGTAAGACGAAGAGTTCAAAATTGAGTTGACTAAATGTAGAAGATGAATAGATAGATTGAAAGATTTATTTAAAGAAAATCAACCTTCATTCTTGAGAAAGGTAGCACCAGCTTGAATAATGCTAAAAGTAAAGTACAACTTATTAGGGTAAAAGTCGACTATGATAAAATTGATTATGAACAAAGCTAGTTTCATAAGGCATGTTTGTTTTTCATAACTAAAAGCTAATTTTTTTTAGGAAAGCCTTTTATTAACTAGCTTTTCCATGAAATCCCTAAAGTTACTTTGTTAAATTGATTTTTCTAAAGGGTGCTTTATGAGGACAATTTTTCCCTAGAATTTCTTTCCAAAGTTGATTTTCTCCGATGGTTATCTTGATAGCCTAACCTTTTCCATGTAATTCCCAAGATTATTACATAAAGCTGATTCATGAAAAGTACAAAGAAGCTGGTCTCTTTTTTTTTAAAACAAAAAAAAGCGATTAGATTTAGAGAAAGGTACTTAGTTTGATATTAAATATAAAGAATGTAAGACCAGCTTTATCAAAGTGCAAGCTTTGGAAAAATAAATTTTAATCAGCTTGTAAGAGGTATTATTAATGCCGACTCAAAATTGTACATAATGCGCCCATTTGTATTCTTTCTTTTATGTATATTAATTGAGGCCCAATTGGGTATTAAATGCGGATTAAAATATGAAGTCTTATTTGATTATGATTCTTTATCTTTATAAAATGAGAACTATGTAGAAGTTCTTGAGCTTATATAACAGTAGAATAAATCATTTTAAAGCATCATTTATTCACATTCAATACAATAATACAAATTTTTTCAATTTAGTTTTTTTTCTTCTCGTTTTTAGCTTTTAACCAGGGATCTTATCCTAGTTTATTGATCTTCACAACCTAATTTTTGAGTTTTGCTTATTTTTCTCCTTGAAGTAACCTAAATTCTATAGTTCGCTTTCTATTTATAGGCCAAATTTATTTTAAGTCTCGTTTGCTATAAGTCGATTCAACCCAAATTTATTCTAAGCCACTCCTGCGAGTTGAATTCGATTTTACCTCATTTGATAAACTTTAACCTCAGTTCTTAGTAAATATAAAATGATTTATATTTCGAATAAGGTATTAAATATACACTAATCCCCTTTTTATTAAATTTTTACAATTATTATCTTCACTTAGTAACTTTCAAATCCCAATAAAACAATTTCAGAAATTAAGTAGGCTTTATTCTTTAGAAAATATTAATATTTAACAATTAAGATATAATTTAAAATTTTTGGAATATAATTCTGACACCCACTTTATAGTAGTTAAAATGAACAGTTTGTATCTCTTAAACTTCCGCCTCGAGATTTAACACCCAATTGCGATAAAAAAAATACTATTATTTTTATGATTTTATTTTCATTTGAAAATAAAATAATATTTTAATTACATGTAAGAGTTGGTAAAAAATTATGTAATTATTTTAGCAGAAGAAAATTGATATCATTATTGTAAAAATAATCTTCACTAATATCATGCTAATATTTTTAAAAATGATGTCAATAAAGATAAAAACATGCTGATCTAACAATATTATATTAGGTTACTGACACTTTATACCAGTGTTAGTGAAATATTAAAATTATAGTATTTAAAAATATAAAACAACTTAATTTTAGTTTAAAAAATTAATTATTAAAACTAAATAAAAAATAAAAAATCCTTTGGCTCCCTTCCAAAAGAAAACATCTATGTTTTGGGGTAAAATAAAATAAAATGGGGATGCTTTGGAGGTAGGGGAAGTAAACAAAAAATTAATTTTATTAAGTCATCTCTCTCAGAAACCGTGCTCCCCTCTTAAAAACGAACTTTAACTCTCTAATCTTAATGCCAAACATACCAGCCCAAGCAAGTCCAATTTTTGGCGATGAATAACAACGGTAAAGCGATTCTGGCAACTACCTTAGTAGCGGAAGGCATGCAACGATAGCGGTGAGGAGATGTGACATCGACACTCACTCCTGCGACGAATAACAATGACGATGAATTAGGCCTATGGATTAGGTTTATGACAGTGGGTTCGCATCACTTATGGGGGTCATGATGGTGCTTGTGCTTCATGGCTACTGCTCCTACACGCGAGCTCACCTTGGCCATTGCTCGAGCGAGCCTGCGGTAACTTAGTGTTACGCCTTAAGTGTTTTCAAGTATTTTCTTTAATACTTGGTGCACGATAAAATCTCTAAGAGGTTATATGGGCTGTTGGAATGGTTCGTGCGTTGGAGCTTTTAGAAGACCCGCTGACATAGGTGAAGAATCGGGTCAAACTCGTGACTTATTAGGGTTATTAACCCTAATTTAGAAGGAGAATATTCCATAGCACATGTGATGGCATTTAAAAATATTTTAGGGTATATTATTCCATCTTGTATGTACACCATTAGATTTTTTAAATCTCAGCCGTCGATTGTCTAGGACTGTTAGTATATAAAGGGGAAACTCTCAATTGTACAAAGCACACAACATAACACAACACAATAATCTCATAGCTTGTGTTTCTCTCCAGCAATATGCTCTCAAACAGCTTATGGGCGTGTTTCTTCTCTTCTTTGTGTGATTTTCTCGACTGTTTAGCGCGCAACGTGTCTAAGGCCACACGGTTCTCAAAAGTCTGTAATATTTTATATCAGAGCAAGTTCAAAGAAGATGGAGAAATACGTTGTAACGCTGTCGAATTTGACTCAAGAGAGGGGTAGGGACCCTAAAGTTAAGAGCCACGGCAGTGTACCTCGCAACAAGTCTGTCGATCCAGGCCATGAGTTAGGGAACATGGTAAAAACACTTGGTGGCACTGTGGAAAAGGCGAAGGATTGTCTTGGGGAGTTAGAGCAACAAGTAGAGAAGCTCGAGGTAGGACACGACACTCAAGGGGATGAGCTGCGCTCCCTCATCGACATATTTATCGAGAGTTACGCTGATCAACAGTGTGACTGAGTTAAGACTTTTCAAGAGAAGGTATATGCCACCATTGATAAGGTTCAAGCCCAAGTGGAAGAGCTGCGTAGAGGGTTTAATGTTGTCAAAGAGGATGTGGTGTTGTGCAAGCGAGCAGTGGCGATTGGTTCTGTTGCTGCTAAAGGGGTGCCAAGAGTTGAGGCTCCTTAACCAAAGGAGTTTAGCGGTAAGCGAAACTCCAAAGAGCTCAACAACTACTTCTGGCAAATGAAAATATACTTTGACGCCATGGACGTGCAGGACGAAGATAAGGTAAATACCACGACCTTATATCTTTCTGATCATGCAATTCTATGGTAACGCAGGAAAAGCAATCAGATACGTAAGGAGACTTGCACAATCAACATTTGGGTAAATTGCAACGGGAGCTAAAGTGCCAGTTCTATCCAGAAAATGTGGCACATGAAGCTCGAAAGCGATTAAAAGAATTGAAACAAACCAAGTCCATCAGCGAGTACATGGAGGAGTACTCTCTGTTAATGCTCCAAATTGTCAACGTGAGCAAGGAGGACTTGTTGTTCAATTTCTTGGATGGGTTACAAATATGGACATCCAATGAGTTAAAGCGGTGCAGGGTGACAAGAATATCCAACTCTTTGACATTGACAGAAATGCTCATGGATTACCGCAAGGGTGACTCGGGAAAGTTCAAGCATCCGAGACCTAATCACAACAAAGGTGGAGGCGTCAAGAAATTTCATCCTTCGGAGGATGAGGAGGAGAAAAGTAAGCTGCCCAAATAAAAAAAGTAGAAGCGCAACAGCCATAGAAGGAATAGTCTGAAGACAAGCTACTTCCTTTGAGATGAGGATCATTGGGTCAAGGACTGTTCGAAGAAGAAAGCTCTCAATGCAATGGTTACGGCACACGAGGCTTGCGAGCAGGGTCAAATAGGGTGTTTGCAGCTGCTCAATACAATGAAAGCCAAGAGGAGTGTCAGCGCGCCAATGAAAAAGGCGTTCATGTATGTTGAAGCTTACATCAACTGCATAAAGACACAAGTGCTGATAGATATGGGTGCGATGCACAACTTCATCAAGCGTGCGAAAATAAAGCGCTTGAGGCTTTACATGGAGAAAGGGGAGGGATTCTCAAATTGGTAAATGCTGCGGCCAAGCCACTAGATAGGGTGGTTCGAGGGGTCGATATACACCTAGGTAAATGGCATGGCAAGATAAATTTCTCTGTAGCACCTCTTGATGAATTTGATGTAGTATTAGGTATAGAGTTCTTGAGGCAGTACGATGTGGTGTCATTTTCTCGACACGATTACGTGTGCATCATGGAAGGAGGACCTTACATGATACCGATGATAGACAAGCCCAATAGTGGGCAATCTCAATTGAAAACTAATACTAAAATCTTTTCCGCCATTCAACTAATGGGAGTTGCAGAGCACAAAGGAGAAGCACATCCAGCCATAGTGAGGGAGATGAATGGGAAGACGATAATAGGCGAGGGTATACTACCAACGAGGGTTACAGAAGTGCTCAGGAAACATAAAAGGGTTGTACCTCCTGTCATACCATGGCTGTAACCACATCAGGGTGATACCAAGCATAGGAAATAGTTAAAGCTAGGGTTTTCAACTACAGTGCAGATGTGTCAACAAGGATTAGATGAGTTGCAGGAACAACTCAAGGGGTTATCGAGTGTGGGTGTCGCTCAACAACTCGAGGCATCACATGGTGTGCGCTTGCAGCACAAAAAGTGGGATAGAGACAAGCAGTAGCATGTTATTTACATATTATTTTTATCATTTGACTTTCTTTTAAGCTATTCGAAGGGTGGGCACTATTAGGCTTTGTTCGATTTTTTCTTATGATAAAATTACATTAAAATTGTAGATTATGGTTTGTGTTATCGGAGCTTGTCATTATATGGATGTTATGTGTAGAGATTTGAAACGTGGGGATTTTCTTTAAGTGTGGGCAAATACAGATTAAATAAAACAGAGCACACTGTACATGATGATTTATTGGTATTTATGCTTTTTTCATCACAAAGAAAGGTAAAAATGTTATTATACATATTGGTTTTAATTAGGAGTAAAATGTCCATCAACATATTTAACATTTGGAAAAAAGATAATGGGGATATTTGTGATAAAACAAATTTGGTCAAATGTATTATTGGCATTTTGACAAAATAAAAGGACATTAACGATACAATAAATTTAATCAGAGACATGTTGATAACACTCCAATTTTAATTAAGGCCTAAAATTCAATAATTACTTTAGAAGCCAGGTCACCAAATCCCTTTCTGTCTGGTTGATTTTAATTTGTCGGTTGAAACTGGAAACAAGCAAGCAAAAAAAAAAAAAAAACAGAGCATACATAGCTCTGCTTACTAGAAATAGAACACTTCATTCACTAATTTATTTTATGGTTAAGCAAACGCTGTGATATTGAACATCTCAGTCTTATTACAAACAGTCTACAGTCATTTGAATTATTAAAACAGGATTAAAACAAGGCAAGCTATAATAAACAAGAATAGACAATATTGAAATAAACTTCACGCAATACTTCAACTTCAAAATTTAGCTCCCCTTAGTTGTTAAATAATTACTTGTTGGGAACCTTAACGAAGCCAACACGGGTAGAGTTGGCGAACTTAGTCAGAGTCTTCAAGTCATAAGCAACCCAACATCTCGATGTCTCCTGATGGTAAAAGTACCCCAAGCACTTGCAATCAGAAGTACATTTCTTTCCACAATCTTCAACCTTAACTGGCCCAGTTCCCCTTGTATACTTGCTCATATAATGATCAACTCCTTCAACTTTGTAGTAATGGAAGTCATTTGGCCTACAAGACGTCACTCTCTTCGGCTCACACTCCTTGCTCCACCCAACCAAGCTCTGTTCTGTGGGGCAAGCCACGCATTGATTGTCATCACACACCCCTAATTTGCCGCATCTCTCAGGAAGCTGGCACTCATTTTCCAAATTTGAATCTCTGTCGAAGAGAGTAAAAGTTACTTGGGTTGGACCCCAATCAACCTTGTCGTAGTAAGTATAGAACTTAAGATTCCCGTCAATTCCTAGCCGCAGAAAGGATATTGTTGCGTTGTATTTTGGCCTAGACAAAATGAAACCGCCACCAATCGATGCGGATAGGGTTAGATCGTAGGCAAAAGCCTCATCAGTTTCTGGGGCGGAATTGAATGTTACATTCTCTAAAGAGCCGCCCTGGACCACAGATGTAGTGTAGTAGGGAACAGGCCTGGGAGAATTGCTGCTTTTGTAATACATTGCCATTCTTTTTTGCTCCATCACAAAGCTGTAAGGGCCGTCCACGTTTTCTTTTTGCGAGGCTCGGCTGACGAGCTTGGTTACGCCACCGACTTTAAGCGATTGACCCACCAACAGAGTATCGGTAGGATAATCAAAACTCTGCCAAATGAAGTTACCCTTTGAGCCATGAAGCACCATGTTGCCATTTGAGAGCAACCTGAACCCCACAACACCCTTGTTGGCAGTGTTGCTTTGCCAAACGACGGTGCCATCGGCCTCGGCTAGGACGAGATTTCCGTCGGTTCCGAGGGAAAAGGTAGCGTTTTCACGAACGGGTTTTCCCCGGTTAGCTTCCCAAACCCACCGGTAAAGTGGCTCGGACCGTTGAAGACCCAAGCGGAGAGCAAGGGTGTAAGCATTTGGTGTTGTGTTGTAAAAGGCTAGCTGAAAAGGAGCAGCGAAGATGCTTAGCATTCTGTAATCGGCGTCATATTCATTGACGTATGGCCCGAATTCTCCCTCATTAACAAACTTAAATGTTTCTGAGGGAGGAACTTGAGCTTTGGTTATGGTTAGAGAGAATATGAGTGGGAAGATGAAGAAGAAAGATAATAATGCTGAGGAAGATGACATTCTGTTTGGCTTGAAGATGATGAAAATGGAGCTGATGGAGGTCTATTTATAGTAATGAAAGAGACGCAAGTTGCATGTTAATATATTGTTGTTTATTTATGAATCGCCCCATCAAATTTGACTGCTTTGATTTGGATCTGAAATTGCTATTCCATGTATTATTTTCAAGCCTATCGCGGAGGCCCGACTTTGATATCAAGATTCAAAACTTATCCATTAACTCTACACGGTATTTGAAAATGTCTTTGTCATATAGGATTAGAAATCCAGTCTAGTTGACCCACAAATTGATTCTTTAATTAACTCATGGAGCTTGTTTAAATTTTAAAAGAAAATATATATTCTCAAACTTGAAAATTTTTGATATGCAGTGGTAAAGAAATATAGTTAATGGACAATACGGTTCTTCCTAATAAAATTTAGGCGGTTGTCTAAAGTTTTATATTTTACAAAGGTCCTACTTTTTTGTTATAAAATTGTTCTCACAAAATTATAAATGTATACAGTAATCAATTCTATACTGAGTTGAATTTGTTCGTTATGAAAACAGTGAATGGGTTGGGCTTCTTGAAGGTCTGGCTAAGACGTCAACTATTTAATATTTGTTTGACCTTTTAAGTTTCAAACTTATTCAAAATTAAACCATATAAAATATTCATAATCAAAGAAGAAATTATAGTTGTTTTGTTCAGAGTAAATATATATCCACTTTATTGAGTTTATTTGAAATACACTATTAAATAATATTTTTACATCAAAGTATAAGTAGGTAAATTATTTGATAATTACAAAAATTATCCTCTAGCAATGAAGCCTTTGGGGCTTAAATGGAGCCTTGGGGTTGTAATGAGATCATAGTGGCTATAATAGAGCCTATGCAGGTTATGATGGAGCCACGGTAGCTGTGATGGAGAGGCAAATCCTCATAAGGAGTGGAGTTCCAAGAGCTTTTATAGAGCCTTAGTGAATATTTGGAGGCATCATTTAATGGTGCCTTGATTGTAGTTTATGTCTTCTTTATCCAAAAAAGAATCGAATAAGAAGCTCTTGGAAGTCTGAAGTCATCTGACTCCTATCTATTCTTATAAAGTCTCGTTGACTAAAGAGTTTGTTAGAACTGAGAGATTTCTAACTTTAAGGTCCTCAAGATTGTGAGTCCTCGATTAGTGGTAGATAAACAACTCGCCCGCTTCTAGGATATGGTTGCCTTTATGGAAGACTTTCATAATCGGTCTCTTAAAGGGCTTATGTGCTCGACCTTTTAGAGGGCTTATGTGGTTGGCTTTTTGGAGGGTTTTAAGATCGAGGACATTTCTTTATGGATCAAGGTCTTAGGTGCCCGTGTGATAAGTTTTCAATGGGATGAAGTAGATCTTCTTGTGAGCCCCAATCTTGAATTGTTGAGCTTTATGAATTTTTGCACCATTTTCCACAGATGGAACAAAATTGTTAACATTAGATTTTTATCTTTTTGATTAAACTCGAAATTAATCCCTACGTCTTTGCTCAATAGTTATTTTTTTATAAGAAAATGGTTCTGACATAAGAATAAATAGTTGTTGTTCATTTCGAAGATCTCTTAGTGGTTGGATCTTGCTTTGTTGAAAAAAGAGACTGGTAATGGCTACATTGATGGTGACCTCTGGAGAACATCCTCTGATGATTTAATAAAAAAAAGGCTGATAAAGAAATATGGAAGAATTGTTAATTATAAAGAATCAAGAGAAAAATAATTACTGAGAAAAAGAAGATCAAAAGATTCCCTTACGTGAAAAAATACTTCATTTACATAGATTGAGGTCATTTAAGCTTTATGATGGACTCTTCAATCTTCTAGTATACTATTTGTCCTTAGAATTCTTGTTACTATATTTCATTTAACTGTTGACTCTTTGATGCTATATCCTATTTGTCTTCGGTCCCTTGAACATTTGTATTTTACTCATTTTTGATCTCTTTAGCAAGGGTGGAAGCTTTCGAGATTAATAATGCTTGTTCTTTTGAGACTCTTCATCTCCTATAAGAAGGATTACTTTATTTTACTTCTTGGTCTTTCTCAACAAATAGAAATTCTTCGGTGGTAAGTTAGAGACTGCTCATCTTTTATAAAGGGAATCCATTTTCTTGTAGTCTAGCATTTAGTTGATCATGATGTAAAGGATGTTAAGAAGAATCGGTCGGTCTTGGACTTAACTTCAATTAGCTTTTGGTTATTTTTGGCTTTAACGAGCTGAAAAGATCAACCTTCCAATGGTCTTAAATTGGGCTTCAACTTTTTGGATTTTCATAGGCCAAGCCTAGAACCTAGGGGACAACAATTATTCTATTTTTATTTTTAAAAAAATTTGCATATATTATAAATATAATAGTAAATAGTGTCATCCACCAAAATTTCATATTGAAAAGATTTTATTACTTATTTATTCCTTCCCTCACTCTATATATATGAGTGAATGCTTTTATTTATGTACAAGTGAGAAATAAGTAAAAATAATAATATATTTCTAAAGTGCTTTATTTATATTACACTTTGCATTTTAGTTCAAAATTTTGCTTCGTCGACATATTATTCATAACATGTTATCATCACGACTTGTAGTAATCGTAGCACGATTCGCGATAACTACAAGTAAGAATTAATTTCTATCTTCCATTAAAATTTAAAATTTTATGTGAGATATCCAGTCGATCGGCCCTACCACCTTGGTTGTAAATCATACCCTCTCTTAATTTATGCAATTTATTTACTATCATTTACTTTATGCATAATTTGAGAGGGTATACCCTATAGAATAATTATAATAATTTATTTCAAGTCTTTACTATCCTAGAACAGTTAATAATAAATTTTTTATAAAGACTGAATATATTTCAGATAGTCAATAAAGTAAATCGAGAATCTTCAATTCAACCCCTTTACTACTTTAACTCATTTTGATTATAATTCAAGTTTTAAAATAAGAAGTTATACATTAATTCTACGCTTTATAATACCATCATTACCTAATTAAATGAATTATTATGCCTCGTAATCATTATTATTTCATTTATGTCAAATTTCTTAATTATTATTATTTTATTTATGAAAGGCAATGCCTCATGCATTTTACTTTTGATATTTATGTTTTATAATGCGATATATGAAAGGCTATGCCTCTTAAATATTACTTTAATATTTTACATTTGTTGAATAAAGTTAATATTCTATATACTAATTTTAATTCCCTTCTTCCGTATCTAAGGCATTCTAAAAATAAAATTGTCCCTGACAAATTTACAAATACCTATACTTTATGTCTTTGGAAAGAATTACCTATTATGGTTGTTGAATGCTAAAATGCACCTCCAAGCTAGTGGTTTGAAAAAGACAATTGAAAAAGAAAATAATACATCATAGCAGGACAAGGCAAAAGCAATGATTTTTCTTCGTTATCACATACATGAGAGCTTAAAAGCTCAATATTTGATGATAGAGGATCTGCAGGTACTCTGAAAAAATTTAAAGGAAAGATTTAACCATAAAAAAGATGTGTTCCTCTCAAAAGCAAAATATGAATGGATGAACCAATGATTGCAGAATTACATAACTGTTGTTGAATACAATTCTGTCATATTCAGAATTATCTCACAAATAAAATTATATGGGGAGACAATGATAGAGCATGATATGTTGGAGAAAATATTCTCAACTTTTCATGCTTCTAATGTTGTCCTACAGCAATAATACTGTGAACGATTGTATACAAAATATTCAGATTTAATCTTATGTCTTTTGGTTGCTAAACAAAATAATGAGATATTATTAAAAAATTACAAATCACATCCAAAAGGTTCTTAACCATTCCATGAAGTGAATGCAAATTTTCATAATAATACTAGATGTGGTCGTGGAAGAGGAAGAGGCCATAGTTATTACCCCCGTTATGGTTATAAATACCAAAGACATAGATACAGTAAAGGAGAACAGAAACACCAAAATAGAGAAAATGATGTAAAAAACAAACGCCCTAAGTATCATGAAAATGTATAGTATCGATGTGGTAAAAAAAGGCATTGGTCACATACATGTCATGCACTAATGAATTAAATTGAGCTTTATATGACATCTAACATTGGCAAATGGAAGAATGTAGAGACAAACTTTATTGATAAATCAGATCGTGTAGATCATACTCATCTAGAATTTTTCGATTTCTTTAAAAACTGAAAATGGGGCATTAATTGTTTAAAACTTTATTATGTCATATTTGTAATTTTATTTTATGTCTCTATGTTGTATCTTTAATATTTATTGTGTAGATTTCTCTTTATGTTGTATCATACTAATCTATAAGCAATTCAAACAGAATAGACTTCATTAACCAAATAGAAAGTATTTGGACCTGTAGTCCAAACACTTGAAGATGTCAATAAATGGGTTTTTGTATAGAAACGTAATGAAAAAGATGAGGTCATCAGATACAAATCAAACTTGTTGCTCAAGGTTTCTCATAAAGATCTGATATTGATTATGATGAAAGTTATTCCCCATAATGGACACAATTATATTTAGATTTCTAATAAGTTTAGTAATCTTAGAAAAGCTTGATATACATCTTATAGATATTGTAATAGCATACCTATATGGATCATTTGACACAAATATTTATATGAAAATCCCTAAAGGATTTAAAATGTATGAAGCATGTAATCAAAATTTGTATTCAATCAAGCTACATAAATATTTGTATGGAATAAAATAATTTGGGCACATGTGGTATAATCACCTATGTGAATATTTGGTAAATAAAGGTTATATTAATAACCCAATATGTTCATATGTATTCATAACGAAGTCAGACATTGGATTTGTTATTATAGCTCTATATGTAGATGTCATGAATTTGATCAGGACTCCTGAAGAGCTCCTGAAAACTACAGAATACTTATAAAGGGAATTTGAATGAAAGACTTAAGGAAGACTAAATATTATCTCTGTCTATAGATTGAGTACAAATCAAATAGAATCTTTATCCATCAATCTACCTATATTAAAAAGATTTTGAAAAGATTCAACATGGATAAAGTACATCCATGAAGCATCTCTACGATTGTTTGGTCTCTTAATCCTAAAAAGGATCCATTCTTTTCCAAAGAAGATGATGAGAAAATACTTGGTTCAGAAATACCATATCTAAATGCAATTGGTACTTTATTATATTTAACCCAATGTACTAGACTGGCCATAGTTTTTACAATAAACTTATTAGCAAGATTTAGTTATGCACCAACTCAACGTCATTAGAACAATGTCAAACATATATTTCATTATCTATATGGAATAATAGATTTTTGACTATTTTATTCTCAAGAGCTAACATAAAATTTAGGTCTAGTTGGATATACAGATGCTTGGTACTTATCTGATCCTCATAAGTTCGTTCACAAATATGTTATGTTTTTATCTACAACAATACAACAATTTCATGGTGATCTACAAAGCAGATTTTTGTTGCTACCTCACTAAATCACTCTGAGATTCTTGCACTCCATGAAGTACGTAGAGAATGCATATGACTACAATATGTTATCATCACATCTAAAGTACATGCAGCCTATCTTCTGCAACAGATATTTTAAGTACAATATATAAAGATAATGCTGCTTGTATTGCTCAAGTTAGAGTTGAATATATCAAAGGAGATAGAACTAAACATATATCTTCAAAAATCTTCTACACCCATGAACTGCAACAAAGTAAGAAGATTGATGTGAAACAGATACGCTCTATTGACAATTTTGCTGATTTGTTCATTAAATCTCTGCCAACTTTAATTTTTGAGAAATTAGTTTACAAGATTGGCATGTGTTAGCTCAATAAACTGACAAGTTGATAGGATAATACTTTGAGGGGGAGCATCTCATCAGGGGGAGTATATTCTTTCAGAAGAAAGAATTCATCGGTTACAAACGTGTACTGCACTCTTTTTTCTTTTAATTAGGTTTTATTCCATTAAATTTTATTAATAAATTTTTTTTAATGAGGCAGTATTAAATATATTCGACACTACTATATATTATAGAATTGTATTTATTTTACTTAAGTTTTTATCTTATTAAATATTTTTTAATAATGTAAAATACAACTAAATGTGATATAGCCTAAAAAAAAGAAGTTGAGATTATAGTGGAGTTTAAGAGAAAATGTTACAAATATAAAAGTAAATAATACCATAAATAGTATCCTCTATTAAAATTTTATATTAAATTTTTTTTATTTATTTCTTCACTCTATAAATATGAGTGAGTGCTTTTATTTATGTACAAATAAAAAATAAATAAAAATATTAATATATTTATAAAATATTTTCTTTATATAACACTTTAATCCAACATTTTACTTCTTCAACATATTATTTACAACAGTTTAAGGTCTCACATTTTATTCAGCAGGCGCCGCCGCGCCCCCGTTAATGAGAATTCTTAGTAGGTTGATAGCTTTCTGTAAATTGACAAAGTGGGTAGCTTTTTCATAATCAGGACGAAAAAGGAAAGGTTGTTAACAAATAGGATAAGTACGTAGTAGATTATAATTAGCCCCGTCGAAGCATCTTCCAACGGCATACACTAACATAGAATCACGCATCCCATTACAGAAAAAGGACCGACAGTTCATATTATACGCCAAATTGCTAGAAAAAGGATGTGATATAATTTGGGGGCATCTTTCATAATTTGCTTTTGTATACAACACAAGTTGGTGCATAATGTATTGTAGTGATTACAGCGCTTCAATTTGGGCGCTCTGTACCCCACAACCGAAGGAAAATCCAGTCAAATAGTGAGTGGAGGGAAAAATGAAGCGTGGTGCCGCGCTGGACTCCAATTCCAATGTAATGAATAATGATTTTGGTTCGTTTTCGGCGGCTTTGAACGAAGGCCAGGCAATAAATAAGCTAGATATTTATTTAACGTATTATTTTTAAAATATAAATTTAAGATATTTATTATCATTTTTTAAATTATATTTTAAAAAATAATATATCAAATAATTATTAAATATAATAAAAAATTTTAAATTTTTTATTATTTTACTATTTATAATTATTTAATATATTATTTTTTAAGATACAATTTAAAATATAAATTTAAGAAATAATATTAGATATTCTAATTTGACACATCACTTTATATTTTAAAAATAATGTGTTAAAATTAATATTAAATAATAAAATAATATAAAATTTAAATTATATTTATTATATTTAATATTTATTTAATATATTACATTAAAAATATAATTTAAAATAAAATTTTAAAATATCTAACATTTCTCTAATTTGAGATGGTTACTGCTTGACATTACTCTAAAAAAAAAATAAAAAATTGAGCAGATAAAATTTTGTGATTGGCTTGTCCCAAGATCCACCAAGATATTTGTGTCATTAATTTTGTCCCTCCTGGTTTTCAGATCAGTAAAATTGTAATTGTAAGGTCATATTAAAAAAAAAAATGAATGGAAAACAATAAAAAGAAAAAGGAAATCTTTAGATCATACTACAACAGACTTAATAGTTGTGGGTCTCAGTTCTCCTCTGTAGAGATGTTAATAGAATAGAATGAAGATAAAAATGAGAAGTTTTAGAATAAAAGTTATATAATTTTAAAATTGTGATTATAAATGAAGAACAATGATAATAAAAATAAAAAGAATTATGTTATACTGCCACATATATAATTGTTCGAGATCTCGATTCTCCTCCGACTTTATGTAGAGTTATTAAAAAATAAATTGTAGAGTTATTAAAAAGTTAAATTGTCTTCATCTTTTTATTTTTTTCTTTTAAGAAAGAAAAATCATAATTAATTTTAAATTAAAAAATTTCATTAAAATTAATTTTTAAGGACACTTAGATCTTTTGCTATGATTCTAAAAACAATGCTAAATGTCAGTCAAACTGTCTAAATAAATGGTTTAATTTTAATAAAAAATTGTCTTTTAAAATAATATAAATTAATATTAAATAAATATTAACACACATCTATTAAAAAAAAGTCTTTAAATATGAAGTCAATTTTATTAAAATATATGGGTATTCTAAAGTACACAAATCCTACATGGAAGAGTGATAATTTCCTTAAATGATATATATATATATATATAATAATTTTTCTATGAGGTGGTAACAAGTCAAGGCCTAAGGAGCCTAGTGCACATGAGAACATGATGGCTTAAGCCCATTTTAAGAACACACTAGTAAAAAATAGAAAAAAGTAAGCATTTAACGAATTTGGGTTGGATAATTCTAAGGAATAAATCACCATCATTTGGGTTAACGTCTTTATTGAGGATATTATGTAATTTTATTATTATTACATATAGTAGAAGTTTGATATTAGATTATAGTCTTGTGTTTTTTTCGAGCATCAAATTATATAAATATTTGATTTTGTGTTGATTAAAATGAATAAAAATTTAATATTATGATTAAATTAAAATTTTAAATTATTCTATATAAAAGTCTATAATGAAATATTTATTTTATTGAACGACTTTCATAACTCATTTAAGGAGATGCTGTGAAACCAGAAGAAGTGGAGAATAAGCAATGCAACTAATTATATAGAAAATGTGTTAGTACAATTATATAGTAGAGTGATCAAATTGTATTTTACTATGCGGCAAAGGAGAGTAAGGATAGCTTATAACATATAATAAAATCAATTTGATGAAGAGACTTGTAAATTTAAAATACAAGGAAGGGTGTAGTATAACTAACTATATTGGTGAATTTTATAGTTTAGTGAACCAGTTCACAACTATGCAAATTTTGTTAGATAATTAGTCATAAACATTATTGTTGCTTAGTTCCTTACCAGATAGTTGGAAGATATTAGTGATGTCAATAAATAACATACCGCCAAATGAAAAGCTAACCATAGAAATGGTTAAGATAGAATAGAAAATAAGGAAGATAAAAGAAAGAATGCATGCATGAGTTCCTTTGATACAAAAGCACTTGTTATATAAAAGCGGAAAAAGTGAGGAAGAAGCCAAAATTAAAAAAAAAACCCAATATAGTTGTATTTGATGGTGATATGATTATTGTTTAGAATGGTTCTATGAATCTCATATGCCATGTAAGTGTTTGGTGATTAATTCAAATGCTTTATTCATCTTACTTCACATGATGATTTCTTCATATTCTACACTAGTGATGACTATAGCTATATTAAGATGGGAAATGATGATGCATTAGAAATTTTTGGCATGAAATATTTTCTTGAAAATTAGTGTTGGCTGTAGATTGTTACTTAAGGATGTCAAAATTATTCTAGAACTACGTTTGATCTATACCAATAAGCTTGATAACGATGCCCTTTGCACCTATTTTAGTAGAGGTATATATAAGCTTACCAAAGGTTCCTTAATTCTAGCCAAAGCGGAGAAAGTGTACACTATTTATGTTATGAAATCTAAACTCACAAAGGGAGATGTCAATATAGCTGCAAAAGAATCTAACATTGAGTTGAGACATAAAAGACTTAGCCATATAAGTAAGAAAAAGTTTTACGTTCTAGCTAAAAGGAATATTTTTCCTGGTTTGGCAAGTAAATTTCTCAAACCTTGTGATCATTTTTTCTGTGGAAAGACACATGGAGTTGTATATCGTAACTTTACACATCTAAAAGAGTAAATTTGCTTTATTTCATTCACATTGATGTCTGTACTATACAAACTAAAATACGTAGAGGTGTAATTTATTTTGTAACTTCTTTTTATTGATGATTGTCCTAGAAAAGTGTGCACTTTTGCTCTAAACACCAAAGACCAAGTGTTTGATGTCTTTAAAAATTTCCATGCTAAAGTTTAGAGAAAGAGACAAAAAGACATTTGAAATGTGTAAAGCAGACAATTTTATCAAGTATAGAAGTCTATTTGAACAATATTGTAGATCCTCATGATATCAAATATGAGAAAAAATACTAAAACCTCCTCAATCAAATGGTGTGATAGAGAGCATGAATAAAATGATTCAAAAATGAATTAGATATATGCTCTCTAATGCTAAACTACCTCAATAATTTTTGTGTGAAATAATGCAAACTGCAATTAATTTATATAATCTTTCTTCTTTAACTTTTTTAAATGATGATGTGCTTAATGGAGTTTGAAGAGGGAAATATATTTCAGATAAGCACTTGAGAGTTTTTGGTTATAAGGTATTTGTTCATATTCTTAAAGATGAGAAGTCAAAGCTTGATAACAAGTTAGGAGGATATCTTTTTGGGTTATGCACAAGAAGAATTTAGGTACAAATGTAGAGATCCAATAAATTAAAAAATCAACAAAAATAAAGATGTCATATTTATTGAAGATCAAATAGTTGATGATGTAGAGAAAAATGAGAAGCCTCAGTCCTTTGATGAAATTTCTATTCTTGACACTTCTAGTTTGGTTCCTCCATTTATAGTCTATGTTAATTATGGGGGAGACACAAAAGATGATTATGATTATCTAGTTGATGATGATGGTTTAGAAAATTAATTTGAGCAAGCAGCTCCAAAATCATTTGAATCACCAGTTGAGCCTCAATTGAGAAGATCTATGAGAGAGCTCAATTACTTTTTTAGATATACTCTATATGGGTATGTGATGCTTATAGACGAGGGAGAGCTAGAAATCTTCCAAGGAAGTCATGTCATACTAATACAAGAATGAATGGTTTAAATCCATATAACAAAAGATAAAATTCTTTTATAAGAACCTCAATTATGAGTTAGTGAAGTTATGAAGGGCTTTGAAGAACAAATGGGTTTATAGACTGAAGATTGAAAATATCTCACAATTGAGATACGAGACTCGATTGATTGTGAAAGAGTTTTATTATTGACTATGGATAAAACTTTATTCTATAATAAATATGTCTTCTATCCAAGTTATTCCTACTTTAGCAAAATAGATGCACTTAAAGATTAAGTAACTTAATGTAAAGATAAATTTCATTCATAGTGATCCAGAGGAGAAAATTTTGCTTTTATTAATATTAAGGGATTTAGGGTTTTAGATGCTTCTCTCTCTTCATTTATGAGTGTTTAGTGTCACGCCCCAAATATTCTCAAGCAATTACTCGAGTATTTGGCGCGCGACAAGGCCACCAAGAGGGGTTTTGGCCCATGATGTTGTTGGGTTATATGGTTGGGCGAATTTACTTAACTTAGGGTTCTTGCATGTGGGTTATGTTCATCATACAAACAATATACATATCTCATACATACATGTGCACAGCGGAAGATTACATATAATGAACACAGAAAATAACATTTGATTAAACTGAAATTCGAGATTGAGAAAATCACCAATGAAGCCTTTGGATTAATTTTCTTTGAAGTCCACCATGAAATGAATCTTTGATCAATTCTAGCAATCAACTAGGGTGGGTTTTCTACATCTAAGGATTGTTCCCTAGATTTTTATTACAACTCTTGTTGCCAAGAACTTTCTAATTATGTGATTTTCAGAGTTCACATGATTAGAATACTGGTGTGCCTTATGGCTTCTCGGCTCGAGCAATTACCGTTATTTTGCAATATAGTGGGATAGGATCCACTGAGCTTGGAACTATTCAAAGCTCTGCAATTAATTTTGAATATCCATAGTACTTTCTTTGCTGACTTCTCAAGCCGCAACATATTCTACCTCCAAGGTAGAATTACCTGTGGATATTTACTAACACACATTTAACTAGCTCCGGTACTGATAAAGAGAAACACATAACTAGATGTAGACTTTCTACCATTCAGATCAGACGTAAGTCTGAATATGTGTATCCCTTCTTTTGTAAGAAACTTTCTCCATATTTTATAAACTTATCCTTTATACTTCTTAAGTATTTTCAGATATGTTTCACAACCATTTAATGATCGTGATCTGGATTAATTAGATACCAGCTTGTAACACTTACAACCATCTAAATCCAGATTTCGTACATTGGACGGTATGCATTAATTTATTTCTAGCTAATGCATCTGAGATGTTAGACACTCTAACTCTCTCATCTTCTTCCCGAGGACACTTCCTCTAAGAAAGATGAATGCCACTTCTAAAAGGGACTTTAACTGTCTCACAGTCAATGAAGTTGTACCTTTTCTTGGACTTATTCTATATACGAAGTTTGAGAGAGTCTTATTAGCTTCCTAGCTATATCTCCATAAAGCTTTATACCTAGTATATAGGAAGTCTCTCTCAAATCTTTTATGAAGAAGTTCTTTACACAGATAACACTTATCTGATTTACTTGCTATACTCCAATCATCGTTTCCAATATTGAGTATATACTTTCCACTTTAGAGAACTAAAAAGATAATTATACTCCCACTGCCCTTTCTGAACACACACGCTTCCTCTTTATTCCTGATAAAACCAGACTTTCTGATTTCATCATTTAAACAAAGATTCCAACTTTGGAAAAACTGCTTAAGTCCATAAATGGACTTCCTTAATTTGCACATTATATTAGAAGTTAGGCTTGGATGCAAAGACATCAAGTTGTTCTCTGCATATCTCTTGTTGGAGATATACTTCCCAGAACAGCTTATTTACATCCATTAGCCAGTCCCATAATCATAATATACAACAATAACCAACAAAATCCAAATTGACTTTGGTATGTTTACTGATGAAAAAGGTTTCCTCATTATTGATCCTAGATCTCTGAGTGTAACCTTTCAACATCAGTCAGGCCATGAAGGACCATTCCTTCAGATAGGGCCCACACTGCTTCCGCTGCGTAAACTGATTTACTGCTAATAAAAACAATTTCTACAGGAAGCTCAACTAAGTGCTAGACTTAATTGTCATACTTAGAGTCAAATTCGAATTTTATGGTATCTTGTCATCAACAAAATCTAAATTGACTTTAGCATGTTTACTGATGAAAAAGGTTTCCTCATTAGTGATCCTAGATCTCTGAGTGTAACCTTTCAACATTAGTCAGGCCATGAAGGACCATTCCTTCAGATAGGGCCCACACTGCTTCCGCTGCGTAAACTGATTTACTGCTGATAGAAACAATTTCTACAGGAAGCTCAACTAAGTCCTAGACTTAATTGTCATGCGTTGAGTCAATTTCAAATTTTATGATATCTTTTTATTTTCCCGAATCGATGTCAAACATCGTCTCTCCATAAGTTAAAGGATCCATTTCTTCAACTAAGAAAATATCAAGGGTACATTCAAGTATCAAACATACCTAAATGATGGCCTTGATATCCTTTTCAACTTATGAACTTAGTGTGTTAAAGGTATTTCACTCATTTGAAAATTAAAATTCCATCGTTGGTTCATCTATATTTAGATTGACTTCATCAAGTTCAATCTTTCTATAATCTCCACAATTCATGAGAAACTCTTTCTCTAGGAATGTGACATCATGAGAAACGAACATATTTCGTTCATTTGAATTATAGAATTTGGTATCCCATTATACACTTGGGATACTAAATGAACCAATACTTGTACCGTTAGATACAAGTTTATTCTGTTGCATAACTCTTATGAAAGCAGAATAACACCAAGTCTTAACATACTTAAGACTCGTTTCCCTTTTAGTCTATATCTCATATAAAGTAGTAGGAATGATTATGGAATTATTTAATAAGTGAGTAGCAGATGCTAAAGTATAACCTCATAGATATTTTAGAAGATCAGCGATTCTCAATATCAATCAGATTGTATCTAATATAGTCCGATTCCTCATTTCCTAAGCATCTTTATGTTGAGGAGTATTTGGAGGACTATGCTGAGAGAGAATCATATTCTCTTTAAATAATTTATGAATTTACTGATTATGTATAAACTACTTCGATCTAATCGCAAGTACTCAATATACATAAGGGTTTGTTTCTTTACTATCATTGTCAGAACATTTTGAACACTTCGAAATTATTCTAACCTGCGTTTCCTAGAAACACATGTCTATATAGTGACAATCACTATAAAGACAATGAAGTATCGAAATTATTTATAACAGTAAGATTTATTGGACTAAATACATCTATATGTACCAGATCCAATAAACCAGTGGCTTGGCGTCTTACACCTACATAAAGATTCGGTCATATTCTTTTGAATTCATAATTCATAAACTAGTCAATGTACTATAGTCAGATCAAATATCTGACCATCCTTAACCAGTTATTATAGTCGTCTCACGGCTACATGATCTAATCTTATATATACCACTATTCATTATTATTTAAGTTGCTGAAATACTATATATTCTGTTCACCTCTACACTTATAACATTTGCTATTGTATATAAGATATAACGGCCATTCATTAACTGACATTCAGTTAGTAAATCATTATCATTATCACAAGGAACTATTTCCGTATTTTTATGATAACCCTCTCTGTCAACTACAGGGAGTGATATGATTTACCTAATAATGTTTGGCACGTAATAGTAATTATACAACATTAATGCTGTTACTAGAAATAAGAAGTAACTGTGAAGTCTTAACGGCTACCACGTTCAGGAAATCTCTATTACCTACGTGAAGCTGAACTTCTCATTTTTTAGTAATCTTGCATTTCTCAAATCATGCAACATCTTGCAGATATGATAATAACAAGCGGTATCTCATACCCTTGCAGAGTTAACATCAAATGCTAATGAAATGTTAATTTTTGGTCAAACAGATATCTAATGAGTCAATCTTTCTTAAGTGAAGGTGCGATGAATAGTAACATTTACTATTTCAAACCTTATAACAGTGGAAACACTTTCCATTATGACTTTTCTCTATCTGTGGTTTAGTAATATCAAATATTATTGAATCTAGAACTATTCTTAGATTCATAAGCAAGTCTTACATATTTTATTCAGTACCCTATAGATATTGGTATTTGTTCAAGATTAGTAACGGATTGCTCGTACTCATCTTATCTCTATAAGACAATCTTATCTCTATAAGACAAGTATCTTATCTCTATAAGATAATCATCTTATCTCTATAAGACAAAATAGGAGATGCGTAGCAGAACATTTCTTTATCGTTAATAAATTACGTTTTAGATCATGGGTATAACTGTTATACATTTTTTAATCTAAAAACGCCCTCCCACTGCTTTACTTAATCCCTTTAATCTCTCACATGGGATAAGATAGTATAATATTTTAAACTATACAGAGGGAAGTGGATCCCATTGGGGTTTTACTCCAGCCTCACGCTAAAGCAATATTGGCCTTTATAAATCCAACAGGTAGACAACTCTTGTCAATTGTATCTCATACAACTCTTACTACTGATCCTAAATACACATTACCCTCACGCTAAAGCAATATTGGGTAACTGTATTTCAGATTAACTCGTCAATGCTCAAATATATGTTACTGACACTATCCTCACGCTAAAGCAATATTGGATAATATGTTCGCATATATTTGATTCATCTCATGTTTTACCGGCATTAGACCAAGTCACACCGACCAAATCCCTCACGCTAAAGCAATATTGGGAAAGACCATAGTGACCCATCTCACACCGTATTGACAAGACGGACCATTTAAAATATTATCACATAATATAATAAATTTCAATCTAATTAAGAGAGATTTTAATTACAGGCTTTCATATTATTTGCGCTCATCACATGAGAGGTTATTCTCAATCAATTATTCATTTTTGCACAAGCACAACTAACCCCCACCAGTGGGGCCCCCATTGTGGTTACAAAAATAAATAAATAATAAAAATATTATTTTCTTGGTTTATCATGTAAACTAATAACCCTTATCATTACATCTCATAAACCCCCACATGCGGAAAAATAAAAAGATTTTACTCTTTTTTTTTTTTTTTTTTTTTTTTTTTTTTTTTTTTTAGTGTAAGAACGCCGCGGCGCTGGTCTTATAGCGCTGCCGCGCTAGGGCTTCACAAGCCTCAGCGCTGCGGCGCTGTCTTACCAGCGCTGCGGCGCTGGAAGCAGTGCTTCCCGCGCTGGGGCGCCAGAAAACCAGCGCCCTCGCCCTTGTCCAGCGCTGGGGCGCCAAACAATCAGCGCCCCCGCGGTACTTCAGCGCTGGGGCGTCATACGCTCAGCGCTCCCGCGTTCTTATGAACGCTGCCGCGCTGGACCTTAGCGCTGCAGCGTTCCAGGTGCTGTTTTTCACTGGTTTGCATTTTTAACACTTAAAATGCACCCCAACAGCCCCGGAACTTGTCCTACAATTTAGCCAACACTTAGCTAACACTAAAAAATCACCCATAACAACACAAATTGCTTTGATACCAATTTAACCACATACTTTAGTTAACGTAACCTTAGTAATTGCTGAATTATACTGTATTGAACAATTCAATATGGTACACTGCCCAAGTGCTCAAAGAGTACATTTCATATTGGGACTCTCTAGGTCTACACCCGATTTGTCAAATGGAACTGTTCCATTAATCCGTAATCGATGCCCCACGCACACGTTACGAATATTACAAATCAGCGTGTCAGACCATACAAGTTGAGGTCATAACGTATACGTATAATCCTTCCATCATTTATATCCTAGATGTGCGGGGATATAGATCAGCACCGTCAAATCCCCATTTGCTCATCCATAAACTTATCTCCAGATTCGTATCCCGATAAACAATATACGCAAACACTTTTGCTATATTGTTTAACCCTATGGGAAACTCTTTTCCCGGGTTTATGCTTGTGGCCACAAGACTTTATGAAATACAATCTCGGAGCATCGGATATACAACTTACCTACGTAAGCTGATGGATCCCGTATCTACGCACACCAGACTCCATGAGCATCGGACCATACCCAGCGACACATAGCGGTCAGACCATGAAAGGTCTCTGACATATGTGGAACCAAAGCATGATGGATCACTCACAAGACCACCGTGGCGCTCAGGTCAAAGGACCACGATTACTACTCAACTCGAGAGGACTTTCCTTTGACGGTGTCATAGGATATCTATTGGGGTCCTCATAAGTCTGTTCAGTATCCAGTCCTGACTGGATACCCGTATGCCTATACAAGCTCTAAGCTCATGGTCAGCTAAGAACAACCATCTGAACCAGTCAGATATAGACATACACTAATCTATATAAAGTGAATCACCGATAGACCCGTATTAGTGATTATAGATCAGGAACATTATCTTTGAGACATACTTACATAATGATATTTCTTAACACCTATTGCAACTCTTTGCAACTATATCATTACAAGTATACTCTCAGGTCTTTGTCCCATTATAGACAAGGTTCTAACTCTTTAGACCTCGCTGACTCTTACAACCTGCTAACTCTTAACAGTGCTAACTTTTAGCATTTATAACTCTCAGCTTTGCTAACTATTAGTTCTGATCTAAACTCCTTTAGACCAGATCTGAACTCTTTCAGATCAAACAATGTCTCTAATGTTACAAGCATTATACCATATTAATATGATATTAACAATCTTTATTCGAAATGTTTATTGTATAAATATTAACAATTAATATTCATACAATATTGGAATGGCACGTGAGCACCAGCTCCAACAGATGTGTTACATGGGTTGAAGATTCTAGAAGGCCCAATGGATTTGGGTTAATGCCACATGTGTGTGGTAGGTGGGGGAGTTTTCTAGAAAAGGCATATTCCTTTGGATATACTTTTGGTAGTTGGCATCTTTGAAATATTCCTTAGCATATTCTCCACTTTAGATTTGGACCATTGGATTAGAGTTAATCCTAGCCGTCCATTGTATATAGCTTTAGCTATAAATAGGTAGAGTTCTCATTTGAGAAACTATCCTTCAAATTGTAGAAATACTCTTAGCTTGTAAGTGTATAGCTTTGTAATCTCTCTTTAGTAATAAAATACGAGAGCATTCTCTCAAACACTTGGTGTGCTTCTTCTTCATCTCATTCTTTGGTTAATTGGGGTCTTGTAGGCTGCTTAGCACTAGCAAGTGTCTAAGGCCGCACGGTTTCGAGAAATCGGGTCGTGACAAGTGGTATCAGAGCGGGTTCAAAGAAGATGGTGAAGGGAGTTGCTGGAACATCGGGGATTACTGAAGGGAAGGGTAGAGACCCCAAAGCTAGGAGACATGGGAGTATTTCGCCAGAAAAGTTCGTTGATCCTAACCATGATCTAGGGGACATGGTTATGAGGCTCGGTGGTGCTGTGAGCAAGGCAACAGATCGCCTTGGGGAGTTGGAGGAGCAAGTCCAGAATATCGAGGTGGGCCTCGATACTCAAGGTGACGAGCTGCGCTCCCTCATCGAAAGCTCCACTGACGAGCATACTGTCAAGCAACGGGACTGGATCAAGGCTTTTCAGGAGAAGGTTTACAACACCATGGACAAAGTTCAAGCCCAAGTAGAAGAGCTACGAAAGGGGTTTGAAGATGTCAAGGAGGATGTGGTGTTGTGCAAGCAAGCGGTCGCTAACGGCGTAGCTACTCAAACTGCAGTGGCTGCACCAAGGGTCGAGGCCCCTAAACCGAAGGAGTTTAGCGGCAGACGGGATGCCAAGGAGCTTGACAACTTCTTTTGGCAAATGGAGAGGTATTTCGGCGCTATGGGCGTGCGGGACGAACACAAGGTAAGTACCGCAACTTTATACCTTTCCGATCATGCAATTCTGTGGTGGCGTAGGAAAAGCGAGGAGATTCGCAAGGGAACCTGCACCACAGACACATGGGAAGAATTGCAACGGGAGTTAAAGCGCCAATTCTATCCGGAGAATGTGGCGCACGACGCTCGCAAGCGGTTGAAGGAGTTGAAACAAACGAAGTCCATTGGGGAGTACGTAGAGGAGTACTCTTTGCTGATGCTGCAAATCCGCAACATGGCCGAGGAGGACTTGTTGTTCAACTTCCTGGATGGGTTACAATCCTGGGCAGCCAATGAGTTGAAGCGGCGTGGAGTGCAGAATATATCCGACGCCCTTACAATGGCGGAGACGCTCATGGATTACCGCAAGGGGGATTTGGGAAAGTCCAAGAATTCAAAACCCAATCACAGTAAGGGTGGGGAAGCCAAAGGGTTTCAGCCTCCGGAGAGCAAGGAGGAGAAAGGCAAACCTCCTAAGTGGAAGGAGCAGAAACGCAACGGCCATAGAGGTAATGGTCCGAAGTCTAACTGTTTCCTTTGTGACGGGGATCATTGGGTGAAGGACTGTCCGAAGAAGAAGGCTTTCAATGCAATGTATGAGGCACAAGAGGAGGGCGGACAGAGCCGTATGGGTTGTATGCAGCTGGTCAATTCCCTCAAAGCCAAGCGGCGTGCCGATGCGCCAACGGGGACGGCGCTCATGTACATTGAAGCCTATATCAATTGCATTAAGACTCAAGTGTTGGTTGATACAGGGGCTACGTACAACTTCATTAAGCGTGCGGAAGCGGAACGCTTGGGCCTTTATGTAGGGAAAGGAGAGGGATACCTCAAGTCCGTGAATGCAAGAGCCAAGCCGCTGGATGGGGTGGTTCGTGGAGCTGAAATCCACCTTGGCAAATGGCACGGTGAGGTAAATTTCTCGGTAGCACCTCTCGATAATTTTGATGTGGTGCTAGGTATGGAGTTCTTACGGCAGTACGATGTGGTGTTACTTCCTCAACACAACTATATGTGTATTTTGGAAGGAGGGCCTCGAATGATACCAACGGTAGACATGCCCAAGGGTGGGCGATCCAAGCCAAACGCCAAGGTCCTTTCCGCAATGCAGCTAAGGGTAGATGCTGGGCGCAAAGGAGGGTTACATTCAGCCTCAATAACGGGGGTGGATGATGCGGCAAATGGGGGCCAGGATGAAATACCGAAGGTTGTTGCAGAAGTGCTCGGGGAGCACAATGGGGTCAAGCCTACTGCCATACCGGAAGAACCGCCTTCAAGAGATGTAATTGAGGGCAAGTTGGAGCTTGAGATTACGCTACCAACTATGGGGTTGACGCCTCCATCGGAGATGGGAGAGTTGCAGGGGCAGCTCGAGGAGTTGTTGGATGCGGGTGTCATCCAAAAGTCCAAGGTGTCACATGATGTGCAGTTTTCGCACAAGGAGTGGGTCGAAGACAAGCAGCGGCGTGTCAAGCATAGTGCGGGGGACTTGGTGATGGAGACGATACTTCCACCACAACGCAAGTCAGCACGCCCACTTCACAAGGGCCTTGATCATGGGGACGCGCGGCCAAGGTTGATTGCCAAGAGAGTTGGCAACGTCTCGCATAAGGTGGAGTTACCTTCGAGACAGCGGCAGTGGCGACATCAGGTGCATTCCGCAAGCTGTTGGAAGCAGTACCGTGGAGGTACGGGAGATGCAGAATTTGAGCCACACAACCGGGAACCTTTGGGGATTTCCACACGCCATGCCAAAGGGGAGCAACTTAGGACGAGTCTTGAGTACTTTGTCGAGTGGAAAGGGTTGCCGGATGGGAGAGCACGCTTGGGACACGAGAGCGCACAGCCAGAGTTTGCAGAACGCGGTGCGCAAGTTCCAGCGAAGATGCGATGAGGGCGTCGCGTGAATTTGGTGGGGGAGAATGTCACGCCCCAAATATTCTCAAGCAATTACTCGAGTATTTGACGCGCGACAAGGCCACCAAGAGGGGTTTTGGCCCATGATGTGTTACATGGGTTGAAGATTCTAAAAGGCCCAATGGATTTGGGTTAATGCCACATGTGTGTGGTAGGTGGGGGAGTTTTCTAGAAAAGACATATTCCTTTGGATATACTTTTGGTAGTTGGCATCTTTGAAATATTCCTTAGCATATTCCCCACTTTAGATTTGGACCATTGGATTAGAGTTAATCCTAGCCGTCCATTGTATATAGCTTTAACTATAAATAGGTGGAGTTCTCATTTGAGAAACTATCCTTCAAATTGTAGAAATACTCTTAACTTGTAAGTGTATAGCTTTGTAATCTCTCTTTAGTAATAAAATACGAGAGCATTATCTCAAACACTTGGTGTACTTCTTCTTCATCTCATTCTTTGGTTAATTGGGGTCTTGTAGGCTGCTTAGCACTAACAAGTGTCTAAGGCCGCACGGTTTCGAGAAATCGGATCGTGACATTAGGAAAAGGGATCGCAACAGTGTGTTGGGATGAAGGATGTAATTTATACTTGCGTTGTTATTGTTTTGGTAATTGGCAGATTGCTTTTAACCAAAAAGTGACTTCTACTCCTGAAGTTCTTGACATCTGTTTTCTTTTGCATATAATTGCTCCAAGTTATCAACCCCTGGTGAGGAAGGCTCTGAAAACCATTCACCCCCACTAGTGCCACAGTTTGCACCAAAAATTGTGGTTGAGTATGCAAAATCAAATAGGTCCTCATGCAAGAAGTGCTCCAAGATGATTCCTGCCAAGTCTTTGCGTTTGGGTTTGGTCACCAGGGATTTGCGGGGGTTTGACTTGACCAAATGGCACCACATTGACTGCTGTCCTATTAGTTCACTGCACATTGATTCTGCGGAATCAATCCAAGGATTCTCATTGCTTCAGGTTTTATTTTTATCTAATTAAAAAAAAGGATTCAAATTTTGGAGTTTCAAGGGATTTATGGTTTAGGATTTACTTAGATTTGTTTATTCAAACATCATTTGAATATGCTCTCAACTTTTTATTATTATGATTCATACAGAATATTGACAACATTAATTTGACTGCTTGTATTGGGTTTGTTTTCTGCTAGGTGCTTTAAGTTGAATAAAGTGATTCTGAACTTCTTATCTCTTTTTATGTCTTTATTTATTTTTTTCTTTCTATTTCTTTTGCTCTGTTATCTCTACAACCAAATAGAGGTTTTGGGTTTGGTATGTGTACAGCTTAAGTTGGAAGAACTGATTAACTTTTCCATTTTAATCAGAGTGGTGATCAGGAAGCTTTGGAGAAATTGGTGATGAAATTTAAGATGTCTCCAGATGAGGTAGGAGTTGATTTTTGCAGATCCTTTTTCTTTTTTTGCTGTCATAGAGTTGATAAGTATCACTGGTATAATAAGAAAAGTAACAATGAAATTACCATAAGCTCCTAGGCTTTAATTATCATTTTCTTCTCAGTATAATAAGTTATGTTGTTGTTTTTGTGTTATATTGCTGTAAGTTTCATATGCATCTACATAAGCAATTCATGGGAACTGTGCAGGTTTCTGATGGAACTAAAGAAGGAAGCACAAAAAGAAAATCGAAGGCGTTGGTGGTAAAGGCCCTAGGTTTAATTGGTTTAATTTTACATGCATTATTATTATTATTTTTCTCTTATGTGTTAAATCTTTTGCATGATTAGGTTCATAAGACAGATGAAGACAAAGACGAGGTTGATTTGGAGGAGAGGGTTTCAAAGAGAATTGAGGTGCTTAGATGCTCTCTTTCTCTCTCTCTGTCTCCATTGATGTGTGGGTTAGGTTTGATGGGTTGGGGATGAAATTTATATTTGCTTTATCATAATTTTCTAGTTATTAATAGGTTGCTTTGTAAAAGAAAATATAGACTTCTACTCCTGAAGATCTTGACATCTATTTTCTTTTGCATATAATTGCTCCAAGTTATCAAACCCTGATGAGGATGCTAATTTGGAGATAGCATTTTCAGTCTCTGACATCAAGGACAGGTATAAGGTGTGATATCTTTCAGACTTCATTTTGTCTTGGATTCCTGCTTTTGTTCTTGCACTTGCTTATCACTTTACCTCTTTTTGTTCCCTCGCCCACCATCACCGAATGTATTCATCTTTTACTTTTTCTCTCATTCAGGAAGCTACTTTATTACCAAACTGGAAGGCGTTCCAGACAATCATATTTCTTGAACGGGTGAGATTGTGGTCTTACTAACCAGTGGGACTGCTTAATAATCTTTTTCTTGTGTTGTAACGGATATAATGGATTATAGGGAAATATTCACCTGTTTTTGTTGGTAAGGATGTCGTTTTGATAAAATATTGTCAAGGATTTTGTTGTCTAGGATTTCATTGTCACTGGGTAGGTAATATTGCATATAGTCTGTTGTGTGGAATTTTGATCTTGTTTCATTGTTACTTCCTTTTATGGGTTATTATAGTTCTCATTATTGGAGCAATCTTGTTTCGTACTTTGTTTCAGGGGTTATTTTTAATTCTAATTAATTTATTGTTGCTAGTTGTGTATCTACTTAGTTACACTGTTGCCCCATGCATACATGCTTGTACATGTATACTCATGTCTTTTATTGACCTGCACTCAACCTTTTGTTGGATCTGAAGGACTTCACACAGTTTAATTTTTCACAGTAATACTTCACTTCTGTTGATTAAATGTTCTTATGCCATTTGATGTTTTCAGGATGATGGTCTACATGATTCGAAGAAAATTGCTGCATTTGATTTTGATGGATGTCTTGTGAAAACAAATGTGAAAAGGTATGATCTTATCCTCCTTATAGGGTTTTGTTTATAAATATTGTAGATCTAAAAGGTATATTTTTCTGACTTAGGTTGTCTTCTAGACTAATCAATGGTTGTTCTCTGGTAATGGCCTGTACTTGGATGTTGCACTGAATTCATACGTGGTTATTCATGATTTCAGTACTCATATAGCTTCCTACTCATTGCACACAGACCTACATGCACCCACAAATGCATGTTCATATATGAGATTTTAAAAAGTTTTGAAACACACATCTCTTCTTGCCTTGTTGGATAAGTTTCTTGATAGTCTTATGTTGGGGAAAAGTTTCATTTGCCGTGGAACAACTGACTTAGCTCATACTTATCTCTAAATGTACTGCAAAGCATTATGTGAAGGGACTGATTCATAACCATACACCTTTGATTCCAGAGTAGGCGCCGATGCTTGGTCCCTTATGCATCCTTCAGTACCAGACAAGCTGCAGAGCTTGTATAATGATGGCTACAAGCTGGTATGTTCTCCTAAGGCTTTCTATTTTTGCGTTTAAAAATTGCAATGATTAGTTTAGTTGCTAGTCGGCTGTATGGCCTTTTTTTTTGTATAAATAAATAGGTAATTTTCACCAATGAATCCAACATTGATCGCTGGAAGAACAAAAGACAGGTAGCTGTAGACTCAAAAGTTGGACGTCTCAACAATTTCATCAAGCGTGTGAAGGTCCCCATGCAGGTTGTTCAAGCAGTTTATTTAAGTACATTTATTTAACACAAGGACTGTGACAATGACCCTTGAATAATTTGTTTCATATGACAATCAAAACTTTAATGTCACAAACTCTACTTTTGTCCTTGTGGGATTTTATGGTTTAAAATTGGGTGTGTGGTCTCTACTGTTTAATAATTTACCTTCTAAATGTGTTAGTTTTTTCATAGTTTTGAGAGGTGAATGATATATCTCTAAATTGTTTACTATCAATATGATGATTAGTACTGTCAAGTTAGTATCATAGGTGGCCAAATTTAATTGCTGACTTAGACTTCCTTGAAATGTTTAACTCATCCAAAGCAATCCCCAAATTTTAAAGTATTCTGGTGCTGAACTTGTACTGAATTCTGAAATTCTGAATTGGAACCAACTTAGATAACGGTGCTTCATTGAATAAGTAGGGGCATTTTGCACATCCATTAATGCATAAGGTTATTGATCAAGATGACTTTCATGGAGGATAGCATCATTGGATTGCTTTTCCATGTGGCCTGTTAAATTCTCTTGGATTTTATATGATTCAAGATAAGTTACAAACAAGCAAATAATCGGTAGATTTTTATTCTGTTATGTGAAATTTTTTAGCTGTTTTACCTCTTTAAGAGTTCTAATATTTTGATTGATCTGAAACAGTGGTTGATCCAATTGCGTTGCCAGTGTAGAAGCATCTTTCACCTAATTATACCGGAGTTCTTGCCTTCCCAAACCATGATTTGTTACACAAATGCAATAATGTGAACTAAAATAGCTAATTCTATTTTATCCCTAATTTCTTTTGTGAATAATCCCTATCATGCCAGTATGTAATGAAATTATCCTCTTTATTTCAATGTGAAAGTGATTGGGACATTTTTCAAGGAGTTGACTTCCAAATTTTCTTTATCAAGGTTTTTGTTGCATGCGGATTAGGTGGTAAAGCTGAAGATCTCTTCCGCAAGCCCAAAACTGGGATGTGGCAAATTATGGAGAAATACTTCAACTCTGGCTTTTCAATTGATATGGATCAGTTATTCTCGTCTTCCTTCTTTGATTTATTGTTCCTTTATTATTACTCACTACTACTGTTCGCCTAGAACATTACCTAATAGCTGTCTTATTTATCCAATATCTATTTTGAAGAGATGTTCAACTGGTTACTAACCACCTTTTCTGTATACTCTTATTTGTTTGGTAAGATTTGAATCCATGAACTTCTTCAACTGCTCATTTTCTTTGCATGTTGTAGATCATTCTATGTCGGTGATGCTGCTGGGAGAGAAAATGATCATAGTGATGCTGATGTTAAATTTTCACAGGTATCAAAATTACAACAATTTCAGTGTATTGTCTGTGTAGAAATTATCTTTGTTTATCCTTTATTGCCTTCTTGCTAATTCTTTGATTTGTTAAATAATATGTTTCATGATTAAATAATTTCCTTGGTCAATCTGTTGAATCTTCAACGTGACCATGCTGTGTCTAATACACTTGCACAGCTTCACAATCTTTGTTGGTGTCAATTTCTGGTATGTGTTCTGTTCTCTGTAGAATGAGAGAAAGTATTGGGTGTGCAATTTGTTGAAATTGCACCATGTTTCTGTAATAACATGATGTGGAAACTCGTTGGATGCCTCCTTTTTGAATGAGTCAGGATAAGTCTTAGGTTTACTTTTGACTATATGGTGTAATCATACTGTGGTCCTCAATGCAACAATTGAGCATAATACTCTATTACTATTGATTCCATAGGTTAAGCTAATTTAGGTCTCTTGTTCCCTTCTTCAGTTGTATTGACAAAGCTGATTTCTTTCATTGGCAGGCTATTGGATTGAAATTCTATGTCCCTGAGGAATACTTTCACTCTTGAATAATTGCTGGACTCTGATCCACAACGCCTAATACTGGCTATCCTGTCACCCCTGTAGATCTTGATTGAATTTTGGTGTATCTTGTATATCTGTCTGGACCTTTAGTGGTTGTTACTGGAAGCTTCTGTCATGCTTTAGATTAATATATACAGAGCTTAGACCAAATTACTATCTCTCTCTCTTAACATATGTAGATTAACTGTGTTCTGCATCATTTGCTAGTAACTTTGGTCAGAGCATTGGGGGATTCATGAGAGGATGCTTGGGCATATGTTGGAATTTAGGAATTGGGACATGGCTATGAATTTTGATTGGTCAATTTCTTTTGGGACTGGCCATATCCATTTTCAGTTTGCTGTCAGTTTTTGATCTATATTATTCCAGATTGTTTCATCCAAAATCTAGAGTGCTAAAACAAAGTAAGCTTCTCAGACAACTTATTTGAACTACCTGGAAGATCTTAACGGAGAATCAAGCTTCAAATCACAATTTATCAGACCTAGTCAGAGTTTGAGGAACCTTCAAAAATTTGTACTGGCTTTGGATGGGAAAAATCTCATTGCCAAACATAAAGGACGCGCATGTCAGCAACTGCAGGCAGCTGTTATATGGTCCTCTCATGAAAAGGAAGTGTGTAGGACTTGTAAGAGTTGAAATGAGAATTTGTGTTTGAAGCAATTGTTGAGTAATGCTGATCATATTAAGCAAGTTTCCAGCTCTAACTCATATCGGTTGAGCTCAGAAGATGACTTTGGGGGATGGCAGTTGACTGGTGCTGTCTATGACAAATTGCAGACGATACATTGAAGTAGGAAGGACCAAACCAGAGCACTGTGAAGAAAGGGAGTTGAAAGTTGACAGTAATAACCATTTAAACAAGTCTGGTTTTCTGGAAATCTAGAATTTACGTTTTGTTTTCAATTCAATCTATTGATTTTGTTGAGATTCCCACAAGGCCCTACACACAGAAAAGAAGCATATGGGCTGTCATAAAATCCACAATCAAAGTCAATCGTTAAACTTTTGTGGGAGGACTTTTGTAGAGATCATTTTCTGGATTAAAAAAACATTAACAAATTTTAAAAGTTTATTTGTGCTTTTGGATAAAGTACTGCTCATGACTCTGACTTAAAGCAGTCTTCATCAGCAGAGTGATCCTATAATTTAAGTTCTTTTCTTGCATTTTGAAAACTGGTATAACCTCCTAAATGAAATGCAAAGTATGGGGGGTGGTAGATGTCCCATGTTCAAGCCTGTAAAAGACCAAAATTTAAGTTGAAAGATGCATAACACAAAAACAAGCCTGAGATGTAAGTAAACTTGCACCAGAATTCAGAAGAGAAAGAACAATTACTTAGTATCAATCCATTGATATCCTAGGATGGTTTATCAGTATTTGTTGGGAGCAGTGCTAGCTTCTCTCTAGGAGCTGCTTACGCAAGAGCAAAACTTCTTTAATGGAAATAGTTGAGTGTTTGGAGAGCTCAGAAATTGGAACATGCCGTTCAAAATTCGCTGGCAGCAGTACTAATATAATCATTGTTGGTGCTGGAGTTGCTGGTTCAGGTTTGGCTTACACTCTTGGCAAGGTATCAGTCTCTTCCAACTCCAACTATTTGAGCTTTAATGTGTATGTAAGATTGCTTTATGATTTATCTTGTTTCGAAATATTAAGATTCATTTTTTGCCCTCTACTAGAGACTTTAAAGGTTTATGAATTGTAGTTTGGATTGCATAATAGCTTTTAAATCTGTCTTGTTGGAAAGGACAGAAACATTTTCACCTCTTACTGCCAATTAGTTTAATAATCAGGAAGCTCTTTTACAAGATGACTGAAATCCTCGTCAAATTAGTGGTGATAAGCAATAAAATCTAGTATTTGTTGGATGAGCGAAGAATGTATCCATTTCTGTATTTCCTTTTGGGGGTATGGTATGAACCTTTTGATTTGCTAATTTTTGCAGGATGGAAGAAGAGTGCCTGTGATTGAAAGAGACTTGACTGAGCCTACAAAATTGTAGGTGAACTCCTACAACCAGGTGGTTACCTGAAATTGATTGAGTTGTGTCTTGAGGGTAAGCTAAAACTTGGTAGTCCAATCACCATTATGCCAGAAAAGCTGTCTAATTGTGAAGATTTTGCTGTAATATTTATCTTCTATACACCTGCATTCTTATGTGGATATGTATGTATGATTATAGATTGTGTGAACGAGATTGATGCGCAGCAAGCATTTGGATATGCGTTCTACAAGGATGGAAAAAGTTCCTAAGTATCTTACCCCTCAGAAAATTTCCATTCAGATATGGCTGGAAGAAGTTTACACAATAGCCATTTTATTGAGAGGATGTGGGTAAAGTGTTCCACTCTAACCAAGTAACAAATAATCATTCCCTCCAAATATGATTAATTTCAAATTGGTTCTCTTCTTACTATAGTGTAAGAAATTGTTTCTAGTAAGAATAGGGAATGTGTTTTTGCAGACTTTTATCAATCTTAAAATTTGACATTCCCTTGCACTCCAGCTCTGGATTTTCAACCCTAAAAAGATTTAGCTAATATCATATGAAAATATTGCCAATGATCTTAAACTTATGCATCAACTTAATTCAATTTTACATTCTTTCTCTTGACTTGTTAGTGTATAATTGGAAGAAGGAACAGTAACATCTCTGATTGAAGAAAAGGGAACTGTTAAAGGGGTGGAATACAAGACCAAGACCAGTGCAAAAAAAAAAAAAAATACAGCTATGCACCCCTCACCGTATTATGTGATGGCTGCTTTTCAAATTTGAGGCGCTCTCTCTGCAACCCTAGGGAAAAAATGCTACTCTCTTGGCCTTGTGCAGCAAGTAAAATTATGCTACAATTTTTTTTCCTACTTGGGAATTAATTGCTTGGAATGTAAGATAAACCTTTGGTTAGCAAATGTAGAATTATAAGTAATTTGGCACTAGACGTTAATATAAGGTGTTAAATCATTTTTGCAGGTGAAAATCGCTTTTTGTTTTGTTGTTTGGTCCTGGAGAACTGTGAGCTTTCATACAAAAATGCTGGACGTTATATTGGCTGATCCTTCCCCAATCTTGTTTTATCCTATCAGAAGCACTGAGGTTCGCTATTTGGTGGATGTACCGGGCTGAAAAGTACCATCCATTTTCAATGGTGAAATGACTCATTATTTGAGAACTGTTCTTTGTTTGATAAGATCTCTACCTATTCTGTTTGATAATTATAAAAAAAAACGTATAATTATTGCTCCTAGGAATGTTCTTTTGTAAACCAAAGTGAAATGAGAATGTTGCATTAGCTCATTCATCAAAATGTCATCAATGATTGTGGCTAATTTTTAATGCTCTTGCAATCAAAGTTGTAACTCCTGTAAAGGGACTTTTAGATGTTTCAGATTCCCCCTGAACTCTACTCTGCTTTCTTCTCTGCGATCGACAAAGGGAACATTATAACAATGACTAACAGAAGCATGCTTGCTGCTCCATATCCAACACCGGGTGCTCTTCTATTGTGGGATGCATTCAATATGTGACATCCTTTAAACAGAAAGAGGAATGACAGTAGCTTTATCTGATATTGTTGTTCTAAAGGATCTTCTTATACCTCTTCAAAATCTCAACAATGCACCTGCTCTTTGCAAATATCTTAGAATCCTTTTACACCCTCGTAAAATAAGCAGCACACATAAGTTCCATATCCGATACTTCTTATGCTCTGGCTATGATATGCATACCAATTTCCTCAAATTTATAATAAGATTGTGTATGATCTTGTTTGCAGCCAGTGGCATCTACAATAAATACATTGGCAGGTGCCCTTAACAAGGTCTTTTGTGCATCATCTGATCCATCAAGAAACGCAATGCGACAAGCATGCTTCGACTATTTGAGCCTTGGAGGTATTTGTACCAGTGGACCAATAGCTCCACTATCTGGTCTAAATCCTCGGCCGCTGAGTTTGGTACTCAAATTCTTTGCTGTGGCAATCTTTGGAGTTGGACGCTTATTACTTCCATTTCCTTCACCCAAACTCATGTCGTTTGGAGCTAGATTTATTTCAGTGCATATTTATCTCTGTTGCTTGTAATTTTAATGCAATACTCTGGTTCTTCAGTTTAAATGGCTTCAACAATTTTGATTTTGTTCGTCTGTCATCCAGTTTTTCCTTTTTCCTGATAGATTTCACTTTTATACCTATTCCAGGATGCTTCAAGCATAATTTTCCCCATAATAAAGGCTGAAGGAATTACAGAGATGTTCTTCCCTGCAAGCGTGCCCAGCATTTTACAGAGATCCTCCAGCTAATTGAAAAGTCAGACATTAGCTGGACAAGAGTCCAGAAAGGTTACAAAAACTGGGTGCCTTGCTGTTAATTGCCACCATGAGGAGTCAACTTTTGGTAGTAGAAGTCATTTTAAAAATTAAACTACAAAAAACGTCGTATAGGTGAAGAAATAGGAGAAACATCATACATATTTAAAATTCTAGGATATTTTCTTTAATTTAGAAGTAAGTTCCATTTGCAGTTGAAGTAAACATTTCTGTATGAAGTGAACTATTAATCAAATTTGATAACATGCTTTTCTCACCAGCAACTTACAATGTGATGTGCATGTTGAAATTGAAATCTAGTTGCCACCTTTGATTGAAGTTACCACTGGAATAGTGAATTATAATGGTTGGCATTGTGTTGTAGAAAAAAAAAAATAGGAACTCAACATTAATGTTGGTAATCGACGATGTAAATGCAAAAATAAAACACTCAGAAAGATGACTGATTGTATTCAAGCTGATGTATCACAATCTCAAAAAATCTACACTTTCCCAACTCTGTCAACCTCTAAACAAAGTTGCTACAAACATGAATTGACCCAAATTTTTTTTGAAAATCCTGCAATCTGTATAATGCCAAAAGAAGTTGCAAATGCTGGTCAGTTTGGCATCAAGGTAAATTTCGTAACTTCTGTATCATCTACTGGCTGATTATCAATGCTTGTACAAAGCAAGAAGCTTCTGTATTGAGTCTAATGCATCATTCTTTTCTGCCAATATCTCCATCCAAAACAGCATGCCTTGTCAAAACAATTTCCTTCACAAGGTTCCTGTAAGTAAAAGGCCTAACTGCTGCACTCAAAAACAACTCAGGAGGAATTTTACTTTTCTTAATTCTCCTCCTCCATGGCCCAAGCCCAGCAATCTTCCATTCTTCAGGAGTCACTTTTGCCCTTTTACCCCACAAGGCGGTTTCATCTCCATCTTCTGCAACAGTTTGCTTCCCCATTGCTTCCATTGACTCCCAACTGCTTCTTATAATACTCCGTAGACATCTTCACAATACGTTTTGCAAGCAGTTCCATTCTTTCACCACTACTAGTCGCCTTCTTAAACTCCCCCTCCCAATACTTCTCATCATCTTCTGGACCCAATTCCTCCCCTTCTTCTTGAATTCCCAATTCTTCATCTCTGCCTTCATCCATGTCCATTACCACATCATCTTGATCATCATCATCCTCATTATGAAACTCACCTCCATCACTATCATCCTCTATCCATTCAGTAAATTCACTCTCACCATCACCATCACCATCTGGGGCATCACAACCAAGCTCCTCATCCTCCAGCTTAGCCTTCCATTCTTTTGTATACGGATGTGTTAAGGCAAACAAAGTCCCACATTGGCTAAAAATGGGGAGGATTATAGGTTTATAAGGAGTAAACCATATCTCCATTGGTATGAGGCCTTTTGGGTAGAGCCCAAGAGTAAAACCATGAGGGCTTAGGCCCAAAGTGGACAATATCATACCAATGTGGAGATATGTGTGGTTTGTTGGACTCCTAACAGTGGTATCAGAGCCATGCCCCGGTGTTGCCATGTGGTGGAAATCCTCGGTGCCGAATGAGAAGGTAGTGAGCCCGATATTCTCTAGTGTTTGCGATGGATTCGTGTAGTGCTCTATGGACAGGCGCTGTTGTGCTTCGGGCTTCACGTAAGGCGTGTATGGCTAACGCAGTGATGCGAAGTTGATTTGATAGAGCGGGCTCTCAATAGTAGGCGGTACTCTGGTGCTTCACGTAAGACGTGAGCGGTCAACGCAGTGAAAATGAGTAGCAGACTATTGGGTGAGCGGATGGAATATCGTTTGAGGGGAGGCTAAGTGATCCTTTGTTCGAGGGGAGGATTGTTAAGGCAAACAAAGTCCCACATTGGCTAAAAATGGGGAGGATTATGGGTTTATAAGGAGTAAACCATATCTCCATTGGTATGAGGCCTTTTGGGTAGAGCCCAAGAGTAAAACCATGAGGGCTTAAGCCCAAAATGGACAATATCATACCAATGTGGAGATATGTGTGGTTTGTTGGACTCCTGACAACGGATGCAACAACTGCACCGGATGATTCTCCAACAAAAACTCCGAACACCTCCGCTTCTTCACTCAACTTGTCATACCCTTCACCACGTCATCCACAAACGCCTTTGGACTCACCTTCACAATCTTACACAACCCACCAAAATAAGTACACATCTCCAGACTCCCATCATCATTCCTCACCTCAAACAAATAATACCCCTCCGTTTTCGAATCAAGAAACGGCATTATTGCCTTAAAAAAAACCCATCTTGAGGCTAAAATCTAAACTGATAAACTGGCCTCTTGACGTAAATAATATCCGGCCTAAACCAAGCCGCACATTGTGTAATAAAAGACCTAGCTCTATTACCTAATCTACCCATCAAACTCCACTTATCCAATCTCTCCTTTTTCCCCGCTTCAACAACTTCAGCAACCAAAGTCCATTGCTCCCAAGGCTTTTCGTTAACTCTCCATTTTAGGTGTCTCACAAACACCCAAAAATACCTAAACCCAACATTTTTATCCATTTTCTCCAATCTCTACCCAAAATCAACCGTCATTTCATGTTGCTCAATCTTCTCCCACTCTTCATGGTCCTTCACTGGACTATACATTGTCACGCGTTCATCAGTAAAATGACCGCGTATCGGCTCACCAACAACAACTCCTCGCCACGAGTAGGGCCCGTACTTGTGCCAGTCATACGGGTGGCGCAAATTCGGGTCGTCTTTTTCCATGAAGCGGACCATCCGGTCGTATCCGAGTCCGATCATTTCGAGCTCCGAATCGGTGAATTTGTCCACATAGGTGGTTTTGTTAGAGTTTTTCCGACGATAAAAGGGGCAGTCCGCGAAATTGACGGTTTTGTATTTTGCTCTGCGCTTAGATTGGCGCCCGAACGCTGTGTTTCCTTCTAGTCGACCAGGGGACGGCCCGCCTGGCTTCTTCTTGCTGCCACCAGCCAAAGCCCGAATATCCAGGCAGGAAAATTTAGGGCCTTGGCGGGGAAATTGTGGATGGGGTTTGGGGAAGAAAGAAAAATAAGAGTGTTGAGAGAGGTAACACTCTTATCGATCGTGAGGTTATGTTGAAGCGAAAAATTCAAGATTCAACCTAGAACTTTAACTTTTTTGCGCAGCGGAATAACCTGTCAATCAAGTAAAACCAACAAGAATCCAAAATAGAAAATAAAAGAGCACAACATAATCTACGTGGTTCGGCTAATCACCTACGTCCACGGTAGATCCAAGGATTCTAGTCTCTTTTATTATAACTCCCTAAAGATTTTACAAGGAAACGCAATATGAAAAACCCTCGAAATGACCTAAACGTTTAGTGAACCCTTGCTCTACCATGAACAATGATCACCCAAACAACGGTTCTACCCTAGCGCACACAAGCACTTAGTGTCTACCCAGCTCTTCCCCTCTCTTAGAGTCTCTCTCAATGCTTGATATGAAATCAAGGGTTTACAAGTGTTTATATAGAGTATATTTCGTGCCTATTAACCCTATTCCTTGTTGGAGTAAGAGTTCACTTGTTTTGGAAGTCTAAAACTTTCCAAAACTCGAAATCCCGAATCAAAACGGACTTTTTCACGCGTCCTCGCGCTGCGGTGCTCGTCCTTAGGCGCTGCAGCGCTGGACAGAATTGCGCCTAGCGCTGCGGCGCTGAGGACCCAACGCTGCGGCGCTGGTTTTACTGTCCTGGGCGCTGCGGCGCTGAGCCCTGTAGCTATCCGCGTTTTCTTGCTCCCTTCGCGTCTTTGAGTCCCGTTTCGCTTCCCCTTTCGTGTCTCACACGTCCTAGACTTCTCCATACGTATCCCACACGTTCTAAATTTCTTGTAACTCTTCACTTTGGTATTCATCTCAATTTTTGGCCAACCAAAATTGTTGAATCACCAATTTTCCAATAAGGAGTTTAGGGTTTTAGAGAAGGAGAGGTCCAGCATTTTGGAGGGAGGCAGATTGAGCTGAGAGAGAAATAATAATCATTATTCTTTAAATCAATTCTTTTGAAATAGGGGTGGGCTGGGTTGAGGTAGGAATAACAATTTCTGTCTCCATACCCGTGTGAGGATTTAGATCTATTTTATATTTGATATATATTTTTCGGATTGGAGTTTTATGGATATTTTATATCTGATTTTTTTTAAATTTTTTTATTTATATTAATTTAATTTTATAAAATAATTTTTTACTCGGTATAATTATAATATATCAAAAAAATTATAAATATCACATAAAAATATAAATTACTTTAAATCTTCAATTACTAATTTAAAAAAATATATATAAACTAAAATTTAAAATTCACAAAAATTAATGATTTTTTTAAATTTTAACATTTAAATTATAATATTTTATTTGTAATTCAAACATTAAGTCTCTATTAAGATTCTTTTCAAACTTATAATACAAAGTAAAAAAAAATTGAATTAAATGAGTGATGACTAAGAAATTAAGAATAGTAATAAAATTAGTTACCTTTTTTGTTTGTTCTTCTTTAATTTTTTTTTAATAAATGAGTTCACTTCAATTTAGAAGTAAGTGTTTAATATTAAATATAATTAAAAAAATTAAAAAAAATAAAAATTTTAAAAATATAATATAAGTAAATTTTATACTTTCATATTAAGTACATAGCTAATTTTAATTTGCATAAATAAGTAATTTTTTTTACACTATTTTTTTAAAATTTTATTTTTAAATCGAGCATTTGGAGTAGGTTTGGAGAAATTAATTTATTTTCAAATCCAACATGAATTTAATTTGAATTTGGGTTACTGTTCATAAACTCACCCACATCCTAAAAAAATACCTAAAATATAATTCAAAATAATCCCCATTTGGAGTGGATCCCTATAGGACCCCAACCCCATGAAAAATTCTACTACCCTTATTTGAAATTTAATTTTATTTATGCGTTTTAATGTTTACTGATAATACGATGACGTTTTGTTAGAAGTTCGAACTTTTACTTCCAACTTCATTTCACCGTAAATTGTAATAAGGGATAATTACATTTTTTCTTTCACATTCGACTAAATTATAATTTTCCCTACAAACCTTCAGATAGAACAAACAAATACTTCTAAAGTTTGAATTCGTGACAAATATCTATTCGTAAAAAATATACTTCGAGTCTGTGTACGCTTTATGTTTGGCTAAACAAAGATAGCCTCGGATTTGTGAAAATCCAAGACTGAAGAATTTTACCAACAAGCGAGCTTTATTGCTAAACCTGGGTTGAAAAATAATGGGCGAGGTCTATCGCTAAATCTGGGTTGGTGCAGCAAGTATGTCACAGACCTTGAGTCTTTTGCGGAGAGGGGCAAGCAAAACTCTATCTATAGGGCTGTAAAATTTTCAACAAGTAAGGACACAGAGTCCTAGGTTGAACGATAAAAAAAAGATAAAAAGATAAGAAGTTTATGGATAATCTAATAGTGAATTACTGATGATACATATAATGAGAAATTAAGCCTATTTATAGGTTGTAAAACCTTATATAAAACACAACTTCCTATTATGTACAATTTTTCAAATAAGGTACAACACACAGTTGGACCTAAAATCCTCAATGTAAAAAAGCCCATTAAGTACTTTTTAAGTCGACGTCAATAATGCTCCATGCAAACCGGTCAAAAGAATGATTTTGTCAAGACTTGTAACACCTAGTCATTCGAAACTGCATATTAGAAGCCTATCAATCCAAATCGCTTGGGTCTATGCTCAGAATTTTGGTGCTCTAAAATCGTCTGGATCTCTATAATATGCCTAAAAATCATATTTTCTATCTTTTTAGGATCGTCCAAGTGCCTTTATTTATATAACAGTTGCTTGAAGTCGTCATGATCTTAAACAGTCGTCTAGGATTATAATACTGGCATATAGAAATCATCCGATCCTTATTTATGCCATACAGGTCGGCCTATCAATGACCTACCCGAGTCATCCTGGAACTTTTCTGATATTTTAATTCATTTAAATTGTTCCTTTATTTCATCTCGAAATCGTCTAAATACAACTTCAATCCAAATAGTCAATCGCTTAGTTTAAAATGCCTGATCACTTTATTTCTCTAAACAACCATTTACTAAATTATAACGCCAGATAGGTCGATCTTGGCTACTTTGTCTTACTTCACTCTCTTTAGATGAGCAATCGACCTAAATTTATAAAGGACTTCGTAAAATTACTCATAACTACCCATTAGTGTGGAATCACCCAAATAGCTTCAAACTATTTCACAAGATTATCTCTATACTGTTATATTGCCCCGATGAACATGAGCTTTGACACTGTTTACTAATCGTTCGAAACATGTCAATGAGCTACGAATCATCTTTTACAATTCTTAGATACTAAAATCGTCATGTGACATTGCTTCCACAAACTTTATAAATTGGCCATTTCTCTTGATCTTTAAGATTGTTGCCTTATATCTTTAGGCAAACTTTTCCTTTTGGAGTTAATTTTATTTGGGCAAAAACTCTTCATCTTCTGACCATTCTGATAACTGTCATATTATTAAATGTCAGTAATCATTAATAACAGTCTAATCATTACCTCTATTAATTCTTTTTAAGCTAAAATATTTGTATTAACTCCTCCTTAAATGCCCAACTGTTGGAGTACGATCTTTAATTTTAATCACCTTGATGCCATTATAAAAGGGGAAAAAGTTCATTTTTACTTTTTACTTTTACTCTCAACATTTGCATTTCCTTTAACTCTCTTAAACATTTTTCAACTTGTTCTTCAACTCTCAATAGCCTTTATCCCATCTTCAAGGTAAGTTTAAGCTAATCTTCTTTTTTAATCTTGATTATCTGCTTTTTATCTTTAAATTTTATTTTTTTTACTACTGTTCTTTTTCTTATAGTTTTACCATGGCATCTAAATCGACTACTCTTACTCATTCCAAGAAATCAAAATCGACCAAAGCTCAAGAAACACCTCTAGATCTCTTTTCTAGTCCAGAATGGTCAACGAATAGGTCGTCCATAAAGTATTTTCTTGTAAAGACGACTCCTCCTAGTATATTATAGGTCCATATAATCTTTATAATTCCTCAATATTTTGATTACTTTTTTGCTCATAGAAATAACCATCTTAGGTTCGGCCAACCACACAACATGTCTGTGTGGACAACTTCCAAGTTTGTTAGGTCTTGGCCGAAAACATCAAGTGATTTTGTATGATGGTTAAATCCTCTTGAACCCCACTTTAAATCTATATGGAAGTTGACTGAGGTTTACGATTTAATCCAACTATCTAGATATTAGATACCTCTACATAATGGGCTGATATCGACCGCTTTATTGTTTTAGTCTAAGGCCTTGAATGTCTTTTGTTTTAGGTTTGACTTTATGACCCCTACATTATATGATTTGGCCATTCTTTTCAATGTCTCTATCCATAGAGTTGACATTAATGGTGATTTTTTAGTAGGTTCTGTCAACTTATACTTTTCTAGGTGAAAAACAAGTTTTAAAAAGTTCATGGCTTACTTTAGGAAAAAATCGGCCACTTCCTCTATGGTAGAACATATCGCCTTCTTACTCTTTTGGTTAAGTAAGTATGCACTTTGCCCACATTCTCAAAAGATAACTAGGGAATACTTAAAGGTGGCAATTACCATAGCTGATGGCACCAAACTAACCTTAGGACATTTTCTTCTCTCCCATTTTTATAGGAGTTTATATGAAATTGTCCCAACCAAAGATGAGGATGCTTTTTCAAACGCAGGCGGTCTTTTTTGTATACTCTATCTTTGAATCACCGCATATTTCTCCTGTTTTTCAAAGTCACTTTCCAACCCCTTAAAGGTTGCATTCGTTGCTATGCCTCTTGGTTAATCTAATGGCAACTTGACCTGGGAATTTTTGAAGATGTCTTTACTTTCTTTTACTCAACCTCTTCTTTAGATGATCATTTACTTTGTCATCTTAGGCTAGCCCTCTTTGGCCCCAAGTAGACTCGACAGGCTTATCAAGGTCGATTGTCTTTTTTTAAAGTAGTCGAATTTGATATCGACTGGCATAAATCTTGGGTCACCTACTTAATTACCAAGGATCTCTATCATGGCATTGTTATTGTTGCTAGCAATAACAACAAGTGTAGTACAGAGACTTACCATCCTTAATGGGTAAGTCACCAATTTATGCTTGTCCAAGCTATCCTTTATCTTAATCTCTTCTCGACCAACCAAAATTTTAGAGGCAGGGTGGTCTTTAGAAGTTTAAGTTTTGTTCAAGAGACCAACACTGTAAATAGTGAGTTATAAAAATTGATTCAAATAACTGATCTTCCCATTTTGCTTGGTCGTTTGAGTCTTTTGATCAATACTTGGTGGAGCTGGTCGCCTTTTATTTTACAATATATATAGACAGAAATTTTCATTTGCATAATTTTGCAGTTGACATTGATCTTACTGATGTTGTGCAAGTTGACCAAAAACATGACTAGGGATAAGCTCATCAAATAGATCTTTGATTTTGATCGCTTTTTTGGCATTAAATATAATTGTAATAACTTAGATAAAATGAAAAGACTAAATCACCAAAGAAAGAAGGAACTGGTCTTATAACACAAATGGGCAACCATTAAGTGCCAAACCAAATGAGTTTGCAAAGGCGGTCCATGGCTTGGTGAGGTGTTTTTACGCAAACTTTTTTGGATCTAAGGCCACCGATTTTAATTGCCAAATTCAGCATAGCTGGATACATTCTTGATAAAGGAATAATTCGGCCTTCTTGGATCGATTTTTATTTAAATAATTATTCTAAATTGACTCTAGACCCTACACTAGTATCAGTAGTCGACAACTATTTTTTTCAAGGTAATACTTGTACTTTTTTTTTAGCTCTATAGCCTTTGTTATGATATTGATTTTTCTTAGTATGTTTTAAAGATCATCCCCACAACTTTGGACGCCCTTTCAGCAGGTGTGAAGAAAGACTTGGCTCCTCCAAAAAAGCGTGTCAAGGTAAATGACCGCCTATTTGACCTATTCAATTGTATTTGAATGTCTAATAACTTTTCTTCTTTTGTTCAGATAACTGCAAATAAGCTAGTCAGGATAAAGATTATCCACTTAAAAACACCTTCAGAATCGACTGCTTCCCTGTAATTGGGCACTCCAGTTGATTGATCGACCCCTGCCAATCACTCTCCAGCTCTCTAAGTCTCAAGTAACAGGGCAAACCTAGTTTTTGTGAAAGAATCGCCTCTGACTCCTCAAACTTCTTGGCCTTAAACCTTCAGAAAACTTGCTCTTAAGAGGTCGACTCTAAGCAGTATGACTTCAGCATTTGATGTTCTATTAGCTCTACTAGTGGAATCATCTAATGATAATGATGAGTCAGCTAACGAGTCTTTGCTAATAGTATCTCTTGCTCGCCCTTCATCTATTCAGAATGAAGTTAAGATCATGATTGATGAGTTAAAAGGGTTGAAGGAAAGAATGGTCTATCTACTGATGGATGATTTACAGGTGATAAAAATGAATAGAAAGCTCAAGTTTTTGTCTGACCAACGCTACCATCGACAATGTTTCAGTCAGTCTAAAGACTCAGATAGATGACCTCACTGCTTTATTTACTTCCATCACAAAAAAGAAGCAACCATCCGTTCAAATAGTAAGGAGCCCAAGAAGAAAATAGAGGAGAAGGCATAACTGGATTGTTTGGAGGCTTAGTTGATGCCTGAGGTGCAAGAGCTTGAGGACCAAAATAGGGTCACCAAGCAAAAAATAGAAGAGCTAGAGAGTGCCCTGGCCAAAATAAGAGAGGAGGAAGCAGAAAAAATGTCCTACTCCTTTAAACTGGGCAAGCTAGTCCTTGGGCTTCACCCAAAGAAAGGTAAGCTCAAAAAGAAATTGCTGGAGAAAATGTATATGGCTAATGAAGCCTTAATTTAGCAAATTTTGAATCAATGAAATTTATTTATAGTAATCGTCTCATTTATTCTTTGTAAAATTTTTAGTTATTAAAGGAAAACTAAAAATTAGCGACTTAATTTAAGCAATCAACTAATCGCACGGCATATAAACCGAAGGAATCATTTAACTTTTAATATATGAAATATTTTTAAAAAGCAATAAGGTTGGCCTTATATAATCTACCGTTATTAATATTTTAAACAAAAATAAATCGGTTAATATAATTTTGATCTCAATGCATGAACTTTAGACATTAAAAGTCCACCGCAATGTTGGCCGATCTATAATTCAGCAGACATTAAATGGGATCATAAGTCCGCTGACTTTAGTCTGATCACGAGTCTCGCTGGGAGATCATCTTGTCAATTCTTTCCCAAATGGTAGGTCGGTAAGATTTAAGATATTTGTCGTTGATTGATCGAAAATGAATTTATCCATCTAAATCGCTTAGTAGATATGCCCATTTGCCAAGGATTTTAGCCACCTTAAATAGCCTTTCCTAATTGGCGCTGAATTTTTTAAACTCACTTTACTTGGAGCCTATTGGGAGGATTGCCTTCCATACAAGGTCACCTGGCCAAAGGTTTTAATCCTAACCTTTTTATTGTAAGCTTTTCTACCCTCTTCTTTTGAATTTCAAGGCGATGTAAAGCTTCAAGGCGATGCTTGATCCATTTCTTCAATCATGGCGTCCTGGTATTGCTGGGGGTTTAGGTCGTCTTGATATTGCCTTCTTAATGAGCTTCTAGATAGTTTCATTTGGACCATGGCCTCGCACCTATAAACTAACTGACAAAGTGACGTACCAATGGCCATTTATGGGCTGACTTTGTTTGCCCATAGCACCTCTTAGAGCTTATTATACCAGGACCTAGGGTTATCCAAGATCACATTTTTTATCCCCTTAATGATGGATTTATTTGTTGACTCGGCCTGGCCATTTAATTGTGCATAATAGAGAGTACTATATATTAACTTGAAGCCGAATTGTTTGAAAAAACCGACCATCTCTTTTCTTGTAAAGATCATTCCTTGGTCAGTCGTGATTGACTCAAATAGCTGTACCTATAAATAATATTTTTCGTGATAAATTTTACGGTCAATTATTGATTGACTGTCTTCAATGGGATAACTTCTACCCATTTTATGAAGTAATTGATTGCTACAAGGATGAACATGTGCTGTTTTGATGATGGTAGGTATATTTTCCTAATTAGGTCTATGGCCCATCTCTGAATGACGAAGGTCTGATCATTGTATGCATTTCTTGTGATGGGGTGATCTATATCGACCCATGCTTCTGACATTCTTCGCAACCCTTAGCGTAGTCATAATAGTCTTGTCCTATAGTTGGCCACCAAAATTCAGTCTTTAGAATCGCCTTCTTCATTAATCATTCACAGAGATGGGCTCTAGCTAATCCTTTATAAGATTCAGGCATAAAAAAAAATGCACTCCTTTAGGCCAATACATCTTAATAGTTTGCTTAGAGGTGCCCTTCGAAATAATTCTCCCGCGAAGAGAAAATTTTTTGGCGCAATGATCTTTATTCTTCAATCGGCCTATTTACTTGGGTTCTTCATGTAAGCAAGCAAACCATTCCTCCAATTAGTGCTTAAATTAATGTGCAAGGTAGATAACTAATTATGTAGCCCTAGAGTATATAAGCAAGATCGTGGTCTGTGGATTAAAGGGATTTTTGCTATCGCCTATCTAAACCCTGATGCCCCCTGAGCGAGATCGTTAGCTTCTGAATTCTTTTTTCTTGTGGAGTACTCGAACATGGTAGAATGGAAACCTTGGATGAGGTGTTTTAATTTGTTGCAATATATGACCAATAGGTCAGCCTCACATCTATATTCTCTGGTCAGCTATTTGATTACTAGCAACGAATCGCCCTTAACTTCAATATCCTTGACCTTTATCTCAGCAAGTACTTCTAACTCAATGATTAATGCTTAATAATCGACCTGATTATTACTGCATGGAAAATTCAAGAATAATGACATATTTGTTTTCATCCCTATGGGGGATACTAGGATGATTCCTGCTCTCACAACCTGATTAGTCTTTGAGCCATCGAATCATAGTTGTCAACTTGTACTCAGTATGCTGATCTCATGATCTATTGTTTTCGTGTATGGTGTAGGATAATCGGCTAAAAAATTAACTAAAGCTTGTCATTTGATTGCCTTTTGAGGAATGTATTTCAAATTGAACTATGATAATGCAATCGTCATTTACCAAGCCAAATTTTTAAGAACAAGCTTGACAGGAGATACTTTATGATGTCTATTTAGCCTATCACGTGCACTATTGTGGGTAACAAGTAGTATCATAATTTTGTGCATGAAAAATACAAGGCCAAACAAAAATTTTCAATCGCCGTATATTTGGTATCTGCGTCATTTAGCACTTGGCTAAGATAATACATAGCATTCTCAACACCTTTATGCTCTTTAGCTAACATACTGTCGATCGATTATTGAGCAGCCGATATATAAAGAATAACAGGTAGTTCTATTTTAGGCGGTACCATAACTGGTGGGCTTGTCAGGTATTTCTTAATCTCTTCAAAGATCTTTTGATGGTGAGTAGTTCATTTAACTTCTTCTCCATTTTTTAATCTTAGTAGGGGCGACCATGCATGTAGTCTTCTAGCCGAGTTTGATTTATTGACGTCGGTCTTTTTGATGAAAATTTGATTATAGCCTGAATGGCCATATAGGAAGATGAGTATTTGGTGGCAAGCAGCCGAGTCAACTAACATATTAGCTATGGGTATTAGATATTCATCCTTTGAAGTCGCTATGTCACGCCCCAGACCCAAAAGATCCGACACACGACATCACTTACATTCATTCACTGCATGTGCACTCATAAATAATATTACACAAAATTTTCAACTTTCATTCAACACAGAAATCCTTAGCAAGTTGCTAGTAAGTTCAACACTAAAATCAACCATAACCTAACATATAAATATAAACTTCTCTTGACAATATTTAAACATTCATTTCAATTTCTTTCAGAATTATAGCAATTGAATTATGACTGGGACAATTATTAAACCGGAGATACGCAGAGTTTTCTCAGAGATTAACACTCTACTACGTCACCAGTAGCAACTTTGTTACCGGGAGCCCAGAATATATCCATTGCAAATTCTTACTTAAAATCATCCAATAGCCACACTTTATAAAACTTAAACCAAATCCAATCCACACACAATGAAATAATACATAAGTATTTATTCAATAGGGACAAACCAAATATCCTATCCCACGTGTCCCCAAATGAAACACACAACAACCTAGCAACTTAAGGAACCCAAGGAACAGCAGAAGCCTTGCCAAATCCGCTAAGCACACATGCACATTATTTACCTGAAATCACCACAAACTATAATGAGTATAAAACTCAGTAAGCATACTAATTTTTCATATATCAAATACAAATACATATATGTACACAATGCATATGTATGATATGCTGTGATTAATCAAAATCATAATCTTATCAAATCACATATCATGTAAGTGCTTACACATTCTTTCAAAACACATAATAGGAATACCATCACTCAACTACTACTTAGTAGGACTTACATATCACGTATCACATAATGAGCCAAATGTCACTCGTAGGTGACATACCGTATGAGAGGAATAGTACAAGTGAGGTCTTTAAATCACACATATATAACGCTTATGCCCGAAGGTAAAAGCCAAACCCTCACCCTGATCATCGGTGAGTCCTCTCACATGTACCAATACGCCACCACACGAATGTGAGGACTCACACTTCCTTTAGGTACCAATAGGATCCTCCCTACATACGGAACACATAACATATACCAATCCCGAAGGAAAGGCCACACATAAAGGCTCCACAAATCACATAAAATGCCTACTAAGTTAACAGTGAGTTCAAGTACCCTCAAATCACAAAATATTTCTCATGGACATATTACACTTCAAAAGCTTTCTTTGTTAAACGCATCTTATTTTGGAAAGCTCACTTTCAAAAACACATGTATGTCCATGCTAAATGTCAATGCTCACATTCATAAACATATATTCACATTTCATATCAAAATATACTTTGACATATCATAAACATATTCTTAACCCCATTTACAAAATCATACAAAATAATTATTATGTTTATTGTGATTCTAGTAGTAAGTCTAGTATACTTACCTCTTAACACTTTCAGCTACAAGGCTTAAATCTCCTTAACCTATCAATGGAGATTAATCCTTTCATAAGCCTCACAATTCACACAAAATACTTTAAATAGCTTACAAAATTATACACAATGCATTTATCACATCAAATTGGTCTAAATATTTGGTTTCTCAAAACCTGTCATTCTGACCACTTACACTTAACAAAATTTTCTAATACATCAAATGATGTCCAATTACTCCAAAATCAGAATATATCATTCTTGACTCATATATACTTCTTATATATGAATATTATATCAAAATTCCTACACAATCCATTCCATGCACACCATCGAATCCAAACTACAAACCTGATAGGATCAAGATACTTACTGAACAGTATTCAATCTCCCAATTTTATAAAATCATATACTAACTCAAAAATTATAAAACTACCACATAATTATTCTTAACACATATCTCAGTCCATGATAAATATTTGGCTTCCAAATAACTGCCAAAAGTATTTTAAAACTATTTTATTTCATAACTTTAAAAATCTGTTAATCAAATACTACAATGAGCTGATACACTTTAGAAATTCATAACACTTCAACCACATTGATCCAAATTCTCAATTCCGAGTATATCATATTAGACATATAAAATTATCATATTCCACAAATTCGTAATTTTTAAAGATCATTCAGCAGGTCAAAAATTATTTTCCACTGTATCATACTGTTTACACAGGAAATTTCCAGAATTCCAGGGTCATTTTGGTAAATTCACTACAAATTCAATTTCTGAGATTTTCAGTCGATTCAAAGTCTCAAATGATCCTAAACATGTATAATTTCATATAGTCAAAATTCAAAACCAGAATCGAATCACAACAATTTATAAAATTCCTAGATCAAGAGGTTATCCAGCAGAAATTCCATAATTCATCATGATTTATCAAACTATCTTATAGATCATCATCAATTCTCATATGATCTTACGAAATACACAACAAATTCTCAATTATACATATTTTCAGAAATCAAAACTTAAAGGAATTAACTTAATTAATACCAATAAATTGAGAAATACGTATGATATACCTCTTGAAATTCAAATTTCCAATTTCTTCTTCTTTTTCTTCTTCTTCTCCTCTTTCTCTCTCCTCTATTTCTCTCTTCTCTCTCTTAAAATAGGTAGCTCGACCTAAAAATGGTAAATTAGGGTTTAAAAGTATATTTTTATACTAAGAGGCTAATTTTTGATATTTACGAATTTGCCCCCAAAACTTTTAAAGTATAACAATTTGGTCCCTAAAATAAATCTAAAGTCATACAAATAAACCCAATACTAATCGTATATCATTAACCTATAAAAATATTACTAATACAATATATAATTCAAGTATCACCAACATACAAATAAAATACGTATATTTATACATATATAAATACTTATTCTTACCAGTCGTGGATACTGGTTACTACACGCTAGGTTGAGGTTGCAAAAATCTATGCAAAGCCTGAGTTTGCCATTCTTTTTTATCACTGAGATGACATTGGATAGCCCTTCTACATATTTGGCTGGGCTGATAAATCCTGGACTGAAGAGTTTTTTTTTTATCTCTTCAGCTATTTTATCTTCGACTTCTTTGGACATTATCTTTATGTGCTGCTTATATTGCCAAAATCCATCTTTGATTAACAAATTATGCTCGACCAACTATTTGATGAGGCCAAGCATCTCAATATAGTCCTATGCAAAACAATCTTTATATTCCCTAAAAATTGCCAACAATTTGGCTTTATAAGATGGATTTAGACCCTCACTAACAAAGATCAGTTTGCTTTGAGGGTTGTGATCATCCAACTTTCCTTCAGTTTACTTTGAGGGTTGTTGTCGTCCAACTTTTTTGGAGTTGGTTTTAACTTATGGCTAATTTGTAAGTCTTGAAATTCATCCTCATAGATATATTCGGGTGAGCCAGTTGTATGCTATTGTCTATTCATTGAACAAATAAACTAAACGTGGGTTTGTTTTGATTGCGATAGAGCGAGCAAGGTCGTTCTTAATGACTTGAGTGTCTATTTAGACTATTTCTGAGCTATAGCGGTTTAGGTAGCCCCATTTTAATTAAGTTATGGTAATGGTGGGATTGTATAATGCGACAGATGTCACTTGCTATTCACCTTCAACTGGTTTGGGGTCAGCATGAATTATCTCTACTGTCTTATTTGGTTGCCATTTGAAAATCATCTGGTGCATGCTGAATGTTAATATTTTATTCAAATGAATCCAATCTCTCTCGAGAAGAACATTGTAGTCACTTAGTACAATGACTACGTAAAATGCTTTATCTTTTTCAATATAGCCAACTTTTACCTTGAAGGAAATGAATCCATCAACTAGTGTTTCGCGGCATGCAAAATCGATCATAATATCCTCAGAGTGCTCCAAATCCCTTTTATTGATGCTCAATTTTTTTAGCATCCCTAAGGGCAAGATGTTGACTTCAGACCCATTATTAATCAGGATCCTTTTGCATAGGACTTCATTGGGATCGACCTTCACATATAATGGTTGAATGTGCCTGGTCATGTTGTCGGCTGAATGGAGAAGTGTCAGAGGTACCAACTCATCTGGCTCATCTCTAATATGGAAAATATCGACTACATCGCCATTTAGTGTAGACGATTGCCTTAGTTTTAATTGGAATGATTCAGGCAACATGATCACCATGTTGACATTCTATTTAAAAGATTCTTCCATTGCCCTATAGTGAGGTTATTTATTGGTGAGTTGAGACCATCAGAGTTGGTCTAGGTCTCTTCGGTCTTGGGTGGCTTATGTTTCTTATCAACCTATACCTAGACTTTTCCTTGCACACACCACCTTTCCTAGTCGATTGGGAGGGCCGTTGCTCCTCTGTTACTTTATTCCCATATAGCTTTTTGTTGAGACTTTCAATTCTAGCCAAGTTCTCAGAATCTGATTCTTTTCTTTGTTTTTGGGCGCTCTGTTCAAGACGTCTAAGTTGTTTGCGTCTTTGTATTCTCATTTTCTGAGTCTTGGTCGGGCCAAAATATGAAGGAATTCGGCCCCTTAATCTATTGACCACGCTCAACCTCAGCCTATTGACTTCCCATTGGCTGACTGTGCTTGCCATTGGTTTAAATGTACATAAAGGTTGTGAAGGGGTACTGATATTATTTAGAATGCCCTAAACCTAGTGAAAAGTGGTCTGGCATTGAGGACGGGTTAAACAAGCCTTTTTTAGAGTCGTCTGGTCCTCCGAATTCTGCTTAATAGTGGCCATTCTTTCTTTTCTGGATGCCTCTAGAGCCAAATTGTCATGCCCCAGACCCAAAAGATCTGACACATAACATAACTTACATTCATTCAATAAAGTGCACTCATAAATAGTATTACACAAAAATTCAAACTTTAATTCAACATAGGAATCCTTAGTAAGTTACTAGTAAGTTCAATACTAAAAATCAACTCATAATATAACATATACACATAATCTTCTATTTAACATATTTGAACATTCATTTCAATTTCTTTCATAATTATAGCAATTGAATTATGACTGGGACAATTATTAAACCGGAGATACGTAGAGTTTTCTCAGAAATTAACACTCCACTACGTCACTAGTAGCAACTTTGTTACCGGAAGCCCAGAATATATTCATTGCAAATTCTTACTTAGAATTAATTCATAACCACACTTGGTAAAACTTAAACTAAATCCAACCACACTTAATAAAATAACACATAAGTATTTATTCGATATGGACAAATCAAATATCTTAAACTATATGTCCACAAATGAAACACTTAGCAATCTAACAACTTAGGGAACCCAAGGGACAACAGAAGCCTTGCCAAATCCGCTAAGCACACATGTACCTTATTTACCTGAAATCACCATAAACTATAATGAGTATAAAACTTAGTAAGCATACTTGTTTTTCATATATCAAATACAAATACATATATGTACACAATGCATATGTATGATATGTTGTGATCAATCAAAATCATAATCTTATCAAATCACATATCATGTAAGCGCTTACACATTCTTTCAAAACATATAATAGGAATACCATAACTCAACTACTACTTAGTAGGATTTACATATCACATATCACATAATGAGTCAAATGTCACTCGTAGGTGACATACCGTATGAGAGGAATAGTACAAGTGAGGTTTTTAAATCACACATATATAATGCTCATACCCGAAGGTAAAAGCCAAACCCTCACCCTGATCATCGGTGAGTCATCTCACATGCACCAATACGCCACCACACGAATGTGATTACTCACTCTTCCTTTAGGTACCAATAGGATCCTCCCTACATACGGAACACATAACATATACCAATCCCGAAGGAAAGGCCACACATAAAGGCTCCACAAATCACATAAAATGCCTACTATGTCAACAGTGAGTTCAAGTACCCTCAAAACACAAAATATTTCTCATGGACATATTACACTTCAAAAGCTTTCTTTGTTAAATACATCTTATTTTGAAAGCTCACTTTAAAAAACACATGTATGTCCATGTTCAATGTCAATGCTCATATTCATAAATATATTTCTTTCACATTTCATATCAAATATACTTTGACATAATATAAACATATTTCTAAGCACATTTAAAATATCATACATAGACAATTAATATGTTTATTGTGATTTCAAAAAAAAGTCTAGTATACTTACCTCTTAGCACTTACAGCTACAAGGCTTAAATCTCCTTAACCTATCAATAGAGATCAATCCTTTCATAAGCCTCACAATTCACACAAAATAATTTAAATAGCTTACAAAATTATACACAATGCATTTATCACATCAAATTGGTCTAAATACGTAGTTTCTCAAAACTTGTCATTCTGACCACTTATACTTAACAAAATTTTCTAATATATCAAATAATGTCCAATTACTCCAAAATCAGAATATATCATTCTTGACTCATATATCCTTCCTATATATAAATATTATAACAAAATTCCTACGTAATCCATTCCATACACCATTAAATCCAAACTACTAGCCTGACAGGATCAAGATACTTATTAAACAGTATTCAATCTCCTACTTTTATAAAATTATATACTAACTTAAAAATTATACAACTACCACAAAAATACTCTTGAAACATATCCCAATCCATGATAAATATTTCACTTCAAAATAACTGCCAAAAGTATTTTAAAACTATTTTATTCTATAGCTTTAAAAATCTGTTAATCAAATACTACAATGAGCTGATACACTTTAGAAAATCATAACACTTCAACCACATTGATCTAAATTCTCAATTCTGAGTATATCATATTAGACATATAAACTTATCATATTCCACAAATTCGTAATTTTTGAAGATCATTCAGTAGGACAAAAATTATTTTTCACTGTATCATACTGTTCACATAGGAAATTTTCAAAATTTCAGGGTCATTTTGGTAAATTCATAACAAATTCAATTTCTAGAATTTTGAATCGATTCAAAGTCTCAGATGATTCTAAACATGTCTAATTGTATATACGCAAAATTCAAAACTAGAACCGAATCACAACAATTTATAAAATTCCTGGATTAAGAGACTATCAAACAGAAATTCTACAATTCATCATGATTTATCAAGCTATCTTATAGATCATCATCAATTCTCAAAATATCATACGAAATACACATCAAATACTCAATTATACATATTTCTAAAAATCAAAACTTAAATAAATTAACATAATTAACACCAATAAATTGAGAAATAGTTGTGATATACCTCTTAAAATCCAAAATTCCAATTTCTTCTTCTTTTTCTTCTCCTTCTTCTCTTTCTCTCCCCTCTTTTTCTCTCTTCTCTCTCTCTAAAAGAGGTAGCTCGACCAAAATGAGAGAATTAGGGTTTTAAAAGTGTATTTTTATACTAAGTGGCTAATTTTTGGTATTTACGAATTTACCCCCAAAACTTTTAAAGTATTATAATTTGGTCCCTAAAATAAATCTAAAGTCTTGCAATTAAACCCAATGCTAATAGTATGACCTTAACCTATACAAACACTACTAATAACAATATATAAATCAAGTATCACCTACATACAAATAAAATACGTATATTTATACATATATAAATACTTATTCTTACCGGTTGTGGATACTGGTTACTACACAAATCATTAACTTGGATCTGATTCTCAGCTTATCCAGCTTCCAGACCTCTGTGGCCTATCCTTCTTCTAGTAACCTCTTTTTTGAATAGATAACCACATTTGTACTTGTTGGGGGAAATGAGCCAGTCTCTATGAGGGGAGTCTAGCCTTTTGAACTGAAAAGAAGTTTGCCTTCATTGATGAGCCTCTGAATCTCATTCTTAAAAATGACATAATTGTTTGTGCTATGTCGCTAGAAATTATGCCACTTACAGTAGTTCTTCCCTACATGCTAGATGACCGGGGGAATCGTATAGCCTTCAAACAATCTGATTTGCTTGTCCTTCAGCGACCAATCAAAAATCTAATTAGCCTTCCGCAAATTAAAAGAATATTCTTTGGTAATTTAGGTGTTCTTGTCGATCTTTTTCTTTTTCTCTTTTGGGGGCGTCGCATTTTTTAATATTAAACACTTATAAGGCTCACATTTGATTACATCGACAAGGCATACCTCCTTATTGGAGTCATACTCCTTTGATTCAGTTTTTAAATTGACCTGGACGGCTGCAACCTCCAATTAGTTCTTATAATAAGTCCCTTTTGAGGATGCCCACTTCTAATCTTTCTATATCAAAAGTCTCTTATAGCTAACTGTCTAAGTTGCCAACTCATACAGATCATGAAAATGGTGTCGTTCAAAGTGCTCTCTTATTGTAAAGGACATTCCTTAGACGACCATAGATACGGAGTCAACTTTCGAAATCTATGTTTGACACCGTGTCCGAAGTTTTCTAAATCGGCTGATATACTTTGAAATCGATCTACCTGGCATTTAAGTGACTTTGGCTAGGTTGGCTAAGGTGACCTCTAGAAGTGGCTTATAAAATTCAGCATGGAACTTGTCTTCCATATGCTCCTAGTTGGCGATCGACTCTAGCACTAAGTTGGTGTACCAAGTGAAGGCCGTTTTAGTTAGTGAATTATCGAACAGCCTCAATTTCCCGAATAGAGAAGAACTAGCCTCACCACATTGCACTGTGAATTTAGAGATATGCTCAATGGTGGTGATAATTTCTTTACTTGAAAATAAAAAGAATTATGGGATCTTATATCCTTTTGGAAAGAGAAAACGTGTATCCATACTATGGGGTAAGGCTTCGTATAAAAAAGACGAGCCATAGGCCTTAAATCAACCCCCATATAAAGCGTCGGCTAGTATATTATGATCTAACTCAGGTTGCCTAGGATTGCTAATGGGCTATACTGGTTTCATAGACCCAAACTGAATCGGCTTAGATAAGTTGTGGCCGGCTTGATCTTGGTTCTGGTGTAAACTCCACAAGTTGATTATGTTACCAACTTAGTCATAATTAAAAAATTATCCTGGTTGGTTCTGATGGACCTGAGAATTAAAAGAGTCAACCCTCTTGGGTCATCTTAGTATATTGACCAAACTATAGGGTAAGTCGGTCTGATTATGCTGTCGTCGTTGAGATTCTTGTAATTCAAGATTTGGTCGACCTTGAAGTAAACCTGTCAACTCTGTCTGGTTCTATCTTATCGCCTCGAGGTTCTTAAGTATGCTTTGGCTAATGCTTTGATTATCTTCAATCAAATGCCGAAACACTGCGACCATCTGATTGGTCAATATAGTGTCGTGCTGTTGATTTTCTTAGGCAATCTGAGAAACTAGCCTTTGAATATCAACCGTAGAGAGCGGCCTGAGGTATAAAAGAGTACTACGATGAATTCTTTCCAACTACTGGTTTAACAAGTCTTTCTTGGTATGGGTCAAACTCACCTCATCCAGCTCAGCTTCTAATGGATCTCTGAGCTGCGTTAGTGTAGTCATGGATGACTTAATTCTATTCTTTCATGTGCGATTTTTAGCCATTTATCTAGTTGTTACTGGAATACAAGGAATATGTCCTATTGGGCATGCCAAAAAGGATATTCGCAAAAAATATGTTTCAGGTCCCTATATGCTTTGTGTCCAACTAGACAAAGGTGGCCTCAGATTCGTGAGAAGCCGAGACTGAAGGATATTATCAACAAGCGAAGTTTATTACTAAACTTGGGATGGGATATAGCATGTGAGGTCTATCACTAGACATGAGCTGAGGTGAAGTAAGCATGTCGTAGAGCTTGGGTCTTTTGCAGAGAATGATGGACAAAGCTCTATCAACAGGACTACGGAATTTTTAACAAGTAAAGACGTAGAGTTTTGGGTCGAATTATAAAAAAAGATAAAAAGCTAGAAGCTTGTGAATAATCTGTGTAGTGAATTGGTAATGATAAAAGTAATAAGAAATTAAGCCTATTTATAAACTGTAAAATCTTATACAAAACCTACTTTTATAAGGAAAAGAATCCTAATATAACATAACTTCCTATTATGTACAAATTTTTAAATAAGCTACAACATACATTTGGGCTTAAAATTCTCAATATGAAAAAGTCTATTTTGTACTTTTTGAGCCAGCATCAACAATATTATTGATGTTAAGAATCTATTAAATAAAATAGAAAAGTTCAAATTATCCATAGAGTCCAACTTTTAACTATTATTTTCCAACTAACCAAAACTCTTTTAAAAATTTAAAAGTAGGCTCAAATTGTTCGTGATAAAAATATTGTTAAATTCAGTACTTGATAAGTTTGAGTTAAATTTTTGTTCATGGTATGAACCTTAACTAGCAAATAAATTTCATCTAGAAATGGTTGACTGCTTTCATTTAAATCTCCTAAGATTTTCACTAGAATCCTTTTTGCACTCGAAATTTTTTATTAAGCTGTGTTGATAGTTACTTTTGCAATCACTCTCCAATGCCTAAGTTAGACTTTTGTTAACTTGAATATATTTTGAGAATGCCTAAGTTAGACTTTTGTTAACTTGAATATATTTTGAGAGAATTTTAGAGAGACTTTAAAGAGTCTTTTGTTGTCTTGTAGGACTAAAGCAAGTTATCTTTTTTTCAATTTAGGACATACTTCAAAATTATAGGAGGATTTGTTTTCGAAAATATTAGGACTCAAAGAATCTCAAAATTAAAGGTAGTCTGAGTCTTCTGGGTGACTTGTCGATCTAATTTTGATCCTCAATTAGTAATAAATGAGTGAAAATAGGTTCTCATCTTACTTAGGGAAGATAAGTGCTCGGTCTCATTGAGAGTACATAAGTGATCTACTCGGGTAACATTGGTTGCTAAAGACACCTCATTTATTGGTTGTTAAGGACATCTCTCTTAGTTCTTAAACTTTGAGGCCTAAAATATTCTAGAGCCTCTCAAATGTGAGCCAAAAATCTCTGTAATATTCTTCAGATGAGCCTAATCATGGCTAAAGGCCTCTAAACATTCCAGATTCATAGGCCAAGTTAATCTCTTAAAAAAAAAGAAAAAGATTTTGAGCCAAATTTTCAAGAGAGAACAATGCTAATTAAACTTGAGCCTTTTCACTAATTTAAAACTCTTAACACCTATATTCATCCTCTTGTAATTTTAATATAACATTGATTCTTGTTGAATCCCTCTTTCAAGATATATTTGATGCTAAAGATGTGTTTACTTAGAGAATGAGAATGATTACATTTTAGGAATTTTTTACAATTATCTTATATTTTTAGACAATATCTTTTCTAGACACAAATATAGGAGTTAATCTTTTATAGCAAAAAATTAATAGTTAGACAGTTATGCTTTCGAGTTATATTATCTCTCTCTTCAAAACATTTGAACCATCTATCTCTTAAAAAATTAAAAGTTTTAAAAATTTTTATATTTATTTTATAAAATAAGTATCAAAATATAATACGATGAAATACAAAAGAAATGTGGTAAGTGGGAGAAAGAAATAAGGTGAATTAGGAAAAAAAAACTAAACTTTGAAAAATTAGGGAATCGATTCCACATGCGAAATGGCCATTTAATTATTTTATTTATTTATTTAATAAATTAATATTTAATAAATTATTTAATATTTTTATTAAAGTAAATTGAATAATAATTAATAATGTATTCAATTAATAATTATTTAATAAATAATAATTAAAATTAAAATAATATTTTTTTTTTAAAATAAAATAATATATTTAAAAAAAAAATGGTGTGTGCACACAACCGATTGTAAGTAGACACATTAATAATATTAGTAATATCTTTTACATCGATTCCTAAAGTATAAGTAAACAACATAGTTAAAATATATTTTTTGTGGTATTTTTCTCACTAAAAAATGTGTTGGAAAAAAGTTTCGTAAAACGTTAGGGGGCAACGTGTAATTATCCTGACACAATAATTACTCCAGTTCGTTAACTTTCTTTGTACTCCTACCCTTCTCCGTCTCTCGTCCAAAATCCAATGTTGTAAACCCAAATCAAAACGGCACCAAAAATGTCAAAACGCACGCACGCAACCGACGTGGGCTCCATCGCCTACACCGATCTCAGCGACCTGGGTGCGGGGAAAGAAGGTTGGCTGGTAAACGACGCCAACATTCTCTGCGCGTTGGACACGCACTCGATCGCTCTCGCCAACAAATTCGTCATTTTTATAATCAACTGGGCCGACCCGGACGGCGTCGGGCTGGTCGCCAAGATCCGACCCGACTTGTCCCCGATCGAATCGGAGTATATAACGGCTGTAGAGTGGTTAGTGTTTGAGGAAATTAGAGTTGTTGCTGTTGGGACCTCTAGAGGGTACTTCTTGGCTTATGATTTGAACGGCGATTTGGTGCACCGACAGGTGATTTTCTCATTTTTTTTTTTGGTAATTAAATTGTAGGTATTTGATGGTTTAGTTATTGGTTAGCAATTTCATTTCAGCTGATGTTTGGGTTTTGTGGGTATCTGTGTTTCTACATATCATAGTAATTTCTTGAAAAAACGTTGGCATTATAGAACTCATTTTGATGTTGGCTTGAGAATGATCAACTTATTGAAGAAAGCTAAAATGGTCATGTTGTTAATATGTGTGTTCATGATATTTGCTACCATAAGTGTGTATCCTTGCAATGATCAAGCAACTTATTGATTCTGGTGTGTGCTTATAGTTAATACATTTGGGCCGGATTCTTAAGTTGAGAGTCCGTGGAACTAAGAGAGATTTTACCCAGGATACAGCAGAGGAGGAGATTTGTGTTGTTATGCCAGGTGTAATTGCCCGTTTTGATGGTTCTGATATTCAGGTAACTATTAGAATTATAGTTAATAGTTCATATTCAGAAAAAAAAAATTAAATTAGTTCTTTTTATCCCTGATTGGGATCTATAACAATATGTGGAGTCTTATGGTTGAATTTGTGTTTCCTCTTTAAAGTTGTATATATGTTTCATTTCAGAATTGCAGCCTCTAGGAAGATTATCTTTTGCTCTAACAGCTTTCTGTCCTTGAGATGTAGAGAATGCTGCAGCGGTGGTTTCAAGAAACAAGAACTCAGTTTTGGGATAGGAAGCCAAAACAGAGAGATTCAGAAGATTTTGGAATTTCTTATGAAAGGTTGCCTTATCAGTTGTGGGACATCAGCAAGTATGGGGCATGTGCTGATGGAGCAGTCACTGGCATAATGCCTCCACCATTATTGGAACTACAGGTGATAATTTTGTCTACTTAATTTTCAACGTGCGGTCTTATCAAACAAATTTATAACTTGCAGATTGTTGTTTAATGCTGGGTGCCCAAAATTACATTAGCGAACACTTGGTATTTTGTTCATGAAAATGTTTCTAAAACATAGTAAACAATTGTTCTCTCAATGTCAAGTTCCCTTGTTGCTTCTTCATAGCAAGCATATTAACATTTTGGTAGTTTACCCACTAAATGATGGAAGCTTTCTGAACTTATTCTGGTATTTGAATTCAGCTGCTTTTATTGTTGGGCAGTCCAGTCAACGTTACTACTGTGCAGTCACTGTTGGAGAGGATGCTGTGATTTCAGCATTCAGGTTAGTGGTGGGATTTCACAGAATATATTCTCTTTCAAAATTTTCCTTCCAAGTTCAAATCTACAATTGGTAACAAAGTTCTCATCGTTCTGCATCATCTTGTGTTTCATAAACAAACTGTTGTTTCATTCTTTAAAAGACTTTCAGAAGATAAAAGCAGGTCCTTGGTAGGAGCTATTCTATCAAAAGTCGTCCCTGCTACATTTTCAACAATTGCTTCCTTGTCTAAAATGATTTGGCACAGCAAACCATCACCAACAAAATCAGAACCAAAGTCTCAGCCATTTGCTCGAGGTAAAGTTAATTGATTTCTTGTATTTTCTTATCATTTTAAATATCCAGAATTGAACTATTGAGTATGTATTTTGATTGGGTATTTTGAAATAATTTATCCTACTGAACATGTTTTGTGCATTCATCCGCCAATCTACATGCGTGCATTACACAATTTTACATATATGCACAAATAGAACGAAATTTCAATCATCTTCATAAAAAGACAATTTTGTTCCTGAATAAAGTTAAGTGATACTTTAAGCTTTAAAAGATTACAGTCTTATTAGCATGTTAGGACATGTATTCTTTTTTGCTGTGTATTTCTTCTCTTTTACATGACAAATGCCTTTTTTTTTTATGGGCCTATTGCGTTTCTGTCATACTTTCATAAGAGGTTAGTGTTGCATTCTTGTCGCCTTTGTCTCCCACATTTTCCCTACTGCTAGTGTTTCCATTCCGTTCTTGATTTTTCTCACCCCATCCTTTGTTTAATGCTTTTAAATTATTGCATTTAATAGTAAAAACAATGGGAGAACGGTTTGTTTAGTGAATAAAAATGCTCTTTACGTGCTGAATGGACTTGTAGAGCATGCAGAAGCTCCCTGGTTTCTTGGTCATAAATCAAATTAGGTGAAATGATATTATACGGATTACTGCTGTTCCTCTTGATGTACTTATGAAGCTTTCACAGAACATATTTACATGGTGTTTTCCAACTTTTTAGTAAAACAGTTTGCTGAATCATCAACACCATGATTTGTGGCAGCTTCCCCTTTGACATGTTTAAAAGATTATCCTCGAAAGGGTGAGAGGCTCACATTATCTCCTAGTGGTACATTGGCTGCCATAACAGATTCACTGGGTCGAATATTGCTCTTAGACACTCAGGCACTTGTAGTGGTTCGATTGTGGAAGGTTTTCTCTCAAAATCCATGGACTTCCTTTAATTTCTATGTTCTTCTATCTCCTTTTTCTATTTGTTTTGAGCTTGGGGTGAATGTATTTCTCTTAACTACGAACTTCATTTCATTTTAGGGTTATCGTGATGCTAGCTGTTTTTTCATGGAGATGCAAGTCAACAAAGATACTGCAACAACAGGATCTGCTTATTATGAACCAGTGAAGAGTGATTATTGCCTTTGTTTAGCTATTCATGCGCCTCGAAAAGGAATTATTGAGGTACATTTATCTGTTTTCCTTCTTTTGGTGGAAGTATATTCATGTTGCATTTGAGTATCCAAAGATGCTTACTGATCTGTTAGTTCTATTTCAAATTTGTTACTGCTTACTTGAGAATTGCCTTCTGGCTATCTTCTAGTGTCTCTGTCTTGCAATTAGGTGTCTTAAGTGGCTCATTTCTGGCTTGATTTGAGCAATGCCCTAAACTAGCTTATTAAGATATAAACATCATTACCAGTTGTTTTTTGATCTAGTCCTGTATGGCTTTTCCCATTCTATTCTCGTGATGTAAGGACAAATTTTAAATATTGCATATCTTTTAGTTTTGTGGATGTAAAACTTATAACGATTAAGAAACACTTGAGATTAACGAACAACTAATGATGTTCTGCAACTAAAGAATAAGATAGGGGAAGTTTTTAAGAGCAAGTAAAGGCATTGTCAACTTCTAGAGTGTGGTAGAATTTGATAAATGAAGCGATGACCATATTTTAGATGCAGTGTCAGAGATACCATTGATAACATAAAGTGTGGCACTCTTCTTTCCAACTTTTATTACAACTTTGTTTTTCAATTGGTATGGTTAATTGAAAACTACCCCTTAGAATGGGTGGTTCTCACCTCCTTTCCCCGTCTTGGTGGAGAGGGTTCAAATCCTCTTGTGGGTAATTGAGTGTTAGTTTTCCCCTAATTAATGAGAATAGATGTTACCTCTTTGGGCATAGAATTATGGGCTGTGCCACATCACAATTGAATCAAGGCTGGGTCCCAAGAGAAGTTTGACTGAAAGATCTCAGAAGTTGAAGAAAGGAAAGGAAAAAAATAAAAATTCTAAGGTGGTAACTGATTTACTACCACAATCTGAGTAATGGGATTGATGTGTTATTTACATCACCAATTATTTGCTGCGTCAATAAGGAAGAAAATTTGACATAAAATTGGGAAGAGTTATATTACTTGAATATAAATAAGATTCAATGTAGTGAGACATGGTTTAAAGCTAGTTTTTGTGCCTGGTTTTCTTGAGTTGCTGAATATGTTTGCTTAACATTCCAATTTCCAGTGAATCCGTCCTCTTTTAGCACTAACGTCCACAATATGAAGGTGTTAAGAAACCAAGTGTCAATGGTACTTTTCTTCCTAAGGTTTCTCCCTTGCAGATTGAAGAGTAGCATATTGTTTTTTATGTTGTAGACATCTGACATAATATGTCACTATTTATTTAAACTCTTCATTAAATATTAAAGCTGTTGTTTATTCAGATACCTCAAGATTCCTTTGCAATTTGCATTTATTTTCTGGGCAACATCTTGCAGGTCTGGCAGATGAGAACTGGACCACGTCTTTTAACTATTCAGTGTGCCAAAGGTAGCAAAATACTGCAACCCACCTACAGGTTTGGATCATCAATGGCTTCTTCTCCTTATGTCCCTCTGGAGGTTTTCTTGTTGAATGGCGACTCTGGTCAATTGTCAGTTCTGAATCGATCCCTCCATTGAGAACATTCTTTTTACTGATTTCTATTTACACAATGATATATTTCTCTGATTCAGGGTTTGTTGTATAGATGTAAGAACTAATATCCGGCAGCTCACCTGTCGCCGAATATGTAAAATCCGTCACAATTGCCTGGGGTTATAAAATCTGTTTTCTAGTATAGAAAAGAATGTATACGACAATAGTAGCTTAGTTATCATTCACATATTCTTTATTCTTTTTTGAGAATACACATAATTTTTAGTTAGATGAAAAAGAAAACCAGCATAATGTTGAGTATATTTTACGTAAAATGTTGAGTATAAATTACGAGATTTCCACGAGATAAGCAGATTACACCCAAATTATAAGGTTCTCACGAGATTAAAAAAAAAATTACACTATTCTAACATTCATTAAGATCTAAATCTTTTGGTTTAGATTAAAGTGGTGCACTGCTGGGACAAACACTCGTGTGCATAACTTAAGGTCAATTAATAATACCTGTTTTCCCTTCTTCAATTGGCCATATTTTTCATTGCTAAACAAATTTGGTTAGGATCAAAGTGATTAGATTCATTTATATGAAATAGGCGGGGGACGGGGATAATTTTCATACCTATTTATTTTCTGAGGTGGCTGAGGATTAAACTTTGTCCTTAATTGGCATCTGTTTCTCCATTTTTAATTATATTTTTCTCAAAGATAAAATCTAAAAAAAATAAAAATTCAATTGATATGTATAAAAATATATTTAGTTAAACTATGCACTCATTTATTTAAATAACGAATGGCATAATTGTGAGTTGAATATTTATTTATGATCAAATTCAATTGTGAAAATAAAGTTACAAAGTTTTGAATAAAAATTTTCAAGACATTGTAATATTAAGGGAATAATTAAAAGTGGAGGGACTAAAATTAATATTTTTAAGCACCACTTTAGACACCGCACGTAAGCCAAGTTCTATAAACCATAGCTTTTATTTATATATTTATAAAAATATGTTTTAAAAATATAAAAAATTAGAGAGAAAAATTAAAAAGAATATAGAGAATTAAAAAATAGCATCCTCAAATTTTTTTTTATAAGAGACGAGGACACTTATAATTATTTAAGAACAAGAATAAAAATTCTCAATCAATCTCCACACAGTTGCCATTCCTAGTCTCTTCTTACTCATCAACAAAATCACTTTAACATGATAATCATCGATCATCACAAGAGTATGTTGATGTAAACAGGATGAAAATAAAAGAAGAAAAAAATTCCTGTCTTCTTCTTGAAGTAGTTCACAACATTTGATTTTGTTAAATAATTATAAGCAATTAATGACATATTTTCATCCATTAAACGAAAAGAATTGATTCATCTAAAGTTTTCAAGTGTATTATACATAAATAAATTTTGTGTACATATGTCTATTTTTTTTTTTTTTCATATTTTATTATTAATTATCTATGAAGCAACTCATGTTTTTTTTAGAGGGTGTGTGTCAAGATATATTTTTTATGAGATTAAGCAAAGAGATAAATAAAAGAGACACATTTTCAAAAGTTTATTTTAAAATTAACCATCTTATTTGTGAAATAAATTGGGTTTTCACTTGTGGTATAAATTTTAAACATTTAATAATTGTATTTAAAAAATAAAAAAGAAGTTCACAACCATTATAAAAGGGTGAAAATAGCACCCCTCTTAATTAAGTTGTACATTTTATGAGGTTATATCGGTCTTTAAACTACAAGTTTGGTTAGTGTTATAAAAATTTTGAATTACGGTCGGTGGGGTGGTGATTCTCTTTCCAACGGTCTCAAGACTGGTCAATTTTACGGATGCAAATTCCTTCATAACGGTAACCCGCGTAAATCCTTTGCCGCCATTGAGCTTCACAAATCAAGAAACGTATCTTTCTCTTAGTCTCTCTCTCTCTCTCTCTGCAAGTGAAAGTTTCTCTTCGTCTCTCTCAGCCTCCTTCTTTGTTCTGTCAAAATTTATAATTTTTTACTTACACTCTCTCAAGTCTCTTTCAGCTCGTCGTTCTCATTACTCTTTGATTCTCTCCTCGTCCTTTTCCAGTAATGGGTCGTCCAATCGGAAAGGGAAAACGCAAAATCGAAATTAAGAAGATTGAGAACCAAAAAGCAAGAATGGTCACCTTCTCAAAGAGACGCCAAGGCCTTTTCAAGAAAGCCCAGGAGTACGCCCAAAGCACCGGTTCTGAAATCGCTGTGCTTGTTTTTTCTCCGGCCGGCAACCCCTTTGTTCATGGGTCTCCTTCATTTGACTCTGTTATTGAAAAATTCTTAAGGGGAGAAACCACCGGCCAAGAGGGTGCTCATGACTGTGAAAATGAAGCGGATATGACTGGGTTATTGCTGGGTTTCGAGGAGAAGATGAACGGGTGTCAGAACGTCGAGGAGTTGACGGCCATGATGTTGGAGCTGGAGGAGTTCAGAGATAAAATATCAGAGAGGTTAAAGCACGTCGAAGAGGATGCTTTTGTTTCCTCTTTGTTAAATTGTTAGTCTAGGGTTTTGGGGGTTTTATTTGATTTTAATTTCAGATTGGGTTCTGGATTTTAGTTATTGTAATTGTAGTTTCAATCAACTAGTTTATTAATCATCAATAAATATTTCTCGCTTCCTATTTCTGTTCTGCTTTTCATGACGTCTCTGCCTACACGTTTGAATTTTGATTCTGGTTTACTGGGTTTATTATTATTTTCTTTATGTTTTTCTTTTTAATTTTTTTTTCTTTTTGGCAAGTTTTAAAATTTGTGAGTTTTCTGCTCTTGGTTTTACAATTATATCATTAATTTACTTCGGTAATTCTGATTATAAGGCTTAAAAACCTGCATCTTTTGTGGGTTTCTGAAATGGCTAAGTATTACACCTTGTGGGTAATATTTAGAATCCAATTTGAAATTAGAATCCAGGTTTTGGACGTTCTGGTATTGGGTTTGATTAGTGGCTGAGTGCAAAATATCTGTATCAATTGTTCAAGACTTATCAAACATACAATTTTTTTCTTCCATTTTTTGTGGTAATTAGATGTTCATCTAATGATAAGGAGGATTTTATATCTGCTCTTGTTTTAAAAGCATTTCTGTTACTGCTGCTGTATGTGAACTTCCTTAATAATTTGAATTCTCTTTTTTCAAAGGTAGAATTAATTTCATGAAATGCTCCTTTAGCATGAGTCTATCTTTTTTATTACTCATTTTGCAGTTTTTGATTGATAAAATAACTTTATCAACCGAGTATTATAACTCGTAATTGAAATCTCTTGTAGCTTGGAGTAGAGGACTAGAAAGTGCATCATTTGGTAAGATAAAATACTGTTTGTAGTCCTAAAGATCAGCATTGTTGGTGTAGTTTACATTAACTTCTGAATGTGCTTTCATTCTTTTTTCTTGGCGTGTTTTGAGTTTTCTGATATTTTGGGTTTGCTTGGTGGCTCTGATTCTTAAATTTTTGGTGGGTTATTGAATTGGTTTGAACTGTAAATTATATTCTAATTCATATTGGTTTCTGGGCTTGAGCATAGAAAAGTTGTATCAGTTGCTCAATGCTTATCAAATTATACAAGATTGCTTTCATGCCTGATTTGGGGTTAAATGATCATGTGAGGATCTGAAATTTGTGATTGTTGTTTTAGAAGCACTTCCTTGGTGCAATGCTTACTTCATTATATCATAAAAAACATCCATCATTTGGATATGATACCTTGTGTATTTTCTATACACCTTTTTGCATGCTACTTGTTTTTTAGATTCAAGGTCTTTGATATTTCATTTGCAGCCATATATTTTTTTGGCTAAAGAGGGGGACTAGAGAGTGCATCGTTTGGTAAGGTGAAACATGAATTGTTGTTGTAAAGATCAGAGAAGCACTGGTATTGTTTATGTTGTTTGGTAAAGCTAAAAGTTTTCTGCAATTTAAATTGTCTTTGCTGCATGGTAATTTGCTGTGAAAATAACTTGATTTGTATCAGGTGAAAACTTGCAGTTCCTAGTTAAAGAGGATTCTAAAACGTGTCTTCGTTGTCCATTCAAATGGTACTTCTGTTCAAGCATACCTCAAATCTCTTTTCCTCGGCACTTTCTACCAGTTTCTTTCATGACTAATAAATCAAACAGTAAAATCATTCACGAGGTCAACTTTGTAATGCTGTCTGCAATAGAAATATTACTGATTAATAGAGTATTTCAATTCCAAAATCCGCACCTGCTCTTGCCAATCTCTTAGTCTGACTTGGGAATTAGTGAGTCTTCATTTTAGATAAAGAGTTTCCTTTAGAAAATTATATTAGGTTTGACAGTCAAATCAAAGATTAATTCTCTTGGAAAGGTGGCTTGAACTGCAAAAGCTAAATGTAGCTTGGCATTGATTGAGAATGTTAAAAGAGACTTATCAAACCTTGCCTATTTCTTTTTCTCTGATGAAGTACCCAGATAGCCAGCACTTTAGACAGTACTTGACCAGAAACTTTCTGGACAACTCTGATAGCATCTTCGTGTATCGGATTAAAAATCCTCTTCTACCAAGTCCCGAAAAATTTTCCCCGTAGAAATAGACCCAATGCAACAGCAGTTCTGTCTGGGGTAGCCTCTTTTGCAGCTTCTGTAATGCTTGTTCAAAATGTTCCCAGCGTCTTCATTCCTTACAGTTTCCGCAAGTTGCTCTTCTCCAGTATCTGCAACCTTCCTCATCATTTCTATTTGTTAATAACTACTGTTATTGATGAATTTCAAGCAAATGTGCATAGCCATTTAAGCAGTAAAGTGAATTCATTTGTTAATAGAATGAGAATGAGGAGGCTGCGGAGAAGAAGAGACTAGTAATAACAGGGGACAAAGATCAGGAGATAGTTTATGTTTTCAGAAAGGTGCTAGTAAGGTGGAGATTGGTTTATAGACATGTTGAAAAGTCTAATGATATTACAGAAGAAATAAGATCATATGCGCTAACTTTTCACAAGAAACACAAAGAAATGTTGGTGAATAAATACTTGCCAGGCCTTCTGGAGTCTTTAGAGGCCAAAAAGGAAGAAAAAAAGGTAATAAATTTCCACCCAGTTGATTATAGCAACTGGCATTCCCACGCAAACTATTTTGACCGCCCAATGGCTTTTAGACTCTTGCAGTGGATCCAGAGCCTAACAAAACAGTTGGATGATTTGAACAGCTTCATAAACGGAATTCTACAGAAGGACAGGGAGAGCATGAAATGCAGATACTTGTTATCTGGTCCTCCTGGCACGGGCAAGAGAAGCTTAATTGCATCCATGGCTAATCACCTAAACCATGACATCTATGACTTGGATATGCATATTCGTGTGTCATATTGTACATTTTCAGTATTTTTGCAACTGCTCTTAAATTACTTGGGAATGCCATCAGTAACTCTTTGAAGAGACTGAAGAGCTTAAAGAGGAGGTTAAAGTCACCGCTGCAGAAGTTGCAGGAGAGCTCCTCAAGTGTAATGATGCTGAAGTTTCCCTCCAAGGACTTGTTGATTTCTGTTAAATGCTGATATTTTTCAGACAAGAAATAAGCTGGAATTTAGTTAAATATTGAGTTGCATTTGAATTTAGTTTACTCAGTCAATATTAGAGTTTGAGTAGGATGCAAGTTCTTTGATTTTAGAGTTTGATTTTAAATTTAAATAGGTTGTAATTAGTAGATTTGATTTTCACTTATCTTGGATGTAATTCATGTATAAATTTCAATAGTCAATAAAGAAAAAATAACCTTTCCAGCAACTTTTCAATTCGAATATAATCACATTCCCATATACATAAGCCTAATGATAAAAGGTTATGCTCAAAATACAAAATTGTAACATGGTATCAAAGCCTATATGATCTTAAGGGCAGTATTGATTAAGTTACAATAGTAGTAACCAAACTTCCATTCTAGGTTAAGTCAATTCTTCACAAATTCTAAAACTAAACAAATAGACTTAAAAAATTTTACAGCACCTTTACCTCCATCTTTTTCAGGAGAAAACTATCAAATTTGGACAGTTAAAGTGAGAGCTTACCTAAGGGTCCTTGATCGATGGGAGACTGTAGACATAAGGAGTGTACCACCCTCTTTGCCTCTAAATCTAACTATTGCTCAGATCAAGTAACATTATGAGGAGTATTCAAAGAACTTTAAGGCTCTATCTGCAATCTATGCCTCTGTAACTATTATCATATTCACAAGAATTATGAATTGTGAATCTGCTAAGCAAGCCTGGGACAAGCTCAAAGAAGAGTTCCAGGGTAATGATAAAACTAAGCAAATAGATGTGTTGAATTTGTTGAAGGCAAAGTTTTAAGAATGTGGGAGAATGAGACTATTAAGGAGTACTCAGACAAACTTATAAAGATAGTTAATCAGCTTAGGTTACTTGGAAAAGACCAAACTGATAAAAGAATAGTACAAAAAGTACTTGTCAGTGTACCAAAGAAGTTTGATGCAAAGATTTCCACTCTGAAAGATTCAAACGACATGACAAGAATGAGTTTGTCACAGTTACTAAACTCACTCAAAGCCAAAGAGCAAAGAAGGGCTATAAAGGGTGAGGACTCTATAGAACAAGCTTTTCAAGCTTCTTACAAGGTCAAGCCAATAAGTAACCATGTAGCAGGAAGAAAACATATAGAAGATAAGTTTGGAAAGGAAAAAAAGACTGTAAAGATCAGAAAGTAAGCATTAAGAAAGGGAAACATCTACCATGCCCTCATTGCAAGAAAAGGCACATATAAAACTATTACTAGTTTAGATTAGGAGTGTAATGCAGACTTTGCAATCAGTATGGTCATATTGTAAAGTGTGCAAGAACAAGGGAAAGCCTCAAGGACAGTAGGCTTAAGTGGTTGTAGACTGGGAAACTATAATTGAGAACTTATTTGTAGTCACCACAACAAATAAAGCAAGAAAAATTTGGCTAATTGACAGTGGATGCTCACACCACATGTCTTTAGATGAAGAAAGCTTCAAGAGTATTGACAAAACCTACTCCTCAAGGGTCAAAGTAGGAAATAGAGCTTGGGTTCAAGTCAAGGGCATAAGAACTTTTACCATTAGTACTTCATTAGGTATAAAAACAATCTCTGATGTTCATTTTGTACCTGAAATTAGCCAAAATTTCTTAGTGTAGGGTAGTTGATGGATAAACAGTACACCTTGAGTTTTAAAGAACAAAGCTGCATTATAATTGATCATAAGGGATGTGGGCTCTTGAGGGTCAAAATAAAGGATAAAGTGTTTCCTCTGAATTGGACCAGCACTGACTTGATTGCATATCCTAGTACTTATGACGAATCAGTTTTATGACATAAAAGGCTAAGACACTTTAACTATAGTACTCTACAAAAAATGTATAATAATCAAACTGTCATTAATATGCTTGTAATTAGCCAAGTTGATCAAGTTTGTGATGTCTGTAAATTTGGAAAACAAAGTAAACTTTCCTTCTTAGATAATACTTGGAGAGCCACTGATAAGATGTAAACTTATACACTCAAATATATGTGGACCAATGAGTGTGCCATTACTCAATGGAAGTAAGTATTTCTTACTTTTCATAGATGACTATTCAAGATATTGTTGGGTTTACTTTTTGAAACAAAATTTTGAGGTGGGTGTTGAGTTTTAGAGATTTAAAGCAATGGTTGAGAAATAGACAAGGTGCTCTATTAAAATACTCAGAACAAATAATGGTACCGAGTTTGGATCAAATGAATTTAGAACATTCTGTGCCAAAGTAGGTATCAAGCACTAGTTGACAGTTCTTCACTACCCTTAGCAAAATGGAGTAAGTGAGAGGAAAACCAGAACAGTGATGGAGATGGCAAGGTGCCTAATGTTTGAGAAAAGCATTCCAAAGAGTTTTTAGGCTGAGCTTATTAATACTTCAGTTTACTTACTGAATATGTTGCCTACTAAAGCCTTAAATTGCAAAGCATCTCATAAAGTTTGGATTGGAAAAAAAACCAATTGTTTAGCATATGAAAATCTTTAAGAGTATATGGCGTGCACATATACCTGATGAGAAAAGAAGTAAGCTGGATCAAAAATCAAAAGTTGGAGTTTTTGTAGGTACAACAATTTTTTAAAAGAGTTTAGAGTTTTTAATCTAAAAATTGAAAAAATCATAATGAGTAAGAATATAAAGGTAGATGAGTTAGCTTATTGGAATTGGGATCAAAGCAGAATTGAAGTAACCTATAAAGATTAAGCTGTTGGAAAATAAGGTGATGATAAGTTAGAAAATAATTCAAATACTAAAGATTCTGTTAGAGGAATTAGAACCCTTGTTGATATATATGAAAGGTGCGATAATGCAACCTTGGATCCAACAAGTTATTAAGATGCAGCAGAATAAGAAGGGTGGAGAGCTGTCATGAAAGAAAAGATTAACATGATTGAAAGAAATGGCACTTGAAAACTGGTGGATGCACCTTACAACCAGAAAATTATTAGTGTCAAATGGATATATATAACCAAATTGAATCATGATGATTTTATAAATAAGCTAAAAGTAAGATTAGTGGTGAAGGGATACTTTCAGCAACATGATATATATTATATAGACACATTTACCCTAGTTGCAAGGCATGACACAATTAGAATACTAGCACTTACTGCCAAATTGGGCTGGAAAATCTATCATTTGGATGTCAGCTTTCTTAAATGACTTACTTGAGGAGGACCAGAGGGTTTTGTGGTACCAGAAAGTGAAAGCAAGGTGAATAAACTCCACAAAGCCTTATATAGACTCAAGCAAGCCCTTCGGGCCTAGTACAACAAGATTGATGGTTATTTGCTTATGTAGGGGTTCTAAAGGAGCTATAATGAAGCTACTTTGTATGTCTTGAGAAAGAAAACTAAGGTGGAGCTGATTGTTTCACTTTATTTTAATGATTTATTGGTGACATGAGGAGATTTTAATGCTGTGGTGCAGTTTAAAGAGAAAATGAAAGGGGAGTTTGAAATGTTTGACTTAGGAACAATGAGTTATTTATTACGAATGGGGATTTTTTAAGATGATGCTGGTATCTTCATTTCTCAGAAAAATATGCTTCTGAAATACTAAAGAAGTTCCAGATGTTCAATGCCAAATCAGTTGCCATACCATTGTTTATGAATGTAAAGTTCAAGAAAGATGATAAAGAGGAAAAAGCTGATGCTTCTGTATATAGAAGCATTATTGGGAGTTTGTTGTATTTGTCTACAACTAGACTAGGTATCATATTCTCAACAAGCATTCTCTCTAGACTTATGCATTCACCAAGTAAAATCATTTTGCAATAGCAAAGAGAGTGCTAAGATATATCAATTGCATAATTGATTATGGTTTTATGGTCCAAAAGAGATGAAAGTGATAAATTGCAGGGATTTGCTGATAGTGGCTGAACTGGTTGTGTTGATGACTACAAAAACACTTCAGGGTATGTGTTTTCCTTTGGCAGTGGTGTATTTTCTTGGAACTCAAATAAACAAGATATTGTAGCCCAATCCTTAACAGAAGTAAAGGATATCTTTGCTGCAAATGCCCCAAACTAGGCCATTTAGTTTTGAAAGATCTTGATTGATCTTGGACAGGTAAACAGCAGCAACAAGATGGTACAGTTATCTGCGTTAATAACAAATCTGCTATAGCTATTGTCAAGAACCCAGTATACCATGGTAGAACTAAACATATAAATGTCAAGTTCTATGCCATTAGAGAAGCTGAGAAGACTGGTGAAATCAAGCTTGTCCATTGCAACTCTCAAGAGCAGTTTGCAAACATAATGACCAAAGCTCTTCCAAGAGCTCAGTTTGAGTACGTTAGAGGAAAACTTGGTGTTTTTAAGAAAAAGAAAACTTGGTGTTTTTAAGAAAAAGATCAAGGAGTGTTAAATGTTAATATTTTTTGAAAAAAAATAAGCTGGAATTTAGTTAAATATTGAGTTGTGTTTGAATTCAGTTTACTCGGTCAATATTAGAGTTTGAGTAGAATACAAGTTCTTTGGTTTTAGAGTTTGATTTTAAATTTTAATAGGTTGTTATTAGTGGATTTGATTTCCACTTATCTTGGATGTAATTTATGTATAAATTTCAGTATTCAATAAAGAAAAAATAACCTTTCCAGCTGCCCTTCAATTCGAATATAATCATACTCCCATATGCATGAGCCTGAGGATCAAAGGTTCTGCTCAAAATACAAAACTGTAACAATTTCCTTCACAAGAAAAAACTTGAGTCGGATGAGCCGAAAATTTCTCAGAATTTCAAATCCCAAGACTGGAAAGAAGAGAAAAGTGGAAGAACGTCGACAAGAGAAGTAAGGAAAAGAGGGATAAATCCGGAAGGAGTAGGAGAGGGAAAGCATTTAGAAGATAAATGACTCGGAACGTGTTATAAGATAAATGAGTCTAACTATATAAATTAGATAGAGAGCTTAAAGCGAGAGAGCGTATCGTCATTACATTCTACTTGGTATGAAATACAGGCGTGGTGCCCCCATCTATCAACTACAAAATACAAGAACCAGAGTGTAGAAAATGCTTTGTAAATGTTGTAGCACAGACCACCATTGCCAATCTTGTACGTGTATCTTCGGGCCAAATTTTTCTCTAACTGGCATATTCTAATCTGTGATATGATGAGGATGATGGCCGAATAGAAAAACCTTATATGTTGTAAAGAGGCTTTCAGAATCTACCAGCCAACATGAACTAGACAAAACTAATATAAGCTAGTTTTCAGTCCAAGCGTGTTTAAAGTCGTGCAACTGCCTATCAGATAGCAAAATTTAATCCACGGGCATGAATCTAGATTCGTAAAACAACTGCATAATAATTGAGGTTGTCCACTGTAACATATGACCGAGGTTAGCAATGTGGATACAGATGTTTAGGCTGTTGACAAGGGAGAAGATGACATTTAATATTGTCTAGCTTTAGTTGTCAAAATGATGCGGACTTCACCATTTATTTTATTAAGTTTTGTGTTGGAAGTAATTTGGCATAAGTCACCTCTCTGTTCTGGTGTCACAATTGAATTATAATTTTTTCTGTCAATGATTTTCTCATCTCTCATATTTCATTCAACTTCCTTTCTCCCTCTCCAAATCCTTCAAGAGCACCCTCAGGAACCCGTGAAGGTGTGAGATTAACTATGGCGTGCAGATAACTTAAGCCTACAGGCCTTTGATAATTGCTCCAAGTTTTCCCTCTTTTTCACCTGCTGACTACGAAACCCTTTTCAGTTTTTTAACAAATTAACTTTGCTTTTACTTCAATCTCTGTCTCTCTCTGAAAATCTCTTCCTATCCACTGTTTTCGGCATTGTGTTTTACTCCACTTGCTTAATTCTCATCTCCAACCATAAAAGTTGCAACAAGAAGCAAAACCAGGACAGCACTCATGGCTTCCTCTCAGTTCCATCTCCTTCTCTCTCTTTTTCTCCTTCTCCTCCACCAACTTCTCTCTGCAAAGGCCAACCTCCATAAGACGAAGCTACTCAAAACAACTCTCTTCTCCCAACTCTCCACAACCACACACCTCAATGACACCCAACCTACCATCTACTTTGAAGTCACCAAACCTATCAAACTACCGAGAAGCAAACCATGTTCGTACTTCATCCTCAGCCATGACTTTGGCTACACTTATGGAAAACCCCCTGTTCTTGCGAACTATTCTGCTCCCTCTCATTGCACATCTCATAAGTTATCAAAAATTGTCCTTGAATTTAAAGCAACATGCAAAGGAACACAATTTGATCGCATCTTTGGCGTTTGGTTAGGCGGGGTAGAGATTCTTAGAGGCTGCACAGCAGAGCCAACAGAAAATGGGATCATTTGGAGTGTTGAAAAGGACATTACAAGGTATCATCCGTTGGTTGTAAAGAATCAGACACAAACACTTGCTGTTTACCTTGGTAACCTTGTTGATAGTACTTATACTGGGGTGTATCATGTGAACATAACTATCCATTTTTATCCAGCTGAAGGGAACTTGAACAATCACGAGCATAATTTGGATAGTTTGGCATCTAGATTTGGTTCTAATGCTGATTTGATCTTACCCATTTCACAAAATCTACCATTGAATGATGGGTTGTGGTTTGAAATTAAGAATTCAATAGATACCAAGGTGAAGGAATTTAGAATTCCCCGGAATGTATACAGGGCTGTGTTGGAAGTTTATTTATCTTTCCACGAGAATGATGAATTTTGGTACTCAAATCTTCCTAATGAGTTCATCTCCATGAATCGTCTAACTGACACACAAGGCAATGGACCTTTTAGGGAGGTTGTGGTTAGTCTCGATGGTGAAGTGGTTGGTGCTATTTGGCCATTTGCTGTAATTTATACCGGAGGAATTAATCCTTTGTTTTGGACTCCCATTACCGGTATTGGTTCATTCGATCTTCCTTCTTATGATATTGAAATAACTCCTTTCCTAGCTAACATATTGGATGGAGAGATCCATGAGCTTAGCTTCAGTGTTACAAATGCTCTGAATGTGTGGCTTATAGATGGAAATTTGCATCTTTGGTTGGACAGCAATAGCAGCAAAACTCAAGGAAAGCTTTTGAAACACAATGTCATGCCTCTTGATGTTTCTTTGCTCTCAGATTTCAAGGGTCTCAATGGAACACTCCTGACAAATGTAAGCCGGTCGATATCAGCAACTGGATCGATCAAATCATCATATGGAGAGATCACCACCCATTGGATTCAAGAATTTAGTTATAGTAACTCCATGTTGATTGCTAAGAGCGGAAACCTTCAGATTATCAATCAGATGATCCATTTTCATGATAGTGTTTACACCAGACAGCCTTCCTCTTTTGTTTACTCGCAGAGTTCACATAAAGTGTTTCCGCTTCGCTTATACAGTGATGTATTTGATAAAGGAAATGGAAGTTTTTCATTAGTAACAAATGTCACATTAGGATACTACGAGGAGAAATCTAAGAATGCTGGTTCTGATCTCTTCTTCAGCTTTCTAAAGAATCTGCAAAATGGGCAAGTTGTTTTAGCTGTGGAGAACAACGTGATAGTCGGTACCCTGTGGAGCACACAAGAAGTATATAAATATTATGGCAGTGATCTCTGCTACTTCAGGAACATAAGCAGCTCAAATAACATTGTTGCTTATGACAAAGTCAGAAATACATGCAATGAAAGAACGGGGTCAAGTTTGAGTTCTAATCTTCACAAACGGTTGCACTCCCCAGCTCAAAGCACTTCTCTAGCATTGGATAAACTTCACAACAGGAAAGAAGCTTGATTGTTTGATTCAGATGAGTCTTCAATTGCTTTAGAAGAAGATAATTCTTCAATTTATGTATGATGGTGCACCAAATAAAATGGTAACTTGGCATGTCAAAATTTATTATGAATGTTGATAACTATGGAAATAAAACAGATTACTCTTGCACCAATCTCTTCTTGAATGGTGTAGTTTAGTCGACTACCTATAATTTAGTAACCAATGGACATTAACAATTCTAGCAAAAAAATGAAGTACTGCATGAATCTTAATAAGCGCTCTCTAAAAATGTAGAAACATAGAATCTGAAATGAATCCATGAGAGAGTCCAATGGAGCACACGATTTACTGATCAACAATTTTTTAGTACATATATTTAGATAAAGAAATGGTTTATCAAAACTGTGTATCATTCACCGTACCAACACAACTAAATAAATAGGCAATAGATTTGTAAGCATACTACATTGACTATAAAAATGTCCGTCTGATGTGTTAATTAATACAATCTTAGAGAGCAACATATTTGCAAACTTATTGGGTTTTCTATTGAATAAACTGGTAGTAATCGATTAAATAACATCATTCACAAAGAAAATGCATGACACTCCGCCTTTTAGTTTGACATTGCCTTTTGCTCACTGCCGGGTTTCTGAATTCCTTAGTAGCCACCCCACCCCAGCCTATTTCTTTATTTACAAACAGCATCCAATATCCCTTCCTTTCTTTTCAATCGGATTCTTGGAATATGAAACTCAACTACTCCTAGTGGCTGGAGTGTCCCCATTTGTAAAAGAGGGATTCCCAGGACAGACACATTGATTGATGCCCCCCTATTAGGTTGTTCGTAGGAGCTGAAAAGAGCAGTCATCTAAAGCCAAGCAGATAAGGCCTTGACATGATGGATCGGTAAAAAATCTGCATCTTCCAGCAATTCTGGGACCGATGCAAGAGAGATCTATTTAGGCATTAGTCACATACCCCCTATGGGGAAATATCCTAAAAAAAAAAGTCTTTCGGCCCTATCCGTGGCCAGGAAGGCAAGCGACAAGAAAAAAAAATTGATTTTCATTAGAACTATATTATATTCTATTTTATATTTATATACTGAGAATCACAAAATTAAAAGTAAAGAACAAAAGAACTGAGAATTTTCAGCAATAAGAACTAATATAATAATCTATGATTTAGGAAGGACATAACCATGGACAAGAAAGAATAATAGGGAAAAACTCCAGCACCCTAACCCAACAACTATGGCTTGATAAAGGCAGTAAAAAATCATCCCCCCACCAACCTCCTAGACAACAGGTGTTGAATGCTGTACATGCCAGAGGATTCCCTAAAGGAAAAAAGAAGTTATATCATCGTGGCGCATCCAATAAGGATAACAGCATAAGTTTAGTTTGTACTATAAGCTTACAACAGTTATTTTTTCATAGTAAAGCCTGTCACTTTAACAGACTCATCCAAATCAATTAATATCCCACATCATAAGCGAGGATCAATTTACTTGAGCATAAAATTTTGATTAAAAAATGTACGAAGCTCATGTTTGCACCAGCCATCTATCATGATAAAAATGATATAAAGATTCAAAAATCTGATTCATGATATTCAAACATAAATGAGCTCCAACTCTGATTACAAACAGTGACAAGATTAAGATACTGCTCATTCATGCCGAACTGAAATTCTATTTGTAATTCTAGGAAAAAGAAAGCAGATTTTCCATTGAAAAATTGCTTGGAAGCAAACAAATACTAGAATAACCAAAAAGCTGATCTGAGTCCATTATAAATAAAGACCAGAAAGACGTACAATTTTATTTGGTGCAGCAACATTCAGGAAACCTTTGGAACAGTTCCCTTTATCAACTAAATGAAGGATTAGCGTATCCAATGATTAAACCTAACTAGTCACTGAACAATTCAGTTACAAAAGAGCAATTCTAGCTGGCACAGGCCTTTATTTTTGTCAAGCTAAAACCTAAATGAGATTCTCTCATTTTATTGCACTTATTTATTATTTTATCATAAAGAATGGTGTAATTTGAACTGCTTATGTTCCTAAAGTAGCAGAATTCATTACCATGATAGTTGTATACTTGTTGTGTGCTCCCCAATCCACTGATTACCAAGTTGTTCTTCACATCCATGACACCCTGCCCATTCTGCACGTTCTTGAGTGAGCTTTTTGCGAATCCGGAACCAGCACTCTTAAATTTCCTCTCATTAAATCCCAATGTGACATTTGCCAGAGATAAGGAAGTTCCATTCCCTTCATCTATGGAGTTTGAGTACATGTAAAGGGGAAATATTTTGAATGATTTGATGGAGTGAGCATTGGAGGACTCCATCTTGGCAGAAACACTGTCATTAAAATGGATTTTCTGATTCACAAGCTGCAAATTGCCATTATTTCCCATCAGCATTGAGTTACTGTAAGTGAAGTGTTGAATGAAATGGGTTGTAATCTTTCCATGAGATGACTCAACCCATCCAGTTGAGGATATGGACCTATTTACATCAGTCAAGAATATTCCATCTAAACCTGTAAAATTTGACACAAGAGAAAAATGAAGAGGCGTGATATTGTGTTTCAAAAGTTTCCCATCAGTTTTTGCACTTTTACTGTCCAGCCAAAGATGCAAGTTTGCATCTATATACCACACATTCAAAGCATTAGTAACACTAAACCCAAACTTGTGAGTCTTCTTATCCAATATATTTCCCAAAAATGGAGTGATTTCGATATCATAAGAGGGAAGATCAAATGAACCAATGGCAGTAATAGGCCTCCATAAGAGAGGATTAATCCCTCCTGTAAATACCACAGTAAAAGGCCAAACAGCACCAACAACCTCACCATCAAGGCTCACCAAAACCTCCCTAAAAGGTCCATTTCCAGGATAATCAGTCAGATTATTAGCTTCAATATAATCATTAGGAAGATTTCCATACCAAAATTCATCATTCTCATGAAAAGAAACATATACCTCCAAAACAGCCCTATACACATTCTGAGGAATCTTGAATTCCTTCACCTCAGTATCAGTAGAATTCTCAACCTCAAACCACAATCCGTCGTTCAATGGAAAATTTCGAGAAATCGGCAAGATCAAATCAGCCTTAGAACCATATCCAGATGCCACATTATCCAAACCATACACATAATCATTAACATTCTCCTCAGCAGGATAAAAATAAACAGTTATGTCCACATGATACACACCAGTATAAGTACTATCAACAACATTACCCATATAAACAGCAAAAGTCTGAGTTTCATTCTTAACAAGCAAAGCATGATACCTCGTTATATCCTTCTGAACACTCCAAACAATCCCAGATGCTCTTGGTTCAGCTGTGCAACTCCTCAGAAGCTCCACTCCACTTAACCAGACACCAAAAATCCTATCAAATTGCCTGCCTCTGCAAGTTGCATTCCATTCAAGGACAATTTTCGAGAACTTATTAGATGAACAATGAGAAGGAGCAGTGTAATTAGTAAGAACTGGGGGCTTATCGTAAGTGTAAGCAAAGTCATGATGGAGAATGTGATATGAACAAGGCTCGGTTTTGGGGACTTTGATGGGTTTGGTTACTTCAAAGTAACGAGTTGGTGGGGTATTGGGAGGCGGATTGAGGAGCCCTGATGAGTAAAGATTTGAGTTTCTGAGAAGGGTTTTGGTCTTGTGAAGATTTGCTGTAATGGGTTGAGGTTGTTGAAGGAGAATAACAGAGAAGAAGATGAATAGAGGGAAATCAAAGGAAGCCATGAATGGTTGTTTGTTTGTTTGGTTGGTTGGTTAATTTGGCTTTTATTTTCTGGTTTTGACGATTTGTTGGCTTGGCTGGGAGTGAAAAACAATGCTGACGGAACATACGGAAGTGAAAGTGAAGCGCTGGATGAGTAAACCAGTCAATTTTCCTTTTGAAATATTAGAAATATCCAACGAAATTTATGGTAATACTTGAATTTCCTTTTAATATTATAAGCAGAAATTAAGTTTTTTTTTTAAAAAATTTGATTTAGGCAGAAATTAAGTTTTTAATATATAAGTTGGCATAAAATAAAGATAATATAAGTTTAAATAAAAGATAATGACAAAGTGAATTAAAATAGGGGTAATATTATGTTTCTCAATTTTAATATAATTATTTTATTTTAAGTTATGTGTTAAATAATTATTATATAGTAAAATAATATAATAAATATTTTAAAAAATTATAAAAATAAATATTAAATAAATACTTAACACATCACTGGACGCATTAAAATTAAAAAGTGTAATATTCAATCATATTGTTTTTATTCAATTCTTTCTAAATATGGCGAGTTTTCACAATGACAATTGAAAAGCTCTGAAAATAGAATGTTATAATATTGAAACTTTTAACTCTTAAGATTTAAGATTTTTAAGGACACAAAAGGAATTTGCAGGAGACATTGAGAGGATTTCATTGACATTTGACTTGCAAACAGGGTATGATTTTTTTTATTTTATTTTTTAAAATGTGGAAACATTTGTTGATTTGATGAAATCGACCCATTCACGATTGACAAACAAAGCTAAAAAAAAGGCCAATTTAATTAATGAGCCACAAAATTCTTTCAAGAACAGAACTTGCAATCCATTTTCACTTTAGAAATTTGCTAAGGATTATGTCCAAGTGACCATAAGCTTTCAAAAACTGCAGTACATTTAGCATTGAAAGAGGAAAAGTAGCCACGAATTATTTTCGCAAAATTTAAGACAATAATTTTAAACCATCCCGAATAACAACACCATCTTGCAAATGAAGTATAATCTTGTCAACGTAGAGACAGATGCTTCCACAATAGCTAATGATTTGTTGGTACATGTTGTGGCTTATTCAGAGATTAGGGTGATCTATGAAGAAATTTAAAAGAATTTAGCTTCTCTTACTGCTTATGATATAACTCCTAGAGAAGCAAATACGTTAGCCTACGAGCTTGCTAGTTATGTTATTTCTTCTTCTCTTATCGCTTTTTGGACTAATGAAGATATTGCTCTTATTGCTTTATAATATTGAAGCTTCTTCTTTTTTGATTATTTAATTATGAAGTTTTCTTTCTTTTCCAAAAAAAAAAAAACAATGTTAAATTGAGAAATATGAATTTGAATAGTTACATTAATATTGAGCGTGAGGGTTCAGTTGAGTTGGTAACATTTTTAAAGTTTCTTTTTCATTTGGGTTCGATTTTTTTCTCTCCAAATAATGCAAGTATTCTTATATTTATACATGTATCCTTAAAAAAAAAATTACTCAGAGACTGTTATGGAAACAAGAGAAACCATGAATAAAGTAAGTAATTTCATCCAACTGTAACAAAAACAATAATATTTCAGTACAAATAAAGAAAAGATAAGGAGAGATAAACTAACAATGTCATAAACCATGTGAAGGAATAACATAACCAGTAGGCGAACCATTCACTAAAAAAATAAAGAAGAGGAGGTTGTTGAAATGTAATTAGAAACTGAAACTCGACTCTTCCATCATAGTAATTAAGTATGGCCATTTAACAGAGCCATAAGTTTAGACATATTTAGCTTGAGACTTAAAAAACTCTTTTTACCACTAGTTTGTCGATTCAAGGAATGCAATAATTCAAATCCTACATTAATATTATTGAAAACATGACAACCCGGAATAAAAGCACATTGAGAATTAGCCAATGTTTTAGTAATAATTTTGTAAATAATATTGTTGAAGGGAAGTGTAAACAAGTAAAATAATTCATTTAAGTAATATAATAATATAAAATAAGTTATTAAGAAATAAAGAAAAAAATAAGTAGAAGAAAAACACACAAAAAATTATGTAATTTGACAACTTGTCTACGTCCACGGCAGATGAAGATCACACTCTTCATTTATTATAAATCACAAGGCAACCACAAAGTATGCCTATTACAAAAAAGATCACAAAAAAAACTTTCTCTTACCCTTTAGGGATTTTCTCTCGTAAAGAACCACAAAGATTATCACTAAGATTATTGTTGATCATCAAGATGCATTTACAAACCAATTGATAGCTTTTAAATAGGCTTTGGGATGACCTAGGTTTACCCTATGCGTGTGAGAGTCGTATTAGGGAGTCTTAAAACGAGTGGAAGATGAAATAAGGAAGTTTTCTTATTTCAGGATACTGTTCCTATCTCCAGCGCCGTGGTGCTGGGCGCTCATCGTTGCGGCGCTGGCGCGCTTCTGCTGAGCGCTGCGGCACCCACGCCTGGTCGTTACGGCGTTGGCGCCTGGTGAGCCCTTCTTCGTTTTTCGCTTCTTTTTTCGTCTGTCTTCAATCCATGCGCACCCTACGCACTTGGCTTGATCTTCAAATTATATTTCGATAATTTGAAATCAATAATTTCACAAATATTATAAAAGCTAATTGGTTGAATAAATCAGTAATATGTTACAAAGACTGAATCTTAGGAATAAGAAGATTTCTAGTGTTCTAAATTCGATTCTTTCCTCTTCCACGTCAATAGAAAAAAGAATTGCATTGGAATGGCCATTATTAAGAATTCTCAAATAAGTAATAATTAAAAAAGTTAATGACCGGGATGTAAATAGATAATTTTAAAATAGGTTGAGTAAACAATTCATTTCACAAAAATATGGGTGTTAAAATGTTATTTTTTCTCTATTTAATTCATTGTAGATTTAATATTTTTTATTTAATTCATTTTAAAATTTAATTTATTTAATACATTTTAATTTTAGTTTATTTAACTCATTTTAAAATTAATTAATTTAATTAAATTTTATTTTTTAATTTCATTTTAAATTTAATTGATTAATTTATTTAATTCATTTCAAATTTAATTTATTTAATTTCATTTTAAAATTAATTTATTTAATAAATTTTAAATTTAGTTTATTTAACTCATTTTAAAATTAATTTATTTAATTTATTTAGTTTTTTAATTTCATTTTAAATTTAATTGATTAATTTATTTAATTCATTTTAAATTTATTTTTTATTATTCATTACCTAGATGTCTACACCTACTATCAATATAATGCTTGTTGCTTAATGGCTAAAGTGTTAGATTTTTGTTAAAATATCTTGAGTTCGAGTCTTATTAAATACACATTTTTATACTTTTATTTTAAAAATACATATAATGTCCTTTTATTGTATATATAAATAATAGATAGTCTTACCGAATGCACATTTGTTTTACTTCTATTTAAAAAATATGTATAATGTCTTTTGCTGTATATATAAATAATAGATAATCTTAGGTTAATAATGTTCTTGTAGTCTAATAGTTAAGGGGATAAGTTTTGAGTTAAAGGACTTGAGTTCAAATATTGCCAATTGCTTATTTTTATCTTTTTATTTTAAATCACATAAAGGTATTTTAATATTTTAAACCCATTTGATAGTCAAAAGATCATTTTGCCTATTTTCTTTATTAATTCAAACAGTTTTTGCTTCTGACAAAATTTATATGACCCTTTCAAAACTTGGAGAGTCTTTCAATTTCTTTTGTTAAACTTTGAGAGTTTATAATTTTACCTATTTATTTATAATCAATTATTAAAGTTATTAAAGTAATAGAATTATATATGTAGAACTTGTTCTTGAGCATGATTGAAATTTTGAAGGTCTTTCAATCTCTTTCGCTAAATTTTAAGGGTTTATGTGTTTTATAATCAATTATTAAAGTTATATAATCAATTATAAGATTATTAAAATTTTTTGACAAGGGTTTATATAATTCTTTTAAAATTTTAGAGTCTTTCAATTTTTTTCATTAAATTTTGAGAATTTATGCGTCCTTTCTTTCTTTATTTATAATCAATTATTAAAGTCATATAAGCATTTGTAATTGCGATTAAGTGATAAAAGACATATAGAATTATATATATATATAATTATTCTTGAGCGTGGTTCAAACGATCGCGAATGTACTTTATACAAAATTTGTGTTAGTAATTCAGATTTATCATCCTATTTACATCTTTTTTCATACACACACATATATACCTTAATAAGTAAATAAATATATCTAGCAAATACTCTATAAAAAATAATACTACACTAGTAGTATTTCAATATTTTTTAATCTCAAATAATATATTAAGTAACAACGATAAAATAATATGATTGAAAATTTTGAAAATTAAAAAAATATTTATTTAATAAATACTTGATACGAGATGACAAAAATTAGGATTACTTAAGAAATATAGTATTATTCATACTCCATATTTGATAAAATATTGAGTTTAATATTTTTTCTTTTTAAGTGTAAACATTAATTTTAATTTTACTGTAAAAAACATTAATTTAATTTTATACGGCACAAAGCAAGTAGATAAAAAGTTTACAAAAATAAATTTTGACAATGCCTTTGTAAATTATTTTGATTGTTCATTTGTATTCCGTTAAGTTTTGAGATTAATACCTCCTTAATTTTTTTCAAAGCATAAATATTAATTTTATTTAAAAATATTTTCTGCTTTGAGGTAAATTTAATCGATTTTTTTTTAATTTTTATCTCAAAGGCCTTTTGTACCTAGAGCAAACGTGGGTCCTATTTTATCCAAAGATCAAACGTGGCAAGATCTCTGCCGTCTTCTCCAATTACTAACGTAAAGTCAACCATCTGATCTCCATCCTGAAGATTAAACAGAGACGGAAGAAAAAGATAAGAAAACAGAGCAAAGCCCAGACAGAAAAAAAAAAGAAAAGAAAAGAAAAGAAAAAAACCAAAACCTCTTTGCTCTCACAGATACACAGAAGAATGAGCTTCTCTTCTTTAACCAGGTCATTTCACATTTTCATTTTATTAATTTTCATATTACATTTCTGAATTTTTTATAAATTCTTTCTCTCTCTTCTGTTTTCGTTTTTGTTTTGGGAGCGAGTTTGTTTAGCTGCAATTTATGACTTCACTTTATTGGTTGAAAGCAGTGCGTGCAGTTATTTGGGAAGCTCCTCTGTACAGTTAGGGTTTCTCTCCAATTCTTCAAGTGGGGTTTTATTTTCTTCTTCTTCTAAGGGCAAGAAGTTTGCTCGAGGAAAATTCTTTGTATCATGCTCTTCTTCTTCAGGTATGTTCAATTCTCGTCCTAACTATACATATATCTATCTATCTATATATATATATATATACTATTCAAAGAGGTTTTTACTTATCCGATAATGGGTAATTTTTCATTTATTTTTCTTTATTGGTCAATAATTTTATCTGGGTATTTGTTTATGAAAAAATGTAGCCCCTGAACTGATTGGAATTTGATCATATTGTACTGTAATTGTACTTTATTGAGAGGGTGAATTGGAATTGGCATGTATATTTGTGTTCAGTGTAGAGAACAAATATAAGAAAAAACAGTTTTACTAGTTGGTTCAGTTTTGTGCGATGAAGGTGCTGGAGATTTCTAACTATGTTGTGGAACATCATCCAGTTCCTAAGGTGAATGATTTTATGGGGTTGTGGTGGCTTCTTTAAACAAAAAAAAAAACAAATATTGTTGGTTTCGTGCGTATTCTTTCAAGTCTTTCCTTTCAAATTGCTTGCTTTCTGTCATTTGTGAGAAAAAAAAAATTTTTGCTAGGTTGAAATCTGAGGTTAATGGCTACAATTGATTCATTTTATCTTAGATAGTATAACTATAATTAACTGACAAGTTAGGCTGTACGTTAAGGTTAATAGGTAATGTTTTATATTGGTGGTGGAACACCATAAGATTTGGACCGAAAATGTAATTGTGATAAAATAAACTGAGAAAACATTCATATTTCTATATCTCCTAATAGCTATAGCGATCCTTTTGCTCCTTAATGTATAACTTAACTTACAAGTGTTAAATTAAAGAAAATGCACCGAAGCACATCAGCTGGATTTTAGCTGTGTTGACTTAACAACTCAGCTTTTAACTAATCCTCTCATTTGATGGATACTAACTAACTAACTAAGAAAGATCATAAAAAGAAAGGCCAAGATAAGGCCTTTTTCGTTTATGATCTTTTTCTTCATTGGAGTTTCAGGACAACGTGTATCCATGTTTGGAGATTCATTTACCTTGCCTATATTTGTTATTCTTATTTCATGTAGATCCACTCTTGGTTAAGGCCGCAAAAGGGCATCCTGTAAGTCGGCCACCAGCATGGATGATGCGCCAGGCAGGAAGGTATATGGCTGTTTACAGAAAGCTTGCAGAAAAATACCCATCATTCAGAGAGAGGTCAGAGACAACTGATCTCATTGTGCAAATTTCTTTGCAGCCTTGGGAAGCTTTCCGTCCTGATGGAGTTATCATTTTCTCTGACATACTTACTCCTCTACCTGCATTTGGTGTTCCATTTGACATAGAAGAAGTAAGAGGTCCTGTTATTCAGTCACCAATTCGTTCTCAAGAGGAATTAAAGGCATTACATCCCATTGACTTGGAGAAACTTCACTTTGTAGGGGATTCCCTTAAGATCTTGCGTAAGGAGGTAATTATTCTTCTTTCTTAACGTGCAGATGAGGTGACATTTCTCCCTTTTTTGTGTAGTAGATAATACATCATTTCTTGCCATTCTGTTTCTTGAAGTTCTTCCTTTTATGTAGGTTGGGGAACATGCCGCAGTTCTGGGTTTCGTGGGAGCTCCTTGGACAATTGCTACATATATAGTTGAAGGAGGCACAACTCGTACATATGCAACAATAAAGAGTATGTGCCACGCAGCGCCACATGTATTGAGGGCTCTGCTCTCTCATTTAACACAGGCAATATCAGATTATATTATCTTCCAAGTGGAATCGGGGGCCCATTGCATACAGATATTTGATTCATGGGGTGGACAACTACCACCTCATATGTGGGAGCAGTGGTCAGAGCCTTATATTAAAGAGGTAAATTGAAGTTGATTCTGTTAAAAATGAAGAAAACAATCTTGTTCTCTGCATCGTGGTTTTATGGCTACGTTGTCTTATTATTTGCTTACTGTAAAAGTTATCAATTTTATGCATGTGGGTTGGAGTCAAGATTTCTGTTTTATTTATTGTATTCTTCATTGTGCATCAGTTGATTTGAAGGAATGCTGTCTTATTTTGTTATACAAGCTCTCCAAGTTTTTTGGGTGATTTTAAGTTAATCAATTATTAAATTATAAATTATAGTGGGGTTCAAGATAGGAACTCTGTTCATTAAAAAAAATGTAAATGTCTTAATAAAAGGACAGTATCATGAGCTGAAGTATCATTAATCTTTCCTGATACTGCTTTATTATTTTAAGTTGTTGTATATGCTACATATACATGCTTTCTGCCTGTTTAGACTTTACAAAATCGCATGATAACTAGGTTTCCGGTGTCTGAAAATGCAGATTGTCAGTTTGGTGAGGACTAAATGCCCTGGAACACCAATTGTGCTCTATATTAATGGAAATGGTGGCCTTCTTGAGCGTATGAAGGGCACTGGTGTTGATGTGATTGGGCTTGATTGGACAGTGGATATGGCAGATGGAAGGAAGCGATTAGGCCATGGCATCGGTTTACAAGGAAATGTGGACCCTGCTTACTTATTTTCTCCTCTCCCTGCATTGACTGATGAAATTCAAAGGTGATGTAGTTTAGTATTTCGTTTTATTATTATTTTAATAGTGAGTTTTGGGAGACAGAATTAATTTATTTTCCTACTAGGATGCGAGTGCCTATCTGACATAGGTAACATGACAAGGTATCACGTAAACTAGGAGGTTATTGGCTAGATTTTTAGGCTTCTTATCCTCAGGGTTTATTTCACTGGAGGTTGGTTAGCTTGAACAGATTTGAGAAAAACCACTTGTAACAGAGTCCTCTTCCTTGTATCTTCTTTTCTCCTCTCTTTCGGCTCGCTGGTTTCTCTTATTACTGCTCTCTTCTTCCTCTTCTGTACCTTTTTGCTGGAATCCTTTTCATCTCTTATTTTCCTTGTTTTCCATTTGTCTTTACATCTTATTTGGCATTCGAACATGAAGTTTGAAGCATTGTAAATGCTATCTCATTGATTATTCTTTGCTTGTGGACTTACCATTGCTGTCTCTACATGATTTCAACTGTCTTTCATCTCAAAACCAAAATATCATTTTATATTTATAAAAATGGCTTCACTGATGAATCTTGCAGTTTCTTCCTGCTCAAATAGAACTTGAAATTTAATTCCCACCCCTCGGCACTCACACTGATTGATTTTTTATTTCTAGGGTTGTCAAGTGTGCAGGACCGAAGGGCCACATTCTAAATCTAGGACATGGAGTTCTAGTTGGGACTCCTGAAGAAGCTGTTGCACATTTCTTTGAAGTTGCAAAAAGCTTGAACTATGATACTGCTTTTCAAAATCATGCAGTAGAGGAATCAAAATTGGTAGTTTGAGGGCATCCTTTCTGTTAACTGCCAGCCAGCATTTTTGTTTTATAAATTGGCTGCTTATCATCAAGTTATACCTTATTCCTGCCTGACACTATTTGATCTCTGTTTAACTTGCACTTTCTTGAGAGAAAGATTTTGAGGCTAGAGGTTCTGTACATGCTTTTGGTGAGCTAACTAGTTTCTTTCAATTGTATCTGTTTTTGAATTTGCAATGAATCAATATATTGTTTCTTGTTATTTCTGTTTCTGAAAGTGGTTAAAGAGATTAACTTGTTTATTATTCTAGCTAATTGAGATGTAGCTTTGAAGAACCAACTGGGTAAACTGTTCAAGAAATATTATGCGCATATTGTGGGCAGTGGCATTCATTTTATAGATTGCACTCAATCTGTAATTAGATTTTTATTTTGGAATTAGCATTTTATAGAAAAATGAAATCTTATCAACTTACTGGCTACTCTGCATAGACAATATTGGCAATTGTATTAAGTAGGTCTTCAATTCATTCTTCTTATACATGGAGGAAGGCCTTTCTGTCCTCTCTTCCAATACTTCTCATCTCTTTCTTTTACATATATCACATACATCATAGAGGTGTGTGAATTTAATGGTATGCGGCTGAGATTTGGGAGAAATTGTCATTGAAACACTATATTGTAAAATTGAGAAACACGAGAGTTAATAATTGAGATGAACTTGGTGATGGAGTGCTACTTGTCATAGGCTTTTTTTTTTAAATCTGTGCGACCTTAGATACTTTCAAGTGTTAAGTAACTTAAAAATTAACAAAACAAAAAAGAGACGAAGAAGATGCTTACAAAGTATTTAAGAGAATACTCTTGTTTCATTAATAAAGAGAATTATAAATTAAGAGGTGTGTTATTCTAATTGAGAGTTTATCTATTTATCGTAAAAATTATGTACAATAAATAATTAAGATAAAAAATATTTAATAGTTATAATTAAAGTCACTTATGATAAGTAATATTTTAAATAAATATTCATATTTTAAAATTTTTTATTAATTATTATATACAAATGAGTTTGGCTCGTACATACATTAAATTTAAATGAATCTTTTAGATCATTGATCCATATAATATTCTAATGGCGTAAGTAACTTTTAAATGGGCCTTTTAGATTATTGATCCATATAATACTTTAATGATTTAAGTAACCTTTAAAAGTCTTGGCAACATTAAATATTTGATGAAATATTTGAGAACTTGTGACATACTATTGCCTACTACTGCAGTTACGGCTACTGCTGCTGCTACTCTTACAATTATTACTATTGCTGCTGTTATTACAATTATTACTATTGCTGCTGTTATTACAATTATTACTATTGCTGCTGTTATTACTGCTATTACTCTTACTATTGTTGTTGTTATCACTACTACTACCAGACCAATCATATAATTACCTAATAAAATGTGACTAATCATATAATTATGATGAAATGTGTCTTCAATAGTTTAAATCATATCATCCATTCATCAATAGTAATAACTCATTTTGGTGATATTGTTTAACTTGTAGCTACTTCTACTACGACAACGACTAATCATATAATAATGTAATGAAATGTGACCTCAATCGTTTAAATCATATCATCCACGCATTAGTATTAATCACTCATTTTGATGATGTTGTTTAGCTTGTAGCTACTATTGCTACTATTACTACTACAAGGATTAAACATACAATTATGTAATGAAATATGATTAATCATATAATTACGTAATGAAATGTGACTTGGATTAAACATACAATTACGTAATGAAATGTGACTTTAATTGTCTAATCATATCATCCACGCATCAATATTAATCACTCATTTGGATGATATTGTTTATCTTGTAGCTGTTACTACCACTATTACTACAAGGACTAATCATATAATTACATAATTATGACTAATTACATAATTACTTAATGAAGTGAAACTAATCTTATAAATATGTAATGAAATGTGATTTCAATTGTCTAAATCATATAATCCATGCATCAATATGAATCACTAGTTTTGATGATATTGTTTAGCTTGTATACTACTACTACTACTATTACTACTGTAAGGACTAATCATATAAATATGTAATGAAATGTGACTTCAATCGTCTGAATCATATCATCTATGCATCAATATTAATCACTCATTTTGACGATATTTTTTAGCTTGTAGCTTTAGGATTTCTATTACTATTACTACTACTACATTTTATTTTCATCAAATGGTTAGTTTGAAAGTTTTATTGAAGACAATCACACTGCCAAACTAACCATACTACTATTACTACTACTACTAAGGACTAATCATATAATTACGTGATGAAATGTGATTTCAATTACTACTACTACTACCTATTGCTTGTATCAAATGGTTAGTTTGGCAGTGTTATTGAAAACAGTCACACTCCCAAGCTAACCATTTGACAAAAACAATAGGTAGCTACTACTACTACTACAAGGACTAACCATATTACATAATGACATGTGCCTTCAACCATCTAAATCATATCATTCATGCATCAATATTAATCACTCATTTTGATGATATTGTTTAACCTGTAATTTTAGGACTGTTATTACTATTACTACTACTCCCTATTATTTTTATCAAATGGTTAGTTTGACAGTGTTATAGAAGACAATCACACTGCTAAACTAATCATTTGATAAAAACAATAGGTAGACGACTACTACTACTACTACAACAACAACTATTATTACTATAAGGATTAATCATATAATTATATAATGAAATGTGGCTTCAATCGTTTAAATCATATCATATATACATCAATATTAATCGATGATATTGTTTAGCTTGTAAACTACTATTACTACTACCTATTATTTTTATTAAATGATTAGTTTGCAGTGTTATTGAAGACAGTCACACTGCCAAACCAACCTTTTGATAAAAACAAATGGTAGCTACTACTACTAGTAGTAAACCCATTACCCACTACCACTTGTGCCATGCTTGAGCTTCAGCTTGAACCCTTGTCGATTGAATTTTATGGGTTTTTGTTTTTAATTTAATGTTGAATATGGTTTAATTTAACTTAATGAGTTATTTAAATTATTTAATTTTTTAATTTAATAAGAATTTTATGTCAATTTTAGCTTAGCAAAAAAATTAATTTTTTTTTTACTTTTTAGCTTAAATTAGAAAATGAAAATGAAAATGAAATTATTAATTTCTTTTTAAAAAATATCCTTATCTAATTTATATATTACATCACTTTTTATATAAAAAGTTTCTATTTTATTTCCTATCAAATACCAATCATATAAAATACGTATTTATTGTGTTGATCAATTTTATTATTAATACATTTTTAACGTACTTATAACTTTTTTAAAAATAATTTATAAGTCATAAACGCTACAATAAAATTTATCTTAATTGTTTCAATATTAATTTATATAATTAAATATTATTTTTAGTTATATATTTTTTTATAGTTTGTTATTAATTTAACATTAAAAATTCATAAGGACATAACTGTAAAAGTATTAATTTTCAGTTTTTTTATTTAAAAAATAATAATTTAACACATTTAAATATTAAACAAAAAAAAAAGTCATTTAAATTCAGTTATTCAGTTCTATTCGACATTCATTCAGTTCTATTCAGAATTTGGTTTAAAAAATACAAACCTACTTTAGTTAATTTTCTCATAAATTTAGTACAATTATTTTAGAATTAGGAGAAGAGTTACTTAAATTAATCCTGGCTAGGCTTCTAAATAAGTGAACTTTATATTAGATGCTCTACTTCTTTGGTTAACTATGACAGAAGTAACTCTTCCAGAGAAGACAGCCACCTTTTATTTCTTCTTTGATCATCTGTTTCTTTTTCCTGTTACTATTTTCTTGTTATTTTTCTTTTACAGTTCTTAGTTTTTTTAATTTCCTCCGGCGACTTTTGCATCTCCTGCGAGTTCCTCCATTAATCCTCACCGTTCCACCGGCCTCTTATAGTCCCATTAGCCGGCCTGCGCATGTTCACGGCAAGAGGCAGAGAAGACAGCCGCCTCTTTAGCCTTGCCCAGATCGGAGCCGTGCTCATCGGATCTCGCCGCAATGCCGTTGTTCCTTTGCCGATCACTCGTCGAAAATTGCCGCTTGCGTCATCAAACTGTTTTTTTAGATTCGGCCACTGCCACCAACTGCCGGGTGCGCCTATAAACTGTTTTTTCTGAGATGCGCTCGGCCATATCTCATAAGCATTGTTGCCCAGCCACCAAGCTTCACTGCCAACCATATTTCAGATCCAATTTTATATACTGCAATGATGGTTTTGGTTGTTGGTGTTATGGTAGTATGGAATTTAGGTGTAATCTTGTGTTAGAACTTTTTGTAACCTCTTTATTATTTTTTTATGTAATAATTATCTGACATAGAATAGTTTTTTTCTTTTTATGAGGTAAATTTTTTATTTTATGAGGTAGTTTTTTTTTTAAGTTAAATTTTTTTTTTGTGTAAGTCCGATCTTCTTATTTGTAATAGGGTAGATATTTCTCTTTAGAATAGGTTCCGTTTAAAATTTTATTATATCTTCGTTGTTAAAGTAATAAGTTTGAGTAGGCAATAAAAAATCTTTTTTATTTTTAATAAAATATTATAATAATTATTTGATGTATATCAATAAATTTATTATATAATATTATGAAAATTTTATAATATTACATTTAAATTTTTTTAAAAAAAACTCTTCCAGATTTGCCGTAGAACAGATTGTAAGTAATAATTAGTTGACGTAAAAATCCTTTCTGATTCACTCGATAATATATGCATGCACCATGCGCTGATCATACGTATAATACGTACAAGCCAGCAAGATATTGATTGCTGAGAACAAGGGAAAGACTTAGGCATATAACACTGCAAGATAATTTGACTAAGTGATAATCTAATTACAGTAAATTTAAGGGGACAAGGTCACTAAATCTAAGTGTTTTTCTTTATTCATTTTGTAAATATCGCAGAGGCAAAATTTGTCAAAGCATTTTTCAAGATAGAGAAACACTTAATTAAAATGCTTTGTCTAAGGAAAAAGCTGTCAAATGTGTTCCTTCAGAAAGCATAGCTAAATACTTGTGGAGGAAGCGTTAATGAGAAGCACTTTTGACAAAAACATTATCATTTATGTGGATGATCAGTAACTTGATATTCAGGATTTATACAAATAAGATCTCCCAATTCCTATTATTTGATATTCTTTTGGTGTCATTGACAAGAGATATCGTTTTCGGTCCTTCTGTTTCTCTTTCTATAAATAAAATGATTAAAAAATCATAAAATAAAAATAAATGCTTAATAATTTAGAAATTTAAAAAGAAAGAAAAAAAAAAAGAGAGGAGGTTTTCAAGGATCTTTCAGTCTTTTTCATATTTGGTAATCAAATATGATAATCAATTATTCGATGTTGTGATTAGACTGTTCTATCATAGATTTCTTACCATATTTTTCATAGGGCTATTTTAATTCGTTTTTTATAATTGGGATTATAGAAGAAAGTAAGAAATCAAAAAGAAAGAAACAGTTGTGGGAATTTTTTTATTAAATGTGAGTTAGTATTAATTGAATTTTTTATTTTTAAAAACGAGTTAATGAGTAATTCATTAATTAATTAGTCTAATAAATAGAGTGATCAATTTTGAATTAGGTTGTAGTATATTTTTTTTTGTAGAAACTCAGATGAGTGGCAAGTGTTTGGATCTCATTGAAACCTATTATAGGACTCAATATAAAAATCTTAATTTTGTGTATAAAAGTTAGACTCCTTTTTAACATAGACTCACTTTTAAGGATAATATGTTCTTTTCCATTGAGAGCCACCACAATTGAAAATCTAGGTCATAGAAAGAAATAATAGCTTTTAATCTGCTGCGACAATCAATCAATGATAATGACACAAACAATTATGCTTAAGTAACATATTTTTCAATTGTTGTATTCTTTTATTCATGTATGATGTTAATTCATAATTACGCATCTTATAATATTATTGATATTGATTGGATTAAATATCCAACATATGGTATTAGAACCAACATACATGATTTAGTATTTACAATTGAAAATTGAAAAGAAATTATTATTTTTAATTATTTATGGCTGAATCTTGTTGCCATGATTTCACATGTTTTTAGTTTTTGATTGATATTTGTGAAAACATAGGTCTTTTTATTCGCCTTGATTCAAGCTTTTAAATTGATATATTATATAACTAATTTGGTTGTGTATTTTGCAAGAATTTTGAATTTAAAATTTTGGCCATGAACATATAAACCTCGAAAAGACCCGAATTTCTTCTTAAAAATTTCTTCTCTATGCAATTAATTGTTCTAAAAAAATTAGAAGTTATATAAAGATCAAAACCCATACATGATTTCGATTCAATTGTTGAGAAATCTTAAATTTGAGTTGGGCATCAAACGCACAAATTCAGATTTTGTTCTTCAAATTTTGCATATTTTTTCTAATCATTTTGGAGATTAAAAGGTATAGACATGTTATAAATGAAGTGAACTATAAACGTCCTAAAAAATCTGGCCAAAAATACATATTCTAGTGGTGTTTTAAGTTGCGGGTCAGAATTGGGTCAAAAAAACCCGAATTATAGACCCAACCCGACCTAATTAGAGGTTGAAGATGACCTCCAACTGAGCCCTCCAAAGTCCACTCGCGGGCCAGGCGTGTGGGGCACGTGCGGGCTCATCTGAGGTCCGTTTCAACTCTTTTTTTTTGGTTGATCTCTATTTTTCATTCTCTATTTTTTAGAATAATTTATTTTTATATTTTATGGATGAAAAATAACTTTGAGCTAATTATTACTTGTTTATATATTTTAATTATGAGAAAAATAGTTTTTGGTAAGATTTTCTTTTGAAAATTTACAAGAAATTATTTAATATATATGGGATAGGAGTATAGTATTCATTCTCCCTAGATTGAAATATTTTTTAGTGTACTCTCATAATTAAGTTTAGTTACATAAACTATTACTATAATTAGTTCAAAATTGTAGTCCAAATTTATGCAACTATGGTTGATTGTTGATCATTGAAAGTACATTTTGTGATGTATTTCATTTTTTTTGATTACATGCATATAAGTCATTAATATACATTATTATATTGGGCAATATTGTTTAATTTTCCAAATTTTAGAGTGTTGCCTTGTGAATTGTTGAGGTTATTTTATCAAAGTGGTTTAACCATCAATGTTTTCAAGATTTTTATTGAGTTCCTATTTTGTTGATGGAAAAAAAATTTAAATTAATTGGTACAATCACCCACTCAAAGGGGGTTATTGTGCAAATTAATTTAAAAGACATGGAGAATATTATATAAGATAAATAATCTAATAAATTTATTTTCCAAAGGGAATGAATTTTGAAGAATTATTTATTTTATTATTATTGAAGGAAATATGTAGGTTTAAAGGTCGATCTGCCCAAATAGGATGGGTTTTTAGATCTATAAATTGTCTTATTTTGTTGATCTTTATGTTTAAATAGTAGTTGTTTATTATATATTCTACCCAAATGGGATTTTATGATAATACAATTGATTTTCATATATATTAAATTACTTATGCTTTTATGAGCATTCTATCTATTACCTATAATTGATCTAGTTAAAATTTTGAGATATCATTTCCTTTGCTATGAACAACAATAATACTATAATTAAGATTTTGAATGAGTAAAAACTATAAGAGATGGATATCGGATATAGAGTTCGCTTTGGGAATAGTAGACATAGATATGGTTCTGTGTGAAAATGAACCTCTATAACCCTATTGATGAGAGCCTTGAAGCTCAGAAAGCTTATTATGCAAAATGGGAAAGATTGAACTGATTAAATCTCTTGGCAATCAAAAGGTTCATTGTTGAGCAACTCTTTAGGTATCGCGAACCTGTGTGAGGATTAATTAACATCTTGAGAGCACGATGTCCTAAATGAGGGGAGACTATAACATCTCACATCGCTCATGGAGATGAGCTTGAGATAACTTATAAGGCTTGGTCCCTTCTAATTACATAGACACATTTTGGGTGAAGGACGCGTGCGTAAAACTTAAAACTGAATGACCTAATCACTAACTGTATGGTTGAGGAAGAAAAGCTAAAAAGAGAAAAGAGTGAATCTACTCATTTTGTTGCATTTAGAAAGCTAAATATTTAAAAAAAAAAGAAAGAGAGATGAAAAATCTAGAAAACCTAACTTCCACACTAACAAGAAAAGTAAGAATTATAAGAAAAGTGAGAGTGAGAAGCAAAATAATGAAAATACTAAGAACACAGTCCTAAAATACTATTTCTGCAACAAGAAGGGCCATAAGATTGTTGACTACTTTAGGTTTAAGAATTTGCTAGAGAAAAGAAGAAGAAGAAATAAAGAGATAAGAAATTTGAGGAAGCCAAGTAAGAAAGAGTTAAAGCTTAAAGTTGGTAGTGATATCAAGATTAGTATTGAGCATATTAAGACCACTATTTTAGAATTACATTTTGGTTTCAGCTTGTTTTGGTTAATGTTTTTTTCTGTATCTTCGTTTAGAAGGAATTTATTTTCGCTTCAGTACTTGATAAAGATGGATACTCAGATTCTAATTTTAGTGGTTATTTAGATGATTACAAATTCACTTCTGGATATATCTTTATGTTAGTTGGTAAAGCCATTTCATGAAAAGTGTTGAGTAGAGCTTAATTGCATTCTTGACCATGTATTCTGAGTTTATAGTTTGTTATAGTGCATCCTCTCAAGTTATTTGGCTAAGAAATCTGATCTTAAAGATGCAAATTATTGATTCCATCTCTTGATCCATTGTGATTTATTATGATAATAATACAACTATGTTTTATTCCAAAAATAATAAGATCAGTAATGTTTCCAAGCATATGAAAATTAAGTACCTTATTATCAAGGACTTAGTAAAGAAAGTAAATATTGTGATTGAGTATATAAGAACTAAGTCTATGTTAACTGATCCCTTAACCAAAGGTTTAAGGCCTATAGTGTTTTAGAAACATGTTGTGAATATGAGTGTTATTGAGTCTTTTGATTCTTTGACTTAGTGAGAGTTTATGCACGTCCTTTTATTTTGATTATTATGTCATGCAAATATTTCTCATTATTGCTATACATTTTGCAAAGTTAAATTCTTTATGATGATTATCATTATTGCTGCATATTATATTTTGAATTGAATATAAAATATGATATCTTATGATATTGAGCCTTAAGAATTATAGTTGGATGTAACATATAACAATTAATTTTGAGATTTCATGTTGAGTTGTTGGTGACTTATAACTTGTTAAAGTTAGAAAATTTCATTTTGATTGAGAAATTACAATTACAATTTTATTTTGTTGAGAAATTATAATGATGAGGACCAATAAAAAACAATGCATATAAATTTTGATCACATGTTGGCATTAGTTTCTTACTATACTACTGGGTTTACAATCTATGTTGATATGATTATTATTATCTATGATTATTAGTATCCATGATTATAAAGGGTTATATATTATTGAGATTAGCATATAGATCATCATAGTCCAATATTAAGATTATACTAGACCGGATAAGTTTATAAAGATGCTGTTGAGTTGTTGTCCCACATAGGAAAAGAGTAAGAAGATAAAAGAGTTTATAAGGAGAAGGGCCACACCTCCTAACAGACTAGTATTTTGAGTTGAATGTTGGACCCTTGGCCCTATCCCTTAACAGTGGTATCAAAGCTAGGTTCTGAGGTCCAAAAGTTTGGTGGACACTTAGCTTGTCGAACAAAACCCTAGTGTTGTTCCATCTACCGATGAAGGTTTCATTCGAGGGGAATTGTTGAGTTATTGTCACACATAAGAAAAGAGTGGGAAGATATAATAGTTTATAAGGAGAAGGATCACACCACCTAACAAGCTAGACTTTTTGGTTGAATGTTAACCCTTAGCCTTATCCCCTAACAAATGCTATTTATGGATTATCATTTCTTTAAAAGGTGTGGTCACACAACACATAATTTTTCTGTTATTAGCCTGAAAGTTTTGTTTCAAAATTGAATTTAATAAATACTCAAAAATCAATTAATGTTAGCCCAAGTGAGAGAAAGTTAATTTTTTTTATTAAATGTGGGCTAACATTAATTAGCCGAAGCGCGAGAGAATGTGAGAAATTTTTTATTAAATGTGGGTTAACATTAATTGATTTTTTTTGTTTTATAAAAACGAAATAATAGTTAGTCAATTAATTAATCAATACAGTAAATATAGTGATAACTTTTGAATTGATATGTAACATCTTTTGTGTTGAAACCCAATTGAGTGGCAAATGTAAGCTTTTGAGTTTCACTAAAATTCGTTATGGGATAGTTCAATGTAAAAATTATAATTTTGTGTATAAAAGTTAGATCACGTCTCTAACCTAGACTCATTTTTTAGAACAATATGTTCTTTTTCATTAAGAACTACCAAAATTGTCATTCTAAGTCACATAAAGAAAAACTAACTTTTAATCAATTGTGACGATCAATCAAAGATAATTACACAAATATGTATGTTTTTGATAATTTATTTTTCAATTGTTGTTTTCTTTTATTTATATATGATGTTAATTTATAATTATGTATCTTGTAATATTATGGATGTTAATTGCAACAACTGGCTTTATTTTAAAACCATTGGTGTGATGTCATTTCAATCTATTATGCCATTCTACGTCTAGCACTTTTTACTAACAAAATACTGGGAGGTTGTGGATGGGGGTTTTGCAATGAGAAATGTGCATTTTCAAACGATGGCCTGAAGATACTTAGCAAGACGTGCTTCAAGAATTGTAGTCTTCAGTTCGAATGACTTCATCATGATGATTTAACGACGATAAATCCCTACTCTTGTCAAGTGTTCAAATTAGCAACAGCAAAAGAGGAACAGAAAGAAACTCTACCACAGAAAAAAGTATGTACCAATTATACTGATCAGTGCAACTATCATGTGCTGCTGTTGAACTCATTCGGATCAATAAGATATAATGAAATAGAATAATGAGTTGAAATTTTATTTTATTTTTCTGGAAAAAATGCAAAAAGAGAAAACACAAAGAGGTGGAATGTCTAATCTTTTGGTCAAAAAGATGGAAATAGAACATTCTCAAGTATGTATTTTAAAGAGTGGGACAACTCAAGAAATTCTTGGGATTTTAATTTAGGGTTTCTTGGAGCGGGTCTGCCATTGATGCCATGGCCATCACTAGCTCCTGGTTAAAAGGAAAGTGTTCACAAGTTGCATCAACTTATTGCAATATCTTGTTGAAACTTCAAAAAGGTTCAGCCAAGTACAGTGTTCCAATATATTTATATTGCCCCAAGTATGATCTCAATAACCTTATATATGCACTTTCTTAAGTTTGCTTTTTAAGATTTAGCTTCAAGATCATGTCATCATCATGACTTTTTGTTCTTTAGTTCAGTTGATCTACTCAAATATTCTCATTGTCCCACTATAAAGAATTTGAAAGTTTCTTTATCGTCAATATTATATTGTATGTATTTATCATCATAGTTGACTATATGATTTCCCCTCTCCTATTTCATAATGATTTATAAATATTTTATAGTCATAGTCTTCCCGACGGGCACAGACACACTACAGTTTTAAGCTTCTCCAATAGTCACTAATGTTTGATTTGACTCAAACGCCTTCACACAATGCCGCGCACAATGAAGAGTGGCTGGTGGGAGAATAATTCCTCACCTAATATATATAATGATTCTGCTATGCAGACGTTTGCTAGTTAAGAGATGTAAGTTTGAAATTATATATACAACATTGATGTCGTTTTAAAATTATTTTAAAATTATATAACATTGTATTATTTCAAATGTGCATTAACTTGAACATACAAATGTTGCATCTAACAATTTCTATATAGATATAAGTTCAAAAGATGGAGAACAACCACTGTACATAACTCCTGTCGTTTTAGTAGCTTATTCAGCTAACAACATGTATGCATGTATTCATACAAGCATTTGGATGTAATTGTAATTAATGGATGTATATAAAGCAAGTGAAAAGTTTTGAGATTTCCTTTAGTTATTATAGGGGGTTTCTATTCTAGTTTCCTTCGCACCCAACAACTCCAAACGTTACACATTCTATGATCCAGGGGACAATGATCTTATCCATGATGGGCTCAGTTTTATCCTCAACTAAAAGAACATAATGCATATCTCTGTACTTTCCTTGAAGACAAAGGAAGCAAGGAACTGGTAAGGCAACTTTCATTTTTGTATTGTAATCAATCTTAAAGTAAATAGGCTTAAATTGATGATCTTAACCAGTCGTTGTCTAGGAGTATAAGACAATAGATCTAATTCAGTATTCATTTATAGAAATTTGGGAAGATGGAAAAACTTGATCAGTTCTAAAAAATAAAAATCGAAAGAAGTCAAAGAAACAAAAATGCTTCCTTCAAAGCCAAACACAATGATCCTAATTTTTCTATGATTTTGAAGGGAATGACTCTAATCTCAAGTTGGCATCAGTGCCACACGGGAGACTTATGATCACACATCAAAGACTTAATTAGAATAGAAAACCTAAAATTGTCAAGTCTGCCGTAAGTCAAAGATATATATGTTACTACAACAGCTTGCATTTCAAAATATGATATTACAAGTCGGATGCATTTGTTACAAATATTATGGTGACAGCAATATTCACTATAATACCCAATTTTGGAATATAATACACTGGATGCAAAGATAAAAATGTTATAAACTGTGTTGAAGGGGTCAATTAATGATAGGAATGAGTGATGGATAGAGAAAAGAGAAAATTGCCGAGTAAAGGAGTAAATGTAAATACCGATGATACTGAAGAGGAATCTGATGACAACTGGTAATTAAACCAAAGTTTATTTTTATGACTGTGGGACAAGAAATTATGTCAGTAGAGTGGATGCCACCAGGGATATTCTGAAGAAAATATTTGATGTCTCAACAATGTTGAATGCCCCTTTTTATTTTAGTGTAATGTTAGGCATTTTATATTTATTTTAAATAATATTTTAAAAATTATTGTGTCAAATAATTATTAAATGATAAAATAATATAAATTATAAAATTATTTATTATATTAAATAATTATTTGACACATTATTTTTTAAAATATGATTTGGGATATGCTTAGCATTACTCTTTGTTTTAATAGTTGATAGGGACTTGAAACAAAAAAATAAAAGCATAATAAAGTAAATTGAATTAGAAAAATTAAACAAAAATATTAAGAAAAACATCATTGCACATTACTCTTACAAATATATATGTTTCCTTCTCCTTTGAAATTTTTTCTAAAACTTGCTATACAGACATAGAATATGATTATTGATTCTCTTCAAAGGTATGAGAGGATAAAGCAACTACTATGGAATGAATAATTCCAGCAAAACTCCACAATATCCAGCGGTAAGATCAAGGTAGCAAGCATGATACTTTCTACCAACGTTCTTTACGATCAATTTACATAATTTTGGAGGATTATTCATGGCAACAAACTATATATGTTTGATGATACTAAGCATCCTTAAGATGAAAGAGGAGAAAAGACGAAAAAGAAAAAGAAAGAACTTACCCACTTCATTGGCTTCGACCGGGTGTTGTCTCGACCATTTTAGATATAATTCATATGTCTTAGTCTCATAATTAGATTGCTTGAGCCACTGAGAAGATCAAGAAATTGATCCATGAAGTGTTGCTCGCACCATCTAGCAAGAAAGAGCTCCGGCAATCTGATGGCGAAATCAAGAATTGAAGTTATTGAGGGCCTGAAAATGAATCAGAGTGCGGAATAAGTTACACGAAATAAGACATAGACTTTGGAGAAAAACTAGAATTTATTACTATTACACATCAGGAATGGGTTTTATAATTAAAAAACATATCAATTGTTTTATAGAGCTTGGAATGACATGATATATTGAAAAATATTATATGAAACAAATGCCAGACTGATGAATTTCGTTAGAATATTTAGAATTTTGAACAATTGAGATATACGGTATGACTAAGATGCTTTTTTGGGATCTTTTAGTGTATATATATATATATATATATATATAGAGCTTTGTCATTGCTTCAAACTTGTATTTATAATTTAATATATTTTTTATTCATAACAAACTTTGTCCTAATGCTTCTTATTATATTAGTAGCTACAAATCATTGTGGACAATATAATAAAATGCTATTAGCACTTCTGTAATGCAGACAAAAGGACAATCTGATTCAATACAAAGATAAATCACATATAGCATTACTATAGAAAGGGACATTCACATAATGGAAATTCTAAAAATAAAAAAGAAAAGAAATAGAATATTATAAATAAAAGGAGACAAAAGAGCAGCATGAAAAGATTTAATATCCCTGTAGACATGTAAGATCTTAGTAGTAGCTGATGTTATTACCACCAACAAACAAACAGCCTGAATAAGCATTAATTTGGTTTTTTCCACTCCCCCAAGATCTTGAATCATATTTTTTCGTAATATTATGCAAAGGATATCACACAAACATATATATAATGATATATATATATATGTCCATTCATGGCTGGCACAAGATCGTGCTCAATCCCAAAAGTGTTAGGATATATATTAAATTTCGAAAGCGCCAAAATCTTTTGTTAATTCTCAAGTGTGTTTGTGTCTTCTATTAGTATCATGGCATCTAATGCTGGTTAAACATGTTCAGGTAAAGTGAGTAATACTGTGATTATGCCTTTTCCCTTTTAGAGTAACAACTGTGAAGATTAGGGTTTTGAAGCTCTTGACCTAGGGTTTATCATGAAGGGAATGGGATGGGTCCTAAATTTCAATGTACACGGACTCGTCAACAATGTTCTTCTACTTCTTTCCTTTTACAAATTGTACTTTTTAGACTATGAACTCAAAGATTTTGGATGAGTAAATTTATCAACTATATATATGCATATCAACATCGTTAGTGTTTAATGAATATCATTTATCCTGTGGTGAGATGTAATTAATTTCATTCTATCATGTAGATCTTGCTGCTAATAAGCACAACATCAATCATCATCAGATTAAAAAAATTACCATTTCCCTGGAAAAGCAACAGGAACCAAGCTTATTGCATAGGAAAATTCGAACTAGGGTCTTCGCTAGCCTTCATAGTCATCCTCTTCTTCTTTTTCTTCTTATAAGGGATTCCTCGAGCCTTAGCTTGAGAGTCCCTCACTTCACGCAAATAAATCCTAATAGCACCACTGGCAAATGGGTTTGTCTCCGGCAAGCCGCCGTTCTCTTCGAAAGCAGCTCTAAGCCGGCCGATGAGTGCATCGAGGCTGCCCCAAGCTTGCTTAAGTGGGCAAGAACAAGGCCCTGGTGGCTCAGGCTGTCCAAAGAAAACACACCCTTGTAAGTGCACTTTAGTCTTGCCGAATTGATCGAGGTATCGGAGAAAATCAAGCACATGATTGGAGTTGCACTGCGAAAGCGCCACAGGTGGCCTCTGGTTCCTCAAGTACTGACCAAACGTGTTCCAGTCGCGCCGTTTCTGAGATTCATATCGGCTAAGAGGAGGCGGATTTTGCTGATGAGAAGCAGCACCAGCAGCTACTGATGACGATCTCGAAGATCCTTCAGCTATATCTTTCCTTTTGTTGCTTGACATCTTGACTCTAGCTCATGAGATTTCTCCGATAATCTCAAAGCAAGACGAAGAAAGAATCTTGGGTGAGAAAAGGAATAATAATAACAGAAGAGAGAGCTTAATTTTCAGAGGACAAAAATGAAGTTCACATCATGGGGCTAATGAGGAGACATGTAATGGGTCCTATCAAAATGCTTTAGCTCCTTTTTTTCTTCCTATAACATTATTTTCTTCCTTTAACTTGTACTATTAGCATTAACTATTACTTTTTTTTCAATATAATATAATTGTGCTTCTATCGTCCAAGAAATCATTATAGACTACATTAGCTTAATTAGCACCATGGATTTAAACTTCGTAAATAAAACTGTAAAAATACCCTGAGTCATTCTGGATTCAGGATTCAGCATAATATACAGTTACTGAGCCAGGATGTAAAAATCGACGATCAAAATTCTTAACTTATGCACATAGTTGATGTGATATAGAGTATGCTATTACATCTCATATAAGAACAAGTTCAGATAATATTATACCCTTTATGAAAGCTGTGTGTTAATAGGACACCACTATGAGCAAATTTTGATACTAGTTGAAAAAAAGCTGTTGTCCTCTTCTTCGAAAGTGAAAAATGACTTCAAAAGTCACTAGAAGGATTTCATATTGGCACTTTCAGGTTTTTTAATACGAGGAAATATTAACTTGCTGATGCCTTAAATTAGTTTCTTCCTCCATTTTAATTCCATATTGTTGTTTCTCAATTGGATTTGTGTAGTAAAAATCATCCTCTTTGTGCCTTGAAATGTTAAAAAATAAGAGTGTCTCGATCTACACTTTTCCGGTGTTAATTTTAATTTATTTACCTTTTCTTTTAACAGTCATTTGCCTTTTTAAAAAAAGAAAAGGGAAAAAAATATATTATAAATCTTCAATCCATGAATTGAGAATACATACCCAATCACAAACAATAAGCAAAACATTGAAAATTCATTGCAAACTTCCGCTATCAGTATTGAGATTCACTTCGTTGTACCGTCGGAAGCTATTAAAATAATTTACATATAAAATCAATTTTCTTTTTGTTTAATTTAGTTCAGTTGACATTAACTAATTCAACTTTTTTTTATATAATTATTATTGCATACCCAATCAAGCCTCACATATATTCTGAAATTTAAATAAATTATCCTCCAAAGTTAGTATAGAAGAATCAATAGCTAAACTTCTTACTGCTACGTTAATAACTTGTTGAAATTAGTGATTCAAGAATTATATTTGAGTATAAATTTGAAATGAATATTAATAAAGAGTTAATAAGAAGTTTAGGATGCGAATATCATATAAAAAAAGAACAAAATATAGAGCCGAAAGTAAGGATGGGCTTAGAAATAAAAGGAGGGTTGTATAAGTCTGAATGCCCTAATATTGAAAGATAGAATGCCTCAGCACAGATTCTATAGAGCCCAACGCCCTAACATTGCTTGAGAAGGTCGTGGCGGTGCGACAAGTAGGGATGACAAAAAAATTTGGATCTGGATTCGAATATGAAAAAACCAAGAACTCGGCCAAGCTCGAAAAATTAGAGTTTTTTTTCTAGATCCGAATCCTAATTTTTTGCGAAATCTAAATCTGGGCCGAACCCAGGCCAAGCCCGAATCTGGCTTTTTTCTATATATTTTTTAATTTTTAAAATTTTTTTAAATTAATTCCTAATCTTTGATATATATGAATCTAATAACTGTTTTGCAAAATAAATGTCCCAAAGTTTAAATTTAATCTAAAAATTTGAAAAAAAAAAGTTGCAATAAGAATAAAAAATATATTTTAAACTATAAATACATATTATATGTACACGTATCACTTATATAAATTATATTTATATATATTATATTCTAAATATAAATTATATAATACAAATTATAAATAAAAATCTAACAATTATTTTATAAAATAAATACCCTAAGGATTAAATTTTACCAAAATAATATAATTTTTAAAAAACAATTGAAAAAAATCGGGTTTAACTTAGATCTGGCTTGGCACAAAAAAATTCAAGCGAAACCCAGGTTCCGGGATAAAAAAAATATGGATCCAGATTGAGTAAAACCCAAATCCAGATTCAGATTTTGCCATCCTTAGAGACAAGGTCACATCAATGCCCCATCGTTCATCATCGAATGCTACAACGTTGGAATGGTTGCATTAATGGCCCAGCATTGGATGTTGGATGTCGCAGCATTGCTTATTTAGGAAAATATATTTTTTTGTTCAAATTGACTTCCTTAAATTGGTTTTAGACTCTCACATGTAAGGATCCTTATTCGAAATAGTATTAGGGTTTCTTAGGCCTTTGTAAATGCTATATAAACCTTTGTAATCTCTTTAGACATTAAGCATTAAGAAAAACTTCAAGAGAGAATAGAGAACTAGGTAGGCACAAAGTACTTGGGTGCACTAGGGTGGAACTATAATGAGTGTCTTTATTATGTGTGAACAATATGAGTATTAATAGATCATTTGAGAGTTCTTTATATTGTATTCCTTGATAATCTTTTGAGAGAGATCGTGGTGATCTATAGTTCTTTTTTAAAATTTATTAAGAGAAACTAAGATCCTTTGATTCATCATAAATGTAAGCATTGTGCCAAACCACGTAATTGATTATGTGTGTTATTTATTAATCTTGTTTTATTCTTGTTCTTTTTGTTTTGCTTGTGATTTAATGCTTCAGCAACAAGGGGATATTACGTCAAGGCTAATTTCCTTCAATAAATTGGTATTAGTGCTAAAGCTAATTCTTAATTGGGATTAGTGCTGAATGTTGATAACCTAACAAACTATTATCAAAGCCAAGGTTAGAAAATATACCTGAGTGGTATTAACCATGACAACTCTCAAGTAAGATATAAAGAAGTTTAATAGGATAAATGACTTTATTTTATGGAAGGTAAAAGTTATGGCTCTACTAGTGAATCAAGGGTTAGACTCAGCCTTAAAAGACACCAAGTGACTACTAGTGAAGAGAAAAAACCTATAAAGCCTGGTGAGCTAGATTGGGACACCATTTAGAAAAGAGTCCACAATACCTTAGTTTTATTATTAAGTGACGAAGTATTAAGGGAGATGACTAGAGAAAAGATGACAATGGGTCTATAGAAGAAGCTTGTTGCCTTATACATGACGAAGTTCTTAGTGAATCGTCTATATGCAAAATAGAAGCTGTATCAGTTGTCTATGTTTGAGGATGCCTTATACATGACGAAGTCCTTGGTGAATCATCTGTATGTAAAATAGAAGCTGTATTAGCTGTTTATGTTTGAGGCATCTTTAATAAGAGGTTATATTGATGCCTTTAATAAGGTCATAGATAATAGACATCAAGATCTAAGATGAAGATAATGCCATCATCTTGTTATGTTTGTTACTACTGAGTTATAAGCACTTTATAGATATCCTTCTATATGGTAAGAAGACTTTAACCATGAAGGATGTTAAAGCTTTATTGAACTCAAAAGAATCGAAGAAGAGATCTGAATCTGATAATGCAATAATTATGGGTTACAAGAAGAAAGAAGAACAATTAATTTAGGGGAAAATCCAAGAAGTGTTTTCTTTGCAAGAAAGAATACACTTTATAAAGGATTTTCTAAAGATAAAAGGAAGGGATGGAGATGCTACAATAGTATGTCATGAAGATGACTTCAATGTTATAGAATCCCCAATAACCTCTGATAAGAAGTACGTCAGTGAATGGATACTAGATTCTAGTTATAGTGTTTATATATGTCCTAATAGATCATTGTTCGTCAACTATAAAAGCCATTAGGGGTAAAGTATTAATGGAGAATGACATAGTTTGAAAGGTTCTGAGGATTGGCGACATAAGAATGAAGATTCATGATGGAAAGATTAGATACTTACTTGGTGTAAGATATGTTCCTAAATTAAGAAGGAACTTAATATCTTTAGGAAAGCAAGATGAAGAGAGGCATTCGATTCAAGTGAAAAAAGGAATACTGAGTGTAGTAAAAGGATTTATAATGATGAATGGTGAGAAACACAAAGGAGAGGCTTTATATGCTTAATGAGATGGTTATAGGTGGCTCAACATAGATTATTGAGGGAATACAGACCATAAAAAGACATCCAAAATTAGCTCACTGAAGTAATGAGGGTCGAAAAATGGTATCAATACCCTATGCAAAAAGCATTCATACTTTTGGAGACTAAAGTCACGAGCCTAAGATAAGTTAAGTCTAGACAAAGACTTAACTGAAATCAGCTGTAAGTGGTAAAGCATTGGTGTAGAGGAATGCTAAAACCTTTATAGTAGAGAGATTTTGAATCAATGAGAGGTTTGTTGGAATTGGTGATTTAATAATTATATTTGAGCATGAATTTGAGATGGATACCAATGAAGAGTTAATAAGAGTATAGTACGCAAATGTCATGTAAGGAAGGAACAAAATGTAGAGTCGAAAGAAAGGAGGGACTTGAAAACACAAAAAAGGTCGTACAAGTCTGAAAATCCTAGCATTGGAAGAGAGAACGCCCTCGCACCGATTTCTAAGAGCCCAATGCCCTATCTTTGCCTGAGAATACTGCGGTGGTGCGACAAAGTCAAACCAATGAATGCTACAGTATTGGAATAGTTGTACTAATGCTCTAGCATTAGATGTTAGATGCTGTCGTGTTGCTTGTTCGAAAAAATTTATTTTTGATTCAAATTGACTTCTTTTAATAGGTTTTGCACTCCTACACGCATGGACTCTTACTTTAAATAGGTTTAGGATTTCTTAAGTATTTGTAGACACTATATAAATCCTTGTAACCTATTAGATTTATTAAATATTAAGAGAGACTTCAAGGAGGAATAAAAATTTAGGTAGACACAAAGTGATTCGATACACTAGGGTGGAATTATAGTGAGTGTCATTGTTTTGTGAACAAAAAGCACACTAATAAATCATTTGATTGTTCTTTATATTGTATTCATTGATAATCTCTTGAGAGAGATTGTAGTAATCTATAGTTCTTTTGTGAACTTTAATAAGAGAGGCTAAAATCAAATGATCTACAGTAAACATTAGTGTTGTGCCGAACCACATGTTGTGCCGAACCACGTAATTAATTGTATATGTTATTCATTGATCTTGTACTTATTCTTGCTCTTTTTCTTTTAATTGTGATTTAACACTTTTACAATAAGGGGATATGAAGGCAAAGGCTAATATCTATATGAGATTGGTACTAAATCTAATTTTCTTAAACAAACTAATATTAATGTTAAAGTTAATTATTAAGTGGAATTAGTATTGAAGGGTGATAACCAACCATAACCTAATCAACTAACTACTCATTTGGAATATATTTACTAATTCAATTTGGGTCGATCAAAAACTTGAATTCATGTAATTCTATCTCTTTTTCATCAACAATATATATATAAATATATATAGACACACACAAATAAGTTAAATTGGGATAAGTTGTCTAGCTAAAATTCATAAATAAAACTTGACCAGCAACCAATTACCCCCATTCTATTTTAAGTATTACCTATTTATTCTCTTATATTTCATATCATCCAAAGTCCTCTCTATTGCTACTAAAATTCTGTTAAATCTTAATTTTTATTATCTTTTTTATTAATTTTTCCTTACATTGATAACATCATTACTACCATCATCCTTTTTATTATTTTTTTACAGAAATTAATAATTTATTTTAAAAAAATATTAAAATAATAAAAACTATAACATAAATGGAAGGATAAACATTCTAGTTATTTTATTTTTTTATTTTATATTTCAGAGTTTCATTAATATTTAATTTTTTTAAAGACATTAGTATTTAATGCTCATTGGAAAGAATAAACACGTTATGGTTTTTATTATTATAAAAAAAATACTAAACAAATAGCCAAAATACTATAATAATAAAAATTATAACATGTTTATGTTATAGTGAAAAAATGAATATTTTAATTATAAAAAATAAAAAAAGAACTAGAATGTTCATAATTTCATCATAGCATAAATATGTTATAGATTTTATTATTTTAGTATTATTTTTTTAAAAAAATTACATTAATAATTTATAAAAAAATAATTTAAAAAATTCAATAATGTAAAAGGAAATTAATAAAAAAAATTAAAGTTAAAATTTAACAAAATTTTTATAATAATAATTTTTTTAAAATAATTTAAAATATTAAAAATAAAATAAATAAATAATACTCAAAATAACTAGAGTAATATATAATTTCCCTCTAAAAATTCTAAAGGAGATATTGTCACCTTCATTTGAATGGCACTACTAATAATAAACAGATTGATTTTGACTGTTATTGGTGGAGTGTTAGGCATATTATACAGCATTCTAGATGAGCTTGTTGACCCTCAAAGATTTTCTTGCTTATTATAATAAATAGTGATCATCTCACAGCTTGGTTAATCTTAAACATTCTCAATGACCAAAACTAACGCCTTTAAATAGCAATCAAACACATTAACTCATAACCGCGTATTGTATTCTGATTGAACCTTCGCATTTGTGGGCGAACGATGGGTTACGATAGCAATTTCTTGATATGATAATCACCACCATTACCAGCACAATCATCCCTGTTGATAATGCAGAATGATTCTAAATAATATCTATTTGTACGAATGTTAGTGATGTTTTTGTTTTTTCTTGATTTTCTGGTTTCCTTTACTTTTCCTCCTTTTTGGAATTTTGATCAGAAACATGTACACAATTTATAGGATAAAAGCAAAGGCTTCGCAGCCTGTTTCAGGAATTCTTACAAACATGACAATTAATTTTCCAAGGAATAGATTCCTTGCAGGTGTAGAATATATGATTTCTTTGGCAATATTTTGGTCTTTGTTCGCGGTAAAATAAGGACGTTATTGAGCTTTCAAGATGTTAAATGTTTTTTTTTTAATTTCTTATTTTTAGGTATGATTATTTGTGTTGTAAAACTTGCATGTTAAAGAAATTATTTATTCGCAAATTTTTACAAAAGCGAAACTTGATTGCGTAGATTCCTTGAAAAACTTTAAACTTTTGTCTATGTCTAGACCTTTAAAGTTAAAGTCTTTTAATACAAGTGTCATTCAAGGCATATATTGATAGGATTAGAGATTTTTCTTTAGAAAAGAAAAGGTAATCACTCAATTCTAAAGAAGAAAGATTATGTAATCGTCTATTGAAGAGGTTTGTATTAGAAGATTTAGTACTCAAATTTTTAAAGAGATTTTAAATACTAAAGTCTTGGAAAAGGAAAAAGGAATATTGATAGTATTGATATAATAATAATAATAGGGGTGGCAGAATTTTTTATGGGTTGGTGGAGACTCTCCTCTAAATGGGTGAATTTTAGGTTGTATTATTATTATTTTTTAAAGATAGGGCGGGTATTAGAATTTTGAGTTGGGGTCGGGGATGATTTAGTTTTCCCAAACCCAACTCAATAACACAATTAAAAAAAATTCTAATAATGGCTTTTGTTCCCTTAAAAATTAAAAATTATTCTTCGTTATTAAAATAAAAATGAGTTCTTCTTTTTTAATAGTGATAAAATATTAAAAATTTAAAACTTTTTTTTATTAAACTCATTTATTTAGTATCATATAAGAAATTAAATTGAAAAACGAAGAAACTTATCTAGTTGAATTTAGCCTCTTACTAAGCATTCCGACAATTTATTTATTTATTAAAATCTAACTTATTATCACATAAGACTCTAAATCAAAATATAAAAAATTTATTTAAAGAAGTTTTATAGTATTGGTATTTCTTCTTTATGAAAATTCTTAATTACTAGAATTTAGAGTTTGTGGAAAGAATTAAAATTTTCATGATAATTCATTTGGGATAAGTTTTTTTTGATATATTATGATTATACAAGATGAAAGATTATTTTACAGAATTAAATTGGTATATGTTAAAGAGTATTTTAAAATATTATTAAAAAAAGATTCAATATGAGGTATCCATAAGGATCCTTATCTTCATTTGTGGATTCCTCATTCTAAATTCGAATTATGTAAATTAGGTATGGAGCGGATATTAGAAATCTCACTCTATACAAGTACGGAGATGAGGAATGTGATCCCACCCCACTCGCTCTATTGCTAGTACTAATTAATAAGGATTAGTTTGGAAATATTTATGATAAATTACTTTTATGAACAATACTTTAGTTATTAACATTTTTTTAAATAACATTTTTAACAATTAATTATAAAAACACTTTAGAGTGTTTTTACTATTACACATTATGTTTAGTTATATGAAAATTAAAAATTTTCATACTAGAAAAGTATTAAAATGAATGTTATATAAATATAATTTAAGTTAACTATTTAACAAAATAAATATTTTTCTTCTTACCAATCAATTTATAAAATTCAATCCAAGATTAAACTTATGTCTTTGCTTAAGGTCTCAATGTTAGATCTTAAATCTTGAGGTCTTGAGGTTATGTCTTTGCTTAAGGCATCAATGTCAAATCTTGGATCTTGAGGTCTTGAGGTTATGATGCTAGGTCTTAAGTCATAGGGTCTAGGCAATGGGTCTTGAGTCTTAGAGTCGAGTATTAAGTCTCGAAACTCAATCGTGCAAATGTTAAATATAGATCTTTCCAATTCAATGTGGGATCTTTGTTATATAGATTGTAATTTTAAAATCTATTAAATGTATTTTAAGAATGATTTTTTAAAAAGAAAGTTATGTATTATATAAGAAATATTATATGTGTTGAAAGAAATGGGAAGAAATTAAGTTTAGCACTAATCTCATTTAAAGATTAGCTTTTTTTCTTAATACTCATTTGTTGCGGAAGCGTAAAATCACAAGTAAATATAAAAGAAAAGACATAAGAATCAGATAAATCAAGAACACACACAAAAGCTTACGTCTACGGTGGATTAAGGGATTCTAATCTCTCTTATTAACTATTCTAGAGATTTCAAAGAATACGTAATAAAGAACTCTTAAAGAATCTATCTTGGTATTCTTTTGTTCACACAAGAACAATAAACCCCAATAATGATTCTATTCTAATACACACAAGCACTTAGTGTCTACCTAATTTTTTAATCTTTCATAGAGTCTCTCATTTAATACTTGATATATTTTAAAGGTTTACAAGAGTTTATATAGTGCTTATAAAATCTCTAAAATTCTAAACTTAGTTGGAATAAGAGTCAATATGTGCAGGAGACTGAAACCCCTTTAAGGAAGTCAAATCCTAACAAAAATGGAAGTTCCTGAAGTTGGGCACCATAGCGCCAAGCAGTGTTGCACTGCGACCTAGAGTTGTCTACTTGTATTTTCGCATTCCTCCTTACTTCTAACTCCGCCTTACTCTTTCTTCGTACATCCAATGTATGCTAAGCTCCTTGTTGACTCTTCACTTTGTATCCATCTCAATTCATACCCATACATGATTGTTAAATCACTGATTCCAATGATACGTACTATATATATATGTGTGTGTGTGTGTGTGTGTGTGTGTATTTGACAAAGGAGGAGCAATTAGAACTTGAAACTTTTATTTTAATGAAGATAAAAATATACTACCAACTCTTTATTATTAGACTGTTAATACAAGTACTATATATCTTTTTTAATATGTGCTTTTTTAAAAAGAAAACAAAAGATTTACTTTTGAATTTTGAAAACTTTCTTTTGTCAAATGAAAAATATTTTCATAACATTTTGGAGATTTAAAATGTGGTTTATCTTTTTAGAAATCTCAAACATGTTATTTATAGTCAAAAGTACCCACTAAGAGGAATGATAATTTTAGACATCAGATCTAATTTCGAACATCAAATTTAATCACTAATGTTGCAAATTACAATTTTGTGCACGTTGGTTTAGGAATGGTAAAATGCTCCGTGAAATCCGTCATGGAGTGATTTTTGTGAAAATAGGATAGAGTATGGAAAAAAAAATTAATTTTTTGAATTATTAATGGGACAGTGATAAAATTAAACTTCTTTGTCCTGTCTTAATTTTGTTTTATATGAATATACTAAATATAATTTTTAGTATATATTTATATATTAAATAATTTATTAATTTTTTATATTTTTATTTATATTTAACTAGGACATGCTTTAATAATAAATTTTTATTAATAAAAATATATTAAAAACTTTAAAATTATTATTTTTTTATATTATAAACGATAAAAAGATTTTTATTTTTGAATTGGGCGATAATTAATTTTAATAAGAATATGAGACAATTCACAAGAAAATTAAAAATGCTAGGTACTATATTATTTAAATTCTTATTTTTTCTTTTATTTTTTTTATTTAAAACTTTGTTTACTAATTAGTTTCATATAATTGAAAGATATTATTATATTTATTCTAGTTTGTTAATTTGATACTTTATTTTTTCAATTACAATAGAGAAAATAATTTTATATTATTAAAATTTGTGAATATAAATTAATATTTAATATTAATAAAAAATAAAGTGAAAATAAAAAAGACACTTCTCACATAGAAAATTTCATTTTTACTCCATTAAATGTTTAGAGAATGAAATAGGAAACAAGGTTTAAACTAAAAAAATAAGGTGACGTATGAGAAATATCTATCGCTTCCATCTCGCCCGTTGTCATCCTAATGGTTTGGTACCAATTGGAAATGCCAAAGAGATCAAATGCTTCTGTGTTCAATCTATTTTATTGGATTTTGTTTAGATCTTTCTTATTAATTTTACATGGGTTTGATCTGAATCCACATATAATTGTTTTGTCTAAAGATCATTAATCAATAGTTAAGATCGATTTGATTAGACCACATATAATTTTCAGAAAAATTGTCATCTTGCCTAAGGGGCTCTTATGTCATAACAATCTTTTCTTTTCTTTCATTTCTTCTTCTTCTTTTTTTCCTGATTATTTTGTAGAGTGATGTACTAATAACCAATTTGTTTTTTTGGTTGTAAGAAATTATCAAATTTTAGATGTTTCTTTTACAACTAATGTTAGAAAATTTTAATTCACGAATTTTAAACTTTAAAAGAAAATATATTTTACAACTAAATATAATCATCGTACATGTGTGTGATTAAAAAATTTAACTGAAACTAACTTCAAAATTTCTTTAACAAAAAAAATAAAAATTTTTATAATTAAATGATAATGTTTGCTTTTTTTTAAATTGAACTATCATAAATTTATTTTAGACATAATGTCTTTTAAATATAATTTCGGTGGTCGCAAATTATAAAAATAAAAAATAAAAAATAATATTTAATAGATGAAAATTTTTATCTCCATTCAAACTTTTTCATAAAAAATGAAATTTTGTAATATAAAATTTTTTTAATTAAAAAAAGAAAATAAAAATTTATTAATAGAAACAAAATGTGAAGAAGGAAAAGAAACCAAAGTTACTATGGTTTCCATAGTAGAGAAGCACCTCTATTATTATTATTATATGGGTAAAGTTTAATTATATCCTTACAATTGAAGGGTTGCTCTATATATAGTCTATATATATGCTAATGCTAGCCCCTCATAGGAAGATTACCTATGACAATAATTGAAAATGAATGATGATAGCTAATCGTTACTGGCCATCATATATTTAAATATCATAGAAGACTTTGCGCCCCACTAATTTTTTAAAGAAAAAAATGGTTAGATTATTCTTTTTTGGTAGTGAAAGGGTAAAATATTAAACTATTCCTAGGTGGAAAAAGGTAATCTACCTTTATTATCCAAATCCTAGAGAGATTTGAGATTGGTTAAACTTGAATTAAAAAAATATTGTGCCAAAAAGGTTGATTCCTCGAATTATTGGGACTTGCAAAATTTGGTCAATCAACATTTCAAGTAGAGGATTGCCCTCCATGGTGTTGAAATAACCTTTTTCTGGCTTCAACCTTTTTATAGTGCCTAGAAATGTTATGTAATTGGACATGGCAAATTTCGAATTTCTTTTCCTGTATTACTTTTAAAAGATTATTTAAATCTAATCATTCTTAATCCTCACATGAGTGCAAGGATTTAAATCTCATCTTAAGCATTTTGTATTATCTAAGAGATCTTATGATTCTTATCCATTGATCAACCTAATAAGTAATGCTAGTTATATCCTAAAATTTTAATAAGATAGTCACAATAGGATAAGCTGATTTGTTTCAGAAAGAAAATCTTCAAAATAATGAGGGAAATTTGTGAGAATAGAAAGTTTTATGTATAAGCTGAATCCTCAAACAGTGAGAAACTAGAAAGAGATAACAAACAGACTATTTTTGTTGGACTCACTTTAAATTTATTCCTATTAAAGATTCTATCCAGCCCAAAGTCGCATATTTTGGGCTCTTGCATGATATGTCTGGTCACTTTCTCATTGTAATTACTTTAATGGCTAGTTGAATTCTCAAAAAAAGACATAAAAATAAAATTACTTTGGAAGATGTTGAAGGGAACTTGAAGCATAACAGCAACGTACTGGGTTTAAGAGGAGTCAAAGCTACTACTTGTACATATTAACATCTTTCCATCTCGTTGAATGTAAAAATCAACGAGCTATTCAAGATTGCTGAATTAAACTTGAAGTCGGCAATTAACATCACATTTTTAACTCTTTCAACCGTTGTCCAGAATTCTTCAATACCCCATATTTTGTCTTGATCTACCGATTTACACAAATATCTCACCCATAACTACCAATCTATTATAGAGCTTATATCCGCAGATAATAAGGGTGAAAAGATGATATCTAATCTTAGCTCTACTTAAAGTTTTATATTTGTTTTTCTTAAGATTTCGATCTAAGTCCAATCCATACAAAACTCATTGCACAGATCTACTATATTGGCATTTGAGATTGTGACTCACAAATGGAATGTTCTTAGCCAAAAAAGCCATAGTTCTGTAAACTCTCAAAGAGATCGATCACGTAAACCATTTAAAAGATTGACTAGCCCCAAAGGCAAACGAGAATGTGTTTATTCACCACTACTAGAAGACTCACACTCATTACTCCTGAGGACTTTAGAGTTAAAGATGTTTTAAGTTCTAAAAGAACTCTCTAATTAACAAGACTATATAGTTTTAATTCTAAAATGATTTTATGTGTTTTGAATTCAACTCTTGAACTATTTTATAACCTAACCTAAGCCTATAAACAAGAGGATAAATAGTGTAAAAAAAAGAAGAAGAATGAATTTAGATCTCCATTCACTAGACTTTTAGCTTTTTCTCCTTTAAACTCTCTCTTATTAGAAAGGAAAAGAACAACATTTAAGATACTATTACAACCCCCTAATGGCTCTATCACAGCATCTAAGGCATCATTATAGCCCTTGATGGCTCCATTACAACATTTCAAGCTTCATTACATAATGTCTCCATTACAATTTTTAAGGCACTATAAAGATCCATTAAAGCTCACAAGGCTCTATAAATAGCCCTAGAGGCTCCATGAGGAGTAAAATCTATAATAATTGAAATTATTTTCAATTGCTGGTAATCTAGTTGTATAAATATTATTTAATAATATATTTAAGTGAGTTAATTATACTCAGTGAAATAGATGTAGGTTCACATTGAACTAAACTATTATAATTTTATTTTTGTCTTGTGTTTGTTTTATTTTTTATTAATTTTGAATGAGTTTAAAGTTATGAAAGCCCAAAAAATATAAAAGAGTTGACATTTTAGCCTAATTCTTTGAGAGGTCTATTCATTGTTCCTATGAACAAATAAATTCAACTTATTGGCTTAGAACAACCCAAAATTTAAGGTTAACAATTTGGCTTTGTCTATGGGAATGAATGAAAAGTCATGAAAGGCCATCAATTAAAGCAGATAAGATGATGGCTAGGTCTCTGACCACTTGCAATAATGAGCAAAGCCAGTGGTAAACTGAGTCCTTAATCATGGTTCATGCGGCTGCCTATGACTAAGTATCCAATCACATACTAAGAAAAGAGAAGAAGTATGGAGGATAACGGTAATAAATGTCTGAGAAAGTCCTTGGCCTAAATCAAGGCCATCATAAGGTGCTTGAGAGAGTCTGATCACAAACATATGAGCTTGAGCATGTAGAGACAAAGTAAAAAAACCACCAGATATGATGTCCCTTGAAATATAATTTTGAGACATTAATCTCATTTATATATATATATATATTGTCATAATAAGCACTTATAAGTGTTGAAATTTTCTTATTCCAAACATATGATAATTAATACTCTTTTACAAAATCTTCACTATCACAATATCAATATTCATTAGAAAAAGGCCGACCAAAAACCCGATAGGGTAATGAAAGATAGCCCCTAAATGACCCTTTCATCCAAATTCCTAAGCAAGCCTCGAAAGAATTTCAAAGAACTAAAAGAGTAGCACTAATATCCCCTATGTGACCTTATAAGCCAAATTCCTAAGCAGGCCTTGGATGAATATCAAAGATAAAGTTCAAGGATATTAAAGTCAAGTGCGCTCTATAATGATTTAAGATCCTTATAAGGATCACAAGAATCTCAAGCTAAGAGGATGGTGGAAATAGCCCTTATATAGCCTTTTCGACCAAATTTTTTAGCCATATCTTGAATGAATATTGAAGAATATCAAAAGTGAGAGGGTAGCTGTAATAGCCTTATGTGATCCTCTCTGTTAAATTCTTGAGCCATATCTTAAATGAACATTGAATCAAGAGGGTAGCAACAATAGCCTCTATATGACCATCTCGGCCAAACTCTCAAGCTAACCCTTGGAGGGACACTAAAGAAAAAAATAATAGAGGCAATAACCACTATGACCTTCTCAATTAAATTCTCGAGCATGTCTTGGATGAAATCTTAAGGTAGTAGCAATAGTAACCCTTCAAGTTTAAATTTTCAAGTAATCCTTAAAGAAAATTGAGAAGTCAATTACTTGGCTATTCATTTAGAAATGCTTAAAAAGGCGGAAAAAGTGAATTAAAAGCCAACAAATTAAAGGTATCCAGTAATATTAATTAAAATATCTTGCTCGACTATTAGGTGGTTATATATTTAGATACCAGAACATATTAAGCATTAAAAGGTTCAAAACCAAGCCATGAATCACCTTAGTAATTTTCTTATCATTAAAATATCAAGTAAAAGGGTATTAACAATGACATCAAGTAGGACTTATAGAAAATTTTCGTTAATGCAAAATGTTTTATAAGAGGAAGAGCTCAGCTTAAATTACAAAACATTACACAAATACAAAAGACCTATTTTAAGCCAAAGTTGGAGATTGATCTTTGACAGTAAGGGTAAAGAGTTCATTGACTGGAAAGATCTCACAATCGCGAGAGAAGTGCCCCATTCTAAATGAGGAGGGATCTTTTCTACTTGTAAGGGTCCCTTAGTTTCTCTTTCTTCAGTTGCTCCATGATCGACAACCAACTCCTCTAGCCAAGTGAGGTCTAAGACAAGATAGTGTGTCTTAAACATATTAACCTCTTCAGCAAACTGATACTTAAAATTAGCTACAACATCTGCCTATGCAATATTCTATCTTTTGGACAACTTCTCATTTCTCTTCGTAAGGGTAACATTCTCTTCTCAAATAGTCCTCACTATGCTCTAAGACTCACTAGTCACCATGTTAAGATAACAAACCTCTACATGAAGAGCAGAAACCCTACTCTCTACTGTAGTTGCCTTGACCTCTAACATTTTTGCCTTGGCAACATAATTGCTAAGCTCCTAGCTGTCTCCTCAATCCTTTTATTGACCTTTGAAAAGGCTCTCCCTAAAATAAGCCACCTCGGCCTTCAATTTCTTAACTTATTGCCTTTTTTCAATAACACTCAGAGTTTATCTCGATGTTGAGCTAGAATGAAGGATGCTTAAATAAAAAGATGGTAAGTAGTTAGGGACTTAAAAAACTCTTGAAACTAAAGTAAAAGTTTATCTTAAAAAATATACCTCAAGCACACATCCTATGCTGTACGCTAAAAATTAGGAAGGTTATGCTTGTATATAACACATCACGATTAGCCTTGACTGTATGTTTAACCTCCCTCATCAAAGACTTTATGTGCCTATACCAGTCTTATTTTATAGTCAAAAAATTTGATAGCTTAAAGAAAAAAGGCCCTAGTGCCCAAATTATTGCCTATTTGGGTTGGGAGTAGTCTAACTTAGAGGAGTTAAAAAGCTTGAAATTAGTGTTTCTGTCACTATACCACCCCTTCCTAGTTGTTATGGAAGAAGTGGCAAACTTATAGTTAGAGGGGTTTAGCAGGATCATGAGATCAATAGAGACCTTGATTGGCCTATTTCCCTTATAAACCAAAGTATTCCCCTAGTCAGTATCCCACTTAACACTTTCGTTTGTACCTCTTCCAATTAAGTCAAGCAATGTAAGAACCCCCTAAGGATTCTTGCCTAATCCCCTACCTAAGGGTCTCAGATAGACGAGAATGATTTCTTCTACCACTATCATCTCCATACTCTATTGCTATAAAAAGATTGAAGGGGAATCAAAATAAACATTTTTATATAACAATCGAGCTTTATTGAGAAAGATTTGAGGATTACCTATTTTTTTTTCCTTTTTTTTTTGGTAGTTCAACAAGTTGATAGACTAGGCCTGTACTCATTAAATTCTCTTGAGTGAGAAGTTATTTAATAGAAACCTCTTGCCTTCGAGACTAAATGACACTATCTTTTTCTTCTTAACTTCACTCAGATTTGCCTGTCTAAGACATTACTAAAATAAAAAAAGATAGTTAGGTTGAGAAACATCAAAGAAACTTTTCACAAGGAACATGAAAATAGCAAGTATAGACTTGATCTAGAATAGACTTGAGGACATAATAGATGCTTGATCAACCTTATATGTTATCGGCTCTATTCACCATCTGCAAAGAACCATAAGTGCTTTAACTTGTAATTACTCGATGGTAAATCAAGTGTACTTTTTCTCCATATCATAACCAGAGAGGTAAACAAAACCCTTTTATTGATTAGAGTTTGCCCCTCTCTAATAGATTCGTAGCAACTTAGGAAAGATAGGTGACATGTCAAGAATATAGGAGTTTATTCTCGAGTCCAAGATAGTTGATGTAATAAATAACCCAGTGAGAACGGGGTCAATCCAAATGGAAGTAGAATTAAAATTACAAGCTATAAATACTTTAAAGACAATTAATGCAGTATAAGATATTTGTAAATATTAATTTAATTATCCAATTAAAATACAATTTAAGGTCAGGGAGATCCACTATTGACATATGAAGTAAGAATATATTTAACACCTTTTATAACTCAATTGGAATCCTCACATAAAGGAAGTTCCAACCGAAAGATATAACAATTAAAGTTCATTACCATTTATATATTAACTAGTATTTATTTTTTTTGAATTTTTATACACCAAATCTTATAAATGGGTTCAAGTATTTATTATGCCAATATTTATATTTGTCTATAATAAATCAAGACTCCCACTTTACAAGAAAGGGTATATACGCCAAATCTTGTAAATAGTTTCAAGAATTTATTGTGCCAAATATAAAAATTGTCTATAATAAATTAAGATACACCACTTTAGAAGAAATGATATTAATATTACAAACAAAATAGATACATCATATATAAACTTGCATAACTTAAGAATAAAACATTAAATTCATGAATAAGAGTTAAGTATATCTTATTACCTTGCCAAGAGTTTCACCCTTTCATCTTAGCAAAAACAAAATTACTTGGACATAATAAAACAAAAGAAAAGAGATGGAAGAAGAGATAACATGACTTTAGAATAGTAAGCAAGAGAAATAATATTACAAAGAGATAATACAAAAGACAAGTATTTTGTACTAAAATATAGCTCTCTAATTATATGATTTGTGCATAAACAAGCCACCTATTTATAGAAAAATATGGATAAATTAAGACAAATAAAGAGGAAACCACAAGGATGATAAAAGTCAAGAAATGTGGCAACTAATTTGCATTGATTATCATTATTGTACCCATTTTATTATCTAATTTGGAATTGATGTGATTCGAATTAACTGTCACTCAAAAAATAAAAAATATAGATAGGTCTCTTATGTTTTTCAATTTGAGTTGTCTCATACATATTAGATATGTATTTTTATAGTTATGGGCCAAATACTAATAACTAGTCGGACTCGGCTTGTACTGCAGATTAGTTCTATTTTAGGCTATTTTCACCCTTTAAACGCTTGAATTTTGAATTCCTTGTGAAATACAATATATCCCATTGATTCAGCTCATCACAGGATCAAGAATCACTCCAATTGGATTCCTAGGTAGAAAATTATTCTCATTTTACCGAACCTACTATAAAATAGTTAAAAGCTAATTAGGTACAATATTGTAAATATATTTAAGTTCGGGGGTTAAAGACACTAGTAATACAAAACAATAATGTAATACCTTTATTAAATGTGTAATTTCAAGTGTTCATCAGTAGGTTCATTGAAATGAGCATTCAACAACACTACATACAAGCTCTAGTATCCTTCATGAATTATGATTCAGCAAACAAAATGCTGAGTTGAAGTGAGCGAACATATAAACAAAGCATGGCTAAAGAGGAAATATTCACCATAAATTGAAGAAGATAAGATTAAAAGCCATATCCCAACTAATAGTGTACTAGCATATTCATCCTCCTAAAACACCTTTAGAGAAATAAATTCTTAGTATACTTTACTTCACTCCCAATGAATCAAGGTGTTCTTATCTCATGACTGAAGAATGATGGGGTAGGCAGTCAAGCTCAAAAGGGACCTCATCAATAAAAAAGACACATACTTTCTTTTGTTCCTCTTTAACTTACTTGGTTGACTAGAAAGTAATGCTCGCCCTTAAGGAGCACTAGTCAGTATTTTTTGTACCATTAGGTGTCCTTTCAGTATCATTATAGCCCTCGAGCATTCCTACTCTCCTCTATGGGTAGGCTCTCTAATAATCAATTAGAGTTCTTAGCCAGCGTGAGCACTCATACTTTCAACTTATGGGGCTGAGCTATTCTTAGTAATCGAGTTCCCACTAAAATTACTAGACTTAAAAGTAGATATATTCTAGAAATAATCAGCTGAAGACATGGTTTCAACATCTAGACAAATAAGATAGATAACTTATCAATAATCTACTGTGTTGAGCATTTAAATTATATAGATGATCTCTCGAGCGTCTTCATTTTAAACACTTAAACTATAAAGAACTCGTGTCCAGAAAATATAATAAATTATAAAAGACACATAAGGTAACAAAGAAAAAGTATCATAAATAAAAGCACAATAGTAAATAAGCACTTACTTCTATGAAGATCATCAAAGATGAGAAAGATGATCACAGAGAACACAAAGCTTTTCTCTTCAATAAATTTTCGCAATTTCTCTCTCTAAAATTTGCAAAATGATGTACAAGTAAAGAGACAAAGTTATATATATATATATATCCAAGATCTGAGGCCCGAGATACTCACATATGTGAAAAAGTCTCATTATCTGACATGTCCTTTTAAGAGACCCCTTTACCATTTGATTGATGCTAATGGTCTAAGATGTGACCACGCTATCAAAAATTTAAAAATTAAAGAGAAAGAAAAAGAAAGAAATAAGGAATCAGAATGAAAAATAGAAAATGAAATAAAGGAAAGTTTACTGGAAGTGTGTTTGAAGGATTAGATTTATATCCAATAATTCAATGGATAACAATTTTACAATATCAGAATATTTGTATTTCAGTATTTATATTATGTACTAATTCTAATAGTAGTTTTATTATCCTATGATTTAGGAATTATATCGGTAGTTTTTAAATCCCACATTCTCGATCCAACTTAAGATTAGTACAGTTTTATGAGTGGATACTTATATATATTTATTATGTTTTAATGCAGCAATTTATGATTTATTTTAAATAGATAAATAATTATATTAATTAGCTATATTTGGAAATACTTTCAGAATTTATTATAGGATAGCTTTTGATTATATTAAGCACAAAAATATTTAATTCAGAATAATTATGCTTTCATGATATTATATGTTAATTCAGATGTGTACCCTCCTTTTTATTATAGTTTGCTTAGTGCATGTGTTAGATCAATTTATTTTACTTTGCTCAAGCGATTTAGTAATCCCTACTCTGTCTATGTGTGAGTTACTCCACCAGTTAAGACCAACTTTTCTCCGATACAAGTTTGATATACTTTTCAGTATCTATGTTGCATATATTATATTTTTAATACTACAATATGTACATTTAGATTTAATACAAATTTCATGACAGGTTATGCTATTAGATTTTGAAATTTCCAGTATTTTATTATAGTTTCAGCCTTAGCACAAAATTTATAATAGCTCAAATCTTAGTACATTTTATTTGATTTCTTAGCAACCGATTTCATTATGATTTTATATTATAGATTTATATGTGTATATTACATATAGTATTATTATTTATTAAAACTATTATTTATAATACGTATAAAGTATATAATATTTTCAGATTATGTCCACTCATTAATTCACAAGCTTACTTTTTTTAATTATTTTTCCCATGTAGTCGTAGAAATTTATACAGTGTGACACAGTCTTCATAATTTGATATTACCTATGACACGCATATTTGTATGAGTTATTATATTTTATAAATTTATGTATACGTGTATACTTTTATTAAGGTATGTAGCATTATTTTATTAGACGCAGTTGTTGTGTGATTTCATAACACAAACTAACACAAGTATACGTTATCACAACAAGTAATATATGATGAATAGAGTATCGTTCCAACGAGGATTGTGTCCTAAATTAATGTTAAGTACTACGATGCTGGCAACCTAACTTTATCTAGGCTAATATAATCTAAAGGATAGGATGAATTATTGAATTAAAAGCAACTTAAAACTAATTAACTAGGTAAATTAAAGAAAAGAGATATCTATGGCAATGGGGTTCTAGGGACTTGATTTTCCTCTATTGTTCCTATGGTCTTTGTTATTAGTAGTTAATAACCAATTTATGCATTCATTAATCCAAGGTGTATGATTAATCTTATTCCCTCTTCCGAGTGCGAATGAGATACTATGCATATACAACTAAGTTGATATTCCTATCTAACCCATTATAAATACAAGTATTAAGCTACCCTTAAACGACTACCTTAAGTTCATTAGTCTCTCAATTCAACAAACTTAAAGCTATACTTTTTACAATCCACATATGGATTAAACTTTTTCAAGTACATAAACCAAATGTTTAAATCATCCAATACATTTTGCAATGCAATTAGAAGCATTAAGCGTATAAAAAGTATAAACGAACAACATAAGAAAGCCATTAATCATATAACAACTTCAACACATATTGTTCAATAAAGTTCCATTAAGGCCTAGAACATACAATCTACAACAAAATGATAATCTTGCGATATGGTAAATTCTATACAAATGGGATCCTAAAGTATTGATTTCATTCTATTCTTCCTATGTTCTTCCTATTTAGCAAATTCGTTCAATTCATTAATCAAGGGTTAAAGACTAATCTCATTTTCTCTTTCAAGTGCCAAATGAGATACTATGCATACATATTCAAGTTTATATGTCTATCTAACTTGTTTACATAGACATGCATTACGCAACCTTTAAATTGATTACCAAAGGATTAATTTCATTGCCTCTCCCGAGCATCAAATGAAATTCTAGACATAATGGCACATCCAAAGTGTTTGCACCCGTCACGCATTTTATCAAACACTTGGAGTGCACCTTATGTAAATCCTAAGGAAAACCATGATGATTACCTAAGTGTTATTGGCCTTCCATCTCAATAACAACCTAAGGCTATGTTTCTCCTAAATCCTATAAATGGGTCAATTTCCTCCAAGCATCAATCCATAAATTTACAACAACCAATTCATTTTCCAATCAATTGGAAGCATTAAGCATAAAGAAACATAAATGAATTACATAAATTTATACTAAATCATCCAAACATAATATAAATAAAACTACATCAAGTCTTAGGATCAAGTTTAATCACATAAAAATCCGACCATAACTAAAATTATCTAACCATCCATAGATACAACTCATTTAAACAATATTCATAATAGGAAATTAAAACAAAAGAGAAAAACAAATAAAAGAAAAGAGAAAACTGAATTTGTGATGTCTCCAAGGTTTCAATCCTTTAAATATCTTCAATGATGCACAAGAAACCTTGGAGACATCATTTCTTCACTTCAAATTCGAGTTCAAGCCTTCTCCTCCTTGCTAATTTCATGCCTTTTACTACCTCAACTTGCTTGACTCAACAATGGGTGTTTATATAGGCTTAGGGTTGTAAGAAGAGGACAAAAATGCCCTTAAAGAGTGCCCAGAATTTAGTGTCGCAGCATTCGGGTTCAATACCGCGGCGTGGAGCTTTTGGAACTGGCGCCTCGGCCAATGCCCCGGCACCGAATACCCTGGTGTTCAAATCGAAGTCCCCGGCATTGCACTATAGCACTGTTTACATTTTGAGCATTTTAGTCCATTCTCGGATTCTCATCTCAAATAGCTCCATTTGCATTCGATTTCTAATATTTTTCGTCCGATAGTGCTTAAACCTATAAAACAACATAAATATGCATCAATAGCCAAATATTGGGATAAATTGAGCAAACATTAAGTTTAGGAGGATAAAATACTTTATATAATTACGCCCTATCAAATACCCCCAAACTTAAATACTTGCTCGTCCTTGAGTAAGAAAGCACATGCACAACACAAAAAAAAAATGACAACAATCTATAATAAAAAAATATAAAACATTGGGTCGGCAAATGATTAGCAATTTATCTCAAAAATTTCTCATACTACTATACTCCAGAAAAGTCTCAATATCATAACCGTTCAACGTGTTAATCCAACACTTATTCATACCCATAAGTGACCTACTTGATGTGTTTGTATGAATAGCTAAAATCATTAGTTACATGCAATCGGATTATTTTATGCACATAAGACAATGAAATGGTCTTTATGAGATTTTTGCTTTTATTTAACACTCCATATACTTATTTTTCGCATCACTCTCCACTAATGTAGGCACACACATAATCAAGGATCAAATAGGACTTTAGTTAGCTTGTAATGCATGGCTAGGGTGAGGGTAGGATAAAATGGATCAATTTTAGTTCAACTTACACCATAAACACGCATTCCTCTTGAGGTTACACAAACCCAACCATTATTTTCCACCCGATTTCCCCCAAACTTATTTCTTTGATTCCTTAACTATTTTGTTGCTCTTCATTTCTTTTCATGTAAGCTAGGAGTATAGCAAACTCAATTTTTCTTTTTTTTTTCTTTTCTCTTTGAATTTTTGTTTTAACATATAAGTCATTTTACCCCCAAACTTAAACTTTTCGTATTTAAAAAATCAACATTTATAACCAAACTCATAACTCTTCTTTAATTCACCCCTTTATTTACAAAAGTTCACACAACTCTTTAAAAGAAGTTCTATACTTAGGGCGTGATGGGTACTATAAAGGATAATAAAAGTAAAGGCTAGGGTAGTGATATTAACAGGACCCGACCCGAGACCCTCTACTATAGATCCCGGCGGCCCTGCCGGGCACCCCGATGGAAGTTCCTCCGAACTTAACTGGGTATGTTGAGAAATTCTGCGAGGCGAACCCCTTTTTATTTCTTGTTACTACTAATAAGGTCTAGTAACATACACGAAAACGACATCTTAATTTTAAAAACAAACGGACATAGTTTCCCTTGTTTTTTAGAAAATTCATATAAAACCTGCAAAGAAAACTTCTATTTCCAATACATCTCAATTCTACCAATTCGGACCTTCGGTCTTTTCCAAATCAAATCCAACAGAACTCAAAAGTTTCATTTAAATCACAAAATGAGCATACTTATGTAAAGTAAAGATGATCATCAAAATCTCAAGATATTTTCTTGTTAGTTCGAAACATACATACAAATATACATGCCTACTACTACTATGCATAAAGTACAGAGTGCTATTTAGCACATTTACATGTACAAAAATAATCTTCGGATTCTGCCCACTACTCGGCAACAGGAGAATCAGCAGCTTGCGTACCGAGACCTGCACCTGGGAAAGGGGTTTAAAAACATAAAACATAAAACGGGTGAGCTAAAGAAGCTCAGTGAGTGTAAATGAGATTTCAATAAAATAACATCATGTATAGATTGTTGGAGCTGGTGCTCACGTGCCATTCCAATATTGTATGAATATTAATTGTTAATATTTATACAATAAACATTTCGAATAAAGATTGTTAATATCATATTAATATGGTAGAATGCTTGTAACATTATAGACATTGTTTGATCTAAAAGAGTTCAGATCTGGTCTAAAGGAGTTTAGATCAGAACTAATAGTTAGCAAAGCTGAGAGTTATAAATGCTAAAAGTTAGCACTGTTAAGAGTTAGCAGGTTATAAGAGTCAGCGAGGTCTAAAGAGTTAGAACCTTGTCTATAATGGGACAAAGACCTGAGAGTATACTTGTAATGATATAGTTGCAAAGAGTTGCAATAGGTGTTAAGAAATATCATTATGTAAGTATGTCTCAAAGATAATGTTCCTGATCTATAATCACTAATGCGGGTCTATCAGTGATTCACTTTATATAGATTAGTGTATGTCTATATCTGACTGGTTTAGATGGTTGTTCTTAGCTGACCATGAGCTTAGAGCTTGTATAGGCATGCGGGTATCCAGTCAGGACTGGATACTGAACAGACTTATGAGGACCCCAATAGATATCCTATGACACCGTCAAAGGAAGGTCCTCTCGAGTTGAGTAGTATTCGTGGTCCTTTGACCTGAGCGCCACGGTGGTCTTGTGAGTGATCCATCATGCTTTGGTTCCACATATGTCAGAGACCTTTCATGGTCTGACCGCTATGTGTCGTTGGGTATGGTCCGATGCTCATGGAGTCCGGTGTGCGTAGATACGGGATCCGTCAGCTTACGTAGGTAAGTTGTATATCTGATGCTCCGAGATTGTATTTCATAAAGTCTTGTGGCCACAAGCATAAACCCGGGAAAAGAGTTTCCCATAGGGTTAAACAATATAGCAAAAGTGTTTGCGTATATTGTTTATCGAGATACGAATCTGGAGATAAGTTTATGGATGAGCAAATGGGGATTTGACGGTGCTGATCTATATCCCCGCACATCTAGGATATAAATGATGGAAGGATTATACGTATACGTTATGACCTCAACTTGTATGGTCTGACACGCTGATTTGTAATATTCGTAACGTGTGCGTGGGGCATCGATTACGGATTAATGGAACAGTTCCATTTGACAAATCGGGTGTAGACCTAGAGAGTCCCAATATGAAATATACTCTTTGAGCACTTGGGCAGTGTACCGTATTGAATTGTTCAATATAGTATAATTCAGCAATTACTAAGGTTACGTTAACTAAAGTATGTGGTTAAAATGGTGGGACCCACTTTAGGTTAACTTGGTAACCGAGTAAGGATATAATAGTAATTTCACTTTATGATTATTTAGTTGTTAAATAATAAGAATAAATATTTATTTATTTAATTGTTAAATAAATAATTTAATTTAACTATGATTAAAGGTTAATCATATAGTTAATTAAGTTAACCTTACTTAAAGGTTAAGTAAAGGTTAACCTAACCATGGTTAAGTTAGTTAACTATGGTTAAATTAATTAAATATTTATTAACTTAAAGGTTAAGTTAAAATAATCTAACTAAGGTTAAATGTTAACTAAGGTTAGGTTAAGACAAATGAAATGCAAATGAAATTCAAATTAGTTTGGAATTAATGCATTTGTATATAAAGTGAAATGAAATTGAAAATCATTAATGTTTTAGATTTTAGGTTTTGCATTTTGGGAGCCAATTCAATTTGAGAAATTGAAATTGTTTGTTTTGTGTTTTAAGTGTTAGAACAACAAAATAAATTGAACTAAATGGTTACTAAATCTAATAACTAAAAATAAGATTTGTTTTATTTATTCAAGAGTTGAATAAAAGGAAAAACAAATTTAATTAAGTTAAATGGTTTAACTTTGAAAAATGTTTAAGTGTTAAACACATATGCTGGATTAAGATGCTGCCATTCTAGACAATCAAACCCACCCTTGTTGATTGCTAGAATTGATCAAAGATTCATTTCATGGTGGACTTCAAGGAAATTAATCCAAAGGCTTCATTGGTGATTTTCTCAATCTCGAATTTCAGTTTAATCAAATGTTATTTTCAGTGTTCATTGTATTTAATCTTCCGCTGTGCACATGTATGTATGAGATATGTATATTGTTTGTATGATGAACACAAACCCACATGCAAGAACCCTAAGTAAATTCGCCCAAACCCAACATAGATAACAAATTCTAAAGTTCATGCAGAAATCATGCTTCTAAAACTGATATAAAACTATAAAACGGTTTCTAACATCATATGCTATTGAAATCTTGCCGAGCGAATTTTATCTACATCTTTGCAAAACTATATTCAGAATCTGTATAACATAATAACTGCTGTGTGCATATAAATGCATAAATGCTATCGGTAAATCGAAAACTAGTAAAATCCTCGCTCGGCCATTTTCTTTCTAAGCTGTACCAATGGTAACCCTAAAGCTCTATACTCACGCAGTGACTCAACTAGCACCGCACACGTGAGTAGGTCACGGGGCACCTCAACTAGCAGCACCCACAGTGACATCTCAAGACATCTCACTGGCTATGCAGCGGAATCCTACATCGCATGCATATAGCGAGACAATACCCCGCACACATAGAGTGACTCACATGACTCGACATCCCGACTTCTCGGAGTTAGTGACACACCCCAAGACCTGCTCATGTGCATGGGATATACCGGTCGGGTCTAATACAATCATCACCACTATAATCTGAGGGTACCAATGGCCTTAAAAACGAATGCAGAAATTTTAAAACTGTTTCTCAATTCGAACATATAACGGCATGTCTATGAATATATATCAAGATCATAAATCATGGTTATGCATCGAAGGCTCATAAAACATGCACATTCATTATGTGAAAACATAATAAACGAAAAGTAAAAGAAATGGCAGATTTCCACTCACAACCGCTCCGCGCTCCATTTCGCTCCCGATTTCTGCTCCTGTTAACGCTCTTGGTTATCTTCACCTACGCGCCATAAATGACTTTTAGAACCAAATCGAATACTAGAATCTCATTTAACTACTAAATGCCCTAATCGGCATACAAAGCCCGGATATAAACTACTTTCCGATTTTAGTTACGGAGCCATAATTGAAACAAACTCATCATCCGACGCCCTGAAAATTATTGAACACCTTATAACTTAGTTTGACATAATTTCCCTTCACCTTTCCAACATGGACAATTATGTCCCATTTTCTTCATTTTTGGTTTTTCCATCAACCATATACATTCAATTCACAATATGCACCATTTACACACAATAATTCAATCAAAACACCACTCAATTCCTAACTTCCCTAGAGTGGCAGAATTTCACCATAGGTTCCAACATATTCATTTTCTTAATTTCTTGTTCCAATTACAACAAAATCATGCCAATTTCATTCTAAAGCCCTAATTACAACCAATTGAAATCTCTACAACAAAATCACCAAAAACCCTAATTCTCACCTTGCCAATTTCTTCAAATTGATGACTCCTTCAAGCTCCACACTAGAATTCAACTCAATCTAAGCCAAGAATACACATAAGAACATCAATTAAAACATTCTTGAAATCTCACTTATCAAACTCATAAAAAATGCTTTTCTTACCTATTTTTCTTGAATTTCCACTAATAGAGACTTCAATTGAGCTTAGGGATTGGTTTGTAACCTTATTTTGGCTTGATTACACATGAAAAATCATGAAAACAAAACTTGAAAGGTCACTGTAGCAGCCCCCATTTCCAAGCTCGAATTTTCTCTCTTTTGCTCTAAGTGTTTGCTTTTGATCTTCTTTAAAATTCTACACACTTCCAACATATTTATAGTCCTCCCTTAATTTACCATTTTGCCCTTCAACTTTCTCAAAATTACTAATTTGACATTAGTTAAAAACTAATTATGTAATTAGTTCATTTGTAACTATCTAGTTAGAATAGTTCAAAGAACTAACTAGAACTTCCAACTTGGCAATCCATGAGATTTTTTCTAATTGGTCCATTCTCTAATATATGGATTATGTTTCTCAACAAAGGCTTGTTCCATTCATAACCCTTAAATGAAAATTCATGTAGTAAATTAGGATTTCCTTTTCTAAGCCAATAGAGCAAAATTCTAAAAATATTCTAGGGTCGTCCGGCGCACCGATCGAGTGTGAAATTACCAAATTAGGTCTAATATCTCTCACGTGCACTATAAAGGGAATATTTTTAATAGGGTTAAAATCGAGTAACCCTACGGTGTCTTATTTGTTTTATACCGAAATCTAGGTGCCAATACTACTAATAGGGATTGCATATTACAATTTTACCCATTCTTAAAAAATTTTGTCCTCGAAATTTAAATCATACTTGTCTTAAAGAGGTGAGGATGTTGCACTCGCATCTGATCTTCACGTTCCCACGTGGCTTCTTCTACCCTATGGTTCATCCGTAACACCTTAACTAAGGGAATGCTTTTGTTACGAAGGACTTGCTCTTTCCGGTCTAGGATTTGCACAGGCTTCTCTTTGTAGGTCAAGTTCTCGTTTAATTATACCAATTGTTCCCTTAGGATGTGTGAAGGATCTGCTATATACTTGCGAAGCATTGAAACATGAAACACATCATGGATTCTAGCCAAATCTTCAGGTAACCGTAGACGATATGCCACATTTCCAACTCTTTCAACTATCTCGTACGGTCCAATATATCGGGGACTCAGCTTTCCTCGCTTCTCGAATCTTAGTACTCCTTTCCATGGTGATATCTTCAGAAAGACCTTATCATCGATCTCAAACTCAAGTCTCTTCTTCTGTTATCTACATAACTTTTCTGTCTATCATTAGCTGTTTTCAATCTCTGCCTGATAAGTTGAATCTTTTCCGAAGTAATCTGGATAAGCTTCCTTCCACCTACCTCATCCCAACAAACTGGAGTTCTGCACTTTCTTCCGTACAATGCTTCATATGGTGCCATTCCGATGCTAGTCTGATAGCTATTATTGTAGAAAAACTCCATTAGCGACAGATGAGTATCCCAACTTTCCTCAAACTCCATAACACATGCTCTAAGCATATCTTCAAGTGTCTGAATTGTCCGTTCTGACTGACCATCTGTCTGAGGATGAAAGGCCGTACTGAAACTCAATTTTGTACCTAGAGCTTTTTGTAAACTGGGCCAAAATCGAGAAGTGAACCGTGGATCCCTGTCTGACACAATGGATACGGGCACTCCATGGAGTCGTACCACCTCATCTACGTACAACTGGGCCAATTTATCCAAAGAACAACTGCTTCTAATGGGTAGGAAGTGGGCAGATTTCGTCAGTCTATCAACAATCACCCATATTGTGTCATTGCTTCTCTGGCTACGCGGAAGTCCTACCACGAAGTCCATCGTTATTCTTTCCCATTTCCACTCAGGAATCGGAAGGGGTTGCAAGAGTCCTGTAGGTTTCTGATGCTCCGCTTTTACTTGTTGGCAAGTTAGGCATCTCGAGATAAATTCAGCTATATCTTTCTTCATGTCCTTCCACCAGTAGTGCTCTTTTAGGGTACGGTACAGCTTTGTACTCCCCTGATGCATAGCATATGCAGAAGAATGAGCTTTTTCCATAATCTCTCTTCTTAACTCATTTACATCCGGAACACATAACCTCTGACCCAAGGTTACTACACCATCCTCGGTCACTGAAAGATCCTTCCGCTGCCCGGACTCGATTCACCCTTTAATTTAACTACTTGTGGATCTTGAGTCTGTAGTTCTTTGATCCGATCAACCAGTATTGGACGGACCTGAAATGTGGCTAATAATGCTCCCGAATCTGACAATTCTAATTTTACACCTAAAGACCTCAATTCTATCAACATCGATAGATATGCAACCTTCAAGTGAGCTATTGAACCAACAGGCTTTCTACTGAAAGCATTTGCTACCACGTTAGCTTTTCCTGGATGGTACTCCAAGGTGCACTCATAATCTTTAATAAGCTCCAGCCACTTTCTCTGCCTCATATTCAATTCTTTCTGAGTGAACAAGTACTGCAGGCTCTTATGATCCGTAAAGATCTTGCAAGGAACCCCATACAAATAATGCCTCCAAATTCTTAAAGCAAAAACTACTGCAGCTAGTTCTAGGTCATGTGTAGGATAATTCTATTCATGCTTCTTTAATTGTCTGGACGCATAGGTTATTACTTTCTCATTCTGCATTAGCACACAACCTAGACATTGCCTAGAAGCATCACAATATATGGTAAAACCGTCATTCCCCGATGGAAGTGTAAGCATAGGGGCCGAAGTCAACCTTCGCTTTAGCTCTTCGAAGCTCTGCTGGCACGCTTCCGACCATACAAACTTCTCTTCTTTCCGGGTTAACTTAGTTAGAGGAGCGGTTATCCTTGAGAATCCCTTTACAAACTTTCTATAATATCCGGTCAAACCCAAGAAACTACGGATCTCCGTCACTTTCGTGGGCTGTCTCCAATTCACTATTGCTTCGATCTTTTGGGATCTACTGCTACCCCTTCTGCAGAGATTACATGCCCCAAAAATGCAACTCTATCTAGCCAAAATTGACATTTACTAAGTTTGGCATACAACCGATGCTCCTTTAAGGTCTGCAAAACTATCCTCAAATGTTCTGTATGCTCTTTCTCACTGCTTAAATAAACCAGTATATCATCAATAAATACTATCACAAACCGATCTAAATAGGATCTAAAAACTCTATTCATAAGATCCATAAAAGCAGCTAGGGCATTAGGCAGCCCAAAAGGCATAATAAAAAATTGATAATGCCTATATCGGGTCCTAAAGGCCGTCTTAGGAACATCTTCCTCCCGGATCTTTAGTTGATGATAGTTCAGATCTATCTTGGAAAATACTCTGGCTCCTTGCAGCTGATCAAACAAATCATCAATTCTCGGAAGTGGATATTGATTACGCACCGTTACTTTATTCAGCTCCCGGTAATCAATGCACAATCTCCTGCTTCCGTCTTTCTTCTTCACAAACAAAACCGATGCACCCCAAGGAGAAGTACTCAGTCTTATGAAACCCTTATTCACTAACTCTTCTAACTGAACCTTCAGTTCTTTCAATTCTGAAGGTGCCATTTTGTAGGGTACTTTAGAAATTGGTTGTGTTCCAGGGGCTACTTCTATTTTAAACTCTATCTCTCTATCCGAAGGCAATCCCGGAAGATCCTCGGGGAATACATCCGGAAACTCTCTCACCATTAGAATATCCTCCAATTTCGTTCCACGTCTCTTACATCTATGGCATAGACTAAGTAACCCTGACATGACTTCTGAAGCATCTTTCTTGCCTTCATTACCGACACCATGCTGGCGGAAAGTGATTTTTGCACCCCACGGAAAATAACTTCTGTTCCGCTAGGGCTACATAATCTAACTTTTTTCCGGAAACAATCCACTGAGGCTTAATTTTTAGACAACCAATCCATCCCTAAAATCACATCAAACTCACTGATGGCCAACACAATCAAATCCGTCATAAACTCTTGGCTTTCAATACTGATTTTACTACTCCTATACATCGTTTCTGCTACAATGGAGTCTCCGGTAGGAAGAGACACTACTACCGCGCCATCTAATAACTGGGGCACTATACTAACGTTTGCAGCAAACTCCACAGAAATAAAAGAATGGATCACTCCAGGATCTATCAGTACATAAGCATCTCGATCAAAAATTGACATTGTACCTGTCACAACTTCTGGGGCCGCATCTGCCTCCTGTTGGGTCACCACAAATACCCTAGCCTAGGTATGCGGTTTCACTTGTGATCCACTGGATGATCCTCCTCGACCGGCGCCCCTACTAGGCTGGCTCGCGCCGCTCGATCTTCGGAATTGGGGACCTCCTCGAATCTGCCCTCGATCGCCACTGGTTTGTCCCGGAGCTGGTGGTCTATCTACTAACTTACTGCTAGCTCCATCATTCGGGTAATCTCTCACGTAGTGACCCTCTTGACCGCACTTATAATACCCGGTAATCCCCTTCCTACAATCCCCCGGATGGGCCTTGCCACATTTACTACACATCGGGAAATTCTTCCAACTCTCCTTAGTGCTTCGAAATCCAGCGGATGGTTGCCGAACGGAAGCTTGGCTAGATTGAGCTCCTTGGCTTGGATTTCGACTGCTGGACCATGAAGATCTCTCCTCTATTTGGGTGAATTTACTCGGTCCTCCTCGAGAACTACCTAACCAGCCTCTTTTCTGACCCTGCTATTTCGGTTTAGGGATGGCCACCATGCTTCTTTCAACCCGTGTTGCAGCTTCCACCAATGATCCATACTGAGTATGGGCTGCCGATACTACGTACGCCCTGATTCGTGGGTTGAGACCCACTACAAAACGGTTAGCCTTATGCTCCTTATTATCGGCTATAAATGGAACGGCACGAAGGAGCTTCGAAAACTTCTTCTCATACTCTGCCACCAAGAGAAAGCCTTATTCCAACTTAAAGAACTCTTCTATCTTCGCATCTTTATAACTTTTGGGGTAGAACTTATTCAGAAATTCCTCTTTGAAAAGCGCCCAAGACACCCCATCGGCGTTCCTCCTTTACAAGGCCTTCCACAAATCTTTCACTCATTCTTTCAGTAGAAATGCGGAGTACACCACCATCTGCTATTCCGTACATCCCATAACCTGAAAAATTTCTTCATTATTCTCTAACCAAGATAGAGCTCTCTCAGGATCTCCGGTTCCATCATAAGCCTTAGTGCCCAATTTCGTGGCACGTTCAATGGACACTCCGGTCTCTCACGGCTGTTGGATCGCCGCTGCTAGTATTTGGGCCATTTGAGCTATATTCACATTTCCACCCTCTGGCTCAGCGGGTTGAGATGATTCAGGAGGGGTCTGAGGCGCAGGAACATTTACTGACTCATTTCCCTGCTCCTCTTCAGGTGCAAGAGCCTCCGCAGCTGCTCTCCTAGTACATGGGCCTCCGCGACGATGCATATTTTCTGAAAATTTAGTGATGCAAATGATTATCAAATGCAAAGAATTCAATTTACTAAACTTAAAAAATATGCATGCAATTTCAAGAATCTCATTCTAAAAATAAACTTTTTAACTAAAACTTTAAAAACTGTGCTCTGATACCACTCTGACAGGACCTGACCCGAGACCCTCTACTATAGATCCCGGCAGGGCCGTCGGGATCTATAGTAGAGGGTCTCGGGTCGGGTCCTGTCAGATATGGTTAGCAAGGAAAAATGAGTAATTAGGCTTAATGGAGGTGACTAAGATTAAAATTATACCTAGGTTGGCTTGAAAGGCTAAATTGGTCTAAAGATGGCCTAAAATCATATCCTTAATTATGTATGCCCTAGGATTTCGCCTTGAGTGATACTCAAATAAGTTCTAGCGTGTTTTTGAGATCATAATTATTCTTGTTGTGCATAAAAATTTTCTAAGTAAGCATAAAACTAAATAATTCTAACTATGTGCTCAAAATATCAAGTGGTCACAAAGTGAAGCTGAACTTGTCCTAGATTACCAAGTAAACAATTACAACATTCATTGTTTCCAAGAAAACATAGCATTTGAAATCATGTTCCTATTTCAAATCATTGACTACTAATCAATCAACCAACCTACAACTAAACACTAAAATGAAAGAAAAAAAAATTATAAAACAAACAATTAAAAACAATAATCGTAATAAAGTAAGCAAGAAGGATGATATAGCCGAGCAAGACGTCATTTTGAATTTTGAATCACCAATTTTTAATAATAAAAGAATTTAAATTCTATGCATAATTATTGAGATAAGGTTTGAATTATGATATCAAAGTCAGGCCTTCGAGAGAATGATTGAAAATGGTATGCAATACAATTTATTTTGGATCCAAATCAAAGCAATCTAATTTTCATGAGGTGATTCACAACCAAGAACGGTAAAATAACATATGCAAAACATATGCAAATTGTCTATCTTTAGTTACTATAAATAGAGCTCTCCCTCTGCTTCTTTTTTGTAATCATAAAGCCAAACAAAAGTAGTAGCATATCCAGAATGGCGTCTTGCTCAGCTATATCCTCCTTCTTGTTCATCTTCTTACTTATTTTCTACATAGCTAACGCTCAAGTACCTCAGAATGCCACATTTAATTAGGTTCATCAATGAAGGAGAATTCAGTTCATTCATCAATAAATATGACGGTGATTACAAAGTTCTAAGCATTTTCAATGCTCCTTTCCAGCTTGCCTTTTACAACACAACACCAAATGCTTACACCCTTACTCTCCGCTTGGGTATTCAACAGAACGAGCCACTTTACCGGTGGGTTTGGGAAGCCAATCATGGCAAACCCGTTCGTCAAAACGCCACGTTTTCCCTCGGAACCGACGAAAATCTTATCTTAGCCGAAGCTGACGGGACCGTTGTCTGGCAAAGCAACACTTCCAACAAGGGTGTTGTAGGGTTTAAGCTGTTTCCAAATGGAAACATGGTGCCTCATGACTCTCAGGGTAATTTTATTTGGCAGAGTTTTGATTATCCGATCGATACTCTCTTGGTGGGTCAATCGCTTAAAGACAGTGGCTTAACCAAGCTCATCACTCGAGCCTCCGCCAAAGAAAACATCGACGGCCCTTGCAGCTTTGTGATGGAGCCTAATAGATTGGCATTGTATTACAAAAGCAGCAATTCTCCACAGCCTGTTACCTATTTCGTTTTTCCTCCATGGTTTAGCGGCACTTTACACAATGTAACATTCAATTCCGCCCCAGAAACTAATGAAGCTTTTGCTTATGAACTAACTCTATAATCCTCCACCGGTAGCAATCTCATTTTGGCCAGGCCCAAATACGACAGCACAATATCTTTTTTGTGGCTAAAAATGATGGTAATCTCAGGATCTTTACTTACTACGAGAAGGTTGATTCACAACCAACGAAAGAAACATTCATTCTCTTTGACAGAAATTTAATTTGGGAAACCGAGTGCCAGCTGCCTGCGAGGTGTGGCAAATTTGGGTTGTGCGATAACAATCAATTTGTTGGTTGCCCCACGGAAAAGGGTTTGCTCGGCTGGAGCAAGGAGTGGGCACCCGAGAAAATCGATTTTTGTAGGACAAATGATTTTCATTATTATAAGCTTGAAGGGATTGATAATTTTAGTAGCAAATATGCAAATGGAACTGGACCAATTAAGCTTGAAGACTATGGCTAAGGATGGATAAATAAAATTAAAAATTAGAAAATTAAATCGAACCGAACTATTTACTTTTTATTTAAAGAAAACCGACTGGTCCAATTTAGTTTCCGTTCGGTTTTTCTTAAATAAAAACCAAAATTAATTTTTTAATAAAATTATATTTATTTAACACGTGGCATTTATATTTTGAATAATTAAAAATATTAACATACACTTAATCACACATAAATTTTTTAAATTAAAAAATAAAAAAAATTTAATTTTTGAAATAAAAAATTTTGAACTGAACCGAATTAAAAAAAATCGATTAGGTCTAATTCAATTTTCAATTGTAAAAAAATCGATTCGATTTCTTTCTTTCAAAAATTGAACCGGCCGTATCTACCTTTAACTGTGATAAAAGATATAGTTTGAATTGCAACCGCATGGGTTATGTTTGCCATCAGGAGACATCATTATGCTAGATTGCTTTCCACTTAAAAACTATTACTAAAGTCTCCAATTCTCTTCATGTTTGATTCATCAAAGTCCTCAACAAGTGAATTATATCTAATTATTAAGGGAAAGGTCAACTCGAAAGCTGAAAAATTGGGATCAAGGTTATTTTATATTTCCTGTCTTATTATTATATCTAGCCTTGTTTTATAATTATTGTTGTTTTATAATGAAATGATTGTAGATCGTTTGTTATAAGATGGAGATATGGGATTTCGGTGTCTTGACAGAAAGTAGTGTTTGTTTATTAATAAAATAAATAAATACATACATAAGTGAATGAATAGAGTGTTTGTTTACGATGAGGCCACTCTCTGTGAACGAGTGAATTACTTTTCATTTTGTGATTCTTTCAACATTATTGTAGATATCTTTTTTATTTTATGCATAATAAAAATCACAATTTATACCATAAATAAAAATATATACAATCAACAAATTAATAAAGATTAAAAAAATAAACTAATTAATAAGATACAAGATATACGTAATTCGACCTAAAATTACCTATATCTATGAAAGATTTATGATCTAGTTTATTTTATTGATATAGATCACTAAATATATTTTTAGATCATCAAAAATTTCATAATACCCAAAGTGTCTCCCATAAATTACTCTAGTATCTCTCATAGAAATCCTTAAGTATCTACCTTTGAAATTACTCTATTTTTTTACACCAAGACCTCTTAGTATCTCCTCATAAGAGATTTCTACAAGGAATACAAGAATAGCCTTAGCATCTAAAATAAAATGATCTATGATGTTTCTTTTGTTCACTCAAAAACCAAAATAAAATACTCCCCAAAGGTGACACCTTAATGCACCATGCACTTAGTGCCTACCTAACTCCTCTATTATCTTTTATGATTTATATCTTGAAACTTTAGATATTTTTGCTTTCTTTTATATTTAGAAGGGTTTATATAATAAGTAAAACACCTTTAGAAATCCTAAACCTAATTGGAATAAGAGTCCTAATTCCACTTAAAGAAATTAATTAAGTCAAAATAGAAGATAACCCAAAGTTATCGCATGAACAGTTACCACGTGAACAGTGCCCCTGCATGAATAATACCATTTGTTTTGGATTTTCATTTTGCTCCTCCCTTATACACTCAATACGTATTTGATTTCATAATGACTCTCCTTTTGATATTCTTCACAATTCTTACCTATATAAGATTATTGAATCATCAATTTCTAACAAATTTCCTCTTTGATTCAAAATCTCTATCCACAAAACTAACCATCGCCACCTCTCTTTGACCAATGCTCACTAGTATTGTCTCTAAGTAAAGTCTCAAACTTAACTAAGGCTCTTACGACTACAGTCTCCAAAGATTTTGGAATGCTAATGCTAGAGTAGTTCAATGTTGTGATCTCTCATCTCCCGAATACACTATGACCACAATCTCTTAATGGTGAAAACGCATTCTTGCCATTACTACTCTTTTCACACATTCTCTTTTAACTCCTGTCATAATGTGATATAATTCAAAAGCTACTTTATAGTCTATTTTAAATCAACAATCTTATGTTGAATCCATTCAAGAACTTTTCTCAAAGCACATAGCCTCCTCTGTACTTATCACTTCTTAATCCTTTTGCTTCCCATTTATTATTCCTTTCTTCTATCTTCCACGAATCTCTCTATTTCAATTTAGCAGTCCCGAGTCCACTAGATTTTTATGAGATGAGAAATGAAATCTTATACATAGTCCCTTCCTTGTCTTTTTCATCATATAGTCTCAACTTATTCTACTAATCCCCTATGACTTACTATAAGCCATATTTCTATAATTGGTAAATATTGATTCTCCATGATTCATATAAAAACACTACCCTAAATTCAAAAAATAGTACATCCATTAGACACTTATTCCTCCAGAAGCTCCCATACGATCAAAGTCTTTGCTTAGTTATCCAATAAACTTGTAAATTCACATTTCTTATATATTTTTCTTTCTCTCTCAGAACTATTCCTTCAAATGCTCTAGACACCTTTTGGATCTGACCTTCTATCTTGATTGTTCTTCTTTTGCCATCTTTATTTTATGTCAAATCTGAATAATTCTTCAGGATCTAGATGATGCTGTCTTCTTGGTAGTCTTCTTCAAGAGTGATCTCTACCTCCTAAAAAGCTCCATAGTAAGGCCATCATATTTTTCTATTTCAAATAACCATCTTTTCTATTATTCTTCTTTTATATTTATAAGTCCCCATGGTTAATAACCTTACTCTGCAATCTGGACTTCAACCTATACTCTGATACCAATTTGTTACAGATACTAAGCTATACTCTTCAGTTTAACACCCATATGGCATCAGTTAAGCCAGAGCTTTGATACTCTTTGACTCTATGCGCAGTGAAAATCATAACTCATACCATAAGTAAGAACACATACAATCAACACATTAATAAAATAAAGAAAACAAACTAATCAACAAGGACATAAGATATATGTGATTTGGCCTAAAATTACCTACGTCTATAGAGGATTCACGATCTAGCTTCTTTTATTGATATAGATCACTAAGTATATTTTTACATCATCAATGATCCTATAATACCCAAAGTGTCTCCCATAGATCACTCTAGTATCTCTTATAGAGATCTCTAAGTATCTTCCCTTGATAACCATGACTTCTTCGAGACCCCTTAATATCTCCTCATAAGAGATTTCTACAAGGAATATAAGAATAGCCCTAGCATCTAAATCAAAAGAATCTATGGTATTTCTTTTGTTCACTCAAGAACCAAAATAAAACACTCCCAAAAGGTGACACCTTAATACACTACGCACTTAATGCCTACATAACTCATCTATTCTCTCTTATGGTTTACATCTTGAAACTTTAGATGTTTTACTTTTTCTTATGTTTAGAAGAGTTTATATAATGAGTAAAATACTCTTAGAAATCTTAATCCTAGTTAGAATAAGAATCCTTACTTGTAAGAGTCTTAATTCCACTTAAAGAAGTCAATTGAACCAAAATAAAAAATACCTTAAAGTTGCCACGTAAACAGTACCAGCCGCGCATGAACAGTACTCTTTTTTTGGATTTTTGTTTTGTTCCTCCTTTATATATTAAATGCGTACTTTACTTCATAATGACTATTATTTTGATATTCTTCACAATTCTTACTCATATAAAATTGTTGAATCACCTATTTTCAATAAATTGGACATAAATCAACTCAACAAATAGGGTTTTACATGTCTAAATTAATGGTTCTATTTTTAGATAGCATTTGGAAATGAATAGTTTGGGCTTTGTTCACAAATTGGAAGGTTAAGATAGCCATGTTTTGAAGGTTTACTAGAGGGGAAGATAATTTAAGGTTATATCTGAAATTAAATTGGAGTTTTTAAAAAGTGTTCGTTCAGCAAAATTAATATTTGGTGAGATGTAATTAGAAATTTTATGTGTGTGCTCTTTAATGAAGTTAGAGGGTGTCAGTAGCTACTCTTGCTTTTAAGTATGAAAAATAAGACGCGACTAGGATTTAAATTGAGATTTCTTATATTATGTGTTTTAAAAAAAATTAATTAGGTTAAATATCTATATTATTCCACAAACCTTCCTTGTCAAATATAAGTTCATGTCTCTAATTAATCATGTAAAATCTAGATTTCCAAAAATATTCTTTTTCAGAGAAGCGGCTCCAATGAAAAGAAATATATAATTGACTTACGAAAAAAAAACCAGAATTGAATTATTGTTGTCTCAATATTATTCAATGCTTTGTAAAATGTCTTTTCAAATCTTTTATCCTGTGGAGATGGCTCAGAGAAGTTGGTCTCCTCCCATGTCTAATTGGTTCATATTAAACATTAATGCAACTACTGATGTTACAAAAGGATATACAGGCCTCGGATTGGTTATTAGAAATACAGCTGACAAGGTTATGGCTTCTTCTACTATCACAAAGTTGTTTACAGGTGATGTGGAGATTGAAGAAGCTGTTGCACTTGTAAAAGGTTTATTTTTTTCCCGAGACACCTGATTGTTCCACTTGATTGTGGAGTTAGACTCTATTAAATCTTTGGTAAAAAAATTTAGCCTTGAGTAGATTGAATGATGGATTAATAATATTTGACAGCTTCTGGATGGTTTGATTTCAATACTAGATCGAGCAATAGTTGAAAAATGAATTAGTAGTGGAGTGTCTATCAATGGCACACTATCCCAATTGGTATTAGTGTAAGCATGTAACTTAAGATGAGAATGAGTTCAGAAACGAAGACTATGAAATAGAATACTCTTGACGTAAAGCAAAATATAAAGAATGAGGTGCATACATAAACTAATTGACGAAATGCACAATGTCTGTAATATCAAGATGAGTACAATAGTAAAATATAATAACTCTCAATCCACTGTTATTAAAGAGTGGTATCACTTAATGGTTCCTCATAAAATGGCTTAAGTTAGGCTTAAATGAATATAGTTAATCTTATTCTCTATCAAGCCTTTTCGAGCAAGTAAATTAAATGTATATTTTATATTTGAAAGATAATATCTTGTAGAATTCGAGACTACATTAAGGCCAAGAAAAAGATATTTTATCTTAAAATGTTATTGAAGAAAACATTTAATATTTAGAGAAAAGTATAATGACACGATGTTTTATTTACTTGAGACCATATAAAGTATAACAAAGTTTGCATACCTTGTGTGGAGGATGAGAATAGCTAAAACGATGTTTTATATTACCTCTTCAATAAGATTACTATTAAGAAATGTATTCTTCACATTCATGTGAAAGAATGTCTAACCACGGATGATTGTAACTACTAATAGACTCTCGACTATTGTAAGATGTGCAACTAAAACAAAGATTTCTTCATAATTAATTTCGTACACTTAAATAAACCCTTTTGCAACACAACAAGCTTTATGTCTCTTAATTGACCTATTTGACTTGGTCTTAATTTTATAAACCCATCTGCAGCTAATTAAACTTTTGTTAGGTGGAAGAATTACAGAACACTTGGTATGCAACTTTTCAAAGGTTTATGATTCTTCTACTACATCTTGCTTCTAAATAGGGTTAGAATTAGCTTTTAAGTAAGATTGAGAATTATACAAAGAGAGTAGAATAAAAACAATGATAATCTCAAAGTTTAATAAGAAATAGTCTTACGTGAGTGGAACAAGGAAGAGAAGATTAGAAGACTTAGAAATACTTGAGTTGTCTGAGGCAAAATTTTCAAGCGAGGCAGGAAACTCAAGAGTAATCATCGTAATGTCATGTTCACCTATATGAATCTTAAAAGAAGGATCTATATCTAGATATGAAGTATTAGAAACCATAATATCATTAATGTTTGTGAAGAAATTATGTCTAGAATGAGTCATAGAGTAAAATTTTGACATGGAAAAAAAACATTTGATATTATTCTAGAAATATATACTACATGACAAAAGAAATGAAAACAATTAAAGAATAAAACGTACACACTAAAGAAGCAGCATTAATGTTTAAGTAGATTATATTAACTACGGTCCCTAAAGTCGCTCATAAATCGACTAGTTATCTACAATTGAATAAGTGATTTGGTTGATGGTGAAGACAATAATGATTAGTTCTTCCTCCCAGAAGCTTTCAGGATAAGAGGCAGAGTTAAGAAGAATAAAAACAGTGTCTATCATATGTTAGTGTTTTTGTTTAACTTTTTTATTTTGTTGGAATGTACTTGGACATGACCAATGACAAATAGTAAAATATTCATTTAGAAATTGTAAAAGTTTAGAATACCTGTATTCCATTTCATTGTCAGTATGAAAGATTTTAAAAAGACAAGAAAACACGCCTTACTATCTGAATAAAAATCTTATAAATTTTAGGAAACTCAAATCTTTGCTTCATGAGAAGCAATAACGTATAACAAGAATAATCATCAAATTATGAAATACTTATATCTCCTAATGGCAGTACTTGGAGAGGTCTCTATATTAAAATGAATAAGATTAAATGGGGTATGAAAAACAAAATCACTATAATTAAAATATATAGCAAATTGTTTTGCTAACAGACAAGATAATTAATCAACTTTATCATTTAAAAGAGTACCTAAATGACCACTAGAAATTATAGAATATATATGACTAACAAATGCATGAACCAATCTTGAATGTCAAAGACTTAAAAACAACAAAGATAAGGAAGTGGAGATAGACCTTGATTTGTTGGTTAAGAAAGGAATGATTTATAGGAAAAGGATATTTGTGATAGAAATTAAATATTTATGAGTTCATGCAAGCGTCCAATTTATCCCAAAAATTCATCCAAGTTATGAATCTTATACACGACAACCAAAGGAAGTAAAAAAGAACTTCAAACCAAATGCATATAGTTTACTAATAGAAAGAAGATTGAAGGTGAATTTTGAAATTAAATAGACATTGGGTAAAAAGAAGCATATAATAGAAATATTATCTATGTAACTAACTTTCATAAATAAGTATCAATAGTTTAAATTGTTGGTAAGTGAGAATTACAGAGTGTAGATGAGAAAATATTAGCATCAGAAATCATGTGATTGTAACAAGTAAAATCCAAGTACTAAGAAAAATTCCCTAAGTTGTGAGATAAAGTAAAGATTAAAAGATTATCAAAATATTTGAGAATTTGTGTAAAAATGGAGGCAGAGTGATAAAGGGCCTTTTACGTCGGCCTTTGCACGGCTAATGTGATATAATAAATAATAAATTCAGTTACTTCGATTTCATAAAATCCCTCTTTTTACTCTTTTTCACTTTCGTTTCGTCTTTCTTTGTATATTTAGAATTTTGAAATGTGATATATAAAAGATTTTTTACTCTTTTTCACTTTCGTTTCGTCTTTCTTTGTATATTTAGAATTTTGAAATGTGATATATAAAAGATGATTTATAAATTTGATGTCAAACACTAAAGGTAATTGGAGATGGCAGGAGCGGAACCGGAGACCAAAGTTATTGGAGCAATTGTCATCGTTTCATGGTAGACTCCCTCCAATGATGTTATCTGAGAAGCAGCTGAGAAGGCCAAAGACATTGCCAGATTTGCTTCTAGATCGGAACCTCGCCGGAGTGTCAGTAGAGAGACTGAAGAAGCTGTTGTTGAACGTTGTGATTCAGGGAAGCCTCGGTGCCATGCAGGTGATAATGTCGTCGAAAAAAACCATAGTAAATCTTATGGCCACAACCGTTAGATAATACGTGAAAGAATATCGCCGAACTATCTTTTCTCATGAATTTCTTACTATAACGATTATGTTGTCTTGATCTTTAAATATGCAGCTCAATTTGATTGAGTCAAAGAGTCTTAGCTCAATTTATTTATTTTATTAATTTGAGTTGTTTCAATTTAATATTATTTCAGGTTAAACCAGCAAATCTTCAAGATGTAGCTTTTCTCAATGATGTTATAAAGGTAATCTCTCTATCTTTCTCTTTAAGTTTGCATGTAATTAATTTATTCTGCCTATTTGATTTACAAAGGATGTGGACTTATTGTGCTTTAGTCTTTATCTTAGTTACTAACTTTTTATGAGAGCTAGTAAAGTAATCAAGTGATTATTTGCTACTCCTTTAATTAGTCAATAATTTTCATAATACAGTTTTTTCATAATGCCAGTTCATTTTCATTTTAATTTGTATCAAGTTGTTTTATGATCAATTAACTGTATGTTAGTCTCCATAGCATTAATACACCAACTGAAACGCATACGAGGCAATCTCATTTTCTTCATTCAGAGATGTGATTGCATATTATTTGTTCTGCATTCTCTTTCTAGTATTGTTTAATTTTTTTAATCTACATTAATGCACTTAAAGTGTTGATTAATTGTTCGGGTATATCTTTTTAGAACATTTCTAGAACATTCTTAATGTGTGGATCTAAGCCCCCATGTGTTATAGAGTCCCTTGGTAACCGTGAATGTCTAAGTCAGAGTTGCAGGGTTGCAAGAACCATAAGAAATTCCAGTGAAATTGGACAAATACATAGGATGACTAACTCTTTATGTTTGCTTCAATAGTATCGGTACTCATATGGGTTGTCTTTTACATGTAATTGATTTTTCTGCTAAAGTATACCTGGTGCTTATTTTTCAATGTCAAATGGAAAACCAATTCTAGCTTAGCAAGAGTTGAAAAATACGAGTCAATCATATATATAAAGCAGCAAATGCTTGGCTGCTTTTGCACAAAAAAATCTAAAATATATTGATATATGGGTATATATGTCAGATCCTTTGTCTTGATTTACCATTTCTTTTACATTATTTCTAATTAGTGCACTTGAAGAATTATTAGGTTCAGTCTTATGCATATACTAGTGTGTAAACAAAAGTTGCAGCCATCTGGATGATTCCCATTGCTATAAGTCCCTCATTAATTACAATTTTCATTTTTTTTTTATAAAAGTGAATTTATTTGTATTGATGGAAGAAATGTCATTCTCTCTCTTAAAGTTATGTTAAAGTGAAGAACCTCAAGTTCAACCTAGAATTCTAACCTTTTTGAGTAGTGAAATAACTTGTTAATCAAGCAAAATAGCAAAGAATCCAAAGCAGAATATAAAAGAACACAACACAATCCTACGTGGTTCGACCAATTGCCTACATCCACGGTGGATCCAAGGATTCTAGCATCTCTTATTAACTCTTTAAAGTTTTTACAAGGAAAACCCAATTTAAAGAACTCTCTAAAAGACCTAATGTTTAGTGAACCCTTACTCTACCACCAACAATGATCACCCAAACGACGGTTTCACCCTAGCGCACATAAGCACTTAATGTCTACCCAGTTCTTCCTCTCTCTTAGAGTCTCTCTTAATGCTTAATCTAAAATAAAGAGTTTACAAGTGTTTATATAGGGTGTATTTCGTACCTACTAACCCTATTCCTTATTGGAATAAGAGTCCACTTATTTTGGAAGTCTAAAACTTTTCAAAACTCAAAATTCGGATAAAAAATGGACATCCTGACATGTCTGGCGCCGCGGCGCTCATCCCTGGGAGCCACAACGCTCACCATGTCGCGCCCACCGCCGTGGCGCTGGGCTTCTGCGCTAAGCGCCGCGGCGCTCAACTCTGGTGGCCTCCCTGCGTGTTTGGTTTTTATTTTCTTTGCATTTTCGAGTCCCGTTTCGCTTCCCCCTTTATGTCCCACACGTCCTAAACTTCTTCATACGTGTCTCACACATTCTAGATTTATTGTGACTTTTCACTTTGGTATTTATCTCAATTCTTGTTTAATTAAGATTGTTAAATCACCAATTTTTTAACAATTTGTTGTATGTCTATGCATGTCATATTGGCATTTTTCTTTTTTTTTTTTTGGCCTTGTGCTAATTCGTGTTAGCTATTTTAAGGACTAGGTAAAGGGAAGCACTTATAATGTAGGTGGTAATCATATAAATATAGTTAATGCTGTATTTAATATAATAATTGATGTTATTATATCTCTATAATCATAAATATAAAATTTTTTATATACAAAAACTTATATTTTGTTGCTAATTATTATATATATTTATATTTTCTTAATTTATTTATATATGATAGTAAATTATTTGAGTTGCTTGTTATTTATTGATCATATTATTCATAAAACTTTAATAATTATATTAGATTTTTATTTTCCATGTATTTTAATGGTATATGTTCCTTTTAATATTTTTAATTACAAGTTTTTATAAAAAAAATTATACAACCAAATACTTTATTAATTAGAAAAAATATTTTTAGTTGATAATCAAACAATCATCAACTTTTCAACAAAAACTTAGTATGTAAAAACTTTACTTCTAAAATATTTATAATTAAAAACCTTAATTGATTTTTTAACATTGTTTGCTAGTGAATGTGATCCAAGTTCAAAGAGGTTTCAGATTTTAGTTGAGTCATCACTTTCACTTTTATTGATTTTTTATTTTTGCATTGTTTGCTAGTTATGGTTCATCCTTGATTTATCACTAGTTTGAAATTTTTTGCATTGACATAGATATAGAGCAAGTTATAATATAACTTTGAAGGACAGATTGCATGGCAGGTGGGCTTATGAAGCAGGCTGTTGAGTTTTTATTGATGAGCTGCCAAAGTGTTGGCCTTGGTATCTTAACGCATCAGTAACTATTAATCTCTTGTCTGTTAAAACAAGTGAGGAAAAAATGACAAGTAGTGACTGTTTCTTGGTTCTATAGCTTTAAATTGAAAACTACCTATAGAACAAAATTTAGGTTCACCTAGGGCATTAGCTTGAGAATTTTATAAGTTAAAGATATTATTGAATTGCCTTTCTTTTTCACCTAGTTATTCAAGTTTGTCTACAACAATGATTCTAAAGAAAACATGTACTTAAGTATCTAACTTTTACTTTGTAGTGTTTTGAAAGGTGAAATCAGGATCAACCAATCCTCGTTAACTTACAAAAAGGAAAAGAGATAGTGACAATTTGTAGCTATATATTTGAATCATGCTTAACATGGTTACTTCTTACTCACAAGCTTTTCCACTGCATACGCCCATGATGTTTGTGACATTGTACTACTATAGTAAAGTAGTCTATACATGTGATAGTTAGCCAAATCAAAGGTTCATATCACTTAGAATATGTTACTTGGAGATCCCTTGCTTTTTACGTGAACTTGTCAACTCCCTTTTTAATATGTTTATTTTAATTTTTTCAATTTTCTAGTTTGAGTATGATCTTTAACAAGAATACCTTAGCATGTACTTCATCAAGATTCAAGACAAACTTATTTTTGTTTATTATTTTCACAGGAAGCAAGGAGAAGAACTTTAAAAAAAAAAAATATTGAACATAAGAATTGTGAACTTTGTTGTTTGTTCTAAGCTAAAGAAGATATAAAGGAAATCTACAACCTTCTGGGTGTTGCATGGTTTTTTAAACAAGAGAAAATACTGGGAGAAGAATCCAAAGATTGGACAAATATTATTTTTCAAGTTACTTAAATCTACTGAATTATTTTTCTGTCTCCTTTGAGTTCAGAAATTTTATTTATGCCATTTCCTTGTTTAATAATTTTATTCATATGCTCAAGATTTTCTTTTCTTTTTGTCCCTTCTTGCTTTAGACTCAACATTATTAGATTTTCTTATATTGGAAACAGTTCGCTATTTGAAATGTTTATATTATTACTTGACATAAACCTCGTCATTTAACTACATTTTCCCCCAATAACATCTCAGAATGAGTCAAGTTTGGTTATTTTACTAAGAATCAACTTTATTATAAGATTGCTTCATTAAAGATTTAAACAAGAAAAATAGAGTATAATTAGAATATGTAGACAACATGTCATCTATTCATGATTCTTGCTAATCTATTTGAAAGTATAATTTGTTAGGCTCTATTGAGTGCTTTTGGTGGACTTGCTGGTTTGGAAGAGAGTGTCAAAGAAGATGATAACTTAAAGGTATATTACTAGTTTGCAATGGGAATGGTTTTGAGTTTCTACAAACTTCTGTGCCATTCTGAAATTATTTATTGTATGTGCAAAAGTTAAGACAATTGATCTTTTCTTATTTTCACTCTTTGCAAGAACTTCATTGTTTGATAAGTTACAAAAAATTATCATCTGTAATAATATTGAAAATTTTCTCCAATTAAATGATGTATTGAATGTCATTCTAGTAATTAAAGAATGTCACCCAGATTATGGGTGCATCCCACTAAATTCTTGATTGTTATTTGTTGCAATTTTGACATTTTAAGCTAATTAGTAATTTTGTAAGCTTACTTGAGTTGTAATTGTATTTGATTATAGATTGTTTAGTTCAAAACAAATAAACAGAAATAGTACTATTTGGTTTGTGTAAAATTATTTTAAAATTAAATATTCTAAAATTTACTTTTTAATATATTAAAAATATAAATGTAAAATGCAAAAAAAAAATTGCCTTTTGCGATGGCTAAGATGCTGTCACAAAGGCCTTCGAGGCAACTTAATTGATCTCTTTTGTAACGACTAACTAGTAGTCGCAAAAGCCCTGACCTCATTTGCGATGGCTAATTAACCGTCGCAAAAGAAGTCAATTAAGTTGACCCAAAGGCATTTGCGATAGCATCTTAGCCGTCGCAAAAAGCCTATTTTCCTATAGTGTGCAACAGCATTAGTAGATAGTTGAAGTTGTTTGTCAAATCTAGCTCGACAATCTTTCTAGTAGTATTTAGATCTAGTCTTACAGAAATACTTGTATTTTTGCATTGGACTATTTAAAAGATCATGTCTAAGTTGATAATATTATTTGCACAAGTCGAATTCCCTTATCATTTTAAAATGTAACTCGAAATAACAAAAGATGACTAAAAAGATCAAAATTCGATTGCAATGGCAATGGCAATGTGAATGATTTGAAATAGAGGCCGAACATGCACTTGATTACGAGAATATAATGCATTCTTTAGATCTTTTAAAAAGTTATAACTTGACACTATACTTTATAACATTATAAGCTTTTAAAAATTTTAATCTAACCTCAAATGTTTTTAATTTTGCAAAATGATCCCTTCAAATAATTTTGTTGGAAATCTTGAAGTATGTTGATGGATGCTTAACAAATATAGATCACATATACAATGGATAGTAAGTTAAGGCATGTAAGAGTTTATTGTACTTACGAATAGATTTTTGACCTTCGAGGACATTGTCTAGGTGCAATCAGATTGTATAACGGTCTAACCCTAGTATCCAATGGCTTTGGTTCTATATGGATGCACTCCCACGATATAAAAACCTACAACAACTTTCTTGACATTATATCCTCACTTTGTGCATCATTGTGCTCTCACTTGAACCATTATGCTCTCTTGTGTACTTATCCATCGTTATGCTCTCTTGTGTACTTATGCACTATTGTGCTATCTTGTAGACTCTCTTGGACACCCTTATGTACAATATATGTACACTTTTTTGCATTTTTTCACACCCATAATTTCTGGTATCAACATATATTTATAAGCAACAAGTACCCTTTTATTAAGGACATAACCCTCTACATATACTTCTTAATTTATTACCGTTAGATCAAATTAAAATTTAATTAATGGTTCTAAATGAACTATCACTATTTTTCAAACCAATACATATCTCCAATAGTTGTATCATTTGATAATGAATATGAAATGACACAACCTTATGAAAAGTCACAACTTTCCATGTTTATATATTTTGAAATTCTTATGAAATATCCAACAATCCCCCTTAATTTCAAAATATACAAACATATACCAGAATATATATATATATATATACATATATATATATATAGAGAGAGAGAGAGAGAGAAAAAGAGAGAGAGAAAGAGAAAGAGAAAGAGAATTCAATGTTTATGAATTAGTGCTTGTCAAGCTATGACCTAACCATCGGACAACTAATTGTATCTCACAGGGACTTGGTGAAACCAAGTTTCTATAAACTTATGCCTTTTTGGCGTGATTTAAAGGACTAGCTACCCATAATGAATTCTTTACAGGTGAGTTGTTCTACGGTTTTGACACTTTATGGTCATGTGCCTTACTGGATTCATGAGTCCTCTAGAGATGCTTGCTTAAGCTTTCATAGAAACTGATCCAATTCCACACTTATATAGATGAACTTTCATCAACTGTGTGTTGATTATATGAGTGCTACAACCCTAGTTTGTCAAACAAGGATACATAAAGCTACAACCCTAATTCGTCAAACAATGATACATAAGGCATAATATATGAGTCGCGACTTAGTGTCACTTCGTTGGTGCCACGGCACTGGATATTCTATAAGCAACGCCACGATGAAAAGTTAGATGACTCTTTTAAAGGACACACCTTTAGCTCTAATTTCATGACCCTCAAATTTGGGTGCTGCGATGCTCAAAACATTGAAGGGAAGCAGCCTCGTCTGGGCATCGCAGCTTCTAAGCTTTGTCCTAGGTGCTCTATTCTTCTCCCTCTACGACGCTAGGTACTTCTCTTGCATTATTTTTCCTTGTTCAATGTCAAAAAAATTCATCATCAAATATATAATAATGAAAACTTCAAAAGTCTAATTTATTGCCATTAGACTACTCTTCAAATGTCAATTCTCATGATGAATATATATTTCACTTCACGCATAATGAATTTTAATGATTCTTATGAATCGTTTACTCCTTTCATGTGATATAAATGAATACATTTAGAAGTAAATCACAATATACCATTCATAATAAAAAGCATATCTAAAGCCATTGAATAGAAGAAATAAATAAGAACAAACACACATTGTTACTGATGTAGATCTCTCAAACCATCAAGTATAATATCTATCCTTACAATTTTTGGAAATCTTGAAGTATGTTTATGGATGCTTCATAAATATAGATCACACATACAATGGATAGTAAGCCAAGACGTATAAGAGTATATTATACTTAAGGATAGATTTCTGCCCCTCAAGAATATTGCCCTGATGCAATCAGGTTGTATGGTGGTCTAACCTCAACATTCAATGGTTTTGGTTCTGTATGAGGGCACTCCCATGATATAGATTTCAAGAATAACTTTGTTGGCATTATATCCTCACTGTGTGCATCATTGTGCTCTTACTTGCACCATTGTGCTCTCTTGTGTACTTATGCACTATTGTGCTCTCTTGTACACTCTCTTGCACACTCTTTACACAATAGATGCATACGTTTCTGCATTTTTTTATACCTATATTTTCTAGAATCAACACATATTTATAAGCAACAAGTACCATTTCATTAGAGATATAACCCTTCACATCCACTTCTTGGTTTATGATCCTTAGATTAAATTCAAATTTGATCAATGGTTCTAAATAAACCATCACCATTTTTCAAACCAAGAGGTATCTCTAATAGTTATATAATTTTATAATTAATATGAAAGGATACAACTTTATTAAAAAAATTTATGTTTGTGTGATTTGAGATCTTTATGCAATATCCAACAAATTTATGTTAAGTTATAAGGAGACATTAAGATAAGACAAAAGGATACATAAGGTTGATAAATTAGATCACAAGAATCCGATTTAGCAATAACAATGAGATTGCCAACAATCGATGGAGATTTCTAATAGTAGCAAATAAAGGTAGCTGTTTTGAGTGGCATGTAAGGATAGGTCAAGAGATCATAAATCAAGATATTTTACTATAAAAAAATGTATATACATTCTAAGTATTTATACAGGTTTTACACTTACGATACATTAGAAAGTAAAATAAATACAAGTATATACATGGTAATTATGGATTTAATTAAGATGAATATGAATGGCTAGATCCTTTATATTGATGTTACACCCAAATAAAGTGCCGACTCATATAATCGATGGCTAGATCTTTTGCCTTGGCGATGTACTCAAGCAAACTGCTAATTCATATAATGGATGGCCAAAATTCATGCCTTACATAGTAAGATACTCACTCATATAATAGACGATTAAACCTTGCCATTACATCCAAGTAAATGAGTATTATAAAATTTGAAAGACTAACATCAAAAATTTCAACCTCCCTCATCATAGCACCCAAATACGAGATGTCTACTCTTATTTTAAAAAGTGAAAGACTAATATTAGGTCATATCCCTTATTTGGAGTTATAACTAAGAAGAAAGTTATACTAAAGACCTTTTATGGAGAAGGTCTAATATAAGTAACCCATACATATTTTAAAAGTTAGAGTTATACGAAAAATAGCGTTATATTGATTAGTTAATTGTCTTAAATGCCTTATGCGAAAAAAGTCCCACATAGGATGCTCGTGACAGAAATAATCACATGGAAGCTCGCAATGATTTGGATGCCTCATGCAAAATGTCCCATAAGATGCTTGCATTAGCTTAAGCATACAAAAGCTTGTGCACAATGGGCACAATTTCCCTCATGGTGTAAACCAATAGAAAATGTCTGTATTGTCCATGACTTCTTAAATATTTACGAAAGCCTTTATGGTATCATTCCATTATAAGATACCTTCATAACGTAATTTCCATAAAGAAGCCTTCATGGTATGGTCCATGTAAGACGCCTTCTTAGAAATTGTTCTCGTGAGAGAAGCCTTTATATTGTAGTTCTTAAACAAGATAATCTTATGGCAAAGTTCCCATAAAAAGATCACTCTCATGGAATGTTTCTCATAAAGGATGCCTTTATAAACATCCCACATAGAAGCACAACGCAACTACAAGGTCTGCTTATAAAAGCTTAGGTACAACCCAAAGAGCCAAAGCTATATACAACCTATATAGCCATGAGGAACTAGTTAAACTTACTATTATTGTAGTTTCTAAGCGCAAGTGTATGCTACCATGAATAAGTAATAAAGTAATAAGATGGTTGTGAATCCCACGAGGAATTTATGTATATTCTTAGTCAATTACTAAAATTGTTTCTTTTAACCTTTATTCAGACAAATGATTGTTGGATTGTTTATGCAGAAACTAAACATTAACACTATTAATCAATTTAAATTGCGCAAGCAATGTAATGTGAATTCAACATATATGGAGAATATCTAGGATTTTATCTATTTCTTAATATGATTTTCTAACAACATTATCCCAAATGTTAATCCCTCAATTCAATTATTGGTCACAACATGAATCTCATTGCAAGCCTCTTCCAATGGTCGAGCTAATATACCTTAATCCATCAATTATCTATATTTCAATGATAATTTGAATAAATCTAGATTCATTATAAACAAGTTGTATTGACTATATATACTATATAGGTATATTTCTATCCTATATTGAAACTCACAAATGCTATATTGTGATCATGTATCAATTTGTCCAATGCTCAACACTAAGATGCCTTTTTCAAGTTTATTCTAATGTTCCCAAATCATTCAATAACTGATCAAGCATATTAAAAGCATTAAAAACAAACAAACTGAATAATAAAATGAGTTCATAACATTTGAATTAAATCAATCAAGTTGTATTGACTATACATACTACATAGGTATATTTCTATCCTATATCGAAACTGACAAATGCTATATTGTGATCATATATCAATTTGTCCAATGCTTAACACTAAGATGCCTTTTTCAAGTTTATTCTAATGTTCCCAAATCATTCAATAACTAATCAAGCATATTAAAAGCATTAAAAACAAACAAACTGAATAATAAAATGAGTTCATAACATTGGAATTAAATTAATCAAGTCAAAATATTGAGTTTAATGACACAACAATCCTAGAAAATAGATTAGTTCAATAAGACAAGAGTTTCATGGTTAAATACAATAATAAACATCATACAACCAATCCAAATCGAATATTTTAAATGCAGTGTAGTTGTCAATCAAGTCTTGGTCTTAGTTGACTGCTACAACACTTCGCCAATGTTTTTTTGATTTTGTTTTTCTAATGTAATCTCTTTCCAAAATGTCATTAAATGTTGTTATTGCTTTGTTTTTGCATAATGTAGGTTGAGTTCTGGGCTTGGAACATGTAAGAGTTGCGAGGAAAATAGTTACTAAGCTACATTTTGAGTCCAAAAAGTAGACTTTTATATAGAGCAGTAAAAGTTCAAACGTTGCAACTGATAGGGGTTAATTAGGTTTAATGCTTCCAACTTCTAAACTTAATATTTGTTAGTTTAAATTAATATTATTTGGCATTTTATATGTTTAATTATTATTTTATAGGTTTGGAGTTGATGGAGCAAATAAGGATGAAAATCTAATGATTATAAAGCAAACATATCAAAATTTCTACAATAAATTGCTATAGCAATGGTGACTAGTGATTTTGCTACAGTGCCAGCATCACGACACTCAACTAAAAAATGTTAAATATGGATTTCTCAAGTCTTAGCACTGTTACGCACACATCCAGTGTCATGACTCTTACACGATAAAAAAGAAAATTTTAATATTCTTCGAATATGACTTGGACTCTAAGCCACACATCTTAAGGGTTACAACAGCCAATACAAAGCAATAGAGAGAAGTCAAGAGCAAACACAAAAGCCTTTCAAAAGAGATTAAAGTAAAGAATTAAGGATTTAAGGAGCGAAGATTGTACAACAAGCAAGAGAGAGAAAGAAGTGATTTATGGCATCAACCTTGTTTTATTTATTTTATTTTCTCTTATTTTATGTCTTTGTTTACTATGTCTTTGAATTATTTCTTTGAAACTCTTAGATTTATCATGAGCTAAACTTTCTTGATCTAGGGTTAGACTCTTGAACCCATTAGGTAGTTGAATTCTACTATTTCTCTTGTTTTATCAACTTAATAAAGAAGATTGTTTATTTTATCTTGTGTTTAATGCTTTCTTTATATCTAGCCAATATATTGATTGTTTAAGGAACCATAATAAACTCGATAGAGGAATTTATGTGTTTAACTAGGATAGTTTGATACATGATCATAAGGTAATAACTATGAGTTCTATGTAGGATAAAAATATACCTAGATGGCATGTATGATATTATTAGAGGCTTATAACGATATTCATATTCTAGCTAACAATTCATTATTGAGGGGTTAAATAAGATTAAATAAGTCTCTGTGGGAATGATACTTAGAGTCAAATCTTATATTACTTGGCTACGATAGCAAGCACTTCGCTTAGTTAAAAATTGCACATTAACGACATTCTCCCAAAATGTTGCCTTAACGTCATGGCATTCTTCTAGATTGAGGGAGTGGTACTAGTTCTGAAAGTTTTACCACGGTATTGACAAACCTTAATGTCGTGGCATTCATCATCTTGCATGAACACTTGGGCTTTTGAATGATAAACATTGGGCATTCATCCCAAGTCTTCATTCTTGCATTTTAACTTCAATTTCTTTTGTTTTTGCTCCAACTTCTTTCTTTTCCTTCTTTTCATGATTTAACCCTACAAAAACAACATTAAAAGCATCAATAATCCTAAAATTACTTTAAAATGAATAATTACTAAGATAAATTGGGACTAAAATGTGAATTTAAATTACATTTATCACCTAGTGCACATAGCTCAACTAAATAACTTTGATAGCATAATCCAAGTTACAAATATGAGGATTTCCTAAAACATAAGAGAAAAGGTACTATCCTACATATTTTAATGCTTTTTTTTAATAAACTACAAAATCAATATGTAAATAGTAAAAAGAAAGTACATACAGCATAAGATATAATGATGTAGGAAATTCAAATTAGAAAAATCAAGTTAGGAAAGTCAAGTTACAAATCCATATGTTATTTAGATTTTATAATGATTTTATTTAGATAGAAATCATGTCCAAAATTGGATTGGATTATATTTTTTCCTTTCCTTGGTAGGATTAGTGTTGAATTTGTTAGCTATAGACTTATTATTGTTAGTTTTCTTCATCCAATTATCAATAATATTTCAAGTTTATTTCTCAATTGAGAATTATCTTACTTCTCTGTGAGTATTTCATCTTGTGGTTTCAAGATATATGTTAAAATGATATCTAGTATCACTTTCATACTCCGTCGAGTGAATTTGCTCAAAAAAATTCCTTTAAAGAAATATGTTAGGTATGCATCTCTTTAATTATGATGTCATTCTAATGTTTTGTAAGAAGTGTTATGCATGACAAAAGGAAAAGATGAGGTTCGAGATTGGCATGAAATGAAGACTTTATTGAAAGAATAATTTATTTCTCGTGATTATGACAAGATGTTGATTCATCGATTCAAGGATTGTCAATAAGTTACAAGATCTATTCAAGAATATGCTATCAAATTTAAAAATCATCATGCTCGCATTTAATTTCTCTAAATCAAATGAATATAGTTAAAAGATTTTAAGAGGATTGAGTGTAGACATACAAGAACAACTATCTTTGCACTTTATCTATAACTTTATAAGGCATTAATGTAGCTTCATGAGTTCAATTGCAAGTAAAGAGAGAGAGTTTGTATGTAAGTTATGAACAGAATTGTTCCATTAAACCTAGAGCTTGAGAGTCTTAAATAAATTCTGAGCCAAGATCTTATTGAGAGAATTTCATCGGTGGAATTTAATATAGAAGAGCAACTTATTCCTACGATGAGTTTCGTATATCAACTCTAGAAGAAAATATTATTCTTAAAAATGCTGACTTAATTAAACATATGCACAATATTTCAAATGTTCTTCTTGAATAGATTAAAGAAATACCGCAGATTCTACATGAAGAGGTATCTACACTTCTTAATTTTAGCACTGAGACTAATCATATCATTAGGATTGAACAAAAAGCTCAAGTTTAAGAAAATTCACCAATGATATAGATAAGCAATGTGTCATCATATATTTTTGGCCAATTTCATTGTGACATTAATATGTTTACCTCATTTTGACGTTATCCGTGCTTACCTCATCATAACATCATCTAACAAATCATATGCCACATCGGTTGCTACATAATTTTACATGTATCAACAATGTGCCACATTTCACATGTACATGTCACCTACCAAAATTATAAGTAACAAATTTATGATAGAATAGATCTATCACAAAAATTTTCTATTACAAATTTGTGATTTAAAAGATCTATTACAAATTTGTAAGATGACTTAAAGTGATAGAATAAATCTATCATAAAATTCCATTTGTGATAGTTATTATATGTCATCATAGGCCTTTTTTTACTAGTGAATACAAAGTGCTAAACACAATCCAAAGCACACTATTAGTGAATGTAATGTATATCTCTATTTATCGATAGTGCTAACACAATACATAAAGGACTCAAATATCAATGAAACATATATTTGCTCTTACTTTAACATGCTCACAGACTTGACGAACAACACAAAGGCAGTAGAAAAAAAAGCTCTCAAACACAAAAAGGCAAACAAATAATAAGAGAGTTAGAAGTGCTAAAGCTTATCATACTTTATCAAATAACTAAAGAATCTAGATGTTTGTTTGAATTCTATATATATATATATATATATATATATATATATGGATAAAGAGTGGTACATATTTATATGTAAGTATTTTGATTGTTTGAGACTATCTTAAGAAGAGGTATCTAGCTAATAAAGACTTGATTGTGTACAATTCATTATAGAAAGAAAACATTGACAGAAGAAATTCTTAATTGTCTTAATTGGATTCTTTACTTTCATGTTGTATATTTGGTAATCTGTCAATGAATAGATTCTTTGCTATCAATCAATTCTTTGTTGTCATTGCTATCAATAGATTTTTTGTTGTCATGTTATATATTTGGTAGTCTATCAATGAATGGATTCTTTGTTGTCTTTATTGTTAATGAATTCCTTGCTATTATAGTAGTGTTTATCATGCCCCTTCAAGCTGGCAAGTCAAATGTTTTGTACTCCCAGGTTGCCATAGAAATTACGAAATTGCTTCTTGGATAATGATTTGGTAAATACATAGACGATTGAATCCTTTGAAAGGACAAATTGAGTTATCAAAGAGCCATTTACAACCTTTTCTTGAACAAAGTGGTAGTTAAGTTTTATATGTTTTGATCTTGCATAAAATACTAGGTTGATTGTCATGTGTTACACTTAGATTGTCACTGAGCATCTGTGGCGTGTGACATGTCCAAAATATAGAAGTTTATTCTCAAGTGCAGGATTGTCGAAGTAATAAATAGCCCGATGAGAACTGGGTCGATCCACAAGGAAGTAGAATTAAAATTACAAACTATAAATACTTTAAAGATAATTAATGCAGTATGAGATGTTTGTAAATATTAATTCAATTAACCAATTCAAATAAAAACTAAGGTTATGGGGATCCACTCTTGGCATAAGAAGTAAGATTATATATAACTCTTTTTATAACTCAATTGGAATCCTCATACAAAGGGGGTTCCAACCGGAAGATATAACAATTAAAGTTCATCATCATTTATATATTAACTAGTATTTATTTATTTCAATTATTATACACCAAATCTTACAAATAGGTTCAAGTATTTATTTTGTCAATCTTTATATTTGTCTACAATAAATTAAGACTCCCACTTTACAAGAAAGGGTATATACGCTAAACCTTGTAAATAGTTTCAAGAATTCATTGTGCCAAGTATAAAAATTATTTATAATAAATCAAAAGGCACCACTTTAGAAGAAAGTGTATTAATATTATAAACAAAATAAATACATCATATATAAATTTGCATAACTTAAAAATGATGCATTAAATTTATGAATAAGAGTTAAGTATATCTTATTACCTTACTAAAGGTTTTACCCTTTCACCTTAGCATAAAGATATTTACTTAGACATAATAAAACTAAAGAAAAAAAAAATAGAAGAAGAGATAACATGACTTTATAATAGTAAACAAGAGAAATAATATTACAAAGAGATAATATAAAAAATAAGTATTTTGAACTAAAATCTAGCTCTCTAATTATATGTTTTGGGCATAAACATGCTACCTATTTATAAAAAAAATATGAATAAATCGAGACAAATGAAGAGGGAACCACTTGGATGATAAAAGTGAAGAATGGTGGCAAATAATTTACACTGATTATCATTAATGCACCCACTTTCTTATCCAATTTGGAATTGATGTGGTCCAAATTAGCTATCACCCGAAACATCAAAGTTGTATATAATTCTCTTATCTTTTTAAATTGAGTTTTCTCATACACATTAGATATGTATTTCTATAGTTATGGGCTAAATACTGATGACTGTTCGGATTAGGCCTATATTACAAATTAGTTCTGTTTTAGGCCATTTTCACCCTCTAAACGCTTGAATTTTGAATGCCTTGTGAATAAAATATATTATCCCATTGAGTCAGCTCCACAAGATTAACAATCACTCCAATTTAATTCCTAGGTAGAAAGTTATGCTCATTTCACCGAACCTACCACAAAATAGTTAAAAGTTAATTAGGTACAATATTATAAATATACTTAAGTTAGGGGGGTTAAAGACACTAGTAATATAAAATAATGATATAAAATTATCATTAAATATGTAATTTCAAGTATTCATTAACGTGTAAGGTAGAGGAATTCTAATTTCGCAAGAAAGATAAGTGATCCATGTATGTTCTATTGTAGTTAAAGCCAGACTCTATAGTCTTCTATACTTGAACGTGACATTGTACATTGTTTTATTTAGCTCTAAGATATATAATTAGCTCTTATAAATTTGTAGAATCCAGCTGTGCTTCTTCTTGTATGAGAACTAGCAAACCCAATCCACATTGCAAAAACTAGATAATGCTAATGAACTTTGGTGGTAAAATCGATTTTCGTAGTCCATGGTTCCTTTTAGATACCTGAGAATTTGTTTAATAGCACGCATATTAGCTTTATTTAGATTCTAGAAATAGTGACATACCTCATTAATTGCATGCACTACGTTAAGCCGAATGAATGTAAGATACTATATAGCACAAACTACCTTCCTATAAGTGGTTAGATTGACTAAGTTTTTGTCTGAGAGATAATTCTGAGATTTTATAGCCATTAGAGTTAAGATGCTATGGCATTCTATCATCTTGGTCTTCTGTAGAAGGTCTTTGATATACTTTATTTGTAATAAGTATATGCCTCTTGAGAAGTTCTGAATTTCTACTTTTAAAATGTAGTGTAGTTGTCTTAAATTCTTATAAGTAAATTCTTCTCCTAAATGTGAAACAAGTTATTCAATGGTGAAATTGTTATTCCCTCTAACCACTATATCATTAATTTAAATTAAAATAAGTGTTATTGAATTATTTATTCACTATAAAAGGGAAGAATATGCCTATACGAAAATGAATTTTTAAAATCAAGTTATCTCATAAACCATTTTGATGTTAGTGTAATTGCTAATATTACCCGAATTGTTATTGGTTTTATAACGAGACTAAATGTCTCCTCATAGTCTAAACCTTGAACATGTGTGTACCTTTGAGCTACCAACCTTGCCTTAAAGCGATCTACTATTTCATCTTCTTTTTATTTTGTTTTAAACACCCATTTTGATCTTACAATATTGGTTCCTTCAAGTCTTAGAACAAGCGTCTAGGTATTATTTTATTGGAGGGCTTGTAGTTCTTCTTTCATAGCAACCAATCATTTAGGTTCCCATAAGGCTTTCTTGTAGGATTTAGGTTCTTCATGAGCAATAAAAGCCTGTGATCAATTAAGCTAGGATTCTGCAGTAGTTTATATTAGGTTATCATGTTATGTTTGTTATTTTGATGCCGATTCTTGAGGTATTCTAGTTATTTTTGTTGGTTCTAGAGAATTCCTAAGTCCACAATTAAATTGATGCCATTAGAAGCATAATAGGGTTCATGGATGCTATCTAAGTGGTTACCTGTATTTAGGGTATTTGAATTTTAACAGTATTTAGTTTCTTCATTGTTTTGGCTAGTTTCAATATTTTGGTTAGGTAGTGATTCATCACTTGAAGTTATGGGAGTTTTATTATTGTTAGAGACTTCATTATTTGTTTCAATGTGTTGTGCTTCTATCTTACTAGAAGGTATTTCACATGAATTTGGCTTTTGATATTCACAACAATTATTGGTGGTTTGTTTGTTATCAACTTATACTTATTCAAAGTTTATTTGTGATTTTTGTGTCCAAGATTTTGCTTCTGAGAACATAACAAGCTCAGTAGATACTTGTACGTGTGCACTAGATAAGGCCTTAGTTTTATAAAGGAACAAATTCTCATTAAATATCACGTCTTGATATGTAAACTCTATTTGATATTGTGTGGAGACAATGATAACCTTTATGCATAGGACTATATCAAATAAACACACATGGTTATCTCTTTGGTAAGAATTTGCTTTTGCTTTTGTCACCCAACTAAAGATAACATCTACAACCAAAATTGCACAAGTTTCTGTAGTCAAGATCTCTTTAAAACAATTTTGAAAAAGGAGTTCCATATTTAAAATTGAAGATGGCTAAGATAGCATTCTATTTATAATATAAATAGTTGTAAAGAAAGCATCAACCCAATAAGACAGAGGCATATTTGCATGGAAGAGTAATGTAAAAGTAGTCTCAACAGTGTGTTGATGTTTTTTTTTTGTAACCCATTCTGCTTAGAGGTATTAGGGCAAAAACAATTGTTGAATTATGTTGCATACTACTCTACCACTTTGAAAAATTTTAATCCTTTTATCAAATTGATTTTCCACATGTTTTTGGAACTTAAGAAAGCAATCAAGAAAATCTAATATCCTTTTTAATAGAAATATCCATACATAACATGTTGCATCATCAATAAAAAATAACATAATAGTAGAAATTTTGTTTAGAAAGAATAGGGCCAAGTCTCTATAAGTCATAATGAATTTTTGGTAAAGGAAAATTAGAAATTTTATTTTAAGTTTTAAAAGGAAGTTTACAAATTTTCACTTTTTGACAACTTTCACAAATAGCATTTTTATTAGCCCAATTATTGACATCAATAAGTTACTTATTAAGTAAAAACTTGATAGTCCATTTCCAAAGCATATAGCCCTCTCTTTTATATCCCTTGGCCAAAATAATTCCTTGTTAATCAATAACAAAAAAATCCATTTGAGTTAAATTCAATACTATAGGAATTATCTTTAGTTAGTTATCCTATAGATAAGAGATTCTTTTTCAATCTAAGTACAACTAAAATATCTTTTAGGTTAAGATTCCCGAACTTAGTAGTTAACAAAATGGCCAACATGAGAAAATTTTAACTTATCTCTATTTCTTACAAAATTAGCGTCATTGCCTTTATATTTTGAGGTTAAGAATTTTATTTAGGTCGTTGGTCGTGTGAGCTATTGCACCAGAGTTTACATAAAAATTCTCATCTTCTTTTACATTAAAGTTCATAGCTGCTAGAACTTAAGGAAGCTCTTCAGTTTGTAGTGCATTCTTATACCCGTGTTTGCACTCATTGGCTATATGATTTAGCTTATTACATATTTAATAAAATACCTTTTCCTTTTTTTGTTTAGCTGTTTGTTGCTTGTTCTTTTATTGAGTTAGGTTTATGGTTTGATTTGATTTTAGATTGTTTGATTCACTCACATTTCTTCTTTCTGGAAGAGGAAAGCCGCAACCTCTTAAGTTGAAATATCCACTATAATTTCCTCTTCCTCTTTCTCTTTAAGTAAGGTATAATTGTGCATGATCAATGGAGATTTTATTTTCTTCTTTTTGGCTAACTAGAATTGCTCATGATTTTCAAGAACCATAACAAATTGCTTGAATGAGGTGTATAGTGGTTTAGAGAGCATATCAAACAAAAATCTTAGTATTTCATTTCTGGCTCTTTGGCAAGATTGAAGACTTTTTCCAAGTCTACCATTGGTTTGTTTATGTCTACCAAACAGTCACACAAATATTTGAACTTTTGAAGACACTCTTCAAGAGATAAAGATTGATTCTCTTAAGGCTATGTACTCGATTTTGATAGTTGACAGTGTTATAACATTCTGCAATACTAATTTCTAGCATACGTTACATCAAAACACCGTGACGATATACTCAAATAGAAACTTTTTATTATCCAGGTCACCTGTATAATCAGAGTCCACATAACCCTTCACTATTTCACCACCCGTGCCAACCCTTTTAAATAGCAAACCATAATGTGAAGTCCCCTTTAAATACCTCAGTATCCATTTCACAACCATCTAATGTTCATTTCTAGGATTAGCCATGTATCTGCTCACAACACTCACCGCTTATGATATATCCGACGTTGTGCAAATCATATATGATAAAACCCACAGAACTAGCATATGGTACCTTAAGCATATGCAGTTTTTCTTCTTTAGTTTGTGGTGATTGAGATGCCAATAGTTTAAAATGCATTATTAATAGAGTCGACACAGCTTTGGCATCCTTCATTCTAAACCTGTCAAGAACTTTAAATATATACCATTGTTGAGATAATAAAATAACATCACTGCCTCTCACTATATCTATACCCAAAATTCTTTTAGCTGACCCCAAATCTTTTACTTCAAACCCACCTCCCAACTGATGTTTCAGCTTATATATCTCTTCCACGTCCTCATATGCAATTAACATATCATCAACATATAGAATGAGATATATATACTTACTGTTATTCAATGCTTTGAAGTACACACATCCATTATACTTGCTCCTTGTAAAGCCACAACGAAGCATAAAATCATCAAATTTTCTATACCATTGTCTCAGAGATTGCTTCAGCCCATATAAAGACCTCTTTAGCAAATAAGCATGATCTTCTTTACTCGGTTCTTCAAAACATTTTGATTGTACCATATATATATATATTTTTAAACTCACAATTTGTTCAAAATGTAAATTCAAATTACACACATAGATAATAAGATATGAATGGATGAGTGTTTAACAACAAGAGAAAAGATTTCATAGAAATTAACCCTTTCTTTTTTTGTGAAGCCCTGTCCAACAAGCCTAACCTTGAACTTTGTAAGCTCAATACTCGTAACTCGCTCCTTAACCTTGGAAACCCATGTGCAACCAACTAGCCTCTTATTCTTTAGTTTCTCCATCAATTTCTAGGTTTGATTCTTTATAATAGAATTGAACTCCTTTTTCATGGCTTATTTTCATTTAACACAATTTACACTCTCAATGGCTTCATCATATGATTTTGGTTCATCATATTCCATAGTGTAAGTAGTGATGAGAAAGCCCTCTTTGTGGAATGGCAGATTTGTATGAACTATATAGAATTGAGCTACACTTCCGGCAAAGACTTTGTTAAAGGGATATGCTATCAAATCTGCATATGTATACCTAACCGGTGGTCGAATAACTCTCATTTATCGATCTCTAGACAGCTGGTAGTTTTTAAGTTTAACTTCAGGAGTGCTGGACTATAATGGTGCTATTTTGGAGGAAATTTCAAGTTCTTGTTCTTCATGCGCATTACCATTTAAGTGCTGACCTATTGAAATGTCAGGTCTCAATTCATATTCGACTTCATGATGTTTAATTTCATATTCAAAAACTGAACTTAGTACATCTTCTGACTTCTTCAAAACTAAGTTTTGGTTGGTTTTCAACAATATAAATTCATTGAATATCAAATCCCTACTAATGATACTCTTGTATTGATTAAGATCAGTATACCACACCTTATATCCCTTGACACCTTTCGGATATCCAATGAATATCCCTTTCAAGGCTCTTGGTTCTAGTTTACCTTACTTAATATGTACAAATGCAAGGTATCCAAATACCCTCAGGTAATCATATTTTAGAGTGCTTCCATACTATTTTTTTTTTCTATTGTCATAAAGACAATAGTTGAGGAATGACTTCAGTTTATCAAGTAAGTAGTTGTTACTATGACCTTCCCCCAAAATGCCTTAGATAATTCGGCATTAGTTAGCATACACCTTACCTTTTCAAGTAAGGCTCAGTTTATCTTTTTTGCAAGTCCATTCTGTTGTGGTGTGTACCACACTGTTAGCCTTACAGTACCATGTTCAACACAAAACTTATCAAACTAGATGTTATAAAACTCAAGACTATTGTTAGTCCTAAGTTTTTTTATTTTCTTACCAATTTGATTCTCTACAAGTGCTTTTTATTTTTGGAATGTTTCAAATTCCTGCTCTTTACTCTTTAACACATAAACCCACCACTTTCTTAAGTAATCATTAATGAATGACAAAATACCATGCACCACCATGAGTGAGAGTTTGTGCAAGTCCTCAAATGTTATAATGTATGTAATACAGAGTGCCCTTGGTGTTATATTCACCCATGTTGAACTTAACTCTATGAGCTCTACTAATTACACAATGTTCACAAAATTCTATTTGCTAGATTTTATCCTTGCCAAAATATACCCTGTTTATACAACTCTTTAAGACCTCTCTCACCTAAGTGCTCTAACCTTAAATACCATAACTTGGTTTGTATATTCTCAGTATCAATAAATAAAGATATAAAACCAATGATAGCCTCTCCACTCAACATATACAACCCGTGTTTACACTCACCATTCATTACAATCATAGAGCCCTTAATTACTTTCAAAGTACTATTTTCACCATTGAATGTGCAATTGAATTGATCAGAATTTTGTTATTGTTGTTCTAACGTTTTGACTAACTCCTTTAAGTTTAGAGCTACTCTAATATCCTTAATTGTCAATGACTTTTTTCCATATAAGATAGTATCAATAAAATGTTCATAGCTTTTAGAAAGTGAAATTAGTAATAGAATTGTCTTATCTTCATCATTGATTTTGACATCAACTGTCTCCAAATCAATGACAGACTTATCGAAGGAATCAATGTATTTATTGAGTGAACCACCCTAAATTAAAGATAACCCAAACAAATTCTTCTTGAGATACAATCGGTTTGTATATGACTTAGTCATATACAACTCATCAAGTCTTTTCCATAAACCTAGTGCAGATTTCTCTTTACCCATTTTCATAAAAAAATTCATCATCTAAACTTTAAATAATTTCAATTCAGGTCTTTTTATTAATAGTTTCAGGGTCCATGTTAGACTTAGATGTTATAAGCTTATCACTTGTACTAGATGGTTCCTCAAGGGCTTATTATAGTCTTTGACTCTCTAACAAAGCTATTATATTAAGCTTTTATAAGTTGAAATCATTATGCCCAAAAAAATAAACTTAGACAGCCAATAACAAGCTCTGATACTAGTTTGTAGAGTTTAACATGCAGCGAAATATGTAAAGTATACAAGCAATGAAGTAGATAATACATAAGCCAAGCAAGAACAATAACTAAATCAAAAACTAAGAAATGACAGTAGAGAAATGCAAAAATATAACATATTAAGATACAAAATACGTGGTTCGGCAATGTGCTTACGTTCGTGGTGGATCAAGAATCTAAGTCTCTCTTATTTGATGTTTGATTACAAGAGAATTGATCTTGAAAGATCAAGAAATGATACAATTCAAGTTTAGAGCTTTAGGGTTTGTTGTATAGTATTTTTTAGAGTGTTTATGTGTTATGTCTCGACCTTAAATATAATGGAGTATTTATATAAAGTCCAAAATCTCTAAATAAATTTAAAAAAAATGCTTAAAATTTAAATTTGGGGGCCTATGAACAGTATTGACCAAGGCATTGGCATTCTGGAACTAATGCTTTGACTAGCGCCTTGGCAATGACGAAGCGCTCATACTTGAGAATTTTTTTCTGTTTTCTTCTGCACTTCCAATATTATTCCATCGATTTTTCACCTATTCCACACATACTTCCGATTTCAACTTGATTCCGATATATTTCCAAATTTATTTTAAATAAACATGATTATAGATCATAAATTTCACAACTCTTTTTGACAGAGACTCAATTTAAGAAAACGAGTGCCAGCTATCTAAGAGATGTGGCCAATTCGGGGTGTGTGCTGACAATCAATGTGTTGCTTGCCCCACTTAAAATGCTTTGTTTGGCTGGAGCAAGGATTGTGAGCCGGAGAGGGGAAACTTTTGATGGATAAAGGATTTTCATTATTACAAGCTTGAAGGGGTTGATCATTTTATGAGCAAATATAAAAGTGGCACTGGGCCAATCACGCTTGAAGAATGTGGCTACAAATGTAGTTCGGATTGCAGGTGTTTGGGCTATTTTTACCGTGAGGAAACATCGCTATGTTGGCTTGCTTTAGAGCTAAAAACACTTGCTAAGGTCTCCAACTCCACACATGTTGGATTCATAAGGCCCTTAACATGTTAGTATGTAATAATTAAGGAGAAGGTCAACTGAGAAGCTGAAATATGTATCCCGAAGTATATCTCAATATTGTCTTTTCTTGTTTATTGTCTACAGGTAGAGGCATACCATCGTCGAGGGCTGCCCTTGGCCATGGCTCGTCGGCCTTTGGCAAGTTTATAAATATCATTACGTGTAGTATCATCTACATAAGTGAAAATAATAATTTGGCATTCTCAAACTTTTTGCTACTTTTTATTAGATAATAGTTATTTTAGATGATATAAATTATTCAGTTTATGTCAAATAATCCCATTGATTTTTTAATTCTTTTATTTTCTGATCTAATTCGTGTATTTCACTCTTCCCTCAATTTCGAATTTGTTGTATAAAACTGCAATTTCCAGTGAAAGCCAAGAACTCTTAAGGCATCTAATTATAAAAAGTTGAATATTTATTTATTGCTCCATGTGGTTCATGTTATTATTATGATATGTTCTTAATCCAGAATATTAGTTATGATAATAATTAACGAAAGGCAAAAACAACTTTAATTTCTTCATGCCCAATAAAGAATATATTGTTAACTTGGAGTGGGGCTAATATGCAAGAAGAGAATCAAACCGGTTCATGAATTTCCATTAGAAAAGGTATCTAATTAATAGTTTACCACAAAATAAGCCATCGAGTACTGACATTGAGATGTTAAAGATCGAATTGAGTATCGTTATCCCAATAAAATAAATTAAAATAATAAATTAATTTTCATTTTTGTTTAGGAAATCCCTTTTTTTATTTTTCTTATTTTTTCTTTTAAAGAGATATGAAGTCTTTAAACTTATGTTTAAAAAAAATTATTATATGAAATATAAAACTAAACTCCTCTAATTAGTTCTACCATAAGTAAGGTTTAAACTCAATTTATCTTTTATACCATCTTAAAAAAATTCATTAATTGAACCAACGGGTGACAAGGTTTTCTTTTTTCCTTTAAAACTAATACCTTTATTAAAAAAATATGGGGACAACCTTGAAATAGGAAATGGATGGCAAGTTAAAAGGATATGAAAATGTACAACAAGATGGCATAATTGAATGCTTTTACTTGTGGGGTTATTTTAAGCGCATCTTGAACAGGTATAGTCATTTATTTTTATAGAGAGATTGTGTTGATGATTAAGATTTAAGATCTTTTTTTTATTAAAGCTTTTTAACCTTTCAATGATTTTTTTGATACGGTAATATATACTCTTTTTCTTTTTTTATTATTATTAAAATAAGATGGTTCACCATAAAAAATTAGAAAAAAGTACAAATATTATTAAAAAAAAACTACAAGTAAACCATAAATAACATATAAATTATAGAAGACGTAAAAAATTTAAATTAAGAAAAATCATAAAACCGTAATCTAATATCAAACTTTCACTATGTAATAATAATAGGATTACAATAATATCCTCTTTAAAATTATTACACTAAAAACTCATCTACAGCATCAAGAACATTAATCTTAACTTAAAAATATTAAATTTAACAAAAAAAATTATATATGTATTTGCTAAATTTAACTATAATAAAGATTAAATTAAAATTTGACACGGTAGATATGTAAAGCAAAATGTTTTGAACTATCTTTAAAATTTAAGCAAAATTAAAGTTGAAATCACCATTCAAACATCAAGCACAAGGTCAAATCTCTAAACCTCAATTTCAAGCTTTTTTTCATTCAAGTAACCTTATCAAATCTTATGTTTCCACCTCTATTATTTGGCTAATTTCATTTTGGCTGCCACTTGCACATTTTCATGTGCATTCAATCTTTATTGTCTTTTTCCTTATTAAAAAAATCACTTAGGCTCCTATTTTGTTTATTGTGCTAACCCAAATGATGTATACTTCACTTGATAAACTTCTCCCTCCACTTTATGTGGAGGGGATCTATCAAACTCACTTTCCGTTCACAAGATTAAAGTTTCTCCTTTGATAATAGCTTAGTCATTATTTCTAATCTATTTTCACTTGTATGAATTTTTTCAAGTATTAGCAACTTTAGTTCTATTACATATGCTTTAATGACATATAACATCAATGTAATTAGACCTAAGTAAAAAGTTGGGTTCTTTGCCAAATGAATGACACTCTGACTATCATAGTAGACAACGTAACTCTCTTACTTCACACTTAACACTTATAGAAACTTCTTTATCTATAAAGTGTTTATGCAAGCTTAATGATTACAATATACTCATCTTTTATCATAGATAAAGCAACTCACTTCTAAAGTTTTGATTGACATAACACAACACCTTTTATAAAAGTAATCAAATATCCTCATATATACTTCCCAGAATTCATATCTCTTACCATATTTACATTAAAAGTACAAACATATCTTAGAAGTGGCTTTGAGATATTTAAGAATCGTTTTCAGTATTTTCCAGTGCTCTTTGCCAGGATAAGAGGAAAAACTGACTAGCAACTTTAATTTCATGAGCAATATCTAGCCTAATACAAATCATAACATACATCAAACTATTGAAAACTGATGCATAGGGAACAACGCTCATTTCTTTCTTTTATTTCTCATTTGTGGGACATTCATTAGAGCTAAACTTGAAATAGCCTACAAGTGGAAAGCAAACAAGTTTTGCCTTATTCATACTAAATCTATCAAGAATCCTTTTAATGTAGTTTTCTTGAGATAACTATAAGTTCCTTTTTTTTTTACAAGAGAACTTTATACTAAGAATCTATTTCCCCACTCCTAAATATTTCATAGCAAAGAACTCATTCAGTTCTCTCTTTAACCCTGGAACTTTACTAATGTTATCTCCAACAATCAATATGTTATCCTCATAAAGTAAGAGACTAATAAAATCATAATGAACAAACCTCTTCACAAAGACACAATAGTCAGATGTAGTCCTACTAAAATTAAGATTCTTCATAAAAGAATCAAAATTTATTATACCATTGTGTTAATGCATGTTTCATGCTATAAATTCTTTTCTTTAACTTGTACACAATATCTTCTTTGTCTTTAAAAATACCTTACTTATCTTTGACTTGCTCTTCTCCAGTCCAACCTCCTCTTCATCTTCATCTGTTTTCTGAACCCAATCATGCAGCAGGATTTAACGTGTAAGAGCAAAATAATAGTGCAATCAAAATCTGATAACTGAAACCTAGGGTCTTTACCATCAACTCTTTTGAATTTCTTTTTCTGCTTCCTTCATTATTTCCATCAGAATCCTGCACAATTCTCATGAATTGCTTATGTAGATGCACACGAAACTTACAGGAATATAACATTTAAATAACAATGACAAACTTATTGTATTTAGAAGAAAAGATATTAAAACCCAACTGCTTATGTTGATTTCTTTATTATTTTTCTTATTATACTAGGGAGAATCACTGACTTCATTTTGTAAAAAAAACAAAATCAAAAGGAATTGCAACTATTGCAAAACAATTAACTCTTACCTCCTTCAGAGAATTCTTGCATTTCACCACCAATTTCTTCAAAGCTTCCCGATCACCACTCTAATTATATAAACCAAGAAAAGTAACTGATTTCTCCAACTTAAGCTGTTTTTGTATATACCAAACCCAAAAGCTTTGTTTGGTTGTATAGAAAGACAGAGCACCAAAAAGATAAAGAGAAAGAAAAAGAGTAATGAAGTTACAGGATTCACTTTATATGCCTAGCTGGAAAAAGAATCTATTTATTCACATAATCAATTAATATTTTCAGCATTCTTTACAAATAATAATAAGTAAAACTTAAGGGCATGTTGTGGTCCATTTCCTTTAAAGCTCACTTTCTTGTATTCCCAAACAATATAAAAACCAGAAACAACGACAAAGTTATTGACTTTGCATTGTAGGTTCATGTGCTAGTTTAGCAGAAAATTCTCAAAAACCAGCTGCATAAACAACCCTGCCAAAAAAAATTTTAAAAAAAAAACTAGCTTCATGTTATTTTTTCTCCTCCTTGTTGAAGGGTTGTCTTTTTCTTCTTTCCACCGTTAAGAAAAAACACAGCCCTACAACATGGAGAAAAACGTGCGCGCACATTCAAAATAGACACATAGTGTTTCCATTTCCACTTTCTTTAACTTCCCCCAAAGCTTCGTACCAACAAAAAAAAAACCCCTAAATCCTAGTTACAAATTCATGCATTCAATTAAGAGAATATTCTCAAATGATTTGCATAGACAAAATTTAAAAAAAAAAAAACCGAAACCCCAAATCCCTAAAAACTCAATTTGCGATTTTTATTAAAGAAAAACCTGAAGCGACGAGAATCCTTGGATCGATTCCACAGAATCAATGGGCTCTGAGCTAGTCGGAAAGCAATTAACGTGGTGCCATTTGGTCATGTCAAAGCCCCTTGAGTCACTAGTGACCAAACCCGATCTCAAAGCCTTGGCAGCAATCGTCTCGGAGCACTTCTTGCATGACGACCGGTTCGATTTGGCATACTCGGCCACGATTTTCGGCGGCATCGGCGGGAGCGACGATTGGTTTCTCCGGAAGCGGAAACAGTGAAAGTGTTTCTGTGTTTTCTGGAAGTGGAAATGAGCGAAGTGTAAGGGAATGACAAAAATACCAACAGTCACACGGGAAGTAGAGAGCATTAGCATTAAAAGACTAAGATGTCGAGAAAATCGTTTTATATCGGCGGAGATTCACGAGATTTTATGAGATACTCTTTCCCGCCATATCTTCGGGTCGAGAGTGAATACCCCAATTTGATACGGATCCATACGCTCACATATAAATTAAAAATCACGAATTTTTTTTTTATATCTTCCTTTCAAACAAGTTACTTTATTTATTTTAAATATAAAAAAATACACAAATAAACCTTTACTTACATATTTATTTTACTTGTAATATTTTGTAATGGTTTTTTTTTTAATCAACAATGAAAATTGTATTAATGGAATCATCCAAAAATACAATTGGCCCAGAGTCACAGACACCAAGAGATTGAATGCACCTAGTATTAATAATAATAATATTTTGATCACATATATTAAACAAGTAGTAGATTCATTCTATATCTTTGATATATCCAGAGACATTATTAATATTAGGGGTTTTTTGTCAAAACACATTTGTTCTTGTCATATAAAATAGATGGAATTGCATAAAGTAATTCTCTAAATTTTTTTAAGGAAAAGTTTTCCTCCAATTTTCTTACAAAAAATAAGGTATTTTTCTTCTCCAAGTAACAGAACATCTAGTAATTTAACATGCCAACAAAACTTTTTGCTATGCACCCTTCGTAAAAAGCCGCACTTAAATAATAAGTGATTCGCCCAATGTCATTATCATAAAGTGAATAATTTGTGGAAAGATTGAGACCCTATTTAGCTAGTTTTTCGTTAGTAAATAATCTGTTCTTCAATGCTAATTAAGTGATAAAATTATGCTTAGGAATATGTTGATACTTTGTTATAGTTTTAGTATAATTTTCATGTTAAGTCATTATTAAGAGTTGAAATCCTAAATTTAGAGTGAAAAAAATGTATATCTTATTTTTGTGATAATTATAGTGACAGATGAGTTGCTTCCAAAAGTCAGTTGGCCACAAAACTTGCACCTTTTTATAAAGCTGCTCCATCTAAATTAAAACTATATCACTAGACTCAATAAAGGGTTGAAACCTATCATTATATTTCATCTAACTTGTAAGGTACGTCAAAAGGAGGCTATTGGGGAACTACGTCACCACTAAGCCCTATAGTCAAATGACAAGTCAACAATATTAAGTCATTCTATATGTTATCACTTCAGCCCATAGTCAAATGACATGACAATAAAGTTAAGTCATTTTTCATGTCACCATTAGACCCTATTAGGCCCCAACACAAACCACCAAGAAAGCTTTATTACTTAACAGCTTGATAAGAGAATAAGGCCTTAAGAATGTAACCCAGAGGCTATTGTTGTATCTAGGAATGGAAAAACTCGGCTCTAAATTTAGGTTTTACTCAACCTGAATCTAGATTTTTTTTAAAGTTCTTAGAACTTGAGTTACATTTTATTTTATTTTTTAGTGCAAGCTGAAACCGAATTTTAATCGGGGCTAGTCTGGGTGGCCTAAAACCTCGATTTTAACTTGATTTTAAAAAAACTTTTTAAGCTAAATGTAAAAAATTTCTTTGACAAAATAAAAAATAATGAGCTTAAATTTATCCATAAAACAAGATCAACAAATACTTACATCATATATCATAATCAATATAAACCCAAAAATTTTTACTAAAAAGTTTCAAGATCCAACCACTCCTCAAATTATAGCATTAACAATGACCATGACAAAGCTCATTTTAAATACATCGAGCAAGTCTACATAACCAATTGCAAAACATAAGCAATTAAAAGATAATCAGTTACCAAAAAATAATAATAAAAAAATCAAGTATTTGTAATAAGACAAAAAAAAAACTGAAATGGTATTAAAAAATGCAATGAGATTATATAAGCCGGTATTATAAAAACAGATATCCAAACGAAAGAAAATGAAACAGTGCATAATACAACGAAGAAAGACAAACCTCCATAACATACAACAACTTGACCACTAATATATTGTGTTATAGCACCAAAAAATGATTGTATTATAAGTTAAAGTTAAGGCTGTTATATTAGAAAGCTTGAGATGAGAGGTAAGGGGGAAGGGAGAGAGTAGTGATTCAAACAAAAAAAAACATAAAGTCACAAACAAAGAAAATGAGAAGAAAAAAAAATGAAGTGAAGAGAGCGATTCAATTAAGGAAAAAAAGTAGGTTTTAGGCCGAGTTTATCTAGGTTTAAAAACATTCGAATTCGACTTAGACCTAGAAAAAATAAACTCAAAATTTCCAAAATTTTCTATGCTTGAGAGGTTCTGTGTTTTTGAATTTTTATGGTGCAGGTGCAGTTTTTTTTTTTTTTGCCATCCTAGTTATATTGCCACATATGTATGTTTAACACTATGTCTTATTGCTGATTAGAGAGATGAGGTTTGTCTATAATTAGGCAAGGTAAACCTACCCTAGTTGGATCTCAAGAGTTAGCACATGTTATCTTTTTGTCCACAAAGTTGACTCTTTCATAAAAAGTCCAATTAAATGGCATTTGTACTCCAAGCATTAGAGGGAGCTCAATTAGTAAGAAGCCTTTAACCATAACTGAAAAGAGGAGACTCTTTAATCATGTATCACCACTTGTCGATTTCCCAATGAAAATTCTCTAGGTCATTTTTCCTCCATACTTGTAACATATCTCTAATTTTGAACAAAAATAAGACAAGACACTTGGAACCCTGGAGAATGAGGAAATATTTTTCTCATTCTCCAAACTCTCTAAAAGGCAAGCACCTTAGCGAAACGTTTACTATTGAAGTCAAACTCAACCAATAGATAAAAGTGGAGCTTAGACCGCACTTATTAGAATTAGAAGCCTCTGAAGGCCGATAGCCAATGAGTCTAACCTCCTTTAAATGTTGCTCATTGAGCACATCAAAAAGCCTTTTAATGTAATAGAATAATTTGTAGGTTCATTAGCATATTCTTGGGTGGCAAGGACTAGCTTACAGTCTTTAACCTAATGAGGCATTAGGTAAATAAAAATAGGGTTAGTAAAACCTCACACTTCGAGAAATTCCTTTCAACACAATGGCCTTTAAGAGCTTAAAATTATAGGATGTCAACATAAACAAAAGAGAGCAAAGACTGAGACATTTACGTTATAAAACATATTAAGGTTGGATTTCTTTAAGGCACAACCTATTCTAACATTAGGGCCCTAGTTCCTACCGAAAAATAACCACCTTACTTTCCAATCAACTTAAGATTAGTACTTGCTAATGGGATTGGTGTTATTGTCCCAAGATATCAAGTAATACATGCCTTCAGCATGACTGTTCTTTCTTAGGTGGAACAAGTTTTTTAAATCTTTTACAGTGAAGTCAATTGCAAAAACTTTCTTCTATAATACTTGACAGCTAATCACCAATCTCTAAGTGGTCGGAGTCAATTGAGCAAGGAAAATGTCTAAGGTTTCTAATAACTTTCTAAAGAAAGGTTACAAAGACAGTCTTAAACTTAGTGTAAGGAATTCTTCAAAGATGGATATCTCCCTATCTTCAAGGGAAGCAGTGGACTCACTAAGCTAAAGAATCCTTAGGGTCACTAAAGGAGTAATGCATCATTAAATAGGGAATTTAAGACCTTTTTATTTTGGGGTATGTGGGTAGAAGGACGTGAGCTTTAGAAACAAATTAGGATTTAGGCTTGACAGCAGGGATTTAAGTTTTGAACCCTTGAGAGAGTGTTTTCCAAGTGCAACAGGGTTCTTTCTTTTTTTCTTAGGAAATTGTAAAGCTGAATTAATAGAGAATTCTCGCTAAAAAGAAAGAATGCTTTAAACTATAAATTAATTATTGTAAATATTTTTTTTAAAAAAGTATTGAAGAATTTTTTTTAAAAAAAAAACAGCCCACAAAACAACATCATTTTGAGTGTAATAATTTTTTTTTAAAACTAGAAATCCCCAAAACGACGTCATTTTGGGGATTAATTTTTTTTCTAAAAAAATAGAAAGCTCCAAACAGCATTATTTTTGGGCATACTCGAGATAAGACATTTTTGGAATATGGGTTAATTTTGGGCCATGTTCCTAATTGGTCAAATTTATATTTTTAGGTCTTTTTTAAAAAAATAATTTTGGACATTAGGTTAAATTTAAGTGTTTAGACTGTTTTTGACACTTTTTTTTTTGTATTTGTATGTTAAATTTTATAAGTAGTCTAAATCTAATTTTAATTTTAATTACATTAAATATTATAATTATAATTATAATTATAATTTTATTAAATATAATAATTCCGAATCCAATTCAAAATTTAATTATGTTAAATTTTATAATTTTAATTTCTAATTTTATTTTAATTACATTAATGTTATAATTATAAATCTAATTTCTATTTAATTAAGTTAAATGTTATAATTTTGAATTTAATTTTAATTTTAATTACGTTAAATATTATAATTTCAAATAAGTTAAATGTTATAATTTCAATTCCAGTTCGAATTTCAATTAAGGTAAAAGTTATAATTCTAATATTGATTTCAATTTTAATTATGTTAAATGTTACAATTTTGAATTTAATTTAATTTTTAATTATGTTAAATGTTATAATTTTGATTCTAATTTAATTTCAATTATATTAAAAGTTATAATTCTAATTCCGGTTCGAATTTTAATTACATTAAAAATTATAATTTCAAATAAATTTTAATTTTAATTATGTTAATTGATATAATTCCAAATCTAATTTTAATTTTAATTACATTAAATGGGATAAGTCCAATTTTAATTACGTTAAATATTATAATTTCGATTCCAATTCAAAATTTAATTACATTAAAAGTTATAGTTTTAAATTAAATTTCAATTGCAATTACGTTAAATATTATAATTCTAATTTTATTTCAATTTTAATTATATTAAATGTTATAATTCTAATTTTTTATATTTTAATTTCAATTATATTAAATGTTATAATTATAAATCTCGTTTCAATTTCAATTACGTTAAATGTTATAATTCTGATTTCAATTCTAATTTTAATTACGTTATAAGTTATAATTTCAAATTATATTTAAATTACAATTATATTAAATGTTATAATTTCGATTCTAATTCGAATTTTAATTACGTTAAAAGTTAAAATTCCAAATCAGATTTCAATTTCAATTACGTTAAATATTCTAATTCCAGATCTAATATTAGTTTCAATTACGTTAAATGTTATAATTTCAAATTCAATTACGTTAAGTGTTATAATTATAATTTAATTTTAATTACATTAAATATTATAATTCAGATTTCAATTCAACTTTCAATTATGTATGTAATAATTACAAATCCAAAATTACAATAAATGATATATTTTTAAATCTAGTTTTAATTTCAATTAACTTAAATGTTATAATTTTAAATTTAATTTTATTTTTAATTACGTTAAATATTATAATTAAAATTAAAATATGAACTGAAAATATAGTAATTATATGTAACTACATGTAATCCTTAGAATTATAAAAATTAACAAATTTATTACTAATTTTAATTTTTAAACAACGCTTAAAATTTAAATTATAATTTCTCATAGTATAAAAAATTTAAACGATACAGTTTTAACTAAAATGAATAATATTTTTTAATTTTTAATAAATTTTATTGAAAATAATTAAAATTTATAAAAAGATAAATTCTAGAAAAACCAATTAAAAAAATAAAAAGACGCAAAAATATAAATTAGATAGAATATTTTTAAAAGAATTGAAGGTAAAAATAAAAATAAAAAGTTCCCCCAAACACCTATGTTTTTGGAGGGAAGAAATTAAAAACAAATCTCTAGCCTAAATCTAATTTAAACAAAAGGGCACAATTCAAATAGTAATAATAAAAAATTATTTATATATATTTATTCATATCCCATGTAAACCCTAAAATACTTCTCTCATTTATCTATAAAAAATAAAAAAACACATTCTCCCATCTCAAAATTCAAAACCCACTATCCAGCGGCCTCACTGCGCAGCACGTTTGCTGCCCCCGCATCGTGTGCTAGCAGTGTTGCACATTCGCAGCACCAGGTCGCCCCACTACCAGCAGTCTTGCACATTCGCGGCCCCAAGCCGCCCCATTGCTCAGTCGATTCGTCGCCTACGCCACGAGCCTATCTGATTTTGAAATTTTGATTATGAAAGTTTGATTTTTTTTCCTTGTCTTCTTGTAACCTTATATGTTTTTTTGTTAGTGTGAGAAGGAGTTTCAAGTTGGCTACTTTGTAGGCTTTTACTTTTTGACAATGTTCCTTTGTATATTATATATGCGGCAGGCATAATACCCATCGATGGCTGTTAGAATTCTGCTACTTCTTGGTTTGTTTATGTCCTGCCTCAAGTTATTAACAGGTCCAATATCTTCCTCTTTTTTTTTTTTCTTTTTTCACATAACATAATATTTGATAAATATATTTGTAATATGCATTTATACGATTATTTAGAAGTAAGTATTGTGTATTTTTAAATTTTTAAATAAGTATTATATAATATAATTTTATTAAATGGCTAGACACTTGTCACAAGTTCAATTTTCATGTTATAAGTTTCTAACTGGTTATAGCTTTAATGGAGAAACTAATGGTGATAATTTGGCTGCGTGCTGTGAAATTTGTAAAGGAAAACACCAAAAAGAAAAACCAAAGGAAGAAAAAAAAGTGTCTATATTTGTATGCTTTGTTACTGTATTTATTTCAGCGTGCAATGTGTTTGATGAATGACTAGCTGAGAGAACATCTTTATCTCTCTTGTGGGTTGAAAGTAGATAGCATGTTAGGAGATTACTGAGTTTTCTGTACTTGGCTAGTTTGTGTCCTGGCCACTCTACTTGCTCTCAGGCTATTTATATCAGTGGTCTTCAATAAACTGTAAGAATTTTTTTGTTTATGTTATGCCCTTTTCAACTTTATATCTCTATTTCTATTTTTTTTCTCTTTTTTGTTTGGTTGGTGAGAAAATTGATTGAATGTAATTGGAATTTATTGTATTGTGGGATTATTGAATTTTATATTTTGGGATTTGTTTATGGGAAAAAAGATGAGATTTCTTTCTTGCAATTTGTTTCAGTGGGGTGGGGTTTGAGGGTTTGTTTCTTTCCCTTTACGTAGCTAAAGTTGGTATAACATTTTTTTGGATGGAGATTGAGTGATTCTTTTTTAAGTAACTTGGGAAAGTGAGATTCTATCATTCTTCTGTCTGCCAACCAATGGCTGCATTAAAATGTTGAATTTTTCATTGTGTAGTTGATCTGGGAGGGATTTAATATTCAATATCTATGCTCAATTAGCCGACATCAACTTTTTATCTTACTTTCAATAGTTAATTGGTGATAATTGACTTGGAACCAACATAGAGTATCAAGTTAATGAAAGAAACCATTAACTTAAAATTTTGGTTTTAGATAATTTATCTGTGAGTGAGCTTAACTGGGTTATTGGAATTAATATGTTTCATTGGCTCTTGAGCTTAACTGGGTTATTGACTGTTTTAGCAAGTTAGAATCTTACATAATTGTGCTTTTAATTTTTTGATGTTGTGAAGACAACTTTTGAGCTTTGTTATTTAAAATTGATTAAGGAAAAAATCATTGACAAGGTGCTTAGTAAATAAACTATAATGTTAGATGGTATTATGGTATATCCAAGCTAAAATGTTATTGGAAACTAAATTTATATCCAAGCTGACTTCATTTTTTGGTTTGGATCTATCTGATGATGCGCAGTGAAATGAATGGAAATAAAGAAAGAGGCTTATGGTAGGTATTCATTTAGATTCTTGGGTTAAGCATGCTTTTGTTCTTGACCATATACAAATCACTTTTGGTTTAGGTGATGAAGTGGATAGAGTTTGCAAAGAGTTTTCTTGTTGATTCTAAGACATGCTTTGATGTTCTTATCAAGTTAAATGAAGAGTTGTCTCCAAAATCTGTGCTTCTGGGCAGTGGATTAAGACCTTCCATGACAAATATTATTGTGTTTTCAGTACTACATTCTTTTGTGGTATGCATTTCACATCTTATTCGACAATATTTTCCTTTGTAATCATATGCTTTCATATGTTGCTAGAAATAGTGTTAAGACAATGATAATTGTTATTGAAATGAATGGAAATAAAGAAAGAATCGGAATGCCTTTATTTTGTAATATTATTTTGAAGTATTCACGTGAAATCGCTGTAAGAGAATAATTTGATAAATATTTTGACACTGTAACTCTTATGATTCTTTAATATTTCCTTGGTGATAAAGAAGACCTAGTGGTTTTGTTGACAATGCATATTAATGTAGATTTTTTAAGGCCAGAAAATTTGACATTGAGAAATTAAAGCAAATGTGGGCTGGAGGAAGCATTTACACAAATATTGATGGATTTTGTAATTGTTGGACAATAAGTTTATATATTGATATAGAGACATATAACTTATAGTAGATGTTGGATTTGGATGAATTGATGTATTGCTATAGTCTATATGTTGGATTTTGTGAATTGATGTTGGATTTGGATGTTGAATTTACTTTTATTTGGATTTATGGATTGAAGGATTGAGTTGTACTATTGAGATGTTCATGATCTAATGAAAATAATACATTGTGGATTTTTTTTGTGTTATATAAATGTATATATTGGGAAATATAATATAATAAATGTATATATTAAATAATAAAATATTTTTATAAAATAATTTTTTTTTGTCACAAATTGATGATGGATTACGCATTTTGGCAAGGTTATGTTAATTTTGTGTGATATCAGTATTATGACATTACTCTTATATCATCTGTTGTATTAAGTGTTAAATTAGCATTCATGTTATCGTCTATATGGACTATTTGCCACATAAGTTTTGTACACGTAGGATAAAAATTACAATTTAGTGATAGATATTTTTTTTTTATAACAAAGTGATGATTTGTGATGGATAAATTTTATTACGAAATTCATTTATCACAAATTTGTAACAAAATTTTTCAATCATAAATTGTTGAAGTAACTTTTAATAATAGAAAAAATCTTTCATAAAACATGGTTTGTGACAATGAAGTTCTATTATCAAAAGTCTTTTTTTAATAGTGTAATATGTGATATAATTTTTGGATTTTTTTTAATATTTAGATAAATTTAATTTTTTATTATTTAAATTATATGTTCTTAATATTTTATTAATTTGGTTAATATTGTGACTAATTTTGGAATATTTTGATAAACTTAAGGGAGGTGTTATTATATTTAGAATTTGATAATTTGATATATAATTATAGAAAAATCTATAAGTTTTAACTTATGATAAATATATTTGATTAGTATATATAGTTAATAAGATTTGTCTTTAATGAACTTTGATTTATTACAATTATTGTAGAAATATAGGTATTTTTTAAATTAAAATATATTTACTTGACCTTAAAAGAGGTTTGTGAATATGTTAGTGTCTTAATTAATAATAAGAGTTGAAGAATTTTAATATTAAATGATTAAACTTTAGAAAGCATATTAAGCGATAGTAATTAAATTTAAGCTTTTTTTATATTGTTCTCTTTTTTATTTACTTGAGTTGTGTTATTATTTTTTGTACTTTTATTTAGTTTATATAACTATTTACAAATTAAGAATTTGATTTTTTGCATAATTACTTGAAATGCATAATTTTAGCACTTAGTTGAGAATAATATTTATTTATGTGGGTTTGACAACCGACTTTATAGTTTATTTATTACTTGTTTTAATTGCGTACAATTGAGCTTAATTTTGTGCATAAAAAATAGTGTTTCGTTCTATTCCTCTGCTCCAACAGCTGTTGAATGGTTTGTGCATAAAAAATCATGGAGTAAGACTGTCACAACTATTCTAGAAGTTATGAAGAATGCCAAAAGCATGACTTAATTCAAATTATTTCGACTGCAAAAATGCACGCGATGATAAGGCCGTGGCCATTTAGAGAATGAGTGATGGATATAATTGAAAAAATTTATGCACTATCTGTGAAATAACATTTCTTCACTCTAGTGGCTATTGCCCACTTCATAAAATAGGAGAAGTTGTCTTATTAAAAACTATTACTTAATAGTTGGTTATCAAATTTATTAAGGAGAATATCATATATAGATATGACCTTTTAAAGTTTATCACAATCGATCAAGGAAAGATTTTCACTAGCAAATAAATGGTCAACTTTTTAAAAAGAATTTAACATTAAACTAATATATAGCACTCCTTATTATGCCCAATCAAACGGGAGGCCGAGTTAACCAACAAATATATCATTTAAGGTTTAAAGGAAGTGATCAACTACAACCTTAGATCATGGTATGAGAAATTATAAGAAAGTCTTTGGGCGAATAGAATTTGTTAAGATTGGTGCTTATGTGTTATCTTTGCATATACAAATATTTGTAATTTATACAAATGTATATTTTTATTAAATCACTAATTACTTAATTATATGATATTATGCTTGTTATACTACAAATATTGTATAATTTGAAGGAGTTCAGATCTAATCTAAAAGAGTTTATATCAACGTTAAGAGTTAGCATCGCAGAGATTTATAATTGTTAATAGTTAGCACTGTTAGGAGTTAGTAAGTTATAAGAGACAACAAATATTTAAGAGTTGGAGTCTTGTCTGTAACGAGACAAAGACTTGAGGATATATTAGTAATGACATAGTTACAAAGAGTTATAATCGGGTGCTAGAAAATGTCATTATGTAAGTATGTTCTCAAACATTATATTCTTGATCTATTTTCATTAATGCAGGTTTGTAGGTAGATCCATTTTATATAGATCAGCGTATGTCATACTTGTAGAGTATAGATGGTTATTTTTAGCTGACTGTGAGATTGGAGCTCGTAAAGACATATAGATATCCAGTTAGGACTAGTTATCAAATTGACTCACGAGGACCCTAATAGACATTCTATGTAAGCCGTTAATGGAAGGTACTCTTGAGTTTAGTAATATATGCGGTCCTTTGACTTGAGCCCCACGGTGGGCTTGTAAGTGATCCACCATACTTTGATTTTACGCATGTCAGAGACCTTTTATGGTCTAACCGCTGAGTGTCGCTGGGTATGGTCCAATATTTATGGAGTTTGGTGTGCATATATATGAGATCCATCAGCTCACATAAAGAGTAGTTTAGTATCTTTAAATGGTCTGAGATTATATCTCAGAAAATCTTATGACCATAAGTATTAACCTAAAAAAGGAGTTTTCCACAAGGTTGAACAATATAGTAAAGGTGTTTGCATATATTATTCATTGAGATACAAATATGGAGATATGTTATGTATGAGCACAGGGGATTTGACAATGATGCTCTATGTCCCCACACATCAAGAATATAGATAATGGAAAGATTATATGTATGCGTTATGACCTTAACGTATATCGTCAATGCGCTGATTTGTAATATCCGTGATGTGTGCGTAGGGCATTAATTGCAGACTTATAGAATAGTTCCATTTGACAAATCAGGTGTAAACCTAGAGTCCCGTGATATAAAGTGTACTAATTGTGCATGGGACAGTGTATCGTATTGAATTGTTCAATTCAGTAATATCAAGCATGACCACAGGATGTGCGTGTGTTTGTATTTAAGTGTTAAATATATTAATTAATTGATAATTGTTGTTGACTAATAATATATTGACATGTGGCATATAGTAGGCCATTAGTTGAGTTTACTTGAGTGTGTGATATAGTGGGACTCACTAAAAAATATACTTGGTAATCATATAAAAAGGAAAAAATAATAATTTTACACATTAATTATTTAATAGTTAAATAATCAAAATATCTTATTATTACATAATATTATATTATTTGGTATAAATTATATATATACTTTGTGCCCAAGTATATATATAATATTATTATATATATTAATATTATATTAGTGTATGAGATATATATGTGTGAAATGTGTGTGAGACAAACGTGAGAGAAGCAATTTGAAACTATAAGAGAATTGTTGTTGTTTTGAACAAAAAAAGGGTACCCAACCAAGTTTGAAGAAAATTAGGAAAGGAAATTGTTTCTTTTCTTTTTGATTTCAAGAGTTGAAATCTTAGCTACTAATTATAACAATTCAAGCCATTATTTTATTGATTAAGGGTTGATCAATGGTAAACACATAGCTTAGGGTTTAAAGTGTTAAATTCAGTGTTGAATACAAAGCTGCTATTCTAGATAGTTAAGCTCACATTTTTTATTGCTAGAACTGCCAACGAGTTTTACTTCAGACGGTTTCAAATTTTGAAGAATTCAAAACAAAGCCAATGGTAAATTTCTTGATCGATTTATATTAATATGATTAATATAATTTTATTATGTTCATTGTGTTTTATGCTTTCGTTGTACCATCCTAGTGCTAATATATGTATGTGGTGCATATATGTATAATATATATATTTGGTACAATGAACACATGGCACATGTATACACTATAGAACTATAGACCCAAATTACACACCACAACAGAATTAACCCAAAAATGGCCACAGGGACATCTTTTTATTAATTGGTCTATGATCATGAAACTATGGTCCTAATGGAACTCATAGTCAATTCAACAAGAAGACGATTAAGGGGATTTGAGTGCAATCAATATCAAGATGCCATGATAGAAGAGATAGATAAGATGGACGAAAATCGCTTTGAGGCCTTAAATCAACTTGAAGTATAAAAGAGGAGAGTAGAAATATCTTATAATAAAAAAGACAAGTTTAAGTCGTTTAAAGTTGGCGACCTAATGTGGAAAGTTATCCTCCCAATTAAATCTAAAGAGCACAATTTAGGCAAGTTTAGTCCAAACTGGGAACGACCATTCAAGATCACCCAGATCATTGGCAATTGGGCATATATCTTGAGCAATTTAAAAGGCATTTGTGACACCTTAGAAAAATTCTACATGGCCAAGGCACGAGAAAGATGCTAGGTTTATAAAGGGTGATCAACATTTTAATTAGTAAGACACGTTTTGGGTGAAGGACACTTGTGTGAAGCTCAAGAACAAAATCGTCTGGCCTTTGAGCTTAAAGCAAACAATATCTTGCCAGGACAGGGTTAGGTTATGACAGATGGTATCAGAGCCATTCCAATGTCCTATTGGGTGGTGGTGGGACAAACCTCAGCGAGGATGCTAATATGCTACATGTTGATATTCTAAGGTTTTGATAAGAGAAAAATAGATCTATATTTTGTCCCTAATTTACTTAAGAATTGTTTGTTTTAATGAGAATAGAAAGCTATTTATATGCGTAATGTTTAATTTAGATGGATGGAGCAAAAGTGCAGAAATTTGAGTCAAATTTAGAAATTAGAACTTAAAAGTGTGGTGAATCATTTACAAGTCCACCATGATACTTAGGTCAAAGAATCACGTATACTACTTAACACGAGAGAACCCTATGTTGATAGCTTACATAGAATGTCTATCAGAGGTTCTCGTGAGTTTGTCCCATATCTAGTTCTAACTGGATACTCATATGTCTATATAAAGGTATCTACCGATAGACTCGTATTGACAGAAATAAATTAGGAACAATATTCGAGAACATACTTGTGCAACTGACATTTTTTAACATTTAATTGCAACTCTTTCAACTATAGAGTTACTAATATATTCTCGAGTCTATGCTCTATTACCATTCATCGATCAAATGCTTTAAAAGCTTGCTGGACATGAATTTTATTACTTCTTAAATGGATATTTTGGCTATAATTAAATTGCTACAACCTTCGAAGATTGAGAGAAGACAACATTCACCAATATATATAAGACCTTTACTTTTTAGAGAGTACTATTTGGGCTTTGAAATGTACCTACTACCTTCTAAAAATGTATAAAAATGACATGCATTTATTTAATTCAAAATGTGATAGATGCCAGTAAGTGGGGAATATTTCAAGGAGACATAAGATGCCCTTGCAGAGCATTATCAACATTCTAATTAATGTTTTATAAGCAGCACAATATGCCTAAAGTGCATTGTCTAGTTTTCTTAACCAATCTTTTTTGCTAGGCTCACTATCTTTGCAAGTATTTTCTTTACTTCTCAATTGGAAATCTCAGCTTAACCATTTGTTTGTGGATGATAAGATATTGCGAATTTGTGCATTATGTCATACTTTACAATGAAGGCTTCAAAATATTTATTACAAAAATGTGTTCCATCGTCACTAATAATGGCTTGCAGAGTACTATAATGATGAACTATTCTTCTTAAAGAAAATTAGCATCACTTTAGAATCATTGGTAGGTAGAGCTATGGCTTTAATTTAGTTAGAAATATAATCGACCACAACTAAGATATAGAGATTACAATAGGAAAGAATGAATGGTCTTATGAAATGAAATACCCCATACATCAAAGATTTCCACTTTCAAAATACTGTTCAAAGGCATCTCATGTCATTGAGAAATATTTCCAACACTTTGGCATTAATCATACCTTAAGACAAAATAATGTTATCTTTATAGAGTGAGGGCCAATAAAATCTTGATTGAAGAACTTTTGCCATAGTTTTTGTCGCTTCTAAATTGACCTATATACTCAGATGAGTGGCAATGACAAAAAAATGTCTTCTATTTATTCCTTTGAGAGACATTTTCGCATGATTTGATTTGTACACCGTTTAAATAAGAATGGCTTGTTTCGTATATAATTCTTAACATCGCGTAGAAACTTCTTCCTTCGTTAGAATGTTAGATTGTCAGGATGTAGGATGTTAACCTTTTGCTTACAAGATAGTTGACATGGTCGACATACTAAGCAATATTGTACTTCAGGCTAAAGAGCTATTCATCAAGAAATGAATCATTGAGTAAAGTTATATCTGTAGGGGATCAACTGTGTACGGGTGCATGCATGTGCTTGTGTGTTTATTACAAAATACATATCTAATACATATTTAGCGCAATGGAATTTTAAAACAAACAATAAACACACTAAATAAATATTAATCAAATTAATATATAAATGATAAAATTGAGAAATTATCAGTACGTGTAATGTTTTACACATATTCCTCCGGAGTCCGCTTGAAGTTATACTTGTTGTCAATTTTAGTTATCAACGTGGTGAGTTTGATAATCTAGAACAACAGCTCCTAAATCCAACGTAGGATTAACAGTTAATCCCTAATGGTCGGTTCTATTTGCTCTTCTTTCTTACGTTGATGAAGAAGGAAAAATAGAAGCAACAATTGCTTCTTCTTTCCCGAAAGAAAGAAACGAAAAATGCTAAAGAAAATAACCCCCCCCCCCTTTTTTTTTTTACCTTTTCCAATTCCTTTTGTTTTCCATTTCCCTCACAATTTCCGTTTCAATTCTTTACACATATCTCTCTTTTCATTAAAAAAATATTATCACAATATAATAATAATATAAATGCCATAGGTGACAAAAAATAATAAAAAGAGAAAATAATAATATTATATATATAATGCATGACAACTATCAAGCATTATATATATATTATATTATTATAAATAAAATATTATAAAATAATATATAATATTAGAGATATTTGATTATTTAACATTTAAATAATTAAAGTGTGAAATGATTATTTTACCCCTCATGTATAGTTATCAAGTATACCCTTTAGCAGGTCCCACTAAATTTTAAATTTGGGTAAACTTAATCGAAGGGTCCACAATGCGTTACGTGTTATTTTACAATTATTGAATAACAATTATTGGCTAATTGTTGTATTTAACTCTTAAATATGCAAATGCACGTATTTTTGTGATAACGTTGTGTTGGGAGTGTTGTACGAATTAACTAGGGTGCTTGCATGTGGGTTGTGTTCATCATACATACAATATACATATCTCATACATACATGTGCACAGCGGAAGATTAAATACAATAAACACTGAAAATACATATTTGATTAACTGAAAATTCGAGATTGAGAAAATATCACCAATGAAGCCTTTTGATTAATTTTCTTTGAAGTCCACCATGAAATGAATCTTTGATCAATCCTAGCAATCAACAAGGGTGGGTTTGATTGTCTAGAATGACAGCATCTTAATCCAGCATATGTGTTTAACTCTTAAACATGATTCAAAGTTAAACTATTTAACTTAATTAAATTTGTTTTTCCTTTTATTCAACTCTTGAATAAATAAAACAAATCTTGTTTTTAGTTATTACATTTAGTAACCATTTATCTAATTTGTTTTGTTGTTCTAACACTTAAAACACAAAACAAACAATTTCAATTTCTCAAATTGAAATGGCTCCCAAAATTGCAAAACCTAAAACTAAAAACCTTTTGATTTTCAATTTCATTTCACTTTATATATTAATGCATAAATTCCAAACTAATTTGAATTTCATTTGCATTTCATTTGGCTTAACCTAACCTTAGTTAACATTTAACCATAGTTAGATTATTTTAACCTAACCTTTAAGTTAATAAATATTTAATTAATTTAACCATAGTTAACTAACTTAACCATAGTTAGGTTAACCTTTACTTAACCTTTAAGTAAGGTTAACTTAACTTAACCATTTGGTTAACTTTTAACCTTAGTTAAGTTAAATCATTTATTTAACAATTAAATAAATAAATATTTATTTTAATTCTTTAATAATTAAATAATCATAAAGTGAAATTACTATTATATCCTTACTCAGTTACCAAGTTAACCTAAAGTGGGTCCTACCATTTAACCATATACTTTAGTTAACGTAACCTTAGTAATTGCTAAATTATACTGTATTAAACAATTCAATACGGTACACTGCCCAAGTGCTCAAAGAGTACATTTCATATTGGGACTCTTTAGGTCCACATCCGATTTGTCAAATGGAACTATTCCATTAATCTGTAATCGATGCCCCACGCACACGTTACGAATATTACAAATCAGCGTGTCAGACCATACAAGTTGAGGTCATAACGTATACGTATAATCCTTCCATCACTTATACCCTGGATGTGCGGGGATATAGATCAGCACCGTCAAATCCCCATTTGCTCATCCAATATCCTTATCTCCAGATTCGTATCTCGATAAACAATATACGCAAATACTTTTGCTATATTGTTTAACCCTATGGGAAACTCTTTTCCCGGGTTTATACTTGTGGCCACAAGACTTTATGAAATACAATCTCAGAGCATCGGATATACAACTTACCTACGTAAGCTGACGGATCCCGTATCTACGCACACCGAACTCCATGAGCATCGGACCATACCCAGCGACACATAGCGGTCAGACCATGAAAGGTCTCTGACATATGTGGAACCAAAGCATGATGGATCACTCACAAGACCACCGTGGCGCTCAGGTCAAAGGACCACGAATACTACTCAACTCGAGAGGACCTTCCTTTGACGGTTTCATAGTATATCTATTGGGGTCCTCATGAGTCTGTTCAGTATCCAATCCTGACTGGATACCCGCATGCCTATACAAGCTCTAAGCTCATGGTCAGCTAAGAACAACTATCTGAACTAGTCAGATATAGACATACACTAATCTATATATTGTGAATTCACCGATAGACCCTCATTGGTGATCATAGATCAGGAACATTATATTTGAGACATACTTACATAATGATATTTCTTATCTTCTATTACAACTCTTTGCAACTATATCATTACAAGTATACTCTTAGGTCTTTGTCCCATTGTAGACAAGGTTCTAACTATTTAGACCTCGCTGACTCTTATAAACTGATAACTATTAACAGTGCTAAGTCTTAACATTTATAACTCTCAGCTTTGATAACTATTAGTTCTGATCTAAACTCCTTTAGATCAGATCTGAACTCTTTCAGATCAAACAATGTCTGTAATGTTACAAGCATTCTACCATATTAATATGATATTAACAATCTTTATTCGAAATGTTTATTGTATAAATATTAACAATTAATATTCATACAATATTAGAATGGCACGTGAGCACCAGCTCCAACACGTTGGATATTACTGGATTAAGCAATTTAATCCAGTACACTGCCCTAATGCATAACGAGTATACTCTATATTACGGGACTCCCTAGGTCCACGCTCGATTCGTCAAATGGAATTATTTCATAAGTCTGTGAGCCATGCCCCACGTACACGTCATAAATATTACAAATCAGCGCGTTGAACCATATAAGTTGAGGTTACAACGCATACATATAGTCCTTTCATTATATATATCTTAGATGTGCTGGGATATAGATCCACACCGTCAAATCCCCATATGCTCATCAATAAACGTATCTCTAAAATGGTATTTCAATAATACAATATAAGCAATCTCCTTGCCATATTGTTTAACCCCATGGAAACACCTTTCTGGGTTAAGTGCTTACGGCCATAAGACTTTCTTGAGATATTATCTTGGAGCATCTAGATATATCACTTCCTATGAAAGTTGATAGATCTCATATCTGCACGCATCAGACTCCATGAGCATCAGAGTATACCCAACGACACCCAACAGTCAGACCATGAAAGGTCTCTGACATGCGTGAAACCAAAGCATGATGGATCACTCACAAGTCCACTGTAGTGCTCAAGTTAAAAGACCACGTATACTACTCAACTCGAGAGGACCTTCCATTGATGGCAACATAGGATGTCTATTGGGGTCCTCATGAGTCTATTCAGTACTCAGTCCTAACTGAATACCTGTATGCCTATACAATCTCTAAGATCCTGGTCAGCTAGGAACAATCAACTGTACCCTACAAATATAGACATACACTGATATATATAAATTGATAGAATCTTTTAACAGACATGCGTTAGTAGAAATAGATCAGGAACTATGTATTTAAGAACATGCTTGTATAATGACACATCTAGTAATCTATTGCAACTCTTGCAACTATATTATTATTGGTATATTCTGAGGTTTTTATCCTATTATAGACAATGTTCCAACTCTTGAAATATTTGTTAACTTTTAGCTCCGGTCTAAACTCTTTTGACCATATCCGAATTCCTTCAGATAAAACAAAGTCTATAGTGTAACAAGCATTAAACCATATAATTAAACGATAATTAGTGATATAACAAAATATACTCTGTATAGATATCAAATATTCACACAAAACTGGGATGGTACGTAGGCACAACCCTAACAATCTCCGACTTGCCCTAGTGCCAATCACATTGGTATCTAATACCTATACACTCCATGTATTTCTCAAACACCTTTGGAGTTAAGACTTTGGTAAGTGGGTTTGCTATATTATTTACAGAATCTATTTTACATCTCCCATGGTCAAGATTTCTCTAATGATGTGGTATTTATGCTCCACATGCTTGGACTTCTGGTGTACCCTTGGCTCATTTGCTTATGCTATGGCCCTATTGTTGTCGCAAAATAATGGGATTGGATCTGATGAACTTAGAACTATTCTAAGCTCAACGATAAACTTGCGAATCCAAACAGCTTCTTTTACAGCTTCAAAAGATGCAATGTACTCTGCCTTTATGGTAGAGTTAGCTGTGGACCCCTGCTTAGTACTCTTCCAGTTCAATGCGGTTCCATTGAGAGTAAACACATATCCAGATGTAGACTTTCTATCATCTAGATTAGACTGAAAGTCTGAATCTGTGTATCCTCTCACTTGAATATCATTATCCCCATAAATGAGAAACTTATCGTTCGTACACTTAAGGTATTTCAGGATATGTTTGACTGCCATTCAATAGCTGTCACCTGGATCAGATTGATACTGGCTTGTAACACTTATAGCCATACTGATATCAGGTCTCATGCACATCATACCATACATCAAGCTGCCAACAGCTAATGTATATGGTATGTTAGATATTTTAACACTCTTATCTTGTGTCTGAGGAGACATTCTCCTAGAAAGATGAACATCATGGCTTAAAAGTACATTTACAGTCTTACAATTAGTAAAATTGTACATTTCTAAGACGTTATCAATGTACGATGATTGAGAGAGTCTAATTAGCTTCCTGACTTTATCTCTATAGAGCTTTATACCCAGTATATAGGAAGCCTCTCCCAAGTCTTTCATAGAGAAATTTTTACTCATATAGCTTTTCGTGGATTATAACATACCAATATCATTCCCAATGATCAATATGTCATCCACATAAAGAACTAGGAAGACAATCATACTCCCACTGACTCTTTTATACACACAAGCTTCCTCTTCGTTTTTGATGAAACCAGACTTTTTGATTACCTTATCAAAACGATGATTCTAACTTCGGAAGGCTTGCTTAAATTCATAAATGCACTTCTTCAGCCTGCATACTAGACCAGAAGTTTGGTTGGATGTAAAAGCTTCAGGCTATTCCATGAATATCTCTTCCTTAATGTATCCATTTAGAAACGCCGTCTTCACATCCATCTGCCAAATTTTAAAGTCATAGTAAGCAACAAGTGCCAACAAAATCCTGATTGACTTTAGCATCATAACTGGTGCAAAGGTCTCATCATAATCGATCCCAGATCATTGAGAATAACCTTTTGCCACCAGTCGGGCCTTAAAGGTCTCTACATTTCCATCAGGCCCTCACTTGTGTTTGTAAATCCATTTACAACCTATAGGAACAATTCTTTTGGGAAGCGGAACCAAGTCCCAGACTTGATTCTGATGTATAGAGTCAATTTTGAATGCCATAGCATTTTGCCATTTATCCGAGTCGATGTCTAACATTGTCTCCCTGTACGTCAAAGGATCGTTTCCTTCTATCAAGAAAGCTTCAAGTGCACCTTCAGGCATCTGACCATACTTAAGAGGTGGCATGGACATCCTTTCAAACCTATGTAGAAGGTGTGTTAAAGGTATACTACTCTCTTTAACTTGAGAATCGATCTGTAGCTCATCAGGTTCCTGATTGACTTCATCAAGTACAATCTTTTTACAATTCCCACAATTCTCTAGAAACTGTTTCTCAAGGAAAGTGGCATTGCGAGCAACGAACACATTTCGTTCTTCTGGATCATAGAATTAGTATCCCATTGAATTCTTAGGACTGTGTACGGGTGTATGCATGTACTTGTGTAATTATTACAAAATACGTATCTAATACATATTTAGCGCAGCGAGATTTAAAAAAAAACCAATAAACACACTAAACATATATTAATCAAATTAATATATAAATAATAAAATTGAGAAATTACCAGTACGTGTAACATTTTACACGTATTCTTTCGGAGTTTGCCTGAAGTTATACTTATTGTCAGTTCTAATTATCAACGTGGTGGGCTTGATAATCTAAAACAACAGCTCCTGAATCCAATATAGGATTAACACTTAATTCCTAATGGCCGGTTCTATTTGCTCTTCTTTCTTACATTGATGAAGAAGGAAAAATGAAAGCAATAATTGCTTCTTCTTTCCTGAGAGCAAGAAACAGAAAATGCTAAGGAAAATAACCCATTTTTTTTCCTTTTCCAATTCCTTTTGTTTTCCATTTCCCTCATAATTTCCGTTTCAATTCTTTACACATATATCTCTCTTTTCTTTAAAAAAATATTATCACAATATAATAATAATATAAATGCCATAAGTGGCAAAAAATAATAATAATAAAAAAATATTATTATATATATAATACATGACAACTATCATGCATTATATATATTATATTATTAAAAATAAAATAATATATAATATTAGAGATATTTGATTATTTAATATTTAAATAATTAAAATGTGAAATGACCATTTTACCCCTCATGCATAGTTACCAAGTATACCCCTTAGTGAGTCTCATTAAATTTTGCACTTGGATAAACTCAATCGAAGGGTCCACAATACGTCACGTGTCATTTTACAATTAGTGAATAACAAATATTGACTAATTATTGTATTTAACTCTTAAATATGCATATACATGCATTTTCATGGTAACGTTGGATATTATTAGATTAAACAATTTAATCCAGTACATTGCCTCAGTGCACAATGAGTACAATCTATATCGCGGGACTCCTTAAGTCTACACCCAATTCGTCAAATGGAACTATTCCATAAGTCCGTGAGCTATGCCCCACACACACCTCACAAATATTACAAATCAGCGCATTGAACTATACAAATTGAGGTTACAATGCATACATATAGTCATTCCATTATATATATCTTGTATGTGCTGGGACATAGATCCACATCGTCAAAGTTTCATATGTTCATCCATAAATCTATCTCCAGAATGGTATCTCAATAATACAATATGAGCAATCTCCTTGCCATATTATTTAACCCCATAGAAACACATTTTTGGGTTAAGTGCTTATAGCCATAAGACTTTGTTGAGATATTATCTTAGAGCATCTAGATATATCACTCCCTATGAGAGCTAATGGATCCTATATCTGCATGCATCAGACTCCATGAGCATCGGACTATACCCAGTGACACCCAGCAGTCAGCCATGAATGGTATCTAACATGCGTGGAACCAAAGCATGGTGGATCACTCACAAGTCCACTGTAGTGCTTAGGTCAAAGGACCACGTATACTACTCAACTCGAGAGGACCTTCTATTGATGGCAACATAAGATGTCTATTGGGGTCCTCATGAGTCTGTTTAGTACTTAGTCTTAATTGAATACCTGTATGCCTATAAAATCTCTAAGATCCTGGTCAGTTAGGAACAACCAACTGTACCCTACAGATATAGACATACACTGATCTATATAAATTGATAGGATCTACTAACAAACATGCATTAGTAGAAATAGATTAGGAACTATGTATTTGAGAACATGCTTGCATAATGACACATCCTAGCAACCTATTGCAACTATATCATTATTGGCATATTCTAAGGTCTTTGTCCCATTACAGACGATGTTTCAACTCTTGAAATATTTGCTAACTCTTAGCTCCGGTCTAAACTCTTTTGACCGTATCTAAACTCCTTCAGATAAAACAAAGTCTGTAGCGTACCAAGCATTAAACCATATGATTAAAAGATAATTAGTGATGTAACAAAATATACTCTATATATATATATCAAATATTCATACAAAATTGAGATAATACGTAGGCACAACCCTAACAATATCCCTATCTTTATTTCCATCTCTAAACTTGAAAGATAGTCCACTACTTGATTTTATGTTCTATTTATATCTCGCACTTCTAGGTCAAACTCTTGTAGTAATAGGATCCATATGATCATATGGCTTGGCATTGAGATACTTGATTGTCAAATAGTTTATAAAATAATCAACTTAGTTCTAATAAGATACAACTGAAATTTATTAAAGAAAAATACTATGACCAAGAGCTCTTTCTGTTGGGGTCGGTGCTTATGTGCCATCTCTGAATATACATATACTTGTGTATTTATGCAAGTGTACATTCCCATTAAATCGCAAATACCTATTAATATGATACTATGCATGTAACATTACAGACATTGTACGATCTGAAGGAGTTTAGATCAGATCTAAAAGAGTTTAGGTAAGGGCTCGTAGTTAGCCACGCTGAGTGACATAAATGCTAAATGTTAGCACAGCTAAGCGTTAGCTGGTTATAATATTCAGTAGATCAAAGAGTTTGAGTCTTGTCTGTAATGGGACATAGACTTGGAAATATACTAGTAACTGCATAGTTACAAGAGTTGAAATCGGGTGCCAGGAAATGCTCGTTGCGCAAGTATGTTCTCGAATAATTTTTCATGATTTAATTTTGTTGATGCGGGTCTGTTAGTGGATATTTTTATACATAGATCAGCATATGTCATACCTATAGGGTATAGATAGTCGTTCTTAGTCAACCGTGAGCTTGGAGTTCTTATTGACATATGGGTACCAGTTAGGATTGGATATGGGATAGACTCATGAGGGCCTTCGATAGACACTATATAAGTTGTCAACAGAGGGTCCTCTCGAGTTGGGTAGTATACGTGGTCCTTTAACCTGAGTACCATGGTGGGCTTATAAGTGATCCACCATACTTTGATTTCACGCATGTCATAGACCTTTCATGGTGTGACTGGGTATGGTCCGATGCTTATGGAGTCCGGTGTGTACAGATATGGGATCCGTCAACTCGTATAGGGAGTTTGATATTCAGATGCTTCGAGACTGTATCTCAAAACGTCTTGTGGCCATAATCATCAATCCCGAAAAAGAGTTCTGCCAGGGTAGAACAATATGAAAAAAAAAGTTTGCGCATATTGTTCAGTGAGATACAAGTCTGGAGATAAGATACATATGAGCACTAGGGGATTTGACGGTGATAATCTATGTCCCCGCACATCCAGGATATTATGACAGAAGGACTATACGTATGCGTTGTAACCTCAGCTTGCATGGTTCAATGCGCTGATTTATATATCCGTGATGTGTGCGTGGGGCATTGCTCACGGACTTATAAAATAGTTTCATTTGATGAATCAAGTGTAGGACCTAAGGAGTCTCGCAATATAAAGTGTACTCGTTGTGCACTGGGGCAGCGTACCGGATTAAATAGTTTAATCCATTAATATTCAGCATTTCTACAGGAATGCGTGCGTATCTGTATTTAAGTATTAAATACAACAATTAGTTAATAATTATTATTTACTAATTGTATAAAAACACGTGGTGCATTGTGGACCATTGGTTGAGTTTACTCAAGTGTGAAATTTGGTGGGACCCACTAGAGGGTAAACTTGGTAACTATTCATGAGGGGCAAAATGATCATTTTTAATTTTGATTATTTAATAGTTAAATAATTAAAATATTTCTCTTATTATATTATATATATATGTAAAGAAAGAGAGAAAGAAAGAGTATGTGTGTGAATTTGGTGGCCAATTTGGCCAAGAGAAAGAGAAAGGAAATGGAGAGGAAAAAGAGAAGAAGAAGAAGAAGAAGAAGAAAGAAAGAAAAAAAAAGAGAAAAAAAGCTATGCTTTCAATTAGAGCAATTGTGAATTGCTTCAAAATTTTCATTTCTTATCCTTTTGGAGAAAAGGATAAAACATACACCGACCATTTTAGAGTTTAAGAGTTAAACCTGGTGCTGCGTATAGGGTTGCTGCTCTAACTCACCAAGCTCACCGTGTTGGTAACTAGAACTGTCCGCGAGTTGGTCTCCATGTGGACTCCGAGGAATTATGTGTATAACGTTATACGTTAAAGTGAGTTCTCTACCCTATAAATATATTAATGTGATTAATATATTTTATTTATTGTGTTTATTGCAAGTTTCACGCTTTCGTCAGATTTAAAATATGTATTTGATACATATTTAGGCAATAGACACATTTGGACATGTATACACCCACGTGTATTAGAACCTTCTACACGCCAACACTTTCTATATAGTGGCGTAATTCACTTGGGTGTTATTAAAGATCTTGCACATATAGTATATAGCATGAAACATCTTCTCATTGAGCTTTCCCAACTTGGCTCCAACTACAAAGTCACTTGTATTATATATTAGTTCAAATGACTTATTGCAATCAGGTGCCACTATGATTGGTGCTGTTTCTAACTTCTTATTTATAGTTTGGAAGGTTCAAGGCATGTATAGTCAAATTTAAATACTTCATCTTTTCCAAAAGTTTACAAAGTGGCTTAACAATCTTATAGAACTCATTTATGAATCTTCTATAAAATCCTACATGACTAAAAAAACTACTAACCTCCTTAACATTTTGCTAGTGGCAAAAGCTTCTCAATAGTCTCAATTTTAGATTTATCAACTTCAATTCCTTAGCTCAAAACTTGATGACCAAGTATAATACCCCATTGGACCATAAAATGACACTTTTCGCAATTTAATACTAAATTTGTGTCTTAACATTGCTTTAGCACAAAAAAAAGATTATGTTGGAACATATTAAAAAAATCACTAAAAATAGAGAATCAACTATAAATAATTCTAAACATTGCTCCACCATGTTAGAGAAAATTGCCATCATACATCATTGAAAAGTGGATAGAGTATTGTAAAGTCCAAAAGGCATCCTTCAAAAAGTAAAAGTTTCATATGAGCAAGTAAAGTTAGTTTTCTCTTAATCTTCTAGAGCTATGACAATCTGTTTATACCTTAAATAGTATTCATAACCATATAGGAAACAATAGTATTCATGGCCAGCCAATCTATCAAGCATTTGATCATTAAAGGGTAATGGAAAGTGATATTTGTGAGTAGCATTGCTTAGTTTATGGTAGTCTATACATACTCTCCACCATGTTACTATTCCATATTTCTTTAGAACATATTGAATCAAACTTACTCATAGAATGTCTGAGATTGGGTAAATAGTTCCAACATCTAACTATATTATGATATCTTTTTTTTTATAACCACACCCTTTATGATGGGATTAAGACATCGTTGATGCTTTACTAAGACCTTGTGATTATCCTCTATTAGAATCTTATGCATACAATAAGATGGACTAATACATCTTATATCTTCAATAGTCCACCCCAATGTTTTTTTGTACTTTCTCAGCACTTCAAGTAATTTTTCTTCCTATATGTCATTAAAAGTACCAGAAATAATAACATGAAGATTGGAAGATGTACCCAAGAAGGAATATTGTAGATGGCTCAGTAGAGGTTTAAGTTTCAATTTTGGTGATTCTCCAACTGATGGCTTAATATGAGGTTCTATATTCACTAGTCGCTTTAAAACATCAAATTATATCTTGGTTCTATAAAATTAAGGGAAGACATTCAATAATTGCAAATACTCAAGGGATTCTTGCATTTCCATATTACTCCATTGATAATAGCATCTTTAAGTGAGTCACTAATAGAATTCTTCGTAAATGTTTCATTGACTTCACTATCCACCACATTAATGATGAAACACTATTTTTCTTTTCTAAGGCAGTTCATTTCCTTGAAAAATTTAAAAGTCAATTCTTGGTCTTCGACTCTCATTGTAGGCTCTATTTTTAACACATTTATAAGTGTTTTACTAGTAGCCAAGAATGGTCTCCAAAGAATGATAGGAATTTCTCAATCATCCTTTATATCAAGAATAATAAAATCTACTAGAAAATAAGTTTGTCTACTTTAACAAGCATATATTGTACCATTCCTTATGGATAGGTAAAGGATCATGGGGTAGCTATAAAGTGATTGTAGTAGGTTTTGCTTCCCCAAAACCAAGCTTTATAAATATAGATAGTAAAATTAAGTTGATATTTACACCCAAGTCATATAAAGAAAGACTAATGAATTGCTCACCTATAATGCAAGGAATGGTAAAGCTCTCAGGATCTTTTAACGTTGGTAGCAGTTTCTTTTGAAGGTTTGCACTCTACTCCTCAGTGAGGGCAATTGTTTTAAAGTCTCTTAACCTTCTCTTCTTAGGCAAAATCTATTTCATGAACTTGACATAACTAAGCATTTGCTTCAAAGCTTCAATAAAAGAATGTTGATCTGAAGTTTCTTGAACACATTTAAAACTTTAAAAACTAGTGGTCAAGTTTCTTTCTCTGAAATCGTTGGGAAAATAGTGGTAGTGGGTTGTAAGAATAAGGAGTGCTTGAATCTGATCTAGTTGAATCAAAAAAGGGATTTTCTTTACTAATAATCTCTTTATCCATAACTATTTCACCCTCAGTTTCATTAGATTTCCCAATTTCTTGCTACACCTCATTGCCACTCTTTAGTGTTATCGCCTTATGTTGTTCTTTTCTATCTGTCTTTCGATTAACTTTGGTGTTCGTTGATAATATTCCATAAGGATAATTGTTACTGGCATTAGTTAGTTGATCTAGTTATGTCTAAAAAAATCTCATAGTTATTGGTTGATTTTGAAGTATAGCATCATTCTTTGACATATGCTGAACAAACATCTCCTCAAGTGATGCCTTTTTCTCTTGTGGTTGTGGATCTTGTTATAAAAATCCAAGTGAGAGCATAGGCTTTCTAGATGAATTCAGGCCTTAGTGTTTATTCTATGAGATGTTTGGGTGATTCTTCCAACCTATTTTATAGAAGTTGGAATATAGGTTATTTTGTTGCCTATTGAAATTGGCCGTATACTCTACAGACTCAACATTAAAGAGGCATTCACTATTCATATGATTGTTACCATAATTCTCATAGGTTCTATTCAAACTGTGTATAGCACGAACTCCTAACGGGTCAAACATTTTGGCCAAAGTAATTACTTAAGTTGTTAATGTTGTGTGATATGGTGTGTGATGTGTATAATTTCAAAAATTAAATACGCAACGGAAGTATTCATACATATTAAACAATATGTAACATATTCAAGCATGTTTGATCATTCAAGTACATATATATATCTCATATATATATTTCATGCATGATATAAAATGAATAACAAATAAATAACCTACCCGGATATGAAGGTAGCTTTACAAATCTTCAAGAACTCCAAGCTTCAATTTGTTGAGCTCACCTTGAAGTGTTCCCTTGCACAATTCTAGTTCACAACTAAATCCGGTGGGATTGTGAAGCTAGAATGGCAGCCTTGAATTTCCAGCAAATGATTGTTTTAACACTTAAAACAATTTGTCCTTATGATTACTACCAAGAGATGAGAAGAATTGGGTATTTTCTATAGTTCTTTACAACTCTATATGTTGTAGCTTAGTAAGCCTTTGCATTTTCTCTCAACACTTTGAGAAAAACACTTAGGAAAAGCTCTCAATTCTCTCTCTTTTCTCCTAGAACGAATTTCACTCTCTCTTGCACAATTGAACTCTTTCAATTCTTTCTTAAGTGCAAGGAATGATTTCTCTTAGTGCTCCACCACCACTTAACCATGTTTGCCATTTCAAACATTAATCTATCATATTTTTCACTCACCAATTTGATTCAACCAATTGAATCAATTTCTAGAGAGTAAATGGCATTTAATCAATGTTAAGTGGTTTTACCACTTCCTTAGTGCATCATTTAAGAATTACAAAGTGGTAAACTTTCCTTATTATTAATAACAAGTGCATTCTCCATTAGTAAATGGTGTTTGCCACTTATTCCAATTAATAATAATAATTTGATTAATATATAAAATATTAATAATTCAAAACTATTTTGATTATTTACATTTACCATATATGTATTTACCAAGCAAGGTAAATAGGTAAATACATGGTAAATAATTTATGGAGCAAGATTATGTCACTTGTCAAATTTCTTATTGGTTAACAACTCTTGTAAACCAATAATGTGTTTTACCTTCAATTATTGACAAGTGAATAATAAAAGGAACCTAGAAACATTTTTCATTTTGCTGAAAATTGTTGGATTAATTATTCAATCCAATTCGCCACCCCAGTGCACAACGAGTACACTTCATATTGTGAGACTCTCTAGGTCCATGCCCGATTTTTCATATGAAACTATTTCACACGTCCGTGAACAATGTCCCACACACATGTTACAGATATTACAAAACGGCGCATTAGACCATACAAGTTGAAGTTATAACATATTCGTATAATCCTTCCATCATAAATATCCTAGAAGAGCGGAGATATAGATCAACATCGTCAAGTCTCCATGTGCTCAACCATAAACTTATCTCTAGATTTGTATTTCAATAAATAATATCCGTAAACACTTTCACGATATTATTTTCCCAAGAAATTCTTGGATGTCTGCTTATGGCCATAAGACTTTCTGAAATATAATCTTAGAGTTACATGATATTTTACTCACCCAATTGAGTTGATGGATCCCATATCTGTACACACCGGACTCCATGAGCATCGGACCATACCCAGCGACACCCAGCGGTCAGACCATGAAAGGTATCTGACATGTGTGGAACCAAAGTATGATGGATCACTCACAAGTCCACCGTGGCACTCAGGTCTAAGGACCACGAATACTACTCAACTCGAAAGATCCTCCATTGACGGCTTTATGGGATGTCTATTGGAGATCTTTGTGAGTCTGTTCAATATTCAGTCCTTACTGAATACTTGTATCTCTATACGAGTTTCCACTAAACTCATGGTCTGCTAAGATTAACCATTTGGACTATCTAGATATAGACATACACTGATCTATATATATATATATATTAAGATCTTCACTAGCAGACCCGCATTAGTGAAGGTAGATCAGGAACATTAAATTTAAGAACATATTTGCATAGCAATATTTCTTAGCACCATTTGCAACCCATTGTAACTATGTCATTATTAATATATTCTTAGGTCTTTGTCCCATTTCAGACAAGGCTCTAACTCTTTAGATTTTACTAACTCTTAGTTCTGATCTAAACTCCTTTAGATCAGATCTGAACTCATTCAGATCATACAATGTCTAAAACGTTACAAGCATCTTACCATATTTATAAATAAAATAATTAGTGATATATTAAAATCATAAATGTATAAACATAAAGCAAATATTTATACATAAAAGGGATGGCACGTAAGCACAAATCCCAACAGTTAAGGCTGTAATGACTTATAATTCATTAATACTTGCTACCCTGATTAAACTTAACCTCTTTGAAGGCCATTAATATAATTATTTATTGCCACTTCTTCAAACAAATCATATGCTTCATCAGTAGATTTGACCATTAAGGTACTAGCCACAACCACATTTACTATAGTTCTCAAATGTTCTATCAACCCATTGTAAAAAAATTTGTACAAACAACCACTTTGATATCCCATGGTGTAAAACGCTTAGCATTAATTTGTATAGCTCTCCCAAGCCTTATAAAGAGACTTATTATCAAATTGCACGAACGAGGTAATTTTGTTTCTCAATTTAGTCATCTTTGATGGCTAGAAGAATTTTGCTAGGAATTTCTGAACCAATTCATCCCATGTATTGATTGACCTAGCTAATGAGGAATTCAACCATCTTTTTACCTTATTCCAAAGTGAGAAAGGAAATAGTTTTAGGCAAATCTCTAGAAAATTCATGATATGTTAGTTTGGATCATCATTGGGCATCAATCCCCCATTCCTTCAAAAATAAATAGATAAATAAATAAAACCTGCATTGTACTCAGAATTATTTGAATAATAGTTGGTTTAAGTTCAAAATTGTTGTCTTGAATGGCAAGTCTTCTAATTCTTGAGTTGATTCCATTAATCAATGGCACTAAATAATCACACAATGACTTTGCTTTCCCTGCATTAGCTGGTTCTTCTATTGTTGGTTGAAGATTTAATGTTGATTCCTTACTCTTTAAATTTCCCTCAAAGTCCTTTCAATTTTTGGATCAAACATAATAGCCTTAAATCTTCTTGTACATACATGCCATACAAAAGAGTACTTAAGATTAATAAAAACTAAATTCAAAATTAGAATTAAATCTGAATTGATTGATATTATTATTAACAAAATAAATATAACCCAAATTTTTGGTAACGATGTCACAAACATGTTGTGGGTTTTCTAACGCAAGTGTATGCATTGAAACAAGTAATATAATGGTGAATAAAGTATCGTTCTGACGAAAACTTATTATTATATTTTTGACAATTACTAATTTATATCAATTCTCAATTTATCTAAATGACTGATTAAAAATGTGTACATTTTATATAAAAATAAAACTAAAGAAAATAAAAGATAACAAGAGTTGAAGTAGCAAATTCATAAATTCATTAATAAAGATAAGCCTAAGTTTTCAATTTTCACTATACACTTCGCCTAAATTAAAAATTCCCCTTTTTGAATTAATTATTCAACTAGAATTACCAATCAAGATTCCTAAATTACCTATACGCCTCTTTCGATTGTTAAGTAGGAATATTGCTTTTAATCAAATCAATACATTCCTATATGAATTAATTTAAAAATAGATTCATTAACTTTAGGTTTTCTTTAATGGTTGCATATATCATGTAAGTATATTCTTATCTTACATGAACTCATTATAACAGTCAATGATCATATGTTATTCTATTTATGGCTAAACACTAAAATTTCTTTTTTAAGTTCCTTAAGGTTACCCAATCAATCTTGATGGTGATCAAGAATTTAAAAATTATTAAATACAAGATAGTATAAATAACTTATTTGTTGAATAATATGACTTACAGAGGTAAATATAATTTAAACTACATATAGAGATCTGATTGTAACCCTATAAAATAAATTCAGTTTATGATGAAATTAAGAGTTTCAGAGCATATTGGGTTCAACATCACGAAGGGAATACAAAAAAAAAAGAAAAGATAAAGACAAAAGAATTAAAAATAGGTTGCTTCACTCTTTAATATTCAATCTTCTCCTTCTATTGACTCTCATTTATGCTTTCATTTTCTCTAAATTCTGCTCTAAACTCTCTAAAGGTTGCTTTCATAATTACTCCCCCCAAACTTTGCTTTGCTTTCATAATTACTCCCCCCCAAACCTATTTATAGGTTTTCCTTCTCAAGTTAGAGTAAAATTTCAAGTTTAAGTTGGCTTTGGATTCAATTCCAATGGCTAGCGCTATGGCACTGGCTCGACAAAGTTTCACCGCCCACGGCCTTGTTCTTAGACGTCGCAACCTAAACTTTCTACTAAAATGGGTGTTACAGCACTGCCTCTTGGCATTGCAGCTCTGAGTTTCTTCTAAGCTGCTTCTTTTGGTCCCTTTTTATTGTTTTAAGTTTACTTATGGGGTTGTGGTGCTAAGCTTTGATCCCATCTTTATATTTTCATCTTATGTTCCTTGGATTTTTATTCCAATATCTCTGTTCTCATTAAACCTAAAAAAATAAAAATAAAACACATAAAAAAGCCTAATAATCATGCTTAAAATTAATAAATGTAAAGCCTAATAAAGTTAAAATAATATGTATAAAATATACATATCAATGACTATCACATCTGGTTCTTTCTTTCCATGCTCATCTTTCATCATGATTTTCTCCCTAGTGGTCAAATGAACCAGTCTAGCAAGAGAAAATTTTCCCACTGATACTTTATTTGCAAGCATGTCTGCTTCAATGTTCTTACTTTAGGGAATCTATATTCTTGCGATCTCTAGAACCTCTCAGTTATCTCTTTGGCTTTACTGAGGTAGTTATTTATTCTTCATTCTTTTGTCGTGTAATCCCTATTCCATTATGAAGCAAGCAATATTGAATTTATCTATACCTATAATTTCCTTATCATTAATTGCTTGGCAAACAATAAACCTCCAATTAGGGCCTAATACTCAGCTTTGTTCTTAAATGTCGAAGATATGAGCCTTATTGCATTATTTAGAATTAATCTTTCTAGATTTCCACACTAATCCCTAATCCTAACCCATTATGATTGGAAGACCCATTTATATGCATTTGCCAAGCTTTGCTCATCCTCTTGATCTTCCAAAAGCAAGGTTTTATTTTCAATCGTTGATTCATACTCGAGCAGGAAATTTTCCATTACTCGCCCCTTGATTGGTGTTCTTGATCAATACTCGATATCTATGTTATTTCAACCTAATTGCCATCTTTGTGATATTTTCCAAGGCATCTGGTCTTGACAATTTTTGCTTTAGTGTGTTGGAAGTGTAAACCACCATTTTGTGAGCTTGAAATAGTGCCTTAATTTTGCTTTCAACTACACTAGGGCTAGAACAAGCTTTATGTTGCAAAATACTTTGTTTTGGCTTTTACAATGACTTTGCATGTGTAAAACATTGGTTTATATTGGTTATCTTCATTCTAGACAAGGATTGCACTTACAGCAGAATGCAAAATTACAAGATAAATGAACAATATCTCATTTGAAAGGATAGAAGATAAAATATTTAAAGGCTTTTCGTGGATAATCTTTAAGGTTTTACAAAGCCTTTATCTGCACTGGTCCCATAAACTTTCCATTTTTGAACTTTATCGCTTAGAAAAATGGTTTATGTTTGTCAAACATTTGAAAGATAAATTTATTTAAGTGCAACAACCCTTCTTGTCAGCTTCTATACCTACTTCGGGGTCTCTAGGACCTTAGGTTGCCTAAAAGTTAACATTTGAGTACAATTAACTTCAAGTATTAACTATACGCCTAAGGAAGTTCTTAGATAAAACTTCAAAAGTGCACTTGGTTGGATTTATTTAATTTGAAAAAAAATGACTTCTTTTAACTTAAAAAATCTAAATAGAGTGGGTAATTATTTCTTTTTTAGAGTTTTAATAGTATAAGGGATTTTTGGCTGTAGGGTTATTAAGAAACTCTTCTTTTCTTTCTTTTTCTTTATCCATATTTTTTGTTGGTTGGAAATTTTTTTTTCTAATACTAAAAAGATTAATTTATTTGTTGGGAGACATTCAAATTTCAGGGGAAAATTTCTTGAGTTGACTATTAATTTAATATCAATTTTTATTTTAACCGAAGTCAAATATTTTAAATTATACTAACCAAATATACGTTACGTTTACTATTTTACCCTTATTATAATTTTAATAATTTTTGTTGTTATTTAATCTTTTATTTTATTTTATATAAATTATTTAAGAATATAAATTTTTAAATAATTAAATTTTTAATTAATTATAAAAAATATATTATTTATAATAATAATAATAAAAATGCTCGTTGGGCGCGCCCTAATGAGCAAATTCGCTGGGCGTATGTCTGGGCACGCGCCCAACGAGCACCCAATTTAATTTTTTTAATAAATAAATTTAAAAATAAAATGAATACTTATATATTAAATATTATTTATATATAAATTAAAAATAAAATTTTATTTAAAAAAATAAATAAAAAGGCTTGAGCGTATGCGTTGAGCGCGCGCTTAGCGCATGTGCCCAACAATACTTTGCTTTAACTATATGCATTGGACGCGCCTAAGGCATGCGCCCAACAACGCTTTGCTTTAGGCCCATGCATTGGGCGCGCGCCTAATGCATGTGTTCAAAGCAGTTATGTTTTTTTTTTATTTAAATATATAAACCATCTTAATTTTATATTATTTTTTTCTTTTTTTACCCCTCACAATATCATCTTTAGTTTTATTCTCAAATCTTAGATCTACTACATTTTATTCTCAAAACTCATAGATTTGCTGCCAATTTTGAATAGAAGTTTTCATCTTTTTGCAACGATTCAAAGATTCAAACTCAAGAAAAATAGCTGAAGTTAAATTAGTAAGTTATTGTTTATTTTAATTAATAGTATTATTTATATTTATTGAAATAAATGTAATAGATGAAAAGTAATGAATAAATGATTAAACTCGATTATTGAGACAGTGCTTGACTGCATATATAGATGTTATGGCTGAGTTGTGGCCGCATGGTTGCATATGTAGTTGTTGCTGGCTGTCGATTGGTGTGCGTCTGCGCGTGGCTGCACATGTAGTTGTTATTGGCCGCTGTCTTGTGCGCGCACCAGTCGCAACAAGGTGTTCATGTACAACAGTCATGATGAGCACCGATTGTAACAAGGTGCTCATGCGCACCACCGCAACACTGTAACACCACCACCAAATAGCTCCCTTTTTTTTTTGAACCAGTATATTATATTTATTTTATATATTTAAAATAAAAATATATTATATATATAAATAGTTATATATTCAATTTTATTTTTTAATTTAATTATATATAATTAAATTAAAATTATGTTGTATTTTTTTTGGGTAACGTTGATTATGTCACAAATTTCAACCATTATATGTTTTGGGGGAAGATGAGAGAGCTGTAGTGATGGTTTTGAAAGATACATTGGATATCAAAATATGCATATGGTTGTTCCGAAAAATATTAGATACAAAGCGTGTTGAGAAAAATTTGTTATCTTTTAGGAGTTAATTAGGTGCATTATAAAGTAACTTTGAAGTTTAAGATTCCTTCAAGTATCATAAAGTTGAGACCCATTCAACTTGAAAATGACGATGATCCAATATTATGGTTGAGCTTACAAAATAATATGGCTACACTGCTTTGTGTAACAGTAGATGCTTGAGGACCTGAAAGTAATGTAGAAGCATCAATGGAGCAAAAAAAAGGCTATGCTAAGCAATTCTCATCGACAACTCCTGTGTATATTCCAAATTCCCCGAAGGATTATCATTATTCTCCTTCGATGCTCAATGAACAACGAGACTACACATATGACCATAGTCAGATATATGGAGATGTTGGCATTGATCTTGGCTATGATATTGGTGAAAATGATGATCATGGTTACGAGGTTGATGATGATGGTAGAAATGATGATGATGATGATGATTATGAAGAGAATGAGGATGTAAATGATGATGCTGGTGATGATGATGATGAGGAGGAGGGTGATAATGATGATGATGATGATGAGGGTTATGGTAGAGAAGAAAGGGTTAAGGTAGAAAACCCATTTCAATTTCAGCCTGAAATACCACTATTTGACTTGAATGTATCGGAAAAAATTTCTTGTACTAGGATTAATGATGTATTTGTAGAAAAATTATATAACAACAAAGATGAAATTTATGAAGCTATAAGTATGGTTGCGCTTAAGGGAAAATAGAGCTTTAGAGTTTACAAATCCACTAAAGATCGTTTTGAGTTGAAATGCGATGATAACAGTTGCAAGTGGAGATTACGGGCAGTGTCGACAGAAGGGCGACATTTTTTTGTTGTTAGGCAAATAGATACAGAGCACACTTGTGTTTTGAGTCAATTACGGGATGGTCACTGACAAGTCAAGAGCCGAATTATTGCTAAAGTAATAAAAAATAAGTTTACATCGGTCAATAGAAATTATAGGCCAAAAGACATTCAAGCAGACATACGTGAACAATTCGATGTTCAGATAACCTATACTAATGCTTGGCGCGCTAAGGAGCGTGCATTAAGATTAATAAGAGGTACTCCTGATGATTCATTTAGATTGCTTCCTGTATACAGCTATGTATTGCAACAAAATAACCCAGGTACGGTTACTCATTTGGAAACTGACGCAGATAATCACTTCAAGTATTTCTTTATGGCGTTAGGACCCTGCATCATAGGTTTTAATTCATTAATCCGGTGGTTGCAGTGGACGGAATATTTTTGAAAGGTTCCTATCTTGGTACAATGTTTGTGGCCATTTGTAAAGATGGAAACAATCAGATTTATCCATTGGCTTGGAGAATTGCTGACTCAGAAAATGATACTTCTTGGGAGTGGTTTATGGTTAAACAGCGAAGAGTTATTGCAGATCATCAGAATCTTGTTTTTATATCTAATCGACATGCCAGTATTGAGAGGGTTATATGAGGTGTGTTTTCTTATGCATATCATGGGTTCTACATATATCATTTGAAAGGAAACTTGATGACAAAATACAAGTTACCATCAGATAAGTCTAAAAAATGGGTATACCCATCTACTTACTTCACTGCTGCCAAGGCTTATTGTGTTCATTATTTTCAATATCAATTAAACAAGATGCGACAAATGAGACCTGACGTAATGAAGTATTTGGAGGAAGGTGTTTATACGGTGAGATGGGCACGATCATCTGGAGCTTTTAGAAGGTATGTCATTATGACTACTAATATCGCTGAGAGCATTAATGCAATTGCAAAAGAAGCAAGAAAGCTTCCGATGAATAATTTGGTGGAGTGGATGCTGGAGCTAACGCAATTGTGGTTTTACCATAGACAATTGACATCACAAAATATGACCAATGTCTTGATAAACTGGGCACATCATAAAGTTATGAAACATAACGATAAGGTAAGTCGAATGACCATTTCTCCTGTTGATGATTTACAATTTGTAATTATGGATGGTGGAGTAAACTGGATTGTAGACATTGGCAAAAAAACATAGAGCTGTTGGAAGTTTGATTATCGGCAACTGCCTTGTTCCCATGCACTCGCCGCATGTAGATACATCAGATTATCGTACGAGAGTCTTTGTTCAACTTATTACACATCTGAGACTTTATTTCGTGCATATAGCGAACCAATACTTTCGGTTAGTCAAGTGTCAGATTGGATAATCCTAGAGTATTTGAAAAATGTGAACATTCAGCCTCCGATAGCACGTTGTCAGTTAGGCAGACATCGGATGAATCAAATTCTATCTCAATGAGAGAAACCATCAAATAATATATGTAGTCGTTGTAGACAACATGGATATAACCGACAAACGTGTCAAAACCCTATACCTTTACAGAGTAGGTGATGTATATTCGTTTATAAACAATTACCTTATTGATATTTAATTATGTATAATATAAGGCTAATATTTAATTTTTTTTTATTTCAGACGGATCTGAAAAAATAAGGGAAAGAGCTATACCATAAGGCTTAATTATATATGAGAGTCGAGCTTTATCACTTCTGTAATTCACTTATTTTGTAATGCACTTATTTTGTAATTCACTGATTTTGCAATACATTTATTTTGTAATGCACTTGTACTTTGTAATTCACTGATTTTATAATGCACTTATTTTGTAATTTACTTATTTTGTAATGCATTTGTACTTTGTATTACATATTTACTTATTTTATTTTAATGGACTTGTCTTTAGTATTAATGTTGATAATTTTCACAAAATTTTGACAAAATCTCCTCTACAATATGGATGATTCCAAACCTGCCATATTGAATAAACACACTTATATCAAACTGCAAAATCACTTTCGCATACATATACCCAAATCAACGCTCATAATCAAAATCTCCTCTATAATATGGATGATCCCAAACCTGCCATATTGAATAAATACACTTCTATCAAACTGTAAAATCACTTTCGCATACATACATCCAAATCAACACCCACAAACAATTATGGTATATTACACCCAAATCAATGCATATTAAATAAATCACATTTCTATCAAACTACAAAATTACTTCCGCATACATACCCTCAAATCAACGCCCACAAATAATTATGGTATATCAATTATACACCCAAATCAATGCATGTAAAAAAATTATAGTACTAAATATCTATAAAGTAGTAGTCCACAAATCAATGGCTATCTTCTGTCTATAAAAGGTACCAATGTCAGGGAACGAGTCAAATGGCCGACCTAACATAAGATATTCAATATACATATAGGTGAAGACGCCACAGTCTTCGCTCCCGACCTCTTGTTGCAGCACATTCTCTCGGATACGAGTCACCGGCCAAGGGAACAAATTTGGGCTTTGTATGCCCCTCAAACTATAAAATCTACACCTTTAAATGTACAAAAGCATTGCAACACACAGAGGCTCTATAAATTTCATGATGGACTCGCCTGAATGGCCGTTCACGCTGAAATAATAAAGAACGATTGCAAACCAAGAAAGGTCGAGTTGTGCTACATTCCAATGTTCTTGATTGATATTCAGAGGAATATATACCTACAAAAATAATTATGGTATTATTTTTAACATAATGTTGTTACATGCACAGTAAAAAGTCATTATTATTCTTAAAAAGTACCTTATTGATCGATGCCCATGATTTAGCGCCAAGTAACTCGGTCTTTATTTCGAGTGCATAAGCCAACAACATTTCGAGCCAATCGTTGTTGTCTGGAGGATTGGCAGTGAATGATGTTTGCCACATTTGTCGAATGTACTCCTAAACACAAATAAAAGACACTCGTTAAAGTCGATAATAGTTAATATACACATTCGTAGAGATGATAATGTTATATGCACAATAAATGGGTAATACAATAACTTATGTAGAAATATGCATCTGCAGTTGTACAATCCTGTAAGTACATGTCAGAAAATGTTCTTTGACGCAAATGCAAAACCTTCAATATATTCATTTATATGCTGCAAAACACACAGAATATGTATAAGTTTGGATATTATTAGATAATTCACAAAATAAAAAAGTAAAAATAAGTCCTCACTAAATCGTCAAGCCAATTTTGTAGTATCTCATTAAATTATGTGTTGTTCGGATCAAGTTCGTGCAAATGAACTTGTTGTGTTGGGTCATTATTTTTTATCCAATCCAGAAGCTCAGCATATTTACTCTGATCAATAGAAATCAGTTGCTCGTTTATGTCAATAGTAGGTCCTACTTGCAATTCCATAAGTTTCTTCTTCGCGAACTGTTTTAACGAATTGGTATATAGACTGACTTGGGCTGCTGCTTTCTTGCGAAGGCGCCCATACCTACTTATGTTTTCACCCAATGGAGCAGGTATAATTTTTAAGATTGTAGGGCTATCAACAACATGAGCAAATGTCTGATGGTGAGACTCGCTAGCAGGAGCAAATATATGAAAGTCAGCAGCAATGAATTCGGTACCCTACAAAACCAAACAATACCGATTAATGTATTGACTTGTTAAACTTTGTATCCAATATATTTTAGATTTAAAACGTACCATACTCTGCCCCACATCCTCGGAGATCTTGGCTGGTTTAAGCTGTTGCATCAAAAGAGATATCTGATGCAAGATATTTTCTTCAGCCTTATCAATTTTAGCTGAAAGCTCTGCGTTACCTTTATCAATTCTGGTAAATATCCTTTTTTCAAGATCATCCATCTTCTTCTCTAGGATTTGATACTGTGATGTTGACGTGCCAGATTGAAACTATACATAAGTTATTATAATCAATTTTCACAAGCTAATATTAATCAGTAACATAAGGATAAGATAATTCAAGGGAAAAAAATTAAATTATTATACCATTAATTCAGTCATTGACGGGGCTTTAAATTCATGGAGATGCTGCAAATTATTGGTGAATTAGGTGTCTGGGATATCAACTGTCTCCAACTTAAGACTCCATCCCCATTTTTCCGATGGAATGCAAAAGTTTTACCGCTGCGCAATAGTCCGCGGTCTTCTCATGTTTACGGGATACTAACTTCCTATGAACCTCCAAAGCCTTTATAATATTTTAGATTTATTAATAATTATTAAAAAATATAACACAAATTATAAGGAAGTTATATATTTTTTGTTGAACATAAAAGCATACCTCAACACCATCAAAGAGGACATCTACGATGTTTTCGTATAATGGGGTGCTCATGCCAGACCAATTTAGAATACGAGGAAAATAGTCTCCATTCCTGTCGGCAAACAACTCTCCACACCTCAGGATCGCCTCGTAGATCCACACATGAGATGATAATAAATTTAAATTACAATGTCAACAAAATAAAAATTTTTCTATTCTAATATCATAATGAATCAAAAAGATATAATTACTTATCAAGAATGCGTGACAAAATGAGTATAAGTTGTATGATTCTTGATCCCCAGTGCCTATTTTTTTGACATTCGCCAACTTTTTAATTGGAGCCATACATAAACTATTATAGAGTACAGTCCATGCAATCGTGCCCCAATGATAAACATTAAACTCATCTAAATTATCTACGAGATGAAATACAAAATATTGTATGATTCTATTCCAATCACGTGGCATTATCAATTTATGAAATACATAAAATAGACACAGTTTTACTGCATCTACATCATCGTCAAATGTAATGCTTACGAACCACAAATCCAAATCCTTGTAAGTTAACTGACTTCTACCCGAAAAATATTTATAACAAAGTCTATCACCTAATACATCTTTTACCTATATAGAACCATAATTCTTTATATAAACTTTTGGTATGCACACATCTTAATAAAATCTCATGTGCTAAAATATCTGAGAATGGAATATCTGATACATCCAATAAACTACTAAAACATATGGTTCTAAATATTTCTACCTACCTCGAAGTCAATTTATTTTTTATATTTTGTATAACCCATAGCTTCGAGTAAGTATATACATTCTATCGGAAGAAATATTTTTCGGCAATTACGTATTCTTTTGTGACATTCTTCTTCTTAAAAAAATTAAAAAATTATTAATATTGATAAAATAATAATCAACATAACATATAACAATTAAATCAAAATTTAATTTAATTACAACTAACAACTAGACTATTTATATAATAATTAAACAATTTAAATTATTAAATTAAATAAATATAAATAAACATAAACAACATAAATTAATTAAAACAATTTAAATTTTTTGGGAATTTTTGTGGTCAGACGCGGCGAGGTCTTACGTCTACTCGCTGCTAACGGCGGCGAGGGCCTGGCCCGGGCCAACCGCGTTAGGCACATGCCGCTTGGCATGCGCTAAACAATGTGCGCCTAATGTGGTGGCTCGTACATCTACTCGCCAGCCACCAGCAGCGCATAGATGTACGGGCCGGCCCGTCTAACCACAAAAAGAAGTCGGATTCACCATTTTCGGCCTTGTTTCTAATTTACACACATTTTTGCGCCAAGCAACGTGCGCCTAACGCGGTGATGCGTGCGTCTACTCGCTAGCCGCCAACAGCATGTAGACGTACGGGTCGGCCCGTCTGACCACAAAAAGAAGCCGGATTCATCATTTTCGGCCACGTTCTCAATTTACACACATTTTCAACTTTCTACATCTATATCTATACATTTCTAACTAATATAAATTATAATACTAAAAAATTATAAAAAAATAAATTTATACATACACTTGCCAATTTTGTTCTATAAAAAAATTATAATGTTAACCGTGAGAGACGAGTGTTAATTGTAAGAGTGAAAATTAACCGATAAGAATAAATGTGAGAGTGAAAAGAAGAAAGAGAAAAAAAAAAATTGTTGGTGATGTAAAATAAAAAAAAATAATTAATTATAATTATATAAATTATTTTAACCTATAAATAAGATCAAATCAGCCAATTTTCCAATTTCAGGGCGCCTTCCCAATTGTAGAGCGGTGGCTTAACAAATATAGAAATTGATTGCGTCAACATGCTGGGAAGTGATCTGGCGTGAGATATTCACGCGTGCTCTCTTATAAAGATAGAAACAAGTTGGTGGCACCGAAGTGATTGGACCATACGAATTGGACCCGACACCCGACCAATCACATGTTTTTTTTTTGTTTTTTCAATTTGAAGATTATCTTCTGAAATGCCATTAATGAATTATTTAATCCCCACCCCGTTGGAGACACGAGTTTCTTATCGTTTAAATAACTGAGTGAGCCCGTATCCTGCGACAAACACCTATTCACCCATCAACCATTTCAGTGTTAGCATGTTTTGCACACCCATGTCATTGCCACAACCCTACAAAAATAAATTATTGAATTGTACAATTAATGATGGATGTCAATATCAATTTCATATGCTCCATCAAGCACTAGCCAGTAGCCACCATATTTGTCCAGCCCAAAGGGAGATCTATATATATATATATATATACTTAGTTAATTTGATCTTTTATAGAGGTCGGAGGGATCATCAATTACATTTCAGACAAATTTATGGAAAAATTTTGAAAATAGCCCCAATTTTAGAGTATATTTTTTAGTCGCAACCCTAATTATCTATTTTTTTTTTCTAATCTAAATATGTAAATTTTATATAAAATAAGTATGTTTAATGTTAAATGAGTAAATTTTATAAAAATGAATAATAAATAATTAAAATATAATTAAAAAAATATAATTTTTAACCATTATACACAATAATGATGCATGCACTTAGTGTGCACTAAATGCAAGTATATGCTTAACGTACACACTTAACACGTGCTAATAAAAGGTTCATGTGCACACCGTCACTTTTTTTATCTCTTTTTTTTAGCTGTTTATTATTCTACTAAATAAAAAGTCCTCTTCAATCTTTATATAAAAAAATCTTACATAAATTATTCTCAATATAAATAATTATTTAATAATATCTAATTATTTAATATTTAATTTAAAGTTAAATAATAATAATTGTGCTTAAAAATACAAAGGAAGATAGCACTATGCAAGACATTCTTTAAACATATAAACTTTTTATCCTAAGCATTATGAATAATAGTTTATAGAAGGATTGTAAAAGATAAAATTTGACAAGCAATTATTAAAAAAAAATGTAAGGTAAACTAAGACAACGTTTATTAATAGTTAACACTTAGTAAGTACAACAAATGTTATAGAGTAAAAATGAACACCATTATTGTTCTACTTATTCATCGGCAACTTTTTGACTTCTTGTTTATTGTATTACAAAAGTTGAGTTTAATTCAGAAGTGTTGGGTGGAAAGCACTTCTTGTTATTGCAACTGTATGAATACTACTTTCAGTTTTTGACTTGTTTATATACATGAAAGCACTTAGCACGTTCTAAGTGTGCGTATTAAGTGTCACGTATCAAGTGTTCTCAAATATTTTTTTAAATATTTGGTGTGCAATAAAGTCTTCTAGAAGTTATGCGGGCTGTTTAAATAGTTCGTAGGCTGTAACTTTTAAAAGACCCGTTGACATGGGTAAAGATCAGAGCTAAGCCCACGACATATTAGGGTAGTTAACCCCTATTTGAAATGAGAATATTCTATAGCATATGTGATGGCATTTAGCAAATTTTGTGGCATAATATTTCATCTTGTATGTACATCGTTAAATCGTTTAAATCTTAGTCATCGATTGTATATGTCTGTTAGTATATAAAGAAGAGACATTCGGTTGTACAAAACACACAACAATCTCTTAGCTTGTATTTCTCTTCAGCAATATAGAGCTTTTACTCAAATACCTTACGACCGTGTTGTTGGGGTTAGTGCTTACGTATCATCCCTGAATGTACATGTACTTGTGTATTTATACAAGTGTACATTTCCATTAAATCGTTAATATCCATTAATATGGTATTATGCGTATAACGTTACAGACATTGTACGATTTGAAGGAGTTCAAATCAGATTTAAAGGAGTTTAGATAAGGGCTCATAGTTAGCCACGCTGAGAGATATAAATGTTAAATGTTAGCACAGCTAAGTGTTGGCTGGTTATAATACTTAGCGAACATCTAAGAGTTAGAGCTTTATCTGTAATGAGACATAGATCTAGGGATATACTAGTAACTGCATAGTTGCAAGAGTTGCAATTAGGTGCCGAAAAATGCTAGTTGTGCAAGTATGTTCTCGAATAATTGTCCTTAATCTATTTCTACCAATGCGGGTCTGTCGGTGGATACCTTTAAATATAGATCAGCATATGTCGTACCTATAGGGTATAGATGGTCGTTCCTAGTCGACTGTGAGCTTGAAGCTCATATTGACATATGGTTATCCAGTTAGGACTAGATATGGGACAGACTTACGAGGGATTCCGATAGACATTCTATATAAGCCATCAACGAAGGGTCCTCTCAAGTTGAGTAGTATACGTGGTCTTTTGACCTGAGTGCCACGGTGGGCTTGTAAGTGATCCATCATACTTTGGTTCCACGCATGTCACAGACCTTTCATGGTGTGATTGCTAGGTGTCGTTGGGTATGATCCGATGCTTATAGAGTCTGGTGTGTATAGATATGGGATTCATCAGCTCGTATAGGGAGTTTGATATCCAAATGCTTCGAGATTGTATCTCGGGAAGTCTTGTGGCACAAGTATCAATCCCAAAAAAATAGTTCCACCAGGGTGCAACAATATGGCAAATGAGTTTGCGCATATTGTTCAGTGAGATACGAATCTGGAGATAAGACATGGATGTGCACTAGGGGATTTGACGGTGATAATCTATATCCTCGTACATCCAGGATATCATGATGGAATGACTATACGTATGCGTTGTAACCTCAGCTTGCATGATTCAACTCGTTGATTTGTATATTCGTGACGTGTGCGTGGGGCCTTACTCACGAACTCATGAAATAGTTCAATTTGACAAATCGAGCGTAAGACCTAAGGAGTCCCGCGATATAGAGTGTATTCATTGTACACTGGGGCAGCGTACCGAATTAAATAGTTTAATTCAGTAATATTTAGCACTTCCATGGGAATACGTGCGTATTTGTATTTAAGTATTAAATACAACAATTAGTCAATAATTGTTATTTACTAATTGTATAATGATACGTAGCGCATTGTGGACCTTTAGTTGAGTTTACCCAAGTGTGAAATTTGATGAGACTTACTAGGGAGTAAATTTGGTAACTATTTATAAATGGCAAAATGATCATTTCTCATTTTAATTATTTAATAGTTAAATAATCAAAATCTCTTTTATTATAGTATATTATTATATATATTAATATTTTATTTGGGTGCCAAATAGTTGGCACCCATTATGTTTAATATATTATTATATATATTAATATTTTATTTGGTTGCCAAATAGTTGTCACCCAAATAAAATATTAATATATATAATAATATATTATAATGAGAGATATTTTGATTATTTAATATTAAATAATTAAAGTGTGAAATGATCATTTTACTCATTATGAATAGTTACCAAGTCTACCCTTAGTAGGTCCCACCAAATTTCACACTTGGGTAAACTCAGCCGAAGGCCACAATGCTTCACGTGTCACTATACAATTAGTAAATAATAATTATTGAATAACTATTGTATTTAACACTTAAATACAGACATGCAGATATTCTCATGGTTCTGCTGAATATTATTGGATTAAACATTTCTATCCGGCACACTACTCCAGTGCACAACGAGTACACTCCATATCGCAGGACTCTCTAGGTCCTACGTCTGATTTGTCAAATGGAACTATTGCATGAGTCTGTGAGCAATGCCTTACGCACATATCACGGATATATAAATCAGCGCGTTGAACCATTCAAGTTGAGGTTACAACGCATACGTATAGTCCTTTTGTTATGATATCATGGATATGCGGGGATATAGATTATCACCGTCAAATCCCTTAGTGCTCATCCATGTTTTATCTCCAGACTCGTATCTCACTGAAAAATATGCACAAACACTTTTTCCATATTATTCTACCCTGATGGAACTCTTTCTCAGGATTGATGCTTATGGCCATAAGACTTTCTAGATACAGTCTCGAAGCATCTAGATATCGAACTCCCTATGCGAGTTGACGGATCTCATATATGTACGCACCGAACTCCATAAGCATCAGACCATACCTAGCGACACCCAACGGTCATACCATGAAAGGTCTGTGACATACGTGGAACTAAAGTATGGTGGATCACTTACAAGCCCACCGTGGCACTCAAGTCAAAGGACCACGTACACTATTCAACTCGAGAGGACCCTCCGTTGATGGCTTATATAAGTTGTCTATCGGAGGCCCTCGTGAGTCTGTCCCATATCCAGTCTTAACTGGATACCCATATGTCAATATGAACTTCAAGCTCACGGTCGACTAGGAACGACCATCTATACCTTATAGGTATGAAATATGCTGATCTATGTATAAAGGTATCTATCGATAGACTCACATCAGCAGAAATAGATCATGGACAATTATTTGAGAACATACTTGCACAACTAGCATTTGTTGGCATCCGATTGCAACTCTTGCAATTGTGCAGTTACTAGTATATTCCCAGGTCTATATCCCATTATAGACAATATTTCAACTCTTAGATCTGCTGAGTATTATAACCAGCTAAAATTTAGCTGTGCTAACATTTAGCATTTATATCTCTCAGCGTGGCTTACTATGAGCCCTTATCTAAACTCCTTTAAATCTGATCTGAACTCCTTCAGATCGTACAATGTTTGTAATGTTACATTGCATAGTACCATATAAAATATTAGTGATTTAATAAGAATGCACACTTGTATAAATATATGTACATTCAGGGATGACACGTAAGCACCGACCCCAACAATCTCCCACTTGCTCTAGTGTCATTCCTGATGGCATCTCATACACATCGACTCTATATGTTTCATAAACACTTTTAGAGTCATACCTTTAAAAAGCGGGTCCGCTAAATTATTTATAGAACACTTCTACAAATAATCAATCTCCTTCAGCCAAGCATCATCTAGTCATATGAGACTCCTCTCAACATAATCAGAGTACTGGTGTCCTCTTGGCACTTTATCCTGTATAACAGCCTAGTTTTATCACAAAACTATGAGATATGATCCGTCTGTCTTGGAACTCTTCCAAGACTAGCGATAAACTATAAATCTTCACTGTCGCTTCTGCTGCGCATTTATAAATTAGCAGTGAATCCTAGTTTGGTGTAATTCAAACTCACTTAGTACTAATGAGAATGAGCACATTCCCAGATGTAGACTTTCTATCATCTAGGTAAATTTAAAAGTCTGACTCCATGTATCTTTTCATTTGTAAGTTACTTTCTCCATTTTTGAGAAACTTATCCTTTGTACCCTCAAAGTACTTTAGAATATGTTTGACTACCATCAAATGGTGATCACCTGAATCAAACTGAACTCGGCTCGTAACTTTTACAACCAAACTGAACTTAGGTCTCAAACACATCATAGTATATATCAATCTCTAAAGAGTTGATATATCTGGTGTGTTAGACACTCTAACTCTCTCATCTTTCATCTAAAGAGACATTCTTCTCGAAATATGAACATCAAGTCTATTGATGAGAAATGATTTGGGAGAGTCCTATCAGTTTCCTAGCTCTATCTCTATAAAACTTTATATCTAGTATAAAATAAGCCTCTCCTAAATCTTTCATGGAGAAATTCTTACAAGTTACTTCTGACTGATCATAACATACTAACATCATTCTCAATGACCAGTATGTCACCAATAAAGAGCATTATGAAGACTGTCATGCTTCTACTGACCTTTCATACACACTTGATCAGAAGTCTGGCTGGACGTAAAATCTTTAGGCTTTTTCATAAATATCTCTTACTCGAGATATCTATCCAGGAATGCCGTCCTTACATCCATTTGCCAAACTTCAAAGTCATAATATGCTACAAGAGCCAATAAAATTATAATTGACTTTTGGCATCATTACTAGTCCAAAGTTTTCCTTTTAATTGATGCCGGATCACTGAGGATTACCTTTCTAGAACCAATATAGAGTTTAGAATGTCTCTACCTTCTATTGGTTCCTACTACCCCTTTGTAAACACTTTACAACCAATGAGAACAATTCCTACGGGTAGTTTGACCAAGTTCCAGACTTGATTCTACTACTTAGAGTCAATTTTATTTATTTGGCATCTTGCTACTTCCCGAATCGATGTCTAACACTGACTCTTTATAGGTCAAAGGATTATTTTCTTCTATAAAAAAAACTTCAAGTTCACCTTCAGGCATTGACCATACCTAAAAGGTGACCTAGACATCTTTTCTGACCCATTTGGAGTATGCTAAAAGGTCACTGTTTAATTTAGTCTGAGTTTTTATCCTTAGTTCATTGATTTCTAGATTGACTTCATCAAGTTCAATCTTTTTATGATTCCCACGATCTATGAGAAACTCTTCCTCAAGGATAGTGGTATACCGAGAAATAAACTCACTTCGCTTCTTTAAATCATAGAACTAGTATCCTAGTGAATTCACAGGATACACAATGAACATATACTTATACCTCTTGGGTGTTACTTATCCTACTGAGTAACTATTACAAAATAAGATACCTTGCTACGTAACTCTTACGTAAGCAGGACAATCCCAAGTCTTAACTTACTTAAGATATGGATTTTTTCCTTTCTGTATCACATACGGAATGGAAGAAACAGCTTGAGATGGAACTCTACTTAATAAGCAGTTATCTTTGGAGCATATACTCATAGATATAGATCAGTAACACTCATTACCAATCGGCCATATCTAATAAAGTCCAATTCCTCATTTTTTAAACATCATTATGTTGAGGAATACCCAGAGAACTATAGTGAGTGAGAATCTCATTCTTCTTTAAACATACAAAAAACTTACTATTGTTGTACTCATTACCTTGAACTAATCAAAGGGATGTGACATACATTCTGGTATGTTTGATCATCTCTGTGAATACATTATTCATAAACTGGTTAAGTTTTTATAGTCAGATTACAAATCCAACCAACCTTAACCAGACGGATAAGCGTCTCACGTCTATATGACCTAAACACATATACCACAGCTCCGTATCATTTAAGGATTTCGATCTACAGACATTTCTAATCGTATATAATGTCCATTTATTAATTGACATTTAGTTAATAAAACATTATACTATTTATGCAATACAACTATTGTATTGCATAAAAGAAGTAAGTCAAGCTGCCCAACAACTTAGACTTGCAAGAAATCACCATTTCTTAATCTTAACTTTACTCCTTCAAGCTATTGCATTGTAATCTCTTTCAATCCCTGCAACATATTGCAGATATGAGAGGGACGTGCGATATCTCATAGCCAGCTTGAACTGGCATCATATGCCCTAGAAATGTCTATGTTTGTCAAGCACAAACCTGTGGGAGTCTTCCGGACTTTTATAAGGTTTCTATGGTAGGGGAATATCCAATACCTAAACTGACTGTAATGAAAACACTTTTCATCTACACGCTATCTTGTTGATCTTTGGATAAATGTTGCATCTGAGGATTTATCCTGGGTATCTGCTTCTTCTTCTTTTCCTTACACATCTGGTCTTACCATATATACTTGAAGAAAAAGATGAAGCACCCAGAACAAAAAGGGTCACACACTCTTTATTCCATCATCTAAAGAAGTGTTATCAGAATTACCTTACAGCAAACTCTGATCAACAATATATCCAAAATTTATTGAATCTAGAACACTTCTGACATTCATCCATCGATCAGAGTAATTCTTAGTACACTAGAGTTGGACTGCATCAATTATGCACACCAACTGGTCGTAATGGCCATTATTTTTAACAGACCAAAATAACGAAAAATGTAAGCGGAATAGTAATTAAATCGCTAATATAATATTTTAAATTATGGGTATACTAATTATACATTTGTGATTTAAAACGCCCTCCCATTACTTTACATAATCCCAGTAATCTTTCGAACGGGAAGATGATAGTTTAAACTCTTTTAAACTATACAGTGGGAAGTAGATCCCATTAAAATTTACTCGTGCCTCACGCTGTAGCAATATTGGCCTTTGTAAACTCAACAGGTAGATAACATTTGTCATTTACATCTCATGCAACTCATACCACTTGATCCTGAATACATCTTATCCTTACGCTGTAGCAATATTGAGTAAGTGTATTCCAAATTAATTTGACAATGATCAAATATATGCTACCGATATTACCTTCACAATGTAGCAATATTGGGCAATACTTTTGCATATATTTACCTCATCTCATGTTTAACCGGTATAGTCTAAGCCTAACCGATCAAGTTTCTCACGCTGTAGCAATATTAGGAAAAGACCGACGTGACTCGTCTAACACCGTATTGACAAGACGGATCAGAATAAAACATTATCTCATAATGTAATATTCTTCAATCTGATTAAGAGAGATTTTTCTAACCTTGGTCTCCATTATCCTAAGATGGGTGATTCTCAATTAATTAATTTTTCTATGCAAACACAACTAACCTCTACCAGTAGGGCTCCCATTGCGATTACCAGCACAAAAATTAATTCTGGTTTATAATGCAGACCGTTAACTCTTTATCACTACATCTTATAAATCCCGATTTGTAATGTAGACTGATAACTTTTATCACTACATCTCATAAATCTACACATGCAAAATTAATTTTAAAACACCGTTTAAAATTACTGTAGCTATGAACAGTAAAAATATTGTTCACGTGATATTGTTCAAGTAAAAAGTACCCCCGTGGTGCCAACTCACATTGCTGCAGCACTGGGAGGTCGAACCTCCAGCGCTGCGGCGCCAACCCTTGGCATTGCAGCGCCCAGTGCTCTCCTTTTTGGCATACCCGTTTCAACACTTGAAACGCGCCATTTCCACAGGGCCTTTTGCATCTATTCACTTAAACCACACCCAAATATAACCTAAATGTCTCAGATACCATTTGTTAGTAGAGATCTAATATATGTGGGTGTATGCATATGCAATTGTGTCTATTACCTAAAATACGTATCATATACATATTTAAGTCTGATGGAAGCGTGAAACTTGCAATAAACACAATAAATAAATATATTAATCACATTAATATATTAATAAGGTAGAGAACTCACCTCAACCTGTAACGTTATACACGTATGTTTTTGGAGTCCGCATGGAGACCAACTCGCTGGCAGTTCTAGTCACCAACACGGTGGGCTTGGTGAGCTAGAACAGCAGCCGTCTACGCAGCACTAGGTTTAACTCTTAAATCCTAAAATGGCTGATGTGTGTTTTTATCCTTTTCTCCAAAAGGATAAGAAATAGAGAGTTTGAAGCAATTTATAATTGCTCCAATTGGAACCATAGAGAAAAATGAAACAATTTCATTTTTTCCTTTTTTTTTCTTCTTCTTCTTCTTTCTTTTCCTCTATTTCTTTCTCTCTTTTTCTAGGCCAAAATTGGCCAAACACACCAATTCTCCCTTTCACTTTATATATATATATATATATATATTTTTTCTCCATTTCTTTCTCTCTTTTTCTCGGTCAAAATTGGCTAAACACACTAATTCTCCCTTTCTCTATGGTGTGTTTAGCCAATTTTGGCTGAGAAAAAGAGAGAAAGAAATGGAGGAAAATATATATATATATATATAAAGTGAAAAGGGAGAATTGGTGTGTTTGGCCAATTTTGGCCGAGAAAAAGAGAGAAAGAAATGGAGGAAAAGAAAGAAGAAAAAAAGAAGAAGAAGAAGAAAAAAAAAAAAGGAAGAAAAATGAAATTGTTTTGTTTTTCTCTATGGTTCCAATTGGAGCAATTGTGAATTACTTCAACTCTCCATTTCTTATCCTTTGGAGAAAATGATAAAAACACACATCGGCTATTTTGGGTTTAAGAGTTAAACCCAGTGCTGCATAGAGGGCTACTGTTCTAGCTCACCAAGCCTACCATGTTGGTGACTAGAACTGCCCGCGAGTTGGTCTCCATGCAGACTCCAGAAAAATACGTGTATAACGTTACACATTGAGGTGAGTTTTCTACCTTATTAATATATTAATATGATTAATATATTTATTTATTGTGTTTATTGCAAGTTTCACGTTTTTGTCAAACTTAAATATGTATATGATACGTATTTTAGGCAATAGACACAATTGCACATGCATACACCCATATATATTAGATCTTTGCCAACACGTGTTTCTTCTTTACTTTGCATGATTTTCTAGGTTGCTTAGAGCACAACGCATTTAAGGTCACATGGTTCTCGAAAGGTTCGTGACATTTAGTATCAGAGCGGGTTCAAAGAAGATGAAAAAAGATGTTGTAATGCCATTAGATTTGACTGAAGAGAGGGGTAGAGACCACAAAGCTAAGAGGCACAACAGTGTACCTCGCGATAAGTCTATCGATCCAGGCCATAAGTTGAGGAACATGGTGAAAACATTCGTTGGTGCTGTGGGAAAGGCGACGGATCGTCTTAGGGAGTTAGAGCAGCAAGTAGAGAAGCTCGAGGTGGGACTCAACACTCAAGGGGACGAGCTGCGCTCCCTCATCGACATATGCATCGAGAGTTATGCTGATTAGTAGCGTGACTTAGTCAAGGATTTTCAAGAAAAGGTATACACCATTATGGATAAAGTTCAAGCCCAAGTGGAGGAGCTGCGTAGAGGATTTGATGCTGTCAAAGAGGAAGTAGTATTGTGCAAGCGAGCGATAGCAAATGGTTCTATTTCTGCTCAAGGGGCGCTAAGAGTTGAGGCTCCTAAACTGAAGGAGTTCAGCAGTAAGCGGAAGGCCAAGGAACTTGACAACTACTTTTGACAAATGGAAAGATACTTCGACGCCATAGGTGTGCGAGATGAAGACAAGGTAAATACCGCGACCTTATATCTTTTCGATCATACAATTCTATGGTGGCGCAGGAAAAGCAAGGAGATACTCAAGGGTACCTGCATAATTAACACCTGAGCAGAGTTACAGTATAAGCTGAAGCACCAGTTCTATCCAGAGAATGTGGCGCACAATGCTCAAAAGTGGTTAAAGGAATTGAAGCAAATCAAGTCCATCAACGAGTATGCGGAGAAGTACTTCCTGTTAATACCCAAAATCCTCAACATGAACAAGAAGGACTTGCTGTTTAATTTCTTAGACGAGTTGTAAACATGGGCGTCTAATGAACTGAAGTGGCACGGGGTGATAAGAATATTCGACGCTCTTACAATGGCAGAAACACTCATAGATTACTGCAAATGTGACTCGAAAAAGTCCAAGCATTTGAGACCCTATCACAGCAAAGGTAGGGGTACCAAAGAGTTTCATCATTCGGAGGATGAGGAAAAAAATAATAGACCACCCAAATAGGAAAAGTAGAAGTGCAATGATTATAAAGGTAATGGACAGAAGACAAACTACTTCCTTTGCGATGGGGATCATTGGGTTAAGAACTGTCCAAAGAAGAAGGCTTTCAATGCAATGGTTACGGCATATGAGGCTTGTGAGCAGGGTCAAATAGGGTATTTACAGTTACTCAACACAATAAAAGCCAAGCGGAGTGCCAGTGCGTCAACGAAAAAGATGCTCATATATGTTGAAGCCTACATCAAATGCATAAAAACTCAAGTGTTGATAGATACATGTGAGATGCACAACTTTATTAAGCGTGCGAAGGTGAAGCGCTTGGGACTTTATGTGGAAAAAAAGGAGGGATTCCTCAAATCGATAAATGTTGTGGCCAAGCCACTGGATGGGGTGGTTCGAGGGATTGATATCCACCTAGAAAAATGGCGCGGTGAGGTAAATTTCTCTATAACACCTCTTGATGATTTTGATGTAGTGTTAGGTATAAATTTCTTGAGGTAATATGACGTGGTGCAGCTTACTCGGTACGATTACATGTGCATTATAAAAGGAGGGGATTACATGTGCATTATGGAAGGAGGGCCTTACATGATACCAACGATAGACAAGCCCAACGGTGGGCAATCAGCGTCGAAAGCCAACACTAAGATCATTTTTGCTATTCAACTAATGGGAGTAGTTAAGCGCAAAAGAGAAGCATATCTCGCCACAGTAAATGAGATGGATGATAAGGTGATAAAGAGCGAGAGTGAGCTACCAATGGGGGTTGTGAAAGTGCTTAAAGAGCACAAGGGGGTCGTGCCAACTGTCATACCACGGGTGCAACCACACTAGGGTGATATCGAGCTAGGAAAAATGTTTGAACTGGGGTTTACGCTACCAACTACAGTGCAGATGCCACAACAGAAATTAGTTGAGTTACAGGGGCAGCTCAAGGAGTTGTCGGGTGCAAGTATTATTCAACAACTCAAGGTGTCACATGGTGTGCGCTTTCAGCACAAGAAGTAGGGTAGAGATAAGCAGCGGCATGTCAAACATTATGTGGAGTTCTTGGTGATAGTGACGATACTTCTACCACAATGCAAGACAGTACAAGGGCCTTGAATGTAGGGACGAGGGGCCATTTTCTGTTGCCAAGAGGGTTGGCAACGTCTCGCATAAGGTGGGGATACCTTCGAGAAAGCAGCTGCATCCAGTGTTTCCCAAGAGCTATTTGAAGCTATACCGAGGGGGTAAGGAAGACACGGAGCAAGACCAGGAACCTTTTGGGGGATTTTCACAAGAGAAGACAAAGGGGCAAAACTCATCCATAACTGACGGATAGACGGTGCATAAGAAAAATCCACCTTCAGGGCGTGAGTACTTTGTCAAGTGAAAAAAAGGTACCCGATATTGGTGCACACTAGAAATACGAGAGCGCACAACGGTAGATTGAAGAACGAAGTGCGCAGTTTTCAAAGAAGACGTGACAAGGGCGTTGCGTGAATTTAGTAGGGAAGAATGTTATGCCCCAAGTGTTCTCAAGCAGTTCCTCGAACACTTGGTATGCCACAAAGCCTCATAGAGACTGTGTGGGCTGCTGGAATGGTTTACGGATTAGAACTTCTAGAAGAACCGCTGACATAGGTGAAGATCTAGGTCAAGCCCGTGACTTATTAAGGTTATTAACCTCTATTTGGAAAAGGAATATTCCATAGCATATGTGATGGCATTTAAAAATATTTCGTGGCATATTATTCCATCTTATATGTACACCGTTTGATCGTTTAGATCTCAGTCGTCAATTGTATAGGACTGTTAGTATATAAATGAGAGACTCTCAGTTGTACAAAACACACAACACAACACAACAATCTCTTAACTTGTATTTCTCTTTAGCAATATAGAATTTTTTCTCAATTACCTTGCAAGTGCGTTTTTTCTCTTCTTTATGTGATTTTTTAGGCTGTTTAGCGCGTAACGCGACTAAGGTCACACAGTTCTCAAAAAGTCTGTGACGTAAGTGTACATCACACGCATTTAGTGCACACTAAGATGCAGTGCTTACTCGCGCAAGGTGTTTGTGCACTAAGCGCATTCAACATGCGCTTAGCGTATGTTAAGTATGTACGCTAAGTGCAAGTCACACTGACTTAGTCGTACTAAGAGTACACCTGAGCTTAATAAACACTAAGCGCTTGTGTCAATGTTGTGTGTGATAGTAAAAAATGGTGGTGTTTGGATTTTTTTTTTAATTTTTTAAGTTATTTTTCACTCATTTTTCATAAAATCTAATCATTTATTATTAATCTATTTTTTTTAATAAATTTTACACACTTTAATAAAAAAGAGAAAGAAAAAGAAGTTGAAGATGTTGAAAGTTGAGGATAAAAAGTTTAAATTTGACTTTTTTTAGTTATAAAAAATTTATGTGTAATTGAAAAAAAAACCTCTATAAAATGAAGGATTATTTTTAAAAAATTTCTCAAATTTATTTAATTTAGATATGCATAGAGTGGAAGTTGGGTAGGGTATATGAAACATAGTCAAAATTTTAATTAAAAATATCTGCCAATTGAAAGTTCAAATTTACCCACCCATCGTATTGCTTTTTTTTTTTTTAATATCCAAATTTCAAGAAATGTTAAATTTAAAATAAAGAAAAATTATCAATTTGTGTTGATAAAATTCAATATTTATCAATTACTTTCTTGTTAGCCTTCCAACTATTGGATTGTATAATGATTGCTTAATAATTGTAAATAGATTAAGTCAACTTGTTGAGAAGTGATCCAGTGTAGATGCGTTTACGCGTGCTGTCTGGCAAGTTTTTCTTCCTTGCTTTTTCAATTTGAAGATGTGGTAGTCTGTTCTTTATCTTTAAAAATGCAATTAATGAATTATACCCCACCTTGTCCAATCAATTTTGTTTGCAGACTTGTGTCGCTAACAAAATAATTTAGAATGACATTTTAACTTTAATAATTTAGAGTATTTCAAAAAAAATAATAGTAATTTAGAAAAAATATATAAACTCTAATATTTTTAAAATTTTCGTTTGCATTCTTGTCAATTGATAAAATTTATTAATTTTAATAAAAAAAAATCTGTTAAAATTAATAAAATTATCATTATATCTCTTTTATAATTAAAAAAATTTAAATTTAAATTTTCAAAGCGGAATTTAAACATTTCATTTCTAATATAAAAATAAATACTTTAATCAATTAAACTATTATAAATTTTATTTTTATATGTGATTAAAAATTTATTAAAAATATTATCTTTAACTAACTATTTAAAAAATAAGGTATTGATTGGCTGCTAATTACTTATTGACCGCAGTCGTTGACTAGCCATTGACAAGTGTTTATTAATGACTATTGACTAACATTGACCTATCATTAATCGATATTGACAGACCATTAATTAGTGTTGACCAAAAATTTTAACTTTTGATCAAAATGGATAATTTTCTATTTTTATCCTTTTGGCCGTTAACTTTAATAGATTATGTTACCCAATAGAGATGTAAAGTGAATTTTTAAAAGTATTATAATTTATCTGTTCATTTCTTTAAATTACAGAGATTCATATGTCATTTCCTTTAAATAAATGAATAAGTGTGAATCTGTATGGTCCGAAGAGTACAAATGCACCCATCAACCACTTCTATTTGGCATGATTTACACATCCATGTGTGTCTAAGTTTCACGGGGATGTTAAACTTGAAGGATAAATTATTAGTTTGTTTTTGTAAAATTCATATTTATCAATTACTTTCTTGATAAAATTTATAATTATCAATTACTCTTTTTCTGCTATGATAAGTAATTAAATTAATCAATTACAACATCAACAATATATTTTTATCTATCATAGGTTTACTATAAAAAGGTAACTATTAATTTCCTTAGAGGCAATTTAATAATCTCTTTATTTTAAGATGATTATAGTTGAAGTTTTTGAGTTTCAGAATCTTAAAAAATTATCTTTCCACTCTTGATTCTTTACGAAAATTTTGAGAATACCACAATCTCATTTCTACATTTGTTCTTGAATTACTTCAAGAATATGGCAACAATACCGTCTTCCTACAAATAATGATACTTTGATGCTCAATTCAATAACATAATTAAATATTGAGTGTTAAGCGTGGGAAGTATTTTCGCAGGCAAGGCTATTGTATTTGTTAGGGTTTGCTCTTAAAGATTGCTTGAAGATCTCAAAAATGCTATGATTTTTTGTATCTTGAACTGAATGAATAGTCAATGAGTGAATCATGAACTAAGGTAGCATGATTATTTTATAGTGTGCAAATCCTAATCCTTGTTAATGTATGAATGCATGAATCAAAATCAAAATATTATTTAATTAAGCCTTTGTAAATAGAAATTCTAGTCTATTTCAACCACGGAAGAAATATTTAAGTAGAATTCCTCCACTTGTGAAAAATTCTTCTTCATGTAGAATACTAATTAAATAATTAAAATATAAATAGGATTTAAATCTAGGCTTGGACTCTGCGCAAGCTGGTGAGGCCTACAAATAATTAGACTAACAGATGCCCTCCTAAAAGTGAAAGAGTAAAAGTATTCTAGATGAATTCCTTTATTTTACCAGCTATCGCTTTATGTATTATGCTTCCATGCATGTGATATAAAAATCATGTAACCATATGAAAGAGAAAAATTTGTAAGACATGCTTCTTGTGATAATCTTCAACATACATATGATAAAGACATAGAAAATGAATAAGTCTTACTTCCAAAAATTGTGATAATTAGACTGTGATATCTAAAGAATCAAAGATAAGGTCAAGTAATACTTCTTAATTGCATTTTGTCTATTGGACGTGTCTGCGAAAGTTCTTTGTTAGATACTTGGTGGTTTTAATAAATGATTTTGAATCCTAGAATTTTCTGCGATAAAATTGTCACGTGTCTAATCGTAAAAGTATTTTATAATATTACGCTTCTTCTGAGGAAAGAGTTTTGCTTATGTTTCAAGGGAAGTCGATATGATGCTTCTTGTGAGTGAAGGCTTTAATGTGATTGCTCTAAGGCAAAGCCAATAGATATTTCCAATGAAGTCTTTTGATATGCAAAAAAAATAAAATTTCACATGTATGTATAAGACGTGACTTTTCCTAACTATCATAACATTAAAGTAGGGGCCCCTTATTCTTGTTCTAAAACATGACATAACTTGACTAGAACCTTTTACTATTTACTTTAAATCACGATATAATGACTTTTAAACAATTTTAAAAAACCTGTTCAAGCTTTAGATGAAGGTGGCCTTTATAGTACTCGACCCTCATAGAGAAGGCTTTATATTAATGGTTCATGTGAAGATAATAAGCTTATAAAAGTATGAAAAAGTTAAGTGATTGAATAATGTAATTGATATTTTCCTTATTTTTTAATAAGATCGGCTCTCATAGGTTCTGCTGTTGTTGAGAATCTTGTTGAGATAAGTAATCTTAGAGAATGTTATCATTTCCTCCCAAAACAAAAATCGATAGAGGAGAAAAAATGATGGTTGATGCATGCTTTAGGTTGAGAAAACGGTATTCTCCTTCCCCATCTACCCTGTAGGTTTTATATTTCATGGTAAAGTTTCCATAAGAGCCTTCAGATAATTCTTCTTTGATTCAGTTATTTTTAGAATCACTGTTTAAAATGCATAATTTTGTCTTTAGAAGTACTTATTTTATTTCCTAGCTTTGGGATTCTATTTTTGAACAGTGTTCTTGTATATTACTTGTGCTTCTTGGAATATGTATTAGAACCTTTTAGAGAAGTCTTTCGATATAAGTGTTTTTTTGGTTAAGAATCCGTCAAAGGAAGTCTTTTAATATAGATACTTCCTTAGTGAAGAACTTATCTAAGAAAGTCTTATGAAATGAGAGCTTCCTAGGCAAAGAACTTGTCCATGGAAGTCTTTAAATATGAGTGCTTCCTTGGTGAAGAATCCGTCTAAGGAAGTCATTCAATATGGGTGCTTTCAAGGTTAAGGTATTGAGCCCGTCCAAGAAAGCCTTGGGTACTTCCAAGTTAAGGATACGAGATCCGTCTAAGGAAGTCTTATTGATTTACTTCCAAGTCAAAGAACCATTCAAGGAACTCTTATATGTTTGTTTCAATGGCAAAGGTGCAAGACATTTTTAGGGAAGTCTTATGTGTTTGCTTCTAAGGCAGGTATATAAGATCCTTTTAGAGAAATCCTTAGGGTTTCTTTGCTTCCAAGGTAAAAAAATGGGACCCTTGTAAGGAAGTCTTATATATTTGATTCCAAGTCAAGGATATGAGATTTTTTTCATGGAAGTCTTGTATTTACTTCCAAGGCAAGGATACAGGATCCTTCCAAGAAAGTCTTTAGGGTATTTATTTCTAATAAAAAAATAAAGAGGTCATTCTAATAATACTTATATTCACTATTGAGTTCTACTCAACTATATTATAAATTCAATGAGAAAAAGTAAACACTACGTATATGTTTGTTTTATATATTAATTTAAATTGAGTTTTTTTTAAATATATGTTATGTTAACAAAGTTTTCATAAATAAAGATTTTAATAAAAATGTTGATTGTTTAATTGTCAATTTTAATTTTAACAAAAATTCTAAATTATTTTAAGAGGTTATGTTTTGAGAAAAATGAAATAATTTTTAAAAACAGAATATTGTTATTTTAAATAATTTAACTTTTTAAAATGTTCATTAACTTTTTTCTTAAGATTGTTCTTTTAAGCTTACAAAACTCTTTTTTAATTACAACTAAATAATTTTTTAAAAAAAAGTTTTTGAGTAACCACAGTAAACAAGTTGTAAGTACCAACATTGATATTGCTTCTATATTAGTGTTTTATTTTTTTTCTTTCAATAATAAAATAATTTTAAAATGATTCAAAAAAGATGTTTTAATTTTGTTAGAATAAAAAAAATCAATTTTAAATTCCTCTAAAATACCACTTAAAAAAAATTAGTACATTTTGATACATATTGTTTTATAAATAATATAATCGTAAAAAATTATCTTTGAAATAAGTAAATAATTTTTTAAACAAAATAATTGTTCATGCATCTTCTTTATCTAGCTATCTTAAGGATATCAAGTTCCTCATCATTCTAAGAATCAATTTTACATTAAGTAAGTCCTTAATCTCCCATTCGTGTATCCTCATTCTTGTGTCACCAATCCCTATGACTTTACTAGCTATATTATTTTTTATTAATACTTTACTCTTAATGGGTTTGTAATTAGTGAACAATGATCTATCAGGACAAATATGGATCCTACAGTTAGAATCTAGTATCCATTCTCTAGCGTACTTTCTGAAAGTAGCCATTAATGATATTGCAATTTTTAAATCTTTCTTATAATAGACTATTGCACTATCTCCATCCCTCCTTTTTATTTCTAGAAAAAAAATTTCTTATCAAGTATCCCTTATTATTACAAAGATATCACTTCTTAAATCTCTCCTTAGATTGACTGTTCTTCTTATCTCTTTCTCTTGCAGCCAAAAATGCTGCACTACCAAATTTGAATTTCTTCCCCAATTCTTTCAAGTTCAACGAGATTTTACTATCACTCATTGATAAAGTCTCTCTATCATATATGAGTATATCAATAAAGTGCTTATAACTTGGTGACAAAGAACATAACAAGATGATGACATTGTCTTTATCTTCGATCTCGATGTTTATTATCTCAAGATCTATGATTATTTTGTTGAAGGGATCAATATGGTCTCTTATAAAATTTTCTTCAACTATAAATAGCTGATATAACATCTTCTTGACATACAAACAATTCGCCAAGGACTTCGTGATGGAGAGGGTGTTAAGCTTTTTTCATAGGTCAATTGTCATCTTCTCTCTAGCCACCTCCTTTAGTACTTCATCACTTAATAATAAAACAATGATATTGTGGGCTTTATTTTGAATTTTTTTTTCTATTTATCTCGCCAGACTTCAAATGTTTCTTTCCTTTACTAATAATTTCTTAGGTCTCTTTCAAAGCTGAGTCTAATCTTTGACTCACTAATAAAGACATAATCTTTACCTTCCATAGATTAAAATCATTCTGCCCATTAAACTTCTCTATTTTATACTTGTGAGTTACTATAATTAATATCTCTTAGGTATATTCCTTAACCTTTAGCTTTGATGCCCTTTGTTAAAGAATATTATCCTTAGTAATTTCACTTAAGAATTAGCCTTTGCACTAATAACTATTTGATAGGGTTTTCTTGGTGTGCACTGCAAAAAAACTTGAGCACTACGAAATCTTCAATCACAAGCAATAAAAAATAAGAATATGAATAAAATTAATTAAAGATAAACAGTTACAACACAATCAATCTACGTAATTTAACAACAAATGCCTACGTTCACGATAGATAATGAGATCCTAACCTCTCTTATTAAGTTTACTAATAACTACAGATCATAAACATCTCTCTCAAGAGATTAATCAATGAATATAATATTAAAGAACTCTCCAAAAGATCTATTAATGCTCCTTTCATTCAATCAGAACTCAAGCATTACCTATGATAATATCTTGCATACTCAGTGCTCAAAACTCTCTAGTTTTTTATTTTTCTCTTAGAGTTTTTTTCAATGCTTGATTAATTTTAAGAGATTACAAGAGTTTATATAGTATTTACAAATTCCTAAAAATCCAAAATCTAGTTGAAATAAGATTCTACATATTATAAGAGTCCAAAACCGACTTTGTGACGTAATATACGTCAAAACAAGAAACATGCCCTACTTTGGCGCTAAGAGCTAAGGCCTGGGTTTTACCCACTTATTTTTTTGCATCTTGTGCTCTCCTTTTCATTTCTGGCTTTTGTTTATTTTTATCCTTGCTCGTTTGTCTGACATGTCTTAAACCTCATCTTGATTTTTTATTGGTTTCCAACTTATTATCAAGTTCAAATATAATTTTAAATCATCAAATTTTAACACTAAAATTTTCATTCTAAGTGATATGACATTCATTAATTAGATAATATAATTTTGCAAATAGTAGTTATTTAAAAAGTTAAAATTATGTAATATTTTTTTTTTAAAGTTATAGTCTATTAAAGTAATGACGATTTTTTTGCTAAAAGTTGTGAAAGACTACCAAACCACATATTATTTTATTAAAACAGTTCTATGTACAAAATTTCTATTAGTAAAAAAAAAAGTTAATTAATATTAATATTGTCTTTATATTGTTTTGTTCGTTTTTGTTCATTCAATTCCAATATCAAATCGAAAGTCATAATTTGAATAAATATGATTATAGTATCATAAGCGGGTGATTAAAAAATAGATTGTCAATTGATTTAACTAATAAAATGTCTATGTATTCAGGGATAAACCTACTGTAGGGCCTAGAGGAGCCATAGCCCCCCTGCAGCAACATTGAAATGTGTATTATTACACAATTGCTTCCCTAATTTTTTTTTTAAATTTCCTTAAATTTGTATTATATATAAAATTATCCCGCCCCGCCCCTCTCTCTCTCAAACTTCTACTAGGGAAACCATGGAATATTATACATTGCTAATTTTATCTTCTCTTGAATTTGAGTCAAACACTTCTTTTTAGCTCAAAAGCCTAGACAAAAAGAATCTCCAAAAAAAAATGTAAATTAAAATCTTTTAAATATTTTATATTTTCATTTATATATTAGTTAGTTTTCAATATTTTACTATTATAACATTATATATATTTATTTATTGATCTTAGTCTTTCAGTATCTATTACTACAATCGGTGAATATTTATTTTTAGCTAGGTATCTTATTAAAATAAGACTTTGCAATAAAATAAAATATAATTTTTCGTCGGACTAATTAATTACGTATATTGAAAGAGAAATTACAGAAAAATTTAATATAAAATTAATTATAAATTATTTTTAAGAAACTAAAGAATTGAGTTGCTTTTTTTTTTTTTATATATAAAATTAACTAAATTTTCTAAAAACATAAATTTTTTCGTTATTAAAAAATGAAATAGAAATAATTTTTTATAATTTTATTTAAATATTATTTTATTTTATTTTATTATACTTAAAATTTTATGTTACAATTTAATCTTTACAAAGCTCAGCCTAATTCCGCTCCTCCTCGTGTATTACTTTGAAAAAGCTAGTCATGGAGAATTTAGCTAATGACGGCAAGCGGTTCCTTTTCTCGGCTTATAAATACTTATTGGCGATGAGAGTCTGTGTTCAGTTTTCTTCTCCGCAGCAAAACTAGACGTACAGTCATGCCTCCGCAATCGAACCAGTTCATTGGCCTCTTTCCCGTGGTTCCGGGGAAAGTACCAGTCACACCACCGTCCTCTTTCTCCGGTTATTATCAATCCCCTCAACTTCCCTTTTTCCAAAGTAAGCTGTTTCTTCTATTCAATCTTTTAAAATATGAGATGTGTTTTTTTTCCTCAAGTACAATTACTGGATGCTAACAAATTAATATTCCACACTAGTTAATAGATTGAAGTTATGAATATCAACCAGTTTCATTCAACCAGATATTACTTTGAGGTGACATCAACTAGAGCAATTTTCCGCTCAAAAGTTAAAACTTTGCGTAATCTCCAAACTCTCGCCTACTTTATTGTTTTAATAGCATTATTATGTCTCACGAGAAAGCTGTTAACTAGGAACAAAATCACTAGAAGGAATATGAATGCTGTAGTTTTTCTCCCTCGTTAAAAACAAACCCAGATTTTTTTTTTCTTTAAAGGAAAAGAAAAAAGAGAAGAAAATGCATGTCTGGCCTTATTTCGTGAAGTCAAGAAACCCCCGTATTACTTCCGTTCAAATTCCAGTATCAAGAAAAAGAAAACCAGACCCTACGCTACCCATTTGGCAATTTGCTAATTTCATATACATAAACAGAGAGTAGCGGCTAGAAGGACGCAGAGGGAGAATTAATACTACATTTAGCAAAAGTCAACTTAAAACGCTAGAAAAAATTACTATTAATTTTCGCAAACAATAATGTTATACTTGCATAATCTTTTTGTTAATCGATATTGCTTAATTGTTATATTAATAAAGATTAAAAAGTCAATAATAATTTGACATTTAAAAATTATTTATTGATGACTTATTAAATTGTTGTGATTCAACTTCAAGAATGAAATTACAATAATCTCCTTTCGATATTAGATTTTTTTTTAAAATATTAAAAATTAAATTGGTTTATCACTTAATTTATTAACTATAAAGAACGCTCTAATGCACAAGTCAATATAAATTATCTTTTAAGAAATATATTAAGTGTCTGTAAAGTAATTAATAGTGAATTAAGAGAATTTTGAAAATAGTGTGTTAAGAGCTATGTTGTTTGTTGTTCATCTTTTTCACGAGAGCATGAAGTCTTCTTCTATTTATAAGCAGAATTTGGAGAAAAAGAATTGTTTTCCTCCAAGTTCCATTATTAACTATTGATCTTTTCACATGGGATCGGAGTGCTAACTTTATAAACTTAGCACTACTATTTTAGCCGGAGTATATAATACAAATTTTATCCAAAATCCTTGTAAAACTTAAGAGAGGTAGTTCTAGAAAGAGAGAGAGAGGCTAATATGCCATTTAAACTCTACTCCTTACTTCTCTTTATCCTAGTGGGAAGCAGGGTTAACCCCAAATCTTTTGATTTCCAAACAAAAGGTTTTACAAATAAATTAATTGAAACAGACGAAAAGATGGAAAGATAATAGAAAACTAAATAGCAAAACCAAAGTAAAATAGGAAAGAAATGAATGCTATCAAACTCATAGTAGCAGTTCATTAGATAACGTGAATCTTATGCTTTTGTGCCTAAGTAGGAATTAACCGATTGATTTTTAGTGGCTTATGATTTTTTCTATTAGCTAAAAATAAATTTTTTAACATAAAAATTATTACTATTATTATTAGGCGCAATCGAATAGAAATTTATGAAAGTAACAAAAAAGTGTTGCACTCTTTTAAATGGTCGGATTATTTAAAGATATTTTTAGTTTATTTAAAATAAATACATCATTCCTCTTGTAAAAAAAAAGGCTTAAAAAATTTATCCATTAAGATAATTGCATAAAATTTACTTAAAAAATTATGGTTGTCAACCGAAAAACTAAAAGTTATATATGAAAGCTCAACTAACATTAAAAGTTTTTTGTTAAATTTTTTTCTCGATTACAACAAACCCGCCCTTAATTTAGGCCTTTTTTTTAAAAAAGGACTTTAGTTTAAGTTTAATTAAATTATGAATTTTTTATAATAGCCATGTTTTTCATTACTATCACTTAATTACTATTAAGTATTAACCATATTCTTTTTCTTTCTTTCTTAAATGTTCAAAAAGATTACAACTTGCAACTCTATATAGTAGATGAAATTTTTCCTTCGAGTTCTAGGTAGACTCACTTTATATTTTACAAAACATTGCATATTATAGAAATTAGATGTATTATTCAACTCTTTAAAAGAAATTCATAAATATATATATTTTTAATTGAATTTATCTTGTTGTTATGTGAGAATTGTGAAATAATGAAACTTTGACTCATTTTTAGCAAGTAAATATTTGTTTTGATTTTAAAATAAATTTATTTTTTTTAATTGTTTTGAATAGTTTATAAGACAATAAACATTTTATTTCTATCGTTTAGAATTTAAAGTTCAGATTTGGTTTGATTTGTGTAATCAAATTATACTTTCATATTTTTCTTTAATTATTTAGTTTATTGTATAAAAAAATTCAGTTTATCAAAAATAAATTTCTGATTACGTTCTTAGTTCTAAAGTAACTAGTGGCAGACCTATAAATAAGAGCCTGAGAGGGTCATGATCCCAAGCCAATAGAATTTTTAAAATGAATCAGTGGTTATTTATATAATTATCATTCAAAGTATTAATTTTCTTTTTATATATTTTAGCCTGGTTAAAATGATAACTTTTTGGTGTTTGTAAAATATTTTAGCCTATCAACTACTAAGAGGCAGAGGCTCCTTGAGATTAATACTCTTTAAATTTTTTTCTCAAATTTCAACTCCTCGAGGAAACTAAAACTGTCCTGAACATCACTAAAGTTTAAATTTGACCTAAGTTAAAAATACACAAACTTTGCCATTAAAACAAGTAATCGAATGCTACTCTTTAAATTCTCAATTACAATGAGATTGCATTTAATTTATTTTATAGTAATTATTTTTTCTAGTTAAACATTTTTAGTCTTATTTTTTGGTTTAATTTTTCTGTTCATTAAATCCAAGAAGGTCGAGAATAAATTACATTTATATTTAAATATGATAGGTCTCGGGCCAATGAGTGTCAAAGGCAAACAAGTTAACTTTGATATTTCGAGAAGACGCAGTGCCAATTCTATATCTAGTCTTCACAGAGCTGCGATGATAGTTAAACAAGCTAATAAACCAGGTAATATATATTGAATATATAAGTTATGGGCAATGATTTTTCCATTTTTTTAAAGGTGTATGGACAATGATTTTTCAATTAATAAAATTTTTAATTTAAATTTTTAACACAATCTCAACCAGTCATTCTATTTAATTCAATGATCTACAAAATCAATTTTTTTTTTAAAAAAAAAAGGAAGAAAATTAATTAGGTAGCAACTCGACAACACTCCACCGAATAGATTGACAGAAAATAAAAATTCTAGATTTGGAGGGAGATGAAGCAGGTCTGTCTGGAAAATGATGGTGTGATGATCATTTTCTGTCCTTTGGCCGTTTGGCTTCATTGTTCTTCAAATGGTCATGTTTTTTCTTCTTTATAAATGGTACCTTACTATTTGATTTTTATTGGGTCTTTGTTTCGGATTTAATTTGGAAATTACCCACACAAAAAAAAAAAAGAACAAATGATAGTTACATACCTTTAAAAAATTTGTTATTATGTCATGACGGCCAAAAACGTAACAAGGTATTAAGGCAAAAGGTGGGAGATAAATGATAGTTTGAGAAAATATATATATAATAAAAAAAAAAGTAATAAAAGAGTGGTTCATAGATAGTAAGAATCCTGATAATTTTGTAGTACATTCATTTTGAATGATATTAAAATTATGAATTAATCATAAAATTTTATGTAATAACATTGTTTATCATATAATAAATTATGTAATTTATTAAATTATTTTCACTATATATAAACATTCACTCATTCAAAGACAAAATCTAACTTAAGTGAATCAAATTAATTTTTATTTTATTTTTAATGGGGTCTTGGTTTTATAAATTATCACCTCGACAATTTTAACATGCTTTCACGTAATCTATCTTTCACAAAATTGATTATTTTTAATAATGTAATTTTATTTTTACTTTTTAAATTTTTTAAATTTTATTTTTATTAATTGTTAAAAGTTACAATATGGCATCATTCATTTTTACTGAAGTCTCCTATGTTACTATTTATCATTGTGAATATAGACTATTTTTTTATAAACAATTACTCATATTTCAATTAATTACAATATTAGTACAAAATCTATTTTTTTTATATAAATATGACTCAAATTTAACACTTTTAAGTATTAAAACTATATTTATTTTCTATATAAATAAAAAAATAAATTTATACTAAAATCGAATACCTTAACATTAAAAGTGACGTATTTCAAATGACCTTTCAGTGATGATTTGTCATGCGAAAATGGCTAATGACGTAAAAGAGGAAGTTGCTAAGGTAATTTGAGAAAACTTTTTTTTCCCCCTTTGAAAGAAGAAGAAAACTTTTATCTTGTGTTTTGTTTTTGTTGTGTTCAAAAGGCTTCTGAACCAGAAAATGAAATAAGAAAACGTGTCAAAACCATAAAATCAATGTTTGGCTGCATGGGCGATGGAGAGATAAACATATCAGCTTATGACACGGTATGGCTCGCACTTTTAGAAGATATTAATGGCAGTGGTGCTCCACAATTCCCGTCTTGCCTTGAATGGATTGTCAACCATCAACTACCAGATGGTTCATGGGGCGATGATAAAATATATCTGGCGTATGATCGGCTAATCAACACTTTAGCCTGTGTTATAGCACTCAAATCAAACAATTTTCATCGGGACAAGTGTGACAGAGGTATTTTATACTTACAAACTTTAACATTGTATTTAAATATAATTTTGAGTTATAAATTATTAAAATTTTGTTAAATTTTTTTTAAAAAAAACTTTTTAAATAAATAATAAAATATTAATATAATTTTATTATTTTAAATTATCATTATTATATCATTATTGTATAGTGATTATAATATTTAAAATTGTCATTAAAACTATATTAAATATTTGAGTGTTATAAAAATTTATTTATAATATTATTATTATTTAGGAGTTATTTATTTTAAATATTGTAAGAGTTACAATATTTAAAATTATTTTCATTAAATATTAGAATTAATTTTAAGAGTTACAATTTATTAAATTATTTTTATTAAATATTAAAATTAATTATAAGAGTTATAAAATATTTAAATCATAATAATGCTAATTTAATATTTATTTTAATATCTTAAACTTTATCTACCACTATAAAAAATGATGCTAATCCTTCTTTTAAAAATAGTGTATGTAAATAGGAAATAAGAGAAGAGAAAGGTGTGCGTGGGAGTGAAAATAAAAGAGAGAAAAAAAAGAGAAGTATTTTATGTATAAAATATAAATTAAGTATTCTCTATATTATGTTTTGAGCAACTATGATTATGGAGACTTGGTGTTTTCTCCTGGTGATCGTGCTTATTGATGGAGATCGGCTAAGAGCATTTGGTTGTATTTTAGAGTCATATAAATATGTCATTACCTGCACAAGAAAATGAATATTTGACTTTAGAACAATACTTTCTAGCATGTGTTTACTATACTTAAGGCCAATTTTTCTTACACTCTCTTTATTTTTAATTTTGTATTTTACTTGTTACTAATTTATATCTCACAAATATTTGACAATTTATAATTTAACATATGATTGAAATAATATATAAAATAATATACCCAATAGAGATGATATGTGATCAAGAACGCATTGAATGGATGAGAAAGGTTTAAAAACAAAAAGTTAAAAGTAAAGAAGGGCTCGAAACACGATAAATGATGTTCCAGGGCTTGTGATTGTAGCCCCAAGTAAGTCTAGGCCATAACACCCTTTGCTGGATTGCCATTGGTGTCGCAGTGCCAACTTTTGAGAAAGTTATGTTTTAAGCACGATTTGATTAGTTTAAGTCAGTTTTAAAGTTATGGACTCTTATTCCAATAAAATATAGGATTTCTAAGGATAGTTAGAACCTATATAAACCCTTTAAAAGGTATTAGGGTGGTAAGGCATCAAAGAAAGTGCTGAGTAGAGAGCTCGTTGAGTGCTGAGTGCACAAGAGAGTGCTATTGGAGTATATAAGTGCTGAGTGCACAACAGAGTGGTATATAAAGCACTTGAGTACTGAGTGTACAAGAGAGTGCTGATAGACATTTTGAAGAGCTCATACTATTGTTGTATTCCTTATAATCTCTTGAGTAATCTTTATGATCATTGAGAGATTCGTTGAAAATTAGTAAGTAATAAAAGAAGTTAGGATCATATGATTCACCATGAACATAGGCAAGTTATCAAACTATGCATGTTCTTGTATCTTATATGTGATTGATTGTTGTCATTATTTTACTTTGTGTAATTTTTTTAAATTCTTGTTTACTTATGAATAGAGTTTTTTGTATGCGCTAGGGTTTTAAGATGCTAAATTACTAACAAGTAATATTAGAACACGTAAAAATTCTAACAAGTGGTATTAAAACATAATTTGTTCAACTATGGTGACTCACAAGTATAAATGTGAAAGAATTGTGGAAAAGATCAAAACTTAGTAGTGCAGCACTCATGACTATAAGAGGAAAGGTTATGAATAAAGATGTGAAGGACAATCATTCAAGGCCAAAATGAATTCTAAAAAAAAGGAATATTGAAGGTGTTTAAAAGGTCTATAGAGATAATGAAGGATGAAAAGTACAAATGGTTATATGTGCTTGATGGGAATATTGTGAATGGCTCAATATTATTGTTGATGTGATGCCGACTAAGAGGCAACATTAGAGATTAGCTCACCAAAGCAAAAGAGGTCGAAAGAGAATGTATGGTGAGGTGTTTTTGTAATGATAAGTTTTTTAGCCATCAAGATATTGTGATAAAGTTAAGAGTGATACTGAAGCTCACAACATAAAGGCTACCCAATATAAGATGAAATCAGATCTTTAGAGATCTAATCACAATCCTTAATAGAGTGAAGTCCATGCAATGACTTAACTAGAATCAATATTAAAGTAATTGAGCATTGGTTGAGGAGTTGATAGATTTCAAAAAGTTTCTTAAGATATTTTGAACCAAGGAGGAATTTATTAGAATTTGGTGATTCAAAATCGTGTTTAAATATAATTTTTAGTTTGAGACCAATAAGAAGACAACATATGGTTGAGAATGTATTGAACATACAAGAAATGGATGAAAATGACAAGCTAGAAGTAATGAGGGGCTTGAAACATGACAAAGTTAATTCCACGGATTGGGATTGCGACCCTAAACAAGTCTAGGCCATGACGACCTTTGTTAGGTTGCAGCAGCACTGCGGGCCAACATGCGAGTCGCAACAATGCTGCAGCACCAACTTTTGAAAATATTCTATTTTAATTGCGATTTAATTAGTTTGAGTCAGTTTGGGATTCCTTTAATATGGACTCATATTTCAATAAGATATAGAGTTTGTCGGGACCGTTTAAAGCCTATATAAATTATTGTACAATCATTAAGATGGCCAAGCATCAAAGAGAATGTTGAATAGATAGCTTATTGAGTGCTTGAGCATTGAGTACATGAGGAAGGACTATGGGAGTACTTGAGTACTACTGAGTGTGCAAAAAAGAGCTAATTGACCTTTGGGAGAACTTCTTCTATTATTGTATTCTTTGTAATATTTTAAGTAACCTTTGTGATTAATGAATGATTTGTTAGTAATCACAGAGTAATAAAAGAAATTAAGATCTAATGATCCACCGTTGACGTAAATAAATTATAAAACCACGTATATTTTTATAACTTATGTGTGATTGATCGTTATCTCTATTTTATTTTATGTGATATTTTTTATTTTTGTTTATTTGTGAGCAAAATCTTTTTTATATGCTAGAGCTTTATAGTGCTAAATTGCTAACAAATAGTATTAAGTCACGTAAAAACCTAACAAATACTCTTTCATAGTTTTCAATATAATGTAGAAAACCTTTTTATTTTTTTACTATCTATATAATTAATGTCACATTATTTAGGATAATTTTTTTTTTTAAAAAAAATTTCTCCGACATGTAAACAAACATAAAACAAATTAATAGCTTGGCCTATTTTACTCTGTTTAAAAATTGGCATCTAATGAGAGCCTAACATGATCACATCAATGTTGGTTATTTTACTTAGGAATGTCTTTTTTCAAAGAGAACATATCGGAGCTCGAAAATGAGAATGATGAGCACATGCCTATCGGCTTTGAAGTTACTTTCCCTTCTCTCATAGAAGTAGCTCGCAGTTTAGGCATTGAAGTGCCAGAAAACTCTCGTGCTTTGCAAAATATCTATGAGAAGAGAAATTTGAAGCTCACAAGGTACATTTACACTGATGGAGCTTCCATGCATCATAGTTATGTATTTGTTTGCTGACTACATTCAAATTTATCAAATTATTGTCTGCATATTAGGATATCAAAAGACATAATGCACAATACGCCCACAACGCTTCTTTATAGTTTGGAAGGAATTCCGGATTTGGATTGGGAGAAGCTTATAAAATTGCAGTCCCAAGATGGCTCATTTTTTGGGTCTTTATCCTCCACTGCCTATGCGTTCATGCAAACTAAAGACGAAAATTCCTTAAAATATTTGACAAAAGTTGTCCAAAGATTCAACGGCGGAGGTATTTATATCATATGTACATTCTGATCCATTTTCAACTTTTTATTACGCGTCTTCTGTTCCTAATTTTGCATCAATATATTTTCACTTAGTCCCGTGCGTGTATCCGGTTGATTTGTTCGAACGTCTTTGGGCTGTGGATCGCTTGCAGCGTTTAGGAATTTCTAGATATTTCCAACCTGAGATTAAAGATTGTATGGATTATGTTCGCAGGTGCGTCCAAGCGCGCGCACACACACACACATATATATAAAACATAATTCTGTAGAAAAATAGAGAGTAGTACTTTTAATATATGCACCCATACATGAACATAAATTTCCTTAATTGTTCTGCTAAAATGTACTTTTAATATAAACTACAGATATTGGACTGAAGAAGGTATTAGCTGGGCAAGGAATATCCAGGTTTATGATATCGACGACACCTCCATGGGATTTAGGCTACTAAGATTACATGGTTATAAGGTTTCTGCAGGTAATATAATTTAGTTTAGGAGAATTTATAAACATCCGAAAAGTCTAGAATTTTGTGTTTCTTACCTTAACGTATCCCTGCCTTAATTTTGTTCTGTTACAGATGTTTTTCAGGATTTTGAGAAAGGCGGTGAATTCTTCTGCGTTGCTGGACAGTCTACCCAAGCTGTTACCGGAATATTCAACTTGTATAGGGCCTCTCAAGTTCTATTCCCTGGAGAGAAGATCCTTGAGAATGCCAAGCAGTTCTCATACAATTTCTTGAGAGAAAAACAAACTGCTAATAGGCTATTAGATAAGTGGGTTGTAACTAAGAACTTACCTGGTGAGGTATGGCCCATATGGAAGGAAATTCTTAAATAACTTTTCTTTGCTTCTTTATTTTACTTGTCACCAATTTAAGTAGTGGACCTAATGAGTAAAAACTTCAATACTTGATACTCATTCATGTAATTTCGAGAATGTATTTTAAGAATATATATGGAGAGAATTGATATAATAGATTATTTAATTTATTATATGGTGAGTGATATTAATGAAGAACACTATTATGTGGTATTATCTAATTAATCTATAACTTTTACTTAATTTAGGATATGTTATAAAATTTTATCATGTATCTAAATGTTTAACATATTATGAATTACATAGTTCATCAGATTAATTATATATATATATATATATTTGAGCAAGTGAGTTCATTTGATGTCATGAAAGAATCTAGAAAATTCTTAAAATCTTTTTTTTTTCTTTTTGGGATTTCAATTATAGTTATCTAGAACTCTTAAGGACATTTGTTAAATAAGGAGGCTAATTAGATAGTCGTGGTTTAATAGGTGGCTTTGGCATTAGATGTTCCATGGTACGCAAGCTTGCCTAGAGTCGAGACTCGACTTTACATTGAACAATATGGTGGTGAAGATGACGTTTGGATCGGTAAGACCCTTTACAGGTATGTTTGTCTTTGTATATTTCTTAATTCATTTATTCTGATTTTGGCAAAAATAAAAATCTTTGCCTTTTTATCTTACTTTTCCAATAAATACCTTTATAGCAAGAAAATACTGGCGCCCTACTGTCTATTTTATCTTCACGCAATTTATGGAAGTATGAGCTTGAATCTTCCATCCAGCTCTTTGATAAAGTTCATGGATTTTAGTCTAAAGTCTAATGAATGTTCATTGATTTTAAATTTTTTTTATGTTTTAATGGCCGCTTAATTAACCCAGGATGCCATACGTAAGCAATAACGTCTACCTTGAGCTTGCAAAACTAGATTACAATAATTGCCAAGCCATACATCAAACCGAATGGATCAGTATGCAAAAGTAAGCGATCTGTGTATACTCACACATCAGAATATATATTCATTAAAACTTACATATATGTGCTAGTTGTGACACAGATGGTACACGAAAAGTAAGCTAGAAATTTTTGGGACGAGCAGAAGAGACCTTCTCTTAGCATATTTTCTGGCATTAGCAAGCATAGATGAACCAGAAAGGTGGCAGGAGAGAATTGTATGGGCTAAGACTGCAGTCTTGGTTGAGACAATCACCTCTTATTTCCACAATCAAAATTATTCGAGTGAGCAAAGGAAAGCCTTCGTCGATGAATTCAGAAGCTGTGCTAAAACAAATGAGTAATGTCAACCTGCTTAATAAGTAACATTGCACCTTAGTCCGGCCTCAGAGGATTTGACCTTTAACACTTAAAATGCATCGTTGTTTTCAAATGTGTGTTTGCGTGGTATAGGAGCTCGGACTCAACTAAAATAGGAAAAGAATTCACTGGAACATTGCTTGGGACGATGATTTCTCTTTCATTTGACACGCTCAATGAGCAAGGTCAAGAAATTAGCCATCAGTTATTGCCCGCTGTAAGTAATTAAGATGTAAAAATTCAATGTTAAAAATAATGTGAAATGTTTTGGAAAGAAACTGATTCTGCCAACTGTTGAAGCATTTTATGATTCCATTTATCAAGTCAGTAATTAAGCTGTTTCTTTTCTCTGAAATATAGTGGGAAAAATGGCTGACGGAGTGGCAATCCGAAGGAGACGGGCACAAAGGAGAAGCAGAGTTGCTGGTGCAAACAATAATTTTAAGCTCTGGACGCTGGCTTTCGGGGGAACTGTTCTCTCATCCTCAATACGGGCAACTATTGGACCTCACCAACACGATCTGCCATAAACTTGGTCATTGCAAAAAGCCAAAGGTCAGTGCAGGAGAAATCAGTATAACCTGAGGACAATGATGTTCATTTATAATCTTATTAAATATGAGTATTTGTTGGTTGTATGCTCTTTTTCCCATTAGTTTTTGAGCAAAAATATTCAAATAACCATTCATTTATTAAAGCAATATATAGTCACATTTAATTATCTTTTAATTTCTTCAGGTACACAGCAATGGCAACTACAAGGCTATTAATATTGATAACATCAGAAGATTCGAAATAGAGTCTGAAATGCAGGAACTTGTGCGGTTAGTACTTCAAAAGTCCTCTGATGGCATTGACTCCTACGTCAAGGCGACGTGCCTCGCAGTGGCCAGGAGTTTTTATTACACAACGTACATCGATTCTGAGACCAAAGACTTTCACATTGACAAAGTACTCTTTGAGAGAGCCAATTGATCAGCGTGTGTAATATACTATTTTAATATAATATAATTTTCTTTAATCTATCCTCCAATTTCAATTTGTGGTTTGAGCAATAAAAAAAATGTTAAAAACTGGTCGAAAAGAAATTTTTTTTTGTGTGTAAATAATCATATTTTTGGGACACTTATCTTAGGTAGCTAATTATTAGAATTTTTATCTTTTAGAGCCAAAACCTATGAAAATAGACAAAACTATCCTTATATAATACATGAGTCCCCAATTTTCAAAAATCTAATGAATTATATATTTGTTTTTTAAGAAAACACACACAATCACAAGAGATTTTAAGAATCTAATGAAATAAATCATTCAACAAGATTATTTTATAAAATATGACATATATGTATATTCTTTATTTATTGAATTTATTTTAAATTAAAATACATTCAAGATATAAATATATATTTATTTAGATTGGAATTTCTTTTTCTTAAACCACTATATTATCTAAAAATATTAGTTTGATAGTTTGAAAAAGAAAAAAAAAACCTAAAAAGTAGAAAAAAATCGTGCTAGAGCAATAGAAGTTATCGCGCCCAAGAGATGCACCTTATCGCACCCAAGCTTGGGCACAATATGTTGTATCGTGCCCAAGTTAGGAGCAATAAGTTTTATTATAGCGCCAATAAATCGATTTATATTTTTTTTATAATGAAGGTACTATAGACATTGAGTCATTTCTGGTTTGTTTTAAATTGTGTGAGAGCTCCGATAATGGTCAATAGAGATATTTTGGGTACTAAAGCTATTTGATTCGATTATTTACAGTGTATGCATGTGTAATTATATTTATTAAGCTAAAATACGTATCTCATATACATTTGTATACAGCGAAAATATAAAAATAATCAATAAACACATAATATATTAATTATATTAATATAAATATTGATTTAAAAATTCACCAAATGTAACTTTTGAACAAATATTATTGGAGTCCGCCTTGACTGTAACTAGTTTACATTTTTAGTAATCAACTAGGTAGGCTTCATCAGCTAGAACAATAACTCCAAATTCAACAAATGTTTAACTCCTTAAACCTAATTTATTTGTTTTACTATTGATCAATAAAACAATTTTCTTATATTTTTTAATGGCTAGACCTTGTTAGAGAGGATGATGAACAGTAATTTTAACTCTTGAAATTAAAGAACAAAGAAACAATTCATTTGTATTTTGCTTCTCAAAGTGGCCAACTAAAAACAAAGCAAAAGCACCATTTTTTGTTTTTAATTTCACATATATACATATACTATTATTTAACTTAACTATGGTCAACAATTGACCATGGTAAAGTAACATGATTGACCACCAAGCATGCTAATATAACAATATTTAATTGATCTAATCATGGTTAACACTTAATCATAGTTGGGTCAAGCAAACTTAGCCACCAAGTTTGCATTAATATATATTTTAATATTAAATAATTATTAACTCAATTTTGATTAACACTTAATTATGGTTGGGTTATATATATTAGTTAATATATTATAATATTATAATATCTTAATTATTTAACTCTTAAATAATGTAAAATTATCAAATGCCATTACTTAATTACTAAGTAAACTCTCTAGTGGGTTACACTATATCATACACTTTAATAAACTCAATTAAATGATCACAATGCACCACACTATATCATACACTTTAGTAAACTCAATTAAATAATCACAATGCACCACGTGTCATTAATTAATTGGTTAACAATAATTGTTAACTAATTAATGTACTTAACAATTAAGTATTGACAAGCGTGCATCTCAAGGGTTCTAGAAACAATTATTAGATTCTACTGAATTGAACTATTCAATTCAGTACACTGCTCTAATGCATAATGAGTACACTCTATAATCCACGCCCGATTCATCAAATAGAACTATTCCGTAAGTCTATGAACAGTGCCCCACACATACATCACAGATATTACAAATCATCATGTTAGACCCTACAAGTTAAGGTCATAACGCATACTTATAATTTTTTCGTTATTTATATCCTGGATGTGTGGAGACATATATCATCATTATCAAATCTCCATGTGTTCATCCATAACTCATCTCTAGATTCATATCTCAATGACCAATATACACAAACACATTTGTTATATTATTCAACCCTGTAGGAAACTTATTTCCTCGAGTTAATTGCTTATAACTATAAAACTTTCTAAAATATAATCTCGAAGCATCTGGATATACAACTCCCTATATGAACTGAAAAATCTTATATCTACGCATACCGAACTCCATAAGCATCAGACTATACCCAGTGACACACAGGGGTTAGACTATGAAAGGTCTCTAATGTCCGTGGAACCTAAATATAATGGATTACTTATAAGCAGACCGTGACGCTCAGGTCAAAAGACCACGAATACTATTTAATTTGATAGGACCTTCTATTAATAATTTACATAAGATGTCTATTGGGGTCCTCGTGAGTCTATTTGATATTCAGTCCTTACTGAATACCTATATGCCCATATAAGTTCCCAACTTATGGTCAGCTAGGAACAACCATCTATACCCAATCTATACCCAACAAATATAGTACACACTGATCTATATGAAAAAGTATTCACCGACAGACTTTCATCGGTGAAAATAGATCATGACATTTTCTAGTATTCGATTGCAACTCTTGCAACTATATTATTCCTAGTATACCCTCGGGGTTTTGTTTCGTTATAGATAAGGCTCCAACTCTTTGAATTTTACTTATTATTATAACCTACTAACTCTTAATAGTCATAATTCTTAGTGTTACTAACTCTTATCCCTGATCTTAACTCCTTTAGACCAATTTTGAACTTCTTCAAATCATACAATGTTTGTAGTATTACAAGCATTGTACCATATATTAAAATATAATCAGTGATTTAATAAAATGTACATCGTATAAATATCAAATATTCATACAAATAAAGATAATACGTAAACACTGACTCTAACAATTTTAAATATCAAAACATTGTTATGTCAGTTCCTATAAATGTAACTAATCAACAACTTTGCAACATTATGTGTTGTAATATTAAAATTAATTTTGATCAATGTAGTGTTATTATGAGAATTTTAATACCCTCAATGAAAATAAATAATATACCATTACCCATTCAAATTGATCGAATCGTGCAATTTTTAATAGGAATTAATAGAAAAGGATTTAATACTATTATGCGTTAATATGGATCCTAAACACTCTGCTCGTGAAAATTTCTCAAGCTACTATCGAAAACCAACAATTTTGTCCTAAACATTATTCTAAACATGTACCTAGCATTTCCAAAGTGCTTATTTTGAATACATTATGCTTTCTGTGAGAATATTGATTAAAAATCATTAGAATATGATTTGGGGATCAAGCCAAGTGTGTAGAGTGCGCACGGATCGAAGACGGACACAAAAGGAGGCAAAAACCGAAGAAAGGCGCACCAAGCGCCAGCGCCGCCGCGACCAAGCGGAGCGCAGCGGTGCCATTTCCAGAACCTGAGCACCGCGGCGCTGGGGCCGGCGCCGCGACGCTGAAAGCGGGAACAGTATCCCGAAATTAGGAAACTTTATAATTTCGTCTCTCACTTGCTTCAGAACTCTTTAATACGACTCCCACATATAGGGAAAATCTAGGACGTCCCAAGGCCTATATAAAGGCTATCAATTGGCTTGTAAACATATCTTGGTGATCAACAATAATCTTAGTGATAATTTTTAGTGGGTCTTTGTGAGAGAAAATCCCTAGAGGGCAAGAGAGAGTTTTCTTTGTGATCTTTCTTGTAATAGGCATACTTTGTGGTTGCCTTGTGATCCATAATAAGAGAAGAGTGATCTTGATCCACCGTAGACGTAGGCAAGTTGCTGAACCACGTAATTCTTTGTATGTTCTTCTTCTACCCCTTTCTCTCCTTTATTTCTTAATAATTTGTTCTGCATTATTATATTACTTGGGTGAATTGTTTAGCTTGTTTGTGTGCTTCCACTTCAACAAACTAGTATCAGAGCTTTGGTTCTAAGCAGACATGGCCACACCCAAGTATGAGGTAGAGAAATTCAACGGTACGAATGACTTCAATCTGTGGAAGATGAAGGTTAAGGTATTGTTGGTGAACCAAAAACTTGGTTCGGCATTAGAGGAGACTGCATCTCCATCTAGTAATGAAGAGAAGATGCCAGAATCATCTAGTGCAGAAGCAGAAATGAGGGACATTCAAGAAAGAGCTCATAGCACAATCGTTCTGTCATTGAGTAATGAAGTACTAAGGGAAGTAGCAGGTGAGACGACAACAATAGATCTTTGGAAGAAGCTTGACTCTCTTTATATGAGGAAATCGTTGGCCAACAGACTACATATAAAAAAGAAGCTGTATCAGCTGTCCATGTCAGAGGGGACACAGATGAAAGAGCATATAGACGCCTTCAATAAGATCATCCTTGATCTTGAGTCTATCATCATCAAGATAGAAGATGAAGATAGAGCAATTATCCTACTGAGTTCACTCCCCAAGAGCTATGAGAGTTTTATTGATACGCTACTCTACGGCAGAGAGAGTTTAACGATAAGTGATGTGAAATCATCATTAAACTCAAAGTTATTAGGAAAGCAGGCTGAGGGCAATGCAGAAAGTTTATCTGTAAGAGGAAGGCCCTCATATAGAGATGGAAAGAAAAAAAGGCTCAAGGTCGAAGTCTAGGACTCCTAAAAAGTGCTATTGCTGTAAGAAAGAAGGGCACTTCATAAAGGACTGTCCTGAGAAGAAAGCACAGGATAAGAAGAAAGCGGATGCTGCGCTTGCCTATGATGATAGCTATGACAGCGCAGAGACACTCGTCGCTACTGATGGTATAAACTTTGAACAATGGGTTTTAGATTCTGGTTGTACTTTTCACATGTGCCCGCACAAGTCTTGGTTTATAAAGTTTTAGCCTATTAGTGGTGGTAAGGTCTTAATGGGTAATAACGTTGCATGTCAGATGATGGGAATTGATAGTGTTAAACTTAGGCTACATGATGGGCGAGTGAGAGAGTTGACAGATGTTAGGTATGTTCTTGACTTGAAGAGAAACTTGATCTCACTAGGGACTTTAGACCAGAATGGGTGTTCCATCAGAATCGACGGAGGGATTTTAAGAGTTTTGAGAGGTTCCATGGTGGTGATGAGAGGAAAGAAGCACAAAGGTGTTTATATGCTTAAGGGTGAAGTCGTGAGTGGTTCTGCACTATTCTCTATAGATGATGAGAGTATGCAAACCAAGTTATGGCATCTTAGACTGGCACACCAGCCCTTGGAGTTTTGTGAGCATTGTGTGCTAGGAAAAGCACATAGAGTGAGGTTCAGTACCAGCGAGCACAAGACTAAAGGGACTCTTGACTACATACACTCGAATCTTTGGGGACCAGCTCAGACAGCTACTTGTGGTGGTGCTAGATATTTTCTCAGCTTGATTGATGACTATTCGAGGAACCTGTGGGTCTATGTGTTGAAAAGTAAGGATCAAGTCTTTGAAATATTCAAGACTTGGAAGGTTCTTGTTGAAAATCAGACTGGCAAAAGGGTAAAGAGGCTTAGGACTGACAACGGCCTTGAGTTTTGCAACAGAGAGTTTGATGGGTTTTATCCCAAGCATGGGATTGCAAGGCATAGAACGGTAAGATCAACACTGCAGCAGAATGGGGTAGCTGAGAGGATGAACATGACCCTACTTGAAAGGGTTAGATGCATGCTTACCAATGCGAAGATGTCCAAGACATTCTGGGGAAAAGCTGTAGTGACTGCTGCTTACTTGATAAACAGAAGTCCCTCCTCAACAATTGACTTCAAGATGACAGAAGAGAAATAGTCTGACAATCCTTCGAAGTATGACCATCTTAGAATATTTGGTTGCCCTGCCTTTGTACATGTTAAGGAGGGGAAGTTAGAACCTAGAGCTATCAAATGGGTATTCATAGGATATCCCAAAGGAGTAAAAGGATACAAGGTGTGGTGTAAAGACTTAACACTACCAAGGAGTATCATAAGCCGTGATGTGACGTTCGATGAGATGACGATGCTGAAAACCTCTCAAGTAGATGAGAAAGAAGAACCTATGACCAAAGAAAACTCAGCACCCGAGTCAATAAAAGTTAAAGTAGCGCCTGAAAATGGATCTGATATGCCCCCAGATCAACACTTCAACAAAGAGATCCTTGAAGATGAACCAAGAACACTGGCGAGTTCCTCAAAGTCCACCCAAAAGAAGACTAGAACTCCTGAGTTGAAACTTGAAGAGTACTAGCTTGCTAGAGACAGGCTAAGGAGAACGATTAACCTACCAGTCAGGTATGCACAAGCAGACTTAGTTGCTCATGCTTTTAATTCTGCTTACACTCTTGAGTATGATGAGCCTAGGACATATGGTGAGACTATGAAGAGTGAAAACAAGAAAGAATGGCAGTAGGCCATGGAAGAAGAAATTTGTTCTCTTAGAAAGAACAATACCTGGAAGTTGGTGGAGAGACCTCAAAAGAAGCTAGTCAGGTGCAAGTGGGTATATAAGGTGAAGGAGGGGATACCGGGGATTGAGCCTACGAGATTTAAGGCTAGGTTAGTAGCACAAGGTTTTACTCAGAGAGATGGAGTCGATTTTCATGAGATATTCTCTCCAATTTTCAAGCACACATCTATTAGGATTTTGTTAGCTATGTGTGCAAACATTGATTTACATCTAGAGCAGATAGATGTAAAGACAGCTTTTTCTACATGGAGAGCTTGAAGAAACAATATACATGGCACAGTCGCAAGGGTTCAAGGAGCCCGGTAAAGAAGATCATGCTTGTTTGCTAAAGAAGTCATTATACGGGTTAAAGCAATCACCTAGACAGTGGTATAGGAGATTTGATAAGTTTATGGTGGCTTGTGGCTTTAGTAGGAGCAAGTATGATGGATGCGTGTACTTCAAAAACATGAGTTGTGGGATGATGTATTTGCTTCTATACGTCGATGATATGTTGATCGCATGCAAGAATATGGAAGAAATACAGAAGCTCAAGAAGCAGTTAAGTGGCGAGTTTGAAATGAAGGATTTAGGAGCAGCGAAGAGAATTTTGAGTATGGACATTGTAAGGGAAAGAAGAGATGTTATCTTCTTGTCCCAACAACGATATATAGTCAAAATTCTGGAGAAGTTTGGTATGTCAAACGCGAAGGCTGTCTCTACTCCTTTGGCCATGCATTTCAAACTGTCAGCAGCACAGTCGCCGACATCCGAGGATGAGAAACTGCAGATGAGCAAAGTACCGTATGCAAGCGCTGTGGGGAGCATCATGTATGCAATAGTTTGCACAAGACCAGACATAGCACAGGCTGTGAGTGTGGTGAGTAGATACATGGCGAATCCGGGTAAAGATCACTGGCTTGCAGTAAAGTGGATTCTGAGATATCTCAAGGGAACGTCGAATCATGGGTTGGTGTATAAGAGGGACGATGACAGCAATGAAATGGTAAGAGGGTACATAGACTCAGATTATGCAGGTGATCTTGACAAGAGAATATCGTTGACGGGCTACGTATTCACAGTGTTTGGGTGTAGTGTGTGTTAGAGATCAGTTCTACAACATGTAGTTGCACTTTCTACCACAGAGGCAGAGTACATAGCTGTTGGTGAAGCTATAAATGAGGCCGTGTCGTTAAAAGGCATATGCGCGGAGATATTGGCTCGTAAAGATGTAAACACCGGTGTATACTGTGATAGCCAAAGTGCCATACACCTAAGCAAGCATTAAGTGTTCCACGAGAGGTCGAAACACATTAATGTGAGGCTCAATTACATTCATGAGATTGTCCAAAGTGGTGAAGTTAGTTTGACAAAGATAGCATCATCTAAAAACCCTGCTGATATGTTGACTAAGCCATTGCCCTCGGTTAAGTTCATCCTATGCAAGGACTTAACCGGAGTCACTACTTTGTGAGGGTGACCGAAGATGCGAAATTGAGAGATCAATTTACTTTGTGAATAATTTTGAATCAATGAGGGGATTTGTGAGAATATTGATTAAAAATTATTGGAATATGATTTGGGGATCAAGCCAAGTGTCTAGGGTGCACACGGATCGAAGACGGACGCAAAATGAGGCAAAAATCGAAGAAGGGCGCACCAGGCGCCAGTGCCGCGGCAACCAGGCGGAGCGCTGCAGCGCCATTTCCAGAACCTGAGCGCCGCGGCGCTGGGAGCCAGCGCCGCAGCGCTCAGTAGAAGCGGGCCAGCGCCGCAGCGATGAGAACCCAGCGCCACGGCGCTGAAAGCGGGAGCAGTATCCTGAAATTAGGAAACTTCCTAATTTTGTCTCTCACTTGCTTCAGGACTCCTTAATATGACTCCCACACGTATAAGGAAAACCTAGGACGTCCCCAGGCCTATATAAAGACTATCAATTGGCTTGTAAATACATCTTGGTGATCAACAATAATCTTAGTGATAATTCTTAGTGGTTATTTGTGAGAGAAAATTCTTAGAGGGTAAGAGAGAGTTTTCTTTGTGATCTTTCTTGTAATGGGCATACTTTGTGGTTGTCTTATAATTTATAATAAGAGAAGAGTGTGATCTTGATCCGTCGTAGACGTAGGCAAGTTATTAAACTACGTAATTCTTTATATGTTCTCTTTCTACTTTTTTTTTTTTTTTTTTTTTAATAATTTATTTTATATTATTATATTATTTAAATAAATTATTTAATTTATTTATGTACTTCCGCTACGATACTTTCCTAGGCACTAATCAAGAGATGTAAAAGCATAGTAATCTTGGTCATCGTGAAGTCAACCCTTCCTTTTTTTTTTTTTTTCCTATGTATTGATAGAAGGAAATACAGAATGCAGGGATCTGGCCCATCATCGGTTGCTTGCCTGGATGGTCGTGCACAAAGCCTGTTGATGACCCTACATTAGCTTCGGATGGCCAGACAGAGAGCCCTCCAGAGACCATTGATTATTTGTTCGGCTTCTGCCGAAGAACAAAAACAGGTAAGTGCAGTCCAGCTGCAGTAAAAAGTCTTATATGCTAGCCAAGAATTCTTTGTGAAAGGTGCAAGTTCAACCAATGATGAAAGCGATGACGAATATTAGGATGATTTAACGGATGAAGATAGATCTGAGGACAATGAAGAGTTGAAGTTTTTTTCTGAAGGTCTTCACAGAGAATAGTGAGCTCAGAAGTTATTATGAGAAAATTTATGGAGGCGGGGATATTAACCATCTTCCACCGGTTTTGTTAAAGGGCAAACCCCTTGGTCACTGCTTTGCAAAGTTGGGTGCTTCACAGCTAATTTATCTTGAATGTAATATTTTTTGCTAGTAGCTTTTGCAGTGTATCAAATAGCTTAAGGGAAATACTGCAGGTTGAGGCTTGACAGAAATGATGAAGGTAATAAGCATGATTTGCCATGAATGGGGCAGATTGTCAGTTAGCTCGAAATGATGATTCTGATTTGCACTCAAATAATGGCACATTGATAGCTAACAAGGTTCGAACACAAACAACTTAGAACACTTTTCGCATTTTTAGTGCTTTGGGTGCATGAGTTCCTTTTTTCTCTGATTGTTGGGTAATGCAGATTTCGCCAAATGAAGATGGTATTGTCAATAAAATTCACAATGGGAGCTCGGATACGGAAGGGAATAAAGAGGGAGCACCAGATACCTTGGTGAACTGATGGTTCTGTAAGGACATTAAATTTTCTTTTATTATATTTTTCTCTTGGCAATGCTCATGTTTCGACAGATTTTTCCATTTCAAATGTGTTTGCCCTTTACAACACAATTCTCACCTCATATTTTCTTCAGTGTTATCATTTTTTCCAATTGTAATTCTTGTAATATTTTATCCACAAGTCTTTTATTAACCATGAGAATCTTGCTCTTAAATAAAAACTAATGCAGACTTGTACAAAGGGAGAAAGTGGGGGAAATAAGAATACCTTGATAAGGAAATTGCAGAAGCAGTAAAAGTGAGAATGATTTGTGTTCTGTTTTGAGACGTTGTCTTTTTGGTATGGGAACCTGAATAGTATATCCATGATTCCTTGGTAGCTGTTTACATGGTATGTTTTCAGGTATCTAAGTAACAAGATGGATTTGCAAATTCTCTTTCATGATCTTACTTGGTGCCACAACTTTTGTGGAAGGAAATGGAGAAGGATAGTAGGATGTTTGAAAAAATCCTGGTAGACAGTTCATGTCCCTCAAGTGACTGCTAACATTGTTGGTTTTACCATTTGTTTCCAGGAGACATCATAAGGAAACTGCCTTCATCTTCTCTTTTTAATATCTTGGGCTATAATTGCCATCCATAGTAGGGTATTTGGACTAATCCTCTGTTTAAGAAATTAAATAATAATAATTAGATGGTTTTGCAATATCAAATATTAAATAATTACGTTGTATATTACAAGTACTAAGTTGTGAGTATTCTTTTTTTTTTAAAAAAAGATGTTATTTCGATGACAGTATTTTCCTTCTAATATTTACTAATTACTAGGAAGTAGGAGGTTTGGCAGCAAAATATTATCATGAAATAATTGACACCAAATTAACCCTTAGTTGATAAATAATTAGATTTTGATTACCTGTGAATATCTATACCATTAATCATTTTCAAGCATAATTTTGAAAATGCAGTGCCCTGGATTAATTTGTTATTTTAATAACGCAGGACAATACTACAGACACAACTTTTGTGAAGAGAATACTGCATTGTCAAAGTTACCAACAGGACGGTGTGCTTCAACTTCAACGCCTAGGATTTCGGTGTAACCACTACAACAATCAGAATGGAGTTCCAAATCCAAGGTGGAAAACCTTCTGGTTCTGGCAGAAACTTTTCTGATAAATTAACACGGGCAAGGAATTATAAAAATCAAGTTGATGCCAGTCAATGCACTAATGAAGATTTAAAGAGGACAGTGGCTAAGAAATAAGCCAATCTTATTCTCACTCTGCCAATTGGAGGAACTAAGTGTCAGGTTGATGAATAAATCAAAACTCCGAAGAAGCTTATATATTTTTTTTTAATCATGAATGTAATATTATTGATCAGATTATTAATATTACATTGTAAGATTAATGACATTACATCATAACATTTCATGGTACGCCCGCACTTAAATCTCTTATTCTAAGAGACAATATAAACCCCATAACAATGATCATTCCACAGTTAAAATCACTACTATCGTTAATGATAAAAAAATTTTACTCTTTACTTAAGAAAGACATAATAACCTCAGGTAAGAGATTCAAACAACTCTCACAAAAAAGGAAGATAATAAAACACCACATTTATTACATACACCCTCTGCCCAAACCAAACCTAATCTACAACCAAATCTATTATAGTCAAGTACAAATCGCCCGCGGTAGAAGGTTCAACTATTAGGAATCATAGTTTGTATGACAACGGTGGTGGAAATACAACATTAAGCCAACGAGAAACGGTGGGATGACACCTGAAACACTGCTGAGCACCAAATCTCAGCAAAGGCCATTTAAATGTTAGACCGGCAGGAGCATAGCTCGGCGGAGACCGGCCTCGGTAGAGGATGAGAACTCAACTGGCAGACAGCTCGCTGGCGACCAGAACCACTGACGGAGAAGACAAGAACAGAATATAAACAAAAATAAAGAAACGAAACAAAAAGATTAAGAGAGGAATTTAGAGAACCAGAGAGAAAGATGAAGTTTTGGGCTACCGGAGGCTAAAGAAGGCCCCCTCTTCAGTGAGAAAGTGGGATTTAGAGGGCGGCTAGAGTTTTTATTTTATTTTATTTGGGAGAAAACTTTTCTAAGAAGCTCACAATTGATTGTACAATAAATTTCTTAAAGCTCATAATATCTCCCGAGGACTTGGAAGTGGATGCAAGCCAGAGTACAATGCAGGGGGAAGTCAACAAGCATTTATTCAGATGTTAAGAAGTTCAAAAAGCATACCAACATTCTTCAATTAATGGGAAGTGCTTCGATACAGAACCAAAATGAGACTAAAAAGGGGGAGAAGTAACAGAGAGAAATGGGAGAGAATTTAGAAAAACGTTGGAGAAAAAAATAATCAATATTCTCAAATCATTAAAACAAGTTTAGGCATGATTAAAGTATGCGCAAACCTGTTAAAATTTATTTAGGTTAGAAAAGATTTTGTAAAGCTTAAAATAGATTTGGTATGAATTTTGTATAAAATAGATTTGGTACAAATTTTATATACAAAATTAAAATTTTTAGTAGATTTAAAATGAATACGGGTTTGTAAAAAATTTATAGACATTTATTGTAAGTATTTGTAACTCATAAATATTACTTTATATATATATATATATATTTTAAGAGATAATCACTTATAAAATTATTTGTTTATACATTTATATTATAAATTTATAAGCATATTTTTATTCAAATATTATTTACATTATGAATTTATAAGTAAATTTTTATTTAAACACTATTTTTACATTATGAATTTATAAGCACATTTTTATTCATATATTATTTATAAGTAATAAATTTTATTACTTTATTAGGATACAACACTGTAAATTTTATTTATATATTCTAATATTGTAATGCAAAATAATTCGTAATATAATCATAAATTATTTATTACAAAATTACAAAATAATTTCTTGATATCATAAAAAACAAAATTCATATAATTATCGATTTTAAATACTAAACTTACATTATTATAATATAGTTAAATAGAGTCAACATTTTATTGATTCCATATTAATAGAAATTACTAACACAACTAAACATTGATATTTGATATAAGTGTCACTATTTGTTAGATGAGACAACCTCGATATTTTAAAAGAGTTAATGAAATTATTTATACTATTACTAAATTAGTATCTGTGAATGTTGTACATTCAATGAAATTCAATTGCAATACACCACAAATTAATTAAAATATTAAAAAAAAGTAAGTTAAAATAAAAATATAGCATAATTTTGTTAGTTGCATATGTAAAAATGAATTTATTTTTTATTATATTATTTTAAAACCCGCTTAAAATTCGTAGATAACCCATTATGAGTTTGGTAATAAGTATAAACTCATTAGAGTAAATTTAGTAATGAAACTCCAAACCCGCAACGAGTTGAGAAGGATTTAATATTTTATTTTTTAAGCAAATACAAATATGAGTTTTGGGGTATTTGTCCTAAACCTAATCAAGTTTTTCAAGCTTAAGACAAAAAAAGAGGCCAAAATCCTTATTAAAATAGATTTTTTAGAAAAAAAAAAGTATATCGTATTACCAACACTAGGTGTTTATTCTGATGACACATGGGCCAATTAAGAGCAATCACGTGGCCCAAGAGTCCTACAATTTTAGAAACTTGCTCAAACTAAAAAAGAGTAAGAGTAATTGGGATCAATAAAATTTTTGACTAATTAAGGTTCATTACTTGAATTTACTTTAGCAAAGTCTCACACTTACCTATATTGACTTGTGCTTACGTGTTATTTCATTTGATATGAATATTTTCATTTTAATATTTATACAATGCATATTTCATTAATCGTTAATTACTTTTATTAAATGGTAGAATGCTTGTAACGTTGAAGACATTGTATGATTTGAAAGAGTTTAGATTTAGTCTAAAAGATTTTAAATCTTGGCTAAGAGTTAGCAACGCTAAGAGTTATAAATACTAAGAGTTAGCAACGCTAAGAGTTATAAATACTAAGAGTTAGCAATGCTAAGAATTAGTAACACTAAAAGTTATAAATGTTAAGAGTTAACACTATTAAGAGTTAATAAGTTATGAAAGTTAGCGTAATCTAAAGAGTTAGAGTCTTGTCTGCATTGGGACAAAGACGTGAGAATATATTAGTCATGCTATAATTGCAAAGAATTATAATTGGTATTAGAAAATGTCATTATGCAATTGTTCTCAAACTTAAGTTCTTGATCTATTTCACCGAAGCAGATTTATCGGTGAAACCCTTTTTCATATATCAGTGTATGTCTATATATAAATGGTCCAGATGGTTATTTTTAGCTGACCATGAGATTAGTGGCAAGCTCGATAGGCATACAAGTATTCAGTAAGAATTGGATACTAAATAGACTTATGAGTACTCCAATAAATATCCTATCAAGCCGTCAATGGCAAGTCCTCTTAAGTTGAGTAATATTCGTAGTTTTTTTTACCTGAGCACTAGGGTAAACTTGTAAGTGATCTACCATACTTTTAATTTTAAGGATGTTAAAGATCTTTTATGGTCTGACCGTTGTATGTTGTTGGGTAGGGTTCGATGCTCATAGAGTTTGGTGTGTATATATATAGAATCTGTCAGCTCACATAGGTGAGTTGTATATTCGGATGCTCCGAGATTATATCTCAGAAAGTCTTATGGTTATAAGTAATAAATCTGAGAAAAGAGTTTCTCGCAGGGTTAAACAATATCGAAAAAGTATTTGTGTATATTATTTATCGAGATATGAATCTGAAATTAGGTTCACAGATGAGCATATGGTAGTTTGGCGGTGATGATTTATATCTACGCTCTTCAAGGATATAAATGACGGAAGGATTATACATATACGCCATGACCTCAACTTGTATGGTCTAACTCTCTGATTTATAATATCTGTGACATGTACGTGAAATATCAATTAGGGACTCATAGAAAAGTTTTATTTGACAAATTGGTTGTGAACTTAGAGAGTTTCATAATATAAAGTATATTCGTTATGCACTGGGACAGTGTACCAGATTAAATAGTTCAATCTAATAAATTCCAACAGACTGGATATTTCTTTCGATATCCCTTAGGATATGCACTCATCAAGACTTAAGTATTAAGTGCATCAATTAATTAATAATATTATTTTTTAATAAGATGATGATATGTAACACATTATAGACCATTTATTATTTGACTTTAAAATAATCATTATGCCCTAGCTTGTATGACAAGCAATGAACAAACGAATGTATCTGGTTTATTTTGAATAAACAAATCAATTTCAAACAATTAATTTTAAATTAAATGTCTTACAATTATTTTGAATAAAGATTGGCAAAATCAAGCATATGTTTTATGTTTTAATTAGATTAAAATATTAACAAAATATGTGAGAATTGATGCAATACCATAATGGCCGAACTTGACTTGCCTAAATGAAAAAGTGTTTCTTCATTTGGAATGGATTCATCAATTTGCATATGGGTATTGTTTATTTGTTTAATATAAACAAATTAAAAATAAAAAATAAAAACAAAAGCAAATGGCCTTAGCATGTTAGACCATGCTTGGTAGGCCGTATGTTGTTAAATTGGAGGGAATTATGAAGGCAAAAATATGAAGAAAGAATTGGCCTTATTTAATAGTTGTGTGGCTTGGCCCAAATTGAGAGAAAAAAATGAAGTTTTTTATTTGCTTTGTTTCTCCAAGTGAATGAGTAAAAAACAACTTCATCTTCTTCTTTCTTTCTTAATGGCCGGTCATATTGCAGACAATAGCTAAAATGATTTTTGTTGTTCAAATGTTGAACTAGAACAAAAACCATTAATAACTTTGTAGCAAACATAGCTTAAGTATTAAGCTTGATTAAGTGTTAATCTTTGAGTTTAAAAGTTTAACCTTATTGAAAAGGAACTGTAATTCTAGCTACTTAAGCCTACTAGAGTTGGGTATTAGAACTGGTAACAAGTGCATTTCAGGCGAGAACAAAAGTTTTTGCAATTGGTTCCAAAGGCCTTGCAGGTGATTATTCAATCCCTAACTTTTCATTATTATAATGAAACTTAATATTATGTGTTGATTGTACTAGAAAATTAGAATTTAAGCTTTCGCTGTAATAAATTATATATGAGATACGTAAAATTTTTGTTGTAATAAACACATAATACATACATGCACTCTAAAGAATTAGCACATTATCATTACCATGTTAAATCACACGTGACAATCAAATAATCAAAAAAATATTTCAATAAAATCACTCAACTTTCCACGTTACCATTGAGCCCTACAACAACTAATTATTTAAATTACATAAGATGACATCTAGAGAGAGAATAAATAAATTCTCATAATTATAATCTTAATGGCCATTACTTTAGCTTTTATGTCAACTCGTAATAGCACTTAGTGTTGTTTTTGATAATTGGATAAACTAAAGCCCTCATTAGAATAAAGAATTCTACTCTAGTAAGGATTCAATACCAAGGATGGGGCCATATACATTTTGAGAGGCTCAATTACCAAGCAGTCCCCAATTTTAGTGTTTCATGAAAACGCACCCCCTCCCCATTATGGATAAAAGTCACTACTCATGTATAATCACATATTGCTCTTAAGAGTATATTTTTTAGTCTCTCACACTTTAACTCAAGGTACATGATAATAGGTATGACATTCACTTTTCCTACAGTTTTACACAAAACTTTACAAAAATATTAAAACATGATTTGTTTTTCCTTCTTCTCCAACTTTATTTAGGGAAACCCTAAAGAGACACCCCCAATTAGTTCTCCACCTAACTTAAGCATCAAAAAGTCATCAAACTCGACTTTCTTACCCTAAAATAGTTCTTGATGTTTATGGTTTAAGTTTCATAAAATTTAACCACAAACACTAACTAGTATAAATAAAATGAACTGACAAAAATAACAAGTCAGCCTAATGATAAGATGCATTTACATGTGAGAGATGGAAATTCTAGTCATGAAAACCTTTAGTACCCCTACATCTATATCAACGATGGGCAAGGTTGTTGAAGCAGCGCATCATGATTTTAACGCAGAAAGATATGAGGACAAGTTTCTGTTTGTTAGATATACGCACTTGATAATAATGGAATGCTTAAGAACTATGCATAAGTTAAGACAATTGAGCTGATCCAAGATTGTTGATTGCATGTGGTGATGTTTGAAGCTTATTCACTACCAAAAGACTCAAGCTAATCTGTTTGTTATTGTGAGTGTAGCACTCTATTGCTTCGCCTAACAGCAATTACACTCCCACAACCAATTAAAAATTGTAAAACTAAGGTTTTTCCTTGCTACTTGGTTCTCCTTTTTCTCATAAGCTAAAAGTTGAAGCCGTTGGTAGGATTAGATATGAAATATACTTAATAAATGTTGAGGTTTGAACCATGTATAACAACTGCAACTCTTGAGTTTGGCATATTCTAATAAGGGAAAGGGTAAATGTGATATCAGGTAAATCGTAGAAGAGAATGACCAAAATATGACAATGGTGGTTCTGTCATGCGTTAATGGATCTAAATCACTATAAGAGTTCCAAGAAATTGAAGATCTAAATGTTTCGCACGGTAAATTGATTAGATTTTCTACCAAATTTTTAGCTTTTCAGCTCACGGGACTATTAGAGTCTTGGGAGGAATTTGCACTAGATAGCTAACTTTATGTTATTTGAAACCAAAAAAAAAAAATTGTTGCAAATATATGTCGAGATCTAAATATCCTTACAAAAACAAAGAGAAACTCACTTGAAGGGAACAATATCAGATTTGCTAGACTTAGTAGTCGAGAAAGTCAAGTATCATAATATCAAGTGAGAAAAATAATATGAAGCTTACTAGACCTAATAGCTGAGAAAGTCAAATATTATAATATCAACTGAGAGAAATAATACAGAGACCAAACTTACTAGACTTGGTAGTCGAAAAAGTCAAATATCATAATATCAACATAGAGAACAATACAGAGATCAAGTAGTCAAAAAAATTAAGTATCACAACATCAATTAGGGAAATAATACAAAATTTATTACACCTATTAAACTTAATCGACTTCTACAACTATTTGTTACGAGTAACCAATGACTGGAGATGGTAGAGGTTGAGAAAATATGTGGACATTTTAGACATTTTCATAGGAAACTTTTTTTATGTAACTTTTCAAGTGATCAATTATTCTCTCTGTAATTTTTATAGATTATGTTGCGATCAATTGTCAAAATTTAGTCCATGCAATATATGATCTATCATTGTTATTTAAAAAAAAAAAGTAAGTGTGTTTCACTAAATTCCTTACTTTTTTTTATATGATTAGTCTCTTATAAGATTTTTTTGAGGATTTTGTTCAATTTTTTATTGTTATTTTTTTTTACTAATGTAAAATATGGCATTTGTTGCATAAAATGTTGGGTTTACAATATTGACAAATATATTTAATTAACAAATTAATGTTCAAATAAAATAAAAATAGTGTTTCATGTAACGACGGTAGCATAGTACATTATCAATTCTTTTCCAAAACAAATATTTAAAAATTTATAAGAAAAAATAAAATTTTATATAAAAAAAAAAAGCGATCTTGCATCATCTATTTATATAGAAATAGAAAAGTGTGTTGATAAGGGAAAAAAGTGGAGCCTCTAATAATATTAGAATTTTTTTGAAAATGACCTATATTTTCAAGATATTATCTTTTTTAACCACAATTTGATAGTTTAATTTTTATTAGTCAAAATTATAAAAATTGGATGCACTTACTTTTTTTTAATAAAATATCATGATAAATAAAATATTTAAAATTAAATATACAAAAATTGACTAACATTCTTAATATCAATCTCAAAATTTGATAAAATAAAAAATAAATAAAGTGAAAAAAAAAATTTACAAATTTATAAGTTGATAATTGTACTATGCAGTTGCATGCAAATCAATCCGCGCGCGCAAAATTTAGTATTTAACGTTTTTAATTCAATCAATGCTCCCTTTTTACTCGACTATTTAAAAGCGCTTTAAATTAGCATCATTCACGCAAAGCATAAATGCATTCTTATGCCTTGCTTCTTTTTCTCCTCTTCCAAATTGCGTGAGCAAATGATTGGTCAACATGAAATAAAGAGAAGAATCAACAATAATAATTCATTTATGGTTTGTATCATAGTTATTATTTATTTAAGTATTATTTAATTAGTAATTTTTATTCAATCAATAAAATAAATTAATAATTATTTAATAAATAATGATAATTAAACAAAGAATTTAATTAGTTATTATTTATTTAAATAATATTTAATTCTAATTATTTAATTAATAATTAAAATTTATTTATTTATGGGATATTATCATGAATATCCCTAAGATAAGACTTAATTACAAAAATACCTATATGTTTAAATTCTATCTACAATACCTAAAAATTTTAAAAAAAATTAGTGATACCCTTCCGTTAGAGAATCTTTCATGAAATTAATAAATTTCATGTTAATAGTTATGAAATATCTAAATTGTCCCTAATAATAGAATTAACTTGACTATTATACCTTTCTACCAATATTTTTTATTTTTTAAATTATTTTTTTAGCTCATTAATATTAATAATTATTTAATAATATAATTAAATTTATACATAATTAAAAAAAAAACTAAATATAGTACCAACAACAATAACCACTAATTCAACTTATTTTTCACATTTTTTTATTTCATTACCCTTACTTTCTTCATTTTCTCGTTACCCAAACATAAAATTGTTTACCCAAACACCACCAACTTCATCACTTATCAACACCACCAACTAATCTTCTTTTAATAAACACTACAAAAAACTTTCACTTTTAATATCACAATCCTCATAAGCAAAAAATCAACCATCAATTTACAAAACAAAAAAAGGAACCGTATCATCGTCGACCATCTCTTTCACTGCCTCTCATCGTTGGCCATTATAAGAACGATAGCCAAAATCGGCACAGAGTCAAATCTCCAATCCACCGCTCTAGCCGCCGTTGTCGACCAAACCCAGGAACAAGCTCAAAAACTATTCGCGAGTCCAAATTGATTGTTGGGTTTCTAATTTCGATCCGCCAAATAAGTTGAAGTGGGATGGCAGTGGCTTCGATTTGATAGTAGCTGAGTTGAAGCAAGATGGAGACGACTTCGATTCAACGGTTGGTGAGTTGAAGTAGGATAGCAATGGCTTCGATTCGATGAGTTGTGCCTGTTAGACATTTAATGTTATATTTGCTCTTAAAGAATATGAAATAATATTTTATTTTATTAATAAAGGTTTATTCATACATATAATTGAGCATACATTAGTGAGCTGATATTTATAAAGTATGTAATTTATATATTAGGAATATAATGCTAATAGAGAGGTATAGATCACAAGTTCTTTATAAATTAAATATAATTCACAGCTATTAATGAAAAGACATTTCATTATATAAGGTTGTAGTTTTTCTACTTCTTATAGTAAATTATTTACCTTGATCATCGAAGTAGAGACTTCAAGTAGAAAAACTAGTGTATAGGTTACATTGAATATGACTATTGTGAATTCGATTTGGTTAACTAAATGTAGATCTTAATTCACAAAAGTTTTAATAAGTTTGATTCATCTTAATTTTGGGCAAGTAATGAACTTACATTCATGCATTGTATCTTTTGAGTTATCACGGAGTGAGATCCATATAAACGGTTAAAACTTCGATAGCTTAGAGATATAATTGCATGGGTCGTAGGAACATATATATACAAGATAGAATCTAATAAATAATGTCCACCTAAGTTATTTGCAGTACTTATTCATTAAAATCAGTGGTGGTCATAATTTATTTAATAAATTATTTATTGAATAATAATATTTATTTGTAAATTTATTTACAAATATAGACATATTAAAAGTGATCATTAAAGCATTCAGTGACTTAGGATAAATAAGTAATTAGAGAGGCAAGACATTTTTTCATGGCTTAACTTTAATTATAAATATTAATTAGAGGGTCAATTAAGTGATTATTATTAGTTTAAAGACCAAGCTCAATTTAATTAAATGGAGTTTTAATTAAATGAGTTTTTACTTAATAATATGGGTTACTATATTACTGTCATTGACTTTTAGTGGAATAGTTTAGAGTTAACTTAGAAGAACTTGTGAGTCATGAGATGACAAGGATTAAGCCTTTTAAGTTGGAGTTAAGAAGTCCGTGGGTCTTGCAGTCATTCTACTAGCTCAAATCTTAATCAAACTCTCATTTTCTAATAACAATTAATGCCCAATTTATTTTTAAAAATAAGTGGACCAAAGAAAATTAAAAAATCTAAAATTTTAGCCTCATAAAAAGAAACAAGTAAGAGAAGATTGACATTATGAAAGAACCTAAGTTGACTTCAAGGAAGACTTTAAAGAATATAAGGTTACTTTTAATATTTTTCTTCTAAGGAAAAGTCATGAATTATTGGCTATTTATTTATTTAATTAATTGATTGGATGAATAACATATCATATAGATTAAGGATGCATATTTGCTTGTCTATAATAAAATATATCATCTTGTATGACATCAATATTCTAATGAGATTAAGATAAAATTATTGTTATTATTTTAATATTAATTTATTAATTTAACATTGTCTTATTAATTATTTTATGAGCTAAAATTAGATATTAATGAGTAGAATGTCATTTTATAAATTAATTAGTATATTAAAATTAAAAACTCTAAGAATTAAAAATATTGAGAGAGAGAGAGAGAAAGTGGGGAGGGGGCTAGGCATAAAATCCGCAACCTCCATTATTGGTCTTATAGTAAGATATATTAATGCATTACCTTAAATCTTGTGAGCTCCCTACATAGAGTAATAATTAGAACTGGTTACTAGATAGAATTTTTTTAAATGATAAGATCTAATATAGAACTCATGCGAATTTGACTACCATACGATGGCTTTTTTAATTAAAAAATATAAAGGATTGAAATAATGGTTATACACTCAACTTAAGTTGATTGATATCCTCTCTACTGAGTTCTTATCAATTAAATCTAAGAGTTAAAGAATTGATAATTTATTATTATTTGATATGAGATATCTAGATAATAATAATAATAATAATAATGATAATAATAATAATAATGATAATAATAATGATAATAATAATGATGATGATAATAATAATAATAATAATAATAATGATAATCATAATAATAATAATAATAATAATGATAATAATAATGATAATAATAATAATAATAATGATGATAATAATAATAATCATAATAATGATAATCATAATAATAATAATAATAATAATAATAATAATAATAAGTATGGTACTAGTCTGATTCATAATGGATAAGACCACCCTACGGAGGCATATTTTGATTAAAAATTAGATTACCGATACATAATATAGTTAAATAATTCTATATAAATGCATTTCATTTATTTATGCAAAAGTTACATATGTTATTAGATAATATATGCTCATATATGAATTTATTTTTTTAGAATTATGTCTTCATTCAGCCCATTAACATCAATCCTAAACCAAAACAAGTTAACCAAAAATAATTGTGTGGATTGAGAAAAGAACTTAAATATTATACTCAAAGCTGAAAAACACAAATATTGTTAGGGTCGATGCTTACGTGCATCCTTGAATGTGCATATACTTGTGTATTAATACAAGTGTACATTCTCATTAAATCGCTAATACCTATTTATATGGTATTATGCAATGTAACGTTACGGACATTGTAGATCTGAAGAAATTTGGATCAGATCTAAAGAAGTTTAGATAAGGGCTCATAATTAACCATGCTGAGACATATAACTGCTAAATGTTAGCACAATTAAGTATTAGCTAGTTATAATACTCAGCAGATCCAAGAGTTAGAGTCTTGTCTATAATGAGACATAGACCTGGGAATATACTAGTAACTGTATAGTTACAAGAGTTACAATCGGGTGCCAGAAAATGCTAGTTGCTCAAGTATGTTCTTAAATAATTGTCCCTGATCTATTTCTAGCGATGCAGGTCTGTCGATGGATACTTTATATATAGATCAGCATATATCGTACCTATAAGGTGTAGATGGTCATTCCTAACTGACTGTGAGCTTGGAGCTCATATTGACATATGAGTATCCAGTTAGGATTGGATATAGAATAGACTCATGAGAGCCTTCGATAAACACCCAATGTAAGCCATCAACGAAGGGTCTTCTCGAGTTGAGTAGTATACGTGGTCCTTTGACCTGAGTGCCACGGTGGACTTGTAAGTGATCCACTATACTTTGGTTCTACGCATGTCAGAGACTTTTCATAGTGTGACCGTTGGGTGTTACTAGGTATGGTCCTATACTTATAGAGTTTGGTGTGTACAGATATAGGATCTGTCAGCTCCTATATGGAGCTAGATATCCAGATGCTTCGAGACTATATCTCTGAAAGTCTTACGGTCACAAGCAATCATCCCGGGAAAGAGTTCTACTAGGGTGGGACAATATGGTAAATTAGTTTGCGTATATTGTTCAATGAGATACAAGTCTGGAGATAGAACATAGATGAACATAAGGGAATTTGACGATGATAATCTATATCCCTAGCACATCCAAGATATCATGACGGAAGGACTATACGTATGCGTTATAACCTCAACTTGTATGGTTCAACGCGCTGATTTGTATATCCGTGACGTGTGCGTAGGGCATTACTTATGGACTCATGGAATAGTTTTATTTGACGAATCGGGCGTAGGACCTAAGGAGTCCCGTGATATGGAGTGTACTCGTTGTGCACTGGGGCAGCATGCCGGATTAAATTGTTTAATCCAGCAATATTCAGTATTACCACAGGAATATATGCTTGTCTATATTTAAGTGTTAAATACAATAATTAGTTAATAATTATTATTTACTAATTGTATTATGACATGTGGCGTATTGTGGATCCTCAGTTGAGTTTACCCAAGTGTGAAATTTGTGGGACCTATTAGAGGGTATGCTTGGTAACTATTTATGAGGGGCAAAATGATCATTACAGACTTTAATTATTTAATGGTTAAATAATCAAAATATCTCTCTTTTTATTTTATATAATATATTATTATTTTATTATCATTATTATTATATTATATTATATATTATTATTTTATTATATATATATATAAAGAAAGAAAGAGAGAAAGTGAGTGTGTACAAGTGTGTGTGGCCATTTTTGGCTGAGAGAAATGGAGAAAGAAGAAGAAAAAAAATGAAAAAAATGAAATTGTTTCATTTTTTTTTATGGTGTCATAGAAGTAATTACGAATTGCTTCATTCTCCATTTCTTATCATTTTTGAGAAAATGATGAAAAATACACACCGAATATTTTGGGAATTAAGAGTTAATCCCGTGTTGAATATGGAGCTGCTGTTCTAGCTCACCAAGTCCACCGTGTTGGTGACTAGAACTGCCCGCGAGTTAACCTCCATGCGGACTCCGAAGAAATATGTATATAACATTACACGTTAAGGTGAGTTATCAATCTAACTAATATATTAATGTGATTAATATATTTAATTATTGTGTTTATTGTTTAATTTACACGTTTTCGCCACGTAGAATATGTATGTGATATGTATTTAGGCAATAGACACAATAGCACATTCATACACCCACGTGTCTTAGATCCCCACTAACAAATATATCTTAACTAATAAATGTCCTTCAATACCTAATGAAAGTGCAACCTAAAATAAAATAAATGTTTACAATAGTCACTTAACTAAAGGCTCATCTTCCTCTTCTGACCTCAATCCTAAGGGAAAGAGAAGTAAAAAGAAGAAGAATAAGTAAAAAAAAAAAGCATTTAATTCAAGATCTGTGCAAATTCATAAAAAAAGAAATAAAACCCAAAGGAGAGTGTTTCCAATGTGGCATTAAAGAATATTAGAAGAGAAACTGTCATTTAGTTAAAGTTTTTAGTAGCTAAAAAGACCGCTTCATCTTTTAGTAATATTCTTTTCATTGAGACATGTTTAATGGTTGACTCTACAGATTCTTGGATAATAGATTCTCAAGCTACTAATCATATTTACAATTCGTTTTAAGGGTTCCAGAAAATAAAATAACTCAATAAAGGAGATATCAATCTTAGGCCGGGAAATAGTGTAATTATTGAAACTAAGGTAGTAAGAGTTTGTCTCCATTTTTATGATTTTAGTACTAGAATTTAAACACAATTTGATTTCATTTAATTATTTGAATAACTTTGTATATTCTGTTAATTTTGACTAAATTATGGTAATCAAAAGAAATAAGTCATTTATATGTTCCGGTACACTAGTTAACAGTTTATACTACATATTTTCTAAAATTAACTTACTACTTGATACAAAATTGAATGATGAATCTAATCACTATAAGAGGATTAAAGTGACTTCCACTAATCAAACGTATCTAAGACATCTACATTTTGGTCTTGTTAGTCTAGATAGAATCCAAAGATTAGTAAAAAATGGACATTTGAGTTCATTAGAGATTGAACTATTACCAATTTGTGAATCTTATAGAAAATATAAAATGCCCAGAGACCCTTTAATGCTAAAGGTAATAGAGACGTTGAAATGTTAGAATTAATGCACTTTAACATGTATAGGCCCATGAGCATGCAAGTTAGAGGAGGTTATGAATATTTCATTACTTTTATTAATGATTATTCTAGATTCAGTTATGTATACTTAATGCTTCACAAGTCTGAGGCATTTGATAAATTCAATAAGTTTCAAGTAGAAGTGGAAGGCAATTAGAAAAACACATAAAGGCACTTTGATCTGATCAATGTAGTGAATACCTCTATAGTTAGTTTAGGATCTATTTGTCAGACAAGTAGATATTATCCCAGTTGACTGCACCAAGGTCACCGCAGCAAAATGGTGTAGTAGAAAGAAAAAATAAAACTCTTTTTGAAATGGTGAGATCAATGATGAGTTATTCAACTTTACCTATCTCGTTATGAGGTTATGCCTTCGAAATAGTCATGTATATTCTTAATTTAATTCTATTTAAGTCAATCCTTAAAACGCCTTTGAAAATATGGAGAGAGCGTAAACCAAGTTTACGTCACATACATATATGGGGTTGTCAAGCTTATGTGCTAAAAATGAAGACAAACAAGTTGGAATCTAAATTAGAAGTTTGTCTATTTATTGGCTATTATAAAGAAATAAGAGGTAGTCTTTTCTATAGTTCTCAAGATAAAAAAGTATTAGTTAACACCAATGCAATCTTTCTTAAAGAATACTATATGAAAGACTTCAAACCTAGGAATAAGATAATTCTTGATAAATTATCTGGGAACTCTAATATTGTGCCTAAAAGAGTCAATGAGTTAATTTTCAATCTAGATTATAATAATCAACTAGAGCCAGTTGTTGAGCAATAACTACCGATAATTCGTCATTATAGAGGGATTATTAGACGTCCAGATAAGTACATGTTAATTAGAGATTCTTTTCAGGTAGTTTATAATGAAGATAAACTAGATCCCACCAACTACGATACAACAATGGTTAATAAAGATGTAAACCATTGGCATAAAGCTATAAAATCGAAGATGGATTCTATATACTCTAATAAATTCTAGAACTTGTATAGAAACATAAATAGATAAAACCCATAGGGTGTAAATATGTCTACAAAAGAAAGAGAGGGATAAACAAAAATGTGAAAACCTTCAAAGTTAGGCTTGTTACAAAATGGTATAATCATAAAGAAGATATCAATTATGAGGAGACCTTTTCACCGGTAGTCATGCTTAAGTATATTAGAATTATCTTATCTATTGTAGCAAATCTTGATTATGAGATTTGAGAAATGGATATAAAGACTACATTTCTTAATGACAATCTTGAAGAAAGTATCTATATGATACAACCAAATGATTTTATAGCTACAAGCCATGAGCATATGATTTGTATACTGAAACAATCTATCTATGGGCTTAAACAAGCATATAGATCTTGGAACATAAGATTTGTCATTGGTTTTGATCAAGCACTCAAATCATTTGGTTTTGATCAAGCACTCAAATCATTTGGTTTTGATCCAAATCTCAATGAAGCTTATGTTTACAGGAAGATATGAGTGTTATCATCAAATAAAATATGGTTATCTAACCATTTTGATATGAATGATCTAAGAGAAGTCAGTAACATCATTGAAATCAAAGTATTAAGGGATCTCAAGTGAAGGATGTTAGGCTTATTCTAAGTTAAGTATATTAATAAAATTCTAATTGAGTTTGTCATGCATAATTCCAAAAGAGATTGTTTCCTTTTAGATATAGAATTGATCTATCCAAGTATCAGTTTCTTAAGACAATTGAAGAGATAGATCGCATGAGATGAATTCTTTATGCATTAGCAGTAAGAAGTCTCATGTATGCAATGCTATATATTAGGCTATATATTTGTTATGCAGCTAAAATGGTCAGTAAATATCAATCTAATGCAGAACCAAAACATTGGACTGCAGTAAAAGTATATATTCAAGTACCTTCGAAGAACGAAAGATTATGTGCTTGTATATTCCAATGAGGATCTTATACCAATTGGGTATACAATTCAGATTTCCCAGCATATAAGGATACCCGAATCTTCCTTAAGGTATGTATTCACTTTAAATGGTGGAGTTACAAGTTGGAGGAGTATAAAACAATCATATATTGCAGACTCCACTATAGGAGTTGAATATGTAACTGCATTTAAAGCTACGAAAGAGGCTATATAGCTTCGGAAGTTTCTTATGGAGCTTGAGGTGACACCTAGTACTTAGATGCCTATTGTTCTTTAAAAGACAATAACAGGGCAATAGTATAGTTTAAGGAACTAAATACCATAAGAGAAAAAAGCACGTTGAGAGGAAATATAGTTTGGTAAGGGAGTTTTGTGCAAAACGGTAAGGTTATGGTATTTAAGATTGTGTAAGCAAATAATCTAATGGATACATTCACCTAAGTCATTACCAGTAAAGAGTTTTGAAACTCATATGAATAATATATGAATTTAATAGTTACTCAAAATGCTTTAGTGTAAGTGGGAGATTGTTAGACATATAATATTATTTATACTCTTAAAGCTTGTGAAATAACATTTTATTTTATTAATAAAAGTTTATTCATACATATAATTGAGTATACATTGATGAGCCCATATTTATAAAGTATATGATCTATGTATTAGACATATGATGCTAATACAAAGGGTATAGATCACAAGTGCTTAATAAATTAAATCTAGTTCACAACCATTAATGAAAAAAACATATTATTATGTAATGTTATAATTTTTCTACTTCTTATAGTGGATAATTTATCTTGATCATTGAAGTAGAGACTTTGAGTAGAGAAACTAGTGTATATGTTACATTGAACGGGACTACTATAAATTTCGATTTAGTTAACTAAATGTCGCAGATTCTAATTCGCAAAAGCTACAATAAGCTTAATTGATCTTAATCTTGAGCAGGTAATGAACTTACATTCATGCATTTTATCTTTTAAATTATCACGGAGTGAGATCTATATAAACAGTCAAAACCTTGATAGCTTGAAGATATAATTTCATAAGTCGTAAGAACATATATTTACAAGATAGAATCTAATAAATAATGTCCACCTAAGCTATCTGTAGTACTTGATCATTAAAATTTATAGCTGCGGTTTATTCAATAAATTATTTATTGAATAATAATATTTATTTATAGATTTATTTACAAATATAGACATATTAAAAATGATTATTAGAGCATTCAATGACTTATGGTAAATAAGTAATTAAAGACGCAAGACATTTTTTCGTGCCTTAACTTTAATTATGGACATCAATTAGAGGGTTAATTAAGTGGTTATTATTGGTCTAAAAATCAAGTCTAATTTAATTAAATAGATTTTTAATTAAATGAGCTTTTACTTAATAACATGGGTTACTAGATTACAACAATTTACTTTTAATAGAATAACCTGAAGTTAACTTAGAAGAAGTTGTGGGGTCATGAAATGACTAGGATTGAGCTTTTTAAGTTAGAGTTAAGAAGTTCATGCGTTTTGCAGTCCATGTACTAGTTTAAATCCTAATCAAACTCTAATTTTTTAATCCTAATTAAACTCTAAATAGCCTATAGAGATTCACATACATACATATATATATATATATATATATATAAGGTATGGAGTAGTAATAATAGATAACAAATTTAATTAGAAAAATTCTTTTTACATATTCTTATATGAAAAAAAATTGGTTATTACTTTTCTTTTAGATTTAGGTAGTAGTACTTTTAAAGATTAAAGAATGATTCATGTGTTTACATGCGTTGAATTTAAATGTTGAGAATAGTATAATAGGTCGTAGTCAGTGAATTCAAGATTTATCAAAATGAGAAATTGAGATAATCTTTTATCTCTCTATACATATAATTATGAATAAGATAATATCCACTGCGTTTATTTTATTAAACAAAAAAAAATTCTCTACCAACAATGCCTCCAGTGGTGACAAGTTGTGCTTTCGGTGGTGGCCACTCACCAAGATCATTAAAATTCACCTTAGGCCACTCATTTAATCTCTGGCGAGCAATAGCTAGTGGCTACAAAGGTGCAAACAAAAATGAGCCTTTGATGGAAGATTATTATTGATTAAAAATATTTAAAATATAAAAATAATTTTAATATTTTAATATTTTTAAAATATTTATTTACTTTTTAAATGTTAAAATTACTTTATTACCTTTATCCTGTTAATATTGACGAAAAATTCTCTAATGAAAGGGTATTTATAAAATGTTTTCAAACTTTTGAGTATTATTGATAAAATTTAAAATTCATGAATATTTTTATAATTAGATATTATCTCAAGAGTATTCATAATAATATTTTTTTATTTATTGAATTAAATAATCGTGCATCACGTGTCATGCCATTATATTTTTGCATTTTCAATCATTTCAACCAAATTTATTTTTTACCTATTTTTAATATTTTTTACTCATTTTTAGCATAATGTACTCATATTTCACGCATTTTTTTTACAATCTAATTATTTCACACATTAATCACAATAATAATATTCATGTATTAGACTAATTTTGAGATTTTTTTACAAGTGTTCAACAGATTTTATTTATTGAGAAGAAAAATAATAGTCAAGAGTAAAATTATCTAATTTTAAATTGTTCGACTATAAAACATTAATCATTAGATTTGGGGCTAAAAAAATAATGGGTTAAAATTTAGGCCATTATCAAAATTTCCAATAATATAAGGAGATTAGGGCATCAGAGAACAGGGATAGTATTGCCACGTCACTGTGGAAATAATCAAGAGGCCTATAAAAGGCAACAGCTCATTTTCATCATCAATCTTAACATTTTCATCAAAATCAAAGAGGGAGATAATATTGGAATAGGGAGAATGGCTGGAGTCGGACCAATCTCACAGGACTGGGAGCCGGTGGTCATCAGGAAGAAAGCTCCCAACGCCGCCGCCAAGAAGGACGAGAAAGCCGTCAACGCCGCCCGTCGCGCCGGCGCCGAGATCGAAACCGTCAAAAAATGTATTTCTTCTTTCTTTTCTCACTATTCTTTTATTATGATACAACTTTTTTTTTCTATTTAAATTGTTAATTATTTCTGAATCAAAGAAAAACCGTTGTTAAACATCTGCTTTTTTTATGTATATGTATATATATATTGGTGAAAAGGATTTTTTTTTAGGGTTTCTGCTTTTTGCTTGTTATTTACTCTAATTAGATAGCCCATACGCGTAAATATACTTTTGTATTTGTGATTGTTTGTATTTTCCTTCCCTCAGTGATGAATATCTTTTGCAATGAATATAGGTGTTCCATTTGGGGTTTATGTCTATTTTGGTTTTAAAAAAAAGATAGGTGATAATGGGTATAATCAATGACACGATCATTTTGGATAAAAAGAAGAATATGGGCAACGATGGGTATAACTCATGACATGATCAATCATCAAGTGAATGTTAAATTTAAAGAGATGGGTATTAATTTGTTTTATTGTTATGACATTTTTTTAATTGAACATCGTGAATTTGATCAATGTTAACTGAAAAATTGTGTGAATCTCATGGCACTTAAGTGGTTGCTATGTGAGCTACTTGCACACCGGTGCTAAAGATTTCTACATTGGAATATCCAGGATCCTGCTAACCACTTTCTGTAAGTGTGCATTTTATGTGTTGTTTAATTGCTTATGTTTTTTGCTTTCTATTACAGCAAATGCTGGCTTGAACAAAGCTGCCTCAAGTAGCACTTCTCTTAACACAAGGAAGCTTGATGAAGATACAGAGAATCTCACTCGTGAGTAGTTTCTTTCTTCTCCCATTTCTAAAACCAGTGTATACTCTTTGTTGTAAGGGCTATTTTTCTGTTATATATTTCTTGAATGGTTGGAAATAATTTTACCTTGATGGACATTGTTCTTGTTTTAGTTTACTTGGTAGTTGTCACAATTTTGCTCCAGAGCTTTTCCACATGACAGTTATCTATATTTATCTTCATTTTATTGTTAGTCTATCCTTTTTATGGTTTGATATGGTGGTACTTTATAGGTCATTTTCATCTAAGAATTGCTGTGGATAGTGATTATATCATATTTGATGTTGCATATGATATAGCTGGGGAGTAGGTGTATGGTGGGGGCTAGTATTGGCCTGCTCTTTAGATAACTGGTAGTGTACTATCAAATATGATAAATTATTTCATGTTTCTTATACAAATAAATAAATATACAAATAGACGTCATAAATATGGATTAATTGATTGTGATTGGGTGTTTTAAGACTATATAAAGAAATAGCTTTAGCATATGCTTGTGGAAGGATCATATCACATCATACTTATCTATGTAGCAATTAGTCTGAAGTGCTCTTATTGGTATATTGATAAGCTGGTTTGACTTGTTTGACCTGCCATGTTAGTTTTAAAAGCTCTCATAAAAAATCATAATGGAAAGGATATTCCTAATGATTTAATTCATTCGTAACCAGTATGAGTGGTCTCATTACTTGTTGTAATCTTATCTATAATAGTACACAATGGGACACCAGTAATTCCCCGTGTGTAAATGGGTATGCGGAATTCGTCAAACTTGCCTTGATCTCCAAATAGAAGTTAGTTGTTTCAAACTTGCAGTTCGGTTTTTTGGTCTGCATTCATATTTGCAACTTTTCACTTGTTTTAGATTGTTTTATTACACCTTACAACAAGAGAGTAAAAGCAGCTGAAACATTTGTTATTTGCTGTTCTATTATACACAGATGATCGAGTACCAACTGAACTCAAGAAAGCCATTATGCAGGCGAGGACTGAGAAGAAACTTACCCAGGCTCAACTTGCTCAGGTCTCTCTCTTTCCCTCACATGCATTGATGTTGAAACTTTTCTCTTCTTACCCAGACTTCCTTTTAATCAAGGCTTTTGACTTAATCATTCATTTTCTGTTCAGATGATCAATGAGAAGCCCCAGGTGATACAGGAATATGAATCTGGAAAAGCCATTCCTAATCAGCAGATACTTGGCAAGCTGGAGAGGGCTCTTGGTGCGAAGCTGCGTGGGAAGAAGTGAGATGGGACAAATAAAAACAACTACCAGAACTTTTAATCTTGTGCGCTTTTGCGAATCTTAAAAATTGGTGCTGTAAATGAAGCTTTTATATCATTGTCATGGCTCACATATAAAAGTGACCCAACTGTTTGATTGTGTGCGATGACTATGAATCTATTAAAGTCTTTATCTTTGACTTGCGTTAGAGTTTTTACAGCACTTTCAAGTGCATTTTGCATTTCTTTTGGTTTATATTTAACGCTTGCATCACAGACCAGTTATATGCACTCATCCTTCCAAGCAATATATACCGGGGTTGCTATATTGTTGTGTTGTGAGTTCTTAAATTTGGTGGTGTATAATGCACATGAAAGTTTTCTATCATTGTTATGGCTGTGATGATCATGAGTCTATCAAGTCTTTCTCTTTAACTTGCATTCGAGTTTACAGCATTTGAAGCGGAGGGCGCTGTTTGTTACTTCACTAGAGTTCGGGAGCATATATGCAAGTCTAGTTAGACGTATCTTTTTTTTTTTCCAAGTTTGAACTAAGATAGAGATGAGAAAATTCATCCATTTTAAAATTTGAATAGAGATAAAAAATTATTATTAAATATTTTCGTAAATTTAAATAAAGATTAAAAAAATCTCCCTCATTAAATATTAACATTTATCCTCTTCTTAATTTTTTTTATTAAATTACATAAATATTTAACATAAAAATTTATCCCACCCTATAAATTCTTTTTTCAAAATGTGGTGTGAGCAGAATGGCAATGCCATATCTTATATTCCACTCCCGAGAGATTTTATTCCCCAACACCACAGAAGGACTATCAACAAGAGAGAACCTAACGCCCACAAAATGCAATATTGACATTGATATCCACTTAGGGATGGCGAAATACCAACAAGAATGGCCTCGTATCACAAAGCCCTGCCTTGAATAGGGTTAAGATGGGATAATTTTTATGAAAATAGAGTTTGGGCAAAAGAAAAAATTATTTTTTGAATTATTGATGAGGTGGGGATTGGATTAAGTCTCTTCGCCCTGCATCTTATTTTAAAAGAATATATTTGTTCCTTTTTGAAAACTCTCTCTTTTTTGTTTTTGTGTCCAAGGCTTCTAAATTTGATCAAGGTCGGTCCTTGAAAGCCCAGCCAGACGCTCACTTCAAAAGACTACTATTCTCAAAAGGTTCATTGAAGCTTGCACAGCGAATCCAATCCAGAGACAGACTCAGAAGTAATAATCAATGGGCCAAATCCCAACAAAGAAATGGCAGAGAATCAGCTCAGACTCGCAAGGTTTTGATTGGCAAACAAGAATATTTGTTCGACCTTGCCGACCCAAACAACCACGGTTAATCAGGTATTGTCAACATTCCACATTTCGCTTTTAAAGAATTTCACGTGTACATTTTACATTTCGCTCTTAAGAATTCCACGTCAATATCGAACCAATGAAGGAGGGTCGTTCAAAATCTACTCTAAGCCGTTTTAAATAAACCTCACTTAAACCAAAACCACCAGCGAAGACAAACTCAAGAAATATGCTTAATACATCAGAAGGGAAACCTGACGTGCGACAGGAACGGGGTCAAAATTTGCAGAATGATATTTGATATATGTCAAAGGCACAACATGAGGATATTTTTCGTATGTCAGAGGCACAGTAGGGGAATATTTGGCGTATGTCAAAAATGCAATAAGAAATATTCGGTGCGAAACAGAAATATTGCAGAGAAAAGCCTAAAAAGATTCCTGAAATGCCTTACTAAAAAAAGGAAAGACAAAGACATTGAGAGCATGATGAAAAAATACCAAAAGAACAAAAAACAAGAAAAAGGAAAGGAGCCCCCCAAACATTATTTTTCATTCTTGTCTTATCATATTTTAAAAGAGAGAACCCTTTTCTAACTTAAGCATCAGAGCGTATTTACTGGAATCTACCATGGCAAGATCATCATTGAGCTTGTGTTCATGTTTTCTTTGCAAGCTTCCCACAGATTGCAGCGAAGAGGAAGCCCAAGCCTGTGCTAACCGCTCCCGTCGAGACGAGGCCCAAGTTTAATTCTCCTCATAAACAAATCTAGCGCTCGTTGACTCGGGGAACCATTTCTTCAGGTCAACAATATTAAATGTAATTTTTAATATATTATATAGTTTACCAATTTTTTATTTTATAATTTGTATTTGACTAGGTTACTAAAAAAATATTTTAATAATATAATTTTATTAATAAAAATTAAAAATATTTTACAAAAAAATTATAAAATCTAGTATTAAAGGCTTTTATTTTTTAGTTGAGCCATCAGCAATCATTACTTTTATTCTCTCAGAGTAAAAAAATCTCGAGTAAAAAATTTAAAACAACAACAAAATCAGTTTTGGTTGTATTTGAATCTGCATTTAGTACAATAAATAGATTTGTAAGTCTTTATTATAGTAGATTATATCCAAAGACATTAGAAGTTTTGATGTTTGCTCAATATTATTTATAAACAAATTAAAAGTATGACATATAATTATTTATTATTTGTAAGAAATTTAATTTTGTATTTTATTTAATTTAAACCAATTAGTTCTTATATTGTTTATTTTTATTATTTAGTTTAGATTGAAGTTCTTTTACACAAACTCAACGTTACACATTTATTAGAGATACTAATAAAAAAAAATTTCAATCTAATTTTTTATAAGTTTAATTGTGTTAAACTATTTATTACATTATCTTAAATAAATTAATAAAAAATTAAAAGTAATTTGTTTATTTTTAAAAATGAAGTGTCAATCTCATAAGGAAGTTCAATAATACTAGCACTAGAACATTATTTTATTTATTTAAAAATTTATTTATTATTCTCATTATTTAAAGATATTATCATATAATTCAAACTTGTTAATTTGATTCTATTTTATCATAATCTAAATTAAGTTTATATTATTAAAATTTATAAATATAAATTAAAATTTAATATGAATATAAATAGAGAATAAGACAGAAATGAAAAAATTATTTTCCACATAAAAATTTTCTATTTCACCCCTCAAATTTGTATGAAAAATAGAATGGAAAATAGAACTTAAAATTAAAAAAAAATGGGACGGTGTTAAAAAATAAAAAACCTCCCTACCCCGTGCCATCCACTTTCATATTAATTGAACCATAATGATAATAATAATAAATAAAAATAAGAAAATTCGACTTTCACAGCCCAACGCCTATTATAGAATTTTCTGAGTAGATTGTTCTCATTTTCCTCAGGTGAGTGAAGGCACATGCCATATCTCCACCCAATATGAATCTCCATCAATATGAGACAAGATATAACACGTGCTTGCAGACACAAATTTTTAAGCAACCACTATATAATTTCTCAGAAGTCGTATTCATATTTCATACAACAGCAACATTTACATATATGATTCCTGAAAAAATTGTTCAAATCTAAAGGAAGTGACAGGAATAATTATATAAAACATCCACCCAAACTTGTAACACTATTATATAACAGCCAAAACATGTTACTCACAAGCCAACTTTGTGCCAAAACTTGTAAGGCATATGGCAAATGCCTGGAAGGCTGACAATGGTTGCCTATAATCCATCGTGAAAATATCATCCCCCACCTTACCAAACTGAAGCAGAACCGTCTCTTCATCTCCTTTCCCTCCTGGCTGGCTTTGATCCATCGTTGCAACCAGCTGAAAGTTCTTCACTGATGCTACTGTTACCCGACCGTGAAAATTCAAGCACCAGCACTGCAAATGCTCATGCCACCTTGGTGATTTGTTTCTCAAAACTGTGTACCCAGAACCAGCAGTCTCTGGTTTCTTCATCTTGGTATTGTCCAGATGTTTCTCGTCGGCAGTTTCTCCTGATGGGCACTTCAGTGTGCAAACCATCCTCCTTGGACCTCTTGACTTTAGAAGGTTAAACTTGTATGAGAGCTGTCCAACCTCAAAGTTCCCTGCTGGAACCTGAGGGCTTATTTGCTTGCTTGCAAATCGTCGACTACCTCTACTGCTAGAGGGTTTTGCATCACTATGGGGTGGCTGACTATCATAGATTGTAAAATTTGTCCCCAGGAAATCTGAACTGCAAGAGTTTTGGGTATAAATGAGAATATAAACTAAAAGTTTGGATGTATTCTTGTTATATGATGAATCCCGAAAGGCAAATTATTAACTGACACCACCATCAATACATATCTAACAGATATGTTTAAGGGATAAAAGAAGAAATTATTCCCAAGTAATAAAAGATGCTGTGCAGGTATTAATAAAAAAATAATGGAACAGGGTTTTAATCTCGTGACGGAAATTCTGCAGACAAAGAACATACTTGAAAATGCTCATCTAAACTTCTTTAAATAGAAATTTTCTACCTTAATTTGCCAACATATGCATTACTTCCTTGGGATAGATCATCAGCATCAAGCGATATAATATACTCAGTATGAGCACCACGTCTATATCTCCTTGCTGCTAAAAGAAATTTCCCCTTGTCTGTGAATGCTGGGGAGGAAGAAAAGATGGGAAAAAACAAATTAGCAAGGCTACATCCGTTAAGATTATATGGTTATAGTAAGCCAACCAATAAAGGAAAAGAGCTGCAACACATTTTTTAAAGAATTGAGAGGAAACAACAGGTTAACCTTCATCCTCAAGCTCAGAAAAACTAAAATTAGATTTAGAACAAAACTCCTCTAAATGTACTAATGAAGACATAAAGTTTACGAAAACTTCTTGTCTTGAAAGAGTGATAATTCTAAGATGCAATGAGTCAAATACTACACAAATTTAAGTTCAGAAAATTAAGATCAAGTTCTAGTTGACAACATATTTAACAACTTCTGGGTTTCTTCTTTGTTTGGTATGTATCTTCCAGGTTCTTCTTCCTCTTTTCTTTCTCTTTTTTTTCTAACAATAAATTTTAATCAGAAGGCTCATATGAGAATGTGAGACGGACAGTAGGGAAGCAGCATTTCTAAGCCACAATGTAGAATTATAGTGGCCTATGATACAAGGGAAATTTCTTTTCAGCTTCTTACATTACTAATCCTTTATATCTCCTCACCTTTCGTCCTATACTAGGAGCATTTGAAAAGATAATAGATGGATATTTATCTCAAATTTATGAAATAGTGACAAAGGAAAAAAATATTATCCTTCTCTTTTAGAGAACTACAAAGTATGACCGAACAAGATCGCTGTGGAGCACACGATACAAGAGATAATGCACCAAGGCCATATATAACTCCCTGTTACAGTAACACGCACCAAGGCTCACGTGAAACTAGTGTTCCATGGATATTTATTGGATGAAGTACCATGTCAAACATGCTAAATAGTTTCATGGATATTTATTGGATGAAGTACCATGTCAAACATGCTATTTAGCATTCTTCTATTGCTTAGAGACAAAAGGAGATTTTGATAGTTGGACTAACTAAATGTCTTGCATTTAAATGATAGTTTGACTTTTGTCTGGTTGAATTGCAAACATATTCCATCTATCAAACGTTATTGCTATGCATTTAAATGGTTCTTCAAAAATGATATAATAGTCAGTATACATATCAGACACTAAATGGAACAATTTGCTTTCTAACCAATCCACAAATGTCAAATTAAGACCAAGTCAAGTTGACTGAAATGTCAGGTTTGACTAAATGCAATAGGTTCATTTCAACTTTAACACTAGCTAAACAAATGCCACAGTTATGCATCCAGTCACATAGATGTTATAGGTTAATAGTATCGGAGAAAGTTCAAATTTCTATGTTTGTTACCAAATCAATTTCAACCATAACTTACATGGGGTAAGAGCAAGATAAAGGTAGAACGTTGAGGTCTTCTTATTCCGCTTGATAAGACATTGATGGGGGAATTCGCGTGGACCTGGCTGCATTTAGGAGAAATAGCAAGAACATCAATCCCAGAATTATGAACAATTTCAGGGACAAACACCTTGACAAGCCGAAAGTCACATTTTACCAAAAAGTACAATTGAACCAAATTGCAGAATTGAGAGAACAAAATGACAATTCTTCAAAATACCACCTGTTAAAACAATAATAATAATAATAAAGCACTTAGGAAAGTTCCATTCATACAAGTAGGACAAGAAAGCTTTCCCAATTATATTTACTGGGAAGTCAAATCAATGTGAAATCATCAAAAGAAAAGCCCTAAAGTTTGTCATTTTGCTCAAATGAATCAATTTTTCATTTTTTTAAGCCTACAGCATCATTAATTTTTGTTTACCTTGAAATAAGAATGATCATCAAAAGAAAAAGAAGAAATAGAAGGAGAAACATGAGTCTATAATTGTAAGTTGTAACATTTTGGTTTCTGTATAACATAATATTATCAAATTTGCTTGAAAAAAAGTCAACTGGACATTTCGAAACTAAGTTTGTAACCATTTCTCTTTTTGTATCGTTTTCCTGAAAATAGAGATGGCAAAATGCCCCACGGGTATGGAGCCCTGTGGGGCCCTACTCCAAATGGGGTGGGGATGGGGTAATTTTTGTGAAAATAGAGTGAGATATGAGGAAAAATTATTCTCCATATTATTAATGGGGCGAGGATGGGATAAAAACTCCTCGCCCCATCCCCGCCCCACACCCCATTTTATATGAATATATTAAATGTAATTTTAGTACATAGTTATATAGTTTATCAATTTTTTTTTTATAATTTATATTTAACTAATAATATAATTTTATTAATAAAAACTAAAAATATCTAACAAAAAAACCTAAATATAGTATTAAAGGCTTTTATTTTTGAGTTGAGCCATTAGTTGCCATTAATTTTGTTCTCTCAAACTCTCATCAAACTTGCTCAATTGGTCTATATCCTCTTATCAAACTTGCTCTCTTGTCTCGAGTAAAAAATTCAGGACTACAATAAAATCAATTTTGATAGCATCTAAATCTATATTTCGTACAATTTGTAAATTTGTATGTCCTCATCATAACAAATTACATCCAAAAACATTAGAAACTTTGATATTTGCTCAAATATTGATTATGGGATGAAATTAAATGTATGAAATATAATTATGTATTATTTGTAAAAATTTATTTATTTTATTTTAACCGACTAGTTCCTATATAGTTTATTTTTATTAACAAGTTTATATTTAAGTTCTTTTAAAAAAAATCCAATATCACACATTTATTGAAAATACTAATGAGGTAAACTCAAATCTAATTTCTTGTAAGTTGAACTCTGTTAAAATATTTATTACATTATTTCAAATAAATTAATAAGAAGCTAAAAGTGTTTAGTTATTTTTAGGAATAAAGTCTTAACTCATGACTTTTAATGAGAGAATCAATAATACTAAGCACTAAAATATTATTTAAATTTTTTTATTTTTTGTTTTATTTATTATTTACTTAAAATTTTATATATTATTCACATTATTGAAATATATTAACATATTATTCCAAGTTATTAGTTTGATTATTTTTTATAATAATAGATTACTTTTATATTATTAAAATATGTTAATATAAATTAATATTTAATACTAATAGAAATGGTGAATGGGGTAGGAATAGTAAAGTCATTTCCGGCACGGGGATTCCCCATCTCTACTCTCTTAAATTTTTATGGAAAATGGGGTGGGGAAGGAGCTTAAAATAAAAAATAGGGCAAGGTACTGGAAATGCCTCCCACCCCCGCCCCGCCCCGCCCCATTGCCATCCCTACCTGAAATTGTCACAGCAACCACAACCGAACCCACATCAAATTCATTTCCAAATTATCTGACTCTTGCAACAAATAATCATTAATACAGAAACCAAAATAACTACATAATTATCAAGAAAAAATAGCAGATATGCAGAATTCTGTAAAACAAACCCCATTTCGCTATTAACAATAAATCAACAAAATAACCCAAATTAAACAGCTAAAACATATGAACGGACAATAAGATGTCCCAACACAGAAAATCTATCAAACCCTAATTAACAAGATCCCGGCAAAATTCATCATTCATTGCACAAAACAACCAAAAAAAAGCCAGAAAAAAATTAATAATTAACTGAAATTGACCTGTTTAAGGCAAGAAGGAAAAGTAATTTTGTCGCTACGAAGAGGAGATTTAACGATCTCTTTGGTTATATCCCTCCATCTCTTGCAAACGCAGGCACAAGCGACGACGTTTTGGCGCTGGGGCCATCGATCCTCAGTGGTCTCCACGCGCCGTATGATCTCCCCAAGCAATTCGGGTAGCATCCCGGCCCATGAGCCGTCGGCGTTTTCAGAATCCGTCGTGGCCGAGGAGACAACCGACGGGCCGTCGGTCTCTTTCGAAGATTTGTGTGCCTCTCTTAACGATCTCGAGATCCTTCGCGAGAGACACGATTTTCTCAGAGACATTTGCGTCCCCTTTTTTGCTTTTTTAAGTTTTTTCTTTTTGGTTGGGAGAGAAAGAGGGGGACACAGTGAGTGAAGAGGAAAAACAGAAAAGATTTGTTTTTGTTTTTTTTTTAAAAAAAAATTTGTCTTAGTTTAGTTTTGTTGGTTGATGAAGCGTAGCGAAAATGTATGACAACGATGAAGGCTGCAGTAACGGAAGCCGTGGTGATAGAGATTGTGACGATCCAATGATGTGCCGAATATTGATACGCGTCGGTCGCTTATTGGATGGAGAATCAGATTAAAAAAAAATTCTAACTTGCAAGGGGCTTGTAAAGGGTAACGTTGAGCATTCATCATTATATGTTTCGTTTCTGTTTGTATTGAACGAAATATAGGGTGAAGGGTAAAATGACAGAGTGGTGGTCAATGAGACTGTCACAGGCGAATGAGTAAAATGAGTTTTAAAATCGGATGGCAACTCCTCTAAGTTACATTAATGCAAAATTAATTAACAAGATTAAAATAATTTAAAAAAATGAGATAAAAATAAAAATATTTTTATTAGAAGTTTTAACTGGAAACTGAGAACGGGCAGTATATTAGTGAAATTATGACAGGGGTATTAACACTATCAACCTGATGCAAATTATATTTTAATAACGAATTTAATTTTAAGTATATTATTATTTTTTATTTAATTAAAAAAACAAAAATATCATTTTAATTTATGATATAAATAATGAAAATATTTTTAAAATATAAAGGTATTTTTATTTTTTTTAATTAAATAAAAATAATATTAATATAATTAAAATTAAAACTATCTATAAAATATAATTTGTACCTACCTGTAGGCTGACAATATTAATATCCCGACTATGACAACATGCAAAAAAAATACATATATTATAATTCTATGACTAAGACTAACATGTATAATTAAAATATTTTTAAAATATAAAGATATTTTTATTTTTTTAATTAAATAAAAATAATGTCAATATAATTAAAATTAAAACCGCCTGTTAAAATGTAATTTGGGCCAACTTCAAAGCACAATGAAAGGATAACAGTATTAATATCCCAACTAGGACAACATGCCCAAAAAAAAAAAAAAGAATACATATATTACAATTCTACGACTAAGACTAACATGTAGCTGTAAATACAACTAATGTACAAAAGATTCACAGCTAAAGAAGAATTTGGGGAAATAAAAAAAAAAGAAAAAGATAACCTTTTACTTTTGACTTAATTTTCCATTAAAATTTATTTCATAAAACAATCAAATATTAGTTAATAAATTTTATAGGAAGTTTATTTATAAAAAAAAAATTTGTCTTGCACATATTCTCATATAAAATTTAAAAGTTGAATAATACAAGAGCATTTTTTTTTAAAAGAGTTTTACTTGTAATATTATAAATAAATTTATAATATCATAATATAAATTTTAAATAATTATCAAACCATTTCACAGAGATTAAATAAATTAGTGAAGTCTATCTAAATCTATTTTTTCTAAAACGGGCATTTATTTTTACTAAATAGAATATTTTGTCAGGTATATTTAATAATAATCAATAAAGCCTTTTTTTTAATAAAAAAAAGTAATAAAATTCAACTTGCTTGGGTAACTTTTTATTTAATATTGTTTTTGTCAAAGATATTTATATATATATATATATAGTCAAAGGTAGGTAAGGAGATGGAGACCACAAACAAGGTAAGCACGACTGAAACTTCCAAGTTTTGTAAATTAAATTGATTATAAAAATATGTAGATATTTGAAATATGATATGTGAAAATTAATTAATGGTTTTCTAAGAACAACGTGTTGACCAATTCTATTTCTATCTACCATGCCGACTTCACTCAATAATAGTTTAGAAAAACGAAAATTAATATACTATCATAATTATTATTATTAAAAATATAATTAACAAATTTACAGAATTTGGTTCTAATAACTCATAATATGCTATGATATTTTTGTCCAATTTTTAACATTTAAAGAATTAATTTTTAATTTCAAGCCACTTTAAAAAAAAATACTATCATAAATATTTTTAAATTTTAGTCTAATTTTATCGATATTTTTAATTTTAAAAAATAAATAATAATATTTGATAATTAAATAATATTTAATTATTAATAAAATTGTGTAAAATGATCGAATTATTATTTTATAAAAAAAATAATGAAACGGGCTTGCACAGTAACCAAAAAACACAATTTCACATCAAATTTTTTCAAATTTCAATAATAAATTATTAATATATTTTTTATTTTGTTATGATAATATCAAAAAAAAAATTAATAATAAAGCAATAAGATCGAAAGGTTGCAGACAACACAGTGATATGGTTTGAAAATGAAATCCAAACACCTCACCTACCTATTAGTTCAAATAAGGTGGGACCAGGAGAGCCCCTATTTTGGAGAGACAGAATTTGGGATTTTGTGATTATTTATTTTATTAATGCATTATTTTAGTTTTATTTGGAATTTGAAAATTATTGTCGATATGTGACTAAATTATTCTTCTATTATATTACACGCAGATAATAGATTATAGATGCATCGATTAATTAACTTCTATATGTCTCTAAATATAATTTTCCTTTATAATAAAGCATTCATCTTTAATTTATAAAAATAATTTAATAAATTACGTAACTCATAATAAATAATATTATCATATGATATTATTTAATTATTTTATAATTTCTACATAATTTATAATATATTATATATTCAAATGTGGTGAATTACGTATGTATCTCATTAAAATAAAATTATATATATATATTTAATTTTCATTTATAACTATTTTAAATCACATTTAATTTGTTTTATATTTGATATTTAGAGAAAATCGACAAGAATCTGATGGTTATAGTAAAAACTTTTTGTATAAATTAATAATAATATTTTTATTTACTTTTAAAAATAGGCACTTTTATGTTTTGGCTCTAACAAAATTTTAACTTTAATGTTATGAACTCTAAATAATTAAATTTTAAATTATAATTTTTTTTTAATTTGACGTTTTATCACATTTTTTTTAATTTTAGCTCTCTTTTGGCAATACAATAAGTATATTATACTCAACGTTAAAATTTCAGTGTGTTTGATTTTATTAATTTATAATTATTCCCGTACAATTAAATTAAAATAATTTTCATTACCATACTGTTCGTAAAATATTTTTTGAGAGTTCATGTATGTTCTGTGTTCGGCTAGACACATGTTACTTTAGATTTGAGAAACACTGAGACTAAAGGAATTACCAAGTAAGGCAAGGTCGAACATGGTTGTCAGTAAGTGAGGTTTGCGATTGGGCTATCAGCAAGTAAAGTTTATTACTAAATCTAGCTATAGTGCAGTGAGCATGTCGCAGAGCTTGAGTTCTTTTTAGAGAAGGACGAGTAAACCTGTAACAATAAGGCTGCGGGGATTTTCAACAAGTAAAGACGTTGAACTCTGAGTTGAATGACAAAAACGAGAGAAAAATGATAAAAGAAGCTTAATAGCTTATGTATTATGGGTATTGAATAATTGATGATACAAATAATGAGAAATCAAGCCTATTTATAAGTTATAAAATCCTATACAAAACCTAGTTTTACAAGAAAAAGAATCCTAATATAATACAACTTTCTATTATACACAAATTTCTAAATAAGCTACAATATACAATTGGACTCGAAATCTTAAAATGAAAAAACTCATTAGACACTTTTTGGGATGACATCAACAATGCCCCCTACAAGCCGACCTAGATCACCTTCTATTAATCTGGTGCTTTAAAATTGCCTGGGATTAGGTTGACATACTCAAAATTACCCCATCTTTTTTTCGTGATCGCCTGGGCTTCTCTCTAAATCGCCTACACTCAAATGAACTCTTCAAAGTTGCCTTGACCTTAGAATTTGTCTTATCTTAGTTAAGACTTTTCAAATCGCTTTACTTCATTTTTAGAAATCTCATTTCTTAGTTTGTATCATTAAAATCATCCAGTTGAGGTTGTTATGTACCTATCTGTTGGCTACCATATTTCAAGTCTTAGATTGCCCTATGCGAAGCCATGGAAGTCATCCCACTAAACCATCTGGGTCGCTTTGATCTATTAAGGACTATCCTATATTTGGTCCTCATATTTTAAAATTTTCCTCAACATTTCTCTTTCTAGCGATTGCCAAATATCCTTTTAACTTCTTGATGATCGCTTATCAAGCACCACTAAGCAAAAAATTGGCTAAGATCACTTTAATTTATTGTTGGAATCGTCCAAAGATCCTTAAAGTTAAAAATTGCTTCGGGCATATTGTGACTTCGAAATCACTTATGATACTAATCATTTAATTTACATCGCCCCAAATAAAATCTCTTTCTATTCTTCGAAGCATTATAGTGAAATTGCTTCTACTAAGATATATTTTGAAGATTCCTTCAAGGACTTTATCTAAATTGACCGGACTTATGATTCTTAAGATCACCAGTACCTTTGGTTCGTCTTAAGTATTTAGACCGATTTCTCTATACTTAGGATCTTTATAAGTTAGCTTAGCTTGGATGGAATTTTTTCACCTTCCTTTGACCATTATAATTGTCAATAACTGTCACATCATTATGTTGGGATTTGTACTTACATGTCATCCCATTTTGTATAAATATATAGTGATAGTATTTATACAATTATTATTTCTAATAAAATCGTTAACATTACTTATTATTAAATGGTAAGATGCTTGTAACATTTCAGACATTGTATGATCTGAAGGAGTTTAGATTTAGTCTAAAAGAGTTTAGACCAGGGCTAAGAGTTAGCAACGCTAATAGTTATAAACACTAAGAGTTAGTGGTACTAAGAGTTAGTAAGTTTATAAGAGTTAGCAAAATCTAAGGAGTTAGAGCCTTGTCTGAAATGGGACAATGACCTGAGAATATATATTAGTAATGACATAGCTGCAAAGAGTTACAGATGGTGCTAGGAAATATCATTATTCAAGTATGTTCTCAAACATAATGTTCATGATCTAATTTCATCGATGGGGGTCAATCGGTGGAACTCATTAATATAGATTAGTGTATGTCTATATCTGGATGGTTTAGATAGTTAGTCTTAGCAAACCATGAGCTTAGTAGGAAGCTCGTATAGAGATGCAGGTATTCAGTAAGGACTGGATATTGAACAGACTTACGAAGACATTTAATAGACATCTCATAAAGCCGTCAATGGAAGGTCTTTCGAGTTAAGTAGTATTTGTGGTCCTTTGACCTGAGCGCCACGGTGGGCTTGTGAGTGATCCACCATGCTTTGGTTCTACACATGTTAGAAACCTTTCATGGTCTGACCGCTGGGTGTCGTTGGGTATGGTCAGATGCTCATGGAGTTCGGTGTGCGTAGATATGGGATCCGTTAGCTCATATGAGTGGGTTGTATATCCTGATGCTCCGAGATTGTATTTCAGAAAGTTTTGTGGCCGCAAGCATAAACCTCAAAAAAGATATTCCGAAGGAATAAACAATATCACAAAAGTGTTTGTGGATATTGTTTAATGAAATATAAATCTGGAGATAAGTTCATGGTTGAGCAAATAAGAGATTTGACGGTGATGATCTATATCTCTGCTCTTTAAGGATATAAATGATGGAAGGATTATACGAATATGTAATAACCTCAACTTGTATGGTCTAACACGCTAATTTGTAATATCCGTAACGTGTGTGTGGGATATTGTTCACGGATGTATGGAGGAGCTCTATATGACAAATTAAGTGTGGACCTAGAGATTCTCACAATATGAAGTGTACTCGTTGCGCACTAGGGTAATGAATTGGATTGAATAATTCGATCCAATAAATTTCAGCAAAATAGAACGATTGTTTTGGGATCCCTCGGATTGTACATTTGTCAAGACTTAATTGTTAAGTACATCATTAAATTAATTAACAAGGGTTGTTAATTAATAGGATGTTGACAAATGATAAAATTTGTTCCATGATTTGATTTTACCTTTTTACCATTTAACCATGGTAGTAAAAATTAGTAAAGTAAAAAGTAATTATTCAAAATTATTTTGAATAATTAAATTTTATATTATTAGATAATATTAAAATAAGTTTATCATGGCATTGTATTTTAATATAATGAGGGGCCTAGATGTTGGCCATTTAATTACCCCTCATAATTAAAGTATCATAGCAACATATTTCTATCTATCTTAAGTCACTTGAAACTACTAGTGGGTCGCACAAATTCTATAGACCTAAACTAAATCGGCTGAAATTGAGTTTGGTCGATTTGCTCTTAATTTTGGAGAATGAACTGGTGCAAACTCCCCAAGTTGATCATATTACTAGCTTGGTTATAACTAAAAATCTGCCATGGCTAGTTTTGATGGTTATGAGAATTTCAACACTCAACCCTCGTAGATCGTCTAAGGATATTGATCCAATTATATTGTGAGTCAGCCTGGTGATTTTTCGGTTGTCGAGTCTTTTGCGGCTCAAGGTTTGGGAAATCCTGGATAGAGCTTTAAGCTCAGTTTAGTTTTACCTCATCAACTCGAGGTGTTTAAGAATATTTTGGTTGATGTTCTAATTATCCTCAATCAACGATAGAAAAATTACGATCATTTGGTTCATCAATATTATACCGAGCTACTGATTTTCCTGGGTAATATAGGCGATCAACCCTTAAACATCAATATTAAAAAATGACTTGGGATATGAAAGAGTACAATGAATCTCCTCTAACTGCTGATTCAACAGATCTTCTTAAGAATAGACTAAACTTGCCTCTTCATGCTCATATTTGGCTAGGTTTCTGAGTTGTGGTGGAGTAGCCGTGAACGACTTAACACTATTATTTCTAGTATGATTTTTGGCCATCTATCTAGTTGTTACTGTCATATAAGGATGTGGTCCCACTGGGTGTACCAAAAAGATATTCACGAAATATATTTTTGGGAGTTCGTGTATGTTGTGTCTGGCTAGACGAATGTTGCCTCGGATTCGAGAGAAGCGGAGACTAAAGGAATTACCAATTAAGGTAGGGGTGAACTCTGTTGTTAGGAAGAGATGTTTGCACCTAGGCTGTCAACAAGCAAAGTTTATCACTAAACTTGGACTGTGGTGTAGCGAGCGCGTCGCAGAGTTTGAGTTCTTCTAAAAAAAGGGACAAACAAAGCTCTAAAAACAGGGCTGCGGGGATTTTTAACAAGTAAGGACGCTGAGTCTGGGTTGAATGACAAAAACGAGAGAAAAATGATTAAAAAAAGCTTAAAAGCTTGTGTATTATATGTATTGAATAGTTAGTGATACAAATAATGAGAAAGCAAACCTATTTATAAGTTGTAAAATTCTATAGAAAACCTAGTTTTACAAGAGAAAGAATCTTAATATAATACAACTTTCTATTATGTACAAATTTCTAAATAAGCTACAATATATAATTGGGCTCAATATCTTAAAATGAAAAAAATTCATTAGGCACTTTTTGAGCCGATGTCAACACACACAAATTCTATCTAAAATTCACTGTGTACTAATCATTTTAAGAAATTATTTTTAAAATGTTTTAGCATAAAAAGTAAAGAGATTAATTTTGTGACTGTAGCAATTTTTCCCTTCTTAATTCGGATATATGTTCTTAAAAATGAGAAATCCATTTTAGAAAAAGAGATATTTAAAGAAAAATAAGACGGCTCATTTAGGATGGTTGAGGAGATTTTGGTTTCACAAAATGGTTATATGATGACCTAAATCAGAACTAATGTCAGGTAGCTATCTAAATGTGATTATAAAAAAGCAGGACTCAACAAAGCTTATGTGGACTGAGCTTACAACTTAATATTAATATTAAGAAAGGTTCTTGGCATCATTAACTTAGTAAAAGTTAGGTTATTATCCAAATTAGATGTATATTTGTATCAATCTTGTGGTTTTTAAGTTAAACACAATCTAGCAAACAATTAATAAGAAAGTGCAACACAAAGAAAACTAGCACATAAATTTACATAGTTCGACCTAAAGGCTTACATCTATGGGTATTGCTCATTATCAAAATCTATTATTTGAAAGAGATGTTACAAGACATAAATTATAATAAAAATAATAACACTCATAAGTTAAGATCCCACATATTCTTCCTCTATTTGGACTTATAAAGGCATTTCTACGTGTTTTGATGAATGTTTTCTTAATAAGAATAAATGATGATTTTTTATGATTTATCAAATGATTGAAAGTTGTCAAGTGGGTTGTAAGGCCAACCTAATATAGAAAGGAAGATGAACATAGTTCTAAAAGAAACGAGTATAAGACGAATATGAAAAAATGGAGTAATGAATTAACAACTTCTCCACTTCTCATCCTTAGAGAAAGTAATGATTATATAATGGAGTTTAATGTGAGCTCATTGAGAAACTTGGAGACTTTTAAAAGGAGAAAAAAGTGTAATGTCTTTAGGTCTAGGTGCAATTCTTAGGAGAAATTGTGATAATATGTATTTGTACTAAGAATATCTTACTAAACAAGTGTCATTATGTTAAAAACGACTTTGACACATGTCATATGGGAATAGATATTGGTGACAGCATAGTCCCCACTCAATGCCACTTGGCAAGTTCGCGCAAATATATCTCTTCTATTGATAGGACATGATGACATTACACTTTAAGATTGGTCCATTGTTGATTACCCATGTGACCTTATCTTTAATGAGGTTCTGAGGTGGATGATAACTTTTGTAGTACCATCTACAATGAAGAATAATTGTCTATGGTTTCTTATTAAGTGCTTTGTAAGGCTGTACTTATCTTTTTGTACATTCTTATCTCTTTTCTTGCTAGTTATTATCTTATGTGGTTTTTATAAATTGGCGTAGCAAGTATAAGGTTCAGTGATAACGTAGACTGCTGAGATATTTTGTTAATATCCTATTTTCACTATTTGGTTGCAACTTGTACGCCAACATGGCAAGTGTGGAGCTTTGCTCAGATTCTCCCTTAAGTAGACATGATTTGGAATGCATCCAAAGTTTAAATAGAAAATTTTGATTGGTTTAGGTCATTATTGAGCTCTAAACTTCTTTCTCTTTTTATGCAGTTGAGTGACTAATCTAGTGCAGAGCTCAGTGTTACTTCTAATAAGTCACATGTTAGTCTATCATTGATCTATATAAACAGTCCAAAATTTTCTCACAATTAAATTATTATGAAATATATTTATTATATAAATTATATTATATATGATATTATATTTGACTCTTAAAAATGACACATGGCATACTAATTTTTATTAAATAAAAACACAATTAAATAATATAACAAAATTATTAAATTAAATTTAAAATAAAAGTGATACTAGCCACCAAACCCAATCATCTTCATTATCACCACAATTATTGTTGTTATTGTCGCCTAATCGATTGATGGTGGTGATAACAAGATTTCGACTCATCATTAACACTATTGAATTTAAACTTTTATGATTTATACGATGATACGATTATTTTAACTAAAGTAAATTAAAAAAAGTGTAAAAACTAACAAGAAGAGCAACAACTACTATAATTCTATTTAAGATAGTGACGCACTATAACATGTCATCATTGACTGTGGTCATTATTTATCTCACTAGTTTTTATTATTTTTTGATACTTTTTTAGTTGAAACAATTATACTATTGTGTCTATTATGAATTTTTAATTATTATACTTTAGGTCAGAAGTCCCTGCAGTCTTTTTTTTCTCTATATTTTTTCATAAATGTTTCAATAAATAAATGACAGACCCCAAAATTAAACTAAGAGATTAAAAGGGGGCATTTTGTGATAGGGAGCTACCATTTCCGATAATATGCGAAAAGAAGAACAACTTTGAAAGTCCACAAAGGGCAGTAACTCTACATTATACTAAACCTGCCTCTTAAAAGTCTCTGTGGTGTAACATGCATGCAGTTTTCTTACTCTTCTTTTTTTTTTTCTATCTTCAAACTCCAAATTTGACTTGACCCTCAAAACTCACGGTGGTCGAAATTGAGTTGCCAGTTGGTGCACATAATAATAAAACAATGCTGCCATTGGCCAGAGGTTTTTTTTTTCTTTTTTTCCACTGAGAAGAAGTACTTTCAACTTTGTGTGTCACGTCATCCCTTTGTTCTCTTATCCAGGACACGCAAGATTTGGAGAAGTCGCATGCATGCAGCTTGCACGGGTCTCTTTTGTAAACACGTATAAATATTTTTGCACAAAACTCCTTTGTCACAAATATTCTTCTTTTTTTTTTCTTAAAATAATATTTTAATATTGTTATTATTGTAATTTTTCGTCCAGAGCATATTTACCCCAACATAAAATGCAATTTTCTATTTTATTAGCGCCACAAAACGTTTTACTGTTAATACTAAAATTATATTTTTAAATAGAACAATGATATTTTTGTCTTTAAATTATAATTTACAAGATAATTTTATCTCAATAAATTTTTTAATATTTTAATTTGTCAAATTTTATTATTAATTTAAATTGTAAAAAAATAAAACAGTAATCTACCCCAAAAAAAAGGTGAAAACTTAGTTAATTATAAGAATAAAATAATAATTTTATGTTTAAAAATTAAATAAATTAAAATTAAATTAAATATTAAAATTTTTATTAAAATAAAAATATCTTTTAGATCATAAGTTTGGAGTATATATAACGTTTGCCTTTTAAATATTAAAATCATAATCATAATTAAAAAAAAAAAGAAAATTTATTTTCTTATCTTTATAGTTTTATTTGTCAAACGTATTTTAAAAATATGATAGACGGATCTTTAATATTTTATTATTTATGTAGTAAAACCTCCAATCCCATGAACGTATATACAATGCAATCGTCATTACTCCTCATTAGAGTCCCTAGCTACTCACTTTGTTCTCTCCCCGTCGACTTCCGAATATCGAGAGAAGGAAAAATTCATCTCTGACAATTTATTTTTAAGGTTCAAAACTAAAAAAGATCAACTTCCAGCGATTGAGTTTAATAAAGCCACAAAATCCAAGTTTGCTTATCAGTTGTGACTCTGAACATTCTTGGAAACAGAGAATTTAAACAAAATAAAATAAAAAAATGAAATAAAAGAAGTTCCCTCCCTGTCATCCAAGAGTTTGATAGCCATCACACAGATTCACAGAGAATACAAAACCACCAAAAGAAAGAAAGAAAAAAAAAACCGGCCAAAAACCCTTTAAAAAAAAAGGATGTTCCGTAATAATAATATGGTGCAAAAAGTTGCATATGCCCATCTACCGTCTGATCATGATCAAACGACAAAAGGTCATCATGCACTGTGGCGTTGACCGTCCCGATCAATTCCCCATCTGCGGACCCCAAACTGTAGCTCAGCAGCGGCAATCAGAAACTCGACGGCTTGCTGTGTCGTCAACAACTCCACCACTCGTCTCACCGTTTTTAGCCTCAAATCATCAGCCTTCTGCACGACGTTGACGAGGCGTCGGATCTTCTCGTCGAGATTTGTGCACTCAACCATCAACTCACTTGCGGCATCTTGCCACTCGGATAACTCATCGGTAATTGCATTCTCTTCTTTCACGGTATCGCATTGTAACTCACTCACTCTCCTGTTTCATGAACGAACTTAGATTAAACTTTAAGTAAAAATTGGGTTTGTTCTGCTTCAAAACTTTATTGTTATATATTTATCTTTTAACCTATTTGTTTTCATTTTCAAAACTCTTCTATAAGTTTTTAAATTTGAAAACAAAACATTCAGTATTATAGAGTATCATTATTTGGTACAAAAACCATTGTTAAATTGAAGTACAGTTCTCAGAAACAGAATTTATCAAACAATTGTTTTCTCCTCAAAATATTGTCTTGAGGAAAATTAGAGATTAAAACAGTTAAAAACGAGCAGAAAAGAAAATTAGAGATTAAAACTAGACTGCAAGCAACTTTATCGAACCCAAAACTTCTTTTTCTTCACCCTTCAACACTAAATCACAAAACCATCATAGACCTTTTTTCATATTCATGTAAGTAATGTTGCTACAAATTTTAAACGTTTTTTTTTAATAAAAAAACTAGGATCAGAAATTCAGGAGGAAGAAAAAGGAGGGAAATTGAAAGCAAACGTGCCTGAATTGACTGGGAGAAAGATCACCAAGATCACCAGTTCTGTGTCCGCGAAGAATATCAACAATATGAGACTCAAAACGTATGCTAGACTCAGTGTACACCAAATGAAACACGGTCGTGGGCCGCCACCCGGCAATCCAATGGAGGGATCGCTCGAGGGAGGAGGCCCACGGGGCCGCAATTATGTTGAACACATCCCGTTCCGCAGCCGCTGACTTGACCCTGTAGTATTCGGTGTGGTGAGTCATCACCTCGTTCACCAAGTGCTCCAGGTCCTGGTTCTGGTCGGGAGTTGTCGGAGGTCTCGGCGCCGTCGAGAGCTGTCGCACTAGCTGGTTCAGGTGGTCCAACCAGGTGTCATAGAACCTGCAGAAGAGTGTCATTTGGAGAGTTCTGGTTGTGAGTTTTGGTGGGTGTTTTGAGGACTTAGGTTTTTTTTTTTTCATAACAAAACTTTTGGGGTGTTCTTTGTACTTGTATTGTGTTGTTTGCAAGAGAAGAGAAATAAAAGTAGCAGACGAGCGAGTACGTGCTGTCCACGTGGACGAAGATGATGCTATATGGCGGTCAATATATAATTTTTTGATACAATGGCGGTCAATATTTTGCATGCCTCCTCGTATTTTTGCTTTTTCCTTTTTCGAGTATTGAAAGCAAGAATACGAGTGAAGTGACTTTTTGCACGTTACATCCAATGCTTGAGAAATAATATTATTGGAGATTTGGAGGGTGATCAAACTAACAACTTCTCAGTCATTCAAGTAAAAACTCAGCGCAAAGAAGCTACATATGCTATATTAATTTTAGAACATGTGAAAAATATTACAATACAATAATGAGTCGGTTTAGTTTTTTCCTCCATAGCCTCTAGTGTTTTGACAATAGCTAAACTTAAAACTTAACAATGTTGGGTTTAGACACTTGAGGTTGTACTGTATCTTACTTCTAGTAAAATAAAGGTTTTGAAATCTACACTAAAAAAAAAAAAGAACTGTGTTAAGCTTTCGAAAGAGTGGGCTATATATTAATACCCCTTTAATATTCTCATAAAACCCTTAATAACACAAGTCATCAATGGTAAACAGTCAGCGTGCACATTTCTTTTCAATATTTAGTGTTTTTCTTTTGTGGACAAAAATCAAAACTTGTCCTTTTGACTCACTTTTAAGTCCTTATTTCTCATTTAGATCCCTTGACTTAAGTTGACCATTAATGGATATCTTATATTTGTGTGCAATGAACTAAGTACCTTCAACAAGATGTAAAATTAATTTTTTAATCTACAAAAAAAAAAAAAAAAAAACTAAAGTGTAAATAAAATAAAATTTTTTTTAACTAAAATATGATTTTACTAAAAAACCAAAATAAAATATAGCCATTATTACCATCATCTCATTGACACTTATTATCAAAATCATTGAACTCCAAATTATGATATGTGTATTTGGAGTTACTTTCAACTATGAAGCATTAGAGATAGACCAAATATTGAAGTTATTTTTTACCACTGAATAGTGACATGTTATGGTACGCCATTACCATTATTAGACTCGTTAACCAATTGTCTTGTTGATGTAGTGGTGATATATTGTAACATATGTTGTAACTTAGTGAAACTTACTAATGTTATATCTAGAAGTTAGAAGTTGCTCAATTAGTCTTTGTTGAATAAGTTTAGTTTGTTTTTAAGTTTTTCATCTATTTAGGAAGTTGATTTTTTTTATTCCTTTTATTTAGGAGTTAGTGGATTTTATTTAAGCAAATAAACTCAGAATACACGTTAGTGTTGGTTGAGATTATTTAGGAAAATGTTTAGTATTTATTAAGTTTGTAATTGTTGTCCACAGTAAGATCTTCATTGAGCAATAAAATTCAGTTTCAGCAACTCATCTCTATTTCTTTTTGGATGCTTCTTTTATTTTTTAATATTTATTACATAGTATCAGAGCCAGATTGCTTACCAAGTGTTTGATTTTATTACTAAATGAAGATGAATGGTGGAAGCAATGTCTCTATAGACAAGCTTGTTGGTAATAATTATAGTTACTAAAAGTTATGCATTGAAGCTCATCTACAAAGATAAGATTTTTGGGATCTTATCTTTGGTGATAATGTTATAATTTCAGAAGATATACCATAGAATCATGAGTTGTGGAGGAAGTGGAAGATCAAATGTGGCAAAGCTTTATTTGCATGGTGAACATTGACCAATAAAGAGTATATCGAGCATTTTTGTGATGTAAAGTCGCCAAAACAAGTATGGGAGATACTTGAAAGGTTGTTTACTCAAAAGAACATGATGAGGCTGTAGTATTTAGAGAACAGACTTGTTGGGATAACTAAAGGTAAATCTTTCAATTTTAGAATATTTTTAAAAAATTAAAACCTTGTGTGTTAAAAGTTTAGAATTAGATATAGAGGAGCTTGTGAGTAATGCTCATTTGTGTCGTTATCTCATTCGCGGACTAAGAAAAGAGTTTATGCATTTTATCTCTTCAATACAAGGGTGGGCAAATCAACCTTCTATCATTGAGTTGAAGAATTTGCTCTCGAATCAGGAAGCAACGATGAAACAAATGGTCAGCAGCAGTAAGCAATCTTTTTCTCAATTGGAGGATGCTCTTTACACAAAAGACAAAGTAAAAAGCAATTTTTCCTCCAAGCACTCTTCAGGAGATAATAAGAAATCAAAATTAAAAGGCGGCTCAAAGGCAATTCAAAATGTTGTTGTTGGTGTGGAAAGATGGGACACTTAAAGCGCGATTGTTGTGTGAATGTGGTGTATAATCGGTGCGAAGAATTAAGACATTAAACAAAATTGCCATGTAAATCTCACAGAAATCAGAGCAAATGTTGCACATAAAACTTTAGTGAGTCTGAACAACCCAAATAGGAGCAATGCTTATCCATTAAAGCTATTGATCAAATTGTTAATGTGACTTCTGTAGTGCACTAAATTAATACAAAAATGTATGCTAATGCTTCTATAGAATATGGCAAAGATTAGATTGTTGATTCTGGTTGCTCACATCATACAATGAGAAATGTCTCTTTACTCTCTGATGTTCATCCACATTGTGGAAAAAGAGCCATTATTACAATTGATAGTTTGTTACATCCTATAGTGAAAGAAGAACATCTCAATGTCCAGAAATATATTTCAAATGTTGGTGGCATTTCTCTTAAAGATGTTTACATGTTCCAGGCTTAAAGAAGAATCTCACTTTAGTTTCTCTGATTGCTGATTTTGGGAGGTATGTTCTTTTTGGTCTAGATGATGTGAAAATTATTTCCAATATAAAACACCTTGAAGCTGATGTTTTATTTACTGAAAAAAGAAAGGATTCACTCTATGTGTTGTTTACAAGTGATGCATATGTTGAAAAGACTGGTCAGAATATAAGTGTGACACTTTAGCATGCTTGGTTAGGCTATGTTGGTTACTAATTATTGTAGAAAATCTCTATAAAGAAACTTATTGGTAGAGTTCCCATTTTAAAGAAAATTCATCAAGATGTGATTTATCTTGATTGCCAATATGGAAAATGGCATAGTCTTCATTTCTCAAATTCAAAGAATAGAGCTTCTTTTGCACTGCAGTTGGTATATTCAGATCTCATGGGGCCAACAAGAACACCCAATTACTTTGGTTCTTATCGAAAATTTTTCTCGGTTCACTTAGATGTATTTCTTGAAACACAAAAGTGAGACTCTTTAAATTTATTTAGTTCAAGGAGCAAGTGGAGAAGGAAATTTGATTTCCAATAAAGTGTTTATGCACTGACAATGGAAGAGAATACATGTTTGATTAATTCTTGAATTATTGTAGAGAACATGGCATTTGGCGTCAAATGACTTATTCAGAAATTCCATAGCAAAATGGATTTGTTAAGCTCAAGTTGGCACATCTCACATCCATGTGCTTGTTATGATTGTATGCAAAGAACCTTTCAAGAAAGCTGTGGGCAACAACTATTCTTAGCTTGTCATGTCATAAATCATTTACCCCCATAGTTAGGGAAAAAATAGTCTCATTTTAAAGTACTATACCATCACAAACCCAATGTGAGTTATTTTTAAGTTTTTGGCTCAGTTTGTTATAATCATGTCCCCAAAACAAATTAGACTAAACTTAACCCAAGGGCAGGGCATTGTATTTTTTTTTTTTTTGGTTATGACACTCACAGGAAAGGATGAAGATGTTTGGATCCAAAAACAAAGAAAGTTGTTGTTTCTCATGATTTGGTGTTTGATGAAGTATCATCACATCAAATTGATGAAAATACAGATACAAGCATGATTGAAAATTTGCCCTTATTTGATGTTGATACATCTAGCGAAATGAGGAGCAATATTACTCCATATGAAGAAAATATTCAGCAAAATGAGACTACAAGGACTACGATTCGAAGGTCTTCTAGACAAAAAAAAAGCTACCTAATTATTTAACTGATTATGAGTTCAGTTAAATCATTGCTTTGTTGTGTCCTGTTTCATGATGGGAGATTTATGTGAAAACGAGCCTAAATCTTAAATGAAGCGAAAGCTATTTCTGAATGAGAAGAAACAATGCATGTGGAAATATCAGTTTTAAACAAGAATTGCATATAGGAGCTTATTTCGAAGCCAAAGAATGTTGAATTAGTTACTTGTAGATAGGTTTACGAGTTGAAGAAAAAGATCGATGGCACTATTAACAAGTCTAAAGCTCATCTTGTTGCTAGTTGTTTTTCTTAGCAATGTGGTCTAGATTACAAGGACACTTTCAGCTATGTTGCTAAAATGGTGATGATTCGAACAATTATTTTATTGGTTGCTTACAAAGGCAAAAAATTATGGCAATTGGATATGAAGAATACATTCCTTTATAGGGAGTTAGATAGAGATATCTTTATGGAGCAGCCATATGGATTTATTTCTAAGGAGTTTCCTAATTATGTGTGTTGACTCAAGAAGGCTTTGTATGGTTTCAAGTAAGCTCCACTTGCTTGATATAATAAAACAACCTCAATTCCTTGATTTTTGTGGGTTTAAGTCTTCAAATGTAGATTCAAATTTATTTGTTAAGAAAACTTTCTCAATGTGCAGAATACTTCTTCTCTATGTAGATGATATGATTACTACTGGTTATGATAATGTTGAAATAACTCATTTTTGAGATTATTTGCCTCTTCGTTTTGAAATGAAGAGTTTAGGAGAAGCTACCTGTTTTCTTAGTTTGGAGGTTAAAAATTCAAATGGATATGTGGTTTTTAAAAAAAAAATATGCAGCAAGTTTACTGAATCATTTTTGAATTTTTTTTGTATGGGGGAGGCAAAGGTAATGACTACTCTTTTGGAATCAGGTTTGAAGTTAACTAAAAATGGAGGAAAACTATTGGAAGATACAACATTTTTTCGACAAGCTTGTTTATTCTATTTAATTATCACAAGGCCTTACATTTCATATTTTGTAGGAGTCATCTCTCAGTTTATGAACAGACCACATGAGGGACATTTAATTGTAGCAAAGAGGATTCTTTACTATATAAAAGGCACTTTAAATTTTAGGTTATTGTATAAGCAGCATACACCATTCCTTTTGATTGGTTTCGTAGATGCAAACTAGGTTTGTGACATGAATAATAGGCACTCCACAACAAGGTATTGTTTTAATAAGGGTTCAACAGTAATCTAATGGTGCAGTAAAATTAAACTATTGTTGCTCTTTCAAGTTGTGAAGCTGATTATGTAGCGGCTACTATGGCCACTTGAGAATGTATTTGGCTTAAGAGGCTTATTCAAGAAATGTTTTCTGTCTTGGACTATCCAGTTTCCATTCACCATGATAATGAAAGTGCAATTAAGCTTGCTAGAAATCTAGTATTTATGCCCACAAAACACATTGAAACACATTATCATTTTGTTTAATAAAAGGTTTTCACTCAGGACATTCAACTATAGAAAATAAGAAATTGAAGATCAAGTTATTGATATATTTATCAAAGCGCTTGGCAAAGCAAAATTTGAAGTGTTTCGAAGGGTTATTAATATTGTTGATAGTAAGTTTGCACTAAGGGGTAGTGTTGTAAGTTAGTGAAACTTATTGATATCATATCTTAGATATTAGAAGTTGCTGGATTTAGTTTTTGCTGAATAATTCTAATTTATTTTAAAATTTTCATCTAAAAGTTGATTTTGTCTTCTTTAGAAAAATGAACTCAGAAGACACGTTGGTGTTGATTGAGATTCTTTAAGAATTTTTTTAGTACTTGTAAAGTTTGTAATTGTTATCCTTAATAAGATCTTCGTTGAGTAATAAAATTTATGTGGCTACTAAAATCTTGGCCTTGTTTAGTGTACTTTTAATGTGTTGATGTAATCACATCTTAGTAATATTTGGAGTTCAATAGTGTCGGTAGGGCTGATTTGACATCGTTACCATCCTTGATGCTAGTGGCATGACGACGGATGGTGGCAATTGTTTCTGTGTTTCGTGTTAAAAGTCGATTTTGTCATGTTAAGCAATTTGACGATCAAATTTGGTCAAAGAACTTAAGTGTCTAAGGGGAAAATAAGAGGGAATTAAGTAAAGCCAAAATGACAACTTTGGATTTTTGTGAACAAAGGGGAATTAACAATGAATAATCTTAACTAATCCTATTCCTTATAAAACTCCAGTATGAGTGACATGTTTTTTTTTTATCAATTTCTCTTATTTTTGTGGTGTTGTTACTACTCATCCATTTGAATGAACTCTTTCAAATACAATGGCAAAGAAAAAAAATTAACTTTTTTTGTTTCTCTTACCATAAACTTTTTGTTGGCTTTTTTTTTTTTAATCAATTGTAATACCGAATACCCCATCTTCTCTATCACGAGTGATCATCTGATTTTTGGAATTATGTTTGAAGTAGAGACTTTTTTTTTATGGTTTCTTAAAAAAAATTGTGAGAAGAAAAATTATGCTCATAAAATTTGAGTGTGAAAAGTTCAAAAAAGTATAACCACAGTGGAGTTTTACAAGTATATTTTTATTATAATTTTATTTAAGGATAAAAATATAAATACAAAAATAGAGTGTTAAGAGGATAATAAAAAAGGTATGAATAGCTCACTCTTTTTGAAAATATAAACATTTTTCTTGATAACACAGTTTTTTGAGATTACAGTTTTTTGAGATTACATCAATCATATTACAATATTCGTATTATATTAAATTATATTATAAATATTATAATTAGATTATATAATTAAGACTTTTTAAAAACAACACATACATCTTTGTGTTAAGGATAGTGCTCTAAAAACATGTAATTGTACAAGTTTTATGAAATAAAGAAAGTTGCAAATTTTTACTTGAAAAGTATTTATAATGTTATAACGTAAATATCAGAAGCTTTATTATTTATTTGTGTGATTATAATCTTAGTATATAATTATTATATATAAGAGGATTAAGATTATGAATAATAAATAGAAAATCTATGTAATAAATTAATTAAAGTTTAAAATTTTTAATTAAATATTACTATTGCAGTCTACAGACATTGAGAATGTAGTGATTTTATTTGAATCACTAATATAGTGACATATGGTAGAGGCACTTTATATAATATGTCACTGGATCAGATGTAATTTGAATTCTTATATAAAATATTATTATTAATTAAGAATTTAAATAATGTCAACTGATAATTATATGTAGATCAACCTCGATTCTAAGTGATCATAAACTCTTGTTTGTGTTATTGTGCAGTTGAAATACTCGTTACGGTTTATTTGAAGAACATGCTAAAAATTTGTATTTTTGTGGCATAATGAGATAAGCAAGTAGGAAGGTAATTTACAAATATGAAATTCATTCATTCCTAACAAAAGTTAGAAAGAATGTCCACTTAATGGTTAATTCTGGAACTAAATAGTTAGAGTGCTCAATTTATAATAAGGTTACAAATTAACTGTTAACTGGTGAATTAATAGTACTTAAGGATATAAAAAAGCAATTAGATGAATAAAACGACAATTGACCTAACTCTGATTATAAACTATCTATGCAGAGTTAAATTGTATGAAATAATTATATCAATGGACTGCTCTAAATTTGTTGAATAAAATATATCTGCAATTTCAGACTTTTAGTGGAGTAACAGTGGATCAATTGGATTAATTAATAAAGAGTTTAATTAATTATCCAAAAATTATTGAAATTTAAAATTGTAAGTTCATAAGTCTCCAACACCATCTCTAAAATTATTACAATAAACAATAAAAGAAATGAATTATACAATTACATAATAGTTGTGTCATAATTATAAAATTAATTAATTTAATTAATTAATTTTAGAGATAATATATTATTTATAAAGAAAATATTTAATTTTAAAAATTAAATATATAAAATCTCAATGATGGCTTTTGAAATCATCAGAGATTTTTTTCTTTCGTTGAATCTCTCCTAATAAAGTGAGATTTTCTTTTTGTAAAAAATTAATCTTAAAAATTAATTTTAAAAATCAAATAAATTTAGAAGTTATGTAACACCTAAATTTTAGGTGTTACATATGAGCCAAAAAGTCAAGTCTCTCTTGGCTCATATTTTTTTATTCTTAAAATTACGAAGATATTTATTTGATTTTAATCAATAAATGTTATTAATTACTCAATTAAAAATAAAAAATTATTTTAATTAAAATATTATAAAAGGAAGAGAAAGGGAAAAAAGAAGGGGTGACACACGCAAAACACAAAAACATGATACATAATTCACTTTTGATTGAAAATCGAAATCCCACCATTTCATTCAGTGTGATATTGAAAGTTTAGATTGAAATCTTTTGGTAGAGAAAAATTAAGCTTGAATTCAAAGTATGTTTTTTAATTTTTTTATGCATTAAATTTATATATTAACAAGATCTTAAGATAAAAAGAATTTTTATAACATGAAAATGAATATTGAAGAATTTTTTATTTATTTAGAAGCATTATGAATGTCATATTTCCAATACTCTGAAATTATACTATTAATATTATAATCAAATTATATAATAAAAAAATTTCTAAGACCAATATATGCCTGATATACATCTTTGAAGTTATACTACTAACATTACAATCAGATTATACAATTAAAACTTTTTTGATAGCAACACGTACATCTTTGAGCCACATCTTATCCGAATTATGCTATCAAAATTATCAAAAGCAACGCGTATAATTTTAAGCACATTTCATCTGAACTAAAAAATTCTTACAAGATGAGAAAAATAAATCAACTGTTATGACATTTGTTAAAGTTTGAACCCCTAATCTCAATTAAAGAGGTACACAAAACTTACTGTTAGAATAAGCCCTCGCGTGCTTCTCAAATAGTACTTTGATCGTTTGTTTTGGAGAAATAAGAGTGGGTAACTAGATGAATTTAAAAGAAGAGTCACAAAGAGAGTCTCGTGGCACAAGTTCAATTGCAGCATTAATAAGTCTGTATCAACACTGAATGTGAGATTGTATCAAGACATGTAACAACGAAATTTGGACTTAATTTCAAAATAAATAAAAAACAATAAAACAATGGAACTTGGACTCGTAACAAATCTGTTACAAGCTTTTAAGTTTTGTGGTACAAGTTACAAGTACGTTGGAACTGAGGTGATGTTCAGTTAGATGAAAATGAGGGTGAAATGAAAAAGAATCCTTATTTTTATGACAATTTTGTTGTTTGGTTCGTAATTTTAATAAAAAAAAATTAAAATCAAGGAATTAGAATTCCTCTTCAGGGGTAGGAATCCTTAATCCAACTTACTCAAGAAGAAGCACTGCTGTCAACGACAAGCGAAGTCTTGGCGTTCATCAGTACAGTCGAAGGGCAATCAGAAACTATAATGGAGCTACGAGATAAATGTAGTAGAAAGTCCCCTTGTGGCAATCAGTAATTTCCTATCAAAATAGAAAGCTAGGCCTTTCTTTAAGAACAATTCAAATAAAAAGTCAACAACCAACGCCACCAATGAAAGATAAATCTTCCACCAGGTGACTTCAAATTCCAATCAAATAAGAACTGCGAAAGTTCGCATCTATGATTTGTTAAATTATCATATTTTCTTCTTTGTAATATTTAAAAAAAAAAACAAATTAACAATTTCAATCAAACAAATAAATTAATGTTTTTAAGGAAATAAATAAATTAATATTTAATAAGTACAAATATTAATTAATTTAATATTATTTTATTAATATAAAATTATAAATTAAAATTAAGAAAGAGAAGAAAATTAAAAATATTTCTCCGAGATTTAAAGGCCTTTGCCCCTTTGAATCCTAACATAATCTCTTAAACTTAGAATTCGATATAAAGATAAGAGGCCTCAACACTAGAATTGGGGGCACTTACCCTAAATCTTGACTTGACTTTGAGAACCCAAGAGTCGATCTCATAAACTTAAGACTCATTGTTAAGACTTGAGACCTAACACTGTAACCCGACGCCTTCTCTCTTTTGAATCCTAAATAATCTTAAGAATTTAAGATAACTTCTTAGACCTGGGATAAGGCTTTATGACTTGACCTTTGAGAGCGGTAAACCCCTCCAACATTGAGACATGAGGTACCTACCCCCCTCAAAAAAAAAAAAAAAAAAAAAAAAAATCCCCTAAAACTCCAAAATAAATTGTGTTAAAAAAAATTATTATTTAAGAGTTGAAATAAAAGTATTTAATAAACATTATTTAATTTTTTTAATACAAATACTTTGTAGTCAAAAAGACACTTTTTAATTACACAAGCAAATATTTGACAAAATATGAGAAATACCTAAAGTACTTTTATAATTTATTACCAACTATTTTTTTTTAAAAGTGCTAATCATTGAAGAACTATAGGATAAAAAAATTTAGAAGCATTCTCAAATGAACCCTAAATTAACTTGTATTTGAAAAAAAAAAATTAAATTTAAATTTTTTATTAAAATCATATATAAAAATTAAAACTAAAGGGTATTTTTGTCCAAAAAAAATATTATTCATTTCTTTCGGTGATTAATTTATGCACTAACCAAATAATGAAATTATTTTCATCTCTCATTCATTTTCTCTTTCTATTCCATATCTTTTTTTTTTCAATTTCCCCTTTCCTTTTTCTTAATCAAACCAAACACCACTTAAGTCTATGTCGAAAATGGATGCATAACATTTCTTCAATGAGACACTTGGAAAATTGGAATATGGTAGGTTATGCCAAAAAAAATAATTTATTATCATAATTTCATTTCCTAACTAATAGATGGATGCATAACATTTCTTCAATGAGACACTTGGAAAATTCGAATATAGTAGGTTATGCCCAAAAAAAATGTAGAATCATAATTTCATTTCCTGAACTCATAGATGGGCACTGTCTTAACATAATAAGTGGTGGGGGGTGGGGTTATTTAGCTCCACTGGGAGAATTCCTTTATGCCAATGAACGTTACATGTTTGGGACGACCTGAAGCCTGAGACGAAGATAATGGCCAAAATACAGATTCTTCAAAATTCTTATAAAGATTTTTATTGTTTATTTATTTATGTTTTTTTTATCTTAGGTTTGGTTGGATATCTAGTAGTCAAGGAATGGAAGGAAGAATTGCCATTCAGCTTTCAATGAATTTAGCAATTACTTTTTTTTTATTTTAAAAATATCATTAAATGTAATATCATTGATCAAATTAGTAATATTACATCATAAGATTCTCAATATAAATCAAAAGATTATCGAAACACTTTACAGGGATTAGATCTATCTATTATGGCTCGCCCGGACCTACTATTCTCTCATAAAGCGAAACAAACAAATCCTTTAGCAAGGAACTATCCCAACCAGAATCTCTACTCTTGTTTAGAACGAAGAAAACCTACCCTATTTGGGACGGGAATAACCTACCCCTAAGTGGGAGACAAAACTACCCTTACAAAAGAGGGACAAGAACAAAAAAGTAAAATTTTACATTCTTATGAATCTTGTCAATGTCTATGTGACTCAAATGATAAAAAGCTTATATTGTTTAGCTATGTGGCAATAACTAAGACTCGACAACAAATTCTTCCGTCGAGCCAAATCATACAAATGATGAAGATAACTAGGATAGTAGGATATCAATGAGTAAATTTTCAGTTTTTCATCTTTGCAACCACTCCTACCAAAAGAGTACTCCTAGCTCCCTTTTTATCATTTGACAAGATATGATTTTACTCTGGCTGCAATGGTGGAGGGAGAAGGAAAAGAAAAAGATGCTTCAATACTTAATGAAATGATTGTTTGATTGTTTAAGACATTGAGAGTCAAGAAACTTGGTATTTATGAGTAGGATTCACCAGCTTTTCATCTTCACTACCATTAACATAAGAATACTTCAGGCTAGCTGTCCTATCATTTAAGACATTTTATCACTCTTGACTAAGGTGGAAAGAAATGAAAGAAGAATGATTACTCTATGAATATGTCGTTGACTTTTGAGGCCATGGAGAAACCTCACTTTCATGATAAAGGCTAAAGCATATAAAGAGAACATTAATCCAGCCAAAATTTAATACTTGGTCCGTTCTTAGCTTGGGGTAATAATCTATCCAGACCGTTTCACAATTACTGATTGTCTTCCATCACAACAAATGGGTTTCGAAACCAACCATCCATACTGTTATCCAGCATTCCCCACCTTCACTACTAATGACAAATGAGTTACTTCTTAGCTCTACTTTGACGGAATGACTAAAAACTTAGTTACGTGACCAGACAATAAAGGATGTTTGACTCCAAGAAGGTGGGGTTGCATCCTAGCGCCACAAAATGCTTCTCAAACCATTCAGCAAACTACCTGCTATTATATGATGGGCCTATCCAACTAATTTGGGGTTTCATTAACATGAATTTTGTGTGTGTTTATGTTTGGTGGCAGAGGTGTGGCAGGAGAGGCTGTACTTCTATAAGCTCCACTTTACCACTTTGTCAGATTTTTGTTTTTACTTTTCCAATGGTTTAAACACCAATTTCTGAAGATATTAACATACCTCGTATACCATAAGATTCAGTATTTCTTGGATACCAACCAAAAAGTTTCAAAGGTGAAACCTTAGCTACTAGAATTACAATCGTCCCCACATCTACAGATAATTCCATATTAGAACAGAGCTCACGTAAATTTCCTATTTATCCATCCTGGCATGTTAAAAATCAAATAATGGACAACTTTTCAGATAAACAATTCCAACTGGTCATTTTATATCTTCTTGTGGGTATTCTTGTGCAAGGGCTTATAAGCATAGAACTTTTTCATTTTATCCCTCGAGTACTCCAACCGCAACTGGTGGAAAAGGCATTTGATCCCAATACAAGATATCTGACCTGCAAAACTAGTTTGTTGTTGTACTTGACTGTTTTTAATTTTATTCTCAAACAAAATAAGTAACTCTACCAGATTATCAGAGTCACAATGTTTCTGGAAATTCAATGATAGTTTGGGGAAAAAAATCTGAATCAGAACACATGCATTTACATATAACAAAAGTTTGAGCACTGACTACTTCATTGCTAAAACGATGAAGATGGAACCAATTCACTAAAGACGCATTGACCCCATTGCCAACATAGGTACGAGAGGATATGTAATCAACACCACCACCACCCCCCCACCCACACCCACACCCACACCCGGCCCCAAATCACAATCTATTTCAACATCTAAAGTTCTGTATCATTCGATGGGATGGTCTGATCAAATTTCTAATTCAATTCAAAATGCATACAGTAGAGCTCTGTTTGCTGAAGAACTTAACCAGCATTCTGCTAACTTACACAAATTCAATTGACCTAGAAACATAAGAGGAGCTAAACTAACAATCAATATTGCAGATACTGTAATTAAAGCTCTTCATTTAGATAAAAACAATACATCATAGCAAAATTGGAAACTTAAAAAGCAAATTCCTTAATTCCAGAACAATCTTTTAAGATCTATAAAACATTATACACCAAAAGCAGTCAAATACCCCATCCAACTATAATATTGGAACGTATTATCAAATTGATCAAATTTGTTATGGAAATTATTCAAATTCAAAATAAGAAAACAAGAGAGATCATTCGACAACTTTTTGTACCGCATTTTCCGAGGAGCTCTCAGTCAATAGACTATTGTCTTGCAGTTTTTTCTGCAGAGACTTCCGCTCCAGCTCTCGCCACTTGTTGATTGCAGCTGAGCATATAACTGTAAATTCATGATTTTTTAAATATTTAGTTTTTCAATAATAGATTCCTGTAACGGATAATATCAATTATTCAAAGCGATACCGAAATTGTAACTTACATCCGGCGCCAACGAAATAGAGCAGACGGAGGACCTTCGGGCCTGCGGGGCCCGCTATCTCTTCTCCGGTCATCTTTGTCACTGTAGATTTCTTTCTCTCTCTCTTTTTCACGATTTCTAGGCTTTTAGTAACTCACTTTGTGAATTTTCTTAGAGGTGTTTGGTAGCATAGAAATTTTAAGAGAGAGTGAACAATCGCTGTTGGGCATTTAGCTTTATTTTTTGTATAGTGAAATGACGAAAGCACCCTTCATTGAAAACAAAATTTACTTTTCCTGGTAATAACACAAGTGTGTGTTGTGCTATTTTGAATAAAACTGCCCTGTGCGGTGGGTTTGGACCCTAGAAAATAATGTATCGTGTTCTTGTGCTCTTTTATTCAAAAAGAGGCCTGTCATCAGTCGGGGTGTTTGTTAATAAAATTACTTTTTATTAATTATAGGTTATTTATTATTAATTTAAAAAATTAATTGTTATTGATTTAAATGATTAATTTGATAAATAATATTGTCTATTCGTTTCATATATATTTAAAATTTATTTAATTTTTTTAATGTAGAATGTAACATTCTCTCTCACTCTATATATATTTAAGATTTACTTAAATTTTTAAAATTCATCTAATTTTTATCGATATGAGATGTGATATTTTCTTTCATTTAATCATGTGATGCTCTTGTTATTGTAGTAACTATTTATTCACAATCAGTAAGAATAAATATTTATATATATATAAATATACATATTTTATTTTGTATATGGGCGATACTTGATTTATATATTGTTATTAGTAGTATTTGTATATATTAAGAACCTATTATTAGTATTGGATTTATTTGTAAGACTTTAGATTTATTTTAGGGATCAAATTGTAATACTTTAAAAATTTTATGGGCTAATTTATAAATACTAAAAATTAACCTCTTAGTAAAATACACATTTGTAAAACTAATTCACTCATTTTGGTTGAGTCACTTCTTTTAGAGTGAGAAAAGAGAGAAAGAGAAGAAGAATAAATTTAGAATTTAAGTTTTAAGAGGTATATTATAACCCTTTCTTAATTTCTTGATATTAATTTAGTTAATTCCTTTAAGTTTTGATTTCTGAAAATATGAAAAATTGGGGATTTGATGTGGATTTTGTAAGATTTATTGAGAATTGATGATGATTGTGTAGATAACTTAATAAATCATGATGAATTGTAGAATTTATACTTGATAGTCTCTTGATCCAAAAAATTTATAAATTATTGTACTTTGATTATAGTTTTAACTTTTGAGAATATGAAATTAGACATGTCTAGAATCATTTGAGACTTGAATCGATTTAAAATTCTAGAAACTGAAATTTTAGTGAATTTATCAAAATGACTTTGAAATTCTAGAAATTTTCTGTGTTAACAGTATGATACAATGACAAATAATTTTTAATCTACTGAATGATCTTCAAAAATTACAAATTTATAGAATATGGTAATTTTATATATCTAATATGATATATTAAAAATTAAAAATTTAGATTAATATGGTTAAATTGTTATGATTTTCTAAAATGTATCAACTCATTACAGTATTTGATTAACAAATTTTTAAAGTTATAGAATAAAATAGTTTTAAAATATTTTTGGTAGGGATTTTGAAGTGAAATATTTATCATGAATTGAGATATGTGTCAAAAGTAATTATGTGGTAGTTTTATAATTTTTGAATTAGTATATGATTTTATAAAATTAGGAGATTGAATATTGTTAAGTAAATATCTTGATCCTGTCAGGATAATGGTTTAGATTTGATAGTGTTTATAGAATGGATTGTGTAGAAATTATGATGTAATATTCATATATAAGAAGGATATATGAGTCAAGAATGATATATTCTGATTTTAGAGTAATTGGACATCATTTGATGTATAAGAAAATTTTATTAAGTGTAAATAGTCAGAATGACAAGTTTTGAGAAATCAAGTAATTAGATCAATTCGATGTGATAAGTGCAATATGTGTAATTTTGTAAGCTATTCAAAGTATTTTGTGTGAATGTTGAGACTTATAAAAGGATTAATCTCCATTGATAGGTTAAGAAGAATTAAATCTTGTACCCGAAAGTGCTAAGAGGTAAGTATACTAGACTTTTACTGAAATCACAATAAACATATTAATTGTTATGTATGATTTTGTAAATGTGCTTAGGAATATGTTTATGTTATGCCAAAGTATATTTGATATGAAATGTGAAAGACATATGTTTATGAATGTAAGCATTGACATTGAGCATAGACATACATGTGTTTATGAAAATGAGCTTTCAAAATGAAATGTGTTTAACAAAGAAAACTTTTGAAGTGTAATATGTCAATGAGAAATATTTTGTGTTTCGAGAATGCTTGAACTCACTATTGACTTAATAGGCATCTTATGTAATTTGTGGAGCCTTTATGTGTGGTATTTTCTTCGGAATTGGTATATGTTATGTGTTCCGTATATAGGGAGGATCTTATTGGTACTTAAAGGAAGAATGAGTCATTACATTCGTGTGGTGGCGTATTGGTGCATGTGAGAGGACCCACCGATGATCAGGGTGAGGATTTGGCTCTTACCCTTGGGCATGAACATTATATATATGTAATTTAAATCTCACTTGTACTATTTCTCTCATACGGTAGGTCACCTACAAGTGACATTTGACTCATTATGTGATATGTGATATGAAAGTCCTACTAAGTATTAATTGAGTGCTGGTATTCCTATTATATATTTTGAAAGAATGTGTAAGGGCGTATCTGACATGTGATTTGATAAGATTATGATTTTGATTTATCACAATATATCATACACATGCATTGCGTACATATATGTATTTCAATTTTGATAAATGAAAAACTAGTATGCTTACTGAGTTTTATACTCATTATAATTTATGGTGATTTCAGGTAAATAAGGTACATGCGTACTTAGCGAATTTGGCAAGGCTTCTGCTGTCCCTTGGGTTCTCTAAATTGCTAGGTTACCGAGTGTTTCATTCGGGGACATGTGGTTTAAGATATTTGATTTGTCCCTATTGAATAAATACTTATGTATTATTTTATTAAGTGTGGTTATATTTAGTTTAAGTTTCACCAAGTGTGCTTATGAGTTGATTTTAGTGTTGAACTTACTAACAATTTGTTAAGGATTCTTATATTGAATTAAAGTTTAAAATTTTATGTAATATTATTGAATGAATGTAAGTTATGTCGTGTGTCAAATCTTTTGAGTCTGAGACGTGACAGTCATAGTCTGACTTAAATTTGTATGTTAACCTGACCTATGTTATCCATTCCTTTGAGTTATAGGAAATGCAGTATTCTTATGATAATCTCTATTAAGACTTAAGATATAGGATTTTCAAGATATACTTGACCCATATTAATCATTCTCACTATTATTAAAGAATTCAACTATTTACATGATAATTTTTATTAAGACAATTTTAAAGGTTTATGTGTAAATAAAAATTATGGTCATTTGTCATAATACAGATACTTGTCATTAACTTAAAAAATTAATTTATTAAATAAAATTATTTATCTATCTTATATATATTTAAGATTTATTCAATTTTTATTTAATTTGAGACAAAATTTAAAAAGTAACATAACTTTTAACCAGTGGATAAGCACTTTTTGTGATAATGCTTTTAGCCCAGCATTTACAAGTCAGAATGAATACAAATTGAGTGATATATAATTTTGACGGAGGTTATCACCAAAAGCAGAAAATATATAGTTTTGCCATGATTTTGTTCTATTGAAATAATTTGTTCCATTAAAATAATAGCAGAATTATGCAATTTAAAGTAAGACTATGAGACGGCTATGTATAAAGAAAATATAAATGGAGTTCCAAAAAATTGGTTTATGGACTAATAAAGCCTCGACTCAATTGGAATGAGGCCCAAAGAAGAAAAGTTGGGTCACGACCCAATTCATTAATGACAGTCTGTTATTGAAGTTGAAAGAAATGGTTTGGAAAATGAAACAATTATGGCAACCTCAAATGATTCAATTAAATTAAATCAGATGAAATTTACACAAGTGATTCAATTAAATTTAATCAGAAAATAAACTAAAAACTATATACTTGACCCTATTTAATTAAGATAAGAATTTTGATAGCTGATAACAAAACAAAACAAAAATAACACTTCGCTATTTAAAAAAAAAAAAGTTAAAACAAACAAAAAAGAGGTGTCTAAAAATGCTGTCATTTTGGGAGGGAAGAAATTTTTTTTGGACAACATTTTTGGGGGTGTAAAAAATAAAAATAAATACAAACTCACCCAAACGACGTGGTTTTGATGGAATGAAAAAAAAAACCACCAAAACAATGTTGTTTTGGTGGCTAAAGATTTTTAAAACAAAATTTAACAAAGACACTTCTCCATCTTTATCACGCTCTTTCATTCTCTTAATTTGTTTGGTTTGAACTTTTTCTGCCCCCTGCCCCCTTTAATTGCCTTTTACCGAAGTTCATGCATACCGTTGTTGTCAAATTCGAGCTTTCTCTACACTTTTCCATCTCTATCACGCTCTCTCATTTGTTGATTCGAATTTCCTAAATTTGTATACCCTTTTCAATCGCCTGCACACTTCTCTATCTTCATCATACACCATCACCGTCAAATTTGATTTGTTTTGTATGTTCTTTTTTTTGTTCATTTTTTTCAATGTATGGTAATGTTTTCAATGTATGTTCTTTTGTTGATTTAGTGTTTTATTGTTCTGGGCTTTCTGTTATTTTGATATATGATATATGGTTTGCTTTTATAGTTATGTAATTTTCAAAGTTCTTGTTCTTGTTATGGGTTTTAGTTGTTGATGGTGCTAGGTTTGGGTGCTAGACTTAGGTGCTGGTGTCGTGGGTTTGGTTACTGAGGTTGTGGGTGCTAGAGTTAGGTGCTTGGTTTGTGGGAGTTGCAGTTTCTGGTTTGGTTGCTAGGTTTGGGTGCTTGGTTTAGGGTGTTGGAGTTTCTAGTTTACGTGTTGGGTATGTGGGTGCTGGAGCTTCGGGTTTGAATGTTGATATTGTAGATTTAGGTGCTGGGTTTGGATGTGTGTGTTTTGTGTGGTGGTTGGGACTTGAGTTTATTTTATATGATTAACAAATTATGAAATTACTGTGTTTGATAGGTAGTTGGCTGTTGAAAAATATTTAGATGTTTTATTAGCTGGCCATGCATATTTTGTAAAATTAAGAGTATCTGTTTGTAAGAGTAAACTTTGTCAAACGTTTTTGTTAAATACGAATTAAAAGTCACAAAAATTTTCACTTTGATTTGTTAAATGGTAATCTTGTAAAACATTTGATACGGATAAAATATGGATGGTAAGTGATAGGCTTTTAAAAGAGTATAAAAGTGGGGGTAGACGAGTTTTTATAATTTGTCATGTTTTATTGTGATAATAGGAGATTAATTAGATGCTTATATAATTCATGTAGCAACATTGAATTTCACGCCCCTAAGTTAATAAGAGTCACTTATTTAAAAAAGAATTTTTGCCTACATATATAACTTGAATTAAATATGAAAAAATTGGTCATAAATTGAGATTTACATCTTGTTAAGACCACTTTAATAGATGACAATTTACATGTCAAGACTATAATAACATTATTGATATAATAAATGATGTCTATAAACAATGTAATAAGGATTTAAAATTTTTTAGAGATTTATTTGAAGATTTAGATGAACCTCTATATCTTACTTCAAGACATTCTAAATTGTTTGGTTTGATGAAAATTTATAATGTTAAAAACATATATGGATGATTTGATAATGGGTTCTCGACTTTATTGAAAGTTCTTGTTGACATATTATTAGAAGGTAATGCTATTTTGTGTCCTTAAAATATATATAATAATATTTTATTTGATTAATAAATTTATTTATATTTGAGTATATATTGATAAATTCATATTTATAAAGTATGTAATTTGGGTATTAGACATTTGATATTAATACAAAAAGTATAGATAATAAATTTTTTATAAATTAAATTTAGTTCACAACTATTAATAAATAAGATATTTCATTATGTAAGACTGTAATTTTTCTCCTTTTTATAGTAGATGATTTACTTTGATAATCGAAATAGAATCTTCGAGTAGAAAAATTAGTGTAGAATTATTATAAATTTGAATTTGGTTAATTAAATGCTATTGATCTTAATTCATAATTTTTTTAATAAATTTGATTGACCTTAATTTTGAACAAATAATTAACTTATATTCATATATTATATCTTTTAAGTTATAACGGAATAAGATCTATATTAACAGTCAAAATTTAGCTTGAAAAATAATTTCATGAGTTATAAAAATATATATTTGTAAGATAAAATCTACTTAGTAATGTTTATCCCAATAATTTGTTATACTTATTATTTACATTTATAGCTGTAGTTTATTTAATGAATTATTTATTAAATAACAATATTTACTAATAAATTTAGTTACAAATATAGATATATTAAAAAAATAATTATTAGAACATACAATGACCTAGGGATAAATAGGTAATTAAAGAAACAAAATATTTTTCTAAGGCTTAATTATAGATATAAGTTAAAGGTATATTAAATGGTTATTATTGGTCTATTACCAATCTTAATTTAATTAAAAGTAGCTTTTGTTTATTTATTTTATATAGGTTACTATAGTACAACATTTAGTTTTTAATGAATAGCTTGGAGTTAATTTAAAAGAATTAGTGTGTTATACGATGACTTAAATTGGGTCTTTTTAACTTAAAGTATAATATTATCTTCACTCGTCTTTCTTTAAAACGAGATCAAAGAATACTACCATTTTCTTTTAAAACTTTAATATTAAATTTCTTTAAAAACCAAATGGATAGGATCTCTTTTAAAAAATTGAACTTTTCATCATACAAAGAAAAAAAAAGCACTCTTAATCATCTGTTTCTCAACTTTTGTTACTCAACTATAGACCTATCATACAACTTTTAACTTACGGAGGTCAATTATCCACTCAATTTAATCAGATACCCCGTAGGATCGAAAAAAAATATACAATTTGTTATTTACAACTCAAAAACAGTTTTTAATTATATATACACATATACTTGTAATAGATGTCCATATAATTTGTTATACAAATATTTTGAATACAAATAAAATATTTACGCAAAATATATAAACAGAGGGTGTGACAAATTTGAGTTGCTACAAATATGGTTTCTGTCTTCAATCTTTAATATTGGCAACTCTACTACCTATGCGTAGTAAATCCAATACATTAAACAAAAAAATTGTTTAGTGGGTGTACACAAAAGTTGAACAACATAATTTATTAACTCAAACAATATACAAATAATAGAATCAATTACCATCACTTATCACAATGTCGACAATATAGGTTAAAATTTATCAAAATATTTAAATCAATTAATTAAAACACAACATATATTTTAAATTAAAAGTCATTTTATCATATACGTACTTAAACCATTACATGTGATCTTAGTAGGCGTTTAAAATAAACACCGACACGATACCATAAATTGGCCAACGGGTTATCAAATGGTGATTCGGCATCGTTCTCTCAGTGACTACTTGTCGGATTCAGATCAAATCAGAATATATGTCGGATTAGAGATGCAGATCAAAATTACCAAAGATACAAAACATTGTAATACTGCCATAACACCCTATTGGTATGCCAACTATCAATCCTCACCTACCAATGTTTAAATTTACCCAAGACTCTTTAATAATTTAATAATATATTATATTAAACTCAAATTCTTTTGTTTTTTTAGAATATTCATAACTTGACCCAAAATGTTTTAAATATTAACATATAAATTCAAAACTTTCAAGTATTCATACATAAGTCCAATTTTTCAATAACACACATATAAGTCCAATTTTTTAATATTTCACAAATAAGTCCAATATTTTTTACTAATTCACATTTGGGTCTAAATTTTACACAATTTTATATATAAACCCAAAATTTATTCAATTTCACATATAGGTCCAAATTTGATCCAATTTTATATATAGGTCTAAAATTTATTCAATTTTACATATAGGCCTAAATTTTATCCAATTTTATATATAAGTTCAAGTTTTATCCAATTTTATATATAGGCCCAAATTTTATCCAATATCACATATAGGCCCAAATTTTATCCAATATTAAAAATACATCTAATTTACTTAGAACCAACATAATAATTAATTAAACACATTATTTGCATTCAAGTATCCATTAAATAATTTAATTATATAATTATACACTAATGCCCTAAAATAAAAATTTAAGTTCAACTTAAATGTACACTAAACCTTAAACACCCTCCAAATGGCATTCACTTCTTCTCTTTCTCCTTTCCATGACTCTCCTTTGCTAAGCCTTCACCTTAATAACAAGAATACACAAATAATCAAAAAAACATTTCAATTAATCCCACTAAAATGTAAAAACTCCTAATTCTAAATGGCAATTGAAATTACAAACCCTTAAAACCCCAAATCCATATTCAATTAAATTTTTCCTACTAACTCACCTTGAAATTCACTTTTCAACTTAAAAATAATTCTTGAAACTTGATGGAAATGAGTTTAATCAAGGGTTTGAGGGCTTGATTTATTAAGAGAAGCATGTAGAATTATTAAATTTAAAGGGGGATAAAAGAAAAATAGAGAGAAAATGTTAAGGGGGGAAACGCACTATGCTTGCAAAAATGAGCATTTTTCTACACTATTCCCCTTTATATACTCATCACTTTTCTTGCCAAATTTGCCCACAACTAAATCCAAAACTACAAAAATACCATTGGTTAGAAATGGTGGTATTTGATTGGTCCAAAAATTTAAATAACTATTCACTAACTAAACTAGTTAAAATTTAGTTAAAAACTAACAAATTCTATCACTTTCCAATTCATTTTGTGGCTAATTGCTATTGATTCATGATTAAGTGTTGGAAAAGTGTAAATGGCCAAGGTTTTAATTCTATGAATCCATTTCTATCATACCAATACTTTTTCAACCAATCAAATTCTTTCATTTTCTTTAACAAATAAATTTAATCCTAATAAATAAAAAAATTTAATTCTAATGAATAAAAAAATTAATTTAATAAATAAATATTCTGGGGTGTTATATAAAGCTAGAAACCCCATAAGTCTTGTAGTTCCTCTATTTGCTAAAATCTTAACCAAACTCTAAATTTTAAATTCTATCAAACTCTAAAACCCTAAGGGTGATGCTTATAGATATGAGAGTTAGAGAGTAGTAATAATAATAATGAGAATAAGAATATAATTCTCTTTTATATATAAAAAAAGAATTAGATTACTCCTCTTCCCTTAGTTTATAGCATTGCCTTAGGTTCACTGAGTTTGAAAGATTGAGAGAGATTCACGTGCCCATACAAGTGAATTTGAAGATTGAGGATAATAGAAAAAATTACAACCATTTAATTTAAGATTTATCAAACAAGGAATTAAGATAATTCTCTATCCTTATATAGGTAATTATGAGCAAAATGATCTAACTTTTATACAAAAATTATTTTATTAGAAAGAATTTTTGTTTTATCCAATAAAGATTACGTACAAATCAATCAGAGTAATCAAACCAAGAATCAGAAATAAAATGAATTAAGAATAGAGTAATAACAAGTATGTATGTGGTTCGGGCAAGCCCTAATTTACGAGGAAGAACTTTCAAAATGAAGCTTTGCTAGATCAAGATTCAATTATAATTACAATCTCCACATTTCAGATAACAAGTTTCCTTTACAACTCTCTTTGAGAAATTTAATGTATCTATCTATAGAATGCTTAGAAACTAAGTTATTTTTTAGCTATAATTCTTGCTATAAATGAGTTGTAACTCATTTAATAACTAGTTACATGTGCAACACATGCTCACTTAAGTTATAAAGCCCCATATGCTAGGCATGTCTTTAACAACTTTATAACCACTTTTTTGAATGAATTTTAGAGCTAAACTCTAGCAGCTGATCTTTTTGAACCAGCAATAACAATTCCAACCTTTCAAATTATTTAGCTTCATAACAAATCTCCATCATGGATCCAAAATTTCATCCTCAAAGAGTCTTCCCTTCTTTTAGTCTTCTCTTTATAAGCTGGAAACACCAATTAAGTTTAAGCAAAGATTAAAATTTTTAGTTAGCACTGGTTTGGTAAGCTTATTAGTTGGGTTACTAGCTATGCTGATATTCTCAAGCTTTACTTTGCCATTAGCTATTCATCTCTAATAGAATGAGCTTTTACATCAATGTAATTTGTTCTCCTGTGATACACCATGTTCTTACTCAGATGTATGACACTTTTAAAATTACAAAACCAGATAGCCTCTTTAATGATTTCTATGGCTGCAAGATACTCTATTACTAATGTTAATAGAGTTGCTACATGCAGCAATAAAGCCTTCTAACTTATCAAATATCCATTTAGACTAAATAAGTACCTTGTAAGAGACATTCTTCTATCCAAGTCCCCTACAAAATCAGAACTTACAATGCTTTGTACCCCTTCTAATATTTGCCTTAAACCATTATAGAGCAGTCTAAGCCTTACTAAGCTATATAGAGACCTCATAATCTATATGCTTGCTTACTAATGGTGCTTCCCTCATTTAGCCATGAATTTACTGATAATATTCATAATATATGAGATGTCAGGCCTAGTGTATACCATGTGTCATAGGTCGGACGCTTGTCATTGACTTAAAATACTAGCTTATTAGGTAATACTGTATACCCGCATATATATACCTAAATTCTACTAAATTTTTATCATATATGATATGTGACATTCTTCTTTACCTAATCACGTGATGTACTAGTCACAGCTTGACCCAAACTCAAGGGCCAACTTAGCTCATATTGTCTATCCTTGCTATTCTTGGGGGATTTATTACCCACGTGACAATCTCTATTGAAGGTCAAGATACAAGATTTTCAGGGTTCACTTAACCTGTAATGCCCATCCTTACTACTCTTATGGGACTTACATCTCATGTGAAAATTTTCATTAAGGAGATTTTAGGAACCTATATATGAGTGAGAACTTGGTCTGTTTTGATACCACTTGTCACTGATCAGACGTTTAGTATTAATCCAAAAGACTAACTTGTTAGATAATATGGCATACTTGCCAATATATACCAAAGATTCATCTAATTATTATTCGATGTGGGATATGACATTTGTCCTCACCCAATCACATGATGCCCACGTCACAATCTAACATAAACTTAAGAGCCAATATGACCTATATTACCATTCTTTACTACTAATGGGGAACACAATACTCATGTGACAATATATATTATAACTCAAGACACAAAGTTTATAGGACCTACTTAACTTGTAATGTCCATCCGTACTAATTTTACCCACATCCTATGTGAAAATCTCCATTGAAGTAATTTTGGTGACCTATATGCGAACAAAAATTCGAGTGTGCGCTGATACCACTTATTATGAGTTAGGCGTTTACCATTGACCTAAAAACCTAACTTGTTAGGTAATACTAAATATCTGCTTATATATACCCAAGACTACTCAATTTTTATTCGACGTTGGATGGGCATATGACATACATTAACCCCACAACACTTGTATATAGGACCTTCTCCACAGATGTTGTTTCTTCATATATTATTGGTGACTAATCACTAGACAACTTAAAGTATGTTGTTAATGAATTATTTACACTTTTGGAAGCATTCATCTCAAAAGTGGTTATTAGCTTCTTTACATATTTCTTTGGATTTCTATTCCAAGAATTTTCTTGGCTATTTAAGATCCTTCATTTTAAACTCACTATGTAGCATTGTCTTCAAATATTCAATTTTAACTTTATCATGGAATCAATAAACATATCATTCACATATAGTAGTAGGTAAATAGCTCTACCGTGATTCAAACATTTGAAATACATACAAATATCATGAGCACTCTTATTGAAGCCATTCTGCAATATAAAGACATCAAAATCTATTATACCACTGTCTAAGGGATTATTTGAGTCCATAGAGAGATTTCTTCAACAAGTATATCCAATCCTCTTTCCTTTGAGCTTTAAACCTTTTTGGCTGACTTAGTAAGCCTCTTCACCATGCTCTCTATATAAAAAGGTTGTTTTAACATCCAATTGCTTTAATTCTAGATTTGAAGTGGCAATGATGGCTAACGACATTCTAATAGAGCAGTTTTATGATAGAGTTTAGTGTAATCTACTTATTTTTTTTTCCATGTAAACCCACTAAAAACTAGCCTTGCTTTAAATCTTAGTGGATCATTTCTTGTAACACCATTCTTGAGCTTGAAAATCTACTTGTAGCTTATAATTTTCTTGTTAGTATATTTCTGCACCAAGGTCTACCTCTGGTTCTTGTTTAGAGATTTAATCTATTCTTCCATAACCATTTATCACTTGTCATTGTTCTTATTATTGATAACCTTATGGTAGTGCTTATGTTCAATATTGTTACTCTCTTTAGCAAACACTAAGGCAAATGCAACTAAGGCTACATAGCCATACATTTTGGATGGCTTAATATGCCTTTTCTCTATATCCTTGGTGAGCCAATAATCAGGTGCTTTTGATTAATCTTAATCCCTTCTTTTATGTTGATTAGTATCTTTAGTAGAAGCTTGCTGATAAACTACCTAATTCTGATCCCTATATAATTTACCAATTCTAATATTTTGAGTACTTTTATCAACTTCATACTAAACTAATTCATTAGTTTTTAAGTAAAGCACTTTTATTAAAATGCAACATGTCTGTTGGTGATGCATCTAGGTGGCTTCAAATTAGTACACCAAAGCTTATACCTTTTGACCACTTTTAGATAACTAATGAAGGTATATATAAGTACTATTGGTTCTAACTTGTCATGCTTTATGTGTTTAAAAGTAGGACAACAAAAAAATCTTTAAATTATGGTAATTTGTAATATATCCAGACCATACCTCTTCTGCTGTCTTTAGATTAAGGGTTGTGGAAGGACTTCTGCTCATTAGATATCTAATTGTAACAATAACATAACTCCAAAATGTCTTAAGTAGCTTTATAATGAATAACATGAATTTGACTTTTTCTAATGGAGTCCTATCGAATCTCTTAGTTACATTATTTATTGTAGTATTATCTTGACAGTTTTATGCCTTGCTATTCCATTTTGGTTGCATTAAACACCTTATTGCAGTACTCTAGCACATTGTTAGTCCTCAATCTTGATATTTTATCAAATTTGGTTCTCCACTAGGATCTTAAGTTTTAAATTTGTCAAGACTTGAAGATTTGATCCTCACTCTTAAGTGGATAAACCTAGACCTTTCTTGAAAATTCATCTACTAAGGTCATAAAGTATTTGACACCCTTAAGTGACGATGTTTATAAAAGCCCTTATATATTTGAGTGTGTGTAATCTATAGTGGATTTAGTCCTCTAAGATTTTGTTTCAAACTTGCACCTAATGGCTTTACTTAACACTCATTAGTCACAAAATGAAAAACCACCAATCTTTACATTCCTAAGCTCCATTTACTTCTTAAGTTCTTTTAAACCTCTTTCACTTATATGCCTCATTCTAAGATGCCATAACATACTTTTGACTTTAATTTCCTATGTCACTATAATAGTTGATCCCATTACATTTCACCAAAAAGAACATATAACTCATTTCTCCGTTCTCCCTTGATATCAGCATTGATTCTTTATAAATCTTAAGCAATCTAAAATTTGACTTAAAGCTATAACTAGATTTATCTAGGAGCTTCAAGGTAATCAATTTTCCCTTCAAATCAAGGAAACACCTTACAATTTGTAATTTTTTAGTTATCCCATCATGTAATTTCAATTTAATGGATCCAATACCAATAACATCATAAGCAATGTTATTCCCTATTAAAACCTTACTCCTATCTCTAGCTTGATAGACAATAAAGAGAGATTTATTAGGGCATATGTGGAACGAACATCTAGAGTCAAAAATTCATTCACCTTCAGTTTTTTTGTTAGTAGAAATGAGTATGTTAACACTTTTATACCCCTCATTTTCTACTATAACAACATTGCTGCTTGAATATGCCTTTCCTTAGTCTTATTATTCTTTTATGGGCAATCTTTCTTCAAGTGCCTTTCTTTATAGCACTGAAAGCATTTTAGTTTCTTAGGCTTTGACCTAGATCTGCTTTTGTTCATGCCTTTCTAATCCTTTTTCTCAAATTTTCCTTTAGCCATTATACATTCACTAGAGTATGCATCTTTGATCTTATTCCTATTTTTCAAATCTTTTCAGTTTATGCGGCCTTCACATCCTTCATAGTCGAGGCCTTTCTTTCATGTAAAAGTGTATCCACAAAATGCTCATCTATGTCAGTGAGAGAGCTTAACAAGATTATTGTTTTGTCTTTAACTTCAACTTGACATCAATGTTCTTAAGATCAAGAATGATCTTATTGAATTAATCCAAACCATCTTTCACAGAAGTGCCCTTTTACATTAATTTTTTTTTTTATGTACAACATATTAGCAAAGGACTTTGTCATATACAAAATTTTCAACTTCTGCCATAACCCCAAAGCAGTAACCTTATCTATCACTTTTTCAGCACTTCATCATTCAAACTCAAAACAATGGCACTATATGTCTTTCTATCAATCTCAAACAAATCTTTTAGTTTTGATGGTAACTTAGGTTGCTTGCCTTTGTCTTATCCCTTAACAGGTACAATTAAGCTTGAATCAAGACGTCAACTTACCAAGACTGCCTTTCTCTTGAATCGCCAAATGTTGAAGTCATTTTTCCTATTGAATTTCTTAATGTCATGCTTAATTGTTGACATTTTGAAATCCAAAACTCTGATACCATTTTATAGTGATTAAGAGCTTAAAACAATAATAAAAGAACCCTCAATATTACACAAATCAGTCAAAGTGATCGAACCAATAATCACAAAAACATTAATCAAGAACAAAGTAATAATAAGTGCTTACATGGTTCAGGCAACCTTTACTCTATGGGGAAGAACTCTAAAATGAAGCTTTATTAGATCAAGATCTAATTACAAATACAATATCTACAGATCAGGGAATAAGTTTTCTTTACAACTGTCTCTGAAATAGAATGTATTTCTCTATAGAATTCTAAAAAAACCAAGCCATTTATTAGTTATAATTCTTGTTGCAAATGGACTGTAACTAACTTAACAACGAGTCACGTGCGCAACATATGCTCACTTAAGTTATAAAGCCTTGCATGCCAGACATGTGCTTTAATAGCTTTATAACCACTTTTTAAATGAATTTTGGAGCCAAAATTCAACAGCCACTCTTCTTGAGCTAGTAGCAACAATTCTAGCCCTTCAAATCACTCAGCTTCATCACAGGTATCTTGTCAATGCTCTAAAAAATGTATTGATCTTCTCAAATTAGTGCATATAAGGGAATTATATCACCTGAAAGTGAAAGTCACCGTGTTGCTATTTGACAATAGAGAGGTAGTGGTCACAGAAGTCTCCATCTTATTTGGTCGTCTTATTTTTTTTTTGGTTGAAAATAATTATAATATTGTGTAAATAAAAAAAAAATAAAGTTTAATAATGTTTACAATAAACGATCCATTGCTATGAAATGTTTCAGCCAATGGAAGTGACTGGTAGCAAGTACTGCAACGGCAATAATAGGTGGCTATTTTTTTTTCATTCTTTTAAAATTTTATTTTTATTTTATTAAATAAGAGTTTTTAATTAATAAAAAAATAAATTAAAAAACTTATTAAATTATTTCACTTGTTAATATATAATTAACTGTACCAAAATATAGTCTTTTAAAATTTAAAAACCATGGAATTTTTCAGACACTATGACTAAACATTACGGATTTTATAGTTCTTATCCCTAATTCCAATAGGCAAATTCATTTTCCTCTGATTTGTAAACTTCTTTGTGGAGTAAAATTATTCTTTTTAAATTACATTTAAATATTTCATCCTAGTGATCCATTAAATCATTTGAAATTAATATATGAAAAATAAAATGAGCATGATGATAATTAATATTCGATTTCATTTGAACTACTCATTTTTAAATGATATTCTCATTGTTAAAAAATATGCAATAATTTATAATAATTTTTGCACTGAACCCACAAATATCTGTATTATAATAATATAAAATTATCTCATGCAATTTAAATATAATTTAGTATAATTACGTATGTATGTGTATAGTTAAAAAAAGCTTAGGAGCCCTTTAAAATTATACAAAATTTTAAACAATTTCTAGACCATCAAATTAGCTCTTTACATATGATTAACACAAATTAATTTTTTTTTTCAAAATAAAACTGTCATTAATAAAATAAACTAATATAAATATTATATATTTTCAATTACAACTACCAATTTTTATCATAATCGAGCAAATTCTAAGTAAATTTATTATTTATCCTAAAAGAGGATTAATAATTCTAAAAATGATTAAAATTAATAAAAATATCCACTAGATTTGAGTAGCACAACATAAAATAAAAAAGAGATTTAAAATAAATATTAGATTAAAATAACTGATAAATATTAAAATAAAATTTAGATAAATAAATAACAAAATTACTATTAAAAAAACATATGTTATTATTATTAGATATGATGGAGTTCATTTTTTAACTACCATATGCCATTGGAAGAGATCAAATATGAAAAAAAAAAAAAAAGATACATAAATCTATAAATTTAAAGATATTATAACTTAATAAATTCGTAAGAATTATTATCTTGTGTCATATTATAAATACTTTTTACCATGTCGTAGTGAAAACTCATTGTTGGATCCTTCCTCGTACGCGGGTAAAATTCCTACTTACTTTAATTTCTTTTTATTTAAGAAAAAAAAAAGAAGGAAAAAATTAGGGCGGACGCTCCTCTCACGTTTCAAGATGATATTAGAATTGGTGATGTATGTTTAAAGCAATCATTATTTAATACAACTTCCCTTTCCTCGTTAATTTTTTTTTTTTTTGTGTCTCTAACAATAATGTTCCGTTTTCGTCCTCTCTTCCTATTTTTTTTTCCCCTCTTCTCTTCCCAGTTTCCTCTTTCCTTAATCGCATCATATTCTTCTTTTTTTCCACCTCCTATTTTAATTGCTTTGTCAGTCCAAAAACCCAACAAACTTTGTCAAGCAGAAAAAGAAGATTAACAGTAATCCAATTACAAGCCGTCAGTATATTATTTCACCTTTAAGAAATTAAAAAAAAATATATGAAAGAAAATTTGAGATGATTATATTCGTGGAGATAAAACTAATAAAAGATTTGCTTTGCACGCCCAATCACCTCAATTAGAGAAATTCTCTAAACTAAAGTCAGTGTGCTATCTTTTCCTGCTAATTACCAGAAACCCAAGATGTAATTAAAAGAAAATCTCCAAGTTGGTTGAATTTTGCCCATTTCCCTTCGTCTTACCGTGATCGAATTCTTTGAATTGGACGATTCGGGTCTCTCGTCACCTTCCCCAGAAACTTACTAATTTGATCTGAAAAGTAATCTTGTGAAGATAAAAATTAATTGAACCTTAGAGAGTCAAGAATATGAAATCAAAATTGTTAATGATTGAAGAATATAAAATCAAAATTGCTAATGATTGAACTGAAATTCATTCTGAAAATTGTTTTATAAGTAAAAATTAAAAAAATTAAACACGTCAACTTTTTTTTAAAATTTCTTTGGAGAGATAATAATTAAAATTTAAAAAATAATGAGATTAAAGCGAGACAAGATATGATCATTGAAATTAGTCTAATTCAATGTAACATATATTAGTATTTATAAATATATTTTAAATAAATCAATTTAAATCAAGACATTAAAGTAGAGAGAAAGTATTGAGAATGGGAAAAGAAGAAATTAGGTGCGTGAGTAGAAAACTACTTGAGTACTTGGGTGCCACGGCACCCGAAGTAGAGACTTGGGCACCGCGACACCTAGTTGGGCTTTCTAAGTTCTGTTCTTTTGAGCCTCACAGCATCGGTTGTTAAGCGTTGCGGCGTTGAGAGCTAGGATGTGATCATTGAAAGAGTCATTTACCTCTTTCAATGGATGTGGCCTTTTGACGAGATTTTTTATCTCTCTAAAGAGACATCTCATTTCTATAAATACTACAGACACATTCTATTTAAAAAAACTAACAACTCTTCTTCTTTTTTGATTCAAATTCTCTCTACTTATTAATTACTCTTAAAGGTTTTATTTATAGTCCAAGGAATTTGCATTTGATGTACACATTTTAATTGTCATTGAATCCTGCAAACTATGCTATCATTGAAACCCTATTGCACCTTAATTATTATCATTATAGAGGTAGAAATAATTTTAAGGACAGTGTCTAGCACGCATTGACAAATATAATTGATGGATCCATTTGTCCATATAACCAACAATCCTAAAAATATTTCTCCGTGGATGCCACAAGTGATTCTTCATTATTGGTTGTAGCGAAATCACTCTTTGAGGCTATGAAGATATAGTCATTTGATAGAAAGCATTTCAAAAGATGACATGATTATGTCTTCGACATGTCAGATGTAATAAGCATGGCGGAACATCTCACACTTCCTCCTTCAAATGTTAATGCTGAAAATTATAAGAAGAAATTCTCAAAACGGAGTAAAGCAAATAAGGTATGTATAAATACTATCTTACATACTTTTTCAAATAAATAGTATGATGTTTACTCCACATATAAAGATGCACATAAGATTTGGTCATAATTAATGAAAAATTAAGTGATTGGAGATACTAGTGCCCAAAAATATGTAATTGCTAGTTTTCTAAATTTTAAAATGTCTAAGGAAAATGATATAACATCACAAATACATAATTTTTATCTGTTGATCAATGATTTGAAAATTGAGGGACTTGTTCTCCCAAAAACTTCATTCTTGAAAAGATTATAAGAAAAGCAACAAACACAAAAGAAAATATTTAAAGTTGAAAGATTCTATTATGCATATAAGCATTGAAGAAAAAAATCGTCAATGGGAGAACATTAAAAAATCCCAAGAATTTGTTTCTTAAGCTAATTTAGTTGAGAATGAAAATCATGGTAAAAAGTATAAAAAGTCCACAAATAACACATATCTTAAGAAAATAAGCCCTCATTAAAAAAGAAAAGCAAGTGTTATATTTGTGAAAAGGGTGGTTATTTAGCTTATGAGTTTAAGTATAGAAGTAAGAAGAAAAATAATAAAACTCCTACGGTCAATTTGATTGATAGATATAAAGTGATAATCATTGTAGTTATTTCCCAAGTGAATATGGTTACAAATGGTAACAAAGAGTGGGTCATTAACTCTGAAGCCACAAGATATATATATGGTGACAAGAGTGTATTCCATGACTATGTTCAAGCAAGAAAATGAGAGGAATAAATATATCTTGGTGATTTTCATTCTGCACCGGTGGTAGGAAAAGGGAAAGTTATTCTCAAGTTGACTTTTAGAAAAACTATTATTTTGAATAATGTACTCCATGTTCCAAATGTTAGATAATCTTATATTTGTATTTATACTTAGTAAGAAAAATGTAAAAGTCTCTTTTAACAGGGACAAAGTTGTAATGACCAAGAGTGAAACATTTGTTGAAAATGGATACTCTTCCAATGAATTATTCAAACTCAATGTACTCGATGCTTCTATTAATAAGAATATTTCTTCATTTTACATTGTTGCGCTTTTTGATTTATGACATTATACTAGGTCACTTAAATTACCTTTATATGAGAAAAATGAATAGAATTGGTTTACTTCCTAATATAATATATATGGTATTCATAAATGTGATGTGTGTGAAAGGAAAATACACCAAGAAAATTTATAAACTAATAATTCTTATAGAAACTAAATTGCTTGATTTAATTTATAGTGACCTAGGTAATCTTAAGTATATCATGACCAGATGAGGAAAAAAGTATTATATAACCTTTATAGATGATTTCTCAAGGTATACCAAAATATATTTATTGAGAAATAAATATGAGTCTTATGAAAATTCTTAATCTATAAGTAAGAAGTTAAAAATCAACTTAGAAAGAAAATCAAAAGATTAAGAATTGATAAAGGGGTAGAATATATGTCTAATATTTTTAGTTTCTATTGTGAAGACAATGAAATTATACATAAAGTTACACCTTTATATTTTCTTGAATCAAATGGGGTGGCTGAAAAGAAAAATAAAATTTTAAAAGATATGATGAATTGTATGTTAATAAATTTTAAGGCACTTATAAACTTATAGGGGAAAGCAATATTAACTGCTTGCCATATACAAAATAGAATTCCATTTAAGAAATTTGAAATTACACCTTATAAGTTATGAAAAGGTCATTAAACTAACATTTCATACTTCAAAGTGTAGGGGTGTCTTGCGAAGATCTTAATTCCTAACCTTAAAAAGAAAATGATGGGGCCTAAGATAATTGATTGTATGTTTATATGTTATTCTTAGAATAGTGCTGCATATAGATTCTTGGTATTAGAGGATACCATTGGATTATTTGGTACAAGCAATGTAATAGAATCTAAAAATATAGAATTCTTTGAATCTATTTTTCCTAAAAAAGCCAATCTATAGAAAACTTTGACTTATATAATAATCCTTCAGAAAGCTATAATAATTAACTTAGAAGAAATAAAAGAATGAGAAAAGTAACTAATTTTGGTAATGACTTCACATGATGCTCCTTTGTGAAGAGAGGTAATTAATGATGAAATCAACTCTATCATGAGTAATCATGTGTGGCAAGTGGTTGATTTTCCTTTGGGTACCAAGCCCATTAGTTGTAAATGATCTATAAAAAGAAGATAAGAGTTGATGGTACAATTAAAAAATATAAAGCAAGATTGGTTGCTAAAGGGTTCACTCTAAAGAGAGACTTAAATTACTTTGAAACTTATGCTCCTATAACAAAAATGACATCTATTAGAATCTTGATTACATTAGCTACAATATATAATTTGTTGATACATCAAGTGGATGTAAAGACAACCTTTCTAGATGAGATTTAGAAGAGTAAATACATGGAACAACTGGAAGGCTGTGCTAGTATGGATACAGAGCATAAAGTATATAAACTAGTGAAGTCTTTGTATGGCTTTAAAAAAGTACCAAAATAGTGCATAAAAAGTTTAACAATACTCTAGTATTAAATAGTTTTACGATTAATAATTTTGATAAATGTATTTACTATAAAACCTTTGACACTATGAATTGTGTCATCATATGTCTTTATGTAGATGACATCCTAATATTTGGTCATAATATGGTAGTAATAAATGAGATTAAGAGATTTCTATCAACTAAGTTTGATATGAAAGATATAGGGAAAGCTGATGTTATTCTTGGAATAAAGATAATAAGAACATTTAATGGTCTTACTTTATCCCAAGAGCACTGTGTAAATAAGTTTCTAAAGAGGTTTGGGTACATAATATATAAATTGGTGACAACACCTTATGATGCTAGTGTTAAACTTCGAAGGAATATTGAGCATAGTGATAATCAAATTCATTATGTACAAATAATTAGTAGTCTTATGTACTTGATGAATAATACTAGGCCTGATATAATATATATTTAATGAAAATTGAGTAGATATACTCAGAATCTGAAAAAAAAACAATAAGGTGCCTTGGATAGAGTTGTAAAATATTTTATAGGCACCAAAACTTATGTACTTTTCATATGGCAGATCACAACCTGTGATAGAAAGGTATTGTGATGCTAATGAGGTGAAGTCTACTAGTGGATTTGTATTAACCTTGGGTGGAGGAGTCATATATTAGAAATTCACTAAATACACTTGTATAGCATGATCTACTATAGAATTAAAATTGATAGCCGTAAAAATACTTAATCTAAAGCTGAATGGTTAAGAACACTCATAAATAATCTTTCTACTAATTCTCACCCTTCTACATAAATTTTAAGAAATTGTGATTGCCTATTTGTCATTGCTAAAGCAAAGAGTAAGATCTATAATGGAAAAGTAAACATATTCTTCTAAGACATGGTATTATTAAGCAGTTGTTAGAATTTGGGATGGTGAGCCTATATTATGTGAAGTCAGAGATGAGTTTGGCCAATCAACTGACTAAGCCACTAAATAGAAGATTAGTAGAAGAAACGTCTAAAGGGATGAGACTTTTGCCTAGAGTATAAGACAAGAGTAATGGTAACGTTACCTATATGATTGGTGATCCCATTAAAGTAGGTTCATAAGGGTAAGAACAAATCACTTGTTCTTTTGTTATACTACCAATTATATTTTATGAGTCCCTGCCTAAGGTAAGGTAGTGCATCTACAGTAGAAACTATTGAGTTATACTCTTATAAACTCCATAACCTTTTATATTATGGTGGTGTGTTAAAAATATAGAACACACTTGATTAGGGGTGGGCATACTCTGGTTTGGTCCGATTTTTGCCGAAACCGAACCGAACCGAACCTTGATTTTTTCAAATTTCCTTAAAGGAAAACTGAAATTAAACTGAATTAATTATAAAGCCAAACCAGACCAAACTAGAAAAAATCAGTTCGGTTGAGTTTGGTTTTTTCAATTTCTAAGTCAATTTAAAAAAAAATAATTGAAACTCAACTCAAAGGAATCGAACCTCTGACCTATATACATACAAGCATGCTATTAACCAACTGAGCCAAGTTTGTTTTTGAGTTATTGCAAATTAAGAAAACTTTGGCAACAAAACTATAGGAATAGAACCATGGCCTGTGATGAAATAACGTTAGTAATTCACTAACTGAGCTGAGTTAGCTTTTGAGATATAAGTCTATAACAAATTAATAATATTAATGTTTTTTGGATTAAAATATTTTAAACGGCAAAAAATAATTGTCAAGAGTCGAAACTATGCAATAATATTAATATTAAGCCTACATTTTCACTTAACTAGAACAAGTTTTTTTGCACCAAAATACTATCTATTTTACTATATTACATTTTAAAATATTAATTATAAAAAACCTTATGTTGGTAGGATTCGAACTTGAAACTAAAATATATATTTCTATTCACTTTACCACTTGGCTAAAGTTGGTCTTCGGAAGAAAAGACATTTTTTTTTATATAAATGTTATAACAGGTTAATAATTTTAAAAAACCATACAGCAAGAATTGAACCGTGGAACTCTTGTAGAAGATAAGCACTCTCTGCCAACTGAACAAAGTTAATTTTCATATTATTGATTACATTTTTTATATTTAAATATAGATATTAATAATTAAAAACCAGGTTTTTTTTTCAAGTGCGGAACCCCCAGGACCAAAAGTAGTAGGATTTATTCTCATAATATTAAAGTGAAATATGTCAAATTATTTTTTTTCAAAATTTATCGAATCCAAAAGAAAATCTTCGATAGTAAGTTGATTGGTTAATTCAATAAGAAAAGGAAGTTCGTGCTCGATTTCGTTGGTACCGGCCAACCGAAGGCAATTCAATTGTTTACTTATAAATTTAAAAAAATCTATTTTTTTGGTTCGGCTCGGTTTTCAACCAAACCAAACCGAATTAGATCGGTTTTTTCTCTTTAAAAGCTGATCGATTTGTTTTTGTTAGCAAAAATTGAACCGAACCAGCCAATTCGGTTTGGTTTGAGTCAGTTTTTTAATTTTTAATTTTTTTTTTGCCTACCCTTGCACTTGATGGAGTGTCACCTAAATAAATGTGAAATTGGGTCGATTTCTATGAAAGCTAAGCAGGCATATTTAGATCATTAATGAAACTAGGACAACATGTGACCATTAAAAATGCCAACTATGGACAAAAACAAGTTAGTAGAGAATTTAAGTTAATCATTTAATCCTCTATTTTACACCAAAAGAATGAAGGTTAATAAAAACTTGATTTCACCTAGTTGTAAAATATGATTACTTAATCAGTGTTTGGTTTATAGCTTGAAAGAGTACCAATTCATATAAATTAAATTCTACTTTGATTTGTAGTTGATTTGATTACATTAATTTATTTGAAATATGTGAGGATTGTTGGCATTATAAGTGTATTTCAGATAAACCAACATAAATCAAGGTATTAGAGTAGAGAGAAAGCATTGAGAAGGAAAAAGAAGAAACTAGGTTCTCAAGCAAAAAACTACTTAAGTGTTAGGCGCCTTGGGCACCGCAGCATCCAAGGTAGAGACCTGGCCACTGCTGCGCTCAATTGGGCTTCATGAATACTCTTCTTTTGAGTGCTACAGTGTTAGTTGTTAAGCGTCAAGGCGCTAAGAGCTAGAGATATGACCCTTTAAAGAGTCATCTATCTCTTCTAATAGGTGTGACCTTTTGAAGAAGTATTATGTCTCTTTAGAGAGATATTTTATCTCTATAAATACTGTAGGCACATCTTATTTGAGAAAAACTAACAACTCTTCTTCTTATTTGATTCAAATTCTCTCTACTTATCAACTATTCTCAAAGTATTTACTTGTAGTATAAGGAATTTGCGCTTGGTGTGCACCTTTGTAAATTCTACTTGTCATTGAATTTTGCAAACTGTACTACCATTCGAACCCTACTGCACCTTGATTATTATCATTGTTAGGGTAAAAATAATTTTAAAGACAATACCTAGCACGCTTTGACAAACATAATTGTTGTATCTATTTTTTCATATAACCAACAACATATACATTAATTTTTTTTATATTCAAAGTCTTTATTTCAATGATCAAGATAAATCATCAATTATAAGAAGTAGAAAAACTACAGTAAAATGCTCGATCATTTTTACTTATAAAAATCACGAAATTAGTCAATGATCAATAATTTTTACTTTTTATAGTGGATAATTTATCTTGATTATTAAAATAGAGACTTCAAGTAAAAACATTAGTGTATATATTACATTGAAATAGACTAATTTGAATTTCAATCTAGTTAATTAAATATTTTTAATCTTTAAAAAAAAAAACTAAATGTCTTTGATCTTAATTCACAAAATTCTTTAATATGTTTGATTGACCTTAATCTTGAACTTATATTCACGTGTTGTATCTTTGAGTTATTACGGAGTGAGATATATAGAAATGGTCAAAATCTCATTACTTAGAGATACAATTTCATTTATCATAGGAATATATATTTGCAAAATAGAATCTACTTAGTGATGTTCACCTAAACTATTTGTAGGGCTTGATAATTTAAATATTTGGCCCTCAGTTTATTCAATAAATTTTTTATTGAACAACAATAATATTTTTTTACAAATATATTGTTGAGATTTATGTTTACGTGCCATTCCATTTTGTATGAATATTTTATTTTATAATATTTATACAGTACATTTTATTAAATAGCTAATTTCATTAATTAAATAGTATAGTGCTTGTTACGCTACAGATATTGTATGATTCGAAAGAGTTCAGATCTAACTTAAAGAAGTTTTGACCAGCGCTAAAGGTTAGCAATGCTGAGAATTATAATTGCTAAACGTTAGCACAACTAAGAGTTAATAGGTTATAAAAGTCACCAAAATCTAAGAGTTAGGACCTTGTCTATAATACGACATAGACCTAAGAGTAAATCAGTAATAACATAGTTGCAAAGAGTTGCAATAGGTGTTAAGAAATATTATTATACACGTGTATTCTCAAACACAATGTTTCTGATCTCATTCACCAACATAGGTCTGTCGGTGAAACCTTTAATTATAAATCAATGTATGACCATATCTAGATAGTCTATTGATAAGGACATATTTGTTATATTTATTTTTTTTCATATTTTTCATATTTTTTATTTTGATATTTTATTATTTTATGATAATAAATGCCTATTTATGAGCATTATTATTATTTACAGGGACTTGAACAAAATTTAAAGTAAGGACGCAAAAGGAGCAAAAACCAGAGACTAAATGTAAAATTTTCAAACTATAGACTTGAAACCCTAGCGGTAGCTTGTTATTGGGCCAGCGATAGCCTATTGCTCTAGCACCATTACCTTATCACTCTAGCGATGAAGCATTTTACACATAGCACCGTAGCGACAGCGACATAGCGCTCTAGCGGTATTGTAATTCCTAATTCGATAAGAAATAAGGTTTTCAAGCTCAAATCAATCCCTATAAAAATTCACTCGTCCTTAACCTTTAGAGAACATCCAAGAATATCAAGAATATACAACACAAATCTTAGAGAACAATTGAAACTTAATTGAAGTAGCCATAGAGAGATTCAAGGTGTTCTTAGCCATCAAGAGTTTCTTAGGCAGCAAAATCAAAGGCAATTCGACGTCTATATCAGTGTGTTATTAATTGTATTATATTTTCTTATTATTTTTGCCGCTATTCTCTTATAGCCATAAGCTAAATTTTTATTCTAAGGTTAATACTTGAACTCAATATGTATACTTAATTTTCATATCTTTTTAATATTTAATAAACTTAGTTATTTGCTATTTAAATTACTTATTCTTAACGCTTCAATATATCTGGTCAATATATGGTGAATAAATTAGTAGTATTTTTGATAAACTCGAAAGAGGAATTATTATATTTAAACCTATGTCATTTGATACATGATTATAAATTAACATTCAATCTAGCATATGCAAGTTTCAAATTAGGATAAGAATATACTTAATTGGCATGTATAATCATCTATATAATTATTCATAGCTAATTATAGGCTTAACGGAAGCTCGTATGGCATACAAGTATTTAGTGAGGACTGAATACTAAATAAGCTCAACGATGACTCTAATAGACATCTCATGAAGCCGTCAATGGCAAGTTCTCTCAAGTTGAGCATTGTATGTGATCCTTAGACCTGAGCGCCATGGTAGGCTTGTGAGTGATCCACCATACTTTGGTTCCACATATGTCAAAGACCTTTCATAATCTGACTATTATGTATCGCTAGGTATAGTTCGATACACATAGAGGTCGGTGTGCACAAATATAAGATCCATTAGCTCATATGGATGAGTTATAAATTCGGATGCTCCGAGACTGTATCTCAAAAAGACTTATGGCCATAAGAAATAAATTCAAGAAAAGAGTTGCCTATAGGGTTAAATAATATTGAAAAAGTATTTGCATATATAGTTTATCGAGATATGTGTCTGGAGATAAGTTCACAGATAAACACATTGGGATTTGAAAATGTTGATCTATATCCCCGCTCTATCAGGATATAAATGGCGGAAGGATTAGACGTATGCGCGATGACCTCAACTTATATGGTCTACTGCACTGATTTGTGATATTCATGATGTATGCATAGTGTTAGGGTCGGTGCTTACGTGCTATCCCTAAATGTACATATACTTATGTATTTATACAAGTGTGCATTCCCATTAAATCGCTAATACCGATTTATATAGTATTATGCATGTAACATTACAAACATTGTACGATCTGAAGAAGTTCGAATCAAATCTAAAGAGTTTAGATAAGTGTCCACAGTTAGCTATACTGAGAGATATAAATGCTAAATATTAGCACAACTAAGTGTTAGCTGGTTATAATACTCAGCAGATCTAAGAGTTAGAGTCTTGTCTATAATGGAACATAGACTTGGGAATATACCAGCAACTGCATAGTTACAATCGAGTGCCAAAACATGCTAGTTACGCAAGTATGTTCTCGAATAATTGTCCATGATCTATTTATACTAATGCAAGTCTATCGGTAGATACTTTTATATAGAGATCAGCATATGTTGTACCTATAGGGTATAGATGGTTGTTCCTAGCCGACCGTGAGCTTGGAGCTTATATTGACATATGGGTATCCAGTTAGGACTGGATATGGGACAGACTCACGAGGGCCTCCGATAGACATCCTATATAAGCCGTTAACGGAAGGTTCTCTCGAGTTGAGTAGTATATGTGGTCTTTTGACCTGAGTGCCACAATCGACTTGTAAGTGATCCACCATGTTTTGGTTCCACGCATGTCACAGAATTTTTATGGTGTAGCCGTTAGCTATCGTTGGGTATGGTCTGATGCTTATGAAGTCCGATGCGTACAGATATGGGATCCGTCAGCTCGTATAGAGAGTTTGATATCCAAATGCTTTGAGATTGTATCTCGAAAAGTCTTGTGGCCACAAGCATTAATCTTGAGAAAGAGTTCTGCCAAGGTAGAACAATATGGTAAATGAGTTTGCATATATTGTTCTGTGAGATATAAGTCTGGAGATAAGATATGGATGAGCACTAGGGGATTTGACGGTGATAATCTATATTCCTGTACATCCAGGATATCGTGATAGAAGGACTATACGTATGTGTTGTAACCTCAGCTTGCATGGTTCAATGCGCTGATTTGTATATCCTTGACGTGTGCGTGGGGCATTACTCACGGACTCATGGAATAGTTTCATTTGATGAATCAGGTGTAGGACCTAGGGAGTCCTGCGATATGGAGTATACTCATTGTACACTGGGGCAGTGTACCGGATTAAATTGTTTAATCCAGTAATATTTAGCATTTTTACGGGAATACGTGCGTGTCTGTATTTAATTATTAAATATAACAATTAGTCAATAATTGTTATTTACTAATTGTATAATGACACGTGGCGTATTGTGGACCCTCGGTTGAGTTTATCTAAGTGTAGAATTTGATAGGACCCACTAAAGGTATACTTAGTAACTATTTATGAAGGGTAAAACGGTCATTTAACACTTTAATTATTTAATTGTTAAATAATTAAAATATCCTCTTATTATATTATATAATATATTTTTATTTTATATTATTATATTATATTATATATTATTATATATATAATAATATTATAATTTGGGTGCCAAATAGTTGGCACCCATTATGTATTATTTTATTATTATATATATTATATTATATAATATATTTTATTATATATATAAAGAAAGAGAGAGGGATAAGAATTTGAATTGGTGTTTGGCCAATTTCGACCGAGAAAAAAAAAAAAAAAGAAATGGAGAAAGAAGGAAAAAGGGAAGAAGAGAAGAAGGAAAAATTTCTCACTAAAATTGGAGCTTAAAAGTGGCTAAGGATTAGATTTCTACATCCATTTAAAAAAAAATTCTTTTCAAATCCATTGCAAGTTTAAAGTATTAGTTATTAAACTCGCTTTAATAGATTGTACTTTATACTAAACTCCTAATAAGTTATTTAATAATTTTAAGTAGGTCATAAATTAATCTAAAAAATATAAATTTATAACTTTAGTTTCAAAGAAAATCTTAAAATCCTAGAAAATATAACTTAAAATCATATCACAAATTTAAATCTATAGTTACAATTATGCATAACATAATAATAGTATTTTGATTAATATTTAAAATAGTCTCCAATGAATAAATAGAAAATACATAAAAAAATCAATACAATAAAAATTAAGTCTACAGTCAAAGTCTCACAAGCAAGTCCATTACTAATATTATTTTAAAATAAAATCAAAAATTCAACATTAAGTTCACACGTTTCTATCCTTGTTAGCAATAATTGCACCACTCATTCAATACGAGGGGATGCTGTTAATATCTACAAATATTCATAACATATATTCATAGATATTTTACCAAACCCATATCCACCTTAAACTCATTGTAGATTTTTACTTTATGTACTGAACCTGTCTTAAATTCGCTTCAAATCTTATCAAATCTTCCTCATAGAGTTGGGTTCTAACAAATTTACAAATTTGTAGGTCATTTTGTCATCCCTACTAGAGCTCTAAAATTAATTTTGTTTGAAGTCTAATTTGAAGTTAACTCTGTCTTAGTGGATGATTTCTTTACACGTTATATTTGTCTTCTTCCAACTTAAAAATCATGATCATGTATAGAAGAAGAAGGCAAGTACTTATAATGAAGAAATTAATACTGTTAATATTAATTTTTATATTAAGTGAGGTTTATTTACAAACAATATGGTATATCTAAACTAGAGTGTTATTATGCAACATCCAAACTACACGAGCCTGCAAAATTTAAAATTAGTTTGAATCCAATCTTTAACTTGATCTAGGCATTAGATTATTGCCTTTTTGACTCACATAGCTCTACCTTATTCTCGAATCCTCCATTGAGCCTTACTTGAATTTCCTTTTGAAGGGGGCAAAGAAATGTCTTCGTGAGCAAGGAGTGCCACGCATGAATGGAGCGTAAACAAAAAGGGGAATTCTTCCTTGGGGGAAATTCTTTGATTGCGTATTGAATATAGATCTATGTATTTCTTATTCTACTAGCTAGGACCAAATTCTAAGGATTCATTCCCACGCCGAGATTGGTAATAAAGAAGACAAAATAAACTAGAGTGTTATTATGCAACATCCAAACTACATGAGCCTGCAAATTTTAAAATTAGTTTGAATCCAATCTTTAACTTGATCTAGGCATTAGATTATTGCCTTTTTGACTCACATAGCCCTACCTTATTCTCGAATCCTCCATTGAGCCTTACTTGAATTTCCTTTTGAAGGGGGCAAAGAAATGTCTTCGTGAGCAAGGAGTGCCACGCATGAGTGGAGCGTAAACAAAAAGGGGAATTCTTCCTTGGGGGAAATTCTTTGATTGCGTATTGAATATAGATCTATATCTTTCTTGTTCTACTAGCTAGGACCAAATTCTAAGGATTCATTCCCACGCCGAGATTGGTAAAAAAGAAGACAAAATAAGGGCTTTCTTGATATCAAAGTTACATTAAGTCCAAAACAACGAATGCAAGCTGTGTTAATTCGTCTTAAGTTGTCTTCTTAGGGGGTAGGGCTTCAGGTGCATATTTTTATAGATGCAATAGAGGGCAAAAACTCAATGGAAGCTTGAAGCAGATGTTGAAGTTGATGGTTTTTTTTCTTCTAATTTAAATGTTTTACCAAAACAAAAATATTTTACAAAACTACCAAAAATTTATGGTAATAAAATCTTAAATTGATGGTCAAAGGTCTTAAGTATCACAGAAATCAAATGAAAAAACTTAGTTTTTACGAGTTCTAACTCTAAACTTTCTTTGATTTTTTTTTAAAAAAAGAAAAACTCTAGTACTCTTTTATTTTTGGAAAAGGAAAAAACTAGCTTTAGATGTTGAAATATTTGAAACATCAGAATTGGAAAGGCTAGAAATCAAAGCCTCAAGCCCACTAGTATCATCTTTCTAGTTGCAAAATATGTTCCTAATAGTGGAGGTCTTTTTTTATGTTGTAGCAGTGCATGTGACCAAGACTTATCCTTTAATAGCCTTATGAATTTTGTCTTTTCTTTAGAAATTAGTAGTAGTAGTGGTCCTACTTCTATGCATATAACTTATGAAAATAGTTATCTAGTGCATGTGATTGTTGGTAGTAACTCTATATATTGAATTGTGGGTTGTAAGTTTCTGAGCCAAGTTAAAGAAACTATTACATTGATTTTGAAATATAAAGAAAAATTCTTTCCAGCAAGTTTTTTAACTAGGTGTCACAGCCATTTGAGATGGCATCAAGCTTAAAAACTAAAAATATATCACCAAACACCACAATCCAATAAAGCAGCATGCCTGTGAATTCATTTGTGTTCCTAGCTTCTCTCAAACACACAAATCCTAGCTATTTGCTATGAAAGTCAAATTATATCACAGTGGATAATGATAACACCATCATTACTATTTAAATTCTATAATATCAGATTTAGCTAAGAGAAGACCAAAACCTGATGACCTGGCTATTTTTATCTTTATTTAAGGGAATGTTAGGTGTATTCATTAAAAGCCTTTTTGTATCGCTTTTGAAAGCCAGAATCATACACTTGAAAAACTTGATTCACACCACCAGAAAGGTATCTATGACTATCACTCGGTACCATATGAAGATGAAAGAGTTAGCAAAGGCATTTAGCTATATAGGAAGTGCAGTAACTGATGATAAGCTAGTAGATTACATTCTTGAGGACTAGAAAATGCATATGATCCTATCTATATGAATGTTAACTCAAGGATTAACAAACTGCCACTAGCTAAAATATATGTTATGCTGCTCAATTAAGTGCATAAATTGGAGCAAAACTCAGTTGAAGATCTCTAGGAAGCACTAATAAGCTTTAACACCAACTTTGCATAAATCAACTAGAATCGAAAGAAGAACTAGTAGAGAAAAGTGAAATGAAGCAATTTTTATGCTTTAAAATCTCATAACAATAATTCATATGGTAGCTACTTAGACATTAAAAACTTTTAAGGCAAATAAAAAGTCTAAGAAGCTACCAAAAAGGACTTAAGTGTCGTTTGTCAAATTTGTTTCATGCCTAAGCATACTGCTTCTAAATATTGGCATATTCAAGAAAGATTTTGTGCCAAAGATGACTGCAATCTATCAGCCTAAGAAACCTATGTTACAACAGCTAGAAATTACTTAAGTTGGTATCTTGACAGTAAGGGGTTACCAATCACGTCACTAATAACTTAAACAATATGAATCTCAACAACTAATATCAAGGCAACCAGAAGCTTACAATAAGTAATGGTTATAAATTTTTTCATTACACATATTGGTTATACTTGCCTAAACTACATAATTCACACACTAAACACTTGCACTTGAATGAAGTTCTACTTGTGTCATATCACTAAAAATCCCATTAGTATATCCAAATTAGTTAAAGATAATGATATTACTATTGAATTTAAAAGTTCCAATATATTGTGAAGGACAAGAAGCAAAGGGCATGTGGTGTTTCTAGGCATGGCTAAAAGGGGGTTATATCAGCTGCAGTGTCAAACTAAATCCTCAAATTAGTCAAGTTTATTATCAAGTCAAAAGTCTTCAACAAATGTTACTTCAACAACCACCAAAATCCAATGTGTATTGGAGTCTTTGATAAGAGTTAGTCATAGATTTTAGAGTTAAACAAAGATATGCAAACTAATGCCTTGAAACATAGTCAAGAATTATAAATCTTATATAAAAGACTAGGACATCCAAATGTAATAACTTTTAAGGAAATTCGGTCCAAATATACAAATTCTCTTAACATTAATGAAAATATTAAAGTTTCCAAAATTATATTTTTCTCAGCATTCCAAAATAACAAATTGTGCAAACTACCATTCAAAGAAACAGAAACCGAGACTAAGAACCCTTTTGAGCTTGTTTAAATTGATCTTTGGGGACTTGCCCTAGTACCGTGTACCAAAGGATACGAATATAATTTGATCATAATTGATTATTACACAAGTTTCACATAGATCTATTCTTTGATCAACAAGTCAAAACCCTTAGAAACCATTATTTAGTATAAAACCCAAATTGAGAATTTAATTGATAATAAAATCAAACAATTCATAATGGCATGGTTATTTATGAAATTTTTTTTTAGCTTTTATTGCTCGAACCACAAATTGAAATTCGAGGATAGATTAAAAGAAAATTACATTACAGAGATATTAGTTCGAAGAGTGGTGGTTGGACCCACTAATGATGAGCATAACCATTACAGAGATATTAGTTCGAAGAGTGTTTATTGATGAGGGAAGTAGCATGGACATCATACTCTAGAAAGCATTCTAGCGCATGAAGCTGGACGAAAAAGATATAAAAAATGCAGTACCAAACTCATCATGTTCAGTAGAGGGAACGTACAAATAAAGAGGATGATGACTCTACCCATGAAAGCATTATGGATGCTTTTAGAAGTAGACTACTTGAGAGTTAATGTACCTTTTGCTTATAATGTTGTAGTGGGAAGGTACTGGTGGCATTGCATGGAGGCAATACCATCGAACCTACACCAAGTGGTAAAATGCATCTCAGCTAGTGGAAAAGAAATAGTGGACATTAATGGAAAATCGCTTCAAGCTATAAAAGTTAAACAAGGTCTCTTTGGCAATTGGGAATAAGGAAGGGGCAGAAATGAAAGTCAAGAAAGTTGAAACTGTTCCTTCACCATAAACTAAAACACCACCTCCACCTCTTCTAGAGGTGAAAGCGCTCAAAGATATATAGCAATTACAGAACCAGTAGTCAAGGAAACTTCCTCGAATGCATGAAAGAGAGGAGTACATAGCTTAATGTATCGAGAAACAGAGAAATTGCATCTAAATCCTTTTACTATTGATAAAAAGGTGCTACTTTGCTCTAGTATGCTTGAAAAAGAATTAGAAATGACAGAATTGTTAAAGGGGAACCCAAACACATTTTCTTGGTCACACAGAGATATAATTGGCATAGATCTAGAAGTAATATACTATAGGTTGAGTGTCAACAAAATCTATACCTCCAATGAAACAGAGACAAGGCATTTTTTATATTAGAGAGCAATAAGATTATTAGTGACAAGATAGACTAGATAATAGGAGTTAGGTTCATCTGAGAAGTCCAATGCTCGGATTAGTTGTCTAACATAGTAATCATGAAAAAGAACTAAAAAAATGTTTGTTTGTGTAGATTACATGAACCTTAATAAAGCAAATCTAAAGGATTCCTTCCTACTTCCCTAGATAGACTAAATGGTAGATTCTATAACTAGATTCAATAGGTTGCCTTTTTTCGATGCCTACAGTAGGTATAATCAAATAAAAATAGATGTAGAAGATGACGAGAAAAAAATATTTTGTTATTTAGTGAGGAACTTATTGCTATAAGTTAAAATAGTTCAGACTAAAGAATATGGAAGCCACATTCTAGAGGTTGGTCAGCAAGATCTTGGGGAAGCTAATAGAAAGAATAATAGAAGCCTACATTGATGCTATAGTAATCGAAAGCAAGGAATTGAAGAACTATTTGACTAACTTGCAAGAAGTGTTCAACATATTGAGAAGATTTAAGATGTGCTTAACATAACTATATGCACTTTCATCATTTCATTCGAGAAATTCTTAAAACACATCGTGGGATCAAGATGAATCGAAGTTGACCCTTCCCAAGTTCAAGCATTGAAAAATATAATGATTCTCAGGACATTAAAGGAAGTACAAATTTTGACAAAGAGAATGGTAACACTTAACTGATTCATCTCCAAATGCCAGATAGGTGTAGACATTCTTCTAATTGATTAAGAGTAGAAATGAGAACCTATAGGGACTAGAGTAAATGGAAATATTGCAAAACTTGAAAAAGTATATGAGGAAGTTGTTTATCCTATTGTTACAACTTCTGACATTACCCACCCCAATCCTACTATAATGTCAGGGAAAATCTGTAACCTTAAACAATTAGCTACATGCTTGATTCTTTAAAACTCACTAAGTAATAATAATGATAAAGAGAATATATATTTTTACATAACTTCACTATAATTCTTGTAAATGTGCTAGTGTACATGTATGCGTGTTATAAGCATCATGTGGTCAATTGGACTTTGTGAAATCTGCAACATTTGGGGAGGAAGTTTTTTAAGAAAAAGGGCAAGTCTAAATACTTAGTGAGTGGCTGAAAAGATAATATATATATATTTATAATAAACTAAATTCTTATACTATCTATAACATATTCAGTAATATATTTATACATTTATATAAAATTACATATTGTAAATAGCATAAAAATCATATGGTAAATAAACATAAAGCATATACGAATATTATAAACAGTCGTAAAATCTAGTTTAAAGTTAAATATCATGTGGTAAAATATGAAACATATATTGATATCATAAGCTATCATTAAATTTGTTCTGAAGTTGAATACACATAACATAATACTGAAGAAATAATATATACTACATACATACTAAATTTGTACTCGAAAAAAAGCTAATTTAACCTAGAGGTGTAACTCACACACAGGCAAAATGAAGGATCTTATCTGGTCTAATCGAATGGTATTACTGCATCGCTTGGGTAGAGCAAACTAAACTGATTTAATACACGCATAAAGCAAACTAAACTAGTCTAATACGACATAATTACTACATCGCTCAGGCGGAATAAACTAAAGGGGAAAGAGAATAAATATCTGATGGTTTAAAATCTACTATTATATAATTTCGTGGAAGCATATAATTCTGAATTAAATATTTTTGAACTTAACATAATCATAAAATATACAATAATAATTTATGAAAGCTTTTCTAAATATAACTAATTAGTATAAATATTTATATATCTAAAAGTAAATTATAAATAATAAAAATATAATAAATTGTTGCATTAAAAACATATAAAATAAACCCTTAACTATCAATTTACTTAATTATAATTATTTAATATTTTAATAACCACTTTGTAAATCATAATATAATTTTACATAAAAGCCTTCATAAATTGTAAACTCTTATTTTACTAAATGAAGTGCATTTATTTAATAAAGTAAAAATAATTCCTAAGTTTTGTAAATAAGATTTACTAGTGGCACAAGCATGTCAAGTTCTAGTTCAACTCAACATACAATACTTAATATTATTAACTTATTACCTTATCAAGATATTATTTAAAAAATCTGAATTTTATTTAATCATACGTTTATGCAATTGATTAGAACAATTTCTTATATATACATGGAGAGAAATAAATTCCTTTAGATTTTTTTGTTGTAAAATAACTATAAAAATTCTGATTTTAATATTCAAATAGGAATAATCATTTATATATTTATGTTTATAACTTAAACACAAATAACTACCACCACAAAAATTGAATTGAGTTGGCTTCTAAGTTTTTCTTCAAAAAACTAGGAGAGGGAGAATTTTCTTTTCTAAAGGAGTCTAGCTGCCTCTTCCCCTCGCAAAAAGTAAGAAGGAATCCCAATGCCGTCCAAATACATGTACTCAGTGAATTTTTGAATACGTGTATTTTCATAACATATGACGTGAATTTTTGAATACGTGTATTTTCATAACATATGACATGAATTTTGAAGACATCATCAATCGATATGTATACATGGAGCTGGATGATTATTCGCTTTCGATCGCTAAACTGTCTTAATCTGCATATCGGGCTAGAGACCATTGTGTATCACGCTTTCTTGTTGATAAAATTTCAAGTTCTAGACTTGTGAATCGAGAAGCGCTCCTAAACAATATGAGGAAAGTATGGCACACTACCGATGAATTTTTCATTGAAGTTGTCAACGCTAGCCAAAAGTATGTTATTATTTTTGACATTGTATGAAGCAAAATGATATTATAAATCATTACGAAATTAAATTTTGAGTATTTTGCAATTTGAAATGTCAAAATCAAAGCAAAAATGAGAGAGATATGATCAAAATACTAAAACGGGTCGAATAGGGTCATCAATCAAGAGGTTGAAGATGACTGGTTAATTTTATTCAGCCCTTCCATCTTTTAAAAATTATATTTTAACCTCAAAACTTATAGATATTTATAATTTGACCTGTAAAGTATTACATAATTTTAATTGGTTCCTACAAAATTTATTAATTTTAATTTGACCCTAATAGTATATAGTATTTTTGGATATAGCCTTACAAATTTGTTTAATTATAATTAGTTTCCAAATATTTTGATAATTATATTTTGGCTATAATACTTTGATAGTTTTATATATAGACCCAATAAACCTGAATATTTTAGGTCAAACTATAAAATTTTATAAAATATATAAATAACTCCCTATATTACTCAATTTTAGTGTCATGTTTAATTTTGTAAGTATCATTCTAGTTATGTATTGATACATGCAAATTTTGTATGAATAATTCATAAATTTGACATTTTGTAAAGATCAATTTATGAAGTAAAATTTTAGATATTTATGTGCTTAAATTATGTTAATTTTTGTATGTATAATTTATTATTTCATTATGCATATAATTTTAGTAGTACATAAATTAAAATTATGTTCATATTTATAAATAATGGTTATTTTTTGCATTTATTTTACATGAACGATTGTTAATAAAATTAAATGTCTAGTGATTCATATAATTTTAATTAATTAGAGAGAAGCCACAACATCTTTAATTATACAAAATTATATATTTTGATCACATATAGAAAATGACCTTAATTGTGATTAATTACATTATGTGTAATAGATTTTATCCCATAGGAATTTTTATTACATTTATATGATTAATTAGGATGAATATTAAATTATATATCCTAATTTACCCACATAAATTAGGAAAAAGAACATAATTTGATAGTTTTTATCATAAAAATAAATGGATGTAATTGAATTAGAACTTTAACCCACAGGTAAGTTTTATGTCACTAGATTTATAATTTTTTATAACATGATTTACATTGGTAAAACATGATATATGTTTATTAGTCTTAATATTTAATTATAAGCATGTTTGTTGAATTTTTATGCAATTATGCAAACTGTGAAATTCTCTGATATTAAGTGTGATAATCCCAAACTTAAAGGTGATAATTATAAAATTTGGAAAGAGAGAATTCTTCTCTATTTAGGATTGATGGATATTAATTACGCTGTTAGAAAAGATGAACCATCGATTACTACTACTAACATTAGAGAAGAAATTGCTCTTTATAAACGATGTGAGCGACCTAATTGCTTCAGTATAATGTTTATAAAAACTAAGATCTCTGCTAGTATTCGTAGTTCAATCAATCAGCATAACAATGTTTGAGCTTTACAGAAGGCTATTGATGAACAATTTAAGACTTCAGTTAAGACACTTTTCATTACCCTAATTATGAAATTTTCATCTTTAAGGCTCATCAGTGTAAAAGGTGTGCGTGAGCATATCATGCAAATGAGGGGTATTTGTTGGGTGTTTATCATAGAGTGTGTGATTATACGAGTGTGTGCGTAATTTCAAAAAAATTACTATATGCGAAGCGGAAGCATGTTACAAAATACACCCATTTTAACAAATTCAACATATATCACATATATGCATAAGTATAACAATTATACAATTATGAACATGATGAACAACATATATCACATATATGAACAAGTATAACAATTATACAAATATAAACATGTTGAACAATATTGTATTATAACACATAATGTAAAATACTCACCTAATGAAGGTAGCTTTACAAATTCTTCAAGTTCTTCAATAATCCATGTGAAGAGCTCACCTTGAAGTATATGTTGAACAATTCTAGTCCATAACTTTTGGTGGGATTAAGGAGCTAGAATGGTAGCTTAGTGTTTAAAATTTCCAGCACTTGTATTCAAACTCTTTTGAATACAATTTTTGTTTCTTAAATGGAGATAGTAAATATTTTCTATACAACTCTTGTATAAATTAAAAATCTTTAACATACAACTCTTGTATATTAATCTTAGAAACAATTTCTACATGATAATTATTTTGAACAACTCTTTGTAAACTAATTATCTTTTTCTCCATTTACATATCATTCATTTTGGCCATCCATTAAAGAAGGAGATGAAGAGAAGTTTGTTTATTTTTCAACACTTGAAAGAATAAAACTCAAAGAACTCTCTCTTACCTCTCTTCCTTGCCATTGCCAAATTCTTCTCCCAAAATTGAATGAATGAATTGAATTCCATTGTTTTGCCAAAATTCATTTTGTTTATTCAACACTTTGATTAAACAAAATAAACAAAATGAAGTGCTCCACCAATTTTATTGTTGGTCTCCCATTTAGAATTAATTAAATCAAGCACTAGAATAATGGCCACCAAAATTAATCTTTACCTAACAATTATAATTACTTTAATTATAATGGGTAATTAAATGGCCAACATCTGGGCCACTCATTGTATTAAAATACAATGCCATGATCTATATATATTATAATATTATCTAATAATATAATAATAATATATGATTTAATTATTTAAAACAATTTTGAATAATTACTTTTTACCTTACAAATTTTTACTACCATAGTTAAATGGTAAAAAGGTAAAATCAAATCATGGAACAAATTTTGTCATTTGTCAATATTCTATTAATTAACAACCCTTGTTAATTAATTAAGTGATGTACTTAACAATTAAGTCTTGACAAATGTATAATCCGAGGGATCCCAAAACAATCGTTCTCTTTTGCTGAAATTTATTGGATCGAACTATTCAATCCAATCCGCTACCCCAATGCACAACGAGTATACTTCATATTGTGAGACTCTCTAGGTCCACACCTAATTTGTCATGTAGAGCTCCTTTATACGTCCGTGAACAAGGTCCCACACACACGTTACAGATATTACAAATTAGCATGTTAGACCATACAAGTTGAGGTTATTACATATTCGTATAATCCTTCCATCATTTATATCCTTGAAGAGCAGAGATATAGATCATCACCGTCAACTCTCTATTTGCTCAACCACGAATTTATCTCCAGATTTATATTTCATAAAACAATATCCACAAACACTTTTGTGATATTGTTTATTCCTCCGGAATATCTTTTCCAAGGTTTATGCTTGCGGCCACAAGACTTTCTGAAATACAATCTCAGAGCATTAGGATATACAACCCACTCATATGAGCTGATGGATCCCATATCTACGCACACCGAACTCCATGAGCATCGGACCATACCCAGCGACACCCAGCGGTCAGACCATGAAAGGTTTCTGACATGTGTGGAACCAAAGCATGGTGGATCACTCACAAGCCCACCGTGGCGCTCAGGTCAAAGGACCACAAATACTACTCAACTCGGAAGACCTTCCATTGACGGCTTTATGAGATGTCTATTGGATGTCTTCGTGAGTCTGTTCAATATCCAGCTCTTACTGAATACCTGCATCTCTATACGAGCTTCCTACTAAGCTCATGGTTTGCTAAGACTAACCATCTGGACCATCCAGATATAGACATACACTAATCTATAATAATGGGTTTCACCGATAGACCCGCATCGATGAAATTAGATCAGGAACATTATGTTTGAGAACATACTTGCATAATGACATTTCTTAGCACCATCTGCAACTCATTGCAGCTATATCATTACTAATATATTCTCAGGTCATTGTCCCATTTCAGACAAGGCTCTAACTCATTAGATTTTGCTAACTCTTAGTACCACTAACTCTTAGTGTTTATAACTATTAGCGTTGCTAACTCTTAGCCCTGGTCTAAACTCTTTTAGACCAAATCCGAACTCCTTCAGATCATACAATGTCTAAAACGTTACAAGCATCTTACCATTTAATAAAATAATATTAACGATTTTATTAGAAATAATAATTGTATAAATACAATCACTATATATTTATACATTATGGGATGGCACGTAAGCACAAATCCCAACAACTCCCACTTGCTCTAGTGCCATTCAGGATGGTATTTCATATCCATTAACTCTATGTGTTTCTCAAACACTTTTAAGAGTTAAGGCTTTAGAAAGTGGGTCCGCTATAATCTGTAAGGATGTTTTCCTAGATTATCTTATACATCTCCATTAGCCAAGATATATTTAATTATAAGGTATCTCGGCTTAAGCAGTTACCCCGTTAACGTTGCATTATAATGTCATAGGATCCATTGAGCTTAGAACTTATTCTAAGCTCTGCAACTAACTTGAATATCCATAGAAATTCCTTTGCAGGCTTCCAAGCTGCAACAAATTCTATCTTTACAGTAGAATCAAATGTGGACACCCAAAAAAAAATTGCACTTATGCTACAAGGTTTTTGTATCGTTGAGAAGAAGTACGTAATTAGGTGTAGACTCTCTATCATCTGGATCAGATTGGAAGTCTGATTATACGTATCCTCTCATTTGTAAGAAACTTTCTCCATAAATAAGAAACTTATCCTTTATACCTCTCAGGTATAACTTGGATATATTTCACGATTATCCAATAGTCGTTACCTAGATTAAACTGGTGTCGGCTCATAACACTTACAGCCATCATAATATAGGTCTCGTACATAACATGGTATACATCAAGCTACCTCTGGTTGATGTATATTAAATGTTAGACACTCTAACCTTTTCATTTTCTTCTTGAGGACATTTCCTCTTAGAAAGATGAACTCCATGTCTAAAAGATACATTAACTATTTCACAGTTATTAAAAATGTACCTTTTAAGGACTTAGTCTATGTACGGAGATTTGGAGAGTCCTATCTACTTCCTAACTTTATCTGTATAACCCCTTATACCCAGTATACAGGAAGCATTTACCAAATCTTTTATGAAGATGTTCTTACTCAGTTAACTCTTAACTGACTGACTTGCAACATACCATTGTCTTTATCTGTGACAATGAGAATGTTTTTATATATAGAGAATTAGAAAGATAATTTATGCTCCCACTACCTTTTCTAAACACACATGCTCTCTCTTCATTCTTAATCAAATTAGATTATTTGATTATCTCATCAAAATGAAGAGTTTAGCATACTACAATATCCAATATAAATTTGAATTAACTTTAGCATGTTTATTAGTGAAAGGTTTCCTCATAATCGATCTCAGACCGTTGAGGGTAACCTTTTACATCAATAGGGCTTTTAAAGATTCTTACCTACTTTTGGGCCCACACTTCCGTGCGTAAACTCTTTTACAACCAATAAGAACAATTCTTATATAAATTATAACCAAGTTCTAAACTTGATTTTCATGCTAAAAGTTAATTTTGAATTTTTATGGCATATTGTCAATTTCCTTAAACAATATCTAATATCGTTTAACTATAAGTCATAGCATCCTTTTTCTTCAACTAAGAAAAATATTAAAAATACCTTTTAGATATCTAATATACCTAACAGGTAGTCTTCATATCCTTATATGACCTACGATAAAGTGTGTTAAAGGTATTAAACTCAATTAATCTTTAAGTTCTATTTTTTATTCATAGAACTGATATCTTATGGAACATTTAGGATATCCTTTGAACCGATACTTATACCCCTTTTGGGTCTAAGTATATACTATTGCACAACCCTTATGCAAGTAGAATAACTCTAAATCTTAACATACTTAAGATTCTCTTTCCTTCTAGTCCATATCTCATATATAGTAGAAGGAACAATTTACAATGGAACCTTATTCAATAGATAAGTAACAGTTTCTAGAGCATAACCCTTTAGATATCTTAAAAGATCGGTAAAGCTTAATTTCGATCGAACTATATCTAATAAAGTCCGATTTCTCTATACTTCAAAACATATTTATGTTAAGGAGTATCTAGAGAACTATATTGAGCTAGAATCTCATTTTCTTTTAAATAATTCGTGAATTTACTGCTTATGTATAAACAGCCTCGATCTAATCAAAGATGTTTAACATACTTCTTCTAGTCGATATTCTTTGAACACTTCAAAATTATCGACCTATGTTTTTCTAGAAACACATGTCTGCATCATGACAAATCACGATAAAGATATTGAAGTATTGAAACTTATCAATGGCAGTATGATTCATTAGATCATATACATCGCTATGTATTAGTTCTAATAAACTAGTGGCTTGATGTCTAACACCAATAAAAAATTATTTAGTCAACTTCCCTTGAATACGAGATTCATAAACTGGTCAAGGTTTATGGTCAGATCAAATATTTGACCATCCTTAACCAGATAGGGTAGTCATCTTATGGCTATTTGACCTAATTACTTATGCCACAATTCGTTCTTATTCAAAGTTTCCGAACTATTATTAGTTCTGTTCACCTAAACATTTTTATGCATTACTCGTTGTATGTCTTATATAAAGGCCATTTAATTGACTGACATTCAGTTAACAAAATATTATCATTATCATATAAACATAAAGAACTATTCTTAATGTATGTATGATAACCCTCTCTGTCTAACAGAGAGCGACATATTTTGCCTTGTTATTCATGGTATAAAATAACAACAATACAACATAAGGCTTTTACTAGAATGGAGAAGTGACTTAAAAGTCCTAACAACTACCACATATAGGTAATCTCTATTTCCTACGTGTAGTTGTACTTCTCATTTTCTCTTTTTCTAGTATTCCTTAAATTATGCAACATCTTGCATATGTAAGAATGATAGGCGATATCCCATATCCCTATGCCTTTACACATCGTTTGCATATGAAATGTCATTTATTGGTAAATAGGTATCTAAGAGTTTTATCTTTTCTAAGTTAAGGTTCTTTGAATAATAACTCTTATTATTAAAACCTTACTAATAATGGAAACACTTTCCATTGCATAACATTCTCTATATTTGTCATAGATATATAAAATAAAATTCAGATGAAGCATTATACTATTTGTACATCTCATGTGCATATGCTTCCACTGAAGATCATTAGATAGGTCAGGATATATAATTTGACTTTCAAATTATTCTTAATCCTTTTCTGATAATCTACTGTCTCTTCTCAAAAGACATTATCAGAAACACCTCTTATATTATCTATTGATCTTTTATATATCTATATATTTCTTTTAATCTAGAACAATTCTTAGATTATAAGCAAGTCTTAATAATTTTTGCTACCTTATAGATTATGTGCTTAATCAAGTATATTAACGGGTTGCTCATAGTCTTCTTATTTCTATAAGTTACTTATCTTATCACTATAAGATAAAATTTTAGAGATGTTTAGCAGAATATTTCTAATCGTTAATAAATAACGCTTTAGATCATGGATATAACTTTTATATAATTTTTAATCTAAAGACGCCCTCCCATTGCTTTACATAATTCCTTAAATCTCTCAAAAGGAAAAACGACAATTTAATCTTTTAAACTGTACAACGGGAAGTAGACCCCATTGGCATTTTACTCTAGCCGCACACTTTAGCGATCTTGGTATTTGTAAACCCAAAAGGTAGACAACTCTTGCCAATTGTATCTCATACAACTCTTATTACTGATCCTAAATACACATTATCCGCACACTTTAGTGATCTAAGATAATTGTATTTCAGATTAACTTGTCAATCATCAAATATATGTTACCGATACTATCCGCACACTTTAGCGATCTAAGATAGTATTTTCGCATATATTTGTCTCATCTCATGTTTTAACCGGCATAGCCCGAATCACCCCGACCAATCCCTCACACTTTAGCGATCTTAGGAGTGACCGAAATGACCCGTCTAATACCGTATTGATAAGGCGGATCATTGTATAATATTATCACATAATATAATACTTATTCAATCTGATTAAGAGAGATTTAATTTTTAATTATTATTTTATTAATAAATTAGTAATAATAATAATAATAATAATAACTTTTTGCATCTTATACGAATCTAATTCATAATTAGAAAATTTATTTACGTAAGCACAACTAACCCTCATCAATAGGGCTCCCATTGTGTTTAACAACGTAAACAAATTATTTGTAATTTTAATACAATAATATAACACTTATAATTGTATTAAATATTCTATTTGCAAAAATTACAAATACAAGTATTATGTTTGGAATGATTAGCATTAGGTTCTAACATTATACAATATTCTGGAAATTGTTTTTTTTTTTTTTACTTTTTTTTTTTTTTTTGCTGAGCGCCGGGGCGCTGGAACCTGAGCGCCGCGGCGCTCAAGTCAGAATCTCAGCGCTGCAGCGCCCAGATTTTGGCGCCGCGGCGCTGGACGCGGTAACAGTGTTCCGACCCTTCGGACACTGTTTTTCGCCCCCAATTTTTACTATTTTCTCATAGGCATCATTTCCAAATATCATCATACTTCAATTCTAAACACTAACATATTCAATAATACAATAATATGTTCATCATCATGCTTAAAATCAAACATCACCATGTTCAAATTTAAACATCATCAAATTGTTTAAATATACAACATCATCATGTTAACATATTCAAACAACAAGAATAATCACATACTCAATTTAACATGCTCTGATACCATTTGTTGGGTGTTTATCATAGAGTGTGTGATTATACGAGTGTGTGCGTAATTTCAAAAAAATTACTATATGCGAAGCGGAAGCATGTTACAAAATACACCCATTTTAACAAATTCAACATATATCACATATATGCATAAGTATAACAATTATACAATTATGAACATGATGAACAACATATATCACATATATGAACAAGTATAACAATTATACAAATATAAACATGTTGAACAATATTGTATTATAACACATAATGTAAAATACTCACCTAATGAAGGTAGCTTTACAAATTCTTCAAGTTCTTCAATAATCCATGTGAAGAGCTCACCTTGAAGTATATGTTGAACAATTCTAGTCCATAAATTTTGGTGGGATTAAGGAGCTAGAATTGTAGCTTAGTGTTTAAAATTTTCAGCACTTGTATTCAAACTCTTTTGAATACAATTTTTGTTTCTTAAATGGAGATAGTAAATATTTTCTATACAACTCTTGTATAAATTAAAAATCTTTAACATACAACTCTTGTATATTAATCTTAGAAACAATTTCTACATGATAATTATTTTGAACAACTCTTTGTAAAATAATTATCTTTTTCTCCATTTACATATCATTCATTTTGGCCATCCATTAAAGAAGGAGATGAAGAGAAGTTTGTTTATTTTTCAACACTTGAAAGAATAAAACTCAAAGAACTCTCTCTTACCTCTCTTCCTTGCCATTGCCAAATTCTTCTCCCAAAATTGAATGAATGAATTGAATTCCATTGTTTTGCCAAAATTCATTTTGTTTATTCAACACTTTGATTAAACAAAATAAACAAAATGAAGTGCTCCACCAATTTTATTGTTGGTCTCCCATTTAGAATTAATTAAACCAAGCACTAGAATAATGGCCATCAAAATTAATCTTTACCTAACAATTATAATTACTTTAATTATAATGGGTAATTAAATGGCCAACATCTGGGCCACTCATTGTATTAAAATACAATGCCATGATCTATATATATTATAATATTATCTAATAATATAATAATAATATATGATTTAATTATTCAAAACAATTTTGAATAATTACTTTTTACCTTACAAATTTTTACTACCATAGTTAAATGGTAAAAAGGTAAATCAAATCATGGAACAAATTTTGTCATTTGTCAATATTCTATTAATTAACAACCCTTGTTAATTAATTAAGTGATGTACTTAACAATTAAGTCTTGACAAATGTATAATCCGAGGGATCCCAAAACAATCGTTCTCTTTTGCTGAAATTTATTGGATCGAACTATTCAATCCAATCCGCTACCCCAATGCACAACGAGTATACTTCATATTGTGAGACTCTCTAGGTCCACACCTAATTTGTCATGTAGAGCTCTTTTATACGTCCGTGAACAAGGTCCCACACACACGTTACGGATATTACAAATTAGCATGTTAGACCATACAAGTTGAGGTTATTACATATTCGTATAATCCTTCCATCATTTATATCCTTGAAGAGCAGAGATATAGATCATCACCGTCAACTCTCTATTTGCTCAACCACGAATTTATCTCCAGATTTATATTTCATAAAACAATATCCACAAACACTTTTGTGATATTGTTTATTCCTCCGGAATATCTTTTCCAAGGTTTATGCTTGCGGCCACAAGACTTTCTGAAATATAATCTCAGAGCATTAGGATATACAACCCACTCATATGAGCTGATGGATCCCATATCTACGCACACCGAACTCCATGAGCATCGGACCATACCCAGCGACACCCAGCGGTCAGACCATGAAAGGTTTCTGACATGTGTGGAACCAAAGCATGGTGGATCACTCACAAGCCCACCGTGGCGCTCAGGTCAAAGGACCACAAATACTACTCAACTCGGAAGACCTTCCATTGACGGCTTTATGAGATGTCTATTGGATGTCTTCGTGAGTCTGTTCAATATCCAGCTCTTACTGAATACCTGCATCTCTATACGAGCTTCCTACTAAGCTCATGGTTTGCTAAGACTAACCATCTGGACCATCCAGATATAGACATACACTAATCTATAATAATGGGTTTCACCGATAGACCCGCATCGATGAAATTAGATCAGGAACATTATGTTTGAGAACATACTTGCATAATGACATTTCTTAGCACCATCTGCAACTCATTGCAGCTATATCATTACTAATATATTCTCAGGTCATTGTCCCATTTCAGACAAGGCTCTAACTCATTAGATTTTGCTAACTCTTAGTACCACTAACTCTTAGTGTTTATAACTATTAGCGTTGCTAACTCTTAGCCCTGGTCTAAACTCTTTTAGACCAAATCCGAACTCCTTCAGATCATACAATGTCTAAAACGTTACAAGCATCTTACCATTTAATAAAATAATATTAACGATTTTATTAGAAATAATAATTGTATAAATACAATCACTATATATTTATACATTATGGGATGGCACGTAAGCACAAATCCCAACAGTATTACGGCTCATTTAATGTTTATAAAGACTAAGATCTCTGCTAGTATTCGTAGTTCAATCAATCAGCATAATAATGTTCGAGCTTTATAGAAGGCTATTGATGAATAATTTTCATCATTATTTAATTTTCAATATAATGTTTATAAAGACTTAGATCTTTGCTAGTATTTTTAGTTAAATTAACTAGTATAACAATGTTCGAACTTTACAAAAGGCTATTGATGAACAATTTTCATCCTTATTTAATTTTCAGTATAATATTTATAAAGACTAAGATCTCTGCTAGTATTCGTAATTCAATCAATCAGCATAATAATGTTTGAGGTTTACAGAAGGCTATTGATAAAAAATTTGAGACTTCAATTAAGACACTTGCCAGTACCTTAATTATGAAATTTTCATCTTTAAGGCTCACCAGTGTAAAAGGTGTGCGTGAGCATATCATGCAAATGAGGGGCATTGCAGCTCATTTAAAAACACTTGAGGTTGAGATGTTTAATTCTTTTTTTGTGCATTATATATTGAACACTCTTCTACAATAATACGGATTCGTCAAAATATCCTACAACACGCATAAGGATAAATGAACTTATGACCATGTATGTTCAATAGGAAAGGAGATTGATAATGAAATTAGGTGAAAGTACACTAATTGCAACACAGGGAAAGAATCAGAAACAAGCCAAATAGAAAGGAAAAAAATAAAATTTCTCCTTAAAATAAAATTAAAAAGGAAACCAAGTGTTTCTTCTGCAAAAGGAAGGAACACATAAAAACATATTGCCTCAACTTTCAGAAATGGCTTGAGAAGAAAGGTAATCCAATCTCATTTGTTTGTTATGAATCTAATATGACTGATGTTATATACAACATATAGTGGATTAATTCTGGTTTTACAATCCATATTTGAAATACTTTACAAGGTATGCAAAATCTAAAAAAAACTAGTGGGTAGTGAACAGTGCGTCTATTTTGAAAATAAGATACTTTCACATGTGGAAGTTATTAGAACATGCAGTTATTTTAAACAGTGGTTTTATTTTAAATTCAAAAAAGACTTTCTATATTCTTAATTTTTCTAGGAATTTAATTTCAGCTTCAAGACTTGTACTTTTGGGTTATTCCTTTAATTTTTCAAAAATATCTTTCAATTTATTTTATGAATCTAATTGTATTGGGAAGGTACATTGTCTGATGGTCTTTTCTTCATTAATTTGAAAGATAATACTACTTAAATACTATACATGTTTACACTAGTACTAAACGATATGTTATAAATAGAGATTCCTCTATATTATAGTACTAAAGATTGGGATATATCTCTGTTGAAAGGATTAAAAGATTAATAAATAATGAAGTACTTAGTACTTTAAATTTTATTAATTTTGATACTTGTCCAAGAAGTCCAAGAAAGGTGCTAAGGGGAGTACAAACATATTAAAGATTATACATTCAGATATTTATAGTCCTGGCATAGACACGTATGGTCCAAAATACTTCATCTCTTTATAGATGATTATTTAAGATACATGTATCTTTACTTGCTTTATAGTAAGAATGAAACACTTGAAGCTTTCACAATTTTTAAATCTAAAGTAGAGAAACAATGTAGAAGACAAATTAAAATCATGAGAACAGATAAAAGTAGAGAATATTATGGTAGATACACTGAAGATGGACAAGCACCTGATCCATTTACAAAATTTCTTCAAGGACATGGGATAGTTACTCAATACACCATGCCTAGTTCACCTGACTAAAATGCATGGTGTAGCAGAAAGAAGAAATCGAACATTAATGGATATAGTGCAGAGTATGCTTAGTAACTTTAAACTTCCTAAATACTTATGGACTAAAGTTCTTAAAACGGCAGTGTATATATTGAACTGAGTTCCAACCAAGGCTATCCAAAAGACGCTATTTTAATTATAGAAAGGTTGAAAATCGAGTTTGTGACATATGCGTGTTTGGGATGTCCGTCTGAAGTAAGAGTTTACAATCCACAAGAAAAGAAACTAGACCCAAGGACCATTAGTGAGTATTTTATTTGATATGTTTAAGGTCCAAAGGTTACAAATTTTATTATCCATCTCATATCACTAGGATTATGGAATCAAGAAATGCAAAATTTCTTGAAAATGACTTGATCAGTGAGAGCGATCAATCCCAAAACATTGTTTATGAGAAAGATCATATTAATCATCAACCTTCCACCTCAAGTGATAGCTTGATTATTATTAACAATACTCTTTAAGTTCAACCGGATGTTAAACAACCAATCATTAAAGATCCATTGCTGCTAATAACAATCATGTAGATTAAGTTGTTCAAGAATTTTAAGAAGTTGTTGAACAACATATTTTTCAAGAAAATGTTGGTACAATGTTAAAGAGAACTACTAGAATAAGAAAATCAACAATTCCTAGTGATTATGTTGTATATCTACAAGAATCAGACTATAATATTGGAGCAAAAAATAATCCTAAAACGTTATCACAAGCCATGAGTTTTAAAGAATCAAATTTATGGCATTTAATAGAATTTGGAATCTTATTGAGTTGCCTGATGATGTAAAAGTCATAGGATATAAATGGGTCTTTAAAACAAAGAAATATTCTTTCGGCAACATCGAAAGATTAAAGCAAGACTCATTGCTAAAGGATTCACTCAAAAGGAAGAAATCGATTATAAGGAGACTTTCTCTCATGTATCCAAAAAAGATTCTTTTCAAATTATTATGGCATTAATTGCTCAATTTGACTTAGAGTTGCAACAAATGGATTTGAAAACAACTTTTCTTAATGGAGATGAAACATCCAAAAAGATTTTTCTTTAGTAATGGTGAGCATTTTGTGTGCAAGCTAAAAAAATTCATATATGGATTGAAACAAGCCTCCTAGCAATGGTATTTAAAATTTTATGATGTTATTTCTTCATTTGGTTTTGTAAAAAATATTATAGATCAATGTATATACCAGAAGGTCAATAAGAGTAAAATTTGTTTTCTTATTCTATATATGGATGATATTTTACTTGCAACCAATGATAAGGGTTTACTACATAAGCTGAAACAATTTCTCTTTGAAAACTTTGACATGAAAGGTATAAGTGATACGTCTTATATCATTGAGATTAAGATATATAGGGACAGATTATGAAATATTTTTGGGTTTGTCTCAAGAAACCTATATTAATAAAGTTTTGGAGAGATTTTGGATGAAAGATTGTTCACTAAGTATAACTCCCATTGTGAAGGGTGACAAGTTCAATTTGAACCAGAGCCCCAAAAATGATCTTGAAAGGAAACAAAAGAAAACTATTCTATATGCTTCTACTATCGAAAGCTTGATGTATGCTCAAGTTTGCACAAGATGTGACATCGCATTTGTAGTTGAAATATTAGAAAGATATCAGAGTAATCCAGTTCTAGACCACTGGAAAGCTATAAAGAAGGTAATGAGATACCTTCAAAGGACAAAGAACTACATGCTTATGTATAAACGAATTGAGAATCTAGAGATGATTGGCTACCCCGATGCAGATTGTGCTAATTGTGTTGATTCTCAAAAATCAACATCAAGATACATTTTTGTGTTGGCCAACGGAGCTATATCTTAGAGGAGTGTAAAGCAGACTTTGACTGCCACTTCTACTATAAAAGCTGAGTTAGTATCTTGTTTTAAGGCTACTTAGCATAGTATATAGATAAAGAGTTTCATATCTGGGCTTATAATTGTGGATTCAATTTATAGACCATTGAATATATATTGTGACAATTCAGCTGTAGTTTTTATGGTTAAAAATAATAAAAGTGGTAGTCGAAGTAAACACATTGACATCAAGTATTTAGCCATAAGGGAATATGTTAAAGATAAAATAATCGTCATTAAACATTTTAGCACTAAATTGATGATAGCTGATCCTTTGACAAAAGGCATGCCACCATTTAAGTTCAAAGATTATGTAGAAAATATGAGACTTAGTTCCTTTATTTAATTTTGTCATAAACAAATGTTACGAAACTCTATTTAAGTTATGATATTTTCTCATATTTGATTATTAATTTTGTATACATTTATTTGAGAAATATCATTAAGTTTGGACCTACAATAAATATATGGTTTATTCATTAAGTAATATAGGCAAGTATTAAGAGACATAATGTATTGTGATACATGGAAGATAATATTCATTTTTAAAAGACCTATCACTATGATTTGTGTATTTTGTTTCTTACTATTGTGAATGATGAAATATATTAGCCAAGTGAGAGAATGTTAAGTGTATTAGGTGTAATACCTAATATTGGGTATAAACACATTATGGCCAACATCTTTTATTAATCCTATTAACTTTATTATCCTTCATTTTTTAAAGATAATGCTCATTAGGTGTAAAATAACTAACTCATATTCATGAACATGGAGTGGCATTTTTAATGAAAAAATGCTCATAAATAGAACACTTGGTTAGCTCCTTAAAGTATTCAATCTTATTTACGATACACATATACCATTAGTGGAGATTGGAAAATTTTAAAAGAGCTTAATTATCTCTCCAGATTGTTGAAAAATGGCTTCAATGGTAGGAGGTATATTTAATCTATTTTTTCAAATTCCATATTGATCTATATACTTTTAATGTTTCTCCAAGTATGTTTAGATCACCTTAAACTAGTTTAACAAATCTTATGTGAAGAAAACTGGCAATGATAATTTTGGAATAAACTCAGTGTTAAGGCTAGCCAATTATAGGATGAAGCTAGATTGTATGGAGATGTCATTCACTCTAATGAACTGATCAAGCAAGTCAAAAACTTGGCGAAGAACCAATGGGGTCCAACACTAGTTCTCAAGGGATGAAAGATATTAAAGGGCTTAGCCGAATTGTGATAGCTTCGGTAGATGTCAAAGAGATTATATAACCCTATTCGATAAACTTAGTGGAGAAGGGACATGTTGAGGCTAATATTAGGGAGATATCGAAGACTAATGGTAAGGTTAGTTATCCCTTCATTGATATCTCTTTTGCTTCAGGAAAAGAATCGAATAGAGACAATGGACCGGTGTTCCATGCAAAAGATAATGTTGTAGTAAACTGTAGTCTTCTGAATGATATTTAGCTGTGTGATACTTTTGCATTCCAGTCATCTATGACTCAACAACTAAAGGGGCTAGTAAATCTAAAGTCAAAATGCCAACAGTTAGCCCAAATAATCAGCAAGGAAATCATAGGAATAGTAGTAAGAGCCTAAGTGACTAATCTTCTAGGCTTGATCTAGTTATTTCAAACTAAAACCCATCAAAACAGTTTTCTATAGCCAAGCCTCTAAACATATTGGGATGCTGCATAGATAAAACATATCTAACACAAATGAGAGTTAATTGATGTATTAATAGTAACATATTGAGACCCAATAGAAGTAATATTAACTATTGCCACTATGTCGCTTTTGAAAACCCATAATTTTGACTAAGTATTATCTGTATGATCCACAAAAGAAAGATGTAATACATTTTAGAAAGAATCATATAAAGAATGAAGAGCAACCATAGATTCATTTATTTCCACGAACAACGATTTATGTTTCAAACATAAGGTGGCAAATGCATTTCTTGATGTATTTTTTTGATTGGGGATTGGCCACTCCCCTAATATTCCAATAGATAATCTTCATAGATTCAAATTAGAATTCGATCGCTGCAGTTTATAAAACTTGGAGATTTCCTTCTTCCTAGCTCAAAGTTTCTTTTTCTGAGATTTAGAATTAACGATCTCAAATTCATCCTTCATTGGCAGCTTGGCTAGTACACCTATAACCTTTTGCAAATCATTATCCAATACACCATTGTCAACACTATCTACAGCCTTTGAATTCTCTACTGAATCACAAGTCAACATCTCTAGCTTGGGGTTGGATTATTCATTAGAATTAAGATTGCTCTGATGAGCTTCATTAATTTGTTGAGTTTCTTCGTCATTCCCATATTTCATAGAGTGTATAACATCAAAATTGTTGAAAGCTTGTATCTCAACGTTGCTCTAGTCTATAGGGACTACATTACACGGTGCTACAGTTCCCATTTCATCATCCATCTTTTCTATGTTAGTCATTTTTATAGAATTCCTTCTTTCAACACATCATCCATAGTTACATTAATCTTTGAAAGAATAACATTATTATTCTACAAAGATTTATCTACATCCAATTGAACCGCCATAGAGGCATCCAGGATTTTCTCTTTCCTTACCTAAGACTTAGTAAGAAGCTTTGTTTAATCTCCAAGTTTCTTCGGATTAGATACACGATAATAACTAATCTTATAACTAATGACACCATATCCAAAACATCTAGGCGGGAGTCTCTCATAAATCACCTTCACTTGAAAGTCATATCCATCATGCTCAACAGTCTAGAATGTAGGAAGTTTTTTGAAAACATCAACTTCTACTAGTACTCTTGCATAGAAACCATAAGTTCTTTCCCTTGTTGCTCTATCTAATTGAAAAGGATTACCAACCCCTCAAGCAATTTCCAATATTATTTTAGGACTCAAATATTCTCTTCTAAGGCCATAGATTCTGACTCATACTTGTGCTTTTTAATAAATTTTAGGAGAGTACAGATCAAAATTAGGTTTCCACTAATACAACCTAAATTAACCTGATGTAAGTGTGCAACTGCCACCACCACTCCACACCCTTTGCATGTCATCTGTATTAGAACAATGTAGAACATAAAATTCCCTAACCATTAGAAATAATTCCCAACTGCTTTTTTGGGTTCCAAAGGCAATGAAGTCCAACCTTCGAAGCCTCCACCTTAAGGGGTTGCAATCTTTTTTTTAAAATAATTCAACCAATTAAATTTGTCTTACTTAATTCCACGCACTTTTAATATTCATTCTTATACAAATAAAGTATTGATCACCCTTAATTGTTGGGGGAGATAGACAGGAACGATGAGAATCTAAATCAGGGGCAGATGAAAGAATAAAAGCAAAGGATTTCTTTACAATTACTGATTTTATGGTTGAAGAAGTGGATTTCTTAGTTTGGGTGCGATGTTAGCCATTTTGTAGTTATCTAACTTAAAAACTTCATCAAGAATCTCCATCAAGATAGAATAATAGTAAGACTTACCAAATAAGGCACCATAAAATATAGATTGAAGGAAGGACTGTTGCCGGAACAATAATCGGAACAGTAACCTGAATAGTGACCGGCAAATGTCGCTAGCAGTGGATGATCAATCACTACTAGCAAAGAGCAAAACAGCATAACTGCAGCTGAAATGCAGCTGAAAACCCACGAACAGCAGCAAAATAGCACCGACACAGCTGAACCAGAACAGAAAGGAAAGCCACCGGAACAGTTGCGACAGCAGCTCAGAAAGACTATTGACAGCAGGCGAGAAATCTCTCCCAGCAGGTCTCAGCCGAAAAACAGAAAAACCACTGACAGCAGCAGATCACTGGGATTAAACACCAGCATAACAAACCCCAGTAGCAGTTCAGAATCAGGCATCAATATGAGACAACGGCCAAACGAAAACTAGCAGCAGCTCAGTATAGCCACTAGCACAGCAACAGAACACCAACAGTGACAGAACAATAATACCAGCAGCAGGCCACGATCCAGGAAATAGCTACCAGCACCTTAGCCGAGAAAGAAGGGCAACAATAAAGAAAGAATCCTCCAGCATAGCTGTAGTAAGAAGGGCAATAGCAGTTTAGAACTTCATAAACCACATTTTTACCATACACCAGAAAAACTTAGATGAATATTGGAGCAAGATCGGCCACCCAATCGGTTAAAAAAAACCACCAGGTAAGACGATCATTGGATGACCTAGAGAAATCTGAGAAGAAAGCCAAGTAAAACACCGTGATTGAAGAAAAAAATTCCAAATTACTGTAGAGAATATTTGTACTGTAGCAAATGCGTTTTCGTATTTTATCATATATATTTAATATTAATAATTATATTTAAAATATTTATTAAATAAATATTAAACAATTAATATTTATGTAATATTAAAATGATACCAACTCTAACAAAAACAATTTTATGACTGGCTGCCTTCATGGCTAACTTGAATAATTATCATGTCCTAGTTGATGTTAGTCTTTTATGCGGCCGGAAGTAGAGAACTCTATCCACGTTCTAATGCTTTGTAGGATTCCTACCAAAGTACAAAGTGCCAGTGACTCTTTCAGGATATTCCTTGCTACCATCAAACTTCGATAATAGATCTTTTCTTTATCTCATGGAGACCATGTTTTCTGCAAAGTTGGAATTGTTTATTGTTTTGTTGTGGCGAATTTGGTTTGGTCGCAATCAGGCAATCCATAATCGACCCACTCTTCATCTAGATTTTGTGGTGTGTTGGACAAAAAACTTTCTAGAGGAATATCAGCAAGCTCAATGTAGATGTTCCCAAGTTCAACAAGTTGTGAAGATCACTTGGAGACCCCTGGTTACGGCCTGTGTCAAGTTGAACACTTGCGCAGCTTTGGATTCAGAGGCCAATTCCACTAGTTTAGGCTTCGTTTGCCGCAACTCCGTTTCTGTCATTCTTTCCGGGATCGCAAGGTTGCCATTTATGCTTCCAATCTCCATTGTCGAAGTGTTGAGGGAGAAAAATGTCATTCTCCCTCTTGAGGTTATGTTGAAGCGAATAACCTCAACTTCAATCTAGAATCCTAATCTTTTTACACAATGAAATAATCTGTTAATCAAGCAAAATATAGCAAGAATCTAAAGTAGAAAATAAAATAGTACAATACAATCTTACGTGGTTTAGTCAATTGCTTACGTCTATGGTGGATCCAAGGATCATAACATCTCTTATTAACTCCCTATAAATTTTACAAAGAAAACCCAATAAAGAACCCTAAAAAAAAACCTAATATTTAGTGAACCCTTACGCTACCACGAGCAATGTCACCCAAAAAATGGTTCCACTCTAGCGCACACAAGCACTTAATGTCTACCCGGTTCTTCCCCTCTCTTAAAGTCTTTCTTAATGTTTAATCTTAACTAAAGGGTTTACAAGTGTTTATATAAGGTGTATGTCGTACCTACTAACCCTAGTCTTTGTTGGAGTAAGAGTCCATTTGTTTTAACAGTTCAAAATTTTTCAAAACTCAAAATTCGGATAAAAAATGAACTTTTAACGCGTCTGGCGTTGTGGCGCTCATATCTAGGCGCTGCAGTGCTTACCCTGTCGCGCTCAGAGTCGCGGCACTGGGTTATTGTCCTGGGCACCGCGGCGCTCAGCCCTAGTGGCACCACCCGCATTTTCTTCACTTTCTTAGCGTCTTTAAGTCCCCTTTCGCTTCTCCTTTTGTGTCCCACACGTCCTAGACTTCTCCATATGTGTTCCACTCATTTTAGACTTCTTGTGACTCTCCATTTTGGTATTCATCTTTATTCTTGTCCAACCAAGATTGTTAAATCACTAGTTTTTCAACAAACCCTTCCTTGATTCAAAATCTTCCAAATAAGAAGGCTTCAGGATCCAATCCACACCAATACTCTATCACCTAGAGTTGAATCCAGTTAAGTCTCTACCAAGAATTAACTTTCCTCGGGCTAGTGACTTCGGTCTCCAAAGGCATTTGTACACCTTGCATAGGGAATGGATGCGTTACACTCCTTTTTGACCCTCATCATGAGCACGGTTTGGATGCCGCCTAGTGGTCTACATTACCCCAACACCCCGCATTGGACCACTTATGGCCATTCTAATAAGCACATAGAGCCCTCTATTGTGCTTCTTACCCTTAAACCTTATAGGTCATTTCTCTACCCTTAGTTTTTCTTTTTCCGCTCTAACCGAATACCCTTTCTCATCGAGCTTGCCTAAGGATATTAAGTTCCCCTTCAATTTAGGAACATACCTTACACCATGTAAGTTCCTAGTTCTCCACCTTACATCCTCAGCCTTATATCACCAACTCCCATGATCTCACAAGTCATATCATTCCTCATTAAAGCTTTATCTCTCTTAGCTTTATAGTTGGTAAACATCAATCTGTCTGAACACATATGGACGGTGCACCCAGAATTTAGTATCCATTTGCCAGCATACTTTTCCATTGAGGCTACCAATATGTCTACAACTTTGATATCTTCCTCAATATCGATTGCAGCCCACCCTCCTTGGCCTTTTGATTTCGGATAATCCTTTATAAAGTGACATTCCTTATTACAAAGGAAGCACTTCTTGGATCTCCTCATTGATTGGTTACTCTTCCTTCCTTGTGCAAACAATGCTGCTCCACTCTCGGACTTAGATCTCTTTGTTAATTCTTTTGAGTTCAATAATGCATTGACGTCATTCATCGTTAAAGACTCCTTATCATACAGCAGCGTATCCACAAAATTCTCATAACTCTTTGGCAATAAACTTAACAGGATAATGGCTTTGTCTTCATCCTCAGTCTTGATGCCCAGTTGCTCAAGACTTATGATGATCTTGTTGAACTCGTCAATGTGACTCTTAATGAAGTTCCATCGTGCATTGTTAGCTGATGTAGTTTTTTTTTCACAAGAAATCTATTTGCAAGAGACTTTTTCATGTACAATGCCTCGAGTCTTTTCTATAGCCCTAAAACGATTTTGTCATCACCAACTTCCCTTAATACTTCGTCACTCAATGCTAGGAATAAGGCGCTGTGAGTTTTTTTTTTGAATCGTGTCCCAATCTTTCTGTCCAAACTTTGAGGTTGTCGTCTCATCGTTAGTTGAGAAGTTGGCTTCCTCCAAGGCTAAGTCTAGCATTTCCTTCACTAGTAGTGCCCTAACCTTTTTCCTCCAAAGATTGAAGTCATTCATCCCATTAAACTTCTCTATTTCTTACTTGATTGCAGCCATGGTTTAAATACCCCAGATGTGTATTTTTAAACCTTTAGCTCTGATACCAATTTGTTGATGGAGGAAACGCTCTTCTCTTTTTTAAGGTTATGTTGAAGTGAAGAACCTCAAGTTCAACTTAGAACCCTAATCTCCTTGAACAGTGGAATAACCTATTAATCAAGCAAAATATAGCAAGAATCCAAAGCAGAAAATCAAAGAGCACAATACAATCTTACATAGTTCAGCCAATTACCTACGTCCACGGTGGATCCAAAGATCCTAACCTCTCTTATTAACTCCTTATAGATTTTATAAGGAAAACCCAATGAAGAACCCTCAAAAAGACCTAATGTTTAGTGAATCCTTGCTCTACCACGAGCAATGACCATCCAAACGACGGTTCCACCCTAGTGCACACAAGTACTTAGTGTCTACCCGGTTCTTCCCCTCTCTTAGAGTCTCTCTTAATGTTTAATCTCAATTAAAGGATTTACAAGTGTTTATATAGGGTATATTTCGTGCCTCCTAACCCCATTCTTTGTTAGAGTAAGAGTCCACTTATTTTGCAAGTCCAAAACTTTTCAAAACTTGAAATTCGGATCAAAAACGAACTTCTGACGCACCTGACTCCGCGGCGCTCATCTCTGGGTACTGCGGTGCTCACCCTGTCGTGCCCACCGCCGCGGCACTAGGGACCCAATGCCGCAACGCTGGGTTGTTGTCCTGGGCACCGCGACGCTCAACCCTGGTGGCACCACCCGTATTTTCTTTATTTTCTTCGCATCTTCAAGTCCAATTTCGCTTCCTATTTTGTGTCTCACACGTCCTAAATTTCTCTATACATATTTCACACATTTTAAACTTCTTGTAACTTTATACTTTAGTATTCATCTTAATTATTGTCCAACTAAAATGATTAAATCACTAATTTTTTTTTATATAAGGTTTATGCTATTCATCATTACTTGCTTCAGTTTAAAGATTTAGAGTTCTCAAAGATGAAAGTTGAATCTGACTTTCAGATTGCAGTTAATGCTATTCTTTCTTCTTTGGATTCATCTTTAGATCTGAGGCTAGTTTTTTACGACATTACTAGACTTTTTGGTATGCTTCAGAACTCAAATGTGTTCACTTACTGTGGCCAAATAAATTAGCCCATGAATTAGTTAAGCTTCTTCTATATTGTTCTCATGATGCTACTTGGGTGGAGTTTATTTAATCTTCCATTGAGCAAACTCTTGTAGAGGATTCTTATCCTCCAATTTCTATCCATTAATCTAAGTATTCTTTTCTCCAAAAAAAAAAAAAAGCTGCCATCACAATTATAATCTTTTTTTAACTAATTATATATTTGAATTTATCTCATTATACAATACTTAAATTTACTAATTTATTACAACATGAAATTATTGTAAACTTTAATTAAACATGAATAATCAATGTTGTTTTCCCATTTTATTTTTTTATAGAGAATAAATTCTTCTTACTTCTTATTGTTTTCAGCTATATACAAATTTAATTGTATAATTTAGCACATAACAATTTTATCATTTATTTAATTTTTATTAAATATATAATATTCTGAATTTGATACTATATATCTAGATACACCAATTCCATAAACTCTTTATGGATTAATTATTAGTATATAAATAATCATATACTCCATTTTCTGTCAAACAAATATAATAGGCCAAGAACAGCTAAATAATTTTAATAAATAACTATATTGACAAATTTTTTAACTAATTATAAATTTTAATTAAATTTAAACATATAATATACTACTCAGTTTCTTATGAACTTAATCATAAATATCTTACAGATTCTTTCAACCATCTAACAATATTATCTATATCTAATTTCAATTTTAAATTATCTAATTACTAAATATAATTTTTTTCATATATTAAAATTGAATCATTTACATAAAAATATTAACCAAGAAAATAAAATTTATAAAATAAAAACCACTCAGTCATTAATCTGTTTAATTATCCCAATTCATTTTCATAACCAATTTTACATTAAATATACATGAATCGATTTAATATTCTAATTGAGTTATCACATGGCAGATTTATATACATACAACTGATGAATAAATATGTTATCTCTCTCTCTCACCAACCATAAATAGAAATGACATCATATATATTAAGCAAGTTCGAAGAAAAAGCTACTCACCGTTTACAATTTCTTAGCTTCCAATCTCGCTATCTTCTTTATCTATTTCCTTTCTTATTATTTTCTTCTTCTCTATTTCTCTTTCTTTTCTTTTCTCTCTTTCCCTTCTTTTTTTCCTCTTCATTTCTCTTACATCTCTCACTTATTCTTTTCTTTTCCACTGTTGCTTCTTTTTTTATTGTTTTATTTTAAGTAAATAATTGAAGTAAATTGCTTCATTTTCTAATAAAATATATGGGCTTTTGTCAATTATTATGCAAATGTAAAAATTAAAACGACATGTGAAATTTGTTGCTTCATAAGACAAAGTCACATGTCTTCCTTATTCATCGTACAAGGCCACCGAATAAATACAAACCAAATTGATTATTTTACAATATTATTATATTAATTTTAAGCGCTTAGTTCTAGATGAAAAGAGAGGTTACTAATGGCTTGATGGCTTGAGAACCGTGTGTTACACAAGAGCTAAAAATTAATTAAATGGGATATTTTTTTCTCGCTTAGTCTTTAGTTCAACATGCATTAAAAAAAATATATTATGGCTAAAACTTCTTTCTATTATTATTATTATTATTATTATAAACTTAGTAACATTTTTCTCTTTCCCTTCCTTTCTTCCTCTCAATTTCTTTTATATCTCTCACTTTTTCTTTTCTTTTCTTTTTCCGCTATTGCATCTTTTTTTATTGTTTTATTTTAAATAAATAATTGAAGCAAGTTGCTTCATTTTTTAATAAAATATACAGGGAAGGACATATGAAATTTGTTCCTTCATAAATTAAAGTCACATGTCTTCCCAATTCATCAAACCACCGAATAAATACAAAGTAAATTTATTATTATACAATATTATTATATTAATTTTAAGTATTTAGTTCTAGATGAAAGAAGAAGTTGTTAATGGCTTGACGGCTTGAGAACCGTGTGATACACAAGAGTTAAAAACAAATCAAATGGTATATTTATTCTCTTTTAGTCTTTAGTCTAACATGCATTTATTATGCTTGACATGTCTTGACATTAAAAAAAATATTATGGCTAAACCTTCTCCCTTTCCCTTTTTTTTCTTGCTCTCCATTTTTCTTATATCTCTCACTTCTTCTTTTCTTTTCTACTGTTGCTTCTTTTTTTTATTGCTTTATTTCAAGTAATAATTGAAGTAACTTACTTCATTTTCTAATAAAATATACAAGCTTTTATCAATTATTAAGCCAAATGTAAAAGTTGAAAGGACATATAGAATTTTGTTGTTTCATAAGTTAAAGTCACATGTCTTCTCATGCAAGGACACAATAAATACAAACCAAATTCATTATTTTACAACGTTATTATATTAATTTTAAACACTTAGCTCTAAATGAAAAGAGAAGTTACTAATGGCATGATGGTGTGAGAACCGTGTGTTACACAAAAGCTGCAAAAACAAATTGCAACTATTATGCTTGGTATGCCTAGGCATTAAAACATATATAATGCCTAAACCTTCTTCCTATAATTAATATTATTATAAATTTAGTAACATTTAGTATTACAACTTTCTAATAAAAATCTATTTCTTTATCTTATAATTTCTAACACAATGGCCACTGCGGTCTTATGTTAAGGATAATGTCATAAAAGTATGTATTTGTATTATTTTTATGAAATTAATAAAATTAAAATTTTATACTTGTTGAATGTTCATAATTTTATAACATAAATATTAAAAAATCTTTTATTTATTTATAAAATTATAACTTTAGTATATAATTATTATATATAAGAGGATTAAAGTTATGGATAATAAACAGAAAAAGTCTGTAATAAATTAATTAAAGTTTGAGAACTTTAATTAAATATTACTAGTGCGGTCCATAAACATTTAAAATGTAGTGATCTTATCCAGATCACTAATGTAGTGATATTATGGTGGATGCACTATCTATAATATGATTATATAGGACTAGACCAGACGTAATTTGAATTCTTATGTAAAATACCGTTGTTAATTAATAATTTAAATAACGTCAACCGATGATCATATGCTGATTAACCTTAATCCTGAGTGATCATAAACTCCTGTTTGTGTCATTATGTCATTTTAAATACTCGTTACAGTTTGTTTAAAGAACAGACTAAAAACTTGTATTTTGGTGGTATTGTGAGATAAACGGTTGGGAATATGATTTACAGATATAGAATCCATTTATTCCTAATGGAAGTTAGAAAGAAGGTTCTTTTAAGGGTTAATTCTAGAACTGAACAGTTAGAGCGCTCAATTTATAATAATGTTACAAATTAACTGTTCACTGGTGAATTAATGGTACTTAAGGATAAAGAAATAATTAGAGGGGTAAAACGGTAATTAATCTAACTCTAATTATGAATTATCTATGGATGGTTAAATTGCATGTAGTGATTAAATTAATGAACTGCTCTAAGTTTTCTAAGTAAATTATATATATAATTTTAAAAGTGCAATTCCAGGTTTTTAATAGAATAACACTAGAATTAATAAATTGAATTAATTAATTAAAGAGTTTAATTAATTATTCAAAATTTATTGGAGCTTAAAATTGTAAGTCCATAGGTCTCCAATACCATCTCTTTTTGTTATTACAGTGAACAAATAAAAAGATTGTGTACAAATTGTTTGTATTCAGAAAATAGTTTTCAAATACGTATATTTTATAATCTTGGATAAAATTAATTAATTAAGAATTAATTAAAATAGATGAGATCTTATCCAAATATAATTAAATATTTAATTTAAGAAATTAAATCAGTAAAATCTTAAAGATAATTTTTTGAAATTATCAAAAAGATTTTAATTTTAATTTTAGTATTTTTTTTTATTAAAAGACTAATAATGATCAAATGTTGGGTATTATACGTTAACCACAAAGAATAAGACTCTATGTGGTTTACATGAATTAGGTCTCCTTTTAAGAGATAATAATTTAATTAGTAAATGTTATTAATTAAATTATTATTTTAAAATAAGAAGATCAGTTTAAATAAAACACAACACACTTACGTGAAAAAACGTAGGATACATATTTTGCTTTAGAAAAGAAAAAACAGGAAGCCCACTCTTCCCTTCATTGACAAATAAGAGGTTTGGTTTGGAATCTTTTGGTGGAAGAAAATCTTGCGTGAATTTAAGGTATGTTCTTGTTAAATTTTATTTACTTTAACATCAAATTCATATATTCATAAAATTCTTAAATAAAAAGATTTTTATCTAATGAAAATAAAGATTAAAGAATTTTTATTTTCTATTTCGCTGCGTTATGAAAGTCATAGCAATAAGGCCATCTTACAACTGATATCAGAACAATGATTTCTTAAATATATGATTTTGTGTTATGATTTATTTTATTTAAATCATAATTTATTTTTATGTGTATGTGTGTTTGAGTGGGTACTTGTATTTTTTAATATTCATGTGATGAATGACTATTTTATGTATGAGTACTTTAATCGTTAATTATACGGTCTTTTAAAATTATTTTTAATTATTTGTATATTTAATTAGATCAAAATTTGTAAACCAATAAAGGGTTATAAGATTTTTTGTAATATATAAATATATATATATATTTTGTCGATTGTTTCTCTGGACCACCGTATTCAAGAAGAAGAAATTGAAACATGAAATTACAAAAGAAAGAAGCAAAAGAAGATAGACAAAAAAGGACGGAAATAAAAAAAAAAAAAAAAGAGGAAAGGCAAGATAATTTGGTGGCTTACTGCCACCATTTAAAATTCATGACAAGAGAGCCAAATGTTGGCATCCCTTGCCGAAAAAAAAAAGGAGTTATTTTTTTAAAATTTAAATTATTTGGATTTTATGTACATTTTTTTTTTAAAAAAAAAGTTTAAGAGTTAGATTAACTTACAAAATATATAATGAACTTAAGAAAAGTTTTTAAGTTTAAATGTATAAAATTATAAAAAAAAATGAAATTGGACTCGTGGATTTGAGAAGACCACGTATAACTGGACTTGCGTGCCTGTATTTTTAATGTAATTTATTTAGTCTTATTTTATGAGTTGTAATTTAAAATCTTAGAGGACCCAACTAAAGTTATATTAAATATTTATTTATGTGATAAATTATAACATGATCATGCATAATTACATGTTATGCATTTGTACCCACTTATATTATTGTAATATGACATGCATACATGTCATAATTAATATTTAAATAGTTTTATTTCATTATAGCATATTATAATTAATAAGATTAAATTAATGGATTGATTAGCATGTTTAGAACTTGTATAATTAATCAAATAATGTGAAATTAGATTTAATAGTTAAATTGATAATTTTACATTATTCTAGGTAACCTAAATTAAACTAGTTTAATTTAGGATTACTCAGAAAATTATTAATAAAATTATTGATTTTATTATTTATAAAAATAAATAATTAATCCAGTAATTGAAAATTTAAATTCACCTAAATTGTTATGCCTATTTAATAGGAATAGTTAGACTAATGAACCTAAACCCAATAAGATTAGACTTTATTATGATTAATTAACTATACTAGATAATTTATTATATGACATATAATAATTTGCTGATGTTATAAAATATAAGATGTTTTATAGATTATATAAAACACATGTTAAAAATAGTGAATGGGAAATGGTATATGATGATGAACCCACCTGTCTCCATTATTAGTACAATATTGTGAGATATAGGTGGTGCCTCGCGACGCTTTGATTTTGTCCTCCTTAAGTGATGTATTTCATAATTGACCGACCTTATGACAGCATTTTTTGAGTTAAGTCATCTTGATCTGAAATAATGGGTTACATTCACAAAGATATAATTAAGACGCTAATCATATCTTGACCGAAATAAACGGTAATTAATAGGTAACTGAAAATATAAGATATTTTAAAATTTTCTTATTAATTTGAGATAGTCTCATTTTTAATTTAAATTTAATGTGACCTACCCTACGGCGGCACATTAATTGTTAAATTGAACTATCGTGGATTAGTATATATTTATGTGTTTAAATAAATGCACTCATGCATCATGTTTACTATTCTAAAAATCATTATGATATTTATTCAAGTACTCTTAAAATTACTTTATTTATTTCAGCATCATGTCTGGAACAAACCCAATCATAGCCCTCTTAGCAAATGAAAAATTGACCGATGATAACTTTGTAAAATAAAAAAGTAATATGAATATTATGCTGATTTGTGAGGACCAAAAGTTCGTCCTTATGGAAGAGTGTCCTCCAGAACCTGCAGCCAGTGCTCATCGTAATGTACGGGAGCAATATAAGAAGTGGATACAGGCTAATAATAAGGCCTGCTGCTATATGCTTGCCAGCATGAGCGATGTGCTTAGAATGAAGCATGAGCACTTGGAGATTGCACATGAGATATGGGATTCTCTCCAAGCGATGTTTGTCCAGCAGTTGGAACAAGGCTGCCATGAAGCTACTCGTAGCTACATGAATGCTAAAATGAAGAAATGAGTTCCGGTACATGAGCATGTTTTGAACATGATCAATTTAATGCATTAGGCAGAGATCCATGGAGCCACCATAGATGATAAGACTTAAGTCAGCATCATTCTGGAGTCTTTTACTCCAGTATTTTCGTAGTTCAAAATAAATTATATCATGAACAAGCTCTCATATAGTATGACTCAGCTACTTAATGAACCGCAAACTTTTGAGACTATATCAGATAAGCCTAAAGAGTCTGAGGCAAATGTTGCTGAAGCTAAGCAGTCTTCCTCTAAGCTAAATAAAAAGATGAAGAATATTGGTGGTAGTTCAGGCTATGGAGGAAAGGTCAAGAAAGCCTTTAACCGCAGTAAGAGTAAAAAGAAGGACTCCAAAGTAAAGAAAGGAAAGTGTTTTCATTACGGAGTCGAGGGGTATTGGAAGAGGAACTGTAAAAAGTATCTCTCCGAGCTGAAAGAAAAGAACAAAGGTAAATATGATTTACTGGTTTTAGAAGCTTGTTTAGTGAAGGATGAATTTTATTTTTGGATAATTGATTCAAGAGCCACTAATCATGTTTATTTTTCCTTGCAAATGCTTATCTCTTCTAAGGAGCTCGCTGATGGGGACTTTATCATACAGGGTAGCAATGGGGCAGTCGTTTCAGCTTTAGCAGTGAGAGTGGCTCAATTGAATTTTGGGAATAATTTTTTAATTTTAAATAATGTTGATTTTATTCCTAAATTCAAAAAGAATTTAATTTCTGTTTTTAAGTTGCATTAATAATTGTTTAATATTTTTTTTATAATAATGAGATTATTATTTATAAAAATAGTTTAGATATTTGTCATGCGAAATTAGAAATTGGGCTTTATGTTTTAAGGCTCGATGAGTCCTCACTGTATAATTCTGAACTATTTAGAGTAGAATATCCTAAATCTACTAAAAGGCAAAAGGTTTTTTCTAATGATGACACGTATCTTTGGCATCTTAGGTTAGGTTATATTAATCTGGATGAAATAAACAGGTTACTAAAGGATGGTCATTTAAGAGAGTTAAACATTGGCACTCTCTTTGTATGTGAGTCTTGTCTAAAGGGTAAAATGACTAGAAGACCCTTTTCAATTAAGGGTGAAAGAGCCAAGGAACTACTTCCGCTTGTACATATTGACGTTTGCGGTCCATTAAATATACAAGCAAGAGGCGGCTATGAATACTTCATCTCATTTATTGATGACTATTCAAGATACGGTTATATTTACCTAATGCAAAAAAAATCTAAGACTTTTATAAAGTTCAAAGAATTCTTAACAGAAGCTAAAAAGCAATTAGGTAAAACTATTAAGACCCTTCGATCTGATCGAGGTGGTGAATACCTAGACACAGAGTTCAAGGATCACCTATTGGAGCATGAAATTTTATCCCAACTCATAGCACCTAGAACACCACAGCAAAATGGTGTTGTAGAAAGGAGAAATAAAACCTTACTAGATATGGTTAGGACTATGATAAGCTACTATTCACTACCGCCCTTATTTGGGGTTATGTACTACAGACCACAGTCTACATTTTGAATGTAGTACCTTCCAAATCTATCCAAAGTACATCCTTAAAGATGTGAAATGGTAGTAAACCTAGTTTACGCCATTTTTGCATGGGGGTGTCTGGCACATATGCTGAAAGGAAAGACTGAAAAGTTAGAATGACGAACAGAAGTTTGTCTGTTTGTAGGCTACCTTAAAGGCATATGAGGAGGTTTATTTTATAGTCCTCAAGAAAAGAAAGTGATTGTATCGACAAACACCACTTTTCTAGAGAATGAATATATATTAAACTACAAACCTCAAAGTAAAATTGTACTGGAGGAAATGATTTCTAATTAGATCAAACCTTTACAACTGACAGTTAATGAACGACAAAGTCAAGTAACCACTAATTGTGATCAGAACACCTTGAAACCTCGACGAAGTAGGAGGATAGTGAGACTACCTTCTCATTATAAAGAGGAATGAGAGGCGCAAATAGTTGTGTTCGACACAAGACAAGACGATCCATTGACATATAGACATGCAATTGAAGATTCTGATAAAGAAAAATGGCAAGAAGCCATGAACCAAGAAATGGAGTCTATGTACTCCAATTCAGTCTAGGAATTTGTAGATTCACCTGAAGATGTCAAGCCCATTGGATGTAAATAGATATTCAAGAATAAAAGAGGCATAAATGGAAAAGTAGAGACTTTCAAAGTAAGACTAGTGGTAAATGGTTATACCCAAAAAGAAAGAGTTAATTATGAGGAGACTTTCTCGTTAGTAGCCATGCTCAAATCCATTCACATTCTCTTGTCCATTACTGCATGTCTTGATTATGAGATATGGTAAATGGATGTCAAGACAGCCTTTTTGAGTGGCTATCTTAAAGGGAGCATCTACATAGTGCAGCCAGAGGGGTTCGTGGTAGAAGACCAAGAGCAGAAAATCTACAAATTGCTCAAGTCCATTTATGGACTTAAGCAAGCTTCAAGGTCTTGGAACTTAAGATTTAATGAGACAATAAAATCTTATGGTTTCGAACAAAATGTTGATGAACCTTGTGTATACAAGTACATCAAGAACAAAAATGTGGTTTTTCTAGTACTTTATGTGGATGACATTTTACTCATTGAAAATGATGTGGAAACATTATTCAACATAAAAAAGTGGCTGGCCAAGAACTTTCAAATGAAGGATTTGGGAGAGGCAAGTTATGTCATTGGAATCCAAATTATTCAGAATCGCAAAAACAGACTATTAGCACTGTCTCAGGCATCGTATATTGTTAAAGTGCTTATGCAATTTTCAATGCAAAATTCTAAGAAGGGTCAATTACTGACTCAACATGGAATTGTTCTTTCTAAAGAACAGTGTCCTAAGACACCTCAGGAGGAAGAAAATATGAGACGGGTTCTCTATGCCTCAGCAGTTGGCAGCCTCATATACGCTATGTTGTGCACGAGGCCTGACATTTGCTATGCAGTGGGAATAGTCAGTCGTTATCAATCCAACCCTGGATTGCGGTAAAGTACATTCTCAAGTATTTTTGGAGAATGAGAAACTATATGCTTATGTATTCAGGCGGAGACCTTAACCCCACTGGTTATACTGATTCCAATTTTCAATCGGATAAAGATAGTCGAAAGTCGATGTCTAGGTCAGTGTTTACTCTTGGTGGTGAAGCCATAGTCTGGAGAAGTGTAAAACAATACAGTATTGCCGATTCAACCATAGAGGCTGAAAACATAACAGCTTGCGAAGCAGCTAAAGAAGCAGTATGACTTAGGAAATTCTTCACTGATTTGGAAGTTGTTCAAGATATGGATAAACCATTGACATTTTACTGTGACAATAGAAGAGCAGTGGCAAATTCAAAAGAACCTAGGAGCCATAAGAAAGCAAAGCATATAGAGAGAAAGTATTACTTGATTAGGGAAATAGTGCATAGAGGTAATGTGGCAGTCATGAAGATAGCATCTAAAAATAATCTTATAGACCCGTTCACCAAGACATTACCGACTAGGTTGTTTAAGAGTCATATGAAGAGCATGGGTTTAAGAGACAAGTCTCACCTGCTTTAGGGCAAGTGGGAGATTGTTGGGGATAATGCCCTAAAAGCATGTACTTGTACTATTTTTATGAAATTAATAAAGTTGCAATTTTATACTTGATGAATGTTCATAATTTTATGACATAAATATCAGAAAATCTCTTATTTATTTATGAAATCATAACTTTAGTATATAATTGTTATATACAAGAGGATTAAAGTTATGGATAATAAACAAAAAAAGTCCGTAATAAATTAATTAAAGTTTTGGATCTTTAATTAAATATTACTAGTGCGGTCCACAAACATTTAAAATGTAGTGATCTTATCCGGATCACTAATGTAGTGACATTATGGTGGAGGCACTATATATAATATGATTATATAGGACTGGACCAGACATAATTTGAATTCTTATGTAAAATACCGTTGTTAATTAAGAATTCAAATAACGTCAACCGATGATCATATGCTGATTAACCATAATCTTGAGTGATCATAAACTCCTGTTTGTGTCATTATGTCATTTGAAATACTCATTACAGTTTGTTTAAAGAATAGACTAAAAACTTGTATTTTGGTGGCATTATGAGATAAACGGTTGGGAATATGATTTGCAGATATAGAATCCATTCATTTCTAATGGAAGTTAGAAAGAAGGTTCTCTTAAGGGTTAATTCTAGAACTGGACAGTTAGAGCGCTCAATTTATAATAATGTTACAAATTAACTGTTCACTGGTGAATTAATGGTACTTAAGGATAAAGAAATAATTAGATGGGTAAAACAGTAATTAATCTAGCTCTAATTATGAATCATATATGGATGGTTAAATTGCATGTAGTGATTAAATCAATGAACCGCTCTAAGTTTTCTGAGTAAATTATATCTACAATTTTAAGAGTGCAATTCCAGATTTTTAGTGGAATAATACTAGAATTAATAAATTAAATTAATTAATTAAAGAGTTTAATTAATTATTCAAAATTTATTGAAACTTGAAATTGTAGGTCCATAGGTCCCCAATATCATCTCTTTTGTTATTACATTGAACAAATAAAAAGATTGTGTACAAATTGTTTGTATTCAGAAAATAGTTTTCAAATACGTATATTTTATAATCTTGGATAAAATTAATTAATTAAGAATTAATTAAAATAGATGAGATCTTATCCAAATATAATTAAATATTTAATTTAAGAAATTAAATCAATAAAATCTTAAAGATAATTTTTTGAAATTATCAAAAAGATTTTAATTTTAATTTTAGTGTTTTTTTTTATTAAAAGACTAATAATGATCAAATGTTGGGTATTATACGTTAACCACAAAGAATAAGACTCTATGTGGTTTACATGAATTATGTTTCCTTTTAAGAGATAATAATTTATTAGTAAATATTATTAATTAAATTATTATTTTAAAATAAGAAGATCAGTTTAAATAAAACACAACACACTTACGTGAAAAAACGCAGGATACGTATTTTTCTTTAAAGAAGGAAAAATAGGAAGCGCACTCTTCCCCTTATTGACAAACAAGAGGCTTGGTTTGGAATCCTTTGGTGAAAGAAAACTCTGCGTGGATTCAAGATATGTTCTTGTTAAATTTTATTTACTTTAACATCAAATTCATATTCATAAGATTCTTAAATAAAAAGTATTTTTATGTAATGAAAACAAAGATTAAATAATTTTTATTTTCTATTTCACTACGTTATGAAAATCAATGCAATAAAGCCATCTTACACCTTGTTCATAGAAGAAGAACACTAATAAAAATTTGTCTTTTATACAAGCAAAGTATTATAGTAGAGAAGCTCGTGCTTACATTATTTTTTAGGTAAAGGCTCTATCACTACTTTAAAGCACATCCTATAATGGTATATACTTTCTACTTGTTAAATCATATCCTATCTATACTAGATGTCACATGAATGTTATCAAGATGGCAATGAGGTTGACCCACCTAGAAATAAAGTATCGCCCAAAGGTTACGATAAAAGGACAAGTGATGGTAGGCTTATTAGTCGAACGTTAACCGATTATAAAGGACAGTACTTTGCCTCTAGAATTACAGGATTAAGAGAAAGCATGATAAATGCACATTGATGCATCCTCCAAATAGAAAGGGTTTGGTTTATTGGAACATGCAGTGAGATTATTACCTCTGGCATCCAACAATAAAAATATAAAGTGTTGATTGAGGGACTAATAATAACACAATAGATGATGGTTAAAAGACTACAAATATACATAAATTTGCTCTAATCACTTTCTAATGGAATAACCATTATATAATAAAGGAAGAAAGAATGAAGAGTTACCTAGCCAAGGAAAAAGAAGTAGCAAGATAATTTTAAGAGGTCACAATCACCCAAGTTCCCAAGAACTAAAATGTAATAGTAGACAAACTTGCCAAGGAAGCCTCAACAGCGAAATACTCATTCAGGAGAGTGATTCCACTCGCCACCCAATAAACAAGAATAATAGAAAATGAAGTCAGACTACTATAAGGATCCATAATAAAGAATACAATGGACATTACAAATTCAATTGATTGGATGAAACCTTACGTTGATTTCACATAGAATAGACAACTCACACTAGATACCAATAAAGCTGAAAAACTCAGAAGCAAAGTTAGAAGGCTCGTACTCATGGAAGATAAAATGTATCGAAGGTCGTCTCTGGGATTAATATATGGTGCATAACCAATGAGGAAATAAAGAAGATAATAGAGAAAGTACAAGAATGAGGCATACAAAAACCATTCTAATGAAGGATTCCTTTCCATAAAATTCTTCACTAAGGGTATTACTAACCCACCTTATAGTAGGAAGCAAAGTAGTATAGGAAGAAATGTAAGAATTCCATAAACATCCCATACTTATCAATTTTCCAACAACGAACCTTAACACTGCCACTAGCTCATGGTCTTTCGTCTAGTAGAGGAAAGAAATCATGGGTCTTCTAGCTATGGAAGCTAGTAGGAAAAGGTTTATTCTTATAGCAAAAGAATTTTTCATGAAATGAGTAGGAGCAAAAGCCTACAATAACATAATGAGAAGCAAGGTAAAAAAGTTCATTTGGACTAATAACATTACTAGGTATGATGTCACTGGTGCTCATCACAAATAATAGGAATCAATTCATCAATAAGACTGTGATTGACTTTTACCAAAAATGTACGATCTAATAAAAATTCTCCTTCCGGGGCTTTTTAGAAGGCAATGGGCAAGCAAAGATCACCAACGAAACCATCTTCACAATTTTGAGAAAAAGATTGGAATGTAAAAAATGATAGTAGTTGGAAGAACTCCTAGGAATTCTTTGGGCCTACAGAATGATAGAAGCTAGGTCGATAGAGTATTCCTCATATGCATTTGTATATTGAATAGAAGCTTTGCTACTAATGAAAGTATACATCCCTACGAGTTCTTTGGGCCTACAGAATGATATAAGCTAGGTCGATAGAGTATTCCTCATATGCATTTGTATATTGAATAGAAGCTTTGCTACTAATGAAAGTATACATACCTACCATATAGACATAACTAGTAAAACTAAAATTAGATGACGAAGCTCTTTTTACAACAAAAGACCTTGCTGACAAAGCTCTAGACATTGCCATAATCTATGCCACATTATATAAAGGAATAATGAAAAGACAATATGATAGAAAAAGTGCAGAAGCAATAACTTAGCGAAGGTGATCTAGTGTTGTGGGCAGACTAAACATAAATAAAGAATAGAATGCTAGAAAAATGGCAGAAATATAGAAAGGTCAATACAAAGTCATTAAAAACTTGGAAAATGAGCATTTATCTTGCAGAACATGGAAAAAGAGATCATACCTATACCATGGAACATTTTCAATCTTATAAAATTTTATGTGTAAGCATGTTTCAAGTTTTTTTTTTTTTTGTAGGCATATGAAAAATTTTACTCTAATATTTTAGTCTAATTGATAACTTTGCCCTAGTTAAATTTGAAGATTGAAATACTCAAATTTACTTTAATCTGTTAATTTTTTACATTAATTTGAATAGAAATAGTAATTTTAATGTACAATTCTAGTTTACTTTCATTGTTTGTCATACAACTTTAGAGACGAAGTACAATCTCACTCATTCACTTCTTTGAACACATAGCGCAATCTCATCCATTCATTTAATTTAATGTAATTAAAAATTAAATTTTAATAAAAGGCCACGTATTATAATATTATTAGTTATGAATGATACGTATCATCATGTAATTAATTTATATTTTTAATAAATATTTTTAAAAATAAATTAATAAATATTTTTAATAAAAGAACATATGTCATAATATGATTAGTTACAAATAACACGTATCATCATGCAATTGCTTTATAATTTTAATAAATATTTTAAAAATAAATTATTAATTTTTTTAATAAAATGACACATGTTAAACAATGATTAATTATACGATGACACATGTCATTTAAGTAATTGTTATTTGACAGGTGTCATTTTATTAAAATATATATTTTAAAATTATAATAAATTAAATGAATGGATGAGATTGCGCATATGTTCAAAGTTAATGGATGGGTAAGATTGTACAGCATGTCTAAAGTTTAATTTATTTATATGATAGGAATACTATTTTACTCTTCCATTATTAGAACTCATAAAAAAAGTTAATAAATTAGGGCAAAATTGAATATTTCAAATCTAATTAGAGTAAACTTATATTTTGACCTAAAAATTGGGGTAAATTGTCTTTATCCCCATTTTTTTTGTATATAAAGTTGCTTCAATTTAACGAATAAGGAATCTCCAATATGCAATCTTAGATTTTGTTCATTAAATTAACATCTCCTTCCCTTGGAAGAGTTATGAGCCTAAGCCCACCCAACCTCGAGAAGGTCGTGTACTTAGAATTACAAATATCGTCTTTCCTTAGAAGGGTTGTGTACCTTACCCATTTATAAATGTTGCCTTTCTTTAGAAGAGCTTAGGTCACCCAACCTCGGGAAGGTTGTGTTCTCATAATTATAAATCTAGCCTTCCTTATGAAGGGCCATGTGCCCTAGGCCACTCAACCTTAGAAAAGTCATGTGTCGAAATTAAAAAAATGCAATATTCCATTGGAAGGAACATGTACCTTAAGTTACCTAACCTTGAACAGTCTATATGCTCAAAATGTCAATCATGCCTATCTTTAGAAAGGCTATGTGCCTATGTTAATAATATTGACAATTAAAATTTCACAACAAGTTCAGCCCTTCCTAAGAAAGAGTATATATCCACAAAGATAGAAACAGAACAAGTTCGTCAAACATAATTGCTATTTGTATGTGATGGGTATATTTTATACTTATTATTTAAACTTCCTTAAACTTAGCATTTGTTCCAATTTAAGTATAAATATTAGGCTTTTTATGTGTTTATTATTATTTTATATGTTTGAAGTTAATAAGAGTTGTTTGTGATGAAAATCTAAGGATAACTAGCAAAATTATCAAGATATGACTAAAACTTCAGTGTCGCAACCCCAAAATTGAAGCTACAACATTGTAGAAGGATCAAAAAGAGCAATTAAGAAGAAACTCAAGACCGCAATGCAAGATTTAGCATTACGGTGCCAAGAGTGGTTGAAAGTCAGCATTGCAACCTCAAAAGTTAAGGCTACAACACTGAAATAGCAAAAAACCAAAAACTAGAAGTCAAAAGTTCAAGGCCACGATGCTCCAAATCAATGCTATGATGGTAAAGAAAAATCGAGCTAGCCATAACACTATGAGGCAAGGCCATGACACTAAACACTGGATTTAGAAACTCTAATTTGACTTAGACTTGAAGTTTTTCCTTAAGTAAAAGACTTGAATTATAAATAGAGGACTAACAAGCTAATTTCAGGGATTATCAGAAAAAGAATAGAAATTTTTAAGAGTTTAGAGCAACCTTTTAGAGAATCAAAGAGAAGAAATATCAAGCCAAATGAGATATTGAATAATCTAGGCCAAGCTTTGCTCTTTTTTTTTTCTTTTTGTCTATTTTAGTTTTATTTTATCTCTATGATGTTGAACCTACTGTTAGAGTTGATGCTTATGCGTCATTCTAATATTGTATATGTTGACTTTCTAGTCATACATATTGATGTTTTGATGATAACAAATCTCATGTTTAGTCATTGAAAGAATAAATGCATAAGTGAGGCAAATTATGAGCAAATAATAGAAGAGCACATTTAGAATTATATTGGTACTGTATGAGACAAAAAATAAAAATGTGCACTAACTTAATGATAATAGAAAGATGATTGTTTTAACTTTCTAAAGAATTTTACAAAAGTAAATTTAGAGTTGTCTACAAACAGTTATGACCAAATCATTCAAGTATACTAAAATTGGACCGAAGTGTAAGTTTTGAAAGTTTTGAAAATGGACTAAAATGCAAAAGATTAAAACTTTGACAACAACACTGTAGTGGGTACTGTAGCAATAGGCGAATTACTATATAACAGGCAAGTAAATGTGTAACAACGATTAAGTCACTATAATGGACATTATAGCAACAAGAGAGTTATTGTAGCAACAACTATTTTTCACTCCTTATAAATACCTCACTCGTTTAAAATTCAACAATAATAGAAGAAAAAAAAATGTTATATATTAGAATTGAGAGCTTCGTTGTTCTTACAACTTCATATTTACTTATTTTGGAGTTTAAATTATTTTATTATTAATTTCTGTATTGATTTTATTCAAGTGTTTATGGGAAACACTTTGTGAAGAGAGTGGTTACTCTTTTGTTGTAAGTTAGGTGTTTGTGAAACACACTTTGAGAGACGAGTTGTTACTCTTTAATTGTAAAGGGTTTAATTGGTACCTTAGAAATCAATTTGTTGTAAAAGTTTCTTGACACCTTAGAAGTTAAGTGTATTGATTTTTGGCCTTGGTTTAAGGCAAGTTAGTAGAATCCTTAAGACGAGTTGCTTGGGGCATAGACGTAGATCGTGTAGAGTGCCGAACCACTTAAATATTCGGGTACCATTCTCTTTATCCCTTACTCTATTATTTATTGCAGTTCTTTGTTATTAATTTTTTTTATGTTTTAATAATTGTATAAATTATTTATATTAGTGTATTAATTTTTAAATACCCAATTCACTCCCCTCTTGGGTTGCTTATCTAAAATTTTCAGTATAAATATTAATTTTTAATATTTATACAATATACATTTCAATTATAATTGTTGATATTATAATAAATGATATTGTATTTGTTATGCTATAGACATTGTATGATCTAAAGGAGTTTAAATCTGGCCAAAAAAGAGTTTAGACCAAGGTTAAAATTTAGCAACACTGAGAGTTATAAATGCTAAAAATTAGCACTACTAAGAGTTGGTAGATTATAATAATTAGTAAAATCTAAGGAGTTAGAGTTTTGTCTGTAACGGGACAAAGATCTAAGGGCATATTAGTAATGATATAATTACAAAGAGTTGCAATAGTTGATAAGAAATGTCATTATGTAAGTATGTTCTCAAATATGATATTCTTAGTCGACTATGAGCTTACTGAAAGTTTGTATAAGTATACAGATATTCAGTAAGGGCTGAGTACTGAACAGACTCACGAGGACCCCAATAGATATCCCTTGAAGCTATTAATAGTGAGTCTTCTTAAGTTTGAATAGTATTCGTGATCATTTGACCTTAGCCCCATAATGGGCTTTATGAGTGATCCACCATGCTTTGATTCCATGTGTGTCAGAGACTCTTCATGGTCTGACCACTACTTGTCATTGGGTATGGTTTGATGCTCATAGAGTTATTTTTACATAGATATAGGATCCACCAACTCATATATGTGAGTTGTATATCCTGATATTTCAAAATTGTATTTCAAAAAGTCTTTTGACCATAAGCATAAATCCAAAAAAAAGAGTTTTCTATAGGGTTGAACAATATCACAAAGGTGTTTGCATATATTATTTGTTAAGATACAAATTTGGAGATGGGTTCACATATGAGCACGTAGAGATTTGACAGTGATGATTTATGTCTTTGCTCATTTAGAATATAAGTGACGGAAGGATTATACGAATATGTTACAACTTCAACTTGTATAGTTAACACATTAATTTGTAATATACGTGACGTGTGTGTGAAACATCAATTATGGACTCATAGAATAGTTTCATTTGACAAATTGGGTGTGAACCTAAAGAGTCCCATAATATGAAGTATAATACAAGTTGAATTATTCAATTCAATAAATTCCAGCAAACTAGAATATTTGTTTCAAGTTCTCTCAAGATGTGTACGTGCCAAAACATAAAAGTTAAGTATATTAATTGGTTAACAATTGACTTTGAAATTATCAAAATAGCATTGCTCGTGAGACAAACAAAGTCATTTATTAATATTATTTTTTAAAGTCAAACAATTATTACAATGAGATTACATATTACATGTCTTACTTTTATTAATATGATTAAAATAAAATTAAACATGTAAAAATGGTGTAAGCCTATTTAAATGTTATAAATTATTTACAATTAAATATTTTAAAAGAGTTTATATTATTTAAACATAAAGACATCAAATGATAGGGCATGATATCTTTAACTAATGAAAGAAAAATAAACAAAAAATGAAAAGTATATCATTTTGCCAATAGATTGGCCAGCCAAATCAATTCCATAAAAGTAAAAGTATTTTGCTTAGTCAACAAAAGGCATTTTTTATTTAATTTAGCACATGTTCCACTATTAATTTAATAATTGGAAGACAAAAAAGCATGGTTAAGCATTTTGTGGTGGGCCAATTTTTAAGCAAAGTGTGTTAACAAACAAAGAATTGAATTTATACATTTTACTGAGGAGAAGATCTGGCGAAAATGTATGAAAGGGTAGAGAGAGAATTTTTGCTTTATTTTTCAAACGGTTGAGAAATTATTCCTCCATCTTCTTTATGGTTGTTTCGGACATTAGTGGGGAAAGTGAGAACAAAATTGTTGTGTTACCATGGTTAAAACAAAATACTATTCATCATCTTCTTGTTAAGTTGGTTGGCCAATTTAGAGCAATAGAAAAAGTTATTTTGTTTATTTCAAGTGTTGAATAAACAAAAATAATTTATTTTCTTTGAAACAAATTAAGGTAATTAAAGTGTTTAACTATAATTAGTTAAAGAGTTTAACTAATAATTTATAGCTTAAAGAATTTAAGCAATGATTAAGGGTTAATCAAAGTAATTAAGAGTTAATTACTTTCGGTGTTTCAGAGTTAAACACCATTGCTGAAAATTGGAGCTGTTATTCTAGAGATCCAAACCCACACCGATTGGATCTTATAATTGCTAATGAGTACGCTTTGTGATGGACTCCGATTCAATAATTTTCAAAGGCTTGACAGGTGATTCTCAATCCTTTAATTTCATTAGCATAATGAAACTTAAATTTTAATGTGTTTGTTGTACTAGAAAATAGAGATTTCTAATTCTACTACACTTAATTTATGTATGAGATTCATAAATGTTAATGTAATGAACACGCATCATATGTATGTGCCCTAAAAAATTAGCACACTTTCACTTATTATGCTATAAAACTTTTTATTTTATCATAAGCTAATTTATTTTTCTATGATTACAATTTGAAGTTAATATATAACTTGAATTGATTTATTTTTTCTTAGTTTGTGAAATCAATGTTAAATTTTCATTATGTTATGTGCTTAATGTTTTTAATTACTTGATCACTAATTAGAATGATTAGAGAAACATTAATGAACTTGGAAAGAGATTTTTCTGTTTGGCCTTGAATAAATGATGTATGATCATTACGTATAGCTATGAGTTTTATGTGAGATAAAAATATACTTGCATGATATATATAATTGTTAAAGAATTTGTTCTTAATGAATCTTTCTTTGATTTAATTATCATAATAATATAGAAAATTGATCAAGTAAGATATTTTTACTTGAGCATCGGAAGAGTCTTGTAAAGATATTAGGTTCTTGGTTAACAATTCATATTGACGGATTAAATTAAAAATAATAATTAGATTCAAGTGAAGTATAAAGGGATAATTGTAATCTAGGACTTTTTGACATTGGTAAATTGATAATTGTTTTCTTTAGTTTATTTCTGCATTATTTTCTTGTTAATTAGTTTAGATTTATTTACTTAAATTTTTGAATAAGAATATGAAGACACAATTTTAGTACTTGACAAAGTTAATAATAATTTCTCATGAAAATGATACTATATTCATCATTAAATTACTTGTTTATGATAATGTGAACTTGGGCAAATATATGATGTCAAGCATAACTCCAATACCAAGGGTATATGCACAAGTCACTCATTAGAAATTAGAACCAAAACAAATATGATGTTCAAAAGAACCTCTATTAATGAAAACATTTGGGGGGGAGACCGTCGAAGAAGGGCTATGGTTACCTGAAATTAGACCATTCGGGGTAGATCTATTATTTAAACAAATCAATTGATCATGGTATTCATGAGCAATCTAACACCTTGCAGACACTGGAGTTCTTCCGAAACTCGCAAATAGGTAGCTAAGTTAGTACTAAATATCCTTTACATAAAACTAATTCAAAGAGAGTCCAGCCAAGAAGGAACCCAAGTCAAGCATTAATATAAATAGCTTATTAATATAAATGCTCTTTAGTTTAAGGGGGATCCCTAGTACCAGATAGCTCTTCGAGCAGGATAGACTCGACTAATTACTACATCTATAAGGAACAACCAGTGTGCGGATGGATATTTTGAAGCAAAAGTCGATGCTTTCGCCTATTAAGGCTTAGAGTAAACCTCATCGAGTGACACATCTTTATATTGAATTATTGAGAAATTCTCACTACTTTTTTTCCATTTTCATTCAAGAGTTCTTTTGTTTTTCCATCTTTCTCTATCCCTACCCCATAGGTACTATAAGTATAACTCAACCATTTTCACTTTAGCAAAGTTTTCCATAGAATCAGTTTTCAAACATCTCAATTACACATAAACATCTAGACTTGGATATTCTATGAATTCATGCCATGAACTAAAGCAAAAATAATAGACAAACCATAACAGACTTTATAAAAATTCAAAAAGGACCAGGAAAGATGAACGACAACAGTGGGGAGGTCCACCACGTCTGGATCAACTTCAAAAACATCTTTTCAGGTTGAATCTTATTTGATCTACCTTAGGTTATTTTTAATGTGCTTGGCTAACCAATTATTTTACCATCCCTATGTCACGAGCGGAGCACTTGCCATTGACCTAAAAGACTAACCTGTTAGGTAATGCTACATACTCAACATCTACCTAATTTCTATTCGATGTGGGACGTGACATTCTCCCCCACCTAATTATGTGGCTCCCTCATCACAGTGTGGCCCAAACTCAAGGACCAACCTAGCTCGTATTCCCTATCTTTTCAGGGATAAACGACTCATTATCTACGTGGCAATCTCTATAAGGGCTCAAGACACAAAAATTTTAAAGCCCACTTGGCCTATATTGCCCATCCCCTTTATGGCATGAGGGACTCACATCCTATGTGACAATCTCTATTAAAATAATTTTAGGGGCCCACATATGAATGAGAATGTGGGCTTGCTCTGATACCACTTGTCATGAGTTAGACGCTTGCCATTGATCCAAAAGACTAGCATGTTAGGTAATGTTGCATACCCACTCTTATATACCCAAGATCTACCCAATTTCTATCTGATGTGGAATGTGACACCTAATTAGCATCAAAGTCCTTGGGAAGTTTCTTGTAAGTAACATAATCTCATCTATTGTGGAAGCATTGGGCAAAAGCCACCATGCACTGGCAGCTACAATGCTATTTAGTCAAGTCAAACTTTTTACCCCCCTAGGCAATGAAAACCTTTGCAGTGCTAACCTCAGTATTTGAAGTAGCAATTGTCTACTGAGAATTTTCGAAGGCAATCTTCAATTTCTATAACACCATTTCCAGCTCGATACTCTTTATTTTCGTAGCCTTCAATGGGTTTGCAACGATGCTAGCCTAATTACTGACCTCTTTTAATTCACCATGCTTCCACTGGAGCTAAACATTAGAAGCTGATATTATTATTCTTGTAACTAGACAACCGTACTTTAGGGTAGCAACCTTAACTTCCAAATTGAAGACCTTGTATTCTTTAGATTTGAGAAGGGATCAAATCTCTACCATTTCTTGCAAAAAACCTTCATTAGTATATGACAATACATGATTAGATTTATGAGAGTGGATTAATCCTAGCAACTGAAGTACAAATAAGGGAATAAGCTCTAGGAAGTGTTATCCTAGGACCCTCATCCATGTTAATAGTTTCATTCCCTCAATCGCCAAATTTCAATTCAAAATAGTGGATTATAGTAGCAAGTGTTGTGGGAATAAATTGTAATGTTAGGGTGGCTCCAAGGCAACTTCTTCTTCCATTTCCAAATGGAATTATATGAAAATATTATCCCCTGACATCTAAAATCAAGCTTGTTACATTCTTTTCTTGGCTAAGAAAACTCTCTGACTTGAATTCAAGTAAGTTTTTCCAATAACGGGGTCACTGCTGAGAGTTTAAGAGTTAATGCAAAGCATGGTCTTTGCTGAAATACCATAGTCTATGATTATACCATCTTCAAATGATACCTTTACGAATAATGGAGCAGTAGGGTGAATCCTTGATATTTCTTTTACAATTGTTTGTAAATAAGGAAGGTTAGCTATGTCTGATTCGTCTACTATTCTACTATTCTTAATGACAAAAGAAATCTTTGTTTTTGTTCTTGTTCTTACTCCAGGCTAAAAAATGTTCTTCAACATACAAAAACTTAAATGTTATGTATGTACATTCACATAGATAATTGTAAGATTGAAATACTTTATATGTTTGTTAGGAAGGGTAAAACTCATTATTATAACGAAGGCCTTTATGTTTTCTTTGATCAATCTCATTTCTGCATTCTTATCTTCAAAAATATCAAGTTGTACCTCATTGTTTCATCGTTATAACCTATTTCTTTCCTTTTCTTTCGCTTATCTTCATGCTTCTTCATGATCCTCTCCATCATAACATCATACCTATCTCGAGTATTATTCAACCTTTCCTTGTTAGAAAAAATATGCAAAGGGAGAACCTCATAATTAATTAAATCGAGATTTACTATTCCCCACCCTGAATTCACCTTTACAGAAAATATCAAACAGTACCGAAGAAAATAAAAGGAGAAGGGAGAAACAACAACACAAGAATTTACGTGGTTCAACTAAAATTTAGCCTACATCTATGGGCTATCAAAGACAAAATTTACTATATAAAAATGGTTACAATTACATAGACTTTCACCACTCACCCACCAAATCGAGCCTATTACAAAAGAACACTAACTTTAGATTCACAAGTATTTCTCACCATCCTAATGATAGTTACATTATAAATCCTTAGTTAGAACTAAGATATTTACAAGATGAAAAAAATAAAAACAAACCTTTTATTTTTCTTCTCTCTTCCGTTGCTCTTCATTGGCATTTTTGGTATCACAATGGTATTACATTTTGGTGTCCCCCATTCAAAATCACACCTTCAAAGGAACTTATTTATAAGCTTTTACAATACAAAAAAGTCTTTACTAATTTCGGTGCCACATGCACCAATTTATTTTTCTTCATGTTTAAGTTAAATAAATTGGCTCAACAACTTCTACACAAGTCAAATAAGTTGGCTCAACCACCATCCCTTATGCACAAGTCAAATAAGTTGGCTCAACCACCAACACTTATGCACAAGTCAAATAAATTGACTCAACCACTCTTATGCATAAGTCAAATAAATTGGCTCCACCTAAATAAACATTTGTCTCCAATATCAATAATCTCCATCTTGGAGACAAATATATTAACTTTGTCTTTTACAACCACAATCCCTCATGAGTGAAATTTTATTATTTTAACCCACCTACTAAGATTCCTACATCCATTCTACCAAGACACCAAAACATTACTGACATTCTCTACACACAGAACCATACTCCACCATAAAAAAGCATAGACACTAAGAATTCCACCATTCTAAAAAATTTCTTTTTGGCTTTTGTCAAAAAATTTACTAAAATATTATAGTGCAACTCCCACGTTTGGCTTTTTCCGAGAGTTCTTCAGCCATTGACAACATTCCACTACACACCTTGCATAAATACCAAACCAATGCCATGTGCAAAATTCTGAACCCATTAACAGTAACAAATCCTCTTTCATAGCAACTAGTGGTCATGACATAAAGATGTAAATGTCCCTCTTAGAGCAACTCTTCATCACATATTATACTGTTAACTTAGTGAGTTTGATAATCTAGAACAGCAGCTCCTTAATCCAACGTAGAATTAACCCTTAATCCAAATGGCCGATACTTAATCTATTACTCTTGTTTCTCACGTTGATGAAGTAGAGAATTGGAAGCAACAATTGCTTCTAAAAAACAAAGAGCATGAAACGGAAATGATGAAATAACTCTTTATTTCCTTTCTCTTTCTTTTGTTTTGTTTTGTTTTTTTTTTTTCAATTGAATTTACCAATTCAATTCATTTCACTTATTTCCGTTTCAATTCACACATATATATCTCTTAGGATTAAAAAATAATATCACAATATTATATAATAAAAAAATTGCTTTATTGACAAACATAATAATATAAAACTATAATAATAATATTATATATATAATGCGTGACAACTATCATGCATTATATATTATATTATTATAAATAAAATATTATATAATAATATAAAATATTAGAGATATTTAATTATTTAACATTTAAATAATCAAAGTGTGAAATGATCATTTTACCCCTTATGAATAGTTACCAAGAATACCCCTTAGCGAGTCTCACCAAACCCTATACTTAAGTAAACTCAACCGAGATATCACAATACGTCACTTGTCACTTTACAATTAGTGAATAACAATTATTAACTAATTGTTGTATTTAACGCTTAGATACACACATGCACGCATTTCTGTGGTTACGTTGGATATTGCTGGATTAAACAATTTAATCTAGTACTCTGCCCCAGTGCACAACGAGTACACTCTATATCGCGGGACTCTCTAGGTCCACGCCCAATTCGTCAAATGGAACTATTCCATCAGTCCGTGATCTATGCCCCACACACACGTCACGAATATTACAAATTGGCGCGTTGAACCATACAAGTTGAGGTTACAACGCATACGTATAGTCCTTCCATCAAATATATCTTAGATGTGTGGGGATATAGATTCACACCGTCAAATCCCCATATGCTCATCCATAAACCTATCTCCAAAATGGTATCTCAATTGAACAATATGAGCAAAACTCTTTGCCATATTGTTTAACCCATGGAAACACCTTTCCAGGTTAACTGCTTACGGCCATAAAACTTTCCTGAGATACTATATTGGAGCATCTAGATATAACACTCCCTATAAGAGCTGATGGGTCCCATATCTGCACACATCGGACTCCATGAGCATCGGATCATACCCAGCGACACCCAGCGGTCAGACCATGAAAGGTCTCTGACATGCGTGGAACCAAAGCATGATGGATCACTCACAAGCCCACCGTGGTGCTCAGGTCAGAGGACCACGTATACTACTCAACTCGAGAGGACCTTCCATTGACGGCAACATAGGATGTCTATTGGGGTCCTCATGAGTCTGTTCAGTATTGAGTCCTAACTGAATACCTATATGCTTATACAATCTCCAAGATCCCGGTCAGCTAAGAACAACCAGCTGTACCCGACAGATATAGACATACACTGATCTATATAAATTAATAGTATCTACTAACAGACCTGCGTTAATAGAAATAGGTTAGGAACTATATATATATATTTGAGAACATGCTTGTATAATGACATATCCTAGCAACCTATTGCAACTCTTGCAACTATATCATTATTAGCATATTCTGAGGTCTTTGTCCCGTTTCAGACAATGCTCCAACTGTTGAAATATTTGCTAACTCTTAGCACCGATCTAAACTTCTTTAGACCATATTCGAACTCCTTCATATAAAACAAAGTCTGTAACATAACAAGCATTAAACCATATAATTAAAAAGATAATTAGTGATATAACAAAATATATATGTATAGATATCAAATATTCATACAAAACAAGGATGACACGTAGGCACAACCCTAACACTTATGCATAAGTCAAATAAGTTGGCTTAACCACCAACACTTATGCACAAGTCAAATAAATTGGCTCAACCACTCTTATACATAAGTCAAATAAATTGGATCCACCTAAATAAATATTTGTCCCTAATATCAACACTTTTTAACACCCTGCAAAATCAAAACTCATCAACAACCAAATTGCATCTAACATATTAATCTTTCGTCTGAGCTCATTAATGTCCATCACCAACTTTCTAACTTCACCAACTTCATCTGCATTATCTTAACACTTTTTCCCTAATGCCATTCTCAATATTATGTTTTTTTTCACATTCATAAGCTCTTCTCTAATGTCTATAACCTCTTTAACCTCAGCTTTCTTCAGCAGCAACCTTAAAAACAACCTTATCTCTTCCAATCGAATTAGACGGAGTCAGTTTAGGGTTTTCCCACCTTAAAGTTCATTAATGTGAAGTTTATTCATGAACTTCTAGTAAGGCTCGTAATTTGTGGTGGTGAAATCAATTGAACCATACGTGAGATAATTAAGATTTGTCATCTTAAGGCGGTTTAAGAAATTGTTTTCTTTGCTCTTGAGGATCTCTTTTGCCATTCCTGGGGAAGAAGCAAAAACACAAGGTTTTAAGTTGATGAAAAAGTAAATTAAAAGGCTATAGCAAGTAGAAAACTTATGAAAAGCTTGGTGCATTATAGAATTGCATAGATGCATATGTCACTTGATTGGTAATCATTGTAGACTTGGCGGATGGCTGGTCCAAGTCTGAGTTTGCAGAAGATGGTTTGAACCAAGATGACAGTGGCTAGATAAATGAGGAAAAGCAAACCACCTTGCAAATTAGCTTGGCGTATTGTTTTGTATTGTTGCAAAAGCTCAACACCATTGACCGGTGTTGACCATTATTGATCGCTCCATTAAATATCGTTGATCGGTGTTGATTAGTGGCTTTTGACTAGTGTTGACTAGCCATCGAATGTCATTGACTGTTCATTAACCAAAATTGACTAGTATTAACTGATTGTTAATCAGTATTGACTGATCGTTAACAGACGTTGATTAGCGTTGACCGATGTTGATAGTCCATTGACTGGTATTAACCAATCGTTGATCAATTTTAATTGTCATTAATTGGTGTTGATTGACTGTTGACCACAATTGACTAGTCGTTGATCAATATTAATTGAAAATTTTTAATTTTCAATCAAGTGATAGTGATTTTCTATTTTTACTATTTTTATCATTAACTTTAATAAATTCTATTATTTGATAAAGTTGTAAATAGAAAATTTAAAAATATAGGGGTTTCGATGTTTTCGATCTAAATGTCTTTTTTTCTTTAAATAATATTCTAGTATTTAGTATCATTACTTTTTTATTAATTACTTAATATTTTTCTTAAAATCATTGGCCGTCTAATTCAAAAATAAAAGTATTTTTGTTGATTTAATAAAAAATATAGAAATATTCGTGAATACCCTATTCATAAATATTTTCTCAAATTTATATTTATCCCAAATTCATTATAAATTTTAAATTTGTATATCAGGCATAACTCAAAATTAATTCAAACTTTATCAAATTCTTTTTAATAAAAATAACCTATAACAAATTTGCAACCAATTTTGCCATCCTTAAACTTAATCACATAAATGGCCGCACAGTATAAAAACAAAGCTAAGGAACCGGAAAGTTGACGTTTCTCAAATAGCAACTATGTGAAGGGTATTTCTGTAATGTAGAAGATCCATTTGACACGGAACTTTTAAGTTTGTAGACACGAGCGTAGTCTTGTAAAAAAGGGAGCTTTCAAGGTACGGAAGAAGAGCTAGCGAACAGAACCAGGATTAACATTTTTTCAATTGAGCGAGCAAAGCCAACAAAACAGAAGTGAAAATGGAGAAGAGAACAACTTCAAAGCTGAACGTAGCGATCATACACCCAGATCTTGGAATTGGTAAATTTTATCACTGCCTCACCTATCCATTCTTTCTTTCTCTTTAGTCTTTTCTTATGTATTTCCATTAGCCGAAATCTCTTTTGATTGATTTATTTATTTTTTCCACAATTTATCAATTTGGTTGCTAACTCCAATGTCTTTGATAAATTTGATTTGGCCTCTGTTTGGCTGCCGATCAACGGAGCCTTTTATTAGAAAAATTTAAAGAGGATAATACTGTGATGCTGAAAATTTTCAAATCTTTAAGTTAATGTTCGTATGTTTAAATTTGTTTTTAATAAATGCTTAATTAATCACGTTGGTTGCAGACTCTTAAAGAAAAAAAAGGCTAAACTAAGATATATGGAAATAAACATTGTTTGATTGATTTGATTCTAAGGCTTTTGCTTTTGCTTTTCGTTTAGTTTTTTTAAAATCCTAAAAATTCAATACTGTTATAACCCATTGATGTTGAACTTATTATTTGGAAATTTTGTCATGATTGATAGGTGGAGCTGAAAGATTGATTGTTGATGCGGCTGTTGAACTTGTGTCACATGGCCACAACGTGCATGTTTTTACAGCTCACCATGATAAAACTCGATGTTTTGAGGAAACTGTTGATGGTGAGTTACTTTTAGTATTTAGCTATTATAGATCATCTTTAAAGATGTTATTTCAGGAAAGTGGATGGAATTTGGAGAATATATTTTTGTAAATTTGTTAAGTTCATATTCAGCATATCTTGGTTTTTGTTGACTTGCACTTAGAAATATCGGTTGGTATGCTGAGATAACAATCCTGACTAAGTTTGTAAATTAGTGTTTATAGACTCATTTTACAGTAACCCAATTGAATGAAATGTGATGTTGCTGCTTCTGAATTAAATTTGGAAGTCAGAGGATTATTGTATATGATTAGGTGATGAATTTGTTCTTTCTAAAAGTTTTATTTCTAGACCTAGATGATGAATTCTTTATACAAGAGAAGGGAAAATGTATGTGACATACTTGCTAATTGAGAATGTAATTGAAAAAGGCAGGAAATTGTAGTTTTAAATTTTATAAGTTAGTGCAGTGAGAATTCATTAACATGAGGAGCAAGAGTAAAATGTTTGAAATAACGGAGTGGCTGGGGAAAAAAACTGAATGTCAGGACCATGCTAATTGATTAAAGTTGTTACCCGAGTTGTAGGATGGTATTTGTCCTTGAGGGTAAGTTTTTGAAGGAAGACCCATTTACTGTAATCTCAAGTTTATTAAGTAGATGAGAGTAACACTTAGATTCTCATAGACTTATCATTTGACCATTAAGTAATTCAGAAATTTGGTCCATTCGATGGTTGTGAAGGTTTTCAACTTTCTAATCAAAATCAGTGTGGCATTTCTGAATTAGATAATGTCAACAAGGTTATATCATGGCTCATATCATGTCCCAAATTTGTCTGCTAGACATCCTTATTGGTATTAGAGAAAGCAAAGCTTAAATAAGCTATAAATTGACTTAGATTTGCGCTTTTCCCTCTCTCTCTTTTCCTTTTCCATTTTACAATAGTTTCATCCTTTGGGTTGTGGATGAATTATAATCTAAAGAAAGGAACAAAGATTTAGTAGTGTGGTCTGGCACATCCTTTGGAAGTTTGTATGTGCTGCATCTTCATGCTTTTCCATGATTTCAACTTGTTTTCTTTATAACAAGTTAAAATTGTGTGATATACTATCTTAATTTATATTGATTTTCCAGGTACCTTTCCAGTCACAATTTATGGAGATTTCCTACCTCGTCATATTTTCTATCATCTTCATGCGGTATGTGCATATCTTCGGTGCATTTTTGTTGCTCTCTGCATGCTGCTCAGGTGGTCATCATTTGATGTTATACTAGTAGACCAAGTTTCTGTTGTCATCCCGTTGTTGAAACTTAAAAGGTCAACAAAGGTATTTATACTGAATCTCAACTGTTACATGTCTATTCTAGCAACATTATTGTTTAACGCACTACTCTACTTTACCAGGTTTTATTCTATTGTCATTTTCCAGATTTGCTACTGGCTCAACATACAAATTTTCTGCGGAGGATATATAGGACGCCTATAGACTTTATTGAAGAATTAACAACTGGTTTGGTTCCACATTGGGGTTTTATCTGCTTGTGTGAAATATAATTGTCATCCTTATTTTTAATGTAATTTTTTTTGTAATGTAGAACTACAATATCTATTCTAGTTGCTTTTTCGGACTGCAGGAATGGCTGATATGATTCTTGTTAATAGTGGATTTACTGCCAATACCTTTGCAAATACATTCAAGCAACTTCATGCACGAGGAATTCATCCAGCGGTTCTTTACCCAGCTGTTAATGTGAACCAGTTTGATGAACCCGTTTCTTATAAGTAACGAATATGTTTATATATCTTAATGTATTTTCTAATGCTTTTGAGGAATTTTTTGTGAACATTTCTTTGTTTATGTATTCTTCACTGGACACAGTTTGAAGTTTAAATTTTTGTGCTTGCTTTTCTGGTAGGTTGAATTTTCTCTCTATCAACCGCTTCGAAAGAAAGAAGAATATTGATCTGGCGGTTTCAGCCTTTGCCATGCTTCAGAACCTTGAAGGAGATGTCCTTAAGAATCATAGTGCGGCTGATGTTACCTTGACCATTGTTGGCAAGTCTGCTTTTTTCTGGTTTGAGCGATGTCTTTTTACCGTCTCTGAGGCATGTCCATGCACAGAGATTTTGTCTATGGGATGACAGCTTTCAGAAAATTTGTATATTTGTGCTGGAAAGATCTTTGTCACCCAGCTTAATCTTTTATTCCTGACCTAGGGCAGTATATGCCGATATTTTTCTACAGTGAAGTTCCTAATGGTGTGTTTGTGGTCCATCTTAGTTTTTTTGCATTGGACTATGTCATTTAGTAGACATCAGAGGGAGTCCAGTTGTGTTAGCATGCTATCTTGAGACTAGTTGCTTATTAATTTTAAATTTCATTTTGGCGCATGGAGATCTGGTGGAGTCACATGTCTCTTCTTAAAACTGGATCCACAAAATCATGTGCTATTTTGTTCTAAAATAAGTCCAGAGGTTAGTTGTAACACTATGTCTAAAGGGTGAGAGCTGATTTAGCTGGCCAAACTAGTTTGCGATAAGTGGAAAGGCTTTTGAAAAGGTTTTCTTGGAGGTGGTTAACTCAGTCCACTTTTCATAGACCAGAAAACACAGAAAAACGTGAGGCACAATCAGTTATTTAGAACTAGAGTAGTCATAGCTGGACAATGTTGAACTTAGTAAAGTATGCTTATGGTGAAAGAATGAAAGAAAATTGCTTGATGAAGTTCAAAAGTGGTCTTTAAAATGCAACTGGAGGAACTTTAGGGAATGCAATATTGAGTAGTATTCTATGGCTCACAAACATGAATGCAAAATTATTGCTATGCAAGCTAACACTTCTGGATTTTCAGAATAGTAATTTATATCTCTGTTGTTGCAGGTGGTTATGATAAGCGTCTGAGGGAGAATGTTGAGTACTTGGAGGAGCTTAAAAGCTTAGCAGAAAGAAATGGAGTGTCTGATCAGGTCAAGTTCATAACGTCCTGCTCAACAGCTGATAGAAATGCTTTTCTTTCTGAATGCCTTTGTGTCCTTTACACACCAAAGGTCTGGTTTTTTTTTTGGTATTAGCATTACAGCTGATTACTAATAGAAAAATGATATCATATACTTATCAAATGTTAAATTAATGTAGGACGAACACTTTGGCATTGTTCCATTGGAGGCAATGGCAGCTCATAAACCTGTTATTGCATGCAACAGTGGGGGTCCTGTGGAGACAATTAAAAATGGAGTAACGGGGTTTCTTTGTGACCCCACCCCTGGAGAGTTTGCTTCGGCTATGGCTAAACTCATTCAGGACCCCCAGATGGCCAAGAAGATGGGTGAAAAGGCCCAGCAGCATGTCATGGAGTTGTTCTCTACAAAGATTTTTGGCCAGCGTTTAAACCAATTTCTTGTTGATGTTGCCAGGAGTAAGGAGGACTGAAAATGGTGAACATAGCATGTCATAACAGTATATATGCATATCATACAAGATGCAAACCAGCAACAATATTTTCCTTGAACAATCATCAGTAATTTCTTTTTGAAGTTGCTGGAGATCAGAGCATTTTGCCATCTGTGTACTTGTTATCTTGGCTAATGGTAATTGAGTCAATTCAGAGCTGATAGATTCAGTCATTTTTTTTTCCTTTTCCTGGTAAGAGGCAATTACTTATATGTTAGGTCTGCATTGTATGTTTGACTTTTTGTTACAAAATTGATCAAGTTTCAAGCTTGTCAGGTTGGAAGAAGATTAGTGGACTTCCCAACTTTATCACTCTGCATTGTAGAGTTCAGGAGAGTTTGCTTATTCAGTCATTACTAGAAGTTAATTTTGTTAGTGCTACGTCATGAACGACCATCAATTTTTGTAGACTGCTCTAGTTCTTCATATAGTAGAATACACAGAACAGTTTCCGTCTTAGAGATGGACTTTCAGGTTTTGAAGTTTATTATCATGTCTGTGGTCTCAAATCTTAATTGAATATTGGGGGAAACTATAGTCAGGTTGGCCAAGAAGACATTTTATTAGATGCTATCTTTATTATAATTCATTCAGTTATCATATGCAGATCTGAAGTATGACATCTCAATTGTTCTGTTGTTTCATGTGTTTCATACTGTTCTGTAAGAATTAGCCATATTTCTGGTTTTTTGGTATATCCTCGGCATCTCTTTCGGATTTCCTGTCATGCATATGTACTTCTGTTTTCATCTGCTAATACATTTCTTATTCACGTTGAATTCGGATTCCATGTGAACATGAATTTATTAATTTTAAGTTTGAATAATCTTGAATTCTATACATTTTCATCATTATCCATGTATGTTGAAACTAATCCTTTTTAGTACCATTTACTATTCGATCTCTAGACTACAGTTACTGAAAAGAAAAAAGAAAAGGGAAACGGTAAGTAGGGAATCTCGAATTGTATAGTACACAAGCATCCAGTAATATAGATGTACTCTGAAATCATCATTCTGTCCGTCTTAAACAAGTCGCAGGCTTAATTCTTAGTATTTAAAGCTTTAACCTGGCAATTGTCATGTGGTCGGGGTGCCAAACAGATTATCATGTTCCTGAAATCATCATTCTGTCGTTTTATGGCAGATCTTCGGCACCACTTTGGGAAAGATAAAAGACCGAGGTCTTGATCTTCGCATTATGATTTTCCAATTTTAGCATATCCTTAGTAACATCATTTTTCGATTATTCCTAAGATTTACACACACACATATGTTTATATGCATTAATGACCCAACTTTTGGGTTGTCGTTTTCGGTCAACGGATTAAATTTATATATATATTTTAAAATAATGAGTGAGCTTTTAACGAACTTGAATAGAATAACTATTAACTAGTATTTAGTAGGCTTGAGGCATGTCCTGAATTATTTAGAACTTTAAATTTAATTAAGAATAAATATAAAATAATCATAATATATATAAGAGATGAGATTATAGTAGTTTATCTCTATAGGAGTTTATATCTACTTTATCGAGTCTTGATTCACTTAGATAATATTATTAAATAATAGTTTTTAAAGTGAGAGTACAATGAGAAAGAATATTTACAAATAATGAATTACAAAATAATCAGACTTAGGGCTTTGAGGCTCTAAGATAAGCTTGGAAAGCTGTAATGAAGCCATTGGATGCTATCAACTACTTTGCCAGAACAGAAGAAAAGAATCCCTCCAGGGACGGGAAAAAAGAACATGAAGAAGATCCCTCATTATGTTAACGAGTTCCTATTTATAAATGCTGCTGAACTTGGTCATTGAATCCTCATAGGACTAGGGCAAGTTGTTATTTTTCTAAGAATAATGTTAGACATCTTAAATTGTATAAAAACAAATAATGTGTCAAATAATTATTGAGTGGTTAAATAGTGTAATGAGTAATTTTAGATTTTATATCATTCTACCACCCAATGGTTACTTGACATATCACTTTTTGAAATATAATTTAGGATGTGTAGCATTACTCATTCTCTTTTTCTTACTATAATATTTTGATTATAGGTGAATTTTTTATCTAGGCTAAATACCGAGATTATAGGAGGGTTAACAGATGGACGTCTTCTCATCTTTATGGGGAAAAAGAGTGGTCGACTTCATTTAGATGGCTTGTGTGGTCTGCTCAGTCAATGCTAGTTGTCGAGGACTAGTTGTTAACATCGAGGAGTATTTGATGGTGTCGATATTTAAGGTCAAAGTTTAAGAACATGCCTAAGGATGTCTTCTTGATAGGCTTTTCTAAGGTTATCTATGGACCTTAGATGAGATGTTCTTGGGATATTCAAACTTCAAGGCCGTGCTGAGCTACTTTTGAGAGAGATGGCCTTAGGCCAAAAACTTAGGAGAGGAACAATGGCTCCTTAATTTTCAGTATCAACTTGTTGATATTAGAAACTTTATAATAGTTCTCGGTTTGATCACTTGATGTAGTTCTCGGGGTTAGATGATAGGCTCTTCAGTAAGAGCAAAGTTCTTATAAGTTGTGTACTTGTGAAACGTGTGACATTGTTTTACACGTTGTTGCCCAGTGAAACTAGTGTGAAGAAATGCGTGACATGGTTATACACGTGGTTGCCTAGTGACACCAGTGTTGAAGTTTGAAATTTGAAATTGGCGCCAAAAGAGAATTTAATGCGAGATGACCCTTTGAGAGATATATACTGACAAACAACTAGGTGAACAATTGCGTATTTTCGTATTACTGATGACGTGGAAAAATTATAGGCCCTTATTACCGATCAGATAGTTGAGGAGCACTTTTTGAAAAGTCACGCTAGTTAAAAGAACGTTTTATTCGCGAGAACACCTCAACCCTCATATCTTAAATAAACGATTGTAATAGTACTGATAGCTATCTATAAATAAGAGTAATCTCTTTAATCGTTTGAGAGAAAGACTCTGCTACAACTTTGAACAAAGAGACTATGCATTATTTAAATTTCTTCAATTAATCTCTAAAGATCTTCAAGCAAGTCAATAATATTTCTTAGCAATCTTTATTTATTGAACAATTCTTTTTTTTTTCTTTGAATATTTTAGGCATTTTTCATGTATTTAGTACGTTATTTTGAGTTTGTCTTTCAAAGTTTAAGCTCCCAATAGGTGCTTGACTTTGAGTGTTCGACACAATAGATTGTTGATGTGTTATATGTTTTAATTTGTCTATATATTAGAACTATGTCATCAGTTCCTAAATTGTATTTGGTGGTAATCTTGATGACTTTGCTAAGGGCTCAGCTACTAGAAGGAGAAAGCGTGAGTGCTTAGAAGGTCTGAGGACTTTGTTTAATTATTAAGGGGCCTACCTAAGAATGGGATGTTGCGGTATTGCTTGAGGGTCACAGTGACTCAAAAAGGGCACCTAGTGATGCGGTGCTAAGTAAGGTCCTTTAGGGGCAAGTATAAACTTTGGGCAGCCAAGTAGGAAAAAGAAAAAAAAGACACTCATCTTATGACCAACGATGAGATCTCTTTCAAATTGGATTACCTACCTTATCATCATTTAGATGTATAGGAGGAGGATCTCAATAAGCTGAGGAAAATATTTAAATTATCGACCACAGTTACATTGAGGGTGCCTCAAGAAAATATGTATACGAGCACACCACCTACTAGGAAGGTGACCCTTAATCTCACTCTCTTTGACTTAAGGTTAAGATTGCCTCTTCAACATTACTTCATTTACATGCTTGATCATTTAAACTTAGCACCGTGCCAGCTAGGTTTACATTCATGGAGTATATTGGTTATTTTATGTGTAATGTGATTGAAGGTTGGCTATAGTAAGTCTATATCTGTCACGCCCCAGACCCAAAAGATCCGACACACGACATCACTTACATTCATTCACTGCATGTGCACACATAAATAATATTACACAAAATTTTCAACTTTCATTCAACACAGAAATCCTTAGCAAGTTGCTAGTAAGTTCAACACTAAAATCAACCATAACCTAACATATAAATATAAACTTCTCTTGACAATATTTAAACATTCATTTCAATTTCTTTCAGAATTATAGCAATTGAATTATGACTCGGACAATTATTAAACCGGAGATACGCAGAGTTTTCTCAGAGATTAACACTCTACTACGTCACCAGTAGCAACTTTGTTACCGGGAGCCCAGAATATATCCATTGCAAATTCTTACTTAAAATCATTCAATAACCACACTTTATAAAACTTAAACCAAATCCAATCCACACACAATGAAATAATACATAAGTATTTATTCAATAGGGACAAACCAAATATCCTATCCCACGTGTCCCCAAATGAAACACACAACAACCTAGCAACTTAGGGAACCCAAGGAACAGCAGAAGCCTTGCCAAATCCGCTAAGCACATATGCACCTTATTTACCTGAAATCACCATAAACTATAATGAGTATAAAACTCAGTAAGCATACTAATTTTTCATATATCAAATACAAATACATATATGTACACAATGCATATGTATGATATGCTGTGATCAATCAAAATCATAATCTTATCAAATCACATATCATGTAAGCGCTTACACATTCTTTCAAAACACATAATAGGAATACCATTACTCGACTACTACTTAGTAGGACTTACATATCACATATCACATAATGAGCCAAATGTCACTCGTAGGTGACATACCGTATGAGAGGAATAGTACAAGTGAGGTCTTTAAATCACACATATATAACGTTTATGCCCGAAGGTAAAAGCCAAACCCTCACCCTGATCATCGGTGAGTCCTCTCACATGTACCAATACGCCACCACACGAATGTGATGACTCACACTTCCTTTAGGTACCAATAGGATCCTCCCTACATACGGAACACATAACATATACCAATCCCGAAGGAAAGGCCACACATAAAGGCTCCACAAATCACATAAAATGCCTACTAAGTTAACAGTGAGTTCAAGTACCCTCAAATCACAAAATATTTCTCATGGACATATTACACTTCAAAAGCTTTCTTTGTTAAACGCATCTTATTTTGGAAAGCTCACTTTCAAAAACACATGTATGTCCATGCTCAATGTCAATGCTCACATTCATAAACATATATTCACATTTCATATCAAAATATACTTTGACATATCATAAACATATTCTTAACCCCATTTACAAAATCATACAAAACAATTATTATGTTTATTGTGATTCCAGTAGTAAGTCTAGTATACTTACCTCTTAACACTTTCAGCTACAAGGCTTAAATCTCCTTAACCTATCAATGGAGATTAATCCTTTCATAAGCCTCAAAATTCACACAAAATACTTTAAATAGCTTACAAAATTATACACAATGCATTTATCACATCAAATTGGTCTAAATATTTGGTTTCTCAAAACCTGTCATTCTGACCACTTACACTTAACAAAAATTTCTAATACATCAAATGATGTCCACTTACTCCGAAATCAGAATATATCATTCTTGACTCATATATACTTCTTATATATGAATATTATATCAAAATTCCTACACAATCCATTCCATACACACCATCGAATCCAAACTACAAACCTGACAGGATCAAGATACTTACTGAACAGTATTCAATCTCCCAATTTTATAAAATCATATACTAACTCAAAAATTATAAAACTACCACATAATTACTCTTGACACATATCTCAGTCCATGATAAATATTTGGCTTCCAAATAACTGCCAAAAGTATTTTAAAACTATTTTATTTCATAACTTTAAAAATCTGTTAATCAAATACTACAATGAGCTGATACACTTTAGAAATTCATAACACTTCAACCACATTGATCCAAATTCTCAATTCCGAGTATATCATATTAGACATATAAAATTATCATATTCCACAAATTCGTAATTTTTAAAGATCATTCAACAGGTCAAAAATTATTTTCCACTGTATCATACTGTTTACACAGGAAATTTCCAGAATTCCAGGGTCATTTTGGTAAATTCACTACAAATTCAATTTCTGAGATTTTCAGTCGATTCAAAGTCTCAGATGATCCTAAACATGTCTAATTTCATATACTCAAAATTCAAAACCAGAATCGAATCACAACAATTTATAAAATTCCTAGATCAAGAGGTTATCCAGCAGAAATTCCATAATTCATCATGATTTATCAAACTATCTTATAGATCATCATCAATTCTCATATGATCTTACGAAATACACAACAAATCCTCAATTATACATATTTTCAGAAATCAAAACTTAAAGGAATTAACTTAATTAATACCAATAAATTGAGAAATACGTATGATATACCTCTTGAAATTCAAATTTCTAATTTCTTCTTCTTCTCCTCTTTCTCTCTCCTCTATTTCTCTCTTCTCTCTCTTAAAATGGGTAGCTCGACCTAAAAATGGTAAATTAGGGTTTAAAAGTGTATTTTTATACTAAGAGGCTAATTTTTGGTATTTACGAATTTGCCCCCAAAACTTTCAAAGTATAACAATTTGGTCCCTAAAATAAATCTAAAGTCATACAAATAAACTCAATACTAATCGTATATCCTTAACCTATAAAAATATTACTAATAACAATATATAATTCAAGTATCACCAACATACAAATAAAATACGTATATTTATACATATATAAATACTTATTCTTACCAGTCGTGGATACTGGTTACTACAATATCCCTTAAGTTATAATAGTTGTATTAGTGTAGGGCGAATGTTGACTTGTAAAAGGGCTACCATTATTTTTTTACTCATGATTGTAAGAAGAAAATTTCTCTCATTCAAGATCAACCTATAAGTAACCATAATCGAAAACACTTGTGATTTTTTGCTGATGGAGAATGAGGCCAAGAGCACGTAGGTGTGCTTGGGCGTATGCATTGTTCGTAGGTTTCTTATAGATTAGGTTCATGTCCATTTATGGTGTCTGCATTTTGAGCTTATGGATGTATTGTTTGATAGTTTATAACCTAATTGTTTTTATTATTGCAGCGATAACTTAGACATCAAAACCTAAGTTTACTTGGGAAGAGAGGAATCAAGTCGCTTAATCTAAAAAAAAAAGGGATCCATCGAAGAACTTTTCTCCCAAGAGAATTTAGAGAGTACATACTTGGTTGGCAAGCTATCTGAGTTGCCAAAAAAAAGAGAGGGAAAAAGTAATTCTCGTACTTTGTTAAAATTAGTCTTCTTTATTTTTTTATTTTTATTTTCACATTGTTTTTTTGCATCTTTTGGTAGAAATGGATAACAATGAAAGTAGCCGAACGCATCCTTAATATTTAAGGCTCTTGGGTTGCGAGATTTAAATAAAAATTGCATGTGCATTCTTGCTTTGTTCGAACTGCACAAGGGGAATGAAAAAGCGAGTGTGAGTGCCATGAAGGGATCGATTTTATGGCATGTTAGCCAATAAGAGAAAAAGTATTTCCAAGGTCTAAGTAGATCCATGAGATCAAGTCAACTACCTTTTATCTTGATTGATCCACATGATAAGCCTCTTCTCCTTCTTTCATAGCAGTCAGGTAGAGGCGTTTTAGAAATAGAAATATTGGTTTTGGATTCTTCGACCCTAAGCTATACTATTTTCAGTCTGAGAAAAATGGGAGCAAAGTTGGGGCGCTTGTCCTTTAAGTTATCCGCTATCCTTGTTGTGAAACAAGACAAATATAGGCACATATTGCCTTTGGTGAAGGAGGTTGAATAAGTAGTCCTAGTTACTCGTGTTGATGAAATGTTGAAATATGATGCCTCCAAGTCCTTGACACACAGCATGAGATGCATGCTTGAAGTAAATCTTTATCCATGAAATCTTTTCTTAGTTTTATAAGCCTACTTGACCATTAATCACTAGCAATTTTTTCTTTTTTTAGGCGGCTTTTATCCTCTTTAAAAAATGAGATGAACTTTTTGGTGATGTCAAAGATAAGCAGAATTTGTAACAAGTTGAGGCTAAGGTGGCCCAAAATCAATGAGGCCTTATTAAAGGCCAATAAAATGGTTGAGTAGGGGAGCCAAAAGTGTACAAGTTTAGTTTTTATGATGAAAGAGATCGAGATTAAGGCAGCTACCATAGAAAGCAAGGTCTTGGCTATAAAGAGCAAGGTTTTGGCTATATAGAGCAAGGCTTTGGCTATTTAGTTAGAAGTTCTATAGCTCATGAAGGTGGTTGGCAAGTCTCAAGCTTTGATTATGACTTTTTAAAAGGAAATCTTAACTCTCGCGAAAAGGAATGAGGAGTTGATTAGAGAGCTCGAAGCTTCTCGAACCAATGCCTTAGTGAAGGCCAATGACTGGTTCATTGATTAGGTAAGCTTGGGTTTTGATAGGTGTGTTAAAGTTTTCAAGGCACATAATCTTAACCTAGACATTGGTTGGCTGAAGGAAGCGATCACAGCTCAGGTAGTGGTCGAGGAAGGCAAAGTTAAGAGCCTTCCTCAAGTTGGTGAGGCAATTTCTTAGATTAATCAACATATTCAAGCTGAGGACCTCCCCGTCTTTCTTATTGTCGTGGATCCACCACCCCCCACCTCTTAGGCTTTAGAGTTTATTTTTTCTTTCTTTTGATTTTTGTAATATGGGCTAAGCCCTTCCCCATGTAATTGCTTGCATTAATGAAAGCTTTCTTACATACTTACATTTTTATTGGTGGGAATGCTATCTCTTAATTGTAAACATTTGTATTTCAATGAGCTTGTATATGTGTGCTCGCTTTGACTTTCTCAGGCAAAGAATGAGTTTATGAATCTTTAATCTCCTTAAACAAGTTTTAAATAAATAATACAAGTTATTGATTCCTCTAGTTTTTAAATATTCATCCAAGTCGAGAATTACTTGAGAGCTTTAGCCAATAGGGTTTTTTCGGTGATCTTTGGCTCTACCGTTCCATCATTTTTAAAGTTCATCCAATTTTATTTAGATATCTAAGAGGTACTCAGGCAATTAATTGAGTGGGTTATTGGGCCTTGCCATGTATCATCTTGATTCTTATGATAATTGATTGAATGGGTCGTTAGGGACTTGCATCGTATCCCATTAGTTCTAATAAATGACTGAGGGGGTCGTTAAGGTTTTGCCTTACTCCCTTAGTTATTCAATAATCAACTGACCGAGGGGATCGACAAGGTCTTGCACTATATCTTATCGGTTCTTCAATAATTAATCAACTGAGGGGTTTATAGGGGTTTGCTCCGTATACCATCTGTTCTTCTAATAACCAACTGACATAGGGAGTCATTAAGGCCTTGTCCTATATCCTATTGGTTCTTTGATAGATTTTCTTTAGACAACATCAATATAAACACCGAAATCTTTGTGAAACAAATGACTATCATTATATATTATGATCAAGAGAATTTGAGCGCTCATAGAATGATCACAATAAAAATAAACACAAATGAATTCTGACGAAAAGTCATTGCAGAATAAATTTGAAGTGTCATTTAATGTTCTCGGTGTTTTGGAGGCTTCCGGGCTTGTTCATTTCCACATGTTCAGGCTTTATATGTCAATCATCTGACTCTTTAGCCTTTAGCAATGGCTTTTTCTAACTGGGGTCGAGGACTTTCTCAAGCATCCATAACCTTCATCTTTATTGATTCTTCCTCGACCTTTGGATGCTCATTCATAGGCAACTTGATGATCGTCTCTATGTGTCTTTGAACTATAGACTTTTATTCTGTTCCCACAGTCGGGGCCAAATTGTAGACCTTGAATTTTGTGTTGTCTTAGGCTAACGAGTTAATGGGGGCTTAAGGCAAGTGTTGAACTTTTTGGAACCTTGAATTCAATTAAGAATAAATGAAGAATAATCATTTTACACATAAGATAAGATATTATAGTAGTTCAGCTTCATAGGAGCCTACATCTACTTCACCGAGTCTTGGCTTACTTAGATGACATTATTAAATAATAGTTTTTATAATAGGAGTACAAGGAGGCATGTCATCTACAAATAATGAATTACAAAATAATCTCTGCCTTAGGGCCTTAAGGCTGTAAGATAAGCTTGGAAAGCTGTGATGAAGCCATTAGATGCTGTCAATTATTTGGCTAGAATCTAGAAGAAAAGAGTCCCTCTAGAGATGGGAAAAAAGATGAAGAAGATCCCTTAATGTATTAACAAGCTCCTTGTTTATAAATGATGCTGAACCTGGTAGTTGAATCCTTGTAAGCCTTGGGCAAGCTATTATTTTTCTATTCTAGCTACAATTCTGAGATTGTAGGAGGATTTCCTATTTAGGCAAACCCGAGATTATAAGAGGGTTAATGTCGAGATTCTTGGAATCCCGAGGTTCTCAATAATTAGGGAAAGTCCAAGTCTTTAGGCTGGTTATTCTAGTTCCTCAGTTGGTGGTAAATAAGCATCTTTGGGTTAGCCTGAGACTATCCCTTGGCATATAGTAGATGGACATTTCTCATCCTCATTGGGGAAAAGAGTGGTTGAATTCATTTAGAGGACTTGCGTGGTCTGCTTGGTCAATGCTAGTTGCCAAGGACTAGCTGTTAACATCGAGAAGTACTTACTAGTGTGGATATTTAAGACTGAGGTCTACGAACGTGCCTTAAGGATGTCTTTATGATAGGCTTTGCTAAGGCCCATTATTGATCTCGAGTGAGGTGTTCTCAGGATATTCAAGCTTTAGAGCCACACTAAACTTGAAAGAGCCTTCTCGAATCCCTGTGTAAGGTATTGTTCGCTTTGGGGTTTATGTACGCGTTCTTCCCCCTCATGGTTTTGTCCTTTATGGGCGGAACGAATCACTATCCCCAAAAGGCACCTCACAAGGGTAAGGGGAGTTTCTCCTTATAAGGCCTTCACTTTGGACGAGTCTGTCCGATGTGGGATTTGGGTCGTTACAATACCCCTCACCATCGAAACAGAGCCGTCCTCGGCTCTGATACCAAAAAAAAGAGCCCACCCGAATCCCTGTGCAAGGTATTGTTCACTTTGGGGTTCATGCACGCGTTCTTCCCCCTCATGATTTTGTCCTTTATGGGCGGAACGAATCACCATCCCCAAAAAGTGCCTCATAAGGGTAGGAAATATTTCTCCTTATAAGGCATTCACTTTGAACGAGTCTACCCGATGTGAGATTTGGGTCGTTACAAAACTACCTTTGTTAGGGCCCACTTGATTACGAGTGAGGTGTTCTCAAGATATTCATGCTTTAGGGCCACACTAAATTGCCTCTAGAGAGATTGGCTTGAGCTAAAATCCTAAGGGAACATATATGTACATATGTGTATTATCACATATGTTTTCTTCTCTATTCACTTGCATTACATCAATATCCAAGTTATGGCAAATATAGGCTAAAGGAGATATGAAAGTTTCAGGAGATGAGTATCGTTCAACATAGAATGAACCAGCAGCGAACACACAGTAAAGGCATGACGGCCCTCCGATTTTCAACGTCGTAAACAAGCTCTTCGAACATGGCCAGACTAAGGTGGCTAGCTATGTATGCTAGTTTGATTATTAATTTTCTCTATTGATATTTCTCTTCGTTAATATATTTGTTCTGATTTTGCACGCAATTGTAGGAATGGCCTAAAGTCATGGGAAATGGAGTTCTCTCTCAAGACTTGCTTAAAGGATTTCAAGACCACAAAATTCTAAAAAATTCAAGCTCATTGCTAATGGTATTAGAACGGAACGTGAACCCCCTTAGGTTCCTCATTTTCCTTTTTCCATTAAATTGTAACAAACCATGAAACGTTTTGTAACTATTTTAGGTTTTTTGAAAACTCCCAGTGGGTTAAATCTTTTAATTGATATTAGAGATTCAATTCATGTATAAAGGCACACCAATGTAATATTATTTAGAGAGTGAAATACAATTTCTTTATATTTATCTACCATAGTATCAAAGTTAAGATTATAGATCAAAATTTTTCAATCTTTATTTTCTTCTCTCATGTAACCTTTCTTCACTGATCTATTGAAAGCTGCTTCACCACATTGATAAGAGCATTGATTTAGTTACACCACCACTTCAAAGCTCTTCGTGGTCGATTGAATCAGGCAAGTTACTTATCATTGCCATCGCCAATCAATTCTTCATGCATCGTTTCGTCATCTTTGGTGATTATTTTGATATCATCTTGTCTTTTTTATCCCAAACAAATTAGATTTCTATATTAAGGGGTCATTTGTCAAAGTTAAAAAGTATTAGAATCTAAGCACAATTATTAAAGAGTTTTCTACCACAATCTCAATTTTTATGAGCCTACTGAAAATATTTTGGAGTCTTTTTTTTTAGTTTATATTGCAGAGGACATTCAATTGTATTTGTAATCTATCTAGCGGTGAATATAATTAACAAACGAACTATTTGTTAGTGTCTCATAAATTTTGGAGTTCTTATTATGTTACTTCTCTTATCGAATCTATGATAAATCAATTAACAATCGACTGCTCTACCATTGAGATATTGAAAAATAATGAGTGGTTATATTTTATACAGTTCAATTTCTATTCTCAACCCATGATCAATATGAAATTGAAATTTCTTTATAACTTCTGAAACTTCTTTATAGTGGCTTTGCTCTATGCTTCCTTTCATAGAAAAATCAAAGTGCTTCCTTTGGTGTCATTGACATAAGAATTCATATAATATTTCTAGTCTATATGCTTCTATTTCTATAAATAGATAGTTAAAATTTATCAATAATAATCAAGAAATTGATTTTTTTTTAAAAGGATGGTTTATGATAATTGTTTTTTTTTAATTTTGTATACTAAGTAATCTAGTATTCTTATGTATGAAAATAATCAATTTGGTTACTATGGTTAGACTTTATTATGATTTCTAATTGTATTCTCCATAGAGTCCTCTTATTTCTTCCTTCTCTAAGGTTGGGTTATAAAAGAAGAAAACTAAGGAACTAAGAGAAAAAGGTATCAACAATAACTAGTTTTATTATAGGATAACTCACAATGTTCATAATGATCTATTATGTAACTTTGTTTCTAGTATTGGGTAAACCTCATACAATAACTTTTCTAACCTTACTATATCTTTTGTTTTATTTCTTTTGGAAAAATTATAAGCACTATTCTTATTATGGACCCACTACCATAAATTAAATGTGTAATCTTAGTATTAAGGGAAATGTTTAGAAATAGCTTCTTTTTTAAAACAAAAAATTATTTTAATCACAAAACAAATTCATGAACTTTATTAGATAAACACATGATTTTTGGACTATTTTAGCCTTAAAGCACTTTTGCATCTCTTTTTCACAAATTATTTAAAATTTTGATCTAAAACACACTTTGAAATTAGTTAAAAGAAGTAAATTTGAAGTAGAATAGGTTGAAAATTAATAAATTTGATTACAAATGAATGAAAAATTGTGAACAAAAGACAAAATACAACAAAAAAAGGCCGAAGAAAAAGGTTGAGACTAATAGAGCCTTGCGCCTAACTCACGCCCAACTCGTGTTACACCTCACGTGTAGCGTGTTGTGGGAGTTGGGGCCTCGGTGCGGGGTGTGGTGCAAGGCCCCTTTTCGCTCCTTATGTGAGGTGCAAGAAATTTTAGGCATCGTCTGTCATTTTTGTCTTCGATTTCATTAATTTCATATTTTATTTAGATTAATGCACAAAATTGCTTGTTCTTAATCTATAGAGCATTTCTTTAGATCTATTTGGACAATAACAACTTTTTTTTGTTGATCTTGTGGCTCAAAGTATAAATTTTTTTAATTATATTATTTGCAAAGACAATTCTATCTATTTATTATCTTTTTGACTAATAAAGATTAGCCAAATAATTTTTAATTATAAAAGTTTATAACTTTTTAAAAGTGACTGTTTTTAAACTTTTCTATAGTATTAAGTATATGTTCTTCAATAATCTCAATTTTTAATTATTCAATTATTTCATTTTACTGAGTTCAATATTAGATAAATTAGTTAACATTTGTATGTTCGATGCATTAACAAGTTATTATTTGTAATAGACAGTTTTATTAGTTGGTTAATTGGTCAAACTTTATTCATAAAATGGAATGGATTAATATAGTTTGGATTAGTATTAGTCTAATTTACTTATTTGATCTAATAAGTATCTTAGAGTCAAAACTGAGAAATTATATGTTTATGTTGGTTCAAATCTAGCTCGACTACATATTCAATGATCTATCATGAAATGATATACATGTCATATATGAAAGAGTAAAAAGTTTTAAAAAATCCAATTTTTTGATATATTCCTATGACAATTTTTTTTTTTGCTCAATTTATATGTTTCTAAAAATTCTGATTTTGTTAATGATCTATATTTATATCAGGATCATTAAATAGAAAGTATGAAGTCTAATTAAAAGAACTAAACAAAAAAATGGATTTATTTTTTCATTGATTGATTTGGTAATAACTAAAGAAAAGATTACTAGTAATCCATGGTACTGTCATTAAAGTATATATCCATACTGATATTAGTATATCACTGATATCTCTATTACAATACGGTGATTTTAATCAAATAGATATAATTTAAATAAAATCATAAGATATAGTTTAAATGAAATCATAAGAATGTACATTTTATATTTTCAAAATTATAGTACAATTGGTTAAAGCTAGTATCAAGGTGGAAATTATGGGATCAAGCCCTGGTGGATCCAAATTCCATAAAAAAAATATATATTAATATATCTTTTTATAGAAATAAAGAGCCTGTATTCCTTGTCAGCTTTAACCTACTATACTGTATGTCTAGTTGTGGAAAAAGGTAAACATACTTTATATGCATCCAGTCATATGGAGGGATAATAGCACTAAAGGATCAATCTCATGTTTTCAACCACGGATCAAGCAAGATAGGGGGCGCTTAAAGAATGTATCAATTCAAATATCTGGATGTGGACGTGGTAAATGGACTTTCAGCTCTTATTTGTTTCCATTTTTCATGTACAAAAATTGTCAATGGGCCCAAATGGAAGTTCATGTAAATGATTCAAGTTACTTTTATGTAAATGATTAATATTTAATTCATGATTTGGTAAGCATGCAATTGCACTAAGTAAAGGTTCAAAAATATAAAAAATCTTTTATATATAAAGGAAACTTAGTCTCATAAATAGATAAATCCAACTAGGCTAATGAAAAAACATGAATTCATAAAGCATATCTCAATTAAGTGTTTTTTTTTTTAAAATTAAAAGGCTTAATTACTTACCTATTAAAATAAATAATTAGTTAGCTTGATAAGTTTATTCAAAATAACACTTTTTTATATTAAAATTCTTTTTAATTAATTATCCAAGAGATAAGTTATAAAAAATGTAGCATTCTAGAAGGATTATAGGATAAAGAGAGTGGTTAACCCAAACCTATATCTCAAACACTATAAGTAGACCCTCTTATATGTTAGTTTGGAGAGGCATTGACCTATTTTCAACCTTATGCATCATTCACTAACCTACCGCATACTTCACACATTCTTTGCTCAATCATCGTCATATCAGAGCATACCTGCACATTTTTTTCAGTACTCACCTTGCCTAAAAGACAAATTAAAAAGCCCTGGAAAAAAATAAAAGAGATGAGTTCCCTCAAACCCAAAAGATAGAATTTTTTATGACCTGAAACTCTTAACTTTCATCCATACTCAAAATGCACCCTAAACTACATTAATCACACAAATCTATTATATCCTATTTAGTGTGTTTCTTAAATAATATTGTACAAACTAGGCTCCTACACTTTTCACAACTTAAGACTAGATTTATTATCTAAAAATTTCAAGATATAGAATGTCACAACAAATTCACAACATTGAATCTTTTCGGCTCTAAAAGATCTTCGGAGGTGCACTGAGCATTACTCTCGAACTCAACAAAAGCAACGACACTAAAACAAGTGAGCAAACCAAAGCCGGCTCGGTCCATCACAACAACATTACTATAGCCAATGATATTCAACTAATTAGTGACCTCAAAATCTGTCTCTAACTTCCATCTAAATTATAGGTTTAATACTTGTATAAAGACACACCAATAAAATATTATTCTGAAAACGAAATACTAGTTCTTTGAATTTATCTATTAAGAGTCATGTTAAAAGTTCCCTTTTACAAAGTTATAAAAGATTCTCTAAAATTTAGTTTAGTTCTATATGAATGATAAAATTTTACTCGGTATTGAAATTTTCAATGAATTATTTTTGTATTTAAAATTTGAAAATCCGATTCTTATTCATCATAGTCACAGAGCAATATGTGCCAAAATTGAAGATTTCCCAGTCAATCTGCACAGATAGTTTAAAAGGGAATGTAGATAATATGCAGCTTACCCAGACTGAGCTTCAAGTTATTAAATTTCATTTTAATTTTAAAGAGACAAAATGCTGGCAATTAATCCATCTTGATGAATAGTATCAAGATTCTCTTATTAACTAGTCATGTATATAATAGTTTTATCGAACTATCTAAAAGTTTATATGATCTATTATCTATAAAAAAAATACTTCAAAATCACCATAGATTACCTAATATCATAGAACATACCTTGAGAGTTCCCAATCCATAAAACTCAACTCTCTCTCCAGTAGGAGCATGTTCTTTAAAGGGTCTTTCAAAGAAACGCCAATGCCTGAAATTGAAAGCAATCAATGGTGGTCCTGAATATACACTCAACACTTCCCATGCAAACCCACGTGGAAAAGCTGATCTAAATGTTTTATGTGATGATTCAAAACTCTCCGCTTCTGCTTTGTAAAACATGAATTTATTTGGCAATGAACTTTTCAGCAAAGCATTGTAACTTCCAACTTTAAGAGTCCGCTGTTAATCCTTCATTTCCTGTCATATCACTGTTGGAAATAAAACACTCAAATAAATAATTTTTATTCAAACTCAAACAAATATTATAAGAGCACTCTCATTCAAAAAATAAGATACTACAACTCACTCTTATTAGAGTTTACTTCTTCACTCACTTATAAGCTCTTAATTTTTCTTGATACCTAAACTAAAATGGAGAGGGGTATTTATACTACTTAAAAACAATCCTACACTACACAAATAAACTAATCTAAAATTACAATAACTATACACCTCATTCTTCTCCATTATTCCAAATTATTCACATGCATAATTACCACACCCTAGAAGATTCTAGGTAGATGGCTAGTAGTTTTGGACCTTGATTATGGACTTGGACTCCAATTTGATTGGTTTTGGATTTGGGCTCCCATAATGGATCAAGTTTATGATCCAACACCTCCCCTTAAACTTGATCTTGTGACCCCTAGTAAGTTCCTTAATCTTATAAAGTTTTCGCTTGTCAGTGGTTTGGTAAAAATATCGGCAACTTGATCTTGTGACTTCACATATTCAACTTGCACATCCTTTCTTGCAACACACTCCCTTATATAGTGGTAGCGAATATCGATGTGTTTCCTCGATCATGGAATACCGAATTTTTGGCTAAGGCAATGGCTAACTTGTTGTCGACACAAACCTTGGTAGGCTCTTCTTGTATCAAGCCTATCTCCTCAATAGATTTCTAAGCCAAATTGCATGACAAACGCATGAGGTAGCAGCAACATATTCCGCTTCACAAGTGGACAATGTGACAATCGGTTGTTTCTTTGACATTCATGTGAAAGCATTATCTCCCATGAAAAATACGAATCCAGTAGTGCTCCTTCGATTATCTATGTCTCCACCCCAATCACTATCGCTATATCCAACAAGCTTGTAATCATTAGAAACTGAATAGAACAAGCCAAAGTCAATTGTACCTTTCAGATAGCGAAGAATTCTCTTTACGGCTTTAAAATGGGTGGTTGTTGGAGATTCTATGTAGCGACTAACCAATCCAACTGCGTGAAGAATATTGGGCCTCGTGCAAGTTAGATAGCGTAGACTTCCCACTAAACTTTTGAAGAATGTTGGATCTACACTTTCGCCTTCTTCATGTTTGGACATCTTGATTCCGTATTCCATCGGTGTACTTATCGGCTTACAATTCTCCATCTTGAACTTCTTCAGGATCTCCTTTGCATAGGTTTCTTGTGAAATGAAAATTCCATCCTTTTGTTGCTTAACTTCAATGCCAAGGTAGTACGCCATGAGCCCCATGTCTGTCATCTCGAATTCTTTCGTCATCACTTCCTTGAATTCATTGAACATGTTTGGGTTACTTCCGGTGAAGATCAAATCGTCCACGTAGAGGCACACGATCAAAATATCTCTATCTTTGATCTTAATATATAGAGCGTGCTTGTAGGGACATTTGTTGAAGCCATTCTCTTGGAAGTACTTATCGATTCGGCTATTCCATGCCCTTGGTGCTTGTTTTAGCCCGTAAAGAGCCTTCTTCAACTTCAACACCTTGTCTTCGTGGCCTTTGACTTCGTAGCCTGATGGTTGCTGAATGTAGACTTCCTCTTCAAGAACTCTATTTAGGAAGGCAAACTTTACATCCATCTGCTGTATCTTCCACTTGTTTTAAGCTGCCAAAGAAATGATTAGTCTAATAGTCTCCAATCGAGCAACAAGAGCAAATACCTCATCATAGTTAATTCCAGCCTTTTGACTATAGCCTTTAGCAACTAGCCTCGCCTTGTGCCTTTCAATCTCTCCTTTGGCGTTTTGCTTTATTTTGTACACCCATTTGACACCTATCGCCTTATGTCCTTTGGGAAGTGAGGTAAGTTTCCATGTGTCATTCTTCTCGATGGCCTTGATTTCTTCGTCCATCGCATCTCTCCACTTCTTCTCTCGTACTACTTCTTGAAAGCTCACTGGTTCACAATCGACAAACAGACAAAATAATGTAAGATTATTTTGTCGTTCAGTTACCTCATAGAGATCTCTAAGGCTTCTTGTACGTTGCACAACTTTTTCACTTTGACTCCCACTTGACGATGATGAAGGTGATGAGTCTCCTTGAGTGGTTGATGTTGGTGAAGTGGGTGGAGTTTCAAGCTCTTGTTGAGGTCCTAGTTGCTCCCTCGTTGTCTGCTCATCTTCTTTAAACTGAGAAAAAAAATTGAAGTCACCTACATGAGAGTTAAAATCCCATTCTTCTTCTTCGTTAAAGACCACATCTCGACTAATCACAATCTTCTTATTGTCTGAATTGTACAGCTTGTAGCCCTTCGAATTAGCATCATAACCGATGAAGATAAAACTTTCGCTTTTATCATCAAGCTTCGTTCTTCTCTCGTCCGGTACATGAACATGGGCTATACTTTCAAAGATTCTCAGGTGGAAAATGCCAGGCTTTCTTCCACTCCATGCCTCTTGCGGTGTCTTTCCCTATACACTTCTTGTTGGAGATCGGTTTGACAAGTAGACTGCACACGCTACTGCTTCCGCCCAAAATTCCTTGGGTAGTTTCTTGCTTTTGAGCATGCTTCGTGCCATGTCGAGGATTGTTCTGTTCTTTCTTTCTGCCACGCCATTTTGTTGGGGGGATCTAGGAATTTTCATTGGTCGACGAATTCCATCTGCTTCACAGAACTCTTAAAACTCCCTAGAAGTAAATTCTCCACTTCGGTCGGATCTCATGGTTTTGATCTTTCTACCGCTTTCTCTCTCCACTGCTGCTTTGAACTTCTTGAAGACTTCGAAAACTTCTAACTTCTGTTTCAAGAAATATACCCAGGTTTTTCTTGAAAAATCATCAATGAAGAGAAGAAAATAGTTACTGTTACCGAGAGAGCTTGGCTTGATCGGTCCACACACATCGGTATGGATGAGCTCGAGTGGTTTCTTGGCTCTTGTCTTTGACTCCTTTGGAAAGCTTTTCCTGAATTATTTCCCGACTAGAAATCTTTCACAAAGTTGGTCAGGATGGTTGATGCGAGGTAGTCCCTTCACCATCTCCTTCTTAGATAGCAGCTCTAGACCTCTAAAATTGAGATGCCCAAATCAAAGATGCCAAAGCCATAATGCATCTTTGTAGCAAACTTTCAGGCACTTTGCAACATCGTTTTGTATATTGATCAAGAACATTTTATTCTTTGACATCGGCACTTTAGCAATGAAGTTATTCTTATCATCTTTTATAGAAAGATTATAATCCTTCATATGAATATCCTAACCTTTCTCTAACAGTTGCCCTAAACTCAAGATGTTACTTTTCATATTGGGCATATAGTAGACATTGGAAATAAACTGATGTCTCACATCTTTCAAACGGATAAGGATGTTACCTCTCCCTTTCACTGCTATTGTGGAATCATCTCCAAACGAAACATTTTCGCTTACTGACTCGTCTAGCTCTGCGAACATGTCTTTCCTTCTATACATGTGATTGCTTGCACCACTGTCAAGATACCAGGAATTTGCTTGGCCACCATCAGTTTCCTTTCATGCTAGAAGAAGAGTTTCTTTGCCATCTGTCTTCTCCTCTACATAGTTGGCCTTCTCCTCAATTTTGTTGTTGGGAGCTCTACATTTTGAAGCATAATGCCCAAACTTCTGACAATTATAACATCGAACTTGAGATTTTTTATACCTTGAGTTCGGATTGATTCTTCCACGGCCTCGTGTTGAGCATTCTCCTTTCTCATAGTTGTTGGAGTTGTTGTTGTTGTAATTCCAGCCTCGTCCACGACCGCGACTTCCACCTCGTCCATGGCCTCTACCTTTGCCTCGACCACATTCGTTTCTATCATTGCGTTGGCTTTCATGCATATCATTGAGTTGTAGCTTGAGGAGTTGCTCAGTAAACCCATGCTTCTTCTTATGCTTCTCTTCGTATGCTTGCAATGATCCTTGGAGTTGCTCGATCGTCATTTCTTCCAAGTCTTTAGTTTCTTTAATCGTCATGACAATGTGCTCAAATTTGGGATCCAACGAACAGAGTATCTTCTCTATTATTCTCACATCTTCTAACTTTTCACCATTTCTTTTTAATTGATTAGAAACAGCTACTACTCTTGAGAAATAATCCGAAATAGACTCAGATACTTTCATGTGTAAGGATTCAAATTCACCTCTTAATGTTTAGAGACGGACCTTCTTCGCTTGCTCGGATCCTTTGTAAGAGGTTTGCAGCTTCTCCCACGCTTCCTTGCTAGAGCTTGCACTCGAAATCTTTTCAAAGCCATCATCATCTAATGCTTGATAGATGAGATAGAGAGCCTTCTTGTCTCTCTTTCTTGAATCCTTCAAAGTTGTTTTTTGATCTGGTGTAAGAGCAACAAAAGCAGCATCATCCGCAGGCTCGTTATAGCCTTTCTCTATGGTATCCCACACATCTTGTGATCCAAGAAGTGCCTTCATTTTGATACTCCAATTGTCATAGTTGTTGTTGTTGAGTGTCGGAACTTGGAATAGTGCCATACCATTTGCCATATCTCTCAATATAATGAGAATTTGCAAAATTCGATTGCACTGATGAATCCGGAAAGCCAAAAAACCTTGGGAGAGACTTGGTCAAAATTTTTAATTTTTCGGTCAACGATAAAGTCAACGGTCAAAGTCAACCCTAACCTGGTCAACGATCAATGACTTTGACGGCTCAGTCAACTCGCTTGGATAGCTCGGTCAAGAGCTCGGTCAACAGGCTTATAGCTCGGTCAACTCGGCTTGGCGGCTCGGTCAATGCTCCAACTCGGCTCAACTCGATGAGTCAACTCGATTCTCTGGCAGTAGTCTTCCGGCGGCGCGTGGGGGCGCGGTAGAACTCAAATTGGGGAGATTTTGGTGGCGTTAGATTCCTCTCGTCGAGACCTTCTATTTGATATGTAATAGTGTATACTTTCCAACTCTCTCTAATACCACTTTGTTGAAAATAAAACACTCAAACAAACAATTTTTATTCAAACTCAAACAAATATTACAAGAGCACTCTCACTCAAAAAATAAGATACTACAACTCACTCTTATTAGAGTTTGCTTCTTCACTCACTTAGAAGCTCTTAATTTTTCTTGATACCTAAACTAAAATGGGGAAGGGTATTTATACTACTTAAGAACAATCCTACACCACACAAATAAACTAATCCAAAATTACAATAACCATACACCTCATTCTTCTTCATTCTTCTCCATACTTTCAAATTATTCACATGCATAATTACCACACTCTAGAAGATTCTAGGTAGAAGGTTAGTAGTTTTGGATCTTGATTATGGACTTGGACTCCAATTTGATTGGTTTTGGGTTTGGGCTCCCATAATGGATCAAGTTTATGATCCAACATACACAACATATATGTTTTCATCATTAGCCTAAGAGATATCCTCTCTGTAGATTTCAGAAGTTTAGAATTGAACCTAGCACTGATAGAAAATAATTTTCTACCTTTTATAACAGAGAATGAAGAGGGTTTGGGTTTTTGAAGTGTTTTTTCATATGTTCCAAACAATGACTTTGAACTTGTCAGGATTAATGGTCTTGAATTCCTGTAAGCGGGGCTTGTGTGAAAGCTCCATCTCCCGTGATTTTACGGCATTTTGAATTGTTTCGTCTAATGACCCTTTTGGCCACTCCTGCACAAAGCATAAATTGGAAAGAAATTTGTGAAAATTTCTTCAATCTTACTCATTATATGAAGTAAATACCGAAGAAGTTCAAGATGGTTAAGATAAACCTCTCCTGCAAAAGAAGGTTCTAGACTAAATTTTCGAGAGGCTTTTAATAAATTTTAGAGATACAGAGAGAGTTTTCGACAGAATTTCAAAAGCACATAAATCATATTGTTAACAAAAGAGAGAGAGAGAGAGGAGATGGGCATGTAACTTAGTTCGGCTTTTGCGTTATGCATGATAAATTTCTCTGCCAGGATATTTATGTAGTTTCTTTTTAACTTTTTTTTTTATCAATATCAATTTCATATCAATAAGGTCTTTAATTGAAGTTACTTCAGTCATAGACAACTGATATAATTTTTTTATATATACAAATGATCTGTCAAAGACTTCGTCATGTGGAGGGCGTCAAACTTCTTTCAAACGTCAATTATTGTCTTCTCTTCAACCATCTCTCTTAGTATTTCATCACTCAATGAAAAAATTATAATATTTTGAACCTTATTCTAAATGGTTGCTTGAATCTCTTCAAGTGCTAAATCTAACCCTTAACTCACTAATAGAGCCATAACTTTTATCTTCCATAGAATTGAAATCATTCTGCCTATTGAACTTTTTAACCTTATACTTGTGAGTTATCATAGATGAACAACTTATGTTCTTGATGTACCATAGAGATAATATTTATAACCTTGATTCTGATATCACATATTGAAATTTTCAACGTGTACTTTAAAATTTTTCTAAGTGTGTATGTAAGACTTCACTCAAAAGTAAAGTAAGAATAAGAAAAGATCAAGATAAAGAATCATATAAGAAAGTTATGTGGTTCATCAATAAATACCTATATTCACACTGAATTACGGAATCCTGGCCTCTTCTATTCGTTTATAAAGCACTCATACCACAAAAATCTCTCATAAGAGATAATCAAGGTTTATAATCAATAGAAGAACTCTTAAGCATCTATTAGTGCTTTCTTGATCACGTAGATATCAAGCACTCCTATGGTACTCTCCTACGCACTTAACACTTAAGGTTCTTTAACTCTCTATATATTTTCTCTCTTGGAATTTTTCTCTAATGCTTAATTAATTCTAAGAGCTATAAAGTTTATACAGTATTTAAGTATACTATTCAAAACGTTCCTAGGAACTCTATTTCTAGTTGAAGTAAGAGTTTATACGTATAAGAGTCAAAATCCTACTTAAAGAAGTTGAAACTTTGCCAAGGCTGGCACTATGGCCCCAAGGCCTAGAGGTGCTTTTCTCGTGCTTTAAGCCCTTCCTAGCTTTCAACTTTCTATTTTTGACCCTTTTTCGTCCGTCCAACGCATTCTTGATCTTGTCTCAAAATAGCTATAAACTCGGCCATTATAATGAAAAAAGCTATAAGTGTCTGCTTACGACTCTTCTAAAAAATAGCTTATTAAACCAAAGTATATTTATATAACCTAATGTGGATCTAGGCATCTAGCAAAATCGTAGTTGGAATACTGTATGATTTCTATTCTTTTCAATCTCCTATATTTGAGCATGTAGTCTTTGTACTCTATAAATATCGCATAACCAAATTGGCTACTTTCCAGTGATCCACCTTAAGGTTACTTCAATATTTATTTAATAATGTATGCAATGTCTAGTACATATATACTTGAGCATACATAAGACTCTTTACTGTAGATGCATAAGAAAATTTCTATATCTCTTTATATTAAATCTCATTCTTGGGGCACTAAATGAGACTGAACTTATTACTTCTAGTAATAGGCGTATCTCCTAAAGTATAGTCATTTATGCTATATCTACTAAACTCTTTATCGATATAGTCTTTTGTAATAAATTCAGGATACCTTGAGTGTGATCTTGATATATCTAAATTTCTAATACAAAATATGCATCCCCAAGATCTTTTATTTCAAAATTCCTTTATAGAAATCTCTTAGTTTCGTACAATAATCTTATATAGCTACTTGTTAGCAATATGTCATTGACATATAAAACCAGAAAGATAAACTTACTCCCACTGAACTTGTGATATACATTGATCAACTGCATTTTTCTCAAAACTAAATAAGGTATTCACTTGATGAAACTTATGATACCATTGATGGGATGCTTGCTTGAGACTATAAATAGACTTTTTTCAATTTACAAACTATACTTTTTTAAACTCTAGGCATAAAATTTTCTGGCTGCACCATATGTCATTTATTTAATATCATCATTAAGAAATGTAGTCTTTACATTCATTTAATATAACTCGAAATCAAAATGAACTACAAGTGTTATGATGATTCTAAAAGAGTCTTTCACTTATACTAGAGAGAAAATCTCTTTATAATCAGTTCCTTCATTTTGAGTAAAACCCTTAGTAACAAGACAAGTTTTATATCTTTTGATGTTGCTTTTTAAATCCCTCTTGATCTTAAATATCCATTTGCAACCAATAAGTATCGTACCTTTAGGTAACTCAATAAAATCCCAAACGTCATTGTCTCTCGTGGATTTCATCTCATCTTTATGATCTCAATTCATTTATGAGAATTAGAACTTTGTTTAACTTGACTGAAATTGATTAGATCATTTTTCAATCCTATATCAAACTTATGTTCTTAGAGATAGACAATAAAATCATCCGAAATCACACTTCTCTTTCTCTAGTGGATCTTCTCAATGGTACATGTTCTCGAGGTTGTTGAGGTTGCTCTTGATGAATATGAGCAAATTCTTTAATTTTGATTGGGAGCTCTTGTATATTGTCTTGTATTTCTAGATCTACTTCTTAAATAATGTTAGAAAAAGAAGTCTGATCATTTTCAATAACAACTGTAGAAAGATAAATAAATTCATTTTCAAAGATAATATCCCTAATATGCATTATCTCCCCCTAAACTCAACATCCTTAAGAAATTTAGCATTCCTAACTCTAAAAATGATTTACTTGAAGGATTATAAAACTTAAAACCCTTTAATCTTTTAGTATATTAATAAAATAGTAGCTAATTGTTCTTGTGTTCAGTTTTCTTTCATTAGGTTTATGTAACCGAGCTTCAACTGGATAACCTGAGACATGCAAGTGCATAATACTAGATTTTTTTTGTTAGTCCACAACTCGTACGAAGTTTTAGATACTACTTTACTTGCAACTTTATTAAGAATATAAACTGCAGTATTTAGTGCTTCTCCTCATAGTGTTTTAGGTACAGAAGAATGGTTAATCATATTTCTCGCCATGTCTTTAAGTATTTGGTTTCATCTTTTAGCAACTCTATTCATGCTTGGTTTTCCAGACATTGTGTATTATAGGATGATGCCATACTCCTTTAGAAATTTAACAAAAAAAAGGTCATGGTTATTGTTTACCTTATCTATCGTATCTTCTATTGTATTAGCTACTACGATCAAATTTAACAGATTTAATTTTCTTGCAAGTTTATTTTCATCTTCAGCTTTGAAAAATATTAAACATGTCAAGAGATTAAGAGTTCTCATGAATCATGTAAAGGTACCCAAAATGAGAGTAGTCGTCAATGAACATAATAAAATACCGTTGGCTACTCTAAGAAGCCGTAAGGAATAATGCACAAATATTAGTATTTATTAGTTTTAAGACGTTATTACTCTTGTTGGCACCTAATATCTTGTTGTTTGCCTTTTTTCCTTAATACAATCTATGTAGATTTTAAAATCTATTAAATTAAGAGAATTAAGAATTCCATCTAACATTAGTCTTTTTTATTTTCTATTTAAAGATAGGTTCTAAATATTTGTACCATGTTTATTAATATGCAAGGATTCATAAAAGAGGCATGAGTATCTAATTTATAAAGATTATCAATAAGAGAACTAGTATAAATAAGATTTAAATTTTGAAAGAAACTAACTTATTATTTCTGAATGAACAAGAATATCCTAATTTGTCCCAACTAGAAATAGAAAATATGTTATGTCAAAATGACAGTACATAATAAGTCTTATCTAAATTCAAATAATATTTGGTCTCTAATTGTAATCTAAATAATCATATGGCCTTTACAAAGGCTGCATTATCATTTCCTACTTAGATGCATCTTTCAGCATCAATTGAAAACTAGCTCTTAAGACAACCTTGTATAGATACCCTTATGTGAGTAGTTGCTTCTATATCTATCCACCAAGTGTGTTTAGGTACAAAAGCTAAATTAACTTTAAAATATACAAAGTTGAAAAGTATACCTTTCTTAACATGCCATTTGGCATACTTGGGACAATTATTCTTCACATGACCAACCTTTTTGTAGAAGAAATAAGTAATAACTGGATCTTGTTTCTTTTGCACCTTATTTTATGAAGTCCCAACTGCAATTTTTTTTTTCTTTATTTCTTTTTTCTTTTCATATTTGGTAACCTTATCTTGAAAAGTACTTGTTAAGTGAGCATTTTTAGTCTTTTCTTACTTTAATTTGTCTTTTTGTTGCACACAATGAAAAATGAGCTCATTAAGAGCCCATTTAACTTTCTGAGTGTTGTACCTTACTTTATATTAATTGTAATGTACATTAAGAGATATCAAAATCAGATGCACGAGTAAGTCATTAGACAGCTTTAACTTTAGTGCTCTTAGTTTTAAAGCGAGATTAAACATCTTATGATGTACTCCCTTATATTCCCTTTGCCATTATACCTTATTGAAACAATGATAGCTAGTAGCATACTTGTTTTAGCCTTTTCATTATTGGCAAGGTATTGTTAAATTTTCTCAATGAATTTGTTAGCATTTTCTTTCTCAGATATAGTGCCTTAAAAATAAGAATGAAATCTACATTGGCAAATATAGTAGAAGCAGATAAAATTTACAAAGAACACATAATAAAAAAATAAGTTCACAATCATGTCATTATTTTAAGTATATACATGCATGACATAAATAAACATATAAAGGTAGGCCCCATCAAGAGATACCTAGCATAACATTGATATTTAGTCTTTGGATAAATATATCAACTATAAGTGGTACTTTGAATGTAGTAATCAAATGTTGATAATATATCCTACCAATAATAAGCATTTCTTTGGACCGATTTATTGCATACATGAAAAACTTGATAATTATCACACATTTATTATTGTAAATATGCCTATTATTTGGCAAAAAATAATCTTCTTTTAGGCTGATTAATTTTTGCATAAACAATAAATATATTTATCTTAATATCCTAAAATGAAGAAATCTATATAACAAAGGTTCTTTGGCAACATTTTATTTCAATCAATTTATTTCGAAATATAAGAGAAGTAACGCAAAGAAAAAATAATTGAATGCAAAAAAAAAAATTAAGTTTTTGTTATGCACTAGAGTGGCGCCATGGTCACAATGCTGCTAATGATTTAAAATAGAGTCAATGATTGTTAGGCCAAATTCAAATGGGCTACATTTTAAGTTGAATCTCTATGAATTAGGCTTGGTAGACCAAATTCTCTAAAAATAATTAAAAATCCCCCAAATTTGGACCTTAAATTTATTAACTTTGAATTTGTAAATACCAAAAAATATGCATCAAATAAATTTGGGTCAAAATAGGACATATTTACAATTATTTTAAAAATTTTAAGCTAAAACAAATTACTTGAAGTTGGAGGGGCTGAGTGAAAAAAGTAAATCACATTGGGACCTATTTGAAAATATTTTAAACTTTTGTGGTCAAACTAAAATTATTAAAAGCATTTGGGCTGTATGAAAATAACTATGACTGTTTGGGATTATTTGTAAATTTTTTAAACGTTTATAGATAAAATATAATTAAAAAAACTAATCAGATAAACCATAACCCTTCTTTCTCATGTCGCCACCCATCCTTTCTTTCCCTTTTTTTTTTTATTTTATTAATATAAATATTAAACATAAAAAAAATTCTAAATTATTAAAGAATGTGAAAAACACCAAATTAAAGTCAAAGTTTGGTATTTTTCATCATTAAATTTTTAAATCAATGGCTCTTACCATATTTGAACATCAAATTACAATAAAAAAATATAAATATAATATTTTTTTTCACAAAATCATAAAAAATTCATACATATAATATCTTTCCTAAATAACCATACAAAAAAAGATATTTAAAACATAAATATATATATTAATAATCTTAATAATTTAAGACCATTAATGGTGACAAGTTTAAACTCATTGTTAATGGTACATATGAAATAAATATCACTTCAAAACTCATTGTTAATTGAATATTATTTTGTATCAGTTGCAAGTTCAATCCTAAACTTCTGAAATCTACAGAGGATATCTCTTATGCTAATGATGATAACATAAATGTTGTGTATATGACAGGAAGAGAAGGATTATCGGCAGAAGAGACTCTTAAAGTTGGAAGTTACAATGCTTTGCTGAAAAGTTCATTGCCAGATGAATTCAAGTTTTACAAAGCAGAAGAAGAGAGTTTTGAATCATCACATGAAGCATTTAGATCAGCTTTTCCACGTGGGTTTGCATGGGAAGTGTTGAGTGTACAGTCACGATCGCCATTGATTGCTTTCAAGTTCAGGCATTGGGGTTTCTTTGAAGGACCCTTTAAAGGACATGCTCCTACTGGAGAGAGAGTTGATTTTTATGGATTCGGAACTCTCAAGGTATGTTCTACAATATTAGGTAATTTATGGTGCTTTTGAAGTATTTTTTTGATCGATAATAGATCATATAAAATTTTAGATAGTTCGGTAAACCTATTACATGACTAGTTAATAAGGGAATCTTGATACTCTTCATCCTGATGGATTAATTGCCAGATTTTTATTTCTTTAAAATTAAAATGTAATTTAATAACTTGAAGCTCGGTCTAAGTGAGCTGCATATTATCTGTATTCCCTTTTATATTATCTTTATTGATTGGGCAATCTTCAATTTTGGCACATATTGCCATGTGACTGTGATGAATGAGTGTCGGAATTTCTTAATTTAAATACAAATATAATTCATTGAAAAGTATCAAAACCGAGTAAAATTTGATCATTCATATAGAAGTAAATTAAATTTTAGTGAGTCTTTTATAACTTTGTACAAGGGAACTTTTAACATGACTATTAATAGATAAATTCAAAGAATTTGTATTTCTTTTTCAAAATAGTATTATATTCGCGTGTTTTTATATAGGTATTAAAATTCTTAATTTAAAATGAATATTGAGGCAGAATTTTAAGGTCACTACATGGTTAAATATCACTGGGTACAATAATGTTGTTGTGACGGACCGAGCCATAATTTTAGTTTACTCACTGCTCTCAGTGCTTTTACCTCCGTTGAGTTTGAAAGTAAAGCCTAATGCACTCTCAAAGATCTTTGAGAGTCTAAGGAATTTAATGTTTGTGAATTTGTTCTGACAGTTTTTGCCTTGAATTCTTTTTAATTAAATCTTGTCTTTAGTTGGGATAAATGTAAGAGCCTAATTTGTACAAAATTATTTGGGAAACACACTAAATAGGGTATAATAGATTTGTGTGATTTGATATAATTTTTTTTGAGTATGGATGAAAGTTAGAATTTTAAGATGTAAAAATCCTATCTTTTGAATTTGAGAAAATACTCGTCTCTTTTATTTTTTCAAGGATTTTAAATTAGTTTTTTAGGCAAGGTAAGCGCTGAAAAACATGCTGTTGTGATTTGAACTAACGATGATTGAGCAAACAATGTATGATCTCTTTGGTAGGTGAGGGAATGACGCGTAAGGTTGATGATAGGTGAATGCCTCTCTAAACTAACATATAAGAGGGTCTATTTATAATGCTTAAGGTGTCTGTTTGGGTTAACCACTCTCTTTAACCCATACTCCTTCTAGAATGCTACTTTTTTTATAACTTAATCTCTTAGTTAATTAATAAAAAAGGATTTTAATATAAAAAATGTATTGGTCGTATTTTATTTTGACTAAAACTTAAGCTACGTAATTACTTATCTTAATAAGTAAGTAATTAAGTTTTAATTCTAAAAAGACTCTTAATTGAAAGAAGCTTTTATGACTTATGTGTCTCTATTAGTCTAGTCACATAGGTTCACCTTTTTATTAGACTTAGTTTCCTTCATAAATGAGCTTTAGTTTAACAGTTTTATGTTATGAACTTTATTCAAAGCAATTTTCTACTTATCAAATCATGACTCAAATATTAAATTTTAAAAAGTGACTGGGTTTAACTAAAAAGAAAAACAAAACAAGCAACGAGAGCAAAAAGAAATTTTTAAAAAAAAAAAGAGAAAAAAAGAAAAGATCCCTCACTACCCTCACGCGCGTGCACTCCCCTTGATATTGGAGAAGGGGCCTTTAGGCCTCCTCTCCGGTAGCCAACAAAAACACCTCACCCCCACCTCTTTTGATCTACCTCTTCCTTTTTTCGATTTTATTTTATTTTCTTCTTATTTTTTATGTTTATATTTTTGGCGGCCTCATTTGCAGGTCCAACCACTTCAAACACTGAAGAGGACCTGCTCCATCGAGCATAGCAAAGCTAGTGACTCACGACGACCCATGCTCATTCTCGCCGGTTTGTAAACGGTCATCCTTGTGACCTCATCAATAGTGGAGACCTTTCAGTTTCTGGTAGTTCGGATAGCCTCCGGCCCCCTCTTAAGCTTGGCCTTGGCCAGCCGTTTTTCATTGCGTTGGACGCCATTGTACCCTTAAGCTTTGCCAGCCGTTTTTCCTGCTTCCCACCAAAATTTGCAGGCAGTTTTTCGTGGTTTCCCACCGTAATCCATCGGCCGTTTTGGCCACCATCTTGTTTGTGTACTGTCGCCCACCGCCTTTGACAACGGATCTCGAGTTCCAACCGCCGCCCCCTCTCTTGAGGGACTGCGCCCACTGCCGCCAAGAGCTATACCTACCGATGGTGCCAAAATTTTAGCTACCTTTTTAGGAATGTTGGATGTTGATCTTGGGTTTGACACTATTGTGTATACTTTCTTGTGATGTATTTGCCTATTAGATTGGACAATGGATGTACCTCTCACTCCTACATGAGAGTTGCTCTCTTTTGCTCCTTATTGTTAGGGCTGTATTTTCCCTTCTTAAGAAGGGTTCTCTCGTCTCTTAGGAATTAGTCTTCCCCTTACTATTAGAGGTAGATGAGGTTAGGCCATGCGTTAATGATTTATTATCATTTGATCCAGTAATTTCTCTGATCTTTTGATCAAAAGCCCTACAAGTTGTATCATTGTAACTTCACTTTCAATGGATTCAATAACTTTGCAAAAAAAAAAAAAAGAGTAGTTTGGTTCTATATGCCAAACTTGATCATTTTCATGAACTTACACTTAGACTCATTGATGATTTTGTGCTTGAAAAATGAAAACAATAGTATGTAACAAATAAAATCCAAACTTCCATTTACCATGTCCATATCCAGACATTCAAATTGATAACATTCTTTAGGCATCCCCCTAACTTGCTTCATCCATGGTTAGAAACATAAGATTAATCCTTTATAGTGCCATTGCACCTTCATATAATTGGATGCTTATAAAGTATGCTAACAATTTCCACAACTAGACATACAATATATTAGGTTGAAGCTGACGAGGAACAAAGGCTTTTTATTCCGATCTGTTAATGTATTTTTTATGGGATTTGGATCTATCGAGAGTAGTGAGGCTTGAACCCATAACTTCTACCTTGATAGGATGGTATTCTAACCAATTGAACTATAATCCTCAAGATATATTAATGTATCCTCAAGATAGGATGGTGCTTTAATCAATTAAACTACAGTCATCCAGATATAAAGTATGTTTACCTTTATCCACAACTAGACAGATAGTTTATTACGTTGAAGCTGACAAGGAACAAAGGCTTTTTATTTCTATCCAAAGATACATTAATGGAATTTTTTTTTATGTGATTAAGATCCATCAGGACTAATGGGGCTTGAGTCCACAACTTCTACCTTGATAGGTTGGTGCTCTAACTAAATGAACTAAAATCTTTAGGAAATAAAATGCACATTCTTATGATTTTATTCAAACCATTTTCATTTAAATTAAAATTGTCGTGTTATAAAACAAATGCAAATGATAGATTGATATCCACATGAATATAAACTTTAATGAGAGTAACATGAATTACGAGTAATCCTTTCTTTAGTTATTACCAAATCATTCAATGAAAAGTGAGTATTTTTTTGTCTAATTTTTTGCATTAGACTTTATACTTTCTATTTAACGATCTTGATATGAATATAGATCATTAACAAGAACAAATTTTGTGGGAATAAATAAATGGAAAAAAAAATAGTGATAGGAATATATTAGAAAATTAGACCTTTTTAATTTTTTTATTTTATGTATGACATTTATATCATTTCATAGTCAATCATTGAATTATTTAGTTAACCTAATCTGAACCAGGATAGACATCTAATTTCTCAATTTTGACACAAGGTACTTATTAGTTTGAGTAAGAACATTAGATACTAATCCAAACTAATACTAATATAATTAGTACTAATCCAATCAATTCTATGAATAAAGTGTGATCAATTAACCAACTAACAAAACTACCTATTACAAATAACATCTTACTAGTGCATCAGACATATAAATGTTAACTAATTAGGTTAACATTAAACTTAGTAAAATAAAATAGTTGAATAAAAAAATTGAGATTATTCAAGAACATAGATTGAATGCTAACATTAGACATTGAAATTATGGTAGTAGGTTCATAATAAGAAAACTATTTTTGATTATTTTAGAAGAAATAAAATGAAAGATATGGAGAGCAAGGATAGTTATTGTATAAGGTTTATCAGAAATTAGATGCAACGGTACATAATAGATCGATATAAACATCATGAGCTATCTTACAATAAACTAGCTATTCTTGATACCTTCTTCTCAATTTCTTCTTCTCTTTCTTTTATATTGCAAGCCTTGAAAAGGAAGAGATAAGAGGGCTCTATAGAGAATATGGTTAGAAATTCATAATAGAGCCCAACAATTGACCAAATCGATTATATTCATACATAAGGATATTATATTACCTAGTATAAAAGATTGATAAATTATCACAAACCTTCCTTTTAAAAAAACTCAATTTCTAGATTATTATATAATAATTTTTTTAACTTTATAGATATAAATAAAAACATATAGACTAGAAATGATATTGATTATGTGAATTCTTATGTCATTAATATTAAAAGGATATTAAACAAAAGGAATTGGGATATGGATAAAATATAATGATAGAGACAATTTTGTAGTTTTGCTATAAAATGAGGCATGGAACGGAGACATTATGAAGAAGTTTTAGGAGTTATTAAGGAAACTTCAAGTTCATATTGGTTGAGAATAAAAATTGAACTCTATATAATATAATCTCTCGTTGTTCTTTAGTATCTCAGTGATAGAGTGGTTGACTATTAACTAATTGGTCATAGATTCAATAAGGAAAATAATATAATAACAAGGGAAAAGGATAATTTTACGTTAATAGTTTGGCCCAAAATACAAGTTTGCCGTGATTATATCCGAAATACTCAATTTTACTCCAATCTATTAACTTTTACCATTGGTTTTAATGGTGAAAGGGTAAAAAAATAATCTAAGCAGAGAAATAAATTAAACTTTGGACATGTGACACAATCTCAGCCATTCACTATATTTATATAGTGGCACAATCTCATCCATTTATTTTATTTAATATATATTTTTAAAAATAAATTTTAATAAAAGGATATGTGTCATAATTTGATTAGCTACAAATAATATTTATTATCACGTAATTGGTTTATATTTTAATAAACATTTTTTAAAATAAATTAAATTAAAAAAATAAAATTGCCATTGTCGTCTTAAAATGGTGATCGGCCGGTTGCCTTTTTTTGGTTACGCTCCAATGATAAAAATTATCATATTTTATATCATTTGACTCTATTTTTTTTGGTCTTCACAATGATAGGGTTATTGTTTATAAAAAAAAAAATCAGAAGATGGCCAAAAAGATGGGGAATGGCAGCGTCTCTCTCACAATTTTTGGCCATTTTTTATAAAATAAAATGACCTTACCATTGTGTAGATTGAAAACAAATAGAGTCTAATAATGTAAAATTTAGTCTTTATTAGTGCCTCACCATCACTAGAAAATAGCGGTCGACTGATCGCTATTTTTCGGCAATGGTGCGCAAAAAAATGTTTTAATTATTTATTTTTTTATTTTTAAAAATCTTTATTAAAAATATAAACTAATTATATAATGACACATGTTAATTGTAACTAATCATATTATGACACGTATCATTTTATTAAAAATATTTATTAATTTATTTTTAAAAATATTTATTAAAAATAAAAACTAATTACATGATGATATGTGTCTTCATTAACTTATCATATTATGACAACTGTCATTTTATTTAAATTTATTTATTAATTATATTAAATTAAATAAATGGATGAAATTGCGCCACATTTTCAAAAACAGTGAATGAGTGAGTTTATGCCACATTTTCAAAGTTAAAGGGTAACCTAATAAATGTAAATTAAAACTACTATTTTTAATGGTAAAATTCAATGAGTTAAGGTAAAATTAGGTGTTTTAGATCTAATTGAGGCAAAATTATCTATTAGGCTAAAATATTATAGTAAAATTGTCCTTATCCTTAATAAGAAATCTAAAATTTCTTATACACTAATAAATAGGCCCTTTGTTAATTATATTCACCACTAGATAATTTATAAATATAATTGAATGCCCTCTGATGTATATGTTAGGATTTATACTCACGTGTCATCCCTTTTATGTATAAATATTTATTTTATATTTATACTATTATCATTTTATTAAATCGCTAATTATGTTATATATATAGTAAGATGCTTATAACGTTTCAAATATTGTATAATCTGAAAGAGTTCAGATCTGGTCTAAAGGAGTTTGGATCAGTGCTAAGAATTAATAACGCTGAAAGTTATAAATGCTAAGAGTTAGTACTAATAAGAGTTACCATATAAGAGTTAACAAAATCTAAAGAGTTAGAGCCTTATCTGAAATGGGACAAAGACCTGAGAATATATATTAGTAATGATATAATTGCAAAAGAGTTGCAAATGATGCTAAGAAATATTGTTGTGCAAGTATGTTCTCAAACTCTATGTTCCTAATCTATCTTCACTGATGCAAGTCTGTCAATGAAGTCCTTAAAATATATAGATTGGTGTATGTCTATATTTAGATAGTTCAGATAGTTAGTCTTGACAGATCATGAGTTTAGTAGAAGTTCGTATAGAGATACAAGTATTCAGTAAGGACTGAATATTGAACAGACTCACAAAGTCCTATAATAGGCATCCCATAAAGCCGTCAATGGAGGATTTTTTGAGTTGAGTAGTATTTTTGATCCTTTGAACTGAGTGCCACGGTAGGCTTGTAAATGATCCACCATACTTTAGTTCTACACATGTTAGATTTCTTTCATTGTCTGACCGCTGGGTGTCACTGGATATGGTCCATTGCTCATGGAGTTTGGTATGCATAGATATGGGATCCATCAGCTCATTTGGGTGAGTAATATATCATAATGCTTTAAGATTATATTTCAAAAAGTCTTATAACATAAGCAGATATACCCAGAAAAATAGTTTTATCATAGGGATAAATACTATCGTAAAAGTGTTTGCGGTCATTATTTATTGAAATACAAATTTAGAGATAAGTTTATGGTTGAACGTATGGAGACTTAACGGTGTTGATCTATATCTCCGCTTTTTCAGGATATCTATGATGGAAGGATTATACAAATATGTTATAACCTCACCTTGTGTGGTCTAACGTACCATTTTGTAATCTCCGTAACATGTGTGTGGGATATTGTTCATGGACATATAGATAAGTTCTATATGATAAACTGGACGTGGACGTAGAGAGTCTCACAATTTAAAGTGTACTCGTTGTGTATCGGGGCAACGTATTGGATTGTACAATTTAGTCTACGAAATTCCAACAAAGTAAAAATTTGTTTTAGGATTCCTTATATTATGCACTTGTTAAGACTTAAATGTAAAGTACATTATTTAATTAGTTGATAAGAGTTGTTAACTAATAAGAAATTGATAAGTGGTACAATTTTGCTCCATGAATGGTTTTACTATATATTCATCCATTAACCTTACTAAGTAAATACGAATAAGGTAAATGTTATTATTCAAAAATGGTTTTGAATAATTAATAATCAAATTAATAAATGAATAATTATTATTAATTGAAATAAGTGGCATAACTATTTTGTAATGGACTAAGCACTTCAAATAGATAATTTATATTGTTGGCCACTTTGAGATTATTGCCTAGTGCACTTGAGAAGTGATGAAACCACCAAATATTATTTAATTCATTTTTATTTTTCATGGCAAATGATTCATATAGATGTAACAAATCTAAGGTAACCTATACTCAATTGCTTGGATTTTTTATTGAATAAAATAGACAACAATTGTGAGTGGTGGTAGAGCACTTTGATTAGCCATCACTTAGACAAAATGAAATTGAAGTGTTCAATTTTGTGTGAGGGAGAAGTAAAGTTGAGAGAATTTTGTTAAGTCTTTTAAAAGTTCTAAACAAAGGGTTGTGAAGGAAAAAAGACTAAACATATTTATTTATTCTCATCTCTTATAAGAAATAAGACATAAGACATAAGAACTAAAATTGTTTTAAGAGTTAAAACACCAACTACTGAAAATTTGTAACTGTTATTCTAACTCTACAATCCCACCCGTTTTAGTTGTGAACTAGAATTGTGCAACAAGATACTTCAAGGTGAGCTCAACAATTAGAGAATTGAGTTCTTGAAGAATTGGAAAGCTAACTTTAATTTGGATAAGTTTATATATACTTGCAATATATTTAAATGATACATATGAACATATATGAGATATATGTGTTTGAATATGTTATGTTGAGCATAACATGTATATGATACTTCCGCTACGTGTATATAAATGTTTAAAACTATATGTACCTCTACACATCATACACTAGCTAAATAGTGTAAATTAACAAAAAGACTCTAAAAAATTATTGAAGGTTTGTGATCAGTCTTTCACCTTAATACCCATTCTTTTACGGAAGCGTATAATTGCAAGCAAATATAATATCAATAAAAACTAGATCAATCAAGAACACAACACAACTAGTTTACATGGTTCGACAAAAGCCTACGTCTACCTTTCTTATTAGATATTATAAAGATTATAAAGAAAAAAATTAAGAACTCTCAAAGGAATCTGTATGGCGTACCTTCGTTCTCCTAAGAAAAATAAACACCCACAATGGTTCCACCTTAATGCATACAAGTATTTAGTGTCTACCTGATTTTTTAATCTTTATTGGAGTCTCTTCTTTAATAATTGATACTTAATCTAAAGGGTTATAAGGGTGAGTAAAACATCTCTAAAAACCTTAAACCTTATTGGAATAAGAGTCCATGCGTTTAAGAGTCTGAAACCCCCTCAAAGAAGTCAAATTCGAGAAAAATAGAAGTCTCCAAAATTAGGTGCCGCATCTGTAGTAACCAGTATCCACGACTGGTAAGAATAAGTATTTATATATGTATAAATATACGTATTTTATTTGTATGTTGGTGATACTTGATTTATATATTGTTATTAGTAGTGTTTGTATAGGTTAAGGTGATACTATTAGCATTGGGTTTAATTGCAAGACTTTAGATTTATTTTAGGGACCAAATTGTTATACTTTGAAAGTTTTGGGGGTGAATTCATAAATACCAAAAATTAGCCTCTTAGTATAAAAATACACTTTTGAACCCTAATTTACCATTTTTAGGTCGAGCTACCCATTTTAAGAGAGAGAAGAGAGAAATAGAGGAGAGAGAAAGAGGAGAAGAAGAAGAAATTGGAATTTTGAATTTCAAGAGGTATATCATACGTATTTCTCAATTTATTGGTATTAATTAAGTTAATTCCTTTAAGTTTTGATTTCTGAAAATATGTATAATTGAGGATTTGTTGTGTATTTCGTAAGATCATATGAGAATTGATGATGATCTATAAGATAATTTGATAAATCATGATGAATTATGGAATTTCTGCTGGATAACCTCTTGATCTAGGAATTTTATAAATTGTTGTAATTCGATTCTGGTTTTGAATTTTTATTATATGAAATTAGACATGTTAAGGATCATCTGAGACTTTGAATCGATTGAAAATTCTGGAAATTGAATTTATAGTGAATTTACCAAAATGACCCTGAAATTTTGGAAATTTCCTGTGTAAACAGTATGGTACAGTGAAAAATAATTTTTGTCCTACTGAATGATCTTCAAAAATTATGAATTTGTGGAATATGATAATTTTATATGTCTAATATGATATACTCGGAATTGAGAATTTAGATCAATGTGGTTGAAGTGTTATGAATTTCTAAAGTGTATCAGCTCATTGCAATATTTGATTAACAGATTTTTAAAGTTATAGAATAAAATAGTTTTAAAATACTTTTAGCAGTGATTTGGAAGTGAAATATTTATCATGGACTGAGATATATGTTAAGAGTAATTATGTGATAGTTTTATAATTTTTAAGTTAGTATATGATTTTATAAAATTGGGAGATTGAATACTGTTCAGTAAATATCTTGATCCTGTCAGGTTAGTAGTTTGGATTCAATGGTGTGTATGGAATAGATTGTGTAGGAATTTTGATATAATATTCATATATAAGAAGGATATATGAGTCAAGGATGGTATATTCTGATTTTGGAGTAATTGGACATCATGTGATGTATTAGAAAATTTTGTTAAGTGTAAGTGGTCAGAATGACAGGTTTTGAGAAACCAAGTTTTTTTAGACCAATTTGATGTGATAAATGCATTGTGTATAATTTTGTAAGCTATTTAAAGTATTTTGTGTGAATTGTGAGGCTTATGAAAGGATTAATCTCCATTGATAGGTTAAGGAGATTTAAGCCTTGTAGCTGAAAGTGTTAAGAGGTAAGTATACTAGACTTTTTACTGGAATCACAATAAACATAGTAAGTGTTATGAATGATTTTGTAAATGTGGTTAAGAATATGTTTATGTTATTTCAAAGTATATTTTGATATGAAATGTGAATATATGTTTATGAATATGAGCATTGACATTGAGCATGGACATACATGTATTTTTTTGAAAGTGAGCTTTCAAAATAAGATATGTTTAACAAAGAAAGCTTTTGAAGTGTAATATGTCCATGAGAAATATTTTGTGTTTTGAGGGTACTTGAACTCACTGTTAACTTAGTAGGCATTTTATGTGATTTGTGGAGCCTTTATGTGTGGCCTTTCCTTCGGGATTGGTATATGTTATGTGTTCCGTATGTAGGGAGGATCCTATTGGTACCTAAAGGAAGTGTGAGTCATCACATTCGTGTGGTGGCGTATTGGTACACGTGAGAGGACTCACCGATGATCAGGGTGAGGGTTTGGCTTTTACCTTCGGGCATAAGCGTTATATATGTGTGATTTAAAGACCTCACTTGTACTATTCCTCTCATACGGTATGTCACCTACGAGTGACATTTGGCTCATTATGTGATATGTGATATGTAAGTCCTACTAAGTAGTAGTCGAGTAATGGTATTCCTATTATGTGTTTTGAAAGAATGTGTAAGCGCTTATATGATATGTGATTTGATAAGATTATGATTTTGATTGATCACAGCATATCATACATATGCATTGTGTACATATATGTATTTGTATTTGATATATGAAAAATTAGTATGCTTACTGAGTTTTATACTCATTATAGTTTATGGTGATTTCAGGTAAATAAGGTACATGTGTGCTTAGCGGATTTGGCAAGGCTTCTGCTGTTCCTTGGGTTCCCTAAGTTGCTAGGTTGTTGTGTGTTTCATTTGGGGACACGTGGGATAGGATATTTGGTTTATCCCTATTGAATAAATACTTATGTATTATTTCATTGTGTGTGGATTGGATTTGGTTTAAGTTTTATAAAGTGTGGTTATTGGATGATTTTAAGTAAGAATTTGCAATGGATATATTCTGGGCTCCCGGTAACAAAGTTGCTACTGGTGACGTAGTAGAGTGTTAATCTCTGAGAAAACTCTGCGTATCTCCGGTTTAATAATTGTCCCAGTTATAATTCAATTGCTATAATTCTGAAAGAAATTGAAATGAATGTTTAAATATTGTCAAGAGGAGTTTATATTTATATGTTAGGTTATGGTTGATTTTAGTGTTGAACTTACTAGCAACTTGCTAAGGATTTCTGTGTTGAATGAAAGTTGAAAATTTTGTGTAATATTATTTATGAGTGCACATGCAGTGAATGAATGTAAGTGATGTCGTGTGTCGGATCTTTTGGGTCTGGGGCGTGACAGCATCACTGACGCGCCCCTATTCTAGCACCACAATGCTACATAGCCAGCATTGCAACGCTAAGGCATGGTAGTGCCTCCTTGCCTTTTTGTTCTCCTTTTTGCTTCAAACTCTTCGTCTTACTCATTCCTCGTATGTCCGTTGTGTACTAGACTTCTTGATAACTCTTCACTTGGTGTATATCTCAATTCATGCCCTTACATAATTTTCGAATCACCAATACCAACAAAAATTTACAAATATATTCAATAGACTCGTGAAAATTATTATTATTAAAAAATATAAATAATTATACTTAGATTCTAATACTTTTTAACTTTAATAAATGACCCCCTTAATATAGAAATCTAATTTGTTTTTTTTATCAAAAAGACAAGTCGATATAAAAATAAACACCAAATATGACAGATTGATGCATGATGAACTAAATTTTTTTTACCTATAATCGTAACTTTGACACCATGATAGATAAATAGAAAAAAAAATTGTATTTCACTCTCTAAATAATATTTCATTGGTGTGCTTTTATATATGTATTGAATCTCTAACCGAGACAGAATTAATAGTATAAAAAAACAAAACATCAATAAGACATTAATAAAAAAATAACATAATAAAATATCTTAATATCATACTAACCTAAATTAGAAATCCTAAATATAACACTAACTTTAACAACTTTTTTTAATTATAAATTTTAAATTGAATTGGTTTTCTAGAAAACAGATAGGTTGATGAATCTTTAAGAGTAAAGGATGTTGAAATTTACTATGACCCAACTGAGTTGTTTGGAGGTCTATTAAAGGGGTCACCTATCTCAACATCCCATAAATAAGACAACACCGCTGATTTAAGTTCAACAACAACCTTAGTTGAATGTTATCCCCTTTCCTAGAAAATATAAATGCCAATTAATGTATCTAAATGCTTGAAATTTTTAATGGATGACTTTGTTCACGTTATTTAATATGGTCTTAATCTATTTCTTTGTGTGTTTGTTTAAGTCAAACTATATTTTTTGTTATTTGTTCATCTTCATCAATATAGCGGCTTATATTCAATTGTTGTTATTGTTGAAATAAACAGTTCAAGGATAAATATGGAGCACTACATAAGGGTGCCAACAACTGCAATAGAGGACACACCAGCAAAAAGACAAGATGTAAAATAATGCAAAATAGTGGAATGCAGTAGCAACCGCTACAAAAGAAATTGTACAAATAGGAATTCCTTTGTGAGAAGGACATCAATGAGGTGTCATGACCTAAGAGATGTTAGTACAACTGAAGAGCATCAAAGGGCCCTTATTGAATCAACACAAGAATGAGTCATCAAAATAAGACAAAATTAGTTTTTGATATTGTAAAGATACAATTGTAACTACTTTGTGTATATATGTCTTGAATTTGATTCATTGTGATATATACCAATTACATTGCAATACAAAAAGTTTATACAAGTTATCAAATATCTATGTGTTAACTTGGTATCAAAGCTATCTCCAAAGGCTTCAGCCTCAACAAATACCTCACTAACAAACATAAACAATACAGCTTAATAGAATAGCATAATGCCTATAGCCCCTCTTATTTTCTCTGCACCCATTAAACTTACAAACACAAATCATCTACTGTGGAAGTCACAACTGTTTCCTAGCATATAAACAGATAGACTCATAGGGTTCATTGATGGAAGCAAACCAAGCCCTAGACAACAAAATTTCATCATTGATGATGAAAACAATGTGATAACCACAGAAAACCTAGAATATCAAATTTAGCTCATAAAATGTTATCTTCACTGTTTGAAGGAATGTTGGGAGCAGTTATTAAATGCTCTAACTCTCTTCATCTGTGGACAACTCTTGAAAGCTTATTTGCCTCACATTTAAATACTAGGCTCATACATCTCAAGAGTCAGATCCAATCATCTAAAAAAAGACTCTATGAGTATTACACAATACTATAAGATAAAGAGCGTAGCTGAAGCACTAAGGTGTGTTGGATGTGCTATTTGTGATGATAAGCTGGTAGACTATATACTTGGAGGCTTAGAAAATTTCAATGACCCTGTCTTTGTCAATGTAACCTTAAGAGCTGATAAGCACTCTTTGGCAGAAGTTTATGCTTTGCTGTTAACCTAGGAACACAAACTAGAGCAGAATCTCACACAAGACGCCTTTGAAGCTCCAACCAACTTTAATGCTAATTTTACACAATCCAACTAGAATAACAAGAAGGTATGTGGAATGGAGAAACAAAGGTTAGAAACTCTCATAGCCCACAGAATTACAACAACCTCAACAACAACTTCAGAAACAATTTCAACTTTAGTAACAACTTTGAATGAGGAAAGCCTTTTGCAATTGGTGACAAGAACTGAAATAAGGTATGTAAGATCTGTTTTAAATGCAAGCATACTATTGTGGATTACTGGCATAGGTTTAAGAAGAATTTTTTTTCCCAAAGAAAATCACAACAACCAAATAAAGAGAGCTTATGCAACTACAACTAACAACGATGAAAACACATTCTAATACCTTGACAGTAGGGCAACTAATCATGTCACCAATAGTATAAAAAATCTTACACTTAACAACTAATATAAAGGGAATCAGAAGCTGGTTGTAGGCAATGGTCAGTTCTTAAACATAACTTATGTTGATTACACTAAACTTACTACACATCAAAACCCATACTCACATACTCTATAATTAAATGAGATATTGTTTGTCCCTAAGATAACAAAAATATTATAGTATATGTAAATTAGTAAGAGATAACAATGTTGTGCTTGAATTTAACAAAAGTCATTATATGGCGGAGGACAAGACACAAGAAAGTGTGGTGCTTCTATAAGTGGCTGAAAGAGGCCTCTATCAGCTGTAGTGTCAAGTTAAGTCAGCTAATACACCATCATCAAGTTCAAGTTAAGAGTCTTCATCAAACCTCATCACAAAGTCAAAGAGTCTGGAGTCTAAGTTTAAGTGTCCACAGTCTATGTTTTCGATTGTTTAAATTTTTCTATAAATGATCAAAGTTAGAACTCCAAGTCAGTTAAAAAGGTCACAAAGAACACCTTGAAACCAAACACATCATCTAGAATTGCTCTAAATGAGATTATGACATCCCAATGTAATGGTACTCAAGGAAGTTTTATCAAAGTGTGAAGACTTGTCCAAAACTATAAATAAAAACATTGCAGCTTTTAATGATATACCGTTTTATACAATATACTAGTATAGAAAGTTACATAGAATGTCCTTTAAAAAAACTAGAACAAAGACTAACAAATCTCTTGAACTACTACACATAGACCTCTAGGGACCAGCTTCAATAATGTCAAATAAAGGGTTTAAATATTACATGACAATTGTAGATGATTACAGCAGCTTTACTTAGGTTCATCCACTCTCAACTAAATCTCAAACACTTGAAACCTTCATCACATTTAGAGTTCAGATTGAAAAACTAACTGAAAACCAAATTAAAACTATTTATAGTGACATGAGGGGTAAGTTAAAAGCTTTTGGAAATTACCTTAAAACAGAAGGCATTAGTCAATGGTACTCTTGCCCTTACACTTATCACCAAAGTGGCAAGGTAGAGAGAAAACATAAACACCTTATAGAAAAAGCTCTCACATTACTTGCTCAAGCTTACATGCCACTTAGCTATTAGTGGGAAGGTGTAAATACAAATGTATACATCATTAACAGATTACCATCAAGAAAGCTAAATAACAGTTCACTATATGAGAAAATTTTTAGCCACAAATCAGAGTACTCCCTAACTAAAACTTTTGGTTGTGAATGGTATTGTAAAACCCGGTTACCATTAATAGTGTAGATATCTAGATTTTGGTATAAAATAATAAAGAAACCGTAGGGTTACTTGATTTAAACCCTATTAGAAATATTTTTTTATAGCTTACGTGAGAGGTATTAGAGATAAATTAGTAATTTCACAGTCAATTGGGGAATTAAATGATCATGTAATATTTTTAGAATTTTTCTATTAGCTTAGAAATGAAAATTTCAACTTAAGCACACATAAATTCCAAGTGAGCCTTATATAAGGAACAAGCCTTTATTAAGAAACACAATCCATGCCTTTTTAAATGAACCAATGAGGAATAAGCTCATGGATTGCCAAGTTAAAAGTGTAATTTGGTTATTTTGACTAGTTTAGTCAAATAGTTAGAAATGGACCAATCATATGCCTTCATTTCTAACCGATGGCATCTTTGATATTTAGAGTTTAGTTTAGGAGAAAATTGGAAATTTTAAAAGGCACTATATAAGGTGAATAGGTGCTGAAAAATTTGCCTTAAATGAAAAGCAACATTTGAAACAAAAAGAGGAGATTTTTGACAAAAATTAGAGACAAAAGGTGGAGACTTGCAGACAATTTTCCAGCAGTAAATTCAATACTTTTTTATGATTTTTCATGCATGATCAAGCTAAGCTGAAGTTGCTAAGGTTAAATTAATTATGCACTAGTGAAAAACCTAATAAAAAGAGGTGAGAAAAATATTATTTAGTCATGGTAGTATATGATTTTTCAAGATTATTTAAATTAATGTCTTTGTTTGAATTATTGAGTTAGATTTGAGTTGAATTCAAGTTTAAAGCTCAATGAGACACCAAACTAAAGGAATTAGTAAGGTATAAATTAAGGTTTGTTGTGATTTTGATGTAGAGACTTCAGTTGAATGTTATTAGGGCATTAGAATTAAATTAACAGGATTTGAATGTCATTGGAACAAGAAATTGAGAAAAGGAATGTGTTGGGTGGAAGATGGTGAATTCGGCCACTTTAAGGATTTTAGATTTTGAGTGGTGTTTTAGTTCAATTATTGTGTATGAATAATTCTTTGTATCAATTGGATGTATATGGATGATGAAAAATCAAGAATGAAGTAAAGGACATAATTATCCATTCTTGGTAAGATAAAGGGCAATTATGTCCAATCGATTTTTAGAGTGCTAAGCAATTTTATGACTTCAGATAATGAATTAAATAAGATTGAATGTCTATGAAAATAAAAAAAAATAGAAAGCGGAGTCCATTCGGGCTTTGTAAGTCAATTAGGACACTTTCTAGTTTATGTGTAATTTTAGCATTAGTAAAGGTTTAAAATATTATTTGTGGCATGTAGGTGAAGAACCGAGAGCGATAAAAGAAGAAAAATTTTCAAAGAAGAATTGAGCTTGGAGCATTTAGTGAGCGACAATTTGCAATTGTTTATCTTTTGTTTAATACGTTTCAACATATTTAAAGTCTATGTTTTTATTATATCTTAATTGCATAAGTATAATTTATAGTTTTTGTATACTATTATAATTATGAATTTCTAAGTTCAGTTTGGAAAACAGTTTTTAAAGTTATTAAATTAGTTTTCAAAGGACATTAGTATCCTCAGATTTACAGTGTGGTGATAGTTTAAACAAAGTTGGTATATCTCACACGCATGGGCAAACATTAGGGGTATGTCACTAACTCTGAAACGTCTGGTTGTCGAGTCATGTGAGTCGCTCTATGTGTATAGGGTATTGACTCGCTATATATAGCGATGTAGAATTTCGTTGCATAGCCAATAAGATGTCTTTAGATGTTACAGTGGGTATTGCTAGTTTAGATGCGTTGTGACCTACGCACATTGTGACCTACTCACATTGTGTAGTGCTAGTTTAGTCGTTACTTGAGTATAAAGCTTTAGGGTTACCATTTGGTGCAGTTTAGAAAGAGAATGGTCGAACGAGAGTTTTAGTGAGTTTTGAGTTACCGAACATATATCAATGTAATTATATATACACATATTAGTTACTATGTTTTACAGATTCTGGCAATTGTTTACAGAAATTATAAATAAAAAATTGATCGGCAAGATTTTATCAATATATGATATTTAGAAACTGTTTCACAGTTTTATAATAGCTTAAGAAGCATGTTTTAGGCTGTATTCAGAATTTAATATTTATACATAATATTATTTTTATTGAAAATTTTAAAAACACTCATTGAGCTCCTTTAACTCACCTATTTTGTGTTTTACGATTTTTCAAACAATTTTCAAGTGCAAGCCTTGATGTGCAAATTGCTGGTTCTCTTATATTAGATTAGGTGGCTAGGTCAGACGATCATTTTGTAAATATAAATTTGCTGAGTAGCACTTTTTGATTTTCTGCATAGTAATATAGACTTTATGCATCTTGTAAATATGTTTTGAACAAACGAGAAATAGTTTCTGTAATATAGTGATAGTTTTCTTGAAATTGTATGCATTTTCTAATTTTATTAAATTGTATTTCATGCATTAGATAACCATTTTCATTATTAGAATTCACATAAAATATGCATCGTCGAAATTGCCCACGTACTAAGAGAGCAGTTATGGAGGCTCTTGCATCCAAAAAGGAGCATGAGAATGAGTTAGTAAATGCTCCCACATATCAGACCTCTTCTAAGTTATCTCAGCCTGTTAAGCCAGAGGGTGGAAACATAAATGTAGCTTAGATGACCCAGATACTAGCTACGGCAATTCAGCATCTGAGAGAGGCGGGAGTGTCTATTGAGCGCGCCAAGAAATTGGGCGCTAAACTTCATAATGACACAGGAGACCATGAGAGAGCCCTATCTTGATTAGAAAACAATGAAGAATTTTTCTATGTTATAGGGTGTTCTGAAGAACAAATGGTTTTTTACTCAGTATTTCTATTAAAAGAAAAGGGCAAAGGATTGGTAGTAGATTTTGCGGAGAAAGAATCCCAAGGGGGTGTCTTCGGCACTTTTCAGAAGAGAATTTCTATATTAGTTCTACCCCAAGAGTTATAAATACATTAAGATAGAAGAGTTTTTCAAGCTAGAATAGGTTTCCTTCTCCATGGCAGAGTATGAAAAGAAGTTTTCTGAGCTTATCCGTGCCGTTCCCTTCATAGCTAATAATGAGGAGCAAAAGGCTAATCGATTTGTAGTGGGTCTCAATCCTCGAATCAGGGCCTACATAGTATCAGCAGCTCACACTCAATACAGAACATTGGTGAAAGTTGCAACTCGAGTTGAAAGAAATATGGTAGCCATTTCTAAGCCGAGACAGCAGGGCTAGAAAAGGGCCTGGTCAGGTGGTTCTCAGGGAGGACCTAGTAAATTTAGAAGAATGAGAGAGAGATCTACATGGTCCAGTAGTAAAAAACTAAGCCGAAGAGCTTAATTAAGTTAAGCTTCTATTAGACAACCATCAGTCGAATCCTAGAATACCAAAGAGAGTTGGACGAATTTTTTGGTGTATGGTAAATGTGGAAGGGCTCATCCTGGGGATTGTAGGAAAGAGATTACAAACTACTATAAGTGTGGTTAAGAGGGCCACTATATAAGAGATTTTCTGAACATGAGAGCTAATAGTAAGCCAAAAAATAAACCACCATCTCAAGGACAAACTAGTGGTGGCTGAGGACAGAGTAGAGGTGGCTCTCAATTAAGAAGGCCCAAGGGTTTAGGCCAGCCTAGTAGGGGAGCAGGTCGAGGTGGATCATCTAAAAGGTAGCAAGGTAGACCTCATACCTAGGCTAGGGCATTTGCGATGACCCAGCAGGAGGTAGATGCGCCCCTGAAAGTTGTGATAGGTACGATGTCAGTCTTTGATCGAGATGCTTATGTATTGATAAATCTTAGAGCTACCCACTCTTTTATTTCTATGAGGTTGCTATAAATGATAGTATAGTGCCACAGTTATTAGATTGTAGTGTGGTGGTGTTTCTTCCTACAGGAGACTCCTTTGTAGCAGGAAATGTGTTTAAAGGTAGTAAAATAAGTATAAGAGGCCAATAATTTTTGGCAGATTTGATCCTACTAGCCATTAGTAAATTTAATGCAATTTTGAGGATGAATTGGTTGTCCAAATATCAGGCCACGGTGGATTGCTTCAAAAAAGAAGTCAAATTGTGTAGGTTGGGAGAATCTGAAGTTATTTTCTGTAGGGTGCGAAAAATACTTCCCATTAGTATAATGTCTGTAATAAAGGCAAGAATGATAATCCGAAAGTTAGGTCAAGGGTATCTAGCCTATGCAGTAGAAGTAAGAGATGGTGGAATAAAATTGGAGGATATTTTAGTGGTTAAAAAATTTTTGAATGTGTTCCCAGATAATCTTCTGAGGTTACCTCCAGATAGGAAAGTAGAGTTTCAAATAGAATTAGCCCCCAGAAGGAAACTAATTTCTAAAACACCCTACACAAATGGCTCCTTTAGAATTGAAAGGATTGAAGGTTTAGATGGAAAAATAGGTGAATAAGAGTTTCATCAAGCCAAATACATCTCATTAAGGGGGCACCAGTCTTATTTGTAAAGAAGAAAGATGAAAGTATGAGATTGTGTATTGATTACAGAGAACTGAATAAAGTAACAGTACATAATTAATATCTACTTCCAAGAATTGATGATCTGTTTAATCAGTTGCAGGGAGCCAGAGTAGTTTTCAAGATAAATCTGAGGTCAGGCTATCATCAATTGAAAATTTGGGAGAAAGATGTTTCCAAGACTACCTTTAGAACTTGATATAGGCATTATGAATTTTTAATCATGCCTTTTAGGCTAACTAATACCCTAACCGCCTTTATGGATCTTATGAACCAAATATTTTGACCGTATTTAAATCAATTTGTAGTGGTATTTATTGATGATATACTGATCTATTCAGGCAGTAAAGAGAAACATGCAGAACATCTGAAGATTGTTTTGCAAACTCTAAAGAAGCATCGATTATACGCCAAACTTAGTAAATGTCAGCTCTGGCTAGATAAAGTTACATTTTTTAGGACATGTAGTCTCTGTAGAAAGGGCATCTATAGATCCCCAGAAGATTGAAGCTATAATGAATTGGAGATAACCAACGAATGTGACAGAGGTCCATAGTTTCTTGGGTTTGGCTAGGTACCATAGGAAGTTTATAGAGGGATTTTCAAAGATAGTCACTCCTCTAACTAAACTGACCAGAAAAAGAAGAAAAATTTGTATGGTCTGAGGCATGCCAGCAGAGTTTTGATGAGTGAAGAGAAGGTTGACCTTAGCCCCAGTGCTTACATTTTCGTCAGGAAATGACGCATTTATAATATATTATAATGCTTCCAAGTAAGGTCTACGATGTGTGCTAATGCAGAATGAGAAAGTAATAGTCTATACTTCCAACAATTGAAGAGGCATAAACATAATTATCCCACACATGACTTAGAACTAGCAGCGGTAGTTTTTTCTATAAGAATTTAGAGACATTACTTGTGTGGGGTTTCTAGCAAATATTTTATAGACCACGAGAGTTTGTAGTATTTGTTTCCCCAGAAAGAGCTAAATATGAGGCAGAGAAGATGGTTGGAGCTTATCAAGGATTATGAGTGCACAATTGAGTACTATCCTGAAAAAGCTAATAGCAGATGTTCTTAACAGGAAGCCTACCTGAAGGTCGCATATCTATCAATGCTAATAGAATTGAGGTCTTTGGGTGTGAGATTGAAGTTATTAGATTCGGGAGCACTGTTAGCCATATTTTAGATCTGCCTAATACTAGTTGATCGGATTAGAGAATTACAAACTCAAGATTCATAGGTAGTTAAATTGAAGTGTGAAATTAAGTTTGGGCAACGAAAAGACTTTTCAGTGACCAGGGATGGTACAGTAACTTTTGGTTAGAGATTATGTATACCGGATGTGAATGAGTTAAGTAATGAGATTATAGAAGAAGCTCATTCTTCTTAATATGCTATGTATCCAGAGAGCACAAAAATGTACCGTACCCTAAAAGAGCACTACTAGTGAAAGGGCATGAAGAAAGATATAGCTAAATTTGTCTCTAAATACCTGACTTACCAGCAAGTAAAGGCCAAACACCAGAAACCTATAAGGCTCTTACAACCTCTTCCAATCCCTGAGTGGAAATGAGAGAGGATAACCATGACTTTTGTTATAGGACTTTCGCGTAACCAAAGAAGCAATGACGTGATATAGGTAATTATTGATAGACTGACGAAATTTGCCCATTTCCTATCCATTAGAAGTAATTACTCCCTAGATAAATTAGCTTAGTTGTACGTAGATGAGATGGTATAACTTCAGGGCACTCTAGTATCCATAATGTCGGATAAGGATTCGCGGTTCACTTTTCAATTTTAGCCCAGCTTACAAAAAACTTTAGGTACTAAATTGAATTTTAGTACGGCCTTTCATCCAGAGACGAATGACTAGTTTGAAAGGACTATTCAGATAGTTGAAGAGATGCTTAGGTCATGTGTTATAGAGTTTAAAGGGAGTTGGGATACTCACCTGCCATTGTTGGAGTTTGCTTACAATAATAGCTACCAGACCAACATCGTGATGAAGGAAGTGCAGAACTCCAGTTTGCTAGGATGAGGTGGTGAAAAGAAGCTTATTAGTCCAAAAATTATCCAAATTACTTCAAAAAAGATTCAAGTTATCAAATATAAATTGAAAATAGCTAATGATAGACATAAGAGTTACGTAGATAATCGGAGAAGGGGCTTAGAGTTCCAGGTTAGTGATAAAGTCTTCTTGAATATATCACTATAGAAAGAAGTATTAAGATTCGAGAAGCGATGGAAGTTGAGTCCCCGATACATTAGGCCGTATAAAATTGTCGCATTTCATCTATAGTTACCAATAGAGCTGGCTAGAATCCATGATGTATTTTACATTTCCCTGCTTCGCAAGTACATAGCAGACCTTTTGCACATCCTAAGGGAATAGCCAGTAGAATTAAACAAGATTTTAATCAACAAAGAGAAGCCTATACAAATTCTAAACTAGAAAGAACGAGTGCTTCATAATAAAAGCATTCCCCTGGTGAATGTGTTATGGATAAACCATGGAGTAGAAGAAGCCACATGGGAACAGGAAGATCAAATGCGAGTATAACATCCCCACCACTTTGGGACAGGTATGGTTTGAATTTTGAGGACAAAATTATTTTTAGGAGGGGTGAATTGTAAAACCTAGTTACTATTAATAGTGTAGATACCTAGATTTTGGTATAAAGCAATAAAGAAACTGTATGTTTACCCAATTTTAACCCAATTTAAAATATTTTTTATGGCATGCGTAAGAGATATTGGACCTAAATTAATAATTTCATAGTCGATTAGAGAATTGGACGATTATGAAATATTTTTGGAATTTTTCTATTGGCTTAGAAATGGAAAATTCAACTTAAGCACACATAAATTCAAAGTGAGCTTTATACATAGAACAAGCCTTTGTTAAGAAACACAATTCATGCCTTTTTAAATGAAGCAATGAGAAATAAGTTCATGGATTGTCAAGTTAAAAGTGTAATTTGGTTAGTTTGACTAATTTAGTCAAATAGTTAGAAATGGACCAATCATATGCCTTCATTTCTAACTAATGTTATCTTTGATATTTATAGTTTAGTTAGGGGAAAATTGGACATTTTAGATGGCACTATATAAGGTGAATAGGTGCTAGAAAATTTTCCTTAAATGAAAAGCAAAATTTGAAACAAAAAGGGGAGAGTTTTGGGAAAAATAAGAAACAAAAGGGGAAGACTTACAAAACCTTTTCCAACAGTAAATTCAAGGCTTTTTCGTGCATGATCAAGCTAAGCTCAAGTTGCTAAGGTTAAATAGATCATGCACTAGTAAAAAATCCAAGGAAAAGAGGTAAAAAAAAATATTATTTAGTGATTGTGGTATATAATTTTTTAACATTACTTCAATTAATGTCTTTGTTTGAATTATTGACTTAGATTTGAGTTAAAGTCATGTTTATAGCTCAAGGAGACACCAACTAAATGAATTAGTAAAGTATAATTAGGGTTTCATGTGATTTTGATGTAGAGGCTTCAATTGAATATTATTAGGGCATTAGAATTAAATTGACATGATTTGAATGTCATTGAAATAAAAAATTGAGAAAATAAATGTGTTGGGTGGAAGATGGTGAATTCGGCCACTTCAGGGATTTTAGGGTTTTAGTGGTGTTTTAGTTCAATTGTTGTGTATGAATGAGTCTTTGTGTCAATTGGATGTATATGGATGATGAAAAATCAAGAATGAAAAAAAAAGGGACATAATTATCCATTCTTGGTAAGATGATGGGCAATTATGTCCAACCAAATTATTTGAGTGTTAAGAAATTTTATGGCTTTGGATAATGAATTAAACAAGATTAAATGTCTATAAAAATGAAAAAATAAAAATAAAAGTAGAGTCCATTCGGGCTTTGTAAGCCAATTACAGCACTTACTAGTTTAAGTGTAATTTTAGCATTAGTAAAGGTTTTAAATGTCATTTGTGACATGTAGGTGAAGAAAACCAAGAGCAAAAAAAGAAGGTAACTTTACGGAGAAGAATTGAGCTTAGAGTGTTTGGTGAGTGAAAATCTGTAATTATTTATCTTTCATTTAATATGTTGCAGCATATTTGAATTCTATATTTTTATGAGATCTTAATTGCATAAATATGATTTACAATTTTTGTATACTATTATAATTATGAATTTCTATATTCAGTTTGAGAAACAGTTATTAAATTAATTTTCAAAGGCCATTAGTACTCTCAGATTTGCAGTGTGGTGATAGTTTAAGACTTGGTTAGTATATCCCGTACACATAAGCAAGTATTTAGGGCTATGTGTATGGGGTATTGTTTTGCTATATGTAGGCGATGTATGGGGTGTTGCTAGTTTAAACGCCCATTAACCTACGCATGTTGTGTGGTGCTAGTTTAGTCGCTGCAAGAGTGTAGAGCCTTAGAATTACCATTTGGTGCAGTTTAAAAAGAGAATGACCGAGCAGGAGTTTTAGCTGGTTTTGAGTTACCGAACATATATCAGTGTATTTATATATATATATATATGTTAGTTACTATATTTTATAAATCCTGACAATTGTTTATAGAAATTATTAATAAAAAATCGCTCCGCAGAATTTTATCAGCATATGATATTTAGAAACTATTTTACAGTTTTATAATAACTTGGGAAGCATGTTTTAAACAGTATTCATAATTTAATATTTATACAAAAAAAAAATTATTAGAAATTTTAAAAGCACTCACTGAACTCCTTTAGCTCACCGGCTTTTTATTTTATAATTTTTAAAATCTTTTCCATGTGCAGGCTTTGGTATGCAGGTTGTTGGTTCTCCTACATCAAATTAGTGAGCCAAGTCAGACAATTATTTTGTAAATATAAATGTGCTGAGTAACACCTTTTGATTTTCTGCATACTAATATAGACTTTGTGCATCTTGTAAATATGTTTTGAACAAATGAGAAATAATTTCTATAATATAGTGATAGTTTTCACTTTCCATTAGTATGTTAGTTTTCTTATAATTTAATTTTTGTGAATTGGAATGAAATTATTATGTTGAGTTTGGATTTGATTTTGGAAGGATTGGAGGTCTTATTTCGAAATTAAGAAAATTATTTGAAATAAAAGTGTGGTTTATTTTTTGCTTTTGTGTTTTTAAAAAAATAGAGGAAACTTTGTCCTTTTTTTTTTCAAAATTGATCAAATATCCTCATTGGTATTCCAGGATTTAGTTAGTAATAGTAAGAATTAAAAAGGGTTCGTCTTATAAAATTTCTCAATTTTGATAATTAGACGCTATAAAACTTCCATTAAGGTGGTAGACGGGGCTCACTGAGATCTACAGTAAAGGGTTTCAGAGCGAGTCCTATCAGTTATCCCTTTTTAAGACCATTCAACAGAAACAAATTTAACTTTCACACATCAAAGTGTGTGTTCCTATGATACACACCAAATACAAGGGATATATATGTCAACACCATTCAGGAAAAATTTATATAGCTCGGCAAGTAATGTTTAATGAAGAGTCTTTTTCTTTTGAGTCAAGTTATGAGGTCAAGACTATGAGTCAAAATGTCAGTCATAAAGACAAATATTTGATTCATCACTTTTTCTTTTTAGAAACACTAGCAATTTCAATTAGTAACCCTCTAAATGCAGCTCATAATGAGTCACTGTCTAACTCACAACCAGAAGATACACTTGATATCACCCATTTGCATGAGTATCCCAATACACCTACACCTGATACTCAAGAATAACCATTACTAGAAATAACATATCAAACACATGCATAAACTTAAACATTCACCCTATAGTAACAAGGTTCGAATGAGGAATCTATAAACTAAAAGTGTATTCAACAACACTTCTGAACCCCACAACACATCTAAAAGTGTAAAGAGTGCAATGCAAGATAAGAATTGGAAAAAGGCAATGGAGGAAGAGTATAGTGCCTTGGTCAGTAACAAAACCTGGACCTTAATCCCTTATAAGCCTAACATGAAAGTTGTAGGGTCTGAGTGGGTCTACAAAGTCAAGCAAAGGGTTGATGGAACAATAGAAAGATACAAGACTAGACTTGTAGCCAAAGGATTTTATCAAACACAAGGGTTGGATTTCAATGATAACTTTAGCCTAATAGTGAAGCCTTGCACTAAGGATCTTATTGACACTAGCCTTGATGAATGACTGAAAACTAAAGCAAATAGACATAAACAATGCCTTTCTAAATCATTTTTTTGACAAAAAAGTGTTCATGCATCAACCTGAAGGATATTAAGACTTAGAAAGACCAAATTTTGTGTGCAAACTCCACAAGGCTCTCTATGGCCTAAAGCAAGCACCTAAAGCCTGGTTTGAAAAGCTCAAAGTGACCTTAATGAGATGGGGATTCACATGAACTAAAAGTGTGTCTATTTGTTAGAAAGAATAGTCAAGAATTCATAGTGCTCATAATCTATGTTAATGATATAATTATAACAGGAAGCAATTCAAGAATTAATTGACAGCCTAAGTTACAGGTTTACATTGAAGGATCTTAGGGACCTACACTTCTTTCTTAGCATAGAGATGGATGGGTTAGATAATTCAATCTTTCTCTCACAGTCCAAGTATGTCAAAGGTTTGTTGCTGAAGAGAAATATGCTAGAATACAAGGGAAACATTACACCCTTGAGCACAGGACCTAAACTCACCAAAACAAATGAAAAACCCTTCGGCAATCCTACATTTTATAGGAGTGTGATAGGAAGTCTACAATATGCAACCTTGAGTAGATCGGAATTGTCCTTTGCTTTGAAAAAATTAAGCCAATTTATAAGCAACCCTTTTTAACCTCATTGGATAATCTATACAAGGGTGCTTAGATACCTCAAAGAAACCATGCACTATAGACTTGAATCAAATAAGCTAACAAGGCTTGAATTAATTGCATTCACTAATATATATTGGACTTGTGACATAGATGATAGAAAATTAGTGGGAGGTTACTTAGTATTTCTTGGTGAAAACTAGTGTGCTAGAGCTCAAAGAAACAATAGGTGGTTGCCATGTCTAGTGTTGAGTCAAAATACAGGGCACTAGGCAATGTAAGTACTAAAATGATGGATATATGGGTTAATGCAAGAATTGAATCTCAAAATTTAAAAGACTCTTGTTATTTACTTAGACAACACGAACAATTGCCTTAGCTTCAAACCCAATGTATCACTACATGACAAAACACATAGAAATAAACGTTCACTTTGTAATAGATAAATTTTGCGGTGAACAACTTGACACAGTATATATCTCAAGTAAAAACCCAGCAGATATTCTTACATAGGCTCTGAGTTTGGACAGTTTCAAATTTTTTAGAGACAAGCTAAATGTTTTTCCCAAAACATTTAGCTTGAGGTGAGGTGTTGAAATAAACAGTTCAAGGCCAAACATGGATCACTGCATAAGGGTGCCAGCAACAATAATAGAAGACACAAAAGCAAAAGGACAAAATTCAGAGAAATACAAAATGGTGGAATGCTGCAGCAGTTGCAGCTGCTGCAAAAGGAATTGTACAAATGAGAATGTCTTTGCTTGAAGGACATCAATGTGGTATGATCTAAGAGATGTTAGTACATCTAAAGACAATCAAAGAACCCAGTACAAGAACACTCATAAAAAAAAGACAAAATTAGTTTTTGATATTGTAAAGATACAGCTGTGACTACTTTGTGTATATATGTCCTGCATTTGATTCATTGTAATTTATCACTGTTATATTGCAATACAAAAAGTACATACAAATCATCAAATATCTCTGATTTAACTGTTGTCACTCCATTTGAATCATTTGCTTTTCCTTGCCATGAATATCTTGAATTGACTTCATAGAGGCAAATAGAATTATCAATTAGTTCCAGTTTCATTCGCTTTTTATTTTATTTTTTGGGCAGTCTTTTTTCTTTCCTAGAGACCTTACACTAGTTCTCATTTTTTTATAGAGCTATTCAAGAGCATAGAAATAATTTAGATCTAGCGTGCATCAGAATAGTCAATTAAATATAGTACTTCTCTTATACGGATGTTCAGTGTTTAATTAAAATCTAACCTATCTTTAGTTAAATTAAATATCATATAAAAAAAACTCAACATTGAACTTTAGTTAAAAAAAAAAAATCCACACTTTAAGAAGTTATGAATATCCACACTTAAAAATCACTCTGTAAATATAAAAAAGATAAAAACACAAGAATGATGAAACATACACATAACTTTACAAAATGAAGCAAAAGGGAAAGTAATGATTAATAAAGTGTAGAGGAGTATTAAACACATATGCAAGACTAAACAACCGAAACTTAATCAGAAATGTTGAACTTGATATTGCAGCCAGAGCATTAACCTAATGGAACATTATCTGGGTGAGATTCATTTGATCAATTAGTAGTGCTCTCATGGGGTTTGGATGTTGTTGTCATCTCATTGCGAAAGCTTGGGTAGTGTTTCAAAACGGAGCTCAATACTTTAGAAAACCAACCTTTACCTCTGAAATAAAGCAAGGCCTCCATAGATGCTATCATAAACCGAGCGATAGGCAACATTAGAAATGTGTAGACAAGAGATGAGGGAGATCTGGCCGCATTTAATAAGAAAAAGCAGAAGAGTATACGATATACCAGAGTGGCTGCAGTGCCATAGGGGAGGTGATGATGAATTACCAGCATTGATATATATAAGGCTATAGCATTAGAAAAGAAGAAAAGGCTGCTAAACACTTCCTTCACTCTGTTTGCGTACCATGAAGAGTATGGCAATTGCTGATTCTTAGTATCTTGGAAGATTGTGACATTGGTGGTTGTGGTGGCGTTAATAGTGGCCATGGTGGTGAAGTTAGAAGGCATAGTGGTGACGTTAGAGCCCGTGGCGGTGACGTTAGAGGGCATGGAGATGGCATTAGTGGCTATAGAGCTGATTGTGCCAGTTCCCTCTAGAACTTGAGAAGGGCTGAGCGCAGCTTGATAGGTGGCTGTCGCAATTAGTACAGCAACCACAAGCATCGCACTGCGATTTTGATCTGTAATGCACAGTGATGAGCGATAAAGGAACAATGCAATCTTTCGAAACCATGGCAAAAATTCTTTATCAAAATAAACTTTATTTCAATGTATTATCACGGAACAAAACCAATAAAACGCCGACAGGGAAACTCTCCTGTACTGAGAGTTACTAGAAAAAAAAAAATAGAAATTCAATTTTCTGTACACTAGAGTTGTCCGTTTGTATTTTTGAAAAAGTACGAAATAAAAGATTAGAAAAAAAAAACCATTTTTTTTTTCTATATTTTGATAAAAACAGACGTCATCATCTAAGAATATATTTCGGTCTACACAACCAAAAATCAAGTTTCTTCTGAGTACAGAAAATCAACACTAGTAAGTCATTGCGCATCACATCCATGTGAAAATGCCAGAAATCCATGTGTTCTCTAATTGACCTCATGACACCATTATATGCCCATCTCAAGAAAGTCATTCAAAAAAATATTCTCCAAATTTTTTTTTTTGGCAAGGTCTCTTAAAAATTTGTAGTCCAACCTAAGATTTAAATAATTAAAAATTTTAAATTAATAGACAATAACAATAAAAATAAAAAAGAACATAAAAATATTATAGCTCGGTTCCCATAAACCTATGTTCGCTCTATGAAATATATCTTTAAGTATTATAAGCAATAGAATTATAAAAGTATTCTAGTATATTTCTCACTTTCTCTCTCTAAAATGATTTCTTTCTTTAGAATTGTTATTCTTCTTCTCTCTCTATATTTTTATCTCTATCTTTTTACCTAAAAAGAATGGAAAGAAATTGATGATTACAAATCCTAAACCAAAGGTCTTTATATAGGATTTGCTTTAAGCCCCATTTTGACTGTCCAACCTTGAATAAAATTTAGATTTAGCATATAAAAGAAAGATTTCAACTTGTTTCTTACAAGAAAGAGGAGAATTACTTGATCTTTATTTGAAAAATTTTCTAATTGCTTTTTCACCAATATTTTTTTATATATCCACTTTTGGTCATAAAGCAATGTAGTCTATGTATCTAATGCAATTCTTTTTATTCAGCTCAGATTCTACTTTTGTTGCTCATCCCTTATTAATATGCAGCAACTATAAATACACCTTAAAATTATTCACAGACATTACCTTTATTTTCAGATCAGCGGGATTTTCTTTAGTACTTATCTTCTTCAACTTTAATTTTTCACTAGAAACCAACTTCATGAATACTTAATTTTTACAGGGATAAATAGCTGACAAATTATCCACTAATATTATTACACTGATTTGTCCAGTTTAAATGTTTGAACCAATCTATGCATCTATATATTGCCTATCAGTCTCTGTCTTAGGACTTTATCTTAGGCCTCTGTCTTGGGGCTTTATTCTAGACCTCTATCTTAGACCTTTGTCTCAGACCTTTGTCTTAGATCTCTGTCTTGGACCTCTATCTATTGATGTGTTGGTTTAGATTAGTTTGAAGTTGCGGATCCTTTTCTAGTTTAGCTTGTATATTATTCTTAGGAAGAGTTTGGACTTGTAAGTCTACTTTATGTTGAGATCCCTCCACCTTACTTTGAGTTCTCCTTAACTCATTTACTTTTATATGGTCTTTCCTTGAGTAGTCATCAATCAAGGATAGAAAATATCTATTACCACCATGTGTTACATTTATTGACCCCCATAAGTCAACACATATGTATTCTAAAACTCCATCTGCCTTATAATGTTAGTGCTAAAACTAACCCTATGCTTATTTCTACATTTAAAGTTTTCACAAAATTCTAACCTAATCAACCTTACATTTCTAATAAGACCTTATTTTTCCAACGGCGGTAAGCCTAGTTTCCCTATATAGCCTAATCTCTTATTCCACAACATAGTCTTAATGTATGTTGTATGAGCAGCAGCAGCAACAGTATATAAAATAATAGCGCTCCCTTATAAAATATATAAACCAGTTTAATTAGTACCCTTTATTTTAAACATAGACCCTTGTTTATCCTCAGTTGTCCATTTTTAATTTTATAAGTGTATTTTAATTAATTCAGAACCCTTAAAGATATTAGGCTCTTATTCAATTTAGGAATATGTCTTACATCTTTCAAGATCCTTATTATTTTATCATAAAACTTTATGGGTGTTGAAAAATTGATAATTTAACAATCTTGGTTCGACAAAAATTGAGATGAATACTAAAGAGGAGAGTCACAAGAAGTCTAAAACGTGTAGGACACGTATAGAGAAGTCTAGGACATGTGAAACACGAAAGAAAAAGTGATTCAACAATCTTCGCTTCCTTTGCGTCATCGAGTCTCGTTTCGCTTCCCCTTTCGTGTCCTACGTGTCCTAAACTTCTCTATCCGTGTCCCACATATTCTAGACTTCTTATGACTCTCCTTTTTGGTATCCATCTCAATTCTTGTCAAACCAAGATTGTTGAATCACCAATGAAGAAAACACGCACGCGGGGGGGTAAAGGGTGCAAGGCCACCAGGGCTGAGCGCTGCAGCGCCAGATGCGATAGGATGTCTATTTTTTATTTGAATTTTGAGTTTTAGGAAGTTTCAGACTTCCAAAATAAATGGACTCTTTCTCCAACAAGGAATAGGGTTAGTAGGCACGAAATACACCTTATATAAACACTTGTAAATCTTTTAGTTGAGATTAAGCATTAAGAGAGACTCTAAGAGAGGGGAAGAACTAGGTAGACATTAAGTGTTTATGTGTGCTAGGGTGAAACCGTTGTTTGAGTGTTTATTGCTCATGGTAGAGCAACGGTTCACTAAACGTTAGGTCTTTTTTAGGGTTCTTTATATTAGGTTTTCTTTGTAAAATTGATAGAGAGTTAATAAGATAGTCTAGGATCTTTAGATCCACCGTAGACATAGGTAATTGGCCGAACCACGTAAGATTGTGTTGTGTTCATTTATATTTTTCTTTGGATTCTTGGTATTTTTCTTAATTAACAAGTTATTCCACTGCACAAGAAGGTTAGGGTTCTAGGTTGAATCTTGGGTTCTTCGCTTCAACATAACCTCTAGAGAGAGAAGGGTGTTTCCTCCCTCAACAAACTGGCATCAGAGCTAAAGGTTCAATAATAGACACTTGGGGTATTTAAACTATAGCTAGAATCAAGCAAGAAATAGAGAAGTTCAATGGGATGAATGACTTCAATCTTTAGAGAAAGAAGGTTAGGGCTCTACTAGTGAAGGAATTGTTAAACTCAGCCTTGGATGAAGCCAGCTCCTCAACTAGTGATGAGACGACAAAGTCAAAGTCTGGGCAGAAAGATTGAGACACAATTCAGAAAAAGGCTCACAGTACTATAATCCTGGCGTTGAGCGATGAAGTATTAAGAGAAGTTGATTATGAAGAAACGGCTTTGGAGCTATAGAAGAGACTAGATGCATTGTATATGAAGAAGTCTCTTGTATATAGACTTCTTGTGAAAAAGAAACTATATCAGCTAACAATGCACGAGGAATCTTCATTGAAAGATCACATTGACGAGTTCAATAAGATCATCATAAATCTTAAGCAACTGGGCATCAAGACTAAGGATGAAGACAATATCATTATCTTATTAAGTTTATTGCTAAAGAGCTATGATAGTTTTGTGGATATGTTATTGTATGATAAGGAGTCTTTAATGATGAATGACGTCAAGGCTTCATTAAACTCAAAAGAATTAACAAGGAGATCTGAGTCCGAGAGTGGAGCAGCATTGCTTGCACAAAAAAGGAAGAGCAACCAATCAAGAAAGAGAACTAAGAAGTTTTCCTTTGTAACAAGGAAAGGCACTTTGTAAAGGATTGTCTGAAATCAAAAGGCCAAGAAGAGTGGGTTGCAATCGGTACTGAGAAAGATACTGAAGTTGTAGACACATTAGTAGCCTCAAGGGAAAAGTACGTTGGCAAATGGATACTAAATTCGGGGTGTAGCATCCATATGTGTCCCGACAGATCGATGTTTACCAACTATAAAGCCAGGAGAAGTAAAGCTCTAATGGAGAATGGCATAACTTGTGAGATCATGAGAGTTTGTGATATAAGGCTGAGGATACAAGGTGGAGAAACTAGAGACTTACATGGTGTAAAGCATGTTAATAAATTGAGGAGGAACTTGATATTCCTAGGCAAGCTCAATGAGGAAGGATATTCAGTTAGAGCTAAAAAAGGAAAACTAAGGGTAGATAAATGATTTATAAAGTTTGAGGGTGAAAAATACAATGAGGGGGCTCTATATGCTTTATTGGGATGGCCATGAGTGGCCTAACACGGAGTATTGGGATAATGCAGACCACTAGGTGACATTCAAATCGTGTTCACCAAGGTGATGAAGGTCGGAAAGGAGTGCAACGTATCCATACCCTATGCAAGGTGCACAAATACCTTTGGAGACCAAAGTTACCAGCCCGGGGAAAGTTAAGTCTTGGTGGAGACTTAACTGGACTCAACTCTAAGTGATAGAGTATTGATGTAGATTGGATCCAGAAGCCTTCTTACTTGGAAGATTTTGAATCAAGAAAGGTTTTGTTGAAAAATTGGTGATTCAACAATCTTGGTTGGACAAGAATTGAGATGAATACCAAAGAGGAGAGTCACAAGAAGTCTAGAATGTATGGGATATGTATGGAGAAGTCTAAGACGTGTAGGACATGAAAGGAGAAGCGAAACAGGACTCAAAGACGCGAAGGAAGCGAAGAAAACATGTGAGAGGGCCACCAAGGCTGAGCGCTGCAGTGTCCATGGCTGAGCGCCATGGTGCCCATCATAAAAGCCTAGTGCCGCGACGTTAGGTCATCACCACCGCGGTAATGAGCACAATAATGACTAGTGCTGTGGCGCCCAGGGATTAGCGTCGCGGCGCTAAAAGCGTCAAGATGTCCATTTTTTATCTAGATTTTGAGTTTTAGAAAGTTTTGAACTTCCAAAACAATTGGACACTTACTCCAACAAGATATGGTTAGTAGGCATGAAATACACCCTATATAAACACTTGTAAATCTTTTAGTTGAGTTTAAGCATTAAGAGAGACTCTAAGAGAGGGGAAGAACTGGGTAGACACTAAGTGCTTGTGTGCACTATGGTGGAACCGTTGTTTAAGTGTTCATTGCTCGTGATAAAGTAAGGGTTCACTAAATTTTAGGTCTTTTTGAGGGTTCTTCAAATTGAATTTTACTTGTAAAATCTCTAGGGAGTTAATAAGAAAAGTTAGGATCCTTGAATCCACTATGGACGTGGTTCTGCCAATTATTTTGCTGTACAAGAAGGTTAGAGTTCTAGGTTGAATTTTGGGTTCTTCACTTCAATATAACCTCAAAAAAGAGAAGGGCATTCCCTCCCTCAATAATGAAAATTGTTCCAATCTCAATCACCTTGCATGAATTATTATTCTTCATTTGTACTTTACTCCCTTCATATTTTGCATATGAATCAAACTTGTCCTTGTTAATACTCGTATGGTAAGCACATTTGAAATTCATGACCTGATCATTTAGATTTTACTCAATTGAAACTTTGAGATTATCTAAAATGTAATACCCATCCAATGTTACTACTACATCTACATGATCTGAACCTTTTACTTTTAATTTCTTAATTCTTTTATAATAATTTCTCTTTAAATGCCTCCCCTTTCTATATAAGTAGCACTTTCTTTCACCAGTCTTTGAGTTAGACCTAAACTTTCCTCTATAATTCCATTTCTTCTTTTTCTTTGGTCTTTTTCGGGCAAACAAATTTTTCATTATCTTCTTTGTCGAATTTTATTTCTTGTTCCCTTAGTCTTAAGGCAATCAAACAATCTTCTAGGGTAGAACTTTCTCTCCCATATTTAATTGATGATTTTACTTCCCTGTAAAAACTTAGCAATGAATTTAAAAGAATAACTGCCTAATTCTTATCATTGATTACTTCACTAGTATTTATTAAGTCTATACAGATCCTCTTGAATTCATCGAGAATTTTTTCTAAACCTTTTGAATGATCCATCCAAAAGTCAAATAACCTTTCTTTCAGAAAGGCCTTACTAGATAAACATTTAGAAATATACAAGCTTTCAAGCTTACCCCAAAGTCCCCTTGCTGTAGTCTCTTTATTGATTTATCGTAGTACATTATCAAAGAACTATATAATGATGGTGTTAAATGAGGTTTCATTCATCTCTGTCATCTTCTTCTCACTTGCTAAAGTCACTTCTCCTTTTGGCTCCAGTAATGCTTTAGCAAACTTCTGCTAAACTTTAATTTTTTTCTATCAAAGATTAAAATCTCTTTACCCATTAAACTTCTCTGCCTTAAACTTGGTGGCTGTCATTCTTGATATTGCCTTTAAATCTTCTTCTAATCCTTTGAACATTTGTCTTTGATACCATTGTTAGGGGTTTACAGTCTAATCTAAGACTCAAATAATTAAGAATTTAAAACTTTAAAAATAAAAACGAGAAAAAACTCTAGAATTTATAATGGTTTGGTTCCATGAACTTACGTCCACTCCCTGAGCTGAACAACAAGCTTAACATTGCATTATATCTCAAAATATTATATGGAATAGAATTACAGAGGTGTTCTATCATATTTCCTCACTTTCTCTTTATAGAACTATTTCTCTCTCTAGAATTATTATTCTTTCTCTCTCTACATCTATGTCTCCATCTCTTTCTACCTAAAAGAATAGAGTGGAATTAATGATTAAAGGTCTTAGCCCTAAAGTCTATATATAGGGTTTGCTTTAAGCTTCATTTTGGCTATCTAACATTAAGTAGGATTTGAATTTAGCTTATTAAATGGAATATTTCAATTTGCTTCTTGCAAGAAAAATGAGAATTACTTGCTTGGAAAACTTTCTAATTTATTTTTTACCAATATTATTTACAAGGTCAAAATACAAGTAGTTTCATTATCTCTAAATAAAAAGGTCGTCCACTTTAAAAGCTTAAAACAACTTAAGCAACAATAAACTGTTAAACCCAATGCAAAGTAGAGGATATGTCAACTGATTTTAGAGGTTATTGATTCACAATTGACACCCCATTGGTGTAGATACAATTTCAAGTTTTTTTTCCTTGCAGTTGATTGTAAAATGTGTTAACAAATGAAAATGGAAATTTTTGTAAATATCCATTTTTTGTGCATTTATCTTATTTGGTTAACTATTAGATTTCTATCATTTATGGCCAAATAATTTAAAAAACAAAATATACCATTTCACTATTTTAACTATACTCGCTATAATGAATAGAGATAGAAAAATAATTCACAAACTTGCTAAAACTCATCCTTGTTGGAAAGGAGTTAGTAATGCTTGAAGCGAGTTTGAGATAGGTTTGATACATAAAGTTAAAACCCGCAACGAGTTTTATATGGGTATGGTTTTAGTAACATATCCAATGAATACTCATTAGGGTATCTGTGAAATTTACATTTTTTTTCTAAAAAGAAGACTAAACAATATTTCTTTAGTTATAGTTCTAAATGAAAATTTTAAATAACAACTTTTATGTCTTATTCAATCTATCAATTATTCTTAGCTCATTTGGTATATAAATGTTGTCTCCCACCTTTGTCATCTTTGATTTTTTATTCTCACAAAACTATTGATTCACACTCATTAAATATTTATTTTATTATAAAATGACATATTTTGATCTCCTTTTAATCCTCACCTCACCAACATTATAATACTTAAATAAATAATATGATTTCTTCGCATGATAGATATTGATAATAACTATTTTTACTTTTATACTTTTTTAATGTTTGATATATTATTGGCTTAACTAGTTGGTAAATTGGTTTAACTTTAAACTATAATATGCCAATATAAATTCATTTATAAGAGTGTCTTAAATCTTAAATCAAGCTTGAGAATTATTTAATTGGGTTGCTTTTTAATTACATTGTCTAGTGTTTGTGTTAACTATTTATGAATTGCTTTTATTAGTTTTAACTTGAATATGACTTTAACTTTGATGAGAATACTTCTATTGCATTTAAATTTATGATATAATTTTAATTGCTATATTTTATGAATTTCTTTAAAATTAATGTTATAATTTTATATTTTTTATTATATTAATTTATAACCCGCTTAAAATCTACGAATAACCCGTTACAAATTTAGTAAAAAGTACATATCTGTCAGGGTGGTTTTGGTAATAAAACTCTAAACCTGCAATGAGTTTGGTAAGCATTTGGTATTTCATTTTTGAAGTGGATACGGATGCAAGTTTAAGAGTATCTGTCTCAAACCTAATCTACTGTTATCCCTAATAGTGACAATATTCGCTATAGTTAATCAATTTTTTTTTATTATTCTATTTTGTTATCAAATTATTTATAATTTTATTTTACTATGTGTAACATGATTAATTTATATTATTTATTTAAAATTATATCAATATTTATTCAAATTTTAATTTATATTTATTTAATAAAATTATATTTATTTATATTATTTGTTAATTATTTAATTTAATCATATTACTACAAAATTTAAATAAATAATGTAATTAAATAACATAGTTAAATTAAACTAAAATATATTTTAATAAACAAGTACAAAGTTAATTTGTAATATTTATGAAAATTTTATTTATTTATAATTAAAATAAAATAAATATATAATTTTAAATAAATAATATAAATTAATCATGCCATAAATAATAAATTAAATAACAATATTGAGGTGTGATATCGCTAAAATACCATGATATTAAGTTATTTGATGCGATGGCACTATCACGCTATTGTATGAGCGCGATAGAAATATCGCACCAACGTAAATGTATGATAAAATATATCGCGCCCACATTAGATGGGATGCGATAAAAAAAATTATACCCACATTCGGGATGCAATAAAAAAAATATCACACCCACATTGGTGAGGTGATAAAAAAATGTTATTGTTATATTGGTGGCGCAATAAAAAAAATATCGCGTCCACATCGAGAGCGCAATAAAAAATATTGTACTTACATTAAGAGCGTGATAAAAAATATCGTGCCTACATTGAGGGCGCAATTAAAAAAATATCGCTCACACATTGAGTGTAGGATAAAACATATCACGTCTATATTGTGTGCAATAAAAAATATCCTGCAGCGTGATTAAGGGGGCAATATTGCCTCCTCATTTTTTAATTTTTTATTTTAATAATAATTTTATTTACTATTATTTATAATAATTATTTATTTTTATTACTAATTAAATAAATAAATATTTTATTAATTTTGTAATATTTATTTTATTATGTATAGTATAATTAATTTATATAAATGATATAAATTAATTATGTCATGTGTAATAAAATATAAATATAAATAAGTTAGTTATAAAAAATCAAAAAACTTAAAAAAATAAAAAAAAAGTTTATTGTAGCAGACATTGTTCATTATAATGGATATTGTTACTATAGCAGACACCGTTCTTGTGTAGTAGATACTGTTAAAATAATATAAAAAATATTTATTTTTTATTATTTGACTACAAATGATAGAAAACTAATAGTTGCTAAATAAAGTAAATACCCAAAAAAATTGCTGTTTATGTAAATTTTCCAATGAAAAATGAGAAAGATGATTACTTTAAGAGAGCCTAAAATTTGTAACTTTCACTTGTAGGCTCAATCTACCTGCATTCTCTCCCAACTTAAACGTAAAATTTGTTATTTTAATAATTTTATTAAGTTCAACTTATATGTCAATAATTAATTAATTCGATTATTAAACGACAGCTTTAGATGCCGTGTACAAATTTAAAATACAAACTTTTAAGAGAAGACATGTTTACCTTAATAAATGTTGATAGGTTTCAGAACAAGGAAGCGAAGATGCCTTTAAAGCTCCAGCACTGCGCAGCATATCCTCTATCTCTTCAATTCTTGATTGAGTTTGATCAAGAAGTAAGACATCTAAAGGTGTCTACCATCCAAGTTGCGTACATTTACATCAACTTTACGATTTAATAAACACCTAACAACCTGCTTGAAGAAACACATTATTTTACGGACAGAAGAACAACTTCTTTAAACAAGAACTGCAGGTCTATATTAAAGGAGATTAGAAAAAAAAATTATTAATTCCATAGAATTTCTTAGCATGTTGTGGGCTTGCCTGGACTTGATTTTTTGACGTTGCAATATGTAACGGAGTGTTACCGTCTCTGTTCTTCCAGTTGAGGATTCTTTTATTGCAGTACTCAGCTTCCTCATGGCCAACCCACATAGGCCATTTGAGCAAGACTTCAAAAGCTCCAAGCTTATCGTTTTTCAAAGCTATATGCAAAGCAGTGTCGCCTTGATTTGTCACATCTTCTAGCGATTTCGGGCAAAACGACAAGAATCGGAGCAATAGATAAATGTCTCCAATTTTAGAAGCATAATGCATAGGAGTTATACCATCTCTTCCTTTAACACGAACAAGGTCTGGATCAATATCTAGGAGCTGAAAACTATTGCATAGCAAGGTGCATGGGACTAAAACCACCGGGGTTTAGCTTTCTAGCAAATGATGGCATTAACCTTGTGATTTCAATAACAAATTCGGTATTTCCTTTCTTTGCAGCAGCGTGTAAAGGAGTATCAACAAAAGGTTTCTTGTCGATACTCTCCAAAATATATGGATCTTTTCGAATTAGTGCATACAAGGAATTTATATCTACTGGTTGATCATTAGCCTCCATCTCAAAACCCCCTAAAAAAAATTGAATGTGGCACTTGAATTACTACAGGCACAAATTAATATATAGATGGAGGAGCAGATAATGAAATTGGTAGAGATTAATAAGAAGTTCAAAGACAGAAACTCAACAAGGGCCTGAAAAAACTTAAGGCACACGCAGCTCTGCCTTAATGGGTAATTAATTAGGTTTAACGCTATGTTAAGAAAGCAATTTTTTATAAAGTAAAATGGTAATCAAGAAAGCAATTTTTTATGAAGTAAAATGGTAAACAAGAAAACTCCAAACATCTTAAAATAAACCTTTCTTGATTTCATTTAGGGGAGAATATTTCCAAGAAGAATGTATTGTTTCTTACCCACTGTAGCATAGTTGAATTATTCAAAGCAGTAGTCATTCTTATCATGCACGCAAGTTCTTGTCAATCAACTTCTTTGTAGATGTATCCGATTTAGCGTAATGACTGAAATATGCGTTATTTCAATATGTATTAAATTTGATAAATTAAATTTAACTCAACATCGACTAAAAATGTTAAAAATATGTTTTATAATTACTTTTTATAAGAACAGTGACCATTTATATCTGGCGTTGTTTTTCACATTGCCCACGTGTATTAAAATGTCAGAAAGAAGGTTTTTTTTGGAATGATAAGTCGGCTCTGAAAACTATTTTAAGAGGACAATGTCATTGCCAATAGAAATATATTTGGTATTTTTAACTATTAGTTAGTCTAATTTAAAAGACTTAATTTTAATTATTTTATAATATATTAATTCTTTTAAATTATACTTAAATTATTCTATTAAAAATTAATTATTATATTCTAATAACTCATATTATTAAGTAAAAATTTATTTAATTTAATTTAATTTAATTTTTAAATCAATAATAACTATTTAATTAATTTTATAATTAAAATTAGATTATAAACAAAATATTTTGTCTCTTTAATTATTTATTTATTTTTAAATTATTAAATATTCTAATAAGTACTTTCTTTGCGACGGCGTGTAAAGAAGTATCAACAAAAGATTTACTCTCCAAAATATATGAATCTTTTTGAATTAGTTCATACAAGAAATCTATATCTACTGGTTGATCATTAGCCTCTATCTCAAAACCCTCCAAAAAAAAAATTTTGAATGTGGCACTTGAATTACTACAAACACAAACTAATATATAGATGGAGGACCAGATAAGAAAATTGGTAGAGATTAATAAGAAGTCCAAAGACAGAAGCTCAACAAGGGCTTGAAAAAACTTAAGGCACACGCAGCTCTGCCTTAGTGGGTAATTAATTAGGTTCAACGGTATGTTAAGAAAGCAATTTTTTATGAAGTAAAATGGTAATCAAGAAAATTCCAAATATCTTAAAATAAACCTTTCTTGATTTCATTTAGGGGAGAATTTTTCCAAGAAGAATGATATTGCCTTTAATGATATTATAGGAACGTGGGTTGAATACGCTAACTGCGATCAAGTTGATTCATGACGAAATCAAAATTAAGAAAAAGGACATCCATTGATAGTAAGAGAGCAAGTAATTAAAATCTTGTCTTAGGTTAGCGGACATTTTAATGCTATTAATCAATTCTTAACTTCAATAAGAATCTGCCGCAACTGCTTCGATTGAAAAATTCATGTTTTCTTGGTTGAAATATCGTCTTAACTAAATGAGTTTCAGCACTGAATAAATTAGATTTTTTACTGGTACTAGTGGCGAATCTTTCTTTCACAGTATTGTTTCTTACATACTGTAGCATAGTTGAATTATTCAAAGCACTAGTCATTCTTATCATGCACGCAAGTTCTTGTCAATCAACTTCTTTGTTTAGTACATACGTAGATGTATCCGATTTAGTGTAATGACTGAAATATGCGTTATTTCAATATGTATTAAATTTGATAAATTAAATTTAACTCAACATCAACTAAAAAAGTTAAAAATATGTTTCATAATTACTTTTTATAAGAACAGTGACCATTTATATCTGGTGTTGTTTTTCACATTGCCCACGTGTCTCTTATTGTATTAAAATGTCACAAAAAAAATTTTTAGACGTTTGCAAAGTCGGCTCTAAAAACTATTTTAAGAGGTCAATGCCATTACCAATAAAAATACATTTGGGTATTCTTAACTATTAATTAGTCTAACTAAAAGAAATTAGAAGTTCTAAAGTGCTATAAAATATACAAATAAATAGAAGTATTGAACTAAAACTACAAAGTGCAATTTTCACAAGGCTTCGTAATTTATATATATATATATATATATATATATATATTTAGGTGACATTTGGCTCACTTATAAAATTTCTATCAAACTCTTAAGCTGAACTTTCCCAAAGAGAAATCAAGTCTAAAACAAAACAAACTACCTCAATAAGCCAAGTACAAATTTGAATATGCAGACCTCTATAATTTGGTATAGAAAAGCCATAAAACATGATCTACATAAGGACACACGTCACCACTTAATCCCATTGTCAAGGGACATGATATCATGGAAAAGTTAGTTACCACATCATCATTAGGCCCACCAACTAGTATACACGTCAGCATAACTCTGACCTCTGCCATGTCATTATCAAGTCTCACTAATAGTTCAATTGGAAGCTATATCATTTTATGATTAAACCTAGAGATAAAGTTTAAGGAGAAAATCTCCAAATAGCTAATGGTAAGCCTCCATGTAGACATATACCATATCCTTGTCCCCTGCTGACATAAAAATTAAAGTTGTTTAGAGTTATTAGGATAATCCAACACTAAATTCGTTGAACTTAAAGGGAGAGAGCTTGCAACCCACTCAATGCTCCTAACTCACCTAACAAAGTTAGTCATTCAAAAAGTAGCCAATTAGATGATACCAACTACTCCAAATATCATAAGGGCAAAATGACCTAAAAACCTTATCTGAGTCATTTCTCCAAAATGCCCCTCATGAAAAGGAAAAAATTTCAATTGAATATTATCACGTGTCACCTTTGAGGGATAATCTCTATACCACCTCCTTCTATGCTTAAGCCTTATCTCCAACTTTGAATGAGAGTAAGGCAATTTTTAATGAAGCAACAACTCTCTAGTAAGAAAATTCTCTTCGTCTCTTCTCCACATTCTCTCTAGGACATAAACTTTAGAGAAGATTCACCACTAAGCTGCCACCTAATTTAAGCATCGGAGGATTGTCATTGGCCACCTTGCCAGTGCCCACTACTAATCTTGTCTCTTCTGTGTTCCTCAGGTTCCCAAAAGCAATTTAACTCACATTTAGTTCTCAACTCAATATCTACTCAATCTCAGCCTTAACTCCACCGATTTCAAGCTTCAAACCCAACTCTTAACACCTCTAGGTCAAACATCTGAGGTTTTTCTTTGCTCAATAAATTCCCTCAATCGTTTGAGATAAGCCCAGACCTAAATCAACCCTGAATAATATATATATATATATATATATTCACCTTTAAATTTATTCATGTATATACCTTACTAAGCCAATGGATATATTGGCAAATGAATTGAAGATGGGTTTACAATTTATTGACATGGGATTTTTTCCAAATCATGGAAGCCACTATTTACAATACTCTCTCTTAGATTCCATCAATTTTAGTTGTATATCACATTTTTAAGAAAAAATTCAATAGGACAAAAATTTTAATAAATAAATACAACTCTATAATATATGATAGCATTGATGCTCAATATTGGTTCATTAAAAACCTTGCAAATAAAATTTAGTGGAATAAAATCTAGTTGAAGAGAAAAAAAGTATAATTCACGGTTATAACTTGATAAATTTTTTCTCCGCAAGGAATATACTCCTTCTGTCTAAATGCTCCATCTCAAACCAACATTTATAAATTTGATAATCTTTTGATTCGATGCATGTTTGTCCAATGAACTAATTTTTTAAAAGTTGATATTAGTAAAAATTTAGTAAATAGATATACAAAATTATTAGTGGAGTGCATTTATTTAATATCAATTTTCTTGTCTACTACAACTTATGAGTGTAGAAGAATTTTGAAATGTTTAGTTCTACCTCCTTTGATGTACCTACCTCAGATTTAAGAAATACAAACAATATTATCTTCATATGTTATTATTGAAATTTTTGTTGCTGAAGGTAGGTTACATATGTTTTGGATATGATGAATGATAGATAATAGTCATATACATTCACTACTTGTTTTATACGATGTAAGAATCTTGGAGTGACTAAAGGAGGTGATAACTAAAGTTTGTTTTATAGATTGCCATAATATTGTTATGTTTCTATAAGTAAAAATGTATCCCATCTACAAGCATACTTATGAGGATTAGATAAGTACATCTGCAATGCCATAATATTGTTACAAATGTACTTATCTAATCTGAATATCAAATCTATCATTCCATGAATGCAATAAAATATATATTTGACACTATTTTAATTATATTAAGTTGATTTAGAACTAAATCTTACCAATAAGTTTAAAGTAAATGTTATATCTGGTTAGATGCATTGGGCTAGATTTAATAAAGTACTAATTATATTCAAATTAGTACTTTTAGAAAATTTCCATCATTTTCTTTTGTACGAAATTGATCCTTTTTTAGGATAAAGAGATAACTTTAAAAACTACTTTTTGAGACACATCATATACAAGAACCCTCCTAATAAATAGAAGATATATAATTACTCATCAGAATGGAAATTAATACTAAGCTTGATATTTCTAAGCAAAACTTTACTAAAGATAATTGTATTTGTATCATGTCCAATTATTCACTTACCAACTCATGAAATCCTAGAGAACTCCCACATCTAAGCACCCAAATCGTCACACTGATCTCATGTGAGTCCTAAATTGAAGAAAAATAATAGTTTAATTTAATAATACAACAAAATTTTGAATTTAGGCTCCACAAATTAGGGTTTTTTCAAAATAAAAATTCCTTCTCTTTTTATAAAATTCAACAACTTTACTTATATTTATGAGTGAATCCTTTAATTTGATAAGGTAATTTTTCTCCAAAAACCTTCAACACACTCTCTCATACTAACTTCTTCTCTCTAAAATATTAAACACCTTAATTTCTCTAATTAGAAAACCCACAAAACTTTAGAGATCTTTACTCATTCAAAGCTTCACCCACATCACAATGTCTCAAATTCATACTTAAATAAGCATAAGATGAAGTACTCGAATGAAAAATGGCCATGAAAATTTGAAGGGCTTACCACTTTCCTCTTGTCTGTCTCTGCTCTCCAAAGCCAAATTCCACCTTCTTTTTTCTTTTCCTTTTTTAGTATAGGGTTTTAAAAGAGTTTGTATTGGACTTTAAAAAACAAATTAGGCTCAAATTCAAGTTGCAAGTGGTTTTGAATTTTGCTTAAAAATATAGGCCCACTTATATTTGTAATGGCTTTTTCAATTTCGTTAAATGGTTGGATGAGGTTGAACAATTTTTCAAAGATTCAAAAATTTCTAGAAGATTAGCGAGCACCGTATGTAGCTTTTAAATTGAGAAGATGTGCTAGAGATTGATGGTATGTAATGCAAAACTCTCGACTTTATAAAGGAAATACAAAATTCAATCATAAAGTCACATGAAGCGACTTGTGAGATTATGATGCATTCCTTTTGATTTTTGTTTGACACGTCAAAGTATGAGATCTATCTATGATAATATCGTTGAATTTGAAAATTATTTTAGGAATATATATTTTGTTAAGAGTGAAGAACTTTTAGTGGATAGATTTGTAGAGGGACTTTGTGGTAAGATTAGAAATAAAATACCATAGTATCACATCTATATACTATCACATGTAATTTCTTTAGTTACACAAATTGAATATCAACTTCAAAACCCTTTCCAAGTGGATATGGATAAACTTATTAAAAATTTTGTTGAAGATATAGCTAAAAGTATAAATGAGATTATGGTTAAAGTTGTTTCTAAGAATGAGATTGAAGATGCGCATAAGATTGAAGATGTCCTTAAGCAAGCAATTTAAGATGTGCCTAAAGATTCAAGAGAAGAGGTAAGTTTCGTCTTCAGTTCAAACTTTACATATAATAGTGTTTTTGAGATTGCATATGAATCTCAAGTTGAAAACGAACCATGTATAATTAATATGATTCTACCAGTTCAAACTAGTTGCAAGATGAAGGTCATTTTAGAAGAAGAACTGGCTCAGAAGGTTAAGTTACTTCACGAAGAAGTCATCTAATAGTTGTTCATTCATGGAAGACTACATATTCTCGTAAAGTCACAAACAAATTTATGAAGAAGATGAAGTACAGTCGTTTTAAAGTTTCAAGAAAGATTGATAAGAGAGGATACAAGTTTGTGTTGCAAGATAATTTGAAGTTGCACTACCAATTCCATCAGTCTAACTTCATTCAATCTCGAGACTGAGTTTTTTTAAGAGGATGGGAACTTAATTTAAGATAATTTAGGAGTTTTTATTTTTATTTAAGTATATTTTATATTTTTATTATTTTAGTTTAACTTTTTTATTAGGTTTTCGTATTTTAGTCATGTTTTTTTATTTTAAATTAGTTGGAATTTGAGATTTACTTTGTTTAAGTAGGAGTCAATCAGTCTATTATAAATAGAGTTGTAATCTTAATATTTTCTTTGACTACATCAATAAAAATTCTCCTCTTTTTTCAATGGTTTTATCTATATAACACTGTTTTACAAGTATATTCAAATCTTATTTTAAATAAGTTGTTTTGGGTCTAGAACACATATGACCTCATTCATAAAAAGATAGTTACCCCCATTTCAATATTATAAACTGGCGTTCCGAACTAAAATATTTATCCGTCCTTGCTTCTGTTACTCACACACCGTCAATAACAATCTATCATTTTAAAACTAGTCTATCTTTGTTATATAAACTTCAAATGTGCAATTACTGATTGTTATATAAACAAGTTGTGTCATTTATTAATTATGCCTACAGGTTTTGAAACATTAATGCTAAATTGTTAGCAAAAAAATCTATTAAATTTTAACTGTTAATGGGTAGTAAAGTAAAAAAAAAATACTTAAAATAACTAATTCAAATAATTATTAAACAAATATTTAAAAATGTTAATATTTTAAGATGTCTAATTTAAAAAACTTAATATCTCATTTTCTCTCTTTGATTTCTCTTCCTCTCACTTTTCTCTTAAAAATTTTACTCCTAATTTTTAACATTAAATGTGTTCAAATGGGTGTTATTTAGATTGGAATTTGTGCCGATTGATTTTGTAAAGTAAAAAAAAAAAAAAGTCGAAAAAGAGAAAGAAATAAAGAAAAATTAAAAATATATATAAATTAGGATATAATTGTCGAGTTAGAACGTTATCAATGGTATTTTAGACATTTTGTAGGCTCTATTCTGTGAAATGTTAAGTTTAACTAAATATTCTCCAATGGTTGAGTATTGGTACCTATTTTCAAAATTTATGGGTATTGTTAATAAATAGTCTTACTTCCAGAGTATTATTAATAATATCTTTTATATATATATATATATAGAGAGAGAGAGAGAGAGAGAGTAGAACTTTGATAAATTAATACTCAAAATAATAATAATCTCAACTAAATAATATTTTTATCAATCCCGACTTGAGGCTAACATACTAAAGTTATAATTCAATAAATTTATAAAATAATACATTAAAGAAAAAAAATTATAATTTTGTATAGGATCTACTTACTATATAAATTAATATGCAATTAAATCTATACAATATTTAAAAGATCTTTATAAAATGTGTATCTTGTATTGCTTATTTTTTTTTTAAAATTAATGTCGACTTAGATCTCATATCTAATTTTTTGTATTGTAGAAAAAATTCTAGTGTAGCACTCTGTATTTCAATAAGAAATTATTTCGTATCACTGTTGTTTTTAGTACTTTTTTGTGCAAGACAAAGTTTATGATAAAATTATTATGTTCAACAAGTAAAATTTATAAATCTATTTTATATTTATAATTAAGAAAAGTAATTTTAAATTAATTCGCTTAATTGCAATTAAAAAAAATTAGATACAATATTTTTTTAGAAATATAAGGGATTCTACATAAATTAATAATCTTTTAATTAACTGATTAATTATTGTTTACTTATATAATATATTTTTTTTAATCTCAAAAGTATTAGTTTATTGAGATTTTACTGTGTTTCTATATATATATATATATATATATAAACTAGTATGTTATCTAGCTTACTATATAATTAGCAATATTGTCATGTGGCATTGTCTAATTAATCTACAAATTTAGCATCGTATCTTAGATTAATACATATTTAATCTTTTAAATGCAATCAGACATGTGTAATTAATACACTATAATTAATAAACATTTAAAATATCTTAGCCATAATTGTAATAGGCCTAACCAGACCGCACCACTTAAAATTATTATTGAGCTCTTAAAAACCCTTAGCCATAACCAACCCAAGACTAATTCAAAGATAGATCTGACACATCTTGACTTGAAGCCTAAAGTTGTCGGTAATACTAGATCCAAGTTTTATGACCTAATTAATAGTTAAACTTTATTCGTCCTTTTACAATTATTACCTAAGTAGGTAAGAAAATATAGGAGAAAAGGAGAAATAGGTTTAAATTCTAACTTATGGTACTTTTTTATTATAATTTATAAATCCAAGTAGAATTATAATTTAGAATTTGATTTTTCTTCCTCTATTCATCACATAACACACGCTATTTACACACATTCAAATCTTATTTGAAATTTGCTTCCACTACTACATACATATAATTTCTCATGGTTTATTTATTCAATTTAACACATAATAACTAGAGCAATCTTGAGATCTTCAAGTAATCTTTAAGAGTTTCTCCTAGCAATTCAATTTGCCTCTTACTTGCCTAAATACTCTTCATACAAAAGCACCCTTTTTTTATCTAATACTGACTTAAGCATCAGATTGCTTTTTCTTGCAAAATAATGATGTTGTCCCAAGAACTTAAAAAGTGTTCAAAGCGAAAAAAGAGGGAGACTATGGTGTTCTTAGAATTCTTGTGAAATATCAAAGGTACACTAGTAATTTTTTAAGGTTTTGAAACCCAGAAACTTCAATGGCATTATTTGTAGGAAAGTTATGAAGGGAAAAGACTTTCTCATCCAAATCTGAGCAAATGATTTCACTTTAAACTTCAAATCACTCATTTTTACTTTAAATTTCAAATCGCTCATCCCAACAATCAAAGGATATGACTCATTAAACAAGTAACCGACTTGAACCTAAAAACACTAAAAGAAGAAGATTAAGTTCCTTTGAAGTAGTTGACCTTAGGAATGACGTTCCTCAAATGTAGTCACTCTGTTATCGAAACTGATGAATAAAATCGACAATTACTAAAAGGAAAACCTATAACTTCATGACAAAGTCATAACGTTAGAAGGAGGTGTAAACCAAGACAAGAACTTTAAGGAGCAACGATAGTATAATGAAAATACTTAAATAACGAAGGTTAAAACTCTTAACAATGTTCCAGAAAAGGAAAAAAAATCAAAATAAGACTTAAGAACCAACTCTCGACATCCCAAGAAGATGAGGAGAATAAAATATGAAGGCGTACATACTCAAATAAGTGAGAGAATTATACGCCAATATGCACAAGCCAGATCCTCGGAAGATGTAATTATTAGGGTCGGTGCTTACGTGCCATCCCTGAATGTACATATACTTATGTATTTATACAAGTGTACATTCTCATTAAATCGCTAATACCTATTAATATGGTACTATGCATATAACATTACAGACATTGTATGATCTGAAGGAATTCAGATAAGATCTAAAGAAGTTTAGATAAGAGCTCATAGTTAGCCACGCTGAGAGATATAAATGCTAAATATTAGCACAGTTAAGTGTTAACTGGTTATAATACTCAGCAGATCTAAAAGTTGGAGCTTTGTTTGTAATGGGACATAGACCTGAGAATATACTAGTAACTACTTAGTTGCAAGAGTTACAATCGGGTGCCAAAAAATGCTAGTTGTGCAAGTATGTTCTTGAATAATTGCCTCTAATCTATTTATGTCGATGCGGGTCTGTCAGTAGATACCTTTATACATAAATCATCATATGTCGTACCTATATGGTATAGATGGTCGTTCCTAATCGACTATCAGCTTGGAGCTCGTATTGACATATGGGTATCTAGTTAAAACTAGATATAGGACAAATTTACGAGGGCCTCCCATGGAAATTCTATATAAGCCGTCAATGGAGAGTCCTCTCGAGTTGAGTAGTATACGTGGTCCTTTGACCTTAGTGCCATGATGGGCTTGTAAGTGATCCATCATACTTTGGTTCCACGCATCTCACATACCTTTTATGATATGACCGTTGGGTATTGTTGGATATGTTCCGATGCTTATGGAGTCCGGTGTGTACAAATATAGGATCCGTCAGCTCATATAGGAAGTTTGATATTCAGATGCTTCGAGACTGTATCTCGAAAAGTCTTGTGGTCACAAGCATCAATCCCAGAAAAGAGTTCCGTTAGGGTAGAACAATATAGCAAATAACCTTGCATATATTGTTTAGTGAGATACAAGTCTGGAGATAGGACATGGATAAGCACTAGGGGATTTCATGGTGATAATCTATATCCCTGCACATCTAGGATATCATGATGAAAGGACTATACGTATGCATCATAACCTCAGCTTGCATGGTTCAACGCGCTGATTTATATATCCGTGACGTGTGTGTGGGGCATTGCTCACGGACTCATAAAATAGTTTCATTTACCGAATCGAGCGTAGGACCTAGGGAGTCCCGCGATATGGAGTATATTTGTTGTGCATTGAGGCAACGTGGTGGATTAAAGTGTTTAATCTAGCAATATTTAGCACTACCATAGGAATACGTGCGTGTCTGTGTTTAAGTGTTAAATACAATAATTAGTCAATAATTATTATTTACTAATTGTATAATGACACGTGGCGCATTGTGGACCCTTGGTTGAGTTTATCCAAGTGTGAAATTTGGTGGGACCCACTAAATAATAGACTTTGTAACTATTTATGAGGGGCAAAATGATCATTTCACACTTTAATTATTTAATAGTTAAATAATCAAAATATCTCTCATTATAATATATTATTATATTATTTTATTTTATTTTATTATATTATGTAATATTTTATTATATGATGTTAAATATATTAATATTATATTTTGAATGCCAAATAGTTGACACCCATTATTAATATTATATTATTATTTTATTGTATATATATACAATGAGAAATGTGTGAATTTAGTAATTGGCGTGTGTTTTGTAAGGTAGCCAAGAGAAATAAGAAACAAGAAATGGAGGAGAGAAGAAAAGAAAGAGAAGAAACCAAGAAAGAGGAAGAAAAAAAAAAGTTGGCCTTTTTGATAAACAGCCTGATGGGTATCGGTCTTGAACTCGTAAAGCATAAGTGAATGAGATCCCAAGTTCGAGCACTGGAAAGGTCGTGCATGAAATGCGTTTGTGACTAGTGCGCTAGTTCAGCCTCCTGATAGAGCCAATGAATTGGGTGGGCCCTACCACAGTCTATCAGCAATGACTTTGGCAAAAAGTGTGAATCAAGATTCGTTTATAGAAGCAATAAGGCTTGCCTAGAGGCCAATGAATTCAACATACCAATTTTTCACATGTTTGACAAGATCAATGAACCCGAAGAACACATATTCTACATCAATGCAAGAATGATTATGCAGGTTTACAACAAAGCCTTGAAGTGCCTAGTCTTCACTTTCAGTCTAAAAGGCTCAACTAAGAATTGGTTTCAAAATTCTCAAGAAGTACCCCATCTCATTATTTGAAAAGTTGACAAAGCAATTTATCAGGCCATACATCCAAAATAAAAAAAGCCAAAAAGACCAATTTATACTCATTTTCGATTTAAAAAAAAAAGCCAAAAAGACCAAATTAGACTCATTTTCGATGAAAATGAGAGGCTAAGTCAATCTATAACTTCCTCAATAAGTTCAAACTAGGATGTTGTGATTCAGAAATAGCAGCCAAGCCTACAAGAAAGGGTTCAAGCCATCTACTCTCTACTACAAGTATTTAGTTTTAAAGAATTTTACTTCATTCAAACTAATTAACCAAAAATCCAAACAATGTATCCGAGAAAAACCAGAAAAAGCCTCTATGTAGAAAAAAGCTTCTATAATAACAATAAAGAAATCATAGAATACTTTTCAAAAAGTAAATTTTGGAGAACAATCACAAATTAAAGGAGAAAAATGACCTTCCAATCAAAAGGAAGTTAGTCATAAGAGAAGGCAATGGAGATCCACAAAACAACTAATCTCTATCAATCCACCAACAAAAATGATATGGGAGAAATTAAGCTAAGGATGGGCAATTTAAATTAAAAATTGAAAAACTAAATAGAACTTGTTCGTACCGGGTGGTTCGGTTTAGTTTTTTGGTAAAAAAAAAATTGGTCGTTTGTTATTTGAGAAAAACTAGTCAGTCTAGTTCGATTCTGATTTGAATTTTCTCAAATAATAACCAAACCAAAAAATCAGGTGTTTTTGTAAATTAACTTAAATTGTCACATAACGCTTTGTAATTGGATGATTAGTAAAAAAAACCTAAATATCTAAAGACTTGTTCTTTCTTTCATCCTTATCCACCAACATTTGCACTTCTCTTCTTTCATCTGAACTTTGAAGCGCTCTCATCTCTTTCATCTCCTCCAAGTAAATCTGGCCATCATCTCCGCTACAATGCCGCATTGAAATTCACCCACCACAATTGTCACATATACAACCCAATTGAGCCGCTTTGCAGGTGAGCCACCATAATTCTTCTCAAATTTGTTTTCGAAACAGAGGTGAGCCATCATTGTTATTTGCCCACTGTTAGTTGTAATAAAAGAAATATGAGATTCGCTTCAAAACGGACTAAATCATAAGCGAGAAAATAAACAGGTTGTTGAAATTTAGGTACATACTAGAAATAATCTATCCAAATTGGATTTCCAATGTTGTTATCGTTGGAAAAAAGAATAAAAAGTAGAGAGTATACATTGACCACACCAACCTCAACCAAGCTACACCCAAAGATTTTTTATCACTACCAAAAATCGACCAAATAGTCGACGTTACAACTAGTTATGAATTACTGTCATTCTTAGATGCATACAACGGTTACAACTAGATCAAGAAGACAAAAAAAAAAAGATGAAGAAAATACAAGTTTCATCATTGAGAGAAGAATTTATTGTTATAGAGTGATGCCCTTTAGACTTAAAAAACATTGAAGCTCCTTTTCAAAGGCTCGTAACCAAATTTTTAGGAAAACATATTGGAAAGATCATGAAAGTGCACATTGACGACATCATAGTCAAGAGTAAGAAGAGTGAAGAACACACATCTGATCTGTAAGAAGTCTTCAACGTCTTACGAAAGTACATAATGTGACTAAATCTCACTAAAGGTACATTTAGGACATCATCTGAAATCTTCCTAGGATACATTGTTAGTACACGAGGAATTGAAGTAGACCTAGTGTAAGTTCAAGCACTAAAGAACACTATAATCCCTCGCACTCCAAAAGAGATACCAACCCTTACTGGAATAATTATGGCCTTAAATCGATTTATTTCATAAATGTTAGACAAATGTAGGCTATTCTTCTTTAAAAGCAAAGCAAGGGAATAATTGGGGACAAAAATAGGCAAAAGCTCTACAATAGCTCAAAGATTACTTACGAGAGCCTTTATTCCTATTCATGCCATATTTAAACAAAATTTTGTTCCTCTGCCTCACCGTATCAAATATTATTGTGAGTGTCGCTCTTGTCAGGGAAGAAGCAAATCACTAGAAGCCTATCTTTTATACAAGTAAAGTCCTCACAAATACAAAAGCCTAATATTCAACGACGAAAAAGCTCACCCTCGCATTAAACCATGCAAAGGACAAACTTTGCCACTATTTTGAGGCATACTTAATAGTCGTCTATACTGCCTACCCACTTAAATAGATCCTCTCGAAGCTGGATGTAGTAAGAAAGGTAATTAAAATGGCCATAGGACTAATTTTTAATAGTGTGTGAGAGTATGTGTAAGAGTAGTGAAATGTGAGTACGAGTCACACAGCATATAATGAAAGCATAATCAATGCATTACAAAATTATATTTTCTCAAGCAATTCTATCAGTAATAAAAAATATACCTTTAACAAATCATTGAAGTTATTAGACAAAGAAAACTCAGAGTATCACTTTAAAGTATACTTTCAAATAAATTTAGGTCCCGAATAAGATAGAGTCAAGACTCTAAAATAATAACTCTCTAATTTACATCATTTATTTTAATGTCTTAAGCTTTAACACTTAAGTCATTTTGCTCTGACTCTCTCAATTTCACTTGACTAAGGCAAAGCCATTTTGTTGTGTCCAAAGATAAATGAGCCAAATAAAAAAATCTATTTCACTCAATTCATTTTCTCATAGGACACACACCAAAACAAACAAAACCATTCTTTTTCTCTCAATTCAAAAATGAGCCGAATACACTAATGTCCACCCAATTGCATAACCCCTTATGCATGAATTGATTTAGTTGACGTTAGAAATGAATAAGTGTCCATAAAATAATTATGAATAAGATAAGTACGATGCACCTGCAAACCTAATAATCGAATATAAAAGCTAAAGTAGTTGGAATTTATTATTTTGTACGATGAACCTTTCAAACCTAGTAATCAATTAGAAAGAAATAAGAGAATCTTCAATCAAGCTCCTTTCATTGAATTTATCAATCATAAAATAAAGAAAAGAATCTTCAATCAATCTCCTTTCATTGAATTTATCAATCATAAAATAAAGAAAAGAATCTTCAATCAATCTCCTTTCACTCCAATTTTAATTTTTTTATGTGTTGCTTGGTTTTTTCATTAATGCTTTCCTGGACAATGAATCATAATCTCCAATTAATCCAGCTCCTTGAAATTTTTAATTTTTTTCTTAGCTGAAATTTCTTCCTTAATGTTTTATTATAATGAATCATAATCAGGTATGCCCAGTGGGGGACTACGAATCTTTCTCACCAAAATTACATTAAAGATATGGAAGTAAATTGCTTCCAATAGAATTTTAATCTATACTAAAGGTTTACAAGGCATGTATCCTATTCATTAGATGAACGCCTTTCATTTTATTCTGAATATTTCTTTACATTTTTATTTGCTATCCCTTGTTCAGAAAACATAAAGAATGAATGTGATTCAGCATGCATTAATGAAAATTTTTAAGTTCGGTATAAAAAATTGTTAAGCCCCTAATCAAAATTTGTTTGAACCTTCAATAAAGCAATGAATTTTTTATTGAGTTGGGTGAGACTGAGAGGGCTTGTTTGAGTTGAGTTCCCAACAAATGGCTTTATTCAGTAAAATAGTTATGTATTAATTATAAAAAAAAGTACCCCTCAATAATTTTAAATTATTAAAAAAAATTCAAAATAATTAGAAATTTATAATTTTTATATTGTCTCTCTTTTTTAACTTTTTAAATTGCCCTATCTTTCTCCTTAAACTCTTTAAATAGAGATATGATACTTTTACGTTTAAGTATTTGTTTTTATCATCTTCATGTTATAAAAAGAACTAGACTACTTGAATTTTAGCATATTAATTCCGTGTTTTCATGCACTTCTTGTTAGCTTAATGAATTTTTAAAACTAATGTTTATGTTTGTATATTTATAGGCATTTTAATCATAGATTATAAGTTTATGTTTTCAATTAACTTTGTTAAACATGTTTAATAAAAATAATATTAAAATTTATCACATCATATAAATAAATTCTTATATATATATAATATTTACTGTAAAACATATAGCATGTCTGCTCCATGTCACAAAGATTAAAAACAAATTGTAGGATTATATTATTTATAAATAGTTAAATAATGTTTTTTTAAAAATGCATTGTCTTCTAAAACATATAAAGATATATATAGCAATTGTAACTATATAATATAATATTTTTAAAAAAAACTATTTATACATAATTATTATTGTTAAAACTCGTTCTTCTGTGCGAACTCTTAGTGATATTTTTTTTTGAGGGGCTAAAACTTATCTTCTTATCTGCTATGACAATTGAATTTATTGAAAAGTAATTAATCATGTCAAAATAATAAGAAGACGGTCACTATTAAGCGCTTGCAAAAATTTGCCAAGAGAGCTCAAGTCTGCTTGACAAATATCGAACTTAAGCATGTTCGGCAAACTTGTCGAGAAATTATTTGTTGTGTGGGCTGACAAAGTCGCCATGCATGACACTTGACAGCACATTTACCAAATAAATCAAAGATAAGAAATTTAATTTATTTGGTCAAACTTTCAATATTTTACCGTCGTAATTAAAACTCATAAATATGCCATTTCTGCTATAAAACAACTCCACCAGCAACTCCGCCAGCAGCTCGTACTCTAACATGTCAACTGGTGAAGCAGCTCAAGTTTCAATGGCAGCCGGTCATGAAGATAAGTACAGATCCTTCTTGCGCGATGAAGCGGAGGAAATACAGTGGAGACATGGCGGTCCTCCCACTTATGACAGTGTCAATCAGCTCTTTGAAGAAGGCAGAACTAAGGTTAGGTGCCCATCTCCTCTCTCTCTTTTGTTAACATACTTTATGAGTTTATGAACCATCTAGTGTATGGACGATTGAAGATGTTGGTTTTACATGTACTTAATTACTCCTTTTTCTCATAATTTGTGCAGGAGTGGCCAAAAGGATCATTAGAAGAAATAGTGCAAAACGCTATAAAATCATGGGAGATGGAGCTCTCGCACAAGACTCGTTTACAGGACTTCAAGACCATTAATCCTGACAAGTTCAAACTCGTCGTTAATGGTATATATACAAATAAATAACACTTTAAAACCCAAGTTTGGATTATTTTATATCATAGCCAAGTTTGGATCATGTACCTGTAGATTCTACAGAGGATATCTCCTAAGCTAATGATGAAAAACATCTATGTTGTGTATGTGACAGGAAGAGAAGGATTATCAGCAGAAGAGACTCTCAAAGTTGGAAGTTACAATGCTTTGCTGAAAAGCTCATTGCCAGATGAATTCAAGTTTTACAAAGCAGAGAAGGAGAGTTTTGAATCATCACATGAAGCATTTAGATCGGCTTTTCCACGTGGGTTTGCATGGGAAGTGTTGAGTGTATATTCAGGACCGCCGTTGATTGCTTTCAAGTTCAGGCATTGGGGTTTCTTTGAAGGGCCTTTCAAAGGACATGCTCCTACTGGAGAGAGGGTTGAATTTTATGGATTGGGAACTCTCAAGGTATGTTCAACAATTAATTACAGTCACATTTGAAGAAATTTTTTATAAATAATTTGCACCATCGATGGAATTAGTTTTGGTCTTATATGATGAGAATACAATGAAATTAAAAATAATAAAAAAATCTATTTCCTTTTACTGAAAAATGAACTACACTGATTTGAGTCTCCTATAAAAGTATATATAGTTAATTAAACTTTATAATAAACAACAGTACCACGTAACATTATTTAATTAGTCCATAATTTTATCACTATTCACACAATTTAATAATGAGTTATCTTAATTTAAATATTTACTTACAATGATGACTCAAATTTTTTATATTAATCTCATACAATTTAATAGTATAAATTCACAATTAAAATTAATATTTATTGTTATTAATTTTATATTATTTTAATTACATTAGTATTCAATGAAATTTTAAATCAAGTTAAAAATTTAAAGTTAAACTGTAGTCCATTTTAATTAATTTCTAGTCCAGAATGACAATCAATCAACATTAACAAACCCGACACATCAATTAAATCGGATTTTTAAATTTAAAACCAAAACTTATTCATTGAAAATGTCAAAACTGCTTAAATTTTGATCATTAATATAAATTAAATTACCTTTCGGAAGGAAAACTCTTCACAAGACAGGATTTGAATTTTTTATTTTAAAAAAAGACTTAATTCGTGTTGTGTGGTGGTTGATGGATAACTTGATAGGTTGATGAATCACTCAGAGCAGAAGATGTTGAAATTTACTATGATCCAACAGAGCTATTTGAAGGGCTATTAAAGTCGCCAATTTCAGAATCGCAAAGAGAAGACAACTCAACGGCAACTCAAGGCTGTCCATTTTTCAAGAAAATATAAAATGCCACTATATTTAAAATAATGTTAAACTTTTTAAATAATATTTTAAATTTTTTTATTTTAAATAATATATCAAATAATTATTAAATAATAAAATTATATAATAAATAATTTTAAAAATATATTTTCATCACCTAATAATTATTTAATACATTAATTTAAAATACTATTTAAAAAACTGTAACATTAGTCATATATTTATGTCTTTTATGCTTTGTGTGGCCGTATGAAAGTGCCCACCTTACTATTTTTTATGTTGTTATTTCATGTCCGTCTACAAACCTTATTTTGTCTGTTGCTTGTTTATTCTCAACCAAGGTACTCCCACTCAATTGTCATTTGTTTGTTCTCATCCGATGTACTCCAACTCAATTGTCATTGTCACTGCCTTTGAATCATTACTATTATACAATATGTTAGTATTACGTTTTACGTATCAAGCACTTGTCAAATTTAATATTAGTATGTTAGATAATATTATTTACTCACTTGTATATATTTAAAATTTATTTAATTTTTATTTAATATAATATATAATATACGTATAATTACTTAAATTCAACGGCAATGATCACACCAAAGTCTTACCATTTTTACGATGCTGATTGTTGTCTCTAAATGAAGTAGATCCACAGGCAGTAAGGGCTAAAACATCATTTGAAGTGAAAGATGTTGGTCCTTGAGTGCCCAGCATGACGTTCTTTTGACTCTTCTCGCCGAACCTCTAAAAAGGCTTCTCAGATGGGAGGAATGGGATTAATAGAGAGTATCCCACCTCTCTCCTCATCTAAATTCTTATTAAGGCCAAATACGAATTTATAGATTCCCTCCTCAACTATCTTCTTATATTTCAAATTGCATTTCAGACACCCAAAATTTTCACTATCAAATTGATCCACTTGTTTCTAATACCAGTACAAGGTATTGAAGTGCTGGGTGACTGTCAATTCTTTGCCGAAGATCATTCAAGAGCCCCTTCGCCTCAAAGATTTCCGAGGTGTTTTCATTGTCAAAGTTTCTTTTATTGCAGCCCAATTCTCCATGGCTGTTTTATAGAACATGAAATCTTCACAAGTTTCTTTGGTCATAAAATTTAGTAACCAAGACATGACCATATTGTTTTCAGTTTTCCAGACCTTATACTTCGAGTCTTCAGGTGATTGTGCGACTACCTTTCCAGTGAAGTAATCATCTTTACTTTTATCGCAGATGAAAAGCATCACAGAGTGACCACTGCAGATAATTATTTTCAGAGAGTTTATGGTTGGTGATGGACAGAACCAAAGCTTCTGAATTGTCTTGTCCACTGCCGAAAGTTGTCCCGTCGAGAATGGATGAAACAACAAAGTTTCCATATGTAGAAGACATCCCATATTTTACCATTAGGATGATGATTTGAGTAAGAATTGCTCTAATACCATAAGGACTGTAAAAGAGTAGGAAAAACTCTCAATAGTTTCTATTATTACTATCAGATCATATAGAGAGTCCAATATGAGAAAATACAACTGCCACATCAAAGAAAATAAATATGAAATCCCTAAAAATCAGAGGATAATGAAAATAGAAACAAAATAAAGATAAGAATCAAATCCTATCTCTTTACAATTGAAAAAAAAAATTCAAACACATTTAAAACATAAAAAAAAATAGATTCCTAAATTAGTAAAAAAAATTAGATTCCTAAAATTAGAAAAACACACGAATCTTTCAAAAAAAAAACACAAGTTAAAAAATAATTTGATCTCAACATTAAAACTTTACAATTTGACCGATGGAGTGAATACAAACCTATCACTAAGTATTTGACTCAATAAGGAAACTAAATCATGTTGTATGTCTTAATACACATTATCAAAATGTTGTTGATAGAAAACATAAACTCCTTGTTGAAATAAGTCTTACTCTCCTTACACAAACTCAAATGCCCTTGAATTCTAGTGGAAAGCCTTTTACACTACGGCCTATTTGATTAATTGTTTACAAACACTAATTCTCAACTATCAATCTCCTTTTGCTAAGTTATTTCATTTCTTTTGACTATACCTTCTTGAAACCTTTTGATTGTGCTTGCTATTTTCGTTTTAGACCATATCCTTAACATAAATTTGATTTCCATTCTAAAAAGTGTTTATGGGTAAAAATGACAAAAACATCCGCAAACCCGCCCATATTAGAAAAGATTTGATAAGACTTGAACCAAGTTTGCTACGGATTTGGTATACAATATTAAAATTCGCAACAAATTTGAAATGAATACAAATTTGATAAAAAAATCTACAGATATCCACTGTAGGTATCCGCAGATATTACTTTTTAAATAAAATTTAAAAATAATCACTTATAAAATTAATTGTTTATAGATTTATCTTAATTTATAAGCATGTTTTTATTTAAAAACTATTTTCAAAATAATGTATTTCATTGTATGTTAAGATACAATACTGCAAATTGCAATTATATATTTCAATCTTGTAATGTAAAATAAGTCGTAATATAATCATAAACTATTTCTTAAAAAGTTACAAAATGATTCATTCACACTAAAAAATTGTTATTTAATTATCAATTTCAAATACTAAACTTACATCATTATAGTCTAGTCAAATAAAGTCAACATTATGTTGATACTATATTAATAGAAAATACTAAAACAACTAGACATTGCTATTGATTTAAATGTCACTATTTACTTAATGGGGCAACATTGACACTTTGAAACAAAGTTAATGAAATTATATATACTAATACTAAATTAATATTGGTGAATACTATACATTTAAAAAAACTCAATTGAATCGCAAATTAATTAAAATATTTAAAAGAGTAAAAATGAGATTATATGTTGGCTTAGACGATTTTGAAGATTTTGATGATTCCAAATAATAAAGAAACAATGTTTACGGACTAAAGTGCAATTTTGAAAATCACAAAAAATGAACCAAAATGCAAAAATTCAAAACTGTGGTCACTGTAGCGCATTCTGTAGCAAGGTCTTGTAGCAACGGTACTGTTCCATAACAGTTAAATCACTGTGCAACGGCTAATTACTGTGTTAACAATTGTAACGGTCAAAACATTGTAGTAACGGACAGGACACTGTGGCAACTACTAGAAACAACTAGTTTCTCTTCTTCTATAAATATAAGCCACATCCATGCTTAACAACAATAAAGGAAACACTATAATTTTCATATCATTTGAAAAGAAAAAAAAATATCCATATTTATGTTTAAATTGTTGTATCTACTCTTTAAGAGAGTTTAAATTATAAAAATTTAATTGAACCCAAAAATCAATCTCTGTAAGGATCTAGTAGTTACTCAGTAAAACCAACATATTGTGAGAGTTTGATTAGTACCTAAGAAATTAATCAAGATTTAATTAGTACATAAAAAATTAATTAGGATTTTATTAACACCTAAAAATTTAATCAAATGGTCTTGAAAGATAAACCGAACTAGTGAAATCCTCAATACGATTAACTTCAAGACATGGACATAAGCTATGTGGATGGCCAAACCACGTAAAAATCCAAATGTCATTTTCTCTTTCCCTACACTCTCTTATTTACTTCAATTACTTGTGTTTTAATTTGATTTTATATTATTAATAATTGCATGAATTATTATTAATCATTTTATTGAAATACACAATTCACACCCCTTTCTTGGGTTGCCTACCACTTTTACCCTATCTATTGAATTTTTATTTTATATATATACACACACTAATATTAAATTAGTATCAGTAAATACTATACATTCAATAAAATTCAATTGTACTGCAAACTTATTAAAATATTGAAAAGAGTAAGTTAAAATAAAAATATATATAGCATGATTTTATTAGTTGCATTTATTAAAATGAGTTTATTTTTTATTATATTATTTTTAAACCCACTTAAAATCTACGAATAACCTATTGCAAGTTTGATAATAAGAACAAATCTATTAACAGGTTTTAATAATGAGAACAAATCTACTATAATAGATTTGATAATAAAACTTTATATCTGCAATGGATTTGAGAAAGATTTGATATTTCATTTTTTAAACAGATGTGAATACGGGTTTATAAGTATCCGTCCTAAACTCGGTCCACTGTCATCCCTATTTGCGGGGTATATTTTAGTTTATAAAGGTTATAAGTGTCTTCACGTTCAAGTAAGCTATATATTGCTAGACATGTACATATAATAAGACTAGCTTTCCACATTCCTCATGTTTTATTGCTTAGCATAATGCTTCCACGTCTTCTTCTTTCTCTTCTTATGTCAATCGTGTTACTTTTTTATATTCATTATAGCAATTTCTAATTTAATCCTACATCAATTCTTAGTTTATCAATAGCAAAACCATCTTCTTTTCCCAATCCATCGTCTACTTCTTTAAACATTAGTATTGTACATGTTCAATCAATACACAACTCCATCTTAAATCCATCATATACATGTTCAATCAATATACAACTCTTTTCAGTTTTATTCCAACTTCACCAAACACTACTAATAAACCTATTCAACCAATATCAACACAACCTTCATCCAAACATTATCTTATAGTTCAGTCTACCCACCCCACGATTACTAGATCAAAGGTTAGTGTTTACAATTAAGACCTTTAACCCAAATTAATCAATCTACTACTTTAGAACCTAACTCATTTCAAGAAGCACTAGCAAATCTAAAATGGAAAGCTACCATGGATGATGAATATACAGCTCTCATGGAAAATAAATCAAGAACATTAGTACCAACACTAGATGCAGTTAAGGTTGTTAACAATAAATGGGTTTTTAGAGCCAAGTACAATGTTGATGACACCATTGTAAAATATAAAGTTAGGCTAGTTGCTAAAGATTTCCTCCAAACTTTTAGGATTGATTACTTTGAGGCCTCGAGCCCTGTAATTAAAACTTCAACTATCAAAGTTGTCTTAAGTTTGGTTGTTATGAATAAATGGCCTATTTGATAAACTGATATCAATAATGCTTTCTTTAATGGTGACTTGTCAGAAGCAATTTTCATGAATTAGCCTGAAGGCTTTGTAAGTTTTGATTATCCACATCATGTTTGCAGAATTAAAAAGGATCTCCATAGTCTTAAACAAACTCTTAGAGCTGGGTATGACAAGCATAGCAAATACTTCTTTGTTCATTCAACAGAGCAAAAGGCAACTTATTCTTGTACTCATTTATGCGGATGATATTATCATTAGTGGTCATATTCTTCTCATCTATAACAATTTATTCATCAGCTTGGAACTTTTGCTTTGGAAGATTTGGGGTACTTTAATTTTTTCCTGATGATTAAAGTCATTCCTGCTTCAGGTTTGCATCTTTCACAAACCAACTATATAACTAATCTTTTAAAGAAAGTTAATGAGTGACTATAAAGGTTGCAATACTCCCATGAGCATAGGTCACAAACTGTTACGAAAAGAATCTGATGCATTTTCTAATCCAACACTTTATACAAGTATTATTGTTACTTTGCAATATATTGCTTTAACTAGGCTTAAAATCTGTTCCTATTCCCAAGTTGAGTCAATTTTTGGCAGCACAAATTGTTATAACATTGCAGACCTATATAAGAGTGTTGAGATCCCCAAGGCTACTACTCATTATGGTTTGGAGTTTGTTGATTATCCAAAAAGCAACAAGCAGTGGCAAGATCTAGCACTGAGGTTGACTATAAAACCTTGGCATCAGCATGCTCTAAAATTATATGATTAACTTCTCTGCTTTTTGAAATATCTCTTCCTTTGAAACAAATTCTAATATTGTGTTGTGATAATTAAAGTGCTCATGCTCTTAAACCAGCATTTCATGCACGTACAAAGCACATTAAATTAACTGTGCAGCTTATTGGAGATAAGAGTAGCAACAAAAGCTCTTGATATTAGATTTGTGCCTATTGAAGATTAGGTTGCAGACATCCTTACTAAACTATTAATAGCTTCTCAATTCTCTTATTTTCACACCAAGCCCAAGGTCTCTCCTAGACCTTGTGCTTGAGGGGGGATTCTAACATAAGCTTAATCAACAATTGAGTGAAGTTTAGTCAACAGATTCAACAATCTGGTACAACTGATCAGCAATTAGTTATTCAAGTGGGTACTTTCCCACAAATAAATTTGTTATGTAGAAATCATATGCTGAAAGATTTTAGATCATTCTTCTTGCATATATGTGTGTGTGTGTGTGTGTGTGTGTGTGTGCGTGCGTGACAATGTACTCGTTATTCATTGAATACAATTCAAAAATCTTTTTCTCTTAATACAGAACTTTCTTTCATTTTCTTGACAACCAAACAACCTTTATTAGTTTTGTTACAGGTTTCAACAAATGTGGGAGCAAATTGCTCAGAATAATTAATAATGTAAAACACGTTGACATACATCAAGCACCATAGCTATATAATAGAGCACTTGGCCTGTTGAATCAGAAACCATGATAACTAAAACTTGTACAGGCATGAGAGCAATAAATTGCATATACAGTACAAGGAAAAGAATATTACCAGCAACATTAAGCACTAACCTCATTTCAGCAAAATTCAATTTTGGGGTCAATGCCATGGCGACCTTCATCTACAAGAGCCAAACTTAACATTTCGGTGCAAAACTGACCATCAGGTTTCAGCCATAAAGCCTGATATTGAAACAAGAAACAAAGAAATCCTTACAACATGAGCAAACATGAATCAATGATTCATCAAATGCAGACAGGTTAGGAGCAAACAAATTAATTATTCATAAAATGCATAGAGATTAGAATTATTCTTTCAAGATTGTATAACAGACAGGCACTTCACACATTAGGGACTAGTAAAAAGATATACTCAGTTTACATTGTGATAATATGTAATGGCAGCAGAGAGGTTATCCTGCACAGAAGAGCCAAAAGAAACAATATACCATAAACATCTTGACAGCAGGTTTTGAAAATTATAGATGAAGTTCCAATGACAAGCTTTTTAAGCTTAAATAACATAAACTAGATGTGTCTAATAAAGACTATAAAGGAGTCTCTGAGAAACCAGAATTGCTAATAAATGCCACTGAGATCACTCACAAGTTCGCAATATAGGATCCGAAGTCTCATCATAAGAGACATTCTTTAAAACACATTCTGAACACAACCTCTGTTACTAGGATCAACATGCAAACTACTCGTCCCAAAATGAAATTTTTTTTTAATATGTTCCAGAAACAATAGTGGGATATTCATAGGTGCTCAAAATTTTTTATTGTGAAAGGAAATAACATCCATGGTACCTGCAAATAAAAAGTGTAAGCAAGACCTGCATAGGTGCTCAAGCTTCTATTTGATAATGTCAGTGCTCTCTCATAACAGGTTATTGCCTCATGGTACAACCTGAAACATGATAGTTTCTAAAATCAGGTTCAATAACTATTAATAATACCAGAAATGGACCTAAACTACCTCCAGTCCAGGAAACAGACAAAGCACATAAAAAAAGGGAACAAAAAAAAAAACTTTGAGTAGAGACAACAATTTTAGTCAGGATAAGATAGGGGTATATAGGATTTTAATTCCTCAGAAGTGACAACCTACATAAAATCAAATCTACCTCCATTAATCCAGCATATGCTTATTTAACCTATTTTTATATTGTCCTTGTAGGAAAGGAAGGCCTACTAACAATAGCTCCTAAAACCTCTCTGGTAGTCCCTACCGCTTCTTGGGCATGCAGATCACAATTAGCCAAAAGGTTATTCTTCTTACTTTAATATTCATGCTGCTCACAAATCATAACGTCTGCTAATGCATATTAGAAAACAGTAAATAGTGCATCTAAATCCCTTAAATAAAATGCATGTGTCAAAATAAATGCAATCCTTTATATAAATTATAAATCAAAACCAACAAATTCAGATTCCTGAATAATCTTTTGACAAAAAGTCAAGTAAAACACAATAGAAGCAATAGAGTATAAGCAAAAAAAAAAAAAGAAAATGCAAGTGAGACAGCCAATTCCCACAAAATTTAAACGTACTTTAACTTTCTGTAAGCATGTGCAAGATTCACCACAGTTGGTACCCACGTTTCGCTTAAAGAGGAAGGAATGTGCGCCAAGGTCTTCTCAAACCACCATACAGCTTTGCTATACCTACAAGTATTTCAAATGACAAGCCTTGCTGGTCAAAACAGATGATTGTATACTTAGTATAACGGCACAACAGAAAACAATTAAAAGAGCACAATTCCTGTAAGTTTAATTCATTCACAATTTCATATGCTCAAGAAATAGTATCGTTTAAAAAATTTAATATTGTAGACAATTGGCAAAATAATAAATTCATATGAACCAAACTTTCGTACTCCCTCATATGATAAGCAACAACCCCAAGTTCATTATATACAAGTGGATCTGACAGGCAAATGGTCTTTGCCTGCATGAAAAACTGAAAAAACTGATAAAATTTAGCAAATTATTATTTTATGATTCTCACTGAAGTCAAAAGCAAAAATGAAAATAGTGGATGTCTACAAGAAGGTAAACACCTGCTCAGCATGCTTAAAGCTGTGAGTTCTCATGTATTCCATTCCAATGTACAAAGTTGGTAAATGGCACCTGGAATAAGAGAATATCAAGATTTAACCTGTAAAAGAGAATTCATAGTAATCAGAGTACTCCCACAATACTACACATTCCATTACTTAACAGTTAAAAAAATGAAATTCATTGACATTTATGACCATAAAACTCCTATGATAGTATTATTAACCATCAAAATAGAAAAAGGCTAGACTATGCCCTGAGTTGATGCCATAACATTTATAAACTTACAGCACAATACTCAGTAAGGAATATGGACTTCAAATTCCAATACTGATAAAATGTTTCTACAAATGAAGGAGATTATCAAACACGGTGGGGGGCATACACTGAATATATCAATTTTATTAAAACAAAGACATACAGTCTCATCTTAAATGACCCAAGAAACTCAATTTTCTATCATTGCTTGCAGTACTTTAAAAACAGATTAAATTGAAGCAATTGAAATTTCAAGGATTATATGAGACCTGATAGAAACTTGGAGGACCAAACAAAGGCATATTTATCCTGTGTAATATCACACACAAAGAATATCGTCCTCTAATTAATCAAGAACTGAATAATATGAAGATAAGAAAATTTTGCCACACCACTATCCTTCAAATTTGACTAAACAAATAAAGGGATCCTTCAGAAGCAAAAAAGAAATGCTAAGAGTTTTTGCAAACTTGCTCATGCAAGCTAGGAGCTATATTAAATCAGTGTCCTAGTCCTCATTGCAAAATACTCTAACAAAAAAAAAAATCAGAAGGAAAAGATAAATCCTGTAAATAATGCAAAATGTTTACCCTGGAAACAAACGAGCAGCAGTGCATTGCTTGATCACCCTCTTCTTGAGCAGCAAAAGCATTTCCATAACCTATCCAAGCAGGCACAGATGTCCCATCGAGGTTCGTAGCCTTGATGTAGTAAATGGAGCCAATGAGAAATTAGATCTCATAAAATAACATTGAAACCTTATAAAATCCATAAACAGACATAATTAGTAGGACCAACAGAAGATCTATGACTGAAGAATGTATAATTGGAAAATAAACCAGCAAAAAAGTATTATATGAAAGTAAATAATTAATTAAAAAAACAAAAATAAGGGCACTCAGTACACACACCTATTAGTAATAAAGATGCAAAAAATAAATTCAATTTGTAACAAATATTAGACAACAGATTATATTAAGACAACACTATATGTCAGATTTAAATCAGTACAAAAAATCTAACCAAGATAAATGATCAACACTATATGTCAGATTTAAATCAGTACGATAAATCTAACCAAGATAAATGATCAAGTTAAGATACATCTAGCAAATAGATCATTTTCTTTTCAATTAAAAAACGGGGAGAATAATATACAAACCTGAACAATTTGAAAGACCAGTGAGGTGGTTTCAGATTAGCACTCTAGCAAGGTGGACCAAGTGCAAAACAATACAACTAAAGTAGTTCATATTACTGAACTCCACAGATATTAAAATCTAGGTGATTGATCAGGCACCAAAGAAGACCAGTTCTTAGGTACTTTCAACATTTTGACAAGTGCACAGCAAAGAATGCCCATGTTGCAAAGAAAAGATGTTTGAGACCTAGTTCACTGGTTGACAGAATAATGAATCCCCCAAAAAATAGACATAATACAATCTCATAATATAAGAATCTCTCATAATAGAATACTAAAAGCTGTCCCTCTTTTATCATATTACATTTGAAAAAAACAATCGCCTACAACTTCAATATTATAATCAATGGAGGCAACAAAGGATGGATACATTAGTAAAGGGGCATAGTTTACTTAGTAATGCATGATGCTTACCTGAAATAATGGCGTGATTGATCATACTTTTTTATACAGCAGTAGACCGCAATCCATGACAAAGCCCTAAAAAATGAAAAGTCCTCATAAGCAAAGAGAATGCAAAAAAGGTACTTGAAAATAGAAGTTCTAATAAATATGAAAAAAGCAGTCACCCTAATATCAATTTTAGCTGTACATCATAATTATATTATAAACACAAGATTTCAATTTCATATGTCCCTTTGCTTTCATTTTCAAGGGAAACTAAAATGCAAACCCTTTTCAATTCCTATTTTGTTCTGCATAGAATACAACACCAGCAATTTTCAAGCCAGCACCAAAGATTAAACTAAGAAATATGTGGAGTTTGACTAGTAAACAAACTTTAATTTATTTTCAAGCCAGCAGCAATTTGAAGTTGAACATCAACTTTTTCAATTTATTTTCTTCCCGTACACTCAACAAAGCAAAGAATCTCAAATTCAACATATCAAATGCAACTGAAAAGAGAAATTTACGAGACACTTGGCGGCCAAGTAACGGAATTGGAGATCACGGAGCACGATTTTCGAGGCATTGAGGAGGTGGAAGGCACGGCGGTAGTGGCGGCCCAAGAACAGAGCCTGAGCCTGCATGTAGCGGGGTCATTCGTCATGGCGGCGACTTTATCGGCGAAGAATATGGCCGACGAGTACAGATGCTTGCTCACCCAGTCGCGAACTACTCTACGAAGCTTCTCTACCTCTTCTTCTCTCATTTTCGGAGTGAGGAATTGGAGATCTAAGGCGTGTGCGGTTCTCGAGATAGTGATTTTCAGTTTCATTTTCTTTCGGTTTAGAAGGACAAATGAGGGTTTTTCACTTTTGTAATTGGAGCGCTTTGGGGATTGAATTGAACAAGTGAATGTGAAGGGCGAGTAATTCGAGCGGGAGCTAGTTTTGTTGAATTTGTTACCGGGTGCTAGGCCATGGGCCCGTTTTGGTTTTGTTGAATTTGTTACAGGGGCTAGGCCCATGGGCCCGTTTTGGCCCTTCCATATTTTTTTAATTTTCTTTGATTATTTTTTATCTAAATAAAAATTTCATTATAAAAGAAAAAAGAAAGCCTACATCATCAAAGAATATGAATTTTCTACAAGCCCAGATGAAAAAAAATATACATATTTAAGAACCTTTGTATGCAGAACGAGAATCAAATAAATACCCCACCTAACAAATAAAGAAATGCACACACTAATTAAATCATCCTACTAAAACAAAATTGTGCTCTCATTATTTTTATTTTTATTATAATTTTATCTTCAAATGAAATTACATAAAACAACATCCAATGCTTCACATTTTCTTCCTTTCAAACTTCTTAAAATATTTCAGACATAACTTCTATTAGTTGATACTCTCGACTTTAGATCTTTTGGGACATGAATTTTTTTTTTTTTTTGTATTCTGGTTTGCTTTTAAATATTGAAAAATTTGAAAGAATCAAATAGATAAAGAAAATAGGAAATTAAGCAAAATATGTGATGAATTTTACTTTGAAAATGTTATTAAAGTAATAAAGGCAATAAAGAAATTAGATGAAATATATTAAAACATTAAATAATTGTAAAAATATAATATGTGTATAAGTAGGAATGCAGCATGAAGAGAAAATGAGGGATTTGAATAGCTCCAATCTAATGGAAGTTGAGATGGCTCAATAATTACAATTCCTTGCATTCACACTTTTAAATTGTGGGTATAAGTCACCATACTCCCCTCCCCTTTAGAAAAATAAATCGGTCGAATCTTTTATTTATAAAAAAAAATTAATCATTGTATTTTTTTTATCAACCTAAAAGTATGCTTTAATTAAACTTTCATTGATTTCGTGATTATTTCTTTAATAAATTTGCACGGTATAAAAAGAAATCCAAAATATAGTCAAAGTAAATTAACAAAGCATAAATGAAATTGCATGTTGGAATTTTAGATCTCACCCAAGATTTTTATAAACAAATATATCAAATAATAAATAGTATAAATGGAGAAAAACAAAACAATCACACAACATAACACAGTTATATAAAAACTTTTAAACTAAAGAAAAACTATGGTGGCCAAAGATGACTAGAGAAATAATAGCTATACCGAAAATGATTATAACCACACTTTCAATGCTTTTCTCTCAAACTCAAAACTCTAATAATTACAAACTTGCACTTAAAATACAAATGCAACTTATAAATCAAAATTTGGGATATATTCTTATTCGAGCCCAAATTTGATAAGTCTGCAAGCTCAAAGGCTCAACTATCTCTTGAATCCAAACAAGTAAGGATTTACTTATTATAGAAAAGCAATAACTAAATAGAGATTGTTAAAACTCAGAGACAATGAGTAGAGAACTATTTAGAGGGGATAACCTGACTCGGTTAAGTTAGAAAATGCTACTAAAGTCGTATTTAGGTCCTGAGTGCATAGTTGAGCAAGGAAGAGTTGAAAATATATTTTAGAGGTTGAGGAGACTTAAGTTTTACAAAATGGTCCAGAGATGACCCACATCAAAGCTATGGTTAGTGAGTGGTCCAAAGGTGATTATATAAAGTAAGACTCAGTATAACTTATTCAAACTAAGCTCACAACTCAATATTAGTACAAAGAAGGCTTCTTATTTATCATTGGCTTAGTAGAATATGGTTAAGGTCCGAATTAGGCATATATTTGTATCAATCTTATGGTTTCTAAGTTGAACATAATCTAGCAAGCAACTAGTAAGAAAATACAAAACAAAGAGAACCAACACATAAATTTACGTAGTTTGTCCCTAAGGCTTGCATCCACACGTAGATTTGATCATCAAAATCTACTATATGAAAAAGATGTTACAAAACAAAATTTACAATAAAAAGCAATAACACTCATAAACTAAGATTCCATATGTTCCCTTCTTTAGATTTATGGAGGCCATTTTCACGTGCTTTTGATGGATGTTTTCTTAGTAAATATAAAGGATAATTCTTGATGATTTATCAAATAAATGAATGTTGGCAAGTGGGTTGTAGGACAAACCCTAATATAAAAACGAAGAAGAAAAGAGTTCTTTAAAAGAGGAGAATGAGATGAATATAGAAAAATAGAGTAATAAATGAACCACTTTCTCTTCTTTGGAGAATGAGAGGCTTATATAATGGAGGTTAGTGTAAGCTCATTGGGCCACTTGAAAACTCTTTAATAGAGAGATGAATATAATGCCTTTAGGGTTATATATCATGATTAGAGTGTGAGAATGTACCTTTTGTACTAAGGAATATCTTACTAAGCCATTGTTATATCTTAAAAAGTAGTTTTAACACATATCACATAGGAAATAGATATCGATGGCAACGCAGTCCCTACTCAATGTCACTAAGTAATTTTGTATTGATCTATCCCTTTTGTGGATAGGGCAGCACGACATGGCACTTCAAAATTGGTCCTTTGTTAATTGCCCATGAATGATAGCTTTTGCATTACCATTTGCAATAAAGGAAAACTATATGTGGTCTCCTTCTAAGTAATCTGCAAGGTTACACCTATCTTTTTATGTCTTTTTATCTCTTCTCTTACCAGTTGTCATCTGATATAATTTTTGTAAACTAACATGGATTGCTAAGATATTTTGCAGATATCTCATTTTGACTATTTGAATGTCATATGTACACTAACATGGCAAATATAGGCCTTTGCTCAGATTCCCCATCAAGTAGATATAGCCTAAAATGCCCCAACAATCAAAATGAAAAACCCTGAATGGTTAAGGTTTTTTTTAAGCCCATTATTCTTTCTCTTCTTGTAAAGTTGAATGGCCAATCTGGTGCAAAGCTCAATCTTTCTTTCAACAAATAGATGTTAGTTTATCATTGATCTATATAGGTAGAATAGAATTGTCCCTAATATCAGCCTCCTTTAGTTTTTAGTATGGAGAGAAGGAGATAGTAAAAACTCTTAAAATTTTACGTAGACTAAAAATCTTTGATTCTTATAAGTAGTATTCAACATTGGAGTTTAGCATATTATTGTCTACTGAGTACCGTTGTTTGTGGCTATGGCACGGGGTAGACTAAAGTTATAGATTATGCCTCAATACTTTGTAAGCTATGCCTCCTCATGCTTGTAACACATTCCTTTGTGCATCTTTTTTAATACATATCCTACATCTGGTACTGAGAGGAGATAACACCAATTTGGAGACATATCCTATACGAGATTTATTACAAAACATTGGAGCTTAACTCTTTACTGCCGAATCAAGATAAATTATTTTGGAGATACCTTGGCGCTGATGAGTATAATTTTGATACATATTATGGCCCCATTTTATCTTAATAATTGTTCATTTTCAAGTAAATTCAGAGTTATTTATGCTTTGATTGTTGATTTTACAGATTTTAATCATACCGAGATAGGAATAGAAACTAATGGAAGATATAGGGAACAAATTAGAGGCAAAAGAAAGCCATTGAAAAATGGGGACCGAAATGACAAAAATGCAAAACTGGTGATGAATGCCCCAGCGTTAAGGTTCACAACGCCTCAACGTTCGTATATCATGAAGAACGCCCCTTCATCCGTTAATGAACGCTCCAGCGTTCACGCAACAATGAAGAACGCCCTTGCGTGGAGGACATCAATGCTGGGGCAAAATTTTGGATCTAGATCGCGAAGCCCCGACGTTTACAGTGAAACGTCATAGCACTGTTGACGCCCCCGCGTTGTTTTATTACAACGCCCCGGCATTGGTCTAACGCCGGAGCATTCTTGGTCTAACACCCCAGCGTTAGTGTTCAAGAATAAAAATATTACATTTTGCCCCCTGAAGCAATTTTTTCGAAACTCTTCAAAAAATACCTCAAATTCTCTCAACCTCAACATCTTCCTAACCCAGAAACAACCCTTAATTGATAATCGAACTCTAAAACAACAATCAAACAATATTTGGTAGAGAGATTACACAAGATCTTCCCAATCAAGATCATTTTAGAAGGTCAATTCTAGATCAATCCTTGAACTTGTACTTCTTTTGCTTAAATCTTTACTGGTTTGATCTGAATTGATCTGTTTATTTCATGTTTATATTTGTTATTGATCTTGATGTTATTATCATGTTGATCTAAGTTTAATTTCTAGGATTATAGCATTGACCTTAATATGATGGATTGATATATTGAAGACAATTATTGTGAACTCAATTATTATTTAATTTGTTGGATCTTAATGCCTTTGATATAGTGGTCACATGTTGAATGAATTGGTAATGATTAAATAAACTTGGAAAAGAATTTAATTGTTAAGCCCAAGACAAATTGATACATGATCACAAAGTGGCATTTGTGAGTTTCGATCTAGGATAGGAATATACCTAGATAACATGTATGGTTAATACAACTAGTGCTTAATGAATCTTGATCTATTTAATTACCGTAGGAATATAGAAAATTAATAGATCTTGGTATAATCACTTGACCATCAGAAGAGGCTCGTGGTGAAATTAGTGTTGTGACCAACAATTAAATTAAGGGAATAATAATCGAAGTGCCATTGTTTGGAAAATCATATTAAGTGATAGCTATAATCCTAGATCTTTGTCATATATTGTTAGATCTGTTGTCGAATTTGATTGTTAATTATAGTTGATAACATAGATAATTTTTAGTTTAAAGTTTTATCAAGCAATTTAAAATAATCAATCTTTTGGATAAAAGTGAAAAGATACAATTTTAGTAATTGGTTAAAAATACAACAAATTTCTCGTGGGATCGACACTCTATTCATTCTATATTATGTGTTTCTGATAGCGTGCACTTGCGCTTAATATAAAAATCACACATTAGGAGCGTGTTAGGGCTCAACCCCTTAGTTCCAACTAGAGGTACACCACTTTGGAAACACATTGGCGTATATTGGGCATCAACCTTGTAATGCCAAATAGAGAAAAATCTCTTTGGAGACACATTAGTGTATGCTGAGGCTTAATCCCTTAGTGCCAAATGAAGATAAACCACTTTGGAAACACATTGGTGCACGTTGGGGCTCAACCCACATTGGATGTAATCCTGTGAAAAATTATTTTAACACATAATTATTTTTGACATAAAAAATAATTGTCACACAAAAATCTATTTTTGGCATCCTCATGACACTTTACACACTAATAGGCTTTAGTATTAGGTGTAATGACCCTATTAAAAAATATTTTTCATACATAAAGTCATTTTTGGCATCCTCATAGCACTATAAACATATGCAAACTGATGATAGTTAAGAACATAAGGCTTAACCCCTTCACGTCGAGTAAAGATAAATCGTATTGGTACTTTTTTTTAGAGCTTAAGCCCTACTCTGTCTCATAGGTCGAGTGTAGTAACCCTCATAAAAAATAAGAACACTAGGTTTTATGCAACCCTCATTTTACTCAAAGCCTATTTTATGGCTTTTTTATATAAGTTTTCAACATCTCATTTTCACTTAAATGCGTTGAATATTATAGTGTCGCACTTAAATATGTACATAAGTTTACATGGGTCTAGAGATTTCATATTAAAATTTCACACTGCTCTAGAGGTTCAACTCCGAGCTCTATACAACTCTGATGATATAAATGAGCTCTTACATAGTTCTAGAGATATAAACGAACTCTTACATAACTCTGGGAATACATATAAGCTCTTACACAACTTTAGAGATACAAATGAGCTATTATATGCTCTAAAGAAAAAAACTAAGCACTACACAGTTCTATAGACTCAACACTGAGCTCTACACAATTCTAAAAATACAAATAAGCTCTTACACAGCTCTGAAATTCAACATTAAGCTCTGCACAGCTCTAGAGGTACACATAAGCTCTTACATAATTCTGGGGATACAAATGAGGTCTTACATAGCTTTAGAGATAACGTTGAGCACAAAATAACACTAAACCTTTAATACTGAGCTCCACACAACTCTAAAAATACAAATGATCTCTTTATAGCTCTAGAATTCAACATTGAGCTCTACACAGTTTTGAGCATGAACCTTCAAAGGGTCTCAATAAAATTTTATGGAAGCCTGGTGAAAAAACTTGTTCGCGAAACTGAACACTGCGAATATAACTACAAGTGCATGGGATATAAGAAAGTTATAAAGTAGTGAGAAGTATCATTCTCTCGAGGATTGATTTTCTAAATTGATGCTAAGTACTATGATGTTAATAACTTAACTTTATTTAAGCTAATTGAAACACTAAGTGATTAAGAAAAATAAAGATATTATAACTAACAATTAAATGATTCAAGGAGATAAGATTTCTATGATAAAAGGGTTATAGGGTCTTGATTTCACTCTACCTCTTCTATGTTCTTTATAATTAGTAATTAACAACTAGTCTTGTGAATTCATTAATCAAAGGTTTAGAACTAATCTTATTACCTCTCTCGAGTGTCGAATGAAATCAAGTTGATATCCTTATCTAGTTTTTTAAATCTATACATGCATTATTCTTCTACCCTTAAATGATTACTTAATTCTATTTGGCATTTAGACGCGGGTTGCACTGTAGCATTTTATTGTTCACGACACTATAGTATTCCACTGTAACATTTTTTATATTTTACTTTATTTTCTTTGAATTTTCATTCCAAATAGCTTCATTAACTTTTAGCCTACAAAATGACAATAACACACATAAAAAAATCATATATTCTTATTCAAATTGAGCAATTACCAAGTTTAGGAGTTCAAAATAATAGATATAAAATGCACTCATCAATCTTCAATACTAAACTCCATACAACTCTGAAAATACAAATAATCTCTTCACAGCTCTAGAATTCAACACTAAGCTTTACATAGCTTTGAGCATAGACCTTTAAAAGGTCTTAATAACCTCAACCATTATAAAGGTCTTGGTGCTCTTAAATTGACATTTATATATTCCTAACCTCGGTAAAGGTCTCAACATATAACTTTTAGAGGTTGTAACATATTAATCTCAACCTTTATAAAGGTATTGATGGTCTTGATTCATTGAGCAATAAAGGCTTTAAATTAACAACTTAGGGAAGGTTAACGTGCATTAGACCTCATTTGAGGTCTTAATGCGATTCAGTCAAGAGTTCCCAATGATAATATTAACAAAGATCTTAATAAATATCTTTTAAGACGTATTACTATATATCTTAGTGATTTTGACCTTTAATAGGTTATGTAACTCAACACTGAGTTATGATTCCTTATGCATAATAATGAAAATGAGAATGTGAAAAGATTACCTTAAACTCTTGGCAACAAGTTTCCTTTTAGCATTCTACCTCTGAATCTGGACTCAGAGATCTTATCACGACTTTCTCAGTTGGATCTACTTTTACCTTTGACCTTGGGGAGGACATTCAAACATGATCTTATATCATCCTTCCAAACTTCATGTACAGTTGCACAAGTAAGTTTTCAAGTAGAGATCTAAACTTTGGTCATGAAAGTGCATTTTGTTGTGTCCCCACAATCGACACCAGATGTGTTTGGCCTAAATTTGGTCACGTCCGCCAAGCCCATCCCAAATAATTAAGAGTTTGTTAAATAAGAAAAAATCTAAGTTGTTAGGTCTATCGACACAAAGAGTTAGGCTCAGACTTTAAGTTATGTGGTGTTAGAACCAAGGCTAAATAATGGATTGGTTAAGAACTTGTTGAGGGCTAACTTATACAACAGGGACCTAAAAAATACATAAAATATAATGTCAGGGTAGGTAGCGATAGGATAGCCAGCAATGGCTCTCTAACACTCAAGTAAGATGACAAACTAATGGTAGATGTTCATAAGGTTTTTTCTTTAAAGAGAAGACAAAGAGAAGTTCTTACTAGAGTAGGTGTTCTCAGTTCAAATTTCATCTTACACTAATTTAAAGTTAAAGATAAGTCTTAAGCCTGAAGAGAGTTTGTCTAGAGAAGTATCCTCAGGTGTAACATGTGTTGATACTTGATTAGGGAGTCCTTTCTCTTATAAAGGCATTTTAGAGAAATAACACAGCAGATGGGGCTTGGGTAATTATGCCCTCATGAGAATTGAGTACTAAGTAACCTTAAATTGGCAACTTTGAGGAGGATCAGCCTTAGGATTAAGTGAGCTGTAGGTACTATCTTCTGAGCTCTAGCAGATTCACTACTAGCTGATCACACAAACCCAAACAAATCTTATCTTCATGTCGGTAAGGGGTAGTGGCCAGTCTTATATTGATGTGAAGGCTCGATAGTGGTCATTTTGAGATTTTTTACTTAGGATATTATCCCTAGGTCTAGTTGTCATATAATGTGGCCTTCAAGTTGATATTTAATGGGCCAGATGATGACATGGAAGAAGATAGATTTTCCTCTAATACGTACGTCGATTGTAGGGCCTAATGATGATGTGAAAAATGACTTAGCCGTGATGAAATTTCTTATGGTAGTGAATTAAATAATGATGTGGATTAATGTATAGGTTTCATCTAATATACCTTATAAGTTGAATTGTGGAGATCGATGGGCTTGGGCTAGAACTAAGCCTACTATGATGACCTTGAGTTTGACCAAGAAACTCTTTGGAAAATATGGGCCTAAAGTCTCGAATGGACCTTAAGTGCAACCCAAATGTCATCTTATTTTCTCCTTAACATCAACCTCCTTAGTTTCTAGTATAGAGGTGAGGAGACAATAGAAACTATTCTACTTTGGTGACACATGTGAGGTCTTATTGGTTCATCTAATATTCATTCTTTTTTCTCTTTTCTTTTTGGTTTTTGGTGGGAAAATTCCCTGCTCTACACTCTTTTAAAGCTGACAAGAGAATTTTGACCCTTTTGCATAATGAGTAGGGGTATTGGAGTTGTTTAGACCCCATCTCTCATTAAGTGGGGTTCTAACATGACCTCTACCACTTTTAAAGATGGCACCTGCTATCCTTCTAGTATTATGTCGTGTGTCATTATCTAAATGAGGTAGTTGGGACGGACGACCCTAATCACCCTCTCTCTTTCTCTCTTTAAGAATTCTTCCTCCTTTCAAACTTTTGAGTTTACAATTTTGGTTTTTAGAGTAAGAAGCAATTCATTCATCATCTTTTCTTGTTTTCTTCAATCTCATCGAAAGATATTTCCTCATTGACCTTAACTACAACTGATCTCTTGGCCTCTCTGTGCTCTCTTCTCGCTTTTTCACTCTTTCTTTCATTTTTTTTGTTAAACCCCTTTTACTTTCTTCATGTTTAGCCTGTTTTATCTTAAAATTCTGTGGAGCAATCTTTTGGTCTAAACAAGATTGATCTACTAGTCGCTGTTACTTCACAGATCTTCAAGAGGTAAGGACCATTCACTCATCCCATTTTCTATTCCTTGGACTTTCTATTTTTTTAAAAATAATTTTTATTGTTTGTGGGTGTTCGGTGATTGAGTTGTTTGGAGGAATTAATGGCTAATGTTGGTTGTGATATTATAGGATGGCAAGGGCATAAATTTGGGAAGTTACGAGTAATAGTGATGATCCCTTGAACTCTATAGAGTTAAGTAGTGATAATGAATCCATGAAGATAGAAAAGGTTAAAGGTGAGTTTAAGCACTCAAGTTTTAGCCTTAGAAATGGTAAAGATGAGTCCTTCTAATAAGCATCCCTCAAATTAGCTCATTCTCTTTCTAGAAAGAAGGGCAAGTAGCTAGCTGAACAAACTACTCCATCTCCCTTTAAAAAGTCTTCCCTTTGGGTTCTATATCATACACCCCTGTTATTGATCTGAAATAACAATTTAGTTCAAAAGCAAATATCTCATTGCCAATATGCTCTAAAGTGAAAGAGTTAGAGGTTTCATGCTTGAAAAAGCATTATTTTATAACATTATCTATCACCTTTAAGATTCCTAAGCTTAACGAGTCTCTTGCATCCCTCTATAAATATAAAGTTACTAATTTTGAGGAGTTCTTTGTCCTTGGTTTAAGGCTCCCTGTACAACCTTTATTTAGAGAATTATTGGAAATTCTGGAACTAGCCCCTGCCCAACTAACCTTAGCCTCACAGAGGTTAATTATTGGTTGTCATGTAATATGGAAGAAGGTATTTGATACTAACTTCATTGTCAAGGATTTTAAGAACTCATTCCATCTGAGGAGAAATAACCTTCTAGAATGTACCTTCATATAAGTTCTTAGGACAAGAATACCAATCCCTTAGCAAACACATGTCCCAAACTGACTAGAAAGCTCGATGGTTGTATATGGGTGAAGAAATAGGCTCCACCATCAAGATTGGTCATATCCTAAAGAGAGTTCATTCTTAGTTAACTTCTGAAGGTACATATTTTTCTCTTTTCTTAGCCTTTAGACTTATAAGTGTGTTGTATTACTGAATTATTATAATTCCCAATAGTATGAGGATTTCTTAGGCCATTAAATGCTATTGACATATTTCCTTAACCATATTTTTGCTTCTTTAGTGCACTACTAGACGAAGGACCTAAAATTGTATGGCCATTCAAGAGCGTGTCAACTTAGCAGCACTTTATCTCATAAATTATAGATGGCTTTAACATGTTTAATGAATGCCATCTAAAGAGTGTTGGACTTATTAGCTCTCTACCCTTCAAATTCCCTAAGTCATGTCATTTACATCTTGAGTTTTATCTTTGCTTATTGGTTATGTTCTAGAATTAGTATAATAAGAATGCTCTTATGGTTTGATTGCATTCCTAACTAAAAGCATTTCTCTTAACATCATAGGGACAACTTATATCCCCATGTACTTAACTTGCTTAAAATTATTTAGGAAGTTAGAAAGCCAAGAGGGAATACAAGACCTAATGAAAAAGATTTTTATATCCCTCCTCAACCTCAAGATGTTAGTGCCTCAGCTAGAGAGAGCTTTGTGACCTTCTCTACCTCTACATTTATAGGCACAGGCCCTTCAGGAACCAATAAAAGAAAAGCCCCGAAGACAATCAAACTTCTGTAAACTCTTTGCATTTTACAGATCTTGGTCTCGGGCTCAAGAGTAAGGATAATCACTTACTGTCCTACTTGATGCATGCCTATAGAGCCCCCCTCCCTCTGAATTGGCTTTATCCATATCTCAATAGGACTCAATGAATGGTCTATCAAGGGCTTTAAGTTTTGCTTATGAGGTAATCCTTGATCTTATGTTGCTTTACCTTATTCATTTGTATTTTTTATTTATGTACACTAAGGCCGCATTGTTGTTTTTGTTCCCCTATATTATAGGTTGCTTACACTTTAAGGGAGCATGAAAAAAAGTTGGAGGAGGCCTTAAGGGTTGTGAAGGACTTAGAGATACACCAAGTGGCCTCAAAAAGAGAGTGAAAAGGTTTTAAGAGAAAAAAAGATAAATATAAGTAGAAGTTCATTTTTACCACCAAGGAGCTCTCAATTGCAAAAGATGAGCTATCCCAAAGCTTTAAGGAAATGAAAACATCACTTTAGTCTAATGAGGGGCTAAGTGAGACCATCTTAAGGTTGAATAGTGTCATCAATTTGCTGGAAATAAAAGACTTAGAGAGACAGTTTAAAAGGCATTAAACATTGCTCACCGCAAAGTCGTCGAGTATATTCAGACTTGGACTTTAGGTTCTTAGAGTTAGAGACACTTGCTGCCTCAACCTCAGTCATAGAGAAAGAAGATAACGCATTCAAAGCCTTGGCCAACCACGCCACCCCAGAGAACTTGAAGTTACCAAAGAGTAATCAAGCAGAGACCCTCCTGAAGTTGATGTCCCTATGAACTCGATAATTCACCAACCTAAGGGAGGAGATGACAATGAAGATGCTGATAGTGGTAAGATGACATCTCTCTCAACGACTCCCATAGTGGTTATATATTGAGTCCTAAGCTCATTTCTACCATTTATTAGCCAATTTATTGATGACCTCTCTTTTTTACCTATAATTGTTGTAGTTTTTTATTGTTAAATTGTTGGATGATTGTCTTGAAAATTTTCAAAATATCTGTTATTTTTGTTGATGTATTTTGGGGCCTTGGCTACCCTTTTATTTGGACTGCTTCCAGGGCATGCCTAGTAGGGTTTACGTTGTTAACCGATGTTAGGTCTACGTTGTTAACTGATGTTGGGTCACTCCTGGCTTTATTGTATTAGAACCTTAACTGTTTCTATTTTGTTTAATAATAAATATTTAGACAATCAATGCTTATCTAATGAATCATTTTGTGTTGATTCACATGTTGTTTACTATGTACTTTATTAATTATTTTAACATGCGTTTGGTAACTATATTTCTATAAGGATACTTTGCCCTTAATTTTCTAACAAGTATATTAAGGATAACCTACACTAGTGGTATAATAAGTCCCTCATAATTCTACACTTAAGGTGCTTGTCACATTACAGACGAGTCTTAAACCAAGTGGTGATAGCTATACTTAGACAAGTTAGTAGCTATGAGGCACCATATATGAGTGTTATCAAGCGTTTTCATATTCTCACTTAATAAAAATAAGACAACTAGAACGGAAGCACAATATATTGTATAAAGATAAAGATAGTTTCAAATACTCATTCCTTTAAAGCTTAAAGTGCCTTTACTATGCTTCGAGCCTCATTAACCACTTCCTTTATACACAATTAATAAGCGTCTCACTCTAGTTCATAACTCAATATTGCTGAGGGCAATCTCCATCAACCTATTTAAATTAGGCTCGATTCCCTATCTTTACCCTTGACATTAACCCATGGGGTATGAGGAGATAGCACACTATTCATTGCATATGGCCACATGTAAGGGCATGAGGAGAAGAGTATAGCATGCATTATAGGACGATAAGAGGAGAGCCATGCATTTTTTGCTTCCCAGGCGTTCAGCTCACCTCATTATACTTAAGGCCCCATTGGCTGCTCTCTCTATACATAACAAATTAACATCTCTTTTACTTGAGATGCCTGAACTTTCAGCACAACAGTACTGACGAGATCTCCAAGGGCCAAAAGGCCTTTTACATTAGCTTAATTCCTAATGTTTGCTCTTGGCCTTTGCGTAGAAAGTGTAAAGATAATCTTTCTCTTAAGAGATCTAATACTCGCTCCTAAATTAAGATTCAAAACATCCTTACCCTTCTTTCATACTTTAAAGGTATGGTGACACAACTGTATATATGATACATAATAACCTAACAATCATTTGAGACACAAAAATATTTTTTAAGAACATCTTTTTCATTTTAATGATAAATATTCAGGGCATAGATAATACAATCCTAACATCCATCTATATACTGAGTTAGAAGAAAATAGGTCTTTTACTCTACCCATATAAACTACTTGGAATTGATAAAAATAGATAAAGCTTCTTAGAAGTGCCACTAAGCTCCTAGCAAGGATTTAGAATCACAACTGATAACAGTTTGAAATAGAACTGCATATAGGTAAAACTCGCTTGTCTTTCACTAATAGTACTTACGGAGTTGAGTTACATTCCACGGATGCTTTACTTGCTTGTCATCCAGGTGAGTTACCTTGTAAGTGTTTGGCCTGATCATTTTATCCACACGGTAGGGGCTTTCTTAGTTAGGATCTACTCTATTATAGGGATTCTTATTGTTCAAGTTCACCTTATGCATGATTATATTACCATCTTTAAATTGCCTTAACCTGACCTTCTGGTCATATAATTTGGCTATCTACTGTTTGTAAGCTACCACATTGATAGCTATCAAGCTCCGCATCTCTTTCACAATGGCTAGATTGGCTGCAGCTGAATTAATATTCTTGGTTTCATCAAAGTGAGCTGTCTGTGTATAGTTATTCCTAACTTAACTGGTATGACTGCCTTAGATCTAAAGGATAAAGCAAATGGAGTCTTTCTAGCTATAATGTTTGGTGTGGTTTTGAAGGACCATAGTATGCTTGGCAACTCATCTACCTAAGCCATTTATGATCTTCAATCTTTTTTTTTTTTATAATGGTACTGATGATCTTATTCATGACTTCTACCTATCCGTTAAATTGGGGATGGGTTGGTGAAGCAAACTTATTGGTGACCTTTATATTTTTATAAAAAAAATTGAACTTCTTATTGTTAAACTGAATCTCGTTATCTATGACTATGGCATGAGGCAGACTAAAATTATAAATTATGGCACTTTAAATGAACTCAGTGATCTTTCTCTTAGTGATGGAGGTTAAGGGCTTTGCCTTTGCCCATATAGTTGCATAATCTATTGCTATTATAACGTACTTGGCTCAATCTCTACCAATTAGCATTGAATAAATGATTTATACACCCTAAATGGTATATGGCCAAGGTAAGCTCAGTATTGTGAGATTTTCTAGGGACTTCCTTGGTATCTTTGCAAACCTTTGGCATTTATTATACTTCTTGATCATGACTTGGGCATTTTGCTTCATGCTAAGCTAGAAGTATCCCTACCTCAATGCCTTATAAGCTAGAGCTTTACCTTTTTTATGATTCTTAAACATCCCTCCGTGCATCTACTTAAGCACATAATGGCCTTCTTGAGGACCTAAGCACTTTAGGTAGGGCAAAGATGCTCCCCTCTTACAAAGTACTTTGTCAATTAAACAATATTTTATTGCTTGGTACCTTAATCTTTTGACTTAGGTTCCATCGTCATAGGTGATTCTATCCCTTAATTATTGAATGATGGGATCCATTCAACATAGTTCGTTGTTAACTGAGTTTCATGGGCTTAGTAGTGGGAATACTTGGCTTAGGCACAATCTCCACCAATACTAATTTAGGTAGTTTTATAGTACCAGTAGAGGTTAACTTAGCTAGTAGATTAACTTTGTAGTTGTCCTCTCTAGGCATTTGTTCAACATGAATCTCCTCAAATATGTTGACCAGCTCTTGGGCATTCTGTAAATAAGTTTGCATATTTTCCTCTTGAGCCTAAAACTCATTGATGATCTTATTGACTACCAATTAGGAATCGTGTTTCATCATTAACTGTTTAGCGTATAAGGCATTAGCCATTCTAATTCCCGTGATCATAGCCTCATACTTAATCTAATTGTTTAATGTCTTAAAGATAAATTTTAAGGCGTAGCTCACCTCTACTCATTCGGGGCTAACTATTATGACACTTGCCCCACTCCTTTAAGCATTCAAAGCTTCATTTACATGCAAAGTCCAATGAGCCACCGTTTGTCACGAGTTGAGCTTGCATATATCCTCATTCTCTCCCTCTTGGTTTAAAGTGAACTCAGTCACAAAGTCAGCAATGACTTGCACTTTAATAAAGGGTCAAAGCTTCTAAGTGATTTCAAACTTACTTAGCTAGTAATGACCACCTCATGAGCAAACTCGACATGTATATCTTTTGGAAGATTTACCTTAATGGTAGATTAGTTAGCGCCGTAATTGTGTGAGCTTAGAAGTAAAGGCCCAACTTCCTAGCCACAAAGGTTTAACGCATACTTCTCTGTAGGTTGGTATATGTTCTTGGCATTGACTAAAGCTTTACTAACATAATATTTTAACCTCTAAGTTCCATCACTTTTTTATCTTACTAGCACTGAGCTGATGGCAGTTACAAATACAACTATGTATAGTGGGAACACATTTCCTGGCCAATGACTAACAAGCAATGAAGGCTTCTCCAAATATTGCTTCAACCTCTTAAAAGCCTCTGCGTACTCTAGAGTCTAAAACTATATTTTTTTATGCCTTCAGGGCTTAATCGACAGCCTTAGAGATAAACCTATTTAGTGCGACCACCTTTCTCGCCAAAGCTCTACACATATTTAGCTATTTAGGGTGTCTTCATTTATCTTATCACTTAATATTTTCTAGGTTCACTTCAATTCATCTTTGTTGTACAACAAAGCTAAGAAATTTTCCTTTAGTCATACCAAAATCACACTTCTCCAGGTTTAGTTTCATAATGTGCCTCTTCAGTACCTCAAATGTCCCCTTCAAGTTTGATACATAGTTAATGGCTAGTGTTTACTTGGTGATCATGTTATCTGCCTAGATCTTTATGGTTTTTCTATTTGACCTTTGAAAATCTTGTTTACTAAGCGCTGGTAAGTAATCGCAACGTTCTTGAGCTCAAATGGCATTATTTTGTAGTAATAAAGATCTCTGCTAGTGATAAGGCAATATTTCCTCATCTGAGCCATATGTCCCAATCTAAATATAGATTGAGAAGACATCTATGAAGCTCAAGAGCTTATGCTTTGAGGTCACATCAACTAGTTAATTTATTTTAAATAAGGGAAGTTAGCTTTGGGGCAAGCCTTATGGTCTATGAAGTTCACACACATGCGCTACTTCTTGTTCGCTTTCTTCACTTGAACCACATTTGAGACCCACTCAAGATAGTGAGCCTCATAGATGAAATTAACACTGAGTAGCTTATCTACCTTTACCTATATGGCTTTATATCTCTCTTCATTGAAATGTATCTTCTTCTATTTGACCAATATACGATTGAGGTCCACATTTAAACTGTGGCAGGCTATCTTTGAATTAATTCTAAGCATGTCTTCGTGGGACCAAGTAAAAAAATCTATATATTTCCCAGAGAAATATGGTTAAAGCATCTTTGACTCTATCAAGCATCGAGGAGCCTATCTTGATTATCTTGGTGTGATCATCTACTGAGATGGGAACTAAAATCAACTTCTTTGTGGGCTCACTTCATTTTTCTTTACCTTAACTCTAGGGTCCAATATTGTGAGTTGGATGTATGGTCTCCTGAGCTCCAGCGGATTTAATACTTGTTGACCTCATCAACCCCAGACAAACTTCATCGCTCATTCTCATGTCAGCAAGAGGTAAATGCCTATTTTATGTTGACGTGAAGGCTCGATAGTGATCCCTTTGAGATTTTCCACCCGAGATCTTATCCTTAGGTCTAGTTGTCATGCAATATAGCCCCTAATTAGATATGTGATAGGCCCAACAATAACGTGGAAGGAGATAGAATTTTATTGATGTGTACACTAACTATAAAGCCTAATAATAACATGGAAAATGACTTAACCATGTCATTTGATACTGAAATTAAGCTATGACGCAAATTGATGTGCGAGTCTTATCTGATGAACCTAGAGACTGAATTATAGAGGTTAATAAGCCTGAGTTAGCATTAAGCCTTTTAAGATGGTCTTGAATTTGACTAAGAAACTCTTAAGAGAAGATAGACTTAGGAGCTCAACGAGCCATAATGTATAACCCAAATGTTACCTCATTTTCTTCCAATAATTCTATTGAAAGTATAATAGGCTATCCATAGATAAGTGAAATTACTATTACAATAGTTATCATATTTGGTGAATAATATGATAACTAAGTATTCACACATCTTTTCCCATTCACTTATTGATGCACAATTTAGTTTTTGTTGCAATGTTCATATACGAAGAAATTGTTCGTTATTAATTATTATTCACTTGCCGGCTACTGTTCATATATGACGTACACTATCCATGTATACCCTATATTGTTTATATGTATTTTATTGTTCACTCATATCATATTGTTTATACCAAATTTTTTTAAAAAATTATACTAATCAAATCACATATCTTAACAAGGGTTTGAAAATAAAGCATCCTACGAATTAATAGAACATAAAAACGATGAATAAACCAAGAATCATATACACATAATTAATCTAACTTTAGACCATGCACAATCAATAATTAATTGAGAGATAGTAACTAAAGGTTGTATTGTTTTAGGGCTTTTTTTTTAATTTTATCATATTGGATCAATTTTTAAAAATTTGCAGGGATTTCACGAATCGGGCCTCAAAATTTTCACAAAAATAGATAAATGTTTGCATTAAACTCAAATTCTATATAATAATAATGATAAAAAAATAACAAGGTTACTTCATTGAATTTAGATAAATTTTCATTGCTAATATTTATGAGATTACGAATTTAAACAAATTATAACCAAATTGCTTGGTGACATAAGAGTATACATCTAAAGTTAACACACAATTTCCTATTAAGTTGCGGAAAGTTGATAATGATAACGTCTACTAGCACTACTTTTTCAAAATGGTGCTTTACAGGGTTGACAGCAGTTAATTATAATGTCTATGACTACGAACACTCGATAGAATCGATGCTTGTGTTTGGGTCGAACTGATTCCTAGGAAATGCTTTTGTTATCCTATAGTGCTTTTTTTCGAGAGGTTCTCATAATGGTTTTAAAAGTAGTATAAATTATCAAAAGCATTTCAAATATTTTTTTTAGTTTAAACTATTTTAATATTATAATCGAACAAATGTTATGAGGTTAAAAGCTCTAAAGTTTAGAATTCTATGAAATTATTTTCTTGACTTTAAATATCTCATGAATTTATTTGAAGAGAACTATTTTCTTGAAAAAAACTACTTTCATGCTTATGTGAAGTACTTCAATAACAAACACGATGTTTTACTTGAAAATTAAAAATTCAGTGATGATCGCATAATTAGAATTTAGTAGAATATTATAGAATGAATTATGAGCAAAATTACCTATTTATTTATTGTACATAAATTCTAATTCTATTAAACTATGAATCTATAAATTTAAATTCTCATCAAATTATGAGTTTAATTAAATATAAATTAATTAAAAATTTTAATCAATTTCAGAATCATTAATCAAAAAAGAAGGATTTAAGTGAAATTTTTTACTTATGAGTTATATAGAATAATAATTAACTAATTAAAATTTGAAATGATTTAAAGTTTAATCTATTTTCACATTCTCATGACTTACACGACTCGTTGATAGGATCTATGAGTTAATGAGTCCAGTTACTTAGCATACTATATTTGAAATCTGAGCTAAATCTTTTTAAAGATTAGACTTTATGCGAGTTATTTGGGCTATTTAGATAATGAGTTCAATAAAAGTATTTTTGATTTTTTAATTGAAATTATAAAATTTGTTGATATAATAGGCTTGTATGTAATTTATATACACTCAAAATTTCACTTTCAGCAACAAACAAGTTGGAGTATGATTTACAAATTGAAGTTATTATGAAATAGTTAAGAGAAGCAAAAAAGAAAAAGAATCCCATGTGCGAAATCAAAGCATATATGACATATATATGTATGTGTATATGTCATGGTTTAATATACAATTGCCTCTTAATGAGTATAACTTCTCCTTCTCTATTAGAAAAGAGTTTTCTTAATTTTATAAAATTAATTTTAATTTGAGGATTATGCGTTTACAAATAAAGAAGAGTTTATAAAAAATAATAAATTTTATCAAGTCAATTTGATGATTTATTTCTCTATAAGCATAGATGTGATATTTTCGAGAGGACCAAAAGAATTCACAAACATATTTTCATTCACGTCTCTGCCATGGGAAAGTTTTCGCATTTTTCACATTCTAATTTCAACATTAAATAATTATTATACATAATAATATTTTATTATATAAACTTACATGTTCGAGACTTGCTTGAACATGCAGCTGATTAATTACAAATATTAAACTATAAGAGCCAGCTGCTAGCTTCCTGCATGACATATATATACATTCATACATCAAAGCATGGATTTCCAAAAGTATTGATCTTTGCTATTAAAAAAATTTAAAAATAAAAATAAAAAGGAACTTATATTAAATATTTATCATCAAGGTCTCATGAGAGATAATGTCTCTCAAATTTCAGTCATCAAATCTTTACCTTTCCACATATTTTCCTCCAAAAAGAGAGAACATTAGGAGAAAACCTAATCATAGTAGCTACGTCCCCACCATAATTGAGATCACCTTCAGCTTCATGCTCCCTCTTTATATTCTTCTCAACCTTTATTGATCCTGTCTCTTTGTCGTCTCTCTGCACAGTTTCTCTTAAACTCTCTCGATGGCCATTAGTGCTGAAGTTTCTTCATCAACGTTGACGTCGCTAGAAAGCAGCAGCACTAATACTGATCAGAGTTGTTACTCTCCAAAGTCCAGTACTTGCAGTATTCAAATGGTTTCGAAATCGGTATCGAACCGACTTCTGGGGAAATTCTTTGACGCATTGCAGTATGATTTTAATTATGAGCAGAGTGGCTTGTGGTCTCCTCCGGTTCGTCGAAAGGCTTATTTGGATTCGCCCGGTAAAATATGCACAGAAGATGAGATGTTCTCGAAACTTAAGAAAGCGAAGAAGTCTTGTAGATGGCGATTTTTCTGCTTAAATGTATGCCCTCTCATTCTTTTACAATTGAATTCGTTTTCAAGTTTAGTTGTGTGTTTGTGTGCAAGAGATCATCAGTTCCTTTTCCATTTTCGTTTTTTTTTATATTATTTGAATAATGGGTATGTTTTTAATTTAATCTTATTTATTTTTTTTTAAAAATTCTTCTATGCTTAATTTGAACTCAACTTATAATTTTGAGTCATTCAAAAAAAAATTATAATCTTGAGCTTTTCTAATTAAACTACTTAGAGGGCTTACAGTAATGTACTATAAGATTATTTTAAATGATTTTATTTTGCTTTATATAATGAAAATAAAAATTTAATTGAATCGTCAAGATCCCAAAATATGTTTTAAAAAATATTTTTCAAAACAAAGATAATGAAAACAAGTGTGATCCTATTTTCTCTTTTTTAAGGGAAACAGAAGAAGAGTGTCATTTATTTTGTATTATTTTATGAAGTGCAAAAAATGAAAAAAGAGTTAAAGATTTTTTTTTTTAGTTTAACATCAATCTTGAAAATGAATAATCTTTTCTTTTCTAAAAAAAAATGATTGAATATGTTCTCATAATCTATTTTTGAATTTGAAAATAAAAACTTTGAAAATGATATCAAAACCTTTATGTTTTGCAAAATTTCCTCCCTTGGCTTGATTGTGATATTTGCATTTTTCCTTTTTCCTTTTAAAGATAATACTTGCCAGTTTTCCCATCTTCCAAAATGACGTTAGATGCTTTTGTTCCTTTTGCAGGTCTTTTGATGCACCTGATGAGAGCTTAAAGCTTTGTTGGTTTGATACCACCATCGATACAAAAGCCATGTAATTGTCTTATGATCAACTTCATCCCCACGCTCCATCACAAAAAGCTTTATTATTACAACAATCTAAGCACTGGGGTCAAAAGTTTTCCAGTCAAAAAAGGAAACCCTAACTATGTCTGCTCTTGTAAACTACCAAGTATAATGTAATATCCATTTACTACGAGATGTACTATCAGAATTATAATATAATACGCCATTTATAATATAATTGTGTTGTTTAATTAGTTGGAACATAAAAGTGGGTGTATATCAAATACTTCAAAGTTTAAACTGAAAGCACAATAACCAAAGGGTCTCAACTCTCAAATTCTGGATATTTTTGTAAGAAAATACAAATAAAAAAAATCGCATCTCCAACCATTATTATTTAAATAAGAAAAGCAGATAATTTCAAATCTTTTATCTCATTTTTATTAAGAGCTTTTTATGATGAATTTTACAAGCAAAATTAACATAACTTTTTCATTGTTAGAATAAAAACTCTCATTTAATTTTATATATAACCTTATCACTTTTTTTGATAAAAAAAAGAGTAATTATAAGATAAAAATTATTTTATTAATTTTTTACGTATATTATTTAATAAACATCTATTTATTAAGTAGGTTATTTGATAAAATAATTACTACATCACTCATTAATATTTATGAATTAAAAATTTAATTTTTAAATATGAACTTAATTAAAGAATAATATAACAATCTTTGCATCCTAATCACGTAGATAAACAAAGTACTACAATTTTTTTGGGGTATATTTTTGCATGAAATATGATTAGGTACGTCCATAAACATGGGTAGGGTTTATATATAATTGTTCCAAGATTCTGAATAAAGTTATACATAGGGTGCGGTAGGATTTTGAATGGTAGTACAGTGACCTAATCAGCCATCATTCAGCTCAGCAGACATATTCTGCAATCTGCATGCGAGCAAAAGGGAATTTTCAGACTGTGGTCTGTGGGTTTTGCAGTTAAAGAAAGGCGGAGATTTGCTTTTTGAACAACGGTTCCTTCATCTAAAGATCCAAAGGAGCAGCCGGCCAACTTTCTTATGTACAATTCTTTTTGTCTTTAAATAACTTGAATTAGATTCCTTTGCCTACTTTTTCATTAAATCGAAGTTGGGGATTGATTTTAATTTGATTTTTAATGTTATTTTTTAACCTCTTTTACGGGTCTACCACGTGCATGATGCTCCACAATTAAATTTAAATTGCTGGCTTGGGATATATTAATATTTTTGCTTTAATATCATATTAGATTGGTCGTTTGATTATTTTCACCTTTTCTTTTACCAATATTTTTATTTAATTTTGCCAACATCTTATATGTTTAATATTTGAGCATAAGTATTAATTTATTTGTCTTTTTCAATTAAAAAATATTTAAAATGAATACTTTTTATAGTTATACTTTTATATTTTTTAATATTAAATTAGTAATAAAAAACTTGAAAATATATAAATAAAATAATATTTAATTTTACAAACTAATAATATTGAAATAATTTAAATGCTATTGCAATTTTTGATAGCGTATGAATTTTCATTTTGAAGTCGTGAGGCAATATCTTTGACAGCTACAAATTATAACAAAATAAAAGATTAAAAACAAGTAATTATTCTAGAAAAACAATGTGAAACTCCTTAAAACAAAAAGGATGTGCTTTTAACTGTGATGAGTATTTGATAATAAATAAAAGAGCCGGGGTTTTATATGGATTGAGATATAAGTATAATACATAGGTAGGAATCTAAAAGGAAAATTAACTATGTCATTCAAAATTTTTACGTTCCCTCGAAACTTAAAAAATTTGACTTTTTCTTAATTAAAGGCATTTTTTTTAATTTAATGTTGAATACAACTTAATTTAACTTATTTAATATGAGAAAATTAATTAAAAATTATTGGGATATAATTTGGAGAACAAGTCTAGTGGGTTGAGTACGTGAGAATCGAAGATGGACACAAAAGGAGGCAAAAGACTCAAGTGGCGATGTCTAGACATGGGCGCCGCGGAGCCAGGTTATGGGCGTTGCAGCGTCCAAAATAGAATCTGAGCACCGTGGTGCTCAAGCGAATCTCTTAGCGCCACGGTCCCAGGGGCTAGGTGTCGCGGCGTCTAACGCAGGGAGTTGTTTCGCATTTTGTTTAGCTTTGTTCCGTCTCCCACTTGTTCCAAGATTCTCCAATAGGACTTTCACACGTTTAAGATTAATTTAGGTCGTTCTAAAGCCTATATAAATTGGCTTGTAAATACAATCTTTGTGATTGGAGAAAATCTTAGTGATCAAACACAACAATCTTTGTGATCAAACATACTTTGTGATTCTTAGTGAGAGAAACCTCTTGGTTACAAGAGAGAGTGATTACTTTGTGAGTCTTTCTTGTAAAATGCATACTTTGTGAGTGCTTTGAAATTTAATAATAAGAGAGTGTGATTTTGATCCGTCGCAGACGTAGGTAAATTTTCAAACCATGTAAATTTTGTGTGTTCTTCTTCTACTTTTCTCCTTCTAGTTTCTTAATTATTTATTTTCTGCATTATATTACTTGAGTTATATTGCTTATTTGAGTGCTTCCGCTTCAAAAAAATTAGTATCAGAACTTAGTTTTGAGTAGACATGGCTACAGCCAAGTATGATGTAGAGAAATTCAACGGAACGAATGACTTCAATTTGTGAAAAATGAAGGTTAATGCATTGTTGGTGAGTCAACGGTTAGGCTCGGCATTAGAAGAGACTGAAGCTCCATCAGTGAAGAAGAGAAGACGCTAGAGTCATCTAAAGCTTTAGTAGAAAGAAGGGACATCAAGAAAGAGCTTACAGCATAATCGTTCTATCATTGAACGATGAAGTGCTAAGAGAAGTAGCAGGTGAGAAAATGGCGATTGGTCTTTAGAAGAATTTTGACTCCCTTTATATGCGAAAATCGTTGGCCAACAAATTGCATATAAAGAAGAAGTTGTATCAGTTATCTGTGTCAGAGGGGACGCCAATGAAAGATCATATAGACTCCTTCAATAAGATCATTCTTGATCTTAAGTCTATTAACATTAAGATAGAAGATGAAGATAAGGCAATTATCTTGCTAAGTTCACTTCTCAAAAGTTATGAGAACTTTATTGATACGTTGCTCTACTGCAGAGAGAGTTTAACGATGAGCGATTTGAAATTATCGTTAATCTCAAAGTTATTAGAAAAGCAGATCGAGGGCAATGTAGAAAGTCTATCTATAAAAGAAAGGCCTCTATATAGAGATGAAATGAAAAAGGCTCAAGATCGAAGTCCAAAACTCATAGGAAGTGCTATTATTGCAAAAAATAATGGCATGTTATGAAAGATTGTCTGGAGAAGAAAGCACAAGATAAGAAAAAAGCGGATACTGAGCTTACCTATGATGATAGCTACAACAACACAGAAACACTAGTCGCTACTGATGGTAAGAATACTAAACAATAGGTTTCAGATTCTGGTTGTACATTTCACATGTGCCCGTACAAGTCTTGGTATATAAATTTTTAACCCATTAGTGATGGTAAGGTGTTAATAGGTAATGACGTTGCATGTCAGATGATGAGAATTGGTAGTTTTAAACTTAGGCTGCATGATGGGCGAGTAAGAGAGTTGACAAATGTTAGATATGTTCTTAACCTCAAGAGGAACTTGATCTCACTTAGGACTTTAGACCAGAATGAGTGTTCCATCAGGATCGACGAATCGATTTCGAGAGTATTGAAAGGTTTTATGTTGGTAATGAGAGAAGAAAAGCACAAAGGCATTTATGTGCTTAAGAGTAAAGTTGTGAGTGGTTCTGCATTATTCTTTATAGATGATAAGAATATACAAATCAAGTTGTGACATCTTAGACTGGCACACTTAGGCAAGAAAAACCTGAAGGAGTTATTTAGTTAAAATGCATTTGGTGATGATAAGTTTCAACCATTAGAGTTTTGTGAGCATTGTGTGCTTAGAAAAGTACATAGGGTGAGGTTTAATACTGGCGAGCACAAAACTAAGAGGACTCTTTACTACATACACTCGGATCTTTAGGGACCAACTTAGATAGCTACTCGTGGTGGTGCTAGGTATTTTCTCAGTTTGATTAATGACTATTCAAGAAAGTTGTGAGTCTATGTGTTGAAGAGTAAAGATCAAGTGTTTGATATGTTCAAGATTTGGAAGGCTCTTGTTGAGAATCAGACTTGCAAAAGGGTGAAGAGGTTGAGAACTGACAATGGCCTCGAGTTTTGCAATAGAGAGTTTGATGAGTTTTGTGCCAAGCAGGAGATTACAAGGCATAGAATGGTAAGATCAACACCACGACAGAATGGCGTAGCTGAAAAGATGAATAGAACCCTACTTGAAATGGTTAGATGCATGCTTACCAATGTGAAGATGTCCAAGGCATTTTGGGAAGAAGCTATAGTAACTGTAGCTTATTTGATTAATAGAAGTCCCTCTTTAGCAATTGACTTCAAGACGTTAGAAGATAAATGGTATGGTAATCCTTCCAAGAATGACCACCTTAGAATATTTGGTTGTCCTGCCTTTGTACATTTTAAGGAATGGAAGTTGGAACCTATAGTTATAAAAGGGGTATTTATAAGGTATCCCAAATGAGTGAAATGATACAAAGTGTGGTGTAAAGAGTTGACACCTCCAAGAAGTATTATAAGCAATGACGTGATGTTCAATGAGACGACCATGCTGAAAGCCTCCCAAAAATATGAGAAAGAAGAACCTGTGTCCAAGGAAGACTTAGCACTCGAGTCAATAAAAGTTGAAGTGAAACTTGAGAGTAAATCTGATATGCCCCCAGATCAGCACTTCAACAAGGAGGTCCTTAAAGATGAACCAAGAACACCGGTGAGTTCCTCTAAGTCCACCCAAGGAAAGACTAGGACTCTTGAGATGGAACTTGAAGAGTACCAGCTAACCAGAAACAAGCTAAAGAGAATGATTAACCTATCAATCAGATATACACAAGCAGATTTAGTTGCTCATGTTTTTAATTCTACTTGCACTCTTGAGTATAATGAGCTTAGAACATATGGTGAGAATATAAAGAGTGAAAATAAGAAAGAGTAGCAGCAGGCCATGGAAGAAGAGATTAGTTCTCTTAGAAAAAATAATACATGAAAGTTGGTGGAGAGACCTAAAAAAAACTAGTTGGGTGCAAGTGGGTATAAGATGAAGGAGGGGATATAAGGATAGAGCCTACGAGATTCAAGGTTAGGTTAGTTGCACAAGATTTTACTCAAAGAGATAGAGTAAACTTTCATGAGATATTCTCTTTAGTTGTCAAGTACACATCCATTAAAATTTTGTAAGTCATGTGTGCAAACCTTGATTTACATCTAGAGTAGATAAATGTAAAGATATATTTTCTATATAGAGAGCTTGAAGAGATGATATACATGGTACAGTCGCAAGGGTTTAAAGAGCCCGAAAAAAAAGATCATACTTGTTTGCTAAAGAAGTCGTTATATAGGTTAAAGCAATCACCTAAACAGTGGTATAAGAGATTTGACGAGTTTATGATGGCTTATAGCTTTAGTTGGAGCAAGTATAGCTGATTGATAAACACTTGAAATTACACATTTAATAAGATTTTTACATGATTGTTTTGTATTACTAGTGTATTTAATTTTCTTAACTTAAGTATGTTTACAATATTGTACTTAATTATCTTATAACTGTTTTGTGGCAGGTTCGGTAAAATGGGTATACCTTTCTACCTAAAGATCTAATTGAGGTGATTCTTAATCCTGTATAGAGCTGACTCAATGGGCTAACATATTATATTTCACAAAGCATTGGAAATTCGAGTGTTTAGAGGGTGAAAATTGGCCTAGAACAGAATTGATCTGCAGTATAGGCCCAGTTTGAACAGTTATCAGTATTTGGCCCATAACTATAGAAATACGTATCTAATACGTATGAGATCACTCAATTTGGAAAGATAAGAGACTTATCTACAACTTTTATGTTTTGAGTGACAGCTAATTCGGATCACATCAATTCCAAATTGGATAATCAAGTAGGTGCCCAAGTGATAATGAATACAAATTATTTTGCCACCATTCTTGACTTTCATCAACCAAGTGGTTCCCTCCAAATTTGTCTCGATTTATCCATGTTTTTCTATAAATAGGTGGCTAGTTTATGCCTAAAAAATGTAATTAGAAAGTTAGAATTTAGTTCAAAATACTTTTCCTTTGTATCCATTTCCTTGTACTATTATTTCTCTTGTTTACTATTAAGTCATGTTATTTCTTCTTCCATTTCTTTTCTTTTCATTTAGTTTTATTATGTCCAAATAATTTTGTTTAAGCTAAGGTGAAAGGGTGAAGCTCTTGGCAAGGTAATAAGATATGTTTAATATTTATTCATGAATTTAATGCTTCATTTTTAAGTTATGCAAATTTATATATGATGTATTTATTTTGTTTGTAGAATTAATACCATTTCTTTTAAAGTGGTGATTCTTGATTTATTATTGACAAACTTAATACTTGGCACAATAAATTCTTGAAACCATTTACAAGATTTGGTTTATACAACATTTCTTGTAAAGTGGGAGTCTTGATTTATTGTAGACAAATATAAAGATTGACATAATAAATACTTGAACCCATTTATAAGATTTGGTGTATAATAATTGAAAGAAATAAATACTAATCAATATATAAATGATAATGAACTTTAATTGCTATATTTTTCGGTTGGAACCTCCTTTGTGTGAGGATTCCACCTGATTTATAAGAAAATAAAAAGTTAAATATATTCTTACTTCTTATGCCAAGAGTGAATCCCCGTAATCTTAGCTTTTTATTTGAATTGGTTAATTGAAATAATATTTGCAAACATCTTATACTGCAAATTTGTAATTTTAATTCTACTTCCCTGTGGATCGACCCCGTTCTCATCGGGTTATTTATTACTTCGACAATCCTGCACTTGGGAATAACTTCTATATTCTGAACGTGTCAAGTTTTTGGCGCCGTTGCCGGGGAGGTAACGTTAATATTTTGTTTTGTTGTTGTTTGTTTGTTTATTTTATTTTCATGGAAGGCTGAGCCTCTTACTCGTTATTTATTATTCGTTTGTTTTATTTATTTTATTTTTTATTTTCATGGAAGGCCGAGCCTCCTAACGTACTTTATTATTATTCTGTTTTTATTTTTGCGGAAGGCTGAGCCTCCTACTCTTTATTTCGTTTATTTATTATTTTTTTACTTTTTATTTTCGTTTTTTTTAATTTTCATGGAAGACCGAGTCTCCTAATGTACTTTACTTTATTTATTATTCGCCTTTTATTTTCGCTTTTTATTTTAATGGAAGGCTAAGTCTCCTACTATTTATTTATTAACTTTTTATTATATAATCTAACATCACTAATCTAACTTCTAATTATTTATCTTTATTTTGTTTTTAGTTTTACATATTTTATTTACTTGTGTGTAATATTTTATTTTATTTACCTGTGTTTAATATTTTATTTGTATTATTTATTGTTATTGTATTTTGTTTTGTTTCTTTTTATGAGCGGTTGGTTTCGAGATCCTAATTCTCATCGTTTAGTAAAAGGTAATTTCAAAACTTCCTTTGATAATTTGTTAGATTCTCCTTCATCTTCTCATTCTTCACCAAGTAACACCATGAGCGAAAATCAAATTGAGGGACTCATAGACCCAGGGGGCAATCAGTCCCAACATAATGACCATAACCGACCTAGGACACTTAGAGACTATATGAACCCTACACGAACCGGTGCACCATCTTGCTTAATTTTTCCACCGGATGCAACGCATTTTAATTTTAAGCCAGGCATTATCCAACTTTTACCCACTTTTCATGGCTTAGATGCAGAGAACCCTTATCTACATCTAAGAGAATTTGAAGAAGTGTGTAACACGTATAATGATCAAAATTGTAGCATGAACACAATTCAACTTAAGCTTTTCCCTTTTTCTTTAAAAGATAAAGCTAAAACATGGCTACAAAACCTTAGGCCAGGATCCATTTCTTTATGGGATGAGATGCAACAACAATTCCTGAAAAAGTTTTTTCCCTCCCATAGAACAAATTCTTTCAAAAGACAAATCACCACTTTTGCCCAAAAACCAGGAGAAACCCTTTACCAATGTTGGGAAAGGTATAAAGAATTACTTAATACCTGTCCCCATCATGGTTTTGAAACATGGAGAGTAGTCTCAAATTTCTTTGAGGGCTTAACCCCCAAGTTAGGCAAATGGTAGAAATGATGTGTAATGGAACATTTGAGGAAAAAGACCCAAAAGAGGCAATGAACTATCTTGACTTACTAGCAGAAAATGCTCAAAATTGGGACACTGCTGGTACCTGTGAGGCACCTAGCAAAAATCAAACCACTACATCTAGTGGGGGTATTTATCATCTTAAGGAAGACCATAACCTTCAAGCCAAATTAGCATCCCTTGCTAGAAAAGTCGAAACCTTAGAAATGAAAAAGAATGGTCAAATAAAATCTGTTCAAGAAATTGTGTGTCATATTTGTAAAATCCATGATCACCCTACCAATGATTACCCAACTTTGCCTGCATTTAGGGAATGTCTCCATGAACAAGCGAATGTTTTAAACACATTCAAACAGTCAAACAATAACCCATATTCACAAAACTATAATCCTGGATGGCGAAATCACCCGAATTTTAGTTGGAGGAATGACACTCAAGCACAGGCTTCGCAACCACCTTTTCAACCACACCAAAACTTTCAAAATCATTAAGGTTATGCACTATATGTCCCACCTCCTAGGAAAAATCTTGAAGAGACCTTGCATACATTCATTGAAAAACAAGAGTCTATTAATTCTCAAAATGCTCAAACATTTGCTGATTTGAAAGATACTCTTGCTAAATTTGCATTTGCACTGAACATTCATGAGAAAGGAAAATTTCCTTCTCAACCACAGCCAAACCCCAAAGGACAACATAACTCAAATGCATGTAGTTCAGAAAGCCAACACATTGATCAAGTTAAAGTAGTTATCACTCTTCGGAGTGGTAAAATTGTTGAAAAAAAAATTCCTGAACCTCATGAGAGCGATGAATCAATCTCTAAGGGTAAAGAAAGTGTTGAACCTACACTTAATGAAGAAAACACTAAACCCTCACCTCCACCCCCATTTCCTCATGCATTACGTAATACTAAGAAGATGAATCACAATCCTGAAATTTTTGAAATCTTCAAACAGGTAAAAGTTAATATTCCTTTACTGGATGCTATTAAACAGGTTCCATCTTATGCAAAAATTTTGAAAGACTTATGCACAGTAAAAAGAAAACTGAATGTGAAAAAGAAAGCATTTTTAGCTGAACAAGTAAGTGCCATTCTTCAGAACAATAATTCTTTGAAATATAAAGACCCTGGTTGTCCTACAATTTCATGTATTATTGGAAGTCATAAAATTGAATAAGCCTTACTTGATCTTGGTGCTAGTGTGAATTTATTGCCGTATTCAGTTTATCAGCAGCTCAATCTCGGGGAGTTAAAATCAACATCTGTAACTCTTTTACTTGCCGATAGATCAATAAAAGTACCAAGAGGGACAGTGGAGGATGTCTTAGTTCAAGTTGATAAATTCATATATCCTGTGGATTTTATCGTCTTGGACACAGAACCTGTCAAAGGATGTAATCCAATACCTGTTATTTTAGGTCGTCCATTTTTAGCAATTTCTAATGCTTTGATTAATTGCAGGAATGGAGTAATAAAGCTTTCATTTGGAAACATGACACTTAAAGTCAATGTTTTTAATATGTGTAAGCAACCATATGAAGAAGAGGATGAAAGTGAAGAAGGTGACATGATTGAAACGATTGTGGAGGATCATATTTAAAAAGGGAGTTCTATCGATCCCTTAGAAATGTGTTTAATAAATTCATTTGAGTCAAATATACAATTAGATCCTAAAATCTCTGACATATGTTCTTTACTTGACTGTGCACAGGTGATTGAAAATAAAAGATGGAAACTAAAGTTTGAAGAATTAGGAGAAAATGAGGATAAAAAGAACGAAATTTCAAAGTTGGAGTTAAAACCTCTACCTGAAGGACTGAAATATGCATTTCTTGGAGAGAAACAAACTTACCCAGTGGTAATCGCTTCTACACTCACAAGTGAACAAGAAGATAAGTTGATTGAATTATTGAAAATGCATAAAAATACAATTGGGTGGACTTTAAAAGACATAAATGGTATTAATCCTTTGATTTGCACACATAGAATACACATAGAGGATAATTCCAAAACTTCCCAACAACCTCAAAGGAGATTAAATCCACATATGAAAGAGGTAGTGAGAGCTGAAGTTCTCAAATTACTTGAAGTAGGAATCATCTATCCGATCTCAGATAGTAAGTGGGTAAGTCCTACTCAGGTAGTACCAAAAACATCTGGAATCACAGTCATTGAAAATGAAAAAGGTGAGTTAATACCAACTCGAGTCTCATCTAGTTGGAGGATGTGCATAGATTATAGAAAATTGAACTTGGCCACTAGAAAAGACCATTTTCCTTTACCATTCTTTGATCAGATTATAGAAAGAGTAGCAGGACATCCCTACTATTGCTTTCTAGATGGTTACTCTGGCTATTATCAAATTCCTATAGCACTAGAGGACTAAGAAAAGACTACATTCACATGTCCTTTTGGAACCTTTGCTTTTAGAAGAATGCCCTTTGGACTTTGTAATGCCCCAGCAACATTTCAGAGATGTATGTTAAGCATTTTTAGTGACATGATTGAGCATTATTTAGAAGTTTTCATGGATGATTTAACTGTGTTTGGAAATTCTTTTGATAATTGTCTTGAAAACTTAGAAAAGGTCTTAAAAAGATGTGAAGAAAAGAGTCTTGTATTGAACTGGGAAAAATGTCATTACATGGTTACTTCTGGAATTATTTTGGGACATATAGTATCTTCTAAAGGAATTGAAGTGGATAAGGCAAAAGTCGAACTCATTACGCATTTGCCTCCACCAAAAACAGTCAGAGAAGTCCGATCATTTTTAGGACATGCTGGATTCTATAGGAGGTTCATAAAAAACTTTAGTGCTATATCTAAACCTCTTTGTAACCTCTTAGCAAAAGATGTATCATTTAAGTGGACTCAAGAGTGTCAAAATTCGTTTGAAAAATTAATTGGCCTCTTAACATCTGCTCCTATCATACAATCTCCTGACTGGTCTTTACCTTTTTAGCTCATGTGTGATGCTAGTGACTACGCTGTTGGTGCTGTATTAGGACAAAGAAAGGAAGGTAAATCTTATGTAATTTATTACGCAAGTAGAACTTTAAACAGTGCACAAATGAATTACACAACAACTGAAAAAGAACTACTTGCTGTAATATTTGCATTAGACAAATTTCGTTCTTACTTAATTGGTTCTTCAACTATTGTATTTACTGACCATGCTGCTGTAAGGTACTTAATGTCAAAACAGGATGCAAAACCAAGGCTAATTCGATGGATTCTATTGCTATAAGAATTTATTATCACTATCAAGGATAAGAAGGGAGCTAAGAATGTTGTTGCAGATCACTTATCAAGACTCACACCAGATTCATCAACAGAAATAACACCTATTAATGATTCTTTTCCCGATGAATTTTTATTTTCTACTGTTACAATGCCCTGGTATGCTAATATTGTTAATTTTCTTGTAACAGGAGAAATGCCACCTCAATGGAATGCTCAAGACAAAAGAAAATTTTTAACGGAGGTGAGAAAGTTTTATTGGGATGATCCTTATCTCTTTAAATATTGTCGTGATCAAATATTTCAAAGATGCATACCCGACAATGAGGTAAATAAAGTTATTGAATTTTGTCATTCTGAAGCATGTGGGGGACATTTCTCATCAAAGAAAACAGCTACAAAAATCTTGCAGTGTGGATTTTATTGGCCCACTTTATTTAAATATACACATGCATTTTGTATAACTTGTAAAAATTGTCAAAAGTTGGGATCAATTTCAAAACGAAATATGATGCCTTTGAACCCCATTCTTGTTATTGAAATCTTTGATTGTTGGGGGATAGATTTCATGGGACCATTTTCGTTATCATTTGGATTTACGTATATCTTAGTTGCAGTAGATTATGTCTCAAAATGGATTGAGGCTATTCCATGTCGACATAATGACCATAAAACAGTCATGAAATTTTTGAAAGAAAATATCTTAAGTCGATTTGGAATCCCTCGAGCCATTATAAGTGATGGGGGTAAGCATTTTTGTAATAGACCATTTGAAACATTAGTGAACAAATATGGTATTACTCATAAAGTTGCCACCCCTTATCATCCTCAGACAAGTGGACAAGTTGAATTAGCAAATAGGGAGATAAAACAAATTTTAGAAAAAACTGTAAACCCAAATCGCAAAGATTGGTCTTTAAGACTAATTGATGCACTGTGGGCTTATAGAACTGCTTTTAAAACTTCATTGGGTATGTCTCCCTATAGGATAGTTTATGGAAAACCTTGTCACTTACCTGTGGAACTTGAGCATAAAACCTACTGGGCTATTAAAACTTTCAATGAAAATCTTGATTCTGCTGGACACATACGTAAATTACAAATAAATGAACTTGAAGAATTGAGAAATGATGCATATGAGAATTCAAAAATTCATAAAGCTAAAATTAAAGCCTTTCATGATAAAAAAATTCAGAGAAAAACATTTGACACTGGTCAGAAGGTTTTGCTTTATAATTCTCGACTTCACATATTCCCTGAAAAATTAAGATCAAGATGGAGTTGCCCTTTTATTGTGAAACATGTGTACCCTTATGGAACAATTGATGTTGAAAATCCTAGAAATGGGAATGTGTTTAAGGTATATGGGCAAAGACTCAAGCCGTTTCTAGAAAATCAAGCTTTTCATGAAGAATTTACGTTCCTGTCGGATCCTTGTTACGAGACCAATTAATCTTTGTTTTATATATTTACATATTTATATATATTTATTCTTCTTCTAACAATTTTTTTTTACTTGCAGGTTAATTTAGTAGTTTTGTTAAAGTTTTATTTTGCACCCCGGTTAAGCGGCGGATAACGGTACTCCGTGATATTTCAAATTAGTTTTGTCAGTTTCCCATAATTACTGATATATTCTCTTCTTCCCCCTTTTCTAAAAAAAAAAAAAATGGATGACATTCTAAAAAATTTGAAAAAGCGTTTTCCCTCATTGCCTCAAAATTCCTTGAAGAAAATTTACCAAGCAAGATGTGAAAGATTACGGTTATTAATGATTATGAATATACCTGTTGATTTACGTTGGTTAATTGAAGCCAAAGTTAGATTGACAGGTGAATTTTCAGACTCATTAATTTTCTACATGCCTGACTTAGATAAAAGCTCTTTTTCAAAAAAAACGAAGAGCAAAACGATTAAATGTTTGTTACAAGTGTGCACGCACGACTTGCAACACACGTTGCCGCACTTTAGGAATGGTGTCTGTAAATCGTGAAGATAAAATTAGGTTCATTAAGGATGGCCTGAGTAAGGAGTCTTTAGATAATATCTTATCGACTCTTGAGACGCATCCTAGTGGATATGTGCATATTGCAATTCATGAATTATGGGACATATTCCTAAAAGAATATGAGCGGTACAGTCTCGGGAATCTGACTTTAAAAGACCCTGTTTGCCAATTTATAAGAAAATTGGATGAGAAGCCTATCCCCGACCCATAGAGGGCTTTTAAGCCGTTACTGGACGTAAAATCAGAGGAAGATGTGAGCCACAATCACAACTACTTGTATATATTTACTATAGCTGTTATTTTTAAATGTTTCATTTCAAACTCAAACGTCTTTTTAATAATCAACCACCTATAATCCTTTTTTAAAATTTTGCATTTTAAGCCGACAACCCATGTGACTTTTCCAGCTAACAAATTGAAAATTGGTAAAAGGTGTTGAATCTTGTATTTCAAGCCAATAGCCATGTGATTTAACTTTGCAATACCTTTTGGCTCTATAAATACATTGCATTATTTCTTCATCTTTGTACAAACTCAAAATCATTCAAGAGAGAGGGTGAGTGTAATCATGGAAGGATCATCAACTTGTAAATTCACAAAAATTTGTGTCTTTTATGGATCCAGCCCTGGAAAAACTAGTGAGTTTATAGAAGCAGCAGAAACCCTTGGTAAGATGTTAGCTGAGCGCAATATTCGTTTAGTATATGGAGGAGGTAGTTTTGGATTAATGGGACGTGTGGCAACCGCTGCACAAAATAATGGCAGTCGAGTTTTGGGTATTATACCAAAAGCTCTAGCTGTTGGAGACATTGTAGGAAAAACAATTGGGGATGAGTTACAAGTATCATCAATGCATGAACGAATTTCTTTTATGCTTCGTAATGCTGATGCCTTCATAGCTCTACTTGGAGGTTTCGGAACATTGGAGGAAATTTTTCAAATTGTCTCATGGGCACAATTGTAAATTCATAAAAAATCCATTGGTTTGTTAAACGTTGATAGTTTTTATAATGGGTTGTTATCTTTTCTTGACTATGCGGTGGAAAAATAATTTGTCTCATCTGCAGCACGACAGATCCTCATTTCTGCTTCAACTGTTGATCAGTTACTCGATGAACTACAAGCTTTTACACCTCTATCTGATCCAACAATGAATCAGATAGATTGGTATACTGATAACAGTGAAAAGAAATGCAGGATAGATTTGACGCTTCGTCTGTAGCCTATCTATTTCTATGTATTTTTAAGCTTTTTTGTGTGGCTTGTTTTATTTTGTTGCAGATTTAATTTTCAATAAAAGATGTTTCAGGTGATATCTTCTATACTTTTTCTATATTTTGACATTGAGGACAATGTCTCAATCTGGTTGGGGGGGAGGATAGTTGATATATAATGTTAGTGTTAATTATTTTATTTTGTTGTTGTTATCACTTTGTTATGTAAAAAAAAAAATTATCATGAATGGCGTGAGTAAAATGTTCATTTATGTATTCTTGAGACGCATTCTAGTTCTAGAATGGCAGAGTAAAGAGTACATTATAAACTTTTGAAACACATTCTAATTAGTTTATTTTTAATGCATTTTATGTATAATTGTTTGTTGCTTAAGTTTTTGGTAACTCTTGCGTAAATAAATTTGCTTTACTATCGATGTATGATTTCAAAATTGTTTAGTTTAAATCACTTTCTCTATTTAGGTTACTAAAGAATAACTTCTGAAATTATTTCTTGAGAACAATACTAAGCCTTGTGGTAAGATGGATGATTCAATATATATAGCCAAGAGAATTTCCATGTTTAAGTATACATATTATTTTCTAAACTCACATATCTTTTGTGAGTGAGTGGAGAGATTTGAGATAACAACTTACGAACTTTCATTGATCCTTTGAAATGGTTAATTTTTATTTGGAATGACATTATTTGGGATGATGAATGATTTGGTTGCTTAGCTGAAGGATAAAAAAAAAAAAATTAGAAAAGTATTATGATGATAAATTGCTCTTATGTTGTAATGATTCCTTATGTCTTTAAAAAAAAAAAGAGTAAAAAAAAAAATTAAAAAAAAAAGAAAAAAAAAAGAAAGAAAAGAAGTCAATTCAGTTCAATAAAGTCTTTATTCAATTTTAGAAGACTAAATTCATTAGGAAGTAATCTTATCACCGAATTCTATATTCGTAAGATTCGCATTAAATAATTAAAGTCTTGAAGCTGACATTTGACAATAATGGGTTGACTCTAAATATTTGATTTTCCTATCTTTGGATCAATGTTAGTTTGTTTGTCTGTCTGTCCTTAAATGTAACTTTTTCTTGAGCGACTATCTGTTTTCCAACTCCATGAGTGAAATCCTAAGTCATTAAACAAGTTATTCACATGTAAGGATATGGAGTTGAGGCTTTTACTTGGAACATTTTTAAGGCTATATATGTTGTGGTTTGTGGTAAGAAGGCTTTGGCTTAATTCACACACACACAAAAATATTTTTGGAAGTTATGATTGAAATAACCTTTATAGCGATTGTGATTTTAAAACTGACGTTTTGTTTGAAATACTTAGGTAGTGTTCAAATTTTATTTATGCTCGAATTGCTAGGGACTAGCAATAAGCCAGTTGGGGGGTGTGATGAACACTTGAAATTACACATTTAATAAGAGTTTTACATGATTGTTTTGTATTACTAGTGTATTTAATTTTCTTAACTTAAGTATGTTTACAATATTATACTTAATTATCTTATAACTGTTTTGTGACAGGTTTGGTAAAATGGGCATAACTTTCTACCTAAAGATCCAATTGAGGTGATTCTTAATCCTGTATAGAGCTGACTCAATGGGCTAACATATTGTATTTCACAAAGCATTGGAAATTCGAGTGTTTAGAGGGTGAAAATTGGCCTAGAACAGAATTGATCTGCAGTACAGGCCCAGTTTGAACAGTTATCAGTATTTGGCCCATAACTATAGAAATACGTATCTAATACGTATGAGATCACTCAATTTGGAAAGATAAGAGACTTATCTACAACTTTTATGTTTTGAGTGACAGCTAATTCGGATCACATCAATTCCAAATTGGATAATCAAGTAGGTGCCCAAGTGATAATGAATACAAATTATTTTGCCACCATTCTTGACTTTCATCAACCAAGTGGTTCCCTCCAAATTTGTCTCGATTTATCCATGTTTTTCTATAAATAGGTGGCTAGTTTATGCCTAAAAAATGTAATTAGAAAGTTAGAATTTAGTTCAAAATACTTTTCCTTTGTATCCATTTCCTTGTACTATTATTTCTCTTGTTTACTATTAAGTCATGTTATTTCTTCTTCCATTTCTTTTCTTTTCATTTAGTTTTATTATGTCCAAATAATTTTGTTTAAGCTAAGGTGAAAGGGTGAAGCTCTTGGCAAGGTAATAAGATATGTTTAATATTTATTCATGAATTTAATGCTTCATTTTTAAGTTATGCAAATTTATATATGATGTATTTATTTTGTTTGTAGAATTAATACCATTTCTTCTAAAGTGGTGATTCTTGATTTATTATTGACAAACTTAATACTTGGCACAATAAATTCTTGAAACCATTTACAAGATTTGGTTTATATAACCTTTCTTGTAAAGTGGGAGTCTTGATTTATTGTAGACAAATATAAAGATTGGCATAATAAATACTTGAACCCATTTATAAGATTTGGTGTATAATAATTGAAAGAAATAAATACTAATCAATATATAAATGATAATGAACTTTAATTGCTATATTTTTCGGTTGGAACCTCCTTTGTGTGAGGATTCTAATTGAGTTATAAAAAAATAAAAAGTTAAATATATTCTTACTTCTTATGCCAAGAGTGAATCCCCGTAATCTTAGCTTTTTATTTGAATTGGTTAATTGAAATAATATTTGCAAACATCTTATACTGCATTAATTATCTTTAAAGTGTTTATAATTTGTAATTTTAATTCTACTTCCTTGTGGATCGATCCCGTTCTCATCGGGTTATTTATTATTTCGACAATCCTGTACTTGGGAATAACTTCTATATTCTGGACGTGTCACTGATGCATGTACTTTAAGAACTTAAGTTGTGGGATGATATATTTGCTTATATACGTCAATTATATTTTGATCGCGTGCAAGAAAATGGAAGAGATATAGAAACTCAAGAAGTAGTTGAGTGATGAGTTTAAGATGAAGGATTTGGGAGCAGCGAAGAGGATATTGGGTATAGATATTGTGAGGGAAAGAAGAGATGTTATCTTTTTATCTTAACAGCGATATATACTTAAAATTCTAGAGAAGTTTGGTATGTCTAACGCAAAGGTTGTCTTTACTCATATGGCCATGCATTTCAAACTTTCAGCAGCACAGTTACTGACATTCAAAGAGGAGAAACTATAAAGGAGTAAAGTACCATATACAAGCGTTGTAGGAAGCATCATATATGCAATGGTTTGCATAAGACCAGACATAACACAGGCTGTGAGTATGGTGAGTAGATACATGGTAAATCCAGGTAAGGATTACTAGCTTGTAGTGAAGTGAATTTTGAGATATCTTAAGGGAACATCAAATCACGGGTTGATGTATAAAAGGGATGAAGACAGCAGTATAATGGTAAAAGGATACATAGACTTAGATTATATAGGTGATCTAGACAAGAAGAGATCTTTGACGGGATATGTATTTACAGTGTTTGGGTATAATGTATATTAGAGATCTGTTCTATAATATGCGGTTGCACCATCTACCACAGAGGCAGAGTACGTAGCTATTGATGAAGCTATTAAGGAGGCCGTATGGTTGAAAGGCATATGCGCGAAGGTAATGGCTACTGAAGATGTGAACACAGATATATATTGTGATAGCCAGAGTGCCATACACTTAAGCAAGCATCAAGTGTTTTATGATAGGTCTAAACACATTGATGTGCAACTCCATTACATTCGTGAGATTGTCCAAAGTGGTGAAGTTAGTTTAACGAAGATAGCATCATCTAAAAATTCTGCTGACATGCTGACTAAGTTACTACCCTCAGTTAAGTTTATCCTATGCAAGAACTTAACTGGAGTCACTACTGTGTAAGGGTGACCGAAGATGTGGAGATGAAAGGTCGAGTTACTTTGTGGATAATTTTGAATCAATAAGGGGATTTGTGAGAAAGTTGATTAAAAATCATCGAGATATGATTTGGAGAGCAGGCCAAGTGTATTAGGACGCGAGGATGGAAGACGGACGCGAAAGAAGGCGAAAGACATAAGTGGCGGTGCCCAAGCGTGGGCGTTGCAGTGCCCAAAATAGAATCTGAGTGCTGCGGCATTAGGTACTCAGCGCCGCGGCACCCAAGCGGATCTCCCAGCACCACAGCTCCTAGCTCAGGGAGTTGTTTCCCGTTTTGTTTAGCTTTGTTCTGTTCCCACTTATTTTAGGATTCTCTAATATGACTCCCACATATTTAGGTTTAACTTAAGTCGTCCTAAAGCCTACATAAAAACTCTCTATTGGCTTGTAAACACAATCTTTATGATTGAAAAAAATCTTAATAATCAAATTCAACACTTTTTGTGATTAGAGTGATGATATTTTTGAAAAAGAAAATCATATTATTTAGATATTTTATATTTAACTAAAAAATTAAAAGAAATTATTTTTTCAATTATACCAAAAATTGACTTTAAAGTTCTCATTAAGTGCATATTCTTAACCTAATGTTAATATGACCCAATTTAACACATTTGGTCCTTTAATATTTTGTATTTTTTAAACTTAATGAAAATTTAAAGTTTATTTTAGCTTAATTAAAACAGCTCATTTTTAGTCGAATGTAAAAAATATGAATGAGATTATTAATTTTAAAAAAAAAAAAAATATTAGACATATAAATATTTTTATTTATAATTTTGATGTGATATGTATGTACTCGATATTTATAAAATATTTATAATTCTCAACTATTCTTTAATTTAAAAATCGTAAAATCACTCAAATTTTCATAAATAAGTTCTAGTTTGTTTTTCTCTTTTCTTGTTATAAGGTTGAATTGATGTAATTAAAAACATTAATATGATTCATTAAAAAAAACATTAATATGATAATAGCGAAAGCTGACATTGCCCCATCAGTAAAGCTTAAGGTGTTGTTCATAGATCATCTAATTAAATTCAACTATGCATTAAATTAATAATTGGTTCTAAATTATATCTTAAAATGAATCTCAAATGAAGTGTCAAATTACTATTAAGCAGAGAAATGGTGCAATGAGTAATTTTAAAAATTATAAATGTCACGCCCCAGACCCAAAAGATCTGACACACGACATCACTTACATTCATTCAATAATACTTAAACATTCATTTTAATTTCTTTCAGAATTATAGCAATTGAATTATGACTGGGACAATTAGTAAACTGGAGATACGCAGAGTTTTCTCAGAGATTAACACTCTACTACGTCACCAGTAGTAACTTTGTTACCAGAAGCCCAGAATATATTCATTGTAAATTCTTACTTAAAATCAATCCATTACTATACTTGGTGAAACTTAAACTAAGTCCAACCACACACAATAAAATAATACATAGGTATTTATTCACTAGGGATAAATCAAATATCTTATCTCACGTGTCCCCAAATGAAACACTTAGCAACCTAACAACTTAAGGAACCCAAGGAACAACAGAAGCCTTACCAAATCCGCTATGCACACATGTACCTTATTTACCTGAAATCACCATAAACTATAATGAGTATAAAACTCAGTAAGCATACTAGTTTTTCATATATCAAATACAAATACATATATGTACACGATGCATATGTATGATATGCTGTGATCAATCAAAATCATAATCTTATCAAATCACATATCATGTAAGCGCTTACACATTCTTTCAAAATACATAATAGGAATACCATCACTCAACTACTACTTAGTAGGACTTACATATCACATATCACATAATGAGCCAAATGTCACTCGTAGGTGACATACCGTATGAGAGGAATAGTATAAGTGAGGTCTTTAAATCACACATATATAACGCTTATGCCCGAAGGTAAAAGCCAAACCCTCACCCTGATCATCGGTGAGTCCTCTCACATGTACCAATACGCCACCACACGAATGTGACGACTCACACTTCCTTTAGGTACCAATAGGATCCTCCCTACATACGGAACACATAACATATACCAATCCCGAAGGAAAGGCCACACATAAAGGCTCCACAAATCACATAAAATGCCTACTAAGTTAACAGTGAGTTCAAGTACCCTCAAATTATAAAATATTTCTCATGGACATATTACACTTCAAAAGCTTTCTTTGTTAAACGCATCTTATTTTGAAAAACTCACTTTCAAAAACACATGTATGTCCATGCTCAATGTCAATGCTCACATTCATAAACATATATTCACATTTCATATCAAAATATACTTTGACATATCATAAACATATTCTTAACCCCATTTACAAAATCATACAAAACAATTATTATGTTTATTGTGATTCCAGTAGTAAGTCTAGTATACTTACCTCTTAACACTTTCAGCTACAAGGCTTAAATCTCCTTAACCTATCAATGGAGATTAATCCTTTCATAAGCCTCACAATTCACACAAAATACTTTAAATAGCTTACAAAATTATACACAATGCATTTATCACATCAAATTGGTCTAAATATTTGGTTTCTCAAAACCTGTCATTCTGACCACTTACAAATAACAAAAATTCTAATACATCAAATGATGTCCAATTACTCCAAAATCAGAATATACCATTCTTGACTCATATATCCTTCTTATATATGAATATTATATCAAAATTCCTACACAATCCATTCCATACACACCATCGAATCCAAACTACAAACCTGACAGGATCAAGATACTTACTGAACAGTATTCAATCTCCCAATTTTATAAAATCATATACTAACTCAAAAATTATAAAACTACCACATAATTACTCTTAACACATATCTAAGTCCATGATAAATATTTCACTTCCAAATCACTGCCAAAAGTATTTTAAAACTATTTTATTCTATAACTTTAAAAATCTGTTAATCAAATATTGCAATGAGCTGATACACTTTAGAAATTCATAACACTTCAACCACATTGATCTAAATTCTCAATTCTGAGTATATCATATTAAACATATAAAATTATCATATTCCACAAATTCATAATTTTTGAAGATCATTCAGTAGGACAAAAATTATTTTTCACTGTACTATACTGTTTACACAGGAAATTTCCAGAATTTCAGGGTCATTTTGGTAAATTCACTATAATTTCAATTTCCATAATTTTCAATCGATTCAAAGTCTCAGATGATCCTTAACATGTCTAATTTCATGTACTCAAAATTCAAAACCAGAATCAAATCACAACAATTTATAAAATTCCTAGATCAAGAGGTTATCCAGCAGAAATTCCACAATTCATCATGATTTATCAAACTATCTTATAGATCATCATCAATTCTCATATGATCTTACGAAATACACAACAAATCCTCAATTATACATATTTTCAGAAATCAAAACTTAAAGGAATTAACTTAATTAATACCAATAAATTGAGAAATACGTATGATATACCTCTTGAAATGCAAAATTCCAATTTCTTCTTCTTCTCCTCTTTCTCTCTCCTCTATTTCTCTCTTCTCTCTCTTAAAATGGGTAGCTCGACCTAAAAATGGTAAATTAGGGTTCAAAAGTGTATTTTTATACTAAGTGGCTAATTTTTGGTATTTACGAATTTACCCCCAAAACTTTCAAAGTATTACAATTTGGTCCCTAAAATAAATCTAAAGTCTTGCAATTAAACCCAATGCTAATAGTATCACCTTAACCTATACAAACACTACTAATAACAATATATAAATCAAGTATCACCAACATACAAATAAAATACGTATATTTATACATATATAAATACTTATTCTTACCAGTCGTGGATACTGGTTACTACAATAAAAATTAATCACTTAATAGTTATTTGATACATCATTTGAGATTCAAATTTTGGGATCAAAAATTGGGACATTAAATTAAACAAAAATCTATTTTTTGGCTGACACCTGAGGAATACTTCACACGTTTACGCACTTTTCAAATTTCAATTACTTACCCATCAGAACTCAATGAACAAAGTAAAACCCATATCTCCATTCAGGCTCTCCTTTATCTTTCGCCTTTAGAAAGAACCAAAACTAGCTCTATAGCTATTCAAAAATCCTAATCTAGGCCCCAATGAATCCCCTAAAAACAAATCCTTCCGCTACAATCACCTCCATTATGACCTTATCATCACAAAGTTTGGTTGAGCCAAAATGTTCAACGAAATGTAGCAAGTCCTTCACCAACTCAAACATGATACCCGTCTTAAACCTGACGAAATAATGTTCTGTAATATTATTAATTTTTATGGACGTGCGCGTTTACTTGAACACGCACTTTAATGTTTGATGAAATACCAAGCTTTAACATTCAAAGGCAAGTGAAATCTTTTAATACTTTGTTAAATGCACTGTTAAAGTGCTGACAATTTGATCAATTGAGGGCAATGTTTAAGAGTCTGGAGAAATATGTTTGTCCAAACCCGTTTAGTATTTGATGGTTAGTGGGGTCGGTGCCTATTAAACTTGACATTTGAAACTAAGAAAATAGAGGCACCAAATGAATAAAATTGAAGCCACCATGTTTAAAGAAAGAAAATATGGTTGGTGTCATTTTTTATGAATTAAAAAGGTAGAGTTCAAACTTGTATAGGAACATTGCCTCATCTATAAATAGAGATGTTCAACATTGTAAATCCTTAATAGTTTTCTTTTCTTTGTAGAGTTTCTCGTATTTATAGGAGAGATATAGAATTATTCTATTCTTATAGTTAGAGAGAAGGTTGTAATCCCCATTTTTTTACATAGTAAAAATTCTCTTATACTTGCCCATAATTTTTACCTTAATTTATTTGAGGGTTTTTTATGTAAAATCTGTGTGTCGTTTATTTTCTCTAGTTTCTCATCTCTACTATTATAAATTAAGATACTACTTCAACCTATAATTTTTCATAACAAGTGGTATCAAAGCTTCAGGGCTTTTAGGTGTAGGTATATCATTTATAGGTATTATTCATGATGTGTAATTGTTTATATATACGACACTATTCAAGAATATGGTTCTGTTCATGGTGATATAGTGGGAGCCGGTTCAAATAAGAAATAGATTATAGTCAATCAATATGATGGCAAAGTACAAGATAAAGAAGTTTAACGAGAATAATTTCTCATTGTGGAATATAAGAATGATGGCAATTGTAAAGATTGACTATTGCTTGGTAGCAATTGGGAATAAACCAGTATGTATGATTGATGAAAAATGGGAAGAGATAGATGAAGATGCTATTACTAACTTGCATTTGGGATTAGCAGATGAAAATTTATCAAGCGTAGCGGAGAAAAAGATAACAAATGAGATATGGTATACTCTGACAACATTATACGAGGCGATGTCTCTTCACAATAAAATATTCTAGAAAAAAAACCCTACACCTTATGAATGTCAAAATCTACAACAGTAACTAATCATATCAATACTCTAAATACTTTATTTTTTTAATTTTTAATTTTGGGTTATAAGATTGGTCAAAATGAACGTGCTGAGATTCTACTCCAAAGTCTTCCAAATTTATATGACCATCTAACCATCAACTTAACCAATAACCTCTTAATGGACTACCCAGTTTTTGAAGATGTTATAACCGTTGTTCTTGAAGAAAAAAGCAGGCTTAAAAATAAGGAAGAAGAGAAATTAGTTCACAACAAGTGGAGGCTTTGCCGATGACTAGAGGAAGATCAATTGAGCATGGCTCTAGTGGGAGTCATAAACAAGGAAGATCAAAGTCAATGAGTAAGAAAAATATCAAGTGTTATAATTGTGGCAAAAAAAGGCATTTCAAAAATGAATGTCAATATAGATAAAGTGTAGAGAAGACCACTGAGTCACCAAAATCTCAGGGTTGTATTGCAAGTACTTCTGATAATGGTAACATCTTATATAGTGAGGCAATAACTATTCACAAGGACAGAAATAAGCTCATTGATATTTGGGTAATGGATTCGGGAGCAACATAGCATATGACCTCTTGACGATATTGGTTTCACAATTATAAACTCATCTTTGGATGATTTATGTTCATGAAAGATGATCATGTCTTAGAGATTGCTAGCATTGGCACTATTAAGTTGAAGATGTACGATGAAATGGTTTGTACTATCTAAGAGGTACGACATGTGAAAATTTTGAAGAAAAATCTATTGTCTTTAGGATAACTAGATGAGCTTGGGTGCAAAACTTATATACAAAATAAGATCATGAAGATTTTCAAAGGCACACTCGTGGTAAAGAAGGCAGAAAAGATAACTACTAACCTATACATGTTTTTGGGGGAAACATATTTAGAGGCAGAAGCATCTGTTGCATTAGCCAGTTCTACAGAAGAGATGACAATGTTATGGAACCAAATACTTGGTCACATGTCAGAACGAGGTTTGAAAATTCTCTCTGATCATAAGTTACTTCCTGAACTTAAAATTATTTCTTTACCCTTTTGTAAGTATTGTATTATAAGTAAGTAGCACATATTGAAGTTTAGCACATCAATAGCTAAGAGAATGAAATCTTAGACTTAGTTCATTTTGATGTTTAGCAAGTACTGGTCACATCCTTGGGAGGAGCAAAATATTTTATGTCATTCATTAATGACTTATCAAGAAGATGTTGGGTCTATCCCATAAAAAAAAAAGGTAGATGTATTTCTTATATTCAAACTCTTCAAATGATGAGTGGAACTTGAGATCAGAAAAATGATCCAGTGTTTAAGGACTAACAATAAAGGAGAATATACTAGCAGGAAATTTGATGCATTTTACAAAAAAGAAGGCATAAAAAAAAATCACAACGACATATACTCCTCAACCAAATAAAGTGACAAAGTGGATAAATAAAACTCTACTTGAAAGAACTAGATCTATGATAAGTACTATTGGTTTAGCCAAATTATTTTGAGCAAAGGCAGTCAATTCGCCTATTACGTGATTAATCAATTTCCATCAATACCGATTGATTTGAAGACATCTATGGAGATGTAGGTTGGTAAGCTAACTAATTATTTTAATTTATATATATTTAGAAGTCTTGTGTACGTGATGTACAACATCGAAAAAGTCATAAAATTTGATCCAAAATGTAGAAAATGTATATTCTTGAGGTATGCTGATGGAGTTAAGGGATATCGCCTGTGGAATCCCACTGCCCAACAGGTAATTATTAGCAGATATATGATATTTGCAGAAGATAAACTGCAAAAGAAAGAAGATGATAGCACAACAAAGGATAAAGTAGAAACGACCATAGTGTAAATGAAGGAAGAGTCAGAAGAAAAAGAATTTTCTAAAGCAGTACTAGAGCACGAAGAACAAGAACTAGTTGAGCCAGAAGAGCCACCTCTTAGACAATCGAATTGAGTGAGATCAGCACCGGTTTGGTATTAAGATCATCATATAGAGGATAATGTTTCATATTGTCTTCTAATAGAGAAAGGAGAGCCATTGACTTTTTAAGAAGTAACGAATAGTTTGAATGTATCTTTATGGGTGGTAACAATACAAGAAGAAATTAAAGTAGTTCATAAGAGAAAAATATGGGATCTTGTACCACAACCACATGAAAGGAAGGCCATCGGTAATAAATGGGTCTACAAAAATAATCAAAATAATGATGATCAAATGGAGCGGTATCGTGTAAGATTAGTGGTAAAAAGATATGTTCAGAAAGAAGGTTTGATTTCAATAAAAAAAATTTACCAGTTGTTAGACTTAACACTATTTAAATAGTCCTTGCTATGTATCCTACATTAGATTTACATCTAGAATAGTTAGATGTAAAAACTAATTTTCTTCATGAAGATCATGAAGATCTTGAAGAAGAAATTTATATGCTCAAATTAGAAGGTTTTGCAAAAGTAGGAAAAAAGAACTTTGTTTGTAGGTTGAACAATTCTCTATACAGTCTTAAACAAGCGTCGAGAGATTGGTATAGGAGATTTGATTCCTTCATATTGAGCCTTAAATACAACAGACTTGCTATAGACCCTTGTGTATATTTTAAGAGGTTTGGTGATAATGAGTTAATTATCTTAGTGTTGAATGTTTATGACATGTTGATAGTGTTAAAGTGTGTGGGACTCACCAACTCCTTAGTCCACCGGCTGGATGACACCTCAGAGCCATCGGCGTCTTAACATACAATTCTCAGGTTAACTGCGTCCCCAAGGAATCAAACCTCTACCCCCATCTTATGGAGGCCTTATAGGCTTTTAGAGGTTCGCCCTTGTACCCATCAGGCTCGACAGCTAATAAAACATTATACTAATTATACAATGCAACTATTGTATTGCATACAAAAAGTAAGTCGAGTTACCCAACAACTTGGACTTACAAGAAATCACCATTTCTTACTCTCAACTTTACTTCTACAAGCTGTTGCATTCTAGACTCTCTCAATCCTTGCAACTTATTGCATATTTGAGAGGGACATGCGGCATCTCATACTCAGTTTGAACTAGCATCATATACCCTAAAAATGTCTATATTTGTCAAACACAAACCTGTGGGAGTCTTCCTGATAATTATAAGGATTCTAGGGTAGATAGATTTCTAATACCCAACCTTACTGTAGTGGAAATACTTTCTATGTACACACTCTCTTGTTGATCTTTGGATAAATGTTGCCTCTGAGGATTAATGTTGGGTATCTGCCTCATCATCTTCTCCTCACACATCTGGTCTCACCCAATATACTTGGAGTAAAATGTAAAGCACCTTAAACAAATAGGGTTACACCCCTTCTTTTCAATTCGTTAGAAATGTGTTATCAGAATTACCTTATGATAAACTCTGATCAACAATGAATCCAAAATTTTCTAAATCTAGAACATTTCTAAGATTCATCCACCGGTCAAAGTAATTCCTAGTACCTTAGAGTTGGATTGTATTAACTATGCACACCAACTGGTTCGTAGTGGCCATTATTCTTGACAGGCCAAAATTAACGGGAGATGTAAGCAAAATAGTCATTAAATCGCTAATGGAACATTTTAAATCATAGGTATACTAATTATACATTTTCAATTTAAAACGCCTCCCACTGCTTTACATAATTCCGGTAATCTCTCAAACGGAAAGACGATAGTTTAAACTATACAGCGAGAAGTAGATCCCATTGAAATTTATCCCTTGATCCTGAATACACCTTATCCTCACATTGTAGCTATATTGGGTTAGTGTATTCCAGATTAACTTGTCAATGATCAAATATATGCTACCGATACTACCCTCACGCTGTAGCAATATTAGGTAATACTTTTGCATATATTTGTCTCATCTCATGGCTAACCGATATAGTCCAAGCCCAATCGACCAAGTCCCTCACGCTGTAGCAATATTGGAAAAAGACCGACGTGACTCGTCTAACACCGTATTGACAAGACGGATCATAATAAAATATTATCTCATAATGTAATATTCTTTAATCTGATTAAGAGAGATTTTTATTTATAGGTCTCCATTCTCCTAGGGAAGATGATTCTCAATTAATTAATTTTTCTATGTAAGCACAACTAACCCCCACCAATAGGGCTTCCATTATGGTTACCAACACAGAAAAATTAATTCTAGTTTACAATGTAGACCGATAACTATTATCATTGCATCTTATAAACCCCAGTTTATAATATAGACTGATAACTTTTATCACTACATCTCATAAACCTACACATATAAAATTAATTTTGCAACACTGTTTAAAATACTGCGGCGCTCGTGCTTCACCACTGGGGCACGAATTCCAGAAAGTCGGCGCCCTAGTGCCGGCTCGCTAGCACCCCAATGCTGGGAGAAATAACTCTTGGCGCCGCGACGCTAAGCATTCAGCGCTGCAACGCTAGAAGGCTGAACCCCCAGCGCTGCGGCGCTAGCCCCTTGGCGCTGCAACGCCCAGTGCACCCTTTTTTTGGCATACCCGTTTCAACACTTAAAATGCGCCATTTACACTGGGTCTTTTGTATCCATTCACTCAAACTACACCCAAATATGCCCTAAATGGCTCTAATACCATTGTTGACAGAGGATCTAATATATGTGGGTGTATATATGTGTAATTGTGTTTATTGTCTGAAATACGTATCATATACATTTTTAACACGGTGGAAGCTTAAATTATATAATAAACACAATAAATAAAATTATTAATCACATTAATATATATGTAGGGTAGAGAACTCACCTCAACGTATAACGTTATACACGTATTTTCTCGGAGTCTGAATGGAGACCAACTCATAGGCAGTTCTAGTCACTAACTCAGTGGGCTTGGTGAGCTAGAATAGCAGCCCTATATCCAACACGGGATTAACTCTTAATCTCCAAAATGGTCGAGTGTGTATTTTTCATTATTTTCCCTAAAAGGATAAGAAATAGAGAATTTAAAGCAATCCACCATTACTTCAAATGGAACTATAGAGAAAAATGAAACAATTTCATTATTGCCTTTTTTTTTTCTCTTCTTCTTCTTCTCCTTCGATTTTCTCTTCTTTTTCTTCTTCTCTCCATTTCATTTTTGCTTCTCTTGACCAAAAATGCCCACACTTCACAATCTCTCTCTCTTTATATAAATATATAAAATAAAATATTAATATAATATATTATATAATAATAATAATAAAATAATACATAATGGGTGCTAACGATTTAGCACCCAAATAAAATATTATTATATATAATAATATATAATATAATATAATAAGAGAGATATTTTAATTATTAAATTATTAAATAATTAGTATGTAATGACCATTTTGCCCTTTATGAATAGTTCCTAAGTATACCCTAGTGGGTCCCACCAAATTTCATACTTAGGTAAACTCAATTAAAAGTCCACAATATACCACGTGTCATAATACAATTAGTAAATAATAATTATTAACTAATTGTATTATTTACTAATTGTTGTATTTAACACTTAAATACAGACATGCACGCATTCTAGTAGAAGTGCTGAATATTATTGGATTAAACACTATAATCTGGCACGCTGCCCCAGTGCATAATGAGTACACTCTATATCGCGGGATTCTCTAAGTCTTACGCCTGATTTGTCAAATGAAACTATTTCATGAGTTTTGAGTAAAGCCCCACACACACGTTACGGATATTACAAATCAGCGCGTTGAACCATACAAGCTGAGGTTACAATACATACGTATAGTTCTCCCGTCATGATATCCTGGATGTACGGGGATATAGATTATCACCGTCAAATCCCCTAGTGCTCATCCATGTCTTATCTCCAGACTTGTATCTCACTAAACAATATGCGTAAACTCCTTTGCCATATTGTTCTACCCTGGTAAAACTCTTTCTAGGGATTAACGCTTGTGGCCACATGATTTATTGAAATACAATCTCAAAGCATTTGGATATCAAACTCCTTATGCAAGCTGACGGATCTCATATCTGTACATACTGGTCTCCATAAGCATCAGACCATACCTAGCGACACCTAGCGGTCACACTATAAAAGGTTTGTGACATGCGTGGAACCAAAGTATGGTGGATCACTAACAAGCCCACTGTGGCATTCAGGTCAAAGGACCGCACATACTACTCAACTCGAGAGGACCCTCCATTGATGGCTTATATAGGGTGTCTATCGGAGGCCCTCGTAAGTCTATCTCATATCCAATCCTAACTGGATACCTATATGTCAATATGAGTTCTAAGCTTACGGTCGCCTAGGAATGACTATCTATACCCTATAAGTATGATATACGCTGATCTATATTTAAAGGTATCCACCGACAGATCCATATCGGCAAAAATAGATCACAGACAACTATTCGAGAATATACTTACGTAACTAGCATTTTCTAGCACCCGATTGTAACTCTTGTAACTATGCAGTTACTATTATATTCTTATGTTTATGTCCCATTACAGACAAGGTTCCAACTCTTGGATCTTTGCTGAGGATTATAATCAACTAACACTTAGCTGTGCTAACATTTAGCATTTATATCTCTCAGCGTGACTAATTATGAGCCATTATTTAAACTCCTTTAGATATGATCTAAATTTCTTCAGATCGTACAATGTCTGTAACGTTACATTGCATAGTATCATATTAACTGGTATTAGCAATTTAATGAGAATGTACACTTGTATAAATACACAAGTATATATACATTCAGGGATGGTATGTAAGCACTGATCCTAACAGATAGCAGGCTTTAACAAAGATCAAGCAACAAAGTTAAAGACTCAGATGGCTAGGGAATTCGACATAAAAGACTTGGGACTGGCAAACAAGATTCTAGGGATGTAAATTCACCAAGATAGAAAAATTAAGAAGATATGGCTTTCATATAAGAAATACTTGAAGAAGATCTTGCGATGCTTCAATATGTAAGATTGTAAGCCAATTTCGACCCTACTTCCTATTAATTTCAAGTTATCCTTAAGTATGTGTCCTAGTAATGAAGCAAATAGGAAAGAGATGTCTCGAGTACCGTATATATCAATAATGGAAAGCTTAATGTTTTTCATGATTTTGTACAAGAACGAACATTGCATAAGCAATGAGAGTGGTTAATAGATTCACGAGGAATCTTGGTAAAAAGCATTAGAGTACTATAAAGAGGATCCTAAGATTTATTGAAGGTATTTCAGATGTTGCATTATGTTATAGATAATCAAAATTCACTATTAGAGAATATGTTGATTCAGAGTTTATAGGTGATCTTGATTATAAAAAAAATCCACTATAGGCTATGTGATTATAATTGTAGGAGTAACTATTAGTTAGGTCTCTAAACTTTATACTGTTGTGGCTTTATCAACAACAGAAGTTAAGTACATGGCAGCTATACAAGCCTATAAAGAAGTAATTTGGATAAAAGAATTCTTGGAGGAGCTTGGGCATAATTAAGATAATATTCCTTTATATTGTGCAAGTCAGAGTGCCTTGCACATTGTAAGAAATTATGCTTTTCATTCCAGAACAAAGCATATAAGAGTTCAGTATTAATTTTTTCGTGAAGTGAAAGAAAGTGGTGTTGGAGTTGACGCTCAGGCACTATTCTAATTTTATATAAATCTTATTTATATTTATACAATATATATTTCTATAAATCGTTATTTTATTATATAGTATTAATCTTTTTCTTTTTATATAGTTTAATTAATATTAAGAGTTAGTATTTCTAAGAGTTAGAACCTAGTATGAATTAGGACAAAGACTTGAGAATATTTATTATAGTGACATAGTTGCAAGTAGTTTCAAATAGTGTTAAGAAAGTCATTATGTAATATATTCTCCAAATTAGTTTATAGTCATAGGTTTAACAATATGGGTCGATTGGTAAATCCAAAAAGACTGGTGTATATTTATATCTGGAATTATCAAACAGTTAATCTTAACAAACTGTGAGCTTAATGGAAGCTCGTATAGGTATGCAGGTGTTAAGTAGTGACTTGACATTGAACGAACTCGTGAAGACATCTAATAGACAGTCTGTAAAGTTGTTAATGGATGGTTTTCTTGAGTTGAGTTGTATTTATGATCCTTTGACCTAAACGCTATGGTGGGCGTGTAAGTGATCCACCATACTTAGATTTCAAACATGTCAGAAACCTTTTATGGTCTGACCACTAGGTGTCGGTTGGTATGGTCCAATGCTCATTGAGTTCGGTGTGCGTAGATATGGAATTTGCCAGCTTATATGGTTGGGCTGTTTATCCTCACGTTTCGAGATTGTATTTTAAAAAGTCTTTTGGTCAAAAGTATTTAGTCGAAAAATGTTTCCATAAGGTAAAACATTATCACAAAGGAGTTTATAGATATTGTTTATTGAAATACAAATTTGAAGAAAATTTTAAAGTTGAGAGGATATATACTTAACGATATATCTATGTCTCTACTCTTTTAGGATATAAGTGACAAAAAAATTATACGAATATGGTTAACTCAATTTGTATAGTTTACACGCCGTTTTATTATACATGTAACATATGTGTGGGGCAATGTTCACGTACATATGAAAAAGTTTCATAAGATAAATGAAATAGGTATGAATCTAGAGAGTTTTATAATATGAAGTGTACTCATCAAGCACTAAGGTAGCATATAGTATTGAAGAGTTCGATCCAAAAAAAATTCGAATAAGCAGGATTTGATTTTAGTATCTCCCGGAAATGACACGTGTCGAATTTTAACAGTTAAAATTTGGTACATGTTAAAATATAATTGGTATACCATAACACTTCATGCATATTTGTTTAATTAACACTTTGACAAGTGTATGAAACTTGTCATAATTTTATTTAAATTATGCATAAATGTCAATTTATTAAATTAAATGCATAAATGTTATGCATTTGAATTTGGAAAATTATTAGATTGATTTTGAGAATCAAAATATATTTAACATGTGTTTCTTAAAATAATCAAATATTGGCACATTAGTCTTTAGTCATTTTAACTTATAAAGAGTTATATTGCTAATGCCACTTTTTTAATGGACTTTTGCATTCTTTCAAAGACTAAATGGGAGATAAAGAAAAATATAAATGCATAATTGTTATGCATTTTCAATAAAAGAGTTGGTGAACTCTTTACTTTTATGTTATTGAATAAAAGAAAATAAAAACAAATATGTTAAGGTATGCATGATATACGTAAGATAAAAACAAAAGAGAGAGAGAGTCATTTTGGGTTAATTTGAGAGTTTTGGCTAAGTGTTAGAAAAGAGTTCTCTCTTTGAGAAAGAAGAAAAATACTAACTCTTGAGAGAAACCAAAAATCTTACAAGTTTATAATAAGCTATCATTTTAGAGCTAAAATACCCACCTTGATTTTGGTCTAGAATTGTTCGAGAGTTATATTTCGTGTGAGCTCTACACTTGGATCTTAATAAATTGTAAAGCTACCTTCATCTTGGTAAGTGCTTTCAATTTGTTAATATAGTATAATTGTTATAATATAAATATAAATATATATGTATGTAATACATATGTTTAAGTACTATATGAGTATAACATGTATATATGCTTCCTTTGCATATTAAATTTTTTTAAAAATTGTATTTACACTCATATTATCACATACTCCTACAAAATGGTATCAAAGTATGCTAAATTGAGTGTGTGATACTTGTTGTTGTTTAAAATATTTGACATAGTAATATTTTAAATATAATAATGATGATGTTTAATATTTGAATATAGTGATGTTTAATATTTTGAACAAGTTAATGTTAATATTTTGAGCAAGTTGATGTTTAATATTTGAACATGTTGATGTTTAAAATTTAAATATAGTGTTGTTTATTATTTATTTATGTTAATGTTTAATATTTGAACATGTTTATACTTAAAATTTAAACAGGGTGATGTTTACTATTATTTATGGTGATGTTTAGAAATTTAAACATGATAATGTTTAATATTTATTTATGTTGATATTTAAAAATTTAAATATGGTGATATTTAATATTTATTTATGTTGATGTTTAAAAAAATTTAAACATGGTGATGTTTAATATTTATTTATGTTGATGTTTAAAAATTAAACATGGTGATGTTTAATATTTGAATATAGTTTTGACCATTTGATGTCTGAGATTTGAACATATTGATATTTAAAATTAGAACATGGTGATATTTGATATTAAAAAAATATTGTTCATATAAATGCCACATTGTTCATGCAGAACGCTGCAGCGTTGAAATAGAATGCAACAACGTTGAAGCAGAATGCTGCAGCGTTAATAGTTTTAAATATTTTTTTATTTTAATGCATCTGATTTTTATGTAATGCAATTATATATTTTTTTATAAACTAAAATTATTTGTTTTACATTATTAACCATAATGGGAGCCTTATTGGTAGGGGTTAGCTGTGCTTACGTAAACACAAATAAATGATTAAGAAATTCATACTTATGAGTTATGGATGTGTATAAAATCTCTCGTAATCAAATTGTAATGTGTTTTAAGAATGTAATACACCCTGTCTTGTCAATACAGTGTTAAACGAATCACCTCGGTCATTCCCAATATCGCTAAAGTATGAGGGATTGATCGGAGTGATTTGTACTATACCGGTTAAAGATGAGATGAGACAAATATAAGCGAACGTATTGCCCAATACTGCTAAAGTGTGAGGGTAGTATCAATAACTTATATTTGATGATTGATAAGTTAATTTGGAACACCCTTATCCAACATCGCTAAAGTGTGAAGATAAGGTGTGTTTAAGACTAATGATAAGAGTTGCATGAGATGCAATTGACAAGAGTTGTTTGCCTTTTGAATTTATAAAAACCAATATTGCTAAAGTGTAAGGTTGGAGTAAACTCGGATTGGGTCTACTTTTCATTGTAAAGTTTAAAAAGTTAAACTTTCGTTTTTCTGTTTGAAAGATTAAAGGAAAAATGTAAAATAGTGAGAGGGCGTCTTTAGATTAAAAACTAATAATTTGTTATATCCATGATCTAAATCGTTTTAATGACTTGAAATGTTTCACTAACACATTTTCTTTATATTTTGAAGATAAAATGACTTCAAGCAACCCGTTGGTACGCATACTGGATGTACACTAACTAAAAGACGCTGAAAATTATTTTGATTGGCTGATTAATCTTAGAATTATTGTGGATTTAGAAAAACTTAGATATGTAATTGATCAAAAAATGCCCAAAGGTGTTTCTGTTAATTCAACTTCAGAAAATGTTATTACTTATCAGAAGTGCATTAATGATGATTTGAAAGTCAAATCATATATCCTGACCTCGATATTTACTGAACTTCAGAGGGGGGATTTTTACATGGATTGTACAAGTAGTATTATACTTCATCTGAAGAAGTTATTTGGTGATAGAGTACAGTTTGAGATTTATCGGGTCATTAAGACACTCTTTTATAGGCTAGACTTGTAGAGGGCAATCTAGTTAGTCTTCACGTGCTTAAGATGATTTCTAGCATTAAGAGGCTAAAAATGATGGACATATATCTGAACAATGCATTTGGGAATAGTTTGATTCTCCAATCTCTATTGAGGTCATTTACACAATTCATCATGAACTTCAACATGCAAGGGTTGACTCCTACATATGCTGACCTTTATAATATATTAAAGACAGCACATAAGGATATGAACGAAGCGGGTTCGACCCTCTATGTTCAGGGTGCTTCATCTTTTACCTCAAGGACTTTTAAGAAGTCTGTTGTGTGATTTCTATAACACAAACTAACGCAAGTATACGTTATCGCAACAAGTAATATATGATGAGTAGAGTGTCGATCCCACGAGTAATTGTTATTACTACTTGCTAAGTACTAAAATTATGTCCTCCTACTTTTATTCAAGCTATTGACAATTTAATGATTTTAATATCTAAACTAACTAAACAAGAAATAATAATAATTACAAGAATTGAGCAAAGAGAACAAACGTGATAGCATAAATACTCAAATGCTTAGGATTACAATAATCCTTCAATACTTCACTTGAATCTAATTAATTCCCTTAGAACTATTAATATGAATGTTAACCAAGAACTCTAATATCCTCACAAGCCTCTTTCGATGGTCAAGTGAGTATATATCATTCAATTACATCAATATTCCTATGATAATCAAACTAAAATAAGATTCATTAAGTTCAAGTTCTCTAAATGGTCATATATGCCATATGAGTATATTCCTATCTCATATGAAACTCATACTTTTACACAATAATCATACATCAATTTATTCATGGCCAACACAAAATTCCCTTTTCCAAGTTCATTAAGGTTCCCTAATCAATATAATACATTGTCATGTAATTAGAAGCATTAAGCATGGAACAAATTGAACAACTCAATACTAATATGACAAATAAGGAAAAATAATTAATCCAAGCTACATATGAGTTCACATTGTAATCATAGCAATAAAACTTAGTTCATAATTGAAAACATAAGTTTAGAGCATCTAACAACATCATTATACATGCTGAATCAACAACAAATACGAAATTGAAGAGAAGAAGAAATTTCCCTTGATGCAATGGTGAAGTTCTTCCTCTAAAATGCAGAAATTCTTCTTCTTCCTCTTGATTCTTGCCTTTTGTTGTTGATTCTTACTTCCAAGACCAAAATGAAGTGTTAATTTTTGTGCTCTCTACTGCCAAACTCCTCTTGGCTCAACAATGGGCGTTTATACAAGTTTAGGGTTGCAAAAATAGGATAACAATGCCCTTAAAGAGTGCTCAGAATTCAGTGCCGCGGCATTCTGATTCAATGTCGCGACATTGGGATTCAATATCGCGGCGTGGAGCTTTTGGAATGGGTGCCCCGACCAATGCCCCGGCGCTCAAACTGAATGCCCCAGCATTGCACTGTAGTATTGTTTACATTTTTAGCATTTTAGTCCTTTCTCGGATTCTCATCTCAAACAGTTCATTTTGCATTTGATTTCTAGTATTTTTGCCCCGATAATGCTTAAACCTATAAAACAACATTAATATGCATAAATAGCTAAATTATTGGGATAAATTGAACAAACACCAAGTTTAGAAGGATAAAATATTTTATGCAATTATGCCCTATCAAAGTCTAAGGGGAAGAAAAAGGTTAAGAAAACACCATTTAAAGGTCCTCAAAGAAATATCATATCCAAGCTACAAGATAAGAAAAAGTAAAATAAAGTGTTTTCATTGTGGTTAGGATGGACATTGGAAGTGCAATTGTCAGAAATACCTTGCCACGGTAAAAACAAATGCTACAAGTATATATTTACCTATTATTAACATTTCATTAGCATTTAATACTAGCACTAGTTGGGTGTTAGATATCGTATATCCTTCTCACATCTACAATATGTTGTAGGGACTGAAGGAAGTTAGACAGCTTAGCGTGGAAAAGTACAACTTCGTGTTGAAAATAGAGATTTCCTCAAGGTTGAAGCTGTTGGGACTTTTGAATTGCTTCTCCCTTCAAGTTGTAGTATTTTGTTCTATAATTGTTATTTTGTGCCAAATATTATTAGGCAGATCATATCATTTTCTTGACTAAATAGAGAAGGTTATCATGTACTTATAAGAAACTGTTCCTTAAGTTTGTATGATAAAAATAATATTTTTCTAGTTGATAGTCAGTTGATGAATGACCATTATATTTTAGATACAATTGGAAATGTTTTTAATGTACAGGTAAATAATAAAAGAAAAAGATTGAAAACTTTAAATAATATAGCATTGTGGCATATACGATTAGGTCATATAGATGTGAGACGTCAAACCCCGTCCGATTAAGGATGGTCAGATTTCTGATCTTTCCATAGAACCCTATCCCATTTGTGAATCATGTATTCAAGAAAAAATGACTAAATCTCTATTTATTGGTGTAGGACATCATGCCAATGATTTGTTGGAATTAATACATAGTGGTTCGATGAATCACGCTGCCATAGGTAGGTTTCAATACTTCATAACCTTTATTGATGATTCATCATGATACGGATATATTTTTTTAATAAAACACAAGTCAAAAACTTTTGAAATGTTCAAAGAGTTTTGACTTGAAGTAGAGAAACAAATTAGTAAATTCATTAAATGCCTATGTCAAATCGAGGTGGTGAATACATGAGCAGTGAATTCACTGATTATTTGAAGGAGAATGAGATTCTCACTCAATATAGTCCTCAAAGTACTCCTCAACATAATCATATTTTAAAGAGGATAAATTAGACTTTATTAGATATGGTCCGATCAATGATGAGCTTTATTGATCTTCATGAATATCTTTGGGATTATGCTTTATAAACTGCTGCTCATTTATTGAATAGAGTTTCATTAAAAGCTATTCCTACCACTCTATATGAGATATGGTATGGCAAAAAACCAAGTCTTAAGTATGTTAATATTTAGGTTTGTCTTGCTTACGTCAAAGTTATGCAACGAGAGACAAACTTGCACTCAAAGGGTATAAGTACCGGTACATTGGATATCTTAAGCACTCTATAGGATATCAGTTCTACAATCTTAAGGGATGAAATGTGTTCATTGCTCGTTATGCTACTTTCCTAGAAACACAATTTCTGATGGATCATGGAGATTGTAGAAAGGTTGTTCTTAATGAAATCAATGAACAACTCTATGAACTGGAGATGGAATCTCTAGTTCAATCGAGTAAGATACCTTTGATACACTATTCTCATAAATTAAAAAGGATCTCGAGGCTACTTATAAGATATAAAATAATGTCTGAAGGTGTCTTTGATATTTTCTTAGTTGAAGAAAAGGATCATTTGACTTACAGAGAGGCGATGTTAGACATCGATTCGGGTAAATGACTAGATGCCTTGAAATTCGAGATTGATTCCATGCATGACAACTAAGTTTGGGACTTGGTTCAGCTTCCTAAAGGAATTGTTCCTATTGGTTGTAAATAAATTTATAAGTAGAAGCGTAGGCCCGATGGGAAGGTAGAGATCCTCAAAGCTCGATTGAAGCAAAATGTTATACTTAGAAATCTAAAATAGATTAATATGAGACTTTTTCACTAATAGGCATGCTAAAATAAATCAAGATATTATTGGCTATTACTACATATTCTGATTATGAAATCTTGCATATGGATGTAAAGACGACTTTTCTAAATGGATATCTCGAGGAAGAGATATAAATGAAACAGCTTGAAGGTTTTACATCCAGCAAGAATTCTAATCTAGTGTGTAAATTAAAAAGGTCTATTTATGGGCTTAAACAGACCTCCTGAAGCCGGAATCTTTATTTTGAAGAAGTAATCAGAGGATTTAGTTTTATTAAAAATAAAGAGGAAGCATGTGTGTATAAAAAGGTCAGTGGGAGCATGATTGTCTTTTTGGTCCTCTATATGGATGACATACTCATTATCGAAAACGATATTGGTATGTTATAATCAGTCAAAAATTATTTGAGCAAGAACTTTTCCCTAAAGAATTTAGGAGAGGCTTCCTATATACTAGGAATAAAGCTTTATAGAGATGGAGTTAGGAGGCTGATCGAACTTTCCCAATCCTCATACATAAACAATATTTTAGAAAGGTATAACTTTAGTAACTGTAAGACAGTTAATGTACATTTCAGATATGACATTCATTTTTCTAAAAAGATGTATCCTCAAAAGAAAGATGAAAGAGTTAGAGTCTCTAGCATACCTTATGCATCAGCTGTATGAAGCATAATGTACACCATGTTATATCCAAGACCTGACATCAGTATGGCTGTAAGTGTTACAAGCCAGTATTAGTCTGATCAAGGAAATGACTATTAAATGGCCATGAAACATATTCTGAAATATCTTAAAGGTACAAAGGATATGTTCCTAATTTATAGAGAGAGTGACTTACATGTAAAAGGATACACTAATTCAGACTTCTAATCTGATCCGGATGATAGAAGATCTATATCTGGTTTTGTATTTCTTCTCAATAGTGCTACTGTTAGTTGAAAAAAAAGCAAAACAGGGATCTACAACTGATTCAACCACAGAAGCAGTATAGTGGGCCCTATCCCATTATACTGTGATAACAATGGAATAATTGTCTAAGCCAAAAAATCCAGGGCATTCCAAAAATCTAAGCATGTGGAATGAAAGTACCATATAATTAGAGAGATCTTGGCCAGAGGGGTTGTAATAGTATCCAGAGTAGATTCTAATAAAAATATAGCGGACCCACTTACTAAAGCCTTAACTCTTAAAGTGTTATCAAAATATTTGGAGTCAATAAGTATTAGATATCATTTTGAATTGCACTAGAGCAAGTGGGAGTTGTTAGAGTTTGTGCTCAAACGCTATTCTAATTTTGTATAAATCTTATTTATATTTATATAATATGCATTTTTGTAAATCGTTATTTTATTATATAGTATTAATCTTTTTCTTTTCATATAGTTTACATCAATACTAAGAGTTAGTATTTCTAAGAGTTAGAACCTAGTATGAATTAGAACAAAGACCCGAAAACATTTATTGTAGTGACATAGTTGCAAGTAGTTTCAAATAGTGTTAAGAAAGTCATTATGTAGTATATTCTCCAAATTAGTTCCTAGTCATAGATTTAACAATATAGGTCGATTGGTAAAACCAGAAAAATTGGTGTATATTTATATCTAGAACGATGAGACGGTTAATTTTAACAACCTGTGAGCTTAGTGGAAGCTCGTATAAGTATGCAGGTGTTAAGTAGGGACTTGACACTGAACGAACTCATGAAGACATCTAATAGACATTCCTTAAAGACGTTAATGGATGGTCTTCTTGAGTTGAGTAGTATTTTATGGTCTTTTGACCTAAGCGCCACGGTGGGCGTATGAGGGATCCACCATACTTAGATTTCACACATGTCAAAAACCTTTTATGGTCTAACCACTAGGTGTCGGTTGGTATAGTCCAATGCTCATTGAGTTTGGTATGCATAGATATGGAATTTGTCAGCTCATATGGTTGGACTATATATCCTGATGCTTCGAAATTGTATTTCAGGAAGTCTTTTGGCCAAAAGTATTTAGCCAAAAAATATTTTCATAAGGTAAAACATTATCGCAAAGGAGTTTGCAGATATTTTTTATTAAAATACAAATCTGAAGAAAAAAGTCGTGAGAATATAGACTTAACGGTATATCTATGTCTTTGCTCTTCTAGGATATAAGTGACAAAAGAATTATACGAATATGATTAACCTCAACTTGTATAGTTTTATGCGCCGTTTTATTATATATGTAATATATATGTGGGGCAATATTTACATACATATAGAAAGTTTCATAAGATAAATGGAAATGGTGTGAACGTAGAGAATCTCACAATATAAAGTATACTCATTGAGCACTAAGTTAGCACATAGGATTGAAGAGTTCAATCCAAAAAAAAAAATCGAATAAGTATAATTTGATTTTAGTATCTCTTAGGAATGACACATGTCAAATTTTGACTGTTAGAATTTGACACTTGTCAAAATATAATTGGTATACCATAACACTCCCTACATATTTATTTAATTAACATTTTGACAAGTGTGTGACACTTGTCATGATTTTATTTAAATTATGCATAAATATCCATTTATTAAATTAAATGCATAAATGTTATGCATTTGAATTTGAATTTGAATTTGAAAATTTATTGGATTGATTTTGAGAATCAAAATGTATTTAACATGTGTTTTTTAAAATAATCAAATATTGGCACATTAGTCTTTAGTTATTTTAACTTATAAAGACTTATATTGCTAATGCTAATTTTCTAATGGATTTTTGCATTCTTTCAAAGACTAAATGGGAGACAAAGAAAAATATAAATGCATAATTGTTATGCATTTTTAATAAAAGAGTTAGTGAACTCTTTGCTTTTGTGTTTTTCAATAAAATAAAATAAAAACAAATATGTTAAGGTATGTATGATATACGTAAGATAAAAATAATAAAAGAGAGAGTGTGTCATTTTGGGCTAATTTGAGAGTTTTGGTTAAGTGTTAGAAAAGAGTTCTATCTTTGAAAAATAAGAAAAATACTAACACTTGAAAGAAACTAAAAAATCTTACAAGTTTATAATAAACTACCATTCTAGAGCCAAAATACCCACCTTAATTTTGTCTAGAATTGGTCGAGAGTTATATTTCTTGTGAGCTCTACACTTGGATCTCAACAAATTGTAAAGTTACCTTCATCTTGATAAGTACTTTCAATTTTTTAATATAGTATAATTGTTATACATATAAATCTAAATATATATATATATGTGATAAATATTTTTAAGTATTATATGAGTGTAATATGTATATATGCTTCGCCTGCGTATTAAAAAAATTTTAAAATTGTATTTACACTCATATTATTACATAATCCTATAAGTGAAAGTGTGGATATGAAGAAAATTCAACGAAAAAGAACCTAACAAATGCATTGACCAAACTGATCAAGACCGATAAGTTCTTATGGTAAAGATCCTCATATGGCTTGGCGAAAACCTAAGCAGCATAGAGATGGCTAGTGTAGGTGAAAGAATGTGATGACATTATTATTTTAATTAAGTCTTTAAGTGAGAGAAATGTTTATGGTTGATAGGGTTGATGCCTATTAAACTTGACATTTGAAACTAAGAAAATAAAGGCACCAATGAAGAAAATGAAAGCCACCATGTTTGAAGAAAGAAGTATGGCTGGTGCCATATTTTATGAATTAAAGAGGTAGAGTTCAAACATATATAAGAGCTTTGCCTCACCTATAAATAGAGATGCTCAACAATAGTTTTGATCATTTCAAAAAATTGTAAATCTTTAATAGTTTTATTTTCTTTGTAAAATTTCTCCTATTTATATAAGAGATATAGAATTGTTCTCTTCTTTTAACTAGAGAGAAGGTTGTAGTCCACATTTTTTTACATAGTAAAAATTCTTTTATACTTGCTTCATAATTTTTATTTCAATTTGTTTAAAGATTTTCACTTAAAATTTATGTCATTTATTTTTTTTTCAATTTCTCATCTTTATTGTTTTAAATTAAAATACTATTTCAATTTATAATTCTCTATAACAATAGTTATAATATATTGATGCATGGGTTTGTTTTGGGTGGGAGATTAGAGGATGCATGGAGTTTATTTGATGAAATGATCAGGAGGGGATTGAAGCCGACTATGGTTACATTTGGCACATTGATTTATGGGCTCTGTTTGGATTCTAGGTTATAGGAAGCATTAAAGTTGAAAGAGGATATGGTGAAAGTTGAAAGCATTAATGTGAGGCCGAACGGGTGTGCCTTAGCGTCATTGATAAAAGGGCTTTGTGGGCTTGGTGAGTTGGGTTTGGCTCTTAGTTTTAAAGAAGAGATGATTAGAATAAGATTGAATTGGATTCGGCTATTTATTCTACATTTATCAGTGCCGTATTTAAGGTTGGAATGAAGGATGAAGGTTTTGGAATTTTGAAGGAAATGAAAGAAAATGGGTGTGTACCAAATAATGTGACTTACAATGTGATGATTAGTGGGTTGATTTTGAAGCAGCATTAATAATTTTGGATAAGATGGGGGAGAAAGGGTGTAAGGCGAATGTTATTAGTTATAATGTGATGGTGGGTTGTGTAAGGAGGGAAAATGGAGTGAGGCTAATAATTTCTTTAAGGATATGCCTAGACGGGGTTGCGCTCCGATGTTGTTTCCTATAGGATACTTTTTGATGGGCTCTGCTATGGGATGCAGTTTGGGGAAGCTGCATTAATTTTGGATGAGATGATTTTTAAGGGTTATGTGCCTCGTTGTGATCGTGTATGTATATTTGTTGATCGATTGTGTCAGGTAGGGAATGCGGAAGTTTTGTGGGCAGTTTTGAATACTTTGGTGAAAGGACTTGCTATTGATTTTGTTACGTAGAGGATTTTGATTTCTAAGATGTGCAAGCAAGACAAACTGTCAGATGCTTCTGAGCTTGTTGAAACCTTGATTAGGCTCTAAATTGAGACTGTGTTAATCAGTATTAGCAGGTTGTCACATGGAAAGTTTCCAGTAATATTATCTCTCATCTTCAAGAAGTGCACGCTAAAGTCTCATTGTTCACAGGGGTGAATCTTTCTACCACGTCTATATTTTCTCCATGCTCATGTCCGCAGCTGCTTTTGGCTGCATAGGTTTAGCTCTCCATCAAAATTACCCAGTTTCGTTTGTGGGAGAAAATTGATAATACATGGGATAGTTCAGTTGTTTAATATGATAAGCATCAATTGAAAGCAATTGTGGATTTCAATGATTTGTGGAGTAATTTTCATGGGAGATCTTACTATGGCCTGTCACATTGATTAGTTGTTTCATATTCATCTTATGCCCTCCAGGTAAGTAAGCCTCATATCTCAGTCATTTTCTAATGTTAATATTTTGGAAAGTTGAGCCTGAACCATTGTATTGGTATTTGGAAGAATATGATAATAGTTATTAAGTAAAGATCTCCACCATGAGTTTTATTTTTAGCTAGGTTTGTCTGAGCTCTACGATTGCTTTCAATAGATTCACTTTTCCCTGGTAAGCTGGATTCGTGAATCCATCATTCTACTTTGCAAGAATAAAGATAGAATAAGTGTAGATTCTATTAATGGTTCTTTACCATCATATCTGCTTAAGACTCACTCTTGAAAAATCATGGGGTAGTTTATTAGCTGGGATTGTGCATCTTACAATTTGTTTTGAGAACGACAGACTATGAAATATATGATTCATTAGACAGATTTTTCTGATTCTCCCCTTGCAAGAGCTGCTAAGAAGGCGGGATGTTGCGGGCAAGATTCATGATATCTTTGTAATCATAAAAAAAAGTTGGATGATTGTAATCTTCTTTGTGATCAAACTTCTTGGAGTTGTTTGAGTCATGCCTTGGTGGTACTGAATGCAACAGAATTGTGAAAAACACTACTTAGATCTTAACATAAAATAATGAATATAAAATAAAATAAATTAAGATCTTAAAATAAAAATTAACAACTAAACTTAAGTAAATCATGCTTGTAACGTGTCATAAAAATATAGTATAAAAGGAAAAAATTATATGTATATAATGAGATTTAATTTAATTTATCCTTAAGTGGGATGAGCTGGGGAGGGAATCCATCGCCTCAACCCCACCACCTCACAATATAATTAATTGTTTTTTTCCGGAACTAGAAGGACCACACCAAGTTTAAGTTTTAAGATGAGAAGACCCTGACCGGGTTTACTTTTGTGTTATCATTAATTAAAGAAGGTTCGAAGAATATAATGAGATTTAATTTAATTAATCCTCAATAATAGTTTGAATTAATGAGCTTTTAATTTTTCAAGCTCTTCATAAATGATAATTTGAATATGAAGTAAAAAATTTAAATCACATTGATTAAATAAGGTTTCGATATATTAAATAATTCATTAAGTTAAATGCATGTATTTTTTTTCCCTTTCTTCCTCTTCTTTGAATCATTCAAATCCTTATATATAGCTTAGATACGCACAGGGAAACAACAATCCTTTGAAGCATCATACTCCATTAGCCATCTCCTCTTTTCTTTGTCACTGAAAGTGTTTTTCATGGCTTGCATAGAGAAAATATTTCTCACCATCATTCTGGTCAAATTAATCTTCTCAACACCAACTCTGAATGCTAGAAAACTCATGGACATGGAGAATGAAGTCATCACGGATTTCGAGAAGGCTTTGAGTTCCTCACAGTCCTAGAATGTCGCCGAAACAACTTACAAGTGTCCTTCATGCAAAGAAAGTTATGTGAATGATGATCATATAAACAGATGGCTATTGCACGACTATGCAATCATGCATCGCATTTTAGGGTCAGGTCCAAGCCAAAAGGGAGGTGGTCTTCCGGGAGGCGGTCATAATTAACACAGGAATCATCTACATATAATTGTCATATGCTTTAGAAAGCATGGTGCTTATATATGCAATGAAATTTTGTGAGTATTTACTAGTTGTTTGATTTTGTATTCTGTTTTTGTTTTAAAAAATATTGCATTAAGCTAACTGAAAATAGGTTCAGGATAATCCTCTAGAACAAGAGCGAAGGTCCTTGGAGCATTAGTTCTCTAATTGACTTCTATATAGGAACTTAACGCAAACTTAATTAAACCATGAGCTATTTATTTTGTCACTCACGTAATTTATGCAATTTTGACTGAACTGAAAGAGTGAAAACTTTGAATGATATTTTGGATGAGCAATCCCAGGTCCAAAGCCACATGAGAGTTGGCTAACAGTTCATTAACAATAATCTCAACATCCGACTCCACTTCGATCCTTATAATCCTCACTTGCTGAGCTACTAAGGCTCCCCTTTAGATGGTCACAGCTTCAGCAATAGACATCGAATATAAAGTCTGTATCCTCTTCGCACCAGCAAAAGCCCCTTAGGTTTTGACGATCGCCAGGAGCTGCACGATCGACAGTGACTACAGGTGTACGTTCCTGAGTAGATTGATAATCCTGAAGGAAGTCTATCGACCATCCAAAATAGAATCCACTAGTAGAACCTCTCGGTTGAATATCAATTGGTTGCGAGTAAACCAAGTTCTCCAAATTATAATGCAAAGTAGCTCCAAATTTCTCATGCAACACACGCATGCAGGTAGCAAAAAACTCAAGACTGAAATTTGGTGAGAACAAGTGACTGCAACCACAAAGTTACAATCTTTCCTCAACTGCTTCAGTTTATCACATAGTCACAAAGCGTGAATGGAATTCTCCATGCCGCGACAACATCTTGGACAAGATTCATCTACTAGCACATGGTGGTGCTTTATATTGGCATTCGTTGAGATCCGGCTATGCATTGCCCGCTAAAGAAATATCTTCAATTTTGGTGGAACATTCAACATCCAAAGATGTTGCCACCACCTCTCCACTATTGATTTTTAGAACAACTCGCAATTCCCTTGAGATGCATGGCGAGCTGGTATCTACTTCTCACAGAATAAAGTCCAAATTTGTCAAATAGGCGTTAGTTACTAATGGCGAGGATGTTTTTGGATTTTTTTTTAAAGCAGGATGATTAACTTGTCCATTTAGCCAAATTATGAGGGTGTAATTATCCTTTTCCCTTTATTGTATTGAAGTTTTCTGCAAAACCAACAATCCTTCTTCAAGTGGCTTGTCCTTTTACATATACTCCATGGTGAATATTTAGCTTTTCTTTTATTTCCCAAACTTTCTTCGTTAGAATATTTATTGTTTTATAAATTTTGAAAGCTTATATTAGACTTAACTGAAATGTGCTCTCTAAAGAGTCTTCATTTCCGCGACTATGTATTTTTTTTTCAAAAGCCTCTAATGAACCCATTAATTTTGTCACTGGAAGTGTGGCCAGATCCTTTCTTTGCTCAATGACAGTTACTATATGATCAAATTTTTTAGTGGGATTCCGTATATCTAGCGTAGTAGGCTTCAAAAATTTCAGAATAATGTATTTTAATATTTTCAAGAACTCTTTTAAGAGATTATAGTTTAGATTTTCGTACCTTCTCGCTGTCGAGAAACTCCTCCTGCAAGATATCCCATGCTTTCTTGACAGTGGTGGCTCTACTAATTCTTAGAACTATATTGTTAAACAACGGTTGTGGAAGGATGAATAATGCTCTTACATCTTTTTGTTTATTCCCCTTCTGTTCCTTCTGCTGTGCCTTTGAAGGAGTAGGAACGCCTTCTGGAGCCTTATAACCATCTTTCACTATGTCCTGTAATTCTTGGGATTGAAAGAACATCCTCATTGAATGCACCAATAATCGTAGTTGTCCTCATTGAATATTCGAACAGGAACGTGCATTGATGAGGAGCTTCAATCTCCCGTAATTAGCTAATGGTACGAACTAACGCCCGATAATAATCGAACGTAGCTCTAACACCATGGTTGGTACTTTGAGAAAGCTTAGACTCCAGTTGTTGGTATCTTATCCACTCTAATATCAGATACTAGATAAAATTTACTATCAGTATAAAATAGTATTAAAGTTTTAAACTAAGCGCACGAAGATTGTTTTCTCCAAAATGGAATAAAAGCTTTAGTATTTTGCTTCTGTATTCACTACTGAAATTCAAGAACTCTTGAACTTGAGTTACAAATAAAGACTATCTATTCTATTTATAATGTATGGAAGGTGGTATTACAAAGTCGGTTTACAAGTAATAATACACCCTATTGGTTGAAACAAGTGGCTAGAAAAATACATCTAATCTTCAATAATTTAAGTTGGTGTCTTATTTCATTCTCATTGATTCAGAATTGTGACAAACTCATTTCATTTGCAGCATTCCTTGGACGTATTCTACTTGCTAGAGATAACGACAAATACAATTGGACGATTCATCAGTAGCTTCTAATTAGTTCGAATGTGCGGCACCTGATCAACAGTTACTATAATGCATCAAATTTCACAAGGCATAGATGTTATCATGTGCAATGACATAAACACCTAGACCTTAGCACGGTGAGCAACTTCTAGTCCAACATTCCGAATCCCAATAAAGGAAAGCAATTTCCACAAGGAATAAATATGAAGCTGCAAAAGATACCCAGACCTTTGCACGATGATCAATTTCAACTCTTAACATTTTCAATAAGTCTTGACGTTAGGTCATGTGGGCTCTCGAAGTATTTTATGTACATTTGTTCCTTTGTTAAGAAGATATACCGAGGGCAAAAAATAGGTTTGGAGTTAGTACAGTGGAGGTGTAGGAAGGATTTGTTATTGAAATGGTTGCAGATGTTGTTAGGAGTCTTCAAAAGAGAACTTGCCATTTCTTTGTTAATAAGTTGTAGATTGGTGAGTGGAAGTCTTCAATTCTATGTAATAGATGCTAAAATTTCATCATAAGAGAGATGAGAAAGAGATTAACAATCCTGAGTTCAAACAATGATGGATCGCCAAAAGAAATTTATCATGCTTGGAAATGTTTAGAGCATGACAATTTGGGGTTGAACCTCTAAATAGCCTGCGGACAAATTTTTGAAGTTGGAAGATTTCCTTAACCAATTCTAAGAAATGCTTTTATTATGATCACTTGAAAATTTGCAAAGACAAGATGAGAATCTAAATAAATTTACACGCCAGTTTGAAGGGGGCTGGAAAGCAAAAAATAAAATAAAATCAATCAAGTTATTCCTTCATGGCAAGGTCGCATTTTGACAAGAAGATTTTTAAAGGATATCTCAAATATCCATGACAATCTCACAAGAAGTATATTATCCTAAATATTGGGCGAAGACAATCTCTCCATGGAAAGAACTCTTGCTTGATCATCTAACATGTTTCTGCCCTTTTTATTCATCTTGTACCTCATCACACAAACACACACACATATATATATGCACACCACTTTAATCAAATAGGTGAAATTGTTCATTATTTAGTGTGCGACTCTATAAAAATTTAATGCTTGATGTTAATTGAAATTTTTTTCTTTAAAATAAAACTAAACGCTGACCTTTTTGTAAAATTATGCACTAAATAGTGAGCGACTTTACTCAACTGATCAATGGTTTATAAAAATCAATAATTTTACAAATAAAACATGACATTGAATCTTTTTTCTTATCTTTATATAATTTATTTCACTACTAGTATTTCATAAAACTACATAAGTCAAATGAAACATATATATTAAGTAGATTAATTAATTCAAGCGTGACACAATTCTATCACCAATTATGTAGATAATCAATTTAGTATGATTGGACACACGTATAGACCGTAGTGATAAATTAATCAGGTTAATGTCTAGATATAAAATAGAATTTAATTAGATATTATTATCGTCAATTATGTTAATAATATTATTATTTTTAAGAAAAAGTGATAACTGTTAAAGCAGAAGCAATTAAATGATTAAAATAATATTATGTAAAAATAAGTAATTAAAAAATTAGAGAGAAAAAAATAGAAGAAATAATATATAAAATTTATACGGTTTGATAATTTGCTTATGTCCACGGCGGATTAAAATCACACTTTCTTATTATTGAATCTCAAGGCATTCACAAAATATGTATTTTATAAAAAAGACTCACAAAAAAATCATTCTTTTTTGCAAACAAGGGGTTTTTTTCACTAACAATCACAAAGAATAATATGATCATAAAAGTATGTTTACAAGTCAATTGAGAGTCTTTATATAAGCTTTAGGATGACCTAGGTTAACCATAAACGTGTAGGAGTCATTTTAGGGAGTCCTGAAGTAAGTGGGAGACGGAACAAATCTGATCAAAACGGGAAACTGATTCCCGCACTGGGCATCACGGCGCTCAACCTCTGGCGTTGCGGCGCTGGGACATCCTGCCTGGGTGCTGGGCATCTAACGCCACGATGCTCAGATGCTGTCTTGGGTGCTGCACCCATAACTTGGCACCACAACGCCCACGCTTGGGCACTACCACTTGCATTTTCTCCTCTTTTCGTGTCCGTTTTTAATCCTCGTGCACCCAATGCACTTGGCTTGCTCTCCAAATTATATTGCGGTGATTTTTAATCAACTTTCTCATATTAACAAATAGAAAATATTATGGACACGAGGCTTTAACGGCCCTAAATTATATCATGAAAATTTTTTAGAATCGTGTAGTACTAAACAGCTTAGAAAATACTATACAAAGAAAGAGATGAGAAACACACAAAATATTTGAGAAAATACTCTTTAAATTGTTGAAAGAGAATACAAGCTAAGATGTGATTTCTACAATTGAGGATGTCCTATTTATATAGTACTAGCCCTATACAATCAACGGTTAGGATCTAAACGATATAATGGTATATAGACAAGATGGGATAATATTCTAAAAAATATTCTAAGATATCATCACATATCTCATAGAATATTTATTTTTCTAATAACGGTGTATGCCTCTTATAAGTCATAGACTTGATCCAGATCTCACTCAAATTAATGAGTCTTCTAAAATTTCTGGTCCACAAACTGCTCCACCAACCCATATAACCTTTAGGAGACTTTGTAGCACACCAAGTGTTCAAGGAAATACTTGAGAACACTTGGGACAAGACATCCTGCCTTGCCAAAGTCACACGACGCCTTTGTTGCATGTTTACTGAAACTTGTGCATCTCATTCTTTAGACCGTTACAGTGCGCACTCACGTCCTCATTGTGCTTTTCTATATGGCAAACCTTTTCAATTAACAAAGTACTTATATTTTAGAGGGTAGTTTTTCTTCTGCATCGTCTATCCATTAAAGATGAGTTTCAACTCTTTTTCATTAGGTGTAGAAATCCCTAAAGGTTCCTATTTCTATAGCTCATGCTCTACGTCTTACGTACCCCTACGGTATAGCTTCCAATACCTTGTGTGAAACACCGGATGCAGCCATCATCTCGAAGGATCCCCATCTTGTATGATACATTGCCAACCCTTTTGGCAATAAACATTGGTTCCTCTTTCCCACGATTAAGGCCTTTATAAAGTAAGGATGTAGATTTGCATTGTGTTGGAAGTATCGTCTTCATCACTAAGTCTTTCGTAACATGCTTGACATACTGCCACTTCTATTTAACCCACTTCTTGTGCTAAAAGAGTACGCTATATAAAACCTTAGTAATAGTGGTTAATTAGATATAATATTTTTATTTTCAAAACCTAAATATCTGTTCATTTAAATTATGATTATTTAATTTTTTATTTACTTTATTGTTACTTGTAAGCTTAAAGTCAATGAAGCAGATGGAGATAAACATTTAAAGACAACAAGGTAAAAATATCAAATCTGCTACAGTAATGAGCTATAGTGCCAGTGTCGTAGCACTCAAAGCTAGTGTCGCGATGCTCAAGTCAGAAAGTTCAGCATCTCGATGCCCAGAATCCAGCGTCAAGACATCATTGAGACTAAAGAGACTCCTAGCTCGCCTTGGATACGAATGTTTCCTAATTTGTAGCTACCAAACTTATAAATAAAGGACTTTTGAAGAAAACAACATAGACAACAAGAGAGAGCATGAAAGAAAATAAGTTTAAGAAAGTTTAGATCAAGACTTGAAGATTAAAGAAGGGATTCAACTGCAAGTTAGAGAGGAAAAATGCTAAATCAAGACATTGATCTGTGTTTTCTTATTCTCTTACTTATATCTTTCATTTTTTTTATTATGTTTATCAATTTATGTTCTAACACTCTTTATTTCATTATGAGATAATTTTTATATCTAAGATTACAACTTTGAACTCGATATATAATTAAATTCAAGTTCTTTTTTTTATTTTATGAATTCAATAGTAGAATTATTTTATTGTTCTTTGTTTATTGCTTTCTATTTACTTGATCACTAATTAGATTCTTGTGAGAACCCTAATAAACTTGACAAAAGAATTTAGGTATTGGCCTTGAATAATTTAATAAATAATCATAGAGTAGCAACTATGAGTTTTATGTGGGATAAACTACATGGTACTAATATATGGTATTAATAGATTAGTTCCTAATGAATATTATTCTTATCTGATTACTATAGATATATTTGTAATTATTAGAGTAATATATAATTACTCGACCATCGACAAAGACTTATGTTAATATTAAGAATCTAATCAATAATTTATGTTGAGGAATTAACTTCTTTTTTTTTATAAAGAGGAAATAACTTAAAAAAAGATTAATTGGTTCAACTAACATATTGAGGAATAGTTATAATTATAGATTTGATCTATTATTGGTGTTTCCATCTTGTTATCGTTAATCTTTCCAATCTTATTAATTTTTTGTTTAGTTTAGATTTCTATTTTTTTAATTTTTTTTCGTCTGAATAAAAGTAAGGAGACAATTTTAGTATTTAGCATAAACAATAACAACAATTCTTTATAAGGATGATATTTTATTTATCTTATATTATATATTTACGATAGTATGCACTTATGCTTTAGTAAAATCCACATCACTTAGGTTATTGGATGAATCACACACTCCAACAACTCCTTGAACTGCCTTCGTAACTCTATTAACTTCGGTTGAGGCGTCTGCACTGTAGTTAGAACCTTAAAGTCCAGCTCTAACTTATCCCCATATTTAATCTCACCCCTTGGTAGTAGTTTCTTCTGAGGTATGACCATTGGCACAACCTTTTTGTGCTCCCCAAGTACTTCCGCAACCTCTTTTGGTAGCTCATCCTCACCTTCTTTTGCCTTATCGACCATCCCTCACAAAGTGGTTGGATGTGTCTCCTATTTGTGATTGACAACTCCATATAGTTATATGGTAAAAAAGAGTTTGGTGTGGCCTTCGACTTGGATTGCCCACTTTTGGGCTTGTCTACCGTTAATATCATATAAGGTCCCCTCTACATGATGCACACATAGTCGTATCGAGGTAGTGACACCATGTTGTATCACCTCAAGAACTCTATTCCAAGCACCACATCAAAATTATCAAGAGTTAATACTAAGAAATTCACTTCGCTGCACTATGTTCTTAGGTAGATTTCGACCTTTCGAACCATCCCATCCGATGGTTTGGTTATAAAAATTATGGATTTGAGGTATCCTTCATCATTCTTAACGTAGAGTCCCAAGCACTCTACTTTCACATACTTAATAAATTTATTTGTTGCACCTATATATATTAGTACTTGAGTTTTTATGCAATTGATAAAGGCTTCAACATATATGAACGCCTTTCTCGTTGGCATGCTAGCACCTTACTTGGTTTCATAATGTTAAGCAGCTACAAACACCTTATTTGGCCTAATTCACTCACTTTGTATACTGCAATCATTACATTAAGAGCCTAGTTTTTTAGACAGTTCTTAACTGAATGATCCTCATCGCAAAGGTAGCCACTCGACTTTGATATATGGTCATCATGCTTCTGCTTTTTCCATTTAGAAAGCTTGTCTTTCTGCTCCTTGTCTTAAGGAGGATGAAACTCTTTGGCACCCCCATATTTGCTGTGATTAGATATAAAATTCTTAGACTTACCGACTGTCAAGCCCCATACCCAAAAGATCCGACACACGACATCACTTACATTCATTCAATGTATGTACACTTATAAATAATATTACACAAAATTTCAATCTTTAATCCAACATAGGAATTCTTAGCAAGTTGCTAGTAAGTTCAATACTAAAAATCAACACATAACCTAACATAAAAACATAAACTTCTATTGACAATATTTAAACATTCATTTCACTTTCTTTCAGAATTTAACAATTGAATTATGACTGGGACAATTAGTAAACCGGAGATACGCAGGGTTTTCTCAGAGATTAACACTCTACTACATCACCAGTAGCAAATTTGTTACCGGAAGCCCATAATATATTCATTGCAAATTCTTACTTAAAATCATCCAATAACCACACTTGATGAAACTTAAACCAAATCTAATCCACACACAATAAAATAATACATAAGTATTTATTCAATAGGGACAAATCAAATATCATATCCCACGTGTCCCCAAATAAAACACTCAACAATCTAGCAACTTAGGGAACCCAAGGAACAGCAGAAGCCTTGCCAAATCCGCTAAGCACACATATACCTTATTTATCTAAAATCACCATAAACTATAATGAGTATAAAACTCAATAGGCATACTAGTTTTTCATATATCAAATACAAATACATATATGTACATAATGCATGTGTATGATATGCTGTGATAAATCAAAATCATAATCTTATCAAATCACATGTCATGTAAGCGCTTACACATTCGTTCAAAATATATAATAGGAATACCATCACTCAACTACTACTTAGTAGGACTTACATATCACATAATGAGCCAAATGTCACTCGTAGGTGACATACCGTATGAGAGGAATAGTACAAGTGAGGTTTTTAAATCACACATATATAATGCTCATGCCCGAAGGTAAAAGCCAAACCCGCACCCTGATCGTCGGTGAGTCCTCTCACATGCACCAATACGCCACCACACGAATGTGATGACTCACTATTCCTTTAGGTACCAATAGGATCCTCCCTACATACGGAACACATAACATATACTAATCCCGAAGGAAAGGCCACACATAAAGGCTCCACAAATCACATAAAATGCCTACTAAGTTAACAGTGAGTTCAAGTACCCTCAAAACACAAAATATTTCTTATGGACATATTACACTTCAAAAGCTCTCTTTGTTAAACACATTCCACTTTGAAAGCTCACTTTCAAAAACACATATATGTCATGTATGTCCATGCTCAAATTCATAAATACATATCTTCACATTTCATATCAAAATATACTTTGACATAACATAAACATATTCATAACCACATTTATAAAATCATACAAAACAATTACTATGTTTATTGTGATTTCAGTAAAAAGTGTAGTATACATACCTCTTAGCACTTTCAGCTACAAGAATTAAATCTCCTTAATCTATCAATGGAGACTAATCATTTCATGAGCCTTAACATTCATACCAAACACTTTAAATAGCTTACAAAATTACACATATTGCACTTATCACATCGAATTGGTCTAATTACTTGATTTCTCAAAACCTGATATTCTGACCGCTTACACTTAACAAAAATTTTCTTATACATCAAATGATGTCCAATTACTCCAAAATCAGAATATATCATTCTTGACTCATATATCCTTCTTATATATAAATATTATATCATAATTCCTACACAATCTATTCCTTAAACACCATCGAATCCAAACTACTAACCTGACAGGATCAGGATACTTATTGAACAGTATTCAATCTCTTAATTTTATAAAATCATATACTAACTCAAAAATTATAAACCTATAACAAGAAATACTCTTGACACATATCGCAGTTCATGATAAATATTTTACTTCAAAACCACTGCCAAAAGTATTTTAAAACTATTTTATTCTATAACTTTAAAAATCTGTTAATTAAATACTACAATGAGCTGACACTCTTTAGAAAATCATAATAATTTAACCACATTGATCTAAATTCCCAATTCTGAGTATATCATATTAGACATATAAAATTATCATATTCTATATATTCATAATTTGTCAAGATCATTCAGCAGGCCTAAAATTGTTTGCCACTGTATCATACTGTTTACACAGGAAATTTCTACCATTTTAGGGTCATTTTGGTAAATTCACAAAATATTTAATTTCTAGAATTTTCAATCGATTCAAAGTCTCAGATGATTCTAAATATGTTTAATTTCATATAATCAAAATTCAAAACCAGAATCGAATCACAACAATTTACACAATTCCTGGATCAAGAGACTATCAAGTAGAAATTCTACAATTCATCATGATTTATCAAGCTATCTACATAGATCATCATCAATTCTCACAAGATCTTACGAAATACACATCAAATTCTAAATTATACATATTTTCAAAAATCAAAACTTAAAGGAATTAACTTAATTAACACTAATTAATTGAGAAATAGTTGTGATATACCTCTTAAAATCTAAAATTCGAATTTCTTCTTCTTTTTCTTCTTCTTCTTCTGTTTCTCTCCCCTCTATTTCTCTCTTCTCTCTCTCTAAAGGGATAGCTTGACCCAAAAATAAGTAAATTAGGGTTTCAAAAGTGTATTTTTATACTAAGAGGCTAATTTTTAATATTTATGAATTTGCCCCAAAACTTTTAAAGTATCACAATTTGGTCCTTAAAATAAATCTAAAGTCTTGCAAATAAACCCAATACTAATAGTATGTCCTTAACCTATACAAACACTACTAATAACAATATATAAATCAAGTATCAACCACATACAAATAAAATATGTATATTTATATATATATATAAATACATATTCTTACCAATTGTAGATACTGATTACTACACCGACATCATCCTTGCGATAATCCATTAGTATTTTCATTAATGTAAAGGTGTCAGATGTATTTGCCATTCTGCGTTGCTTCAATTCAGTGGATGCCCATATTTGTAACCCATCTAAAAAATTGAACAACAAGTCCTCCTCGCTCATGTTAGTGATTTGTAGCATGATGTATGCTACATAGTTAAGCGCAAATGCATGTTATTACATTAAATAATATATGATTTAAAGTCCAAGCTATCGTTTCCACAAGGACTATTAATCTATCTTTTTCAATCAATTACTAAAATTAATTATATCTTACCTTTATCCAAAAAAATCAAAAGATGTATTTTAACTGATTAACCTACTTTTATCAAATTAAACCTAACTTAATATAATAAAAAATCAAAGGTTGAATTCACTTAATTACAAGTAATCTAGGGTTTTGAATTATCCCTAATTATTGAATTCATTAATCTCTTAGCTAATCTATTAATATAAATTGCTTGGTAGACTCTAATCTCATCACAAGCTTCTGTCGATAGTCGAGTGACTATACTACACTCTAACAATTTTCTATATGTATATGGTAATCCGAATAGAATGTAATTCATTAAAAATAGGTATAATCAAACCATACATGTCATCTAGGTATATGTCTATCCTATATAGAACTCATAGTAGTTACCCTCTGATCATGCATCAAACTATCCTAGGCTAAACATATGAATTCGTCTGTCTAGTTCATCATGGTTCCTTAATCATTCAAGATATTGATCAAGTATCATGAAAAGCTTTAAACACAAGATAGAATGAATCAATTATATGTATTAAGTTTATAAACTAAGAATTAATAAAATTCAACTACGTATTAGGTTCAAAATGTCTAACCTTAGATCAAAAGAGTTTAGTTCATGATTAACCTAAGAGTGTCAAAGTAGATATTAGAAAACATCATGAACAAGACCATTTAATTAACAAAAGAAAAGAATTAACACAAGAAGACATTTTGGATTGCTTCTTTTTTTTCTCTTAACTTGGATGCATAAAACTTGCTCTTCAATTCTGGGATACTTGCTTTGATTTCTTGATTAGCAATGTGAATTAGTTTGCCCTAAGTTTGCCTATGAAATTATATATGCTTTGACTCTAAAAAGTATGCTTATATAGGTCTTTAGGAACTTTAAGGTTGAGGGCCTTTAAGTCTAAGTTGAAATAAAACTTTTAAGAATGTACTTTTGTTGTCACACGGGCGTTACGAACCTTGAACCTAGAAACGCGAGGGTGTTGCAATGTTGGGCCTTGTAATTTTGGCTTATCTTTGACGTTTCTCATCCGTTTCGCCTCCTATTTGTCCCAAATCATGATATTTTACCTCATGCACCTATTTATGATAAACAAACAATTAAATAGCCAAATATGCATAAATTAGATCAAAAATTAAGTTTGAAGTGCTAAATATACTAGTGCATTTACCTCTATCAAGCATCAACAGAGAGTACTCTTCCTCGTACTTGTTGATTGACTTGGTTTATTTTAATTCATTCAACTGCTTTTGAGCGTCATATGCCATGTTCTCTGGGTAAAACTAGTGCTTCAGCTCCCATTACAAATTTTTCTAGGTGTTGATGGTAAAGGCACCCTTGCATATCTCGTCGCTTTTCCAGTGCTACCACAGAATTATATGATTAGAAAGATACAAGTTCGTGATATTTACCTTATCCTTGTTTTGTATACTCACAGTGTCAAAGTATCTTTCCATTTGCCTGAAGTAGTTGTCGAGCTTCTAAGCATTCTACTTACTATTGAACTCTTTCGGCTTAGAAGCCTTAATTTTTGGCATAACTTGACCAGTAACAGCTCAATTTGTTATCGCTCTCTTACACAGCACCACATCCTCATTAACAGCTTCAAACCCTTTATACAACTTCTTTACTTTGGCTTAAACCTTGTCTATGGTGGAATATACCTTATCTTGAAAAGCCTTAACCCAATCTTACTATCGACCAATATAACTTTTGATGGATATGTCAATGACGGAGTGCAACTCATCCCTTTAAGTATTGAGGTCTACCTCGAGCTTCTTTACGTGCTGCTCCAACTGTCCAAGGAAATCTGTTGCATTTACTAGAGCACTATCGAGCGTTTTCACCATATTTTCCAAATCATAGGTAGGATCAATGGCCTTGTCACAAGGTACAGTGTTGTGCCCTTAAGCTTTAGGGTTTCTACCCTTCTCTTTAGTAACCTTTTATAATGACGTCATATCTTTCATCATCTTTCTTTAAACCTGCTCTGATACCAAATGTCATGAGTCGTTTTAAGAACCATGTAATCTTAGACGCGTTATGCACTAAGCATCCTAAAAATATTGCACAAAGAAAGAGATGAGACACACACATATACACACATAAAGTGTTTGAGAAAATACTTTCTATATTGTTAAAAGAGAATACAAGCTAAGATGTGATTTTTACAATTGAGGATGTACCCCTCATATACTACTAACTCTAGATAATCAACGATTAGGAACTAAATAATCTTAAGATATATATATATATATATAAGATGAGATAATATTTCAAAGAATATTCTAAGATGTCATCACATATTCTATGGAATATTCACCTTCTAAATAAAGGTGTATGCTTTTAATAAGTCACGAGCTTGGTCCAGATCTCTATCTAAGTCAATGGCCCTTCTAGAAATTCAAACCCATAAATCGCTCTACTAGCCCACATAGCCTCTAGAAAGCTTTATCGCGCACCAAGTGTTCAAAAAAATTTCTCAAACACTAGGGGCGTGACAACTAGTATATGTAGTGCTCGTGCATTGGTAGGCTTCTATTATGTCCTTTCACTGGCGACATGATGGAAGTATCTAGAACTTGATGCAGGATCATAATCCCACAGGTTTATTAAGCTATAATAATTTTAGATCCAAAGATTTATGCCTCTCTTATATTTTTTTTCCTTCACATTTGACTTCTTGTGGTGGTGTGTAGTAGTTGAAAAGTGGAGCTCTTCATTGGATCTAGTGACGACTACATTCTATTCTCACAGTGGTTTTGTTACTTATGTATTAATGTTCTATTTCAAGAAATATATTTGATTATTTATGGTTTGTTTTAATTTTGTGCTTATTTTATATTAGTTTACGACTCAACATACTAGCTTAAATTATTAGATGAAGGCCCAATGTTAATATTAAATACAAGTTTTAACTGTCTCTCTCATGTGAAATATGGATTCGAGTTTAAGATATAAGATAAAATATATTTCTAAAATTGAAATAAAGATAAATCGAGAAATTTACTAAAAAGAAAGCGTTGGAGGTTCAAACTCATAACCTTAACTCTAAACTATATTAGTTTATCACTTAACTCATAAACTTAAACTATTAGGTGAAGTCTCGATATTAGTATTAAAAATAAGTCTTAACATTTTATATTTAATATTTTTGTATGTTGTGCTACTCAAATTTAGATTTGAAGTTGGTGTTTTATTAATTTTAGTCCCTCTTAGAGTTTTAATTTTAGTTTAGAATACATGTCGGCTTTATGATAAGGTAGAATAAATCTACTTAGAGTCAATTCTATTATGATAGTTAATTGTTTATGTTATAAATTTTTATAATTTACTTATTATAATTAAAATAAAAAAGTCAACTATTAAGATTGAGGATTAAAAAGAGCAAAAGATAAAATTCTCAAACTATGTGCATGTATATAAATAGTGTCTTTTGTTTATTCTCTATGTATGAAAATTCTTATTGTGGATATATATAAATAGTGTCTTTTGTTTATTCTCTATGTATGAAAATTCTTATTGTGGATATGTAAATTTAAATCATAGATTTAATTATAATAAAAATAAATAATTATAATAAAAAATATATTAATATTAATATTTTTTTTTATTCTTTCTTTTGCCAAAAAGGTAAATATATATTATATCCAACTCATTGGACACCCATAATTCAACCAATTTCTTCTTAAGGCTAATTAAAACAATATGATTAACAATAAAGCCTGTCCAAATTATGGTGTCAAAATGTGTTTTCTAGTTTCATAGAATTTTCCGTATTAAATGCATTGTCAACGTGTTCTTTATATAATATATAAATATGTACGACTTTTATGCCTTCGTTCAGGAGTAGCGAAACCCAAATCTTTTTGTGGATACGACTATTTCCAATTGTCTATTTTTCGTCGTATTTGATTGTCGTTTCTTCTCTGAATCTCAGTCTAATACAAACAAATTTCTACGTCAAATTAAACAGATGCCCAGATAACACTTACGTAAAATCAGAATTTGTTAATCACTTATTGTGTAAAGAATTATTTATTGGATCCAATCCTGTCAAGAATAGTATTCAAATCTATCTTAACCTTCCATTTGTTCTTGTGATCAAAATATCTTAATATTTGTTGAAATTGGTTATGATCATGCCTAAAAGGAAAGAGTGGACTTCGCTATAGCATATACAAAAATTTCTAAAATTTTGTTCTCATAAGCATCTATTTCGCCCCTCTTTTTTTTATGACTATGAATGCATTAAAAAAGTCAAGTAATATGAATCTTGCTTGATCGATTATTAGCTCTTGATTGGCGTAACACGCAACCATTAATTAAAGTAAACCACTGTCGGCTGTTGCCAAAACTGTTTAAAATCCCAGGTATTTACAGTTTGTGGGAGAATTTTGACAATGCAACGAAACAAATTATGTGCAGCAACTACATATATTGGCCGGCTGTGTGTAGTTCATATGTACCTAACTCAATATCCACGGGGCATTTCCACATACATTTGCGAATCAACTTCGTATCAGATTTCAAACTTGCTGACTTGAGCTACTAAGTAACTTTAGTCTCACGTCTCTATATGTTCAGAGCTATAAATATTGCTCATTACCCCGCCACAAGTTGCCAAATAAGAACTTTGATTTATCCTCATTCAATAATCTGTATTAATGGCCCGATTAAACTCTATTTTGCTTGTTTTCTTCTTTGCTTTAGTTTTCCGTTTGCCATCTTTGGAAGCTAGAAAGCTATTAATCAGTACGGAGCAGAGAGATATGACTTACTTGAAGAACAGTCTGGTTCTCAATGCTCTCCCTAAGAGACAGACGCCGTCACCACCTTCAGATAAAGGCCATAATGCAAATTCAATGGCTACTGATGAGCGCCTCTTTGTTCTTCATACAGCCAAGAATTTTGAGCGAATTTTGCGTGGGTCTGTTCCGAGTCCGGGAATCGGCCATTAGAGACACATCTTGTCTTTGATCAACTGTCCCAGCGGCATACGCGTTGGCGAACAAATTTGGAATATGTCTTGCTATCTATTTATTTTATCGGATTTTGTTTACTTTATATTAAGTGTATGCATTTCATGTCAGTGCAAACAATTTAAATTATAATAATCTTTTACATGTATTAAATGTTCTTTATTAAAATATTTGGCGTTGAGGTTAATTAATTAAAATATGGTTTCTGTTGATGAAGAAAATTAATTATTTTATTTTCTTACTTCTGAATATTATATATGGATTTGGTGACTGAAATATCTAAATGAGCCATAATAGTACAGAACAAAGTATATATTCATATTATATATATATATATATTATATTGGACAAGACCTAGGGTATTATACTTTAACAGAACATCTTATACAACTATGAACCGTTAGATTAATACAAATTCAATAGCTCAGTTTAAATTTGAAACATATATTATTTGCAGTGCATTAATTATGCATATTTAATTGTACCTCAGCTGATTTGCATTAATCAATGGTTAAAAACGATGTAAGATATTGTGTTAAAAATATAGTGCCATAAATCTTATGCCTTCTATATATATATTGAAAGATGACCCGTACCATAGGAATAGTTCTTTCATGCTTAAAAGTTTTGAATTCAAATTGGGAGTTACATTAATTGCTGCACATTAATTGCTGCTAATACATTTGCAAAAAAGAAAAATTGCTGCATAGTGTGTGCCAATATAGGATCATGAAACTGCTTGTGTTACAACACCTTTTTCTATCATATAAAAGGAATAATAGTAAATATCGATCAGCTATTCTACAAAGTTTACGAAAGGTAGTAAATTATTTGGTTATATTCCTTTTGCTTGTCCCGGTAAAAAGAAGTGAAAATAATTGATAAAAGATAAAAATAATTTAAGAAAGGATCTAATAATTCAGTGGTTACGTATGAGAAACTTCAAAAAGTGAGATTGAAAACTCAGGAGAGAAAACTTTTTCTAATCTAAAATTTCATTCACTTGTTCCAAACTAAGTTAAAAGTGGAGCACCCCTTTTTTAAGTTTTAAACCTTGCCAGGTTAATTTTCTATAATCATTAACTTGAAGGAGGTTTTAAGAATACTAGGAGATTTTGTCAATCCTCAGCAATGGTTTCAACCAATTAATTTTTTAATTTGTAGACTCTTCATCATAAATTAGAATAACACACCTTTTATAAATGTAAAAAAAAAAAAAATTGCATATGAAATAAGAATTTAAATAAAATTGATTATAAGAAAATTTCATATTTTATTAATTACTTTATATGCATACCTTTTTTTAAAAAAAAATTAAAGTTAGAATTAATGCAATTCATATATATATATATATATATATATATATATATATATATATTAGGAAAGAAAAATCCATTGAAGCACCACTAGCCATGTACTCTTTTATTTATCACTGCATGTGATTTTCATGGCTTGTCTAGTGAAAATTAACATTTCTCACAATCATTCCGGTCATTTCAGTCGTCTCAATGCCAACTCTGAATGCTAGAAAACTCTTGAGCAAGGAGAATGATTTATGATTTCGAGAATGTTTTGGCTTCTTCACTAAATCTTGCCGGCAAGGACACTAAAACAATTTACAATTCTCTTGCAGTCAAAGAAAGGTGTGTGATGGATTATGTCGACAGAAGGCTTCTACAACAGTATTTGGCAATCATGCATGAATTTTTACTAATATGAGCATCATAATTAGTGTTTGAATTCATGAATTTACTTTGGAGATTGGAACGAATGGAATGGTATTCAAGATGGCTAAAGTTTATATAAGACTAAAGATTTATTAAAAAAAATGGTATTTAAGAAATTAAAAAGACACCTTGTTCTAAAGAAATATTTGGCAAACTATTTTCTTTTTCCCACCGATAAGGTGGTTTTTAATAAATTTTATGAAACATTAGTGGTTATAGAAGTTTTTAACGAATTTCTTTTCTTTTTTTTTATTTAGGCGTAAATATTGATTTTATTCAAAACAAAGCAACAGTCCAAATTGAAAATTGAGAAGTAAACTTGAACAATAAACAAAATAGAAAAATTAAATGTGACATACATGTATACAATTGTTTTACATAAAGGTATCAACAACCTTCAATGCTAAATAATAATTAAACTCTATTGAAAATAGTTGCATTGCTCATCCAAATCGTCCTCCACTAACATCACCCTTCTAAATGGTGTTGTACCAGATTTTTGCAAACCACAAATTCTGAATCAATCAAATAAAATCATATAGAGTGAGAAATCCAATTTAAATCAAAATGAAAAGTTAGAAGCGGGGTATTGTTCATACAATAATTTGTGAGTATTTTTTGTTTTGGCTCATTTAACTTTTTTAAGTGGATTTTAGATTCCTACATATAAAATTTTTTATTTCAAATATATTTAGGATTTTGTAGGCCTTTGTAAATATTATATAAATTCTTGTAACTCTTTAAAATAACTCATGCATCTTAAGCATCAAAGATGTAAATATAAAATAGAATAGAAAAGTTAGGTCGACACTAAATTCTTGTGTGCACTAAAATAGAACCACACTGTCTTTGTTCTTGTGCAAATAAAAAGAGCTCCAATAGATCCTTTTGAGAGAGATTGCTATTCTTGTATTGCTCGATAAAATCTCTTATGAGGAATGAGAGATACTAAGAGGTCTTAAATATTTACAAGTTGAGATACTAAGAGGTTTAAAGATCATAGTAATCTAGGAGATACTTAGTGGTTTGATTAATAAAAAAAATTATATCATGGATCCGCTGTAGATATAGATATTTTTTTGAATCACGTATATCTTGTGCCTTGTGATTTATTTTCTTTATCTTTATTGGTGTGTTAATCTTTTATGTACTTGATTATCTGTGAGTGATGTCTTTTGCACGCGTACAAGATCTTTAAAGTGCTAAATATTAAGTCATTATAATATTAGGGCGCATAGAATCCCAACAATGAGATCAATACAAAAGGCTAATCTCTAAGAGAGATTAGTGCTAAGGCTGATTTTTCACAACAAACTAGTATCAGAGCTAGGTTGAGGTCTAGATTATAAAGCATAGGTGACAGAGCCAAATTGTAGAGCTAAGGTTGTCAACTATGTGGACTCACAAATAAAATGAAGAACAATTGAGAAGATGATGGCCCTACTTTAGAGTTTTGGGTTAGAGACTACCCTTGAAAAGACTGCCAATAATTAAGAAGATGGCGTTATCTAGGTCCAAGTCAGAAGAATAACTCAGATTAGACACAAAATAAAAATGAAAAAAATAAGAACAATTAAGATTGAAAGGCAAATCCAAGAAGTGCCTATGGTACTTAGTAAGGGATAGTTCAAAAATAAAGAACAAGACAAAAGAATGTAGATTTGCAAATTTGTAGGATGACTGGGTAAAGATCTTGATAGCTTGAGAGCTTCTACAAGAATGAGTATCTAATGAATGAACTACTTGGTTCTAGGATATAGTCTTCATATAAATCGTAGAGAATCGTTATTTACTTAAAGTAGATCCATTAAGGGTTGAAATATATCTTTTGTTAAGTCATAGGAGATTGGTGGAATAGGATTGTGATTGCATGGTGAAAAGGCAAGAGAGTGATTAGGTGTGGATTTTTTCATGATTTCATAAAAACTTAGTGGACTTAGGATTGCTAGAACAAGTAGGGATATTCATAAAGGGAAACAAATGAATACTAAAAGAGATGCAAAAGGATCTATAGGCAAGAAGCATAAAAGAGGCCATGTGCTTGAGACATGCTGTGTATGGCTCAACATTAGATGTTGAAAAGGATGTAAACCGTAGGACAATAGTCAAAATTATCTCATAGTGTGGCAAGGATTGAAATAGAATGTGTAGGAAGAATAGTAATGACAGGAATACGTTTCAACTATTAAGAAATTGTGGTTATGGTGTCTAAAGTGTTGCTAGGGATCTAATACATGTGGGTGTATGCATGTGCAATTGTGTCTATTGTCTAAAATACATATCACATATATATTATACATGAGGGAAACATTTAAATTAAACAATAAACACAATAAATAAATATATTAACCACATTAATATATTAGTTGGATAGAGAACTCACATCGACGTATAACGTTATACACGTATTTTTTCGGAGTTCGCATAGAGACCAACTCATTGACAATTCTAGTCACCAATACGGTGGGCTTGGTGAGCTAGAATAGCAGCCCCATATCCAGCATGGGATTAACTCTTAATTTTCAAAATGATCGGGTGTGTGTTTTTATTCTTTTCTCTAAAATGATAAGAAATGGAGATTAAAGTAATTCTCAATTGCTTCTCACGACACCATAGATAAAAATGAAACAATTTTATTTTTTTCTATTTTCTTTTTCTTCTTCTCAGTGAAGAAATGAAAACATTTCATTTCTTCTCCTCCATTTCCCGTAAGTTCACAAAACACACACACACACACCATATTCCATTCAATTTCACACAATCTCATATATATAGATATATATATCTAATATATTATATAATAATAATAAAAATAAAACACATGTCACTCATTATTGAAAAATAATATTATTATAAAGAAATAATAATATAAAATAATAAATGGATGACACCTAGATAGCAATATATAATAAACTAATATTATATAATATAAAATGAGATATTTTAATTATTTAACAATTAAATAATTATTGTGTGAAATGACCATTTTGCCCTTCGTGAATAGTTACCAAATCAATCGAGAGTCCACAATGCGCTACGTGTCATTATATAATTAGTAAATAACAATTTTTGTATTTAACACTTAAATATAGACACGTACGCATTTCCGTGGTAATGCTGAATATTGCTAGATTAAACAATTTAATCTGGCACGCTGCCCTAGTACACAACGAGAACACTCCATATTGCAGGACTCCCTAGGTCTTACGCCCGATTTGTCAAATAGAACTATTGCATGAGTCCGTGAGCAATGCCCCAGGCACACGTCATGGATATTACAAATTAGCGCGTTGAACCATACAAGTTGAGGTTACAACACATATGTATAATCCTTCCATCATAATCTCCTGGATACACAGGGATATAGATTATCACCGTCAAATCCCTTAGTGCTCATCCATGTCTTATCTCCAGACTTGTATCTCATTGAACAATATGTGTAAACTCCTTTGCTATATTGTTCCACTATGGTGAAACTTTTTCCAGGGATTAAGGCTTGTGGCCACAAGACTTTTCGAGGTACAATTTTGAAGCATTTGGATATCTAACTCCCTATGCAAGCTGACAGATCCCATATCTATACACACCAGACTTCATAAGCATCTGACCATACCCAGCGGTCACACCATAAAAGGTTTGTGACATGCGTGGAACCAAAGTATGGTGGATCACTTATAAGTCTACCGTGGCACTCAGGTCAAAGGACCACGTATACTACTCAACTCAAGAGGGCCTTCCATTGACGGCTTACATAGGGTGTCTATCGGAAGCCATCGTGAATCTGTCCTATATCCAATCCTAACTGGATACCTATATGTCAATACGAGCTTCAAGCTCACAGTCAGCTAGGAATGACCATCTATACCCTATAGGTACGACATATATTGATCTATATATAAAGGTATCCATCGACGGACCCACATTAGTAGAAATAGATTAGGGATAATAATTCAAGAACATACTTGTGCAACTAGCATTTTCTAGCACCCGATTGCAACTCTTGAAACTATGCAATTACTAGTATATTCCTAGGTCTATATCCCATTACAAACAAGGCTCTAACTCTTAGATTTTCGCTAAGTATTATAATCAGCTAACACATAGTTGTGCTAACATTTAGCATTTATATCTCTCAACATGGCTAACTATAGGCTCTTATCTAAACTCCTTTAGATCTGATCTGAACTCCTTCAGATCGTACAATGTCTGTAACGTTACATTGCATAGTATCATATTAATTAGTATTAGCGATTTAATGAGAATTTACACTTGTATAAATACACTAGTATATATACATTAAGGGATAGCACGTAAACACTGACCCTAACAATCTCCCACTTGCTCTAGTGCCATTCTTGATGGCATCTCATACACATCGACTCTACATGTTTCATAAACACTTTAAGAGTCATAGCCTTTAGATAATAGGTCTACTAAATTATTTATGAAACACTTCTACAAATAATCACATCTCCTTAGGCCAAGATCTCTTTAGTCATGTGAGACTCTTTTCAACATAATTAGAGTACTGGTGTCCTTTTGGCACATTGGCTTGTACAATAGCCTTGTTTTGTCACAAACTATGAGATAGGATTCATGTGTCTTGGAACTCTTCCAAGGCCAGCAATAAAGCTACGAATCCTCACTGTTGCTTCAGCTACGTCACTTATAAATTGGCAGTGAATCCTAGTTTGGTACAATTCTAACTCGCTTAGTACTATTGAGAATGAGCACATTTCCAAATGTAGACTCTCTATCATCTAGGTCAAACTAAAAGTCTAACTCTGTGCATGTTTTCACTTGTAAGTTACTTTTTTCATATTTGATAAACTTATCCTTTGTACCCTCAAGATACCTCAAGATATGTTTAACTACCATTTAAATGGCTATCACCTAAATCAGACTAAACTCAGCTTGTAACTCTTACAGCCAAATTGATATCAGGTCTCAAACACATCAAAGCATACATCAATCTCTAAAGAATTGATGTATCTGGTGTGTTAGACACTCTAACTCTCCCATCTTCCATCTAAAGAGACACTCTCATTGAAAGACGAACACCAGGTCTAAAAAATACGTTAATGATGTGAAATTATTTGGAAGAGTCCTATCAGCTTCCTAGTTCTATCTCTATAAAGCTTTATACCTAGTATAAAAGAAGCCTCTCCTAAATTCTTTACGGAGAAATTCTTATAAGTTACTTTTAACTGATCATAACATACCGGCATCATCTCCAATGACCAGTATGTCATCAACAAAAAGCATCAAAAGACTATCATGCTTTCACTGACCTTTCATGCACACTGGCTTCCTCATTGTTATGATATGCTGTAAAAGCCAATAACATTCAATCAACTTTAGCATCAATACTAGTATAGAGGTTTCCTCTTAGTTGATCTCAGATTACTGAGGATTACCTCTTTAAAACTAATATTGGGCCTAAAAGGTCTCTACCTTCCATCTGGCTCCTACTAACTCTTTGTAAACTCTTTACAACTAATGAGAACAATTCTCACGGGTAGCTTAACTAAGTCCCATACTGGATTTTGATGTATATAGTCAATTTTTAATTTTATGGATTCTTACCTCTTCTTGAATCGATGTTTAACATCGTCTCCCTATATGTCAAAGGATTATTTTCTTCCACCAAGAAAACTCCAAGTTCACCTTCAAGCATACATACCTGAAATGTGACTTAGAAATCCTTTCCGACCTATTTGAAGAGTGTGCTAAAAGGCCACTGCTTAATTGAGCCTGAGTTCCCATCCTTGATTCATTGATTTCTAGATTGACTTTACCAAGCTCAATCTTTCTATGATTTCCACGACCTATAAGAAACGTTTTCTCTAGAATAGTGGTCTATCGAGAAACGAACAAACTTCGCTTCTCTGAATCATAGAACTAGTATCTTATTGAATTCACAAGATACACAATGAACTTATACTTGTGCCTCTTAGGAGCTAGTTTATCTTGTTAAGTAACTATTACAAAATAAGATACCTGCTGCGTAACTCTTATGTAATCAGGACAATCCAAAGTCTTAATATATTTAAGAAATGACTTCCTCCTTTTCTGTATCACATACGGAATGGAAGGAACAACTTCTGATGGAACTCTCTTAATAAGCAGTTGTATTTGGAGCATAATCTCACAGATATTGTAGTAACTAATATCCACAACCGGTAAGAATAAGTATTTATATATATATACATATTTTATTTGTATATAGGTGCTACTTGATTTATGTATTGTCATTAGTAGTATATGTATAGGTTAAGGACATACTATTAGTATTGGGTTTGTTTGCAAGACTTTAGGTTTATTGTAGTGACCAAATTGTAATACTTTGAAAGTTTTAGGGGCTAATTTGTAAATATTAAAAATTAGCTTCTTAGTATAAAAATACACTTTTAAAACCCTAATTCACTCATTTTGGTCGAGCCACCTCTTTTAGAGTGAGAAAAAAGAGAAAGAAATAGGAGAGAAAGAGAAGAAGAATAAGAAAAAGAAGAAGAAAGTTGAAATTTAAGCTTTAAGAGCTATATTATAACCCTTTGTTAGTTTCTTGGTGTTAAATTAGTTAATTCCTTAAGTTTTAATTTCTGAAAATATGTACAATTGAGGATTTTATATGAATTTCGTAAGATATTGTGAGAATTAATGATGATCTATGTAAATAGCTTGATAAATCATGATGAATTACAGAATTTCAACTTGATAGTCTCTTGATCCAGGAATTTTATAAATTATTGTACTTTGATTCTGGTTTTAAATTTTGAGTATATGAAATTAGACATGTTTAGAATCATTTGAGACTTTGAATCAATTGAAAATTACATAAATTGAATTTGTAGTGAATTTACCAAAATGACCTTGAACAATTTTTGATCGGTAGAATGATCTTCCAAAATTATGAATTTATGTAATATGATAAGTTTATATGTCTAATATAATATACTCAGAATTGAGAATTTAGATCAATATGGTTAAATTGTTATGATTTTCTAAAGAGTGTCAGCTCATTGCAGTATTTGATTAACAGATTTTTAAAGCTATAGCATAAAATAGTTTTAAAATAATTTTGGCAGTGATTTTGAAGTGAAATATTTATCATGGATTAAGATATGTGTTAAGAGTAATTCTTTGGTAGTTGTATAATTTTTGAGTTAGTATATGATTTTATAAAATTGGGAGATTGAATAATATTCAGTAAATATCTCGATCCTATCAGGTTAATAGTTTGGATTTGATTGTATTTATGGAATGGATTGTGTAGGAATTATGATATAAAATTTATATATAAGAAGGATATATAAGTTAAGAATGATATATTCTGATTTTGGAGTAATTGGAAATCATTTGATGTATAAGAAAATTCTTGTTAAGTGTAAGTGGTCAGAATGATAGGTTTTGAGAAACCAAGTAATTAGACCAATTCGATGTGATAAGTGCAATATGTGTAATTTTGTAAGCTATTTAAAGTGTTTTATATGAATGTTGAGGCTCATGAAAGGATTAATCTCCATTGATAGGTTAAGGAGATTTAAGTCATGTAACTGAAAATGGTAAGAGGTAAGTATACTAGACTTTTTACTAAAATTACAATAAACATAGTAATTGTCGTGTATGATTTTGTAAATGTGGTTAGGAATATGTTTATATTATGTCAAAGTATATTTTGATATGAAATGTGTTTATGAATGTGAGCATAGATATACATGACATATATGTGTTTTAGAAAGTGAGCTTTCAAAATGAAATGTGTTTAACAAAAAGAGCTTTTGAAGTGTAATATGTCCATGAGAAACATTTTATGTTTTGAGGATGCTTGAACTCACTGTTGACTTAGTAGGCATTTTATGTGATTGTGGAGCCTTTATGTGTGACCTTTCCTTCGGGATTGGTATATGTTATGTGTTCCGTATGTAGGGAGGATCCTATTAGTACCTAAAGGAAGAATGAGTCATCATATTCGTATGGTAGCATATTGTAAAAGGACTCACCGATGATCAAGGGTGAGGGTTTGTCTTTTTACCTTCGGGCATGAGCATTATATATGTGTAATGTAAAACCTCAATTGTACTATTCCTCTCATACGGTATGTCACATACGAGTGATATTTGGCTCATTATATGATATGTGATATATAAGTCCTACTAAGTAATAGTTGAGTAATGGTATTCCTATTATATATTTTGAAAGAATGTGTAAACGCTTACCTAACATGTGATTTGATAAGATTATGATTTTGATTTATCACAGCATATCATACATATGCATTGTGTACATATATGTATTTGTATTTGATATATGAAAAACTAGTATGCTTACTGAGTTTTATACTCATTATAGTTTATGGTGATTTCAGGTAAATAAGGTACATGTGTGCTTAGCGGATTTGGCAAGGCTTCTGCTGTTCCTTGGGTTTCTTAAGTTGCTAGGTTGCTGAGTGTTTCGTTTGGGGATACGTGGTATAAGATATTTGATTTGTCCCTATTGAATAAATACTTATGTATTATTTTATTGTGTGTGGTTGGATTTTGTTTAAGTTTCACCAAGTGTGGTTATTGATTGATTTTAAGTAAGAATTTGCAATGAATATATTTTGGGCTTCCGGTAACAAAGTTGCTATTGGTGACGTAGTAGAGTGTTAATCTCTGAAAAAACTCTGCGTATCTCTGGTTTACTAATTGTCCCAGTCATAATTCAATTGTTATAATTCTTTATAAAAAAATTTGAAATGAATGTTTAAATATTGTCAATAGAAGATAATGTTTATATGTTAGGTTATGAGTTAATTTTAGTATTAAACTTACTAGCAACTTACTAAGAATTCCTATGTTGAATTAAAGTTTGAAATTTTATATAATATTATTTATGAGTGCACATTATTGAATGAATGTAAGTGATGTCTTGTGTCGGATCTTTTGGGTTTTGGAAGTGACAGATATAGAACGGTAACGCTCATTATCAATCGGATCATATCTAATAAAGTCTAATTCCCCATCTCCTAAACATCATTATGTTGTAGAATACCCGAATGACTATAATGAGTGAGAATCTCATTCTTCCTTAAACAAACGAAAAATTTGTTAATGTATTCACTTCCTCGATCTAATTGAAAGGATGTGACATATTTTCTAGTATGTTTGGACATCTTTGTGAATACATTATTCATAAATTGGTTAAGTCTTTATGATCAGATTGGGAATCCAACCATCCTTAACCAGACGGATAAGCGTCTCACGCTTATATGACCTAAACTCATATACCATAGCGCCGTATCATTTAAGGATTCCGATCTATAGACATTTTTAATTGTATATAATGTACATTTATTAACTGACATTCAGCTAATAAAATATTAAACTATACAATATAACTATTGTATTGCATACAAGAAGTAAGTCAAGCTGCCCAACAACTTGGACATACCTGAAATTACCATTTCCTACTCTCAACTTTACTTCTTCAAGCTGTTGCATTCTAGCCTTTCTCAATTCCTGCAACATATTGCAGATATGAGAGGAACATGCAATATCTCATACCCAGCTTGAACTGCCATTATATGCCCTAAAAATGTCTATGTGTTTCAAACAACAAACTTGTGGGAGTCTTCTTGACAGTTATAAGGCTTGTAGGGTATAGGGATTTCCAATACCCAACTTTATTGTAATAGAAACACTTTTTATCTACACGCAATCTTGTTGATCGTTGGATAAATTTTGCCTCTGAGAATTAATACTAAGTATCTGCCTCATCTTTTTCTCCTCACACATCTGGTCCCACCAAGTATACTTGGAGTAAAATGTAAAGCACGAGCGTCGCAGTGTTGGAGGTTCGACCTCCCAGCGCTGCAGCAAGGTGACATTTGGCACCACGATAATATACTATTTACTTGAACAGTAGCATATGAACCGTTACTTTTTGTACTGTTCACAGCTACATTATTTTAGAACAATGTTTCAAAATTAATTTTGCATGTGTAGATTTATAAGATATAGTGATAAAAGTTATCAGTTTACATTATAAATCGAGGTTTATGAGATGCAATGAAAAGAGTTATCGGTCTACATCATAAACCAGGATTAGTTTTTCTGTGCTAGTAACCACAATGGGAGCCTTACTCGTGGGGGTTATTTGTACTTGCATAAAAAAATTAATTAATTGAGAACCACCCTCCCTAAGAGAATGAAGACCTAGGATAAAATAAAAATCTCTCTTAATCAGATTGAAAAATATTACATTATGAGATAATATTTTATTCTAATCCGTCTTGTCAATACGGTGTTAAATGAGTCACGTTGACCTTTTTTCAATATTGCTACAGTGTGAGGGATTTGGTCAGTTGAGCTTGGACTATACCAGTTAAACATGAGATGAGGAAAATATATGCAAAATTATTACGCAATATTGCTATAGCGTGAGGATAAGATGTATTTAGTATCAAGTGGTAAGAGTTGCATAAGATGCAATTGACAAGTGTTGTCTACCTGTTGGGTTTACAAAGGCCAATATTACTACAGCGTGAGGCTCGAGTAAATTTCAATGGGATCTACTTCCCGTTGTATAGTTTAAAAGAGTTTAAACTATCGTCTTCCCATTTGAGTGATTATCGGGATTATGTAAAGTAGTGGGAGAGCGTTTTAAATCGAAAATGTATAATTAGTAAACTTATGGTTTAAAATGTTCCATTAGCGATTTAAATGACCATTCTGCTTACATCTCCCGTTAATTTGGCATGTCAAGTCTAAAGGCCATTACGAACCAGTTGGTGTGCATAATTGATGCAGTCCAACTCAAGGGTATTAGGAATTACTTTGACCGGCGGATGAATTTCAGAAATATTCTAGATTTATAAAATTTTGAATTTATTGTTAATCAGAGTTTGTCATAAGGTAATTATGATAACACCTTTCTAGAGGATTGAATAGAGAGAGTGTGACGTTCTTTGTTCAGGCCAGCTTGATGGGCACAAGGACAAACTTCTAAAGGCCTATAAGGCCTCCATGGAGATAGGGGCAGGGGTTCGATTCGTTGGGGGCGTAGGTAACCTGAACTAGTTGTATGGGTGTGCCAGTGCCTGACTAGTGGTGACTAGTGAGGGATGGTGATCTCGGTGCTGGTTGGACTAAAGGGTTAGTGGGCCCTACACAATCTAACAAAAAGGTTGACCTTTTTGTAAGACTGTATGGGGCCCACCAACTCCTTGGTCAACCGGCTGGATGACATCTCAGAGCCATTAGCGCACCTACATAATCCTCTCAAGTTACCTGCCCCTACAAGAATCGAACCCCCGCCTCCATCTCCATAGAGGCCTTTATAGGCCAGCCTGATGGGTACAGGGATGAATCTCTAAAAGCCTGTAAGGCCTCCATGGAGATGGGGGCAGGGATTCAATTCCTAGGGGGCGCAAGCAACCTGAAAGGATTATATGGTTCTGAGGTGTCATCCAACCGATGGGCCAAGGAATTGGTAGGCCCCACATAGTCTTAAATAAAAGACATAGGATCACAATATAAGGGTTATCCTAGACAATGGGCATTTGAAATCTTTAGAGACTACGATCATAAGCAATAGTTAAGTATGAGACTTGACTTAAGATAATGCTAAAGAACGTCGGTTAAGGGATGATGATCCTAGATAGCTTCTTGTAGAGATATTTTTAATCAAAGAAGTGTTTGTTAGAATTGATAATTCAACAATCATGTATTGAAATGAATTGAGATGAATATTAAACAAAGAGTCAACAAAAAGTCTAGTACATGAAAGTTGTGTAAGGAATGAGCAAAATGAAAAGCTAGAAGCATAAGTATTGTTCACACGATAGTTGTTCACGCAACAACTTATGGGTGTTTCTTATTTTTGCTCAATTAACTTCTTTAAATGAGTTTCAAACTCTTATACACAATTATTCTTATTTCAAATATGTTTAGGATTTATACCTTTGTATTCCTTTAGAATAACTCAAGCATATTAAGCATTAAAGATATAAATATATGAAAAAATATAGGGGCTAGATAGATACTAAATATTTGTGTACATTAAGATGAAACTATAAGGGTGTCTTTGTCTTTGTGTAAATAAAAGGAGCGTCAATATATCCTTTTGAGAGAGATCAACTATTCTTGTATTCTTTGATAAAAATTTTTATAAGGAATAAGCGATACTAAGAGATCTTAAAATTATTGTGATTGAAGAGATACTTAGAGATTTACAAGTTGAGATATTAAGAAATCTTAAAATCATAATAATTTAAGAAATATTTAATGATTTAATTAATAAAAAATTTAGATCATGAGTCCGTTATAAACATAAGCATTTTGTCGAACAATATATATTTTGTATTATATTCTTAATTATTTGTTATCATCTTTTGTAGAATTCAAAACGTATATCTTGTATTATATTTATAATTATTTATTTTATTTTATATTTATTATTATGTTGATTTATTATATTTTTAATTATTTGTTAATTATATTTTACATATATATATATAATTCTTTAAATTATAATAATATTAAAATGCATAAAGTCTCAACAATAAAATTAATGTAAAAGACTAGTATCGGAAAGAGATTAATAATAAAATTAATTTTTCGCAATAAATATAATTATTTTTGCAAGAATCACGAGTCAAATCAACTCCTTTCTCTTGCCAGTTTCCTTTTTCTGATTGATTATCATCTTTTGTAGAATTTAAAAGGTAGAGAAACCTAAACGGTACGAGTAGATTTAATTTGCTTTCAAGTAACTGTATCATTTTGACTTTTGAGGAATGTTATCCGATTGTTGAAAATAAGAATATAGACAGAGAAAGCGTGTAATCACTTTAAAAAAATGTAAGAACGTTAAGAAAGTTTGAAAAATGAGTAACTTATTTAAGACTCAAGCTTATGTAATTAACCAATTACAGAAATATCTTTTTCAAATACAAAATCAAGGCGGGGCATGGCCATCCATGCTTTTTAACATTTTCAAATGCTAAATCAGTAAGAATAAACAAGAGAGGAACTAAACGACAAATCAGAATCATCTTAGACTCTATTAATATAAGAGATATTAAAAGAGAAATGAATGACGTAGATTTCGGTAAATCCTAAAACATGCTTCAACAGTTCAATAATTTTTTTTCTAGACTCTCCATATTTAAGATTTGGTTTAGGTTCTGTATGTAGTAAAATTTAAATGGAAGACTAAACACTACTGGATATGTTTAGCATATATTTACATCTCCATATCCATTTATTAATTTTCCATTTTTGCATTCTTGAGAATTTCTGTACATATACATATTGTGAAAAGTTTTGTGGTCCAAAAGAAATTCAAACAAATTTCGTTGAGGTCTAGATAAAGAAACTAGGAAGATTTTAGGGTCTAAAAATAATTATATAAAAGTAAAAGTACCCAAATAAAAATTTCGGGAACTATAGAAGGACTTTAGTGAAATTATTTTGAGGCATTTGGAAGTAACAAGGACGATATCGTTTTGGCCTGCGGGAAATTTAAAATAATTGGGAAGTGCAAAAATATTGTCGTTGCGGGTAACCAACTTTCTGAAAATTAGTTAAGGAACCGTTTTCTGTGTTTCAACTCTCTCTGATCTCACTTCTATACTAAATCAGAATCCTTAATCACGTCAAGATTATAATCGATTCTTTCGTATAAGGGATTTGTCAAGTCTATTGACATAAATTCTAAGGGTATTGTATTCTGTTAATTTCTGTTTTCTGGTTTTTTAGTGAGAGAAAGTTATTTTTCTTGTATTTTAGAGAGAGAAAATCTGATTTATGTAATCTTGATTCTAGAATTGTAATCTTTTATACATCATTAATGATTTAATAGAAATTTGAGTAATGGCATGTTTGAAATTGAATGTAAGTTCATTCAAGAACTGGACCGCTATAAATTATTGTGCATTTAGTGTGGGTGGTGTGATCTTAATTCTTAGATTCTATTCTATTATGTTTTAATTTCTTTTTTTTTTTTTTGGGTTGTTGGCTTGTTTCCATTGGTGTTCAATATTGATCAGTTGCTTAGAAATCTTATGTTGGTATTTTTTTTATACACACAAATGGGATGATGAAGTCAATATTAAACCACCATAAGCAATTTATATATATATATATATATATATATATATATATATTCTCTTCTTTAACACCTTTGCATGCTAGAATTAAAGATCTTCAGCAAGATGGACGACGTCACAAGTATACAGAAGTATTTGGATTCATATACTGATAATTCCTAAAACAACAATCAATTCGAAACGACTTTGTGGACTAATTTATCATTTGAGTTGGAGTTTACTAGATGAGTATAAACTTTATTATTGCAACAACCAATTAACTGAATAATTGTTTATGATTAGGATCCTCTCTTAATTTTAGCTTTTTTGAGTTTTTAAAAATCTTGTTCCCATGTTTATTACTGGTATTATATGACTAAGATTTGATTATTTTTGTACTTTTATTTTAATAATCATCAATTTTTTTTTTTGAATATTTTTACAATTATAAAGTACAGAAAATTCAAATTTCTGACCTTAGAGAGTACAAGAAAGTGCTTTGTAATTTTAACAACCTCTATATACAATAATCATCAATCACAAGTCTTATAGTTTGCTAGAAAGTGTAACATATATAAATTATTAAAAAAATAATTTATTCAATTAATTATAAAAAAATTTATTAAGGGCACGTTTATAATTACACTAAGTTCATACGTCTCTTTTTACATAAATAAGAAATCAAGGAGCTCAAATCAATACAATTCATTTTTTTTGTAAAATCTCTTTCTAAAAGTTCTTAATATCTCTCTGTATCATCTCTCTACCAATTTTCTTGAGAATGGAGCCCGAAAACCTCAAGAAAGGTGCTCAAATCAAGACAAAATCTTAGTCCATTACTTATATGGCGGGATAAAGTTTAGGATAATCCAACCCTTCTTATTACATGTATATTATGTATATTAATCAACTAATTATTGAAAGTGTTCGTATACATAGCATGCATTCGATGAAACGGAGAAATACTTAGGAAAGTAGTCAAGTCTCTTCCGTATGATAGTTGAAGAGTTGTAGAAATGGAACAGGCGAAATAGGAAAAAAAGAACATAATTTTCATAATGACTAAATGCATGGAACGGAGGCTGAACTAGTAGGTTCGGCAAGGAGAAATTGTTTAATATGTCCAACGAAAAGTTCCATTAGTATCATGACAAAATTTGATAGAATTTGACACAATTTAATCACCAGAAAACTACTACTACCAAAACTATGCAAAGTTGCATGCATTATAGAGGGACATCACTTTCAGTGCCTTTTGAGACACTTGATAATGCTTTTAAACAGTACATCGAGTACTTTTCTTAGATGTTTATGGTCAAAGAAGACAGCTGATCCTCAGATGAAAGAAATTAATCATTGAAAGGAACAGCCTCCTAAATGAACTATTTGGAGGTCAATAATTTTTCTTCAAATGTTAGATTCCTAATTTCGAGTACCTTAAATCAATTTAGTTGGTATTTTTCTCTCTAAAAATATGCTCCCACTTCTCTTTAAAAAAAAAAACTGTAACCGCTTTTTTCTCCTTTATTGGAGAAGGACTTTCCACCCCACTCTGGTGGACATCCTTTACTCTTTTCTTACATATTTTTTTCGGTTTCAAGATAGTGTTTTGTTTTGTTTTGTTTTGTTTCTTTGGTTTTCATCTCTATTTTGGACATTATTTTTTACTGGCGATTTGACCAAGTGAAAAACTAGCATGGTACACTCAATCATTTTTGTGCTTTCTACGCCGCTTTCGAGCTGCCTCAGCTATTGTCAAATCTCCTCGGCCTCCACAAGGCCTACGTGGCTTTTATTGAGCCATATTGGGCCCCCGTCGAGCTTCATTGGACCTTTATTTGGACCCTTCAAACTTTTCGATCTTCCTCAGTCTAGGGCAGCCTTTGCCGAAAAATCTGTCATTCTTGCTAGATCTATGCCAATCGTCGCCGCCTATAGTTTTTCCCCCACTATTCTTGAAACCAGTCGTCATTGCCATCCTCCGTCGAGTAGCAGCCATCAATGCTGTCATCATAATTCTAATGGTTGTCTAGCCTTATTTGGCTATTTATACTTGTTTGTGTGATGTGTGGTGTTGGCCTTAGATTAGGGTTTGATGAGTAGGATTGAAACTGTGTTGGATGTATTGAATGTAATGGTGTTTTATAATTTTTCTCCTGCCTAAGGGTTGTTTGCCCCCTCCTACGTGAATGTCATTAGCTCCTCCTAAATGAAAGTAGTTTTATCTCTCCTACGTGAGGATAAGACTTCTCATCTTTAATAGAATGAGCAGTTATCCTTGCTTATAGGGACGATGTCCCGTAATGAAGTTTTAATTGGGTCTCTTAAATTAAGACATTAAATTTGAGCGGGCCACAATATATAATCTTTGCATAATGTCTTTATAATCTTATAATGTTATATAAGTAGTTCTATAATTTAATATTAATAGTATTTTTAATAATATTATATTTGATGATATTTAAAAACAAAAAAAAAAACTTTTGAGTACCTTAAGAACAAAAAAAAAAAGATAAATAAAAAAGGAAAGCATATAGACAAAAATATCTATCAAACTCGAGCTCCACAATGGTTGGCATTAAAAGGGTAAAAGACAATTTTGTCTCATGAGTTTGTCATAATTCTCAATTTTGTCTCACGAATTTTAAAAAATTTAATTTTATCCTAGTCTGTTAGTTAGATTCTATTAGAATTGATGATAGAACGGCATAAATGTAACTTGACCAAGACATTTAATTTATCTAACATACAAGGAGTCAAGTCAGTGACATGCGTCAAGTAGAGATAGGTCACACTGTGAAACGATGATTTTCGCGCTTAAAAATCTCTTTGATGTTTCATCTTTCGCATTAAAGAAGAATCCAAAGTTACTCCACTGAAAAAAGATTTGAAGAACATTCGTAGAAACTTGATCTATCTTAGTGTAACCCTATATTCAAACCTAATTGATTGAGAAAAAGGTCACCACACACTATCATCATCGTGAATCACCTATACGCAAAGGCAGAAGCATTGATTCACAGTAAGTACATTGTTCACTGTACGATTTTGTACAAATATATATTTTTTCTGTTGTGAATACACATTATTTGTCCATCTGTAGTTTTGGGATATATTGTTGGATTCATTGGTTAGACTGTTTGATGGGTGAATTTTTCAATTGAGTATGAATTTTGGAAATTTTTTTATTTTTCCAATTACATCGTTGAATTTGAGTAAAATTCCTTCTATTTGTTCATGTTTGCTTTTACCCTAAATTTTATTTTACTTTTAAATGTCACTGTTAGTGCTTAAAATAAAATAGGGTTTCATTTTTTTGGGAATACTAAAATTAGGAATCAGATTGGATTATACATGGCCTTAATATTGAAATTGGTGTTTGATGGGTGTTGTTTTACATTATATTTAAAGGGGCTATAATCTGAGTTTGATGGGTGTGGTTTTACATTATATTTCAAGGGGCTGTAATGTCTTTGATGGGTGTTATTTTTTACTTTGATGATTATAACAATCAGACTAGATTATACATGGCCTTACATTGTATTTCAAGGGACTGTAATATGATTATAAAGAGATTGTAATTTTTATGTTGGTGATTTTTTTTGGAATATTAAAAGTGGAAATCACATTGGATTATACATGGCCTTAATACTAGATTTGTTGGTGTTGTTTTTGTAGTGTCAATTTGTAATTTATATATTGGTGTTGTTTTCTATTATATTTAAAATGGTTGTAATCTGGTTTAATTTATGTACATGTGTAACAGATGTCTTGTGATGATAAAGAAGAGTTTGTTACAGTCACTGTTAAGGTTTTTGGGTATGATGACTACAGATATAATGTTGAGATGGATTACTGTAGTTTAATTACACTTAAGAGTGAAGTCTGTGATAAGTTATTTGCTAGACCATTGTTTCCAAGAGACAAGTTTAGGGTGACTACAACTATACCTTAAAGTGGGGAGAGTGTTGAAATAGAGATTGATGATGATCTTGTTATATTAGTAGGTAAGGTATAAAAAGAAAATGGTATTGCATGGATGTGAATTTAGGGGTATTACCCTTAAAGCCAGTGACTCCCCCCATTATAAAAGTGATAGAGTGCTAAAGTATGATGGTAGTAGTGGCCCAAGCATTAGCAAGAAGCTATTTTTTAAACTTGCCACTAGCCAAACACAGTAAGCACAATCAGCAAGCCCACAAATCTAGCAACCACAATAGCACAAATCACCTATCCAATAAGCACAACAACTAACAAGCCCACCAATCCATAAATCATAGCAGCACAAATCACATGTCCAAGAAGCACAACAAATAATAAGCCCACCAACCCAACAACCACAACAGCACAAATTACCAACTCAATAACCAATCCACAACCCATATGTCCAACAAACATAACAACTAGTAAGCTCACTAAACCAACAACCAAATTCAAGCCCATCACAATAGCATAACCCACCTATAAATAAGCAGAACATATAAGCCCAATCCCACCAAACCAACAACACAGCCCACCAAATGACTATAACCCTAGCTTATCAGATGAGGAGGTAGTTTGGTCAAATAGTGACCACAAAGCGGTTGTATACTCAAAGAGTACTAATGCTGAAGACAGTAACCAAGAGGAGGGGAATGAGCAACTAAGTAACAGTGAACAAAAAGACCATCCACTGTCAAGTTATCATTTAGATGACAAAGATAGTTTTTTAGTGTCTTTATCAGATGAAGATGAAGTAGTAAGAGAAACAAGAAGCTTAGTGGGCAAAGATTATTTTAGAGAATGTGACCAAGAGGAGGCTGATTTACATATTGGCCAAGAATTTGATAGAGTTGAGCACTTGAAAGGTGCATTAAAGAAATATTATCTCCGAGAAGGATTTGAAGTCATTTAACTTAAGAATGACTTTAAGAGGTTCAAAGGTAGATGTAAAGCTGCAGGATGCCCATGGTTCATTTATGCAGCAAAAGAAAAGTTTAAAATAGTGTTTAGAATCCAAAATTTTGAAGATGATAACACTTGTGATAGAGTTTCTAAGTCGAAGGAAGCAACTTTAGCATGGATTGCTTTATAGTTTGTAAGTGCATTAAAGAGTAACCCTAAAATGCTAGCCAAGGCAATATGAGATGAATTGAAGCAAAAGTTTGATGTTCACTGTAATATGAAGAAAATTAGAAGAGCTAGAGCTAAAGTACTTAAAGAAGGTAGTATGGATCATGAGTATGCATATCAAAGGTTGATGGATTATACTAAAGTACTTATGGAGAGGAACCTTGGTGTGTTGGTAAAGATTCAATTTAATGTTACTGTTGAAGATGGTCTAGTGTATTTTAAGAGATTTATATACAACTTTCTAGCATTGAGGGATAGTTTTGTCAATGGTTGTAAGAGGTTTATAGGATTAGATAAGTGTCATTTAAAGGACCCTTATAGAGGTGTATTGTTATCTACAATGACATTAGATGCCAATAATGAAAATTTTCCTATAGCAATATGTGTGGTTAAGATTGATAGTTGAGAAATATGAGGTTAGTTTCTAGGAAACCTTAAGGAGTGGTTTGGTATTGTAAATGAACAATCAATCATATTCATGATTGACAGATAAAAAGGGATACTGCGAGCATTATCAAATTATTGGCTTGGTTCTCTAACAACGTTTTGTGCCAGACACATAATCTCTAATTTTAGAAAGAAATAGCTAGATCAGAGATTTAGGCCTCTATTTTAGGAGACATCAAGGGCCACAAAGAAATTATTTTTTGATGATGCTATGCATAAGATTAAGATAGCTAATGTAGAAGCTTATAACTACCTTGCAAACATTGAACCTAACCAATGATGTAGATATGCTTTGGGGCATAATGTCAAATGTAATCATATGACCAACAATTTGACAGAATCATGGAACAGTTAGTTGAATGAGCATAGAAGCAGACTTATTTTAGATTTGTTAGAATGGATAAGGAAAAAAAATAATGAAAAGATGGCAAAAAAAAGGCATCAAAAAGCACTACAATAGGATGGAGTGTAGCCACCAACAGCCAAAAAAAGGTTTGATGAAGTAAAGAAATATGGAAGGTTTGTGAAGGTAATTGATGTAACTAGCGCTGAGTTTGAAGTGATAGATAGTGCCCCAACCTTTATTGTTTATTTCAACAAGAGGATATATGATTGTGGTGCTTTCCAAGTGAGTGGCATTCCATATAGGCATATTTTGCCTTCTATAAATCATAGACAAAAGAATGCATATGATTGTATAAATTAAAAACTTACAACATAGGTCTATTTAAAAACCTATGACAAGGTCATTCATCCTCTGTCTGATCAATTCGATTGGTCAAAAGTTGAAGGGCCACCAATTGAACCACCTCAAGTCAAGAGAAAGACTGGCAGGTTTAAGATGAGTAAAAAGAAGCAAGTAAATGAAATGTTAGACAAGTAAGATATGAGCAAGAAATGTCATATCAGATGTGAAAAATGCAATTAGCTTGGCGACAATAAAAGGAGCTACAAGTTCTAACCTCCAAGTAGCCAAGTAATTAGATTTTAATTGTTTACCTTCATATTATGCTTCAATTAATAGCAATACATTAAATAATTTTTTATTTGGCAAGGAACAGAATCTGCATCCAATGCTGAGGGAGGTTTTAGGGTGACACAAGCCATAGAGATATTACACACAACATCAAGTTTCTCAAAGACTCTACATCACATCTCTCAAAGACATTCATAACCCAGCCAAAGACTTAGACACACTGCTATATTCAGAGGCAGGGATACAAGTAACTCAAAACATTCTTTAAATCATTTCATTAACAAACTTAATTCACATATCTAATTGCAATACATTTTCAAACTAATTAGAATACATGCTATCATTCCTAATAAAACCCCTAACATGAAAATAACTAAAACTGTTAAAACTAGTAACCATTGTTTGGTAAGTGCATCAGAGATTACATGCCTTCTTATAAACAATTATTATTGTAAATCATGTGTATTAGATACACTTTCATCATACAGGCCGTGATTATAAAAATTTTCAATTGTATGAACTCCTCAGGTTTAGGTTTTCAAAACTTGAAAAACTTACATTTCTTGTGCATTCACCTGAAATACAACTTATTTAGGTTTGCTTTAGATTATGAAATTCCTACATAGGCCATTTCATTATACTGACAAGTCATGTTTTTAAATTGTATCAGATGCCCATTGACTTTATCAAAGCTGTGGTGGGACCTAATAGAGGCTATACAACTGGAGCTTTGATCCATAGCTATATGTTTAGTGTCTTTGTGTTGATGAACTGAGTTTAAAACTGGTACTGATTTTTTGAATGCTGATCACTGTTGTGTTTTTTAGGGTGTTGATGCACTGAAGCTCGAACTTAATGCTAAGCAGTTTTTTGTGTTTTGGAAGTTGTTGATCTTGTCTAATTTCTATTGAGGAACTACAGCTTTTGATATTTGAGTTGATGAACTTAGTTGGGACTTAAGAGTTAGGAAATGTTGAAGCTGAATTTTTGAATGTTGACAGCTATGCTGTTTTGAGCTATAAAGGTGTTTCTAATTTCAAGCTATATGGAGATGTTGAAGAATTGAATTTTTGATAGTATATTTCAAGCTTTAGGCATTTATTCAAATTTGACAGTGTTTGAAGCCATATAAATTTGTTTGTATGAATTTGTTTTGAGGATGTAAGCTTTTTAGATGTTGTATGAATGATTGAAATTATTGTTAAGAGTTAAAATGTGCTTGCTAGCTATTTAAACACGGTAATATTTAAGGGTAAATATGTACTTTCCTTAAACATTAAACTCCCCCGAGCATTAAACAAACACAACAACTAACAAAATGACTATATTTAAGGGTAAATATGTAATTTTTATGAACATTAAATGGCCCAAAATTTATGTGCATCGGGTCTTTAAATAATATTAATTTTTTTTAAATAATATTAATTTTTTTCGACGTGTATATCACCTTAAATATAGTCATTTAACTAATATACAAATTGGGAGCAAAATTATCAATGTACTCAAAAAAGGAATTTCTATCAACTCTATCAAAATCTAACTAACAGATTAGGATAAAATTAATTTTTTTAAAATTCGTAAGACAAAATTAAAAATTATATCAAACTCGTGAAACAAAATTATCCTTTACCTTAAATAAAATATCATTACATCTTCTATAAATTTTAATTTTAGCAGCTCCAATCAAGGTTGTTTGGGCTTTTTTATTGGGAGAAGAGCTTCATTTTTTTTTTCTAAAAGCTATTTTTACTTTTTTTATGATGTTTGATTTTGATTGTATTTAAAGAACTTTTAAAAATTAAAAAACTAAATTTGCTTCTAACAACTTAAAATTTGATCTTTTTACAATCGAACTTTTTCTGAATTTTTGTAAAATCAAATATACTATAACATTATTTTCTTATTTCCATTATAAAACCTTAATAAAAATAAAATCCTATTCAACAAAATTTAATGTAACAGTTGAACTTGCCATCCATATAATATAGAATATACTATCTACCAAATCTTATCTATTATTGTTAAATATTATTTTATTTTATTTGTTCAATTTATTTATTAAAAATAATAAATTATTTGATTTGTTTGTTATGTATTAGTAATATTGTTTATGAAATTTACACTCTCAAATTTATATTATATGATTTTGAGGTAAATATATTAGTTGATGTATTTTTTTTTAAAAAAGATTAAGAAATTATATATGACCCCTCTTATTTTTAGCATTACTCACTTATTTCTGGATATTTTATATTACCCAAAATATCCTTACTGTTATGAAGATTCTTTTTTATAAGCATTAAATATTAATATATTTAAAAAGTAATTAATGAATAAAAATATAAATATAAAACAAAAGAAACAATAAAATAATCAAAACATTCCTCCTTCCATCATAACCGTAAATTTATTATGATTTTATTATTTTAGTGTTATTTTTTTTAAAAAAAATACATTAATAATTCATGAAAAAATTAGTAATGTAAGGATAAATTAATAAAAAAACAATAAGAGTTAGTATTTTAACAGAATCTTAGTTACAGTAAAGAATGTTTGGATAACATAAAATATTATGGGATAAGTAGTGTTGGAGAAAAGTTTTAAAAACCTTTTAAATAAATATTTAAGTTATAAAATATTAATATAGTTTTAATATTTTAAACTATCATTATTATATAGTGATTATAATATTTAAATTAACCATTAAATTTATATTAAATATTTGAGAATTACAAATAATTATTTATAATATTATTATTATTTGGGAGTCATTTATTTTAAAATATTGTAAGAGTTACAATATTTAAATTATTCTTATTAAATATTAGAATTAATTCTAAAAGTTACAATACATTAAATTATTCTTATTAAATATTAAAATTAGTTATAAGAGTTAAAAAAAATTTAAAATTATAATAATACTAATTTAATATTAAATTTAATACTTTAACCCTTATCTACCACTTTATAAAAAGTGCTAATCCTTTTTTAAATATAGTATGTGTGAATAGAAAATAAGAGAGGAGAAAGGTGTGTGTGTGGTAGTGAAAGTAAAGAAAAGAAAATGAGAAGCATTTTATGTATACAATGTAAACTAAGTATTCTTTATATTATGTTTTGAGCAACTATAACAACGAAGATTTGATATAATCTTTTGGTGATCATGCATATCGAAGAGAATTGCTGTAAATATAAGGTTGAATCTTAAGATCATGTAAGTTCATCACTACTTACATAAGGAGATGACAATTTAATTTTAGGATAATGTTATTAACATGTCTTTTTTATGTGTTTGATTTTTTTTTTTATATGTATTGTTAATATGCTCAATCTTTTATATATGATAATATATAATATAACATAGATTATAATAATATATAAAATAAATATACTCAATAAGTGGGTAGTGCTTAAAATAAGAGGAAGATAATTGGTCATGGCCCAAAAAACTTTAATGCTAATACTAGATTTATATATATAATCTCATGCTCTGTTTGGTAATTTAACTATAAAAAAAACTCTTTTTAAATTATATAATCAAATAATTTATTAATTTAAAAAAATTAGTTGACAATCAAACGGTGATTAATTTTATGTATAAAAAATTTATTTTAAAAAATTCTATCATCAGAAACTCTTTTTAACCAAGCCGACATTACCATCATAGACTTTATGACACGTTGGCAATCGACTGAGTGACTTATTAGCCCACTTCGAAGTCAAATAAGAGAGCTCCACAAAAGCCACACCCCCAAATATAAATAAATAAAAGGAAAAAAAATCACTGAAAAGAGCAGCGTCCTAATTACTCTTAACTGGACATGCACTTGGACATCGTAACTTGCAAGTGGATATAATGTTTTGCTTTGAAAATCTTTTTTCAGAAGAAGTCTGCGTAAGTTGAGAGGGAATTAGAATCTTACAAGCAACCAAACTTGACTTTCTTATTTGTGGAATATTATTGTGCTCCATAATCCCAGTTGGTTTCATGATTTGGGTTTCCCTTTCTGGCAAAGCACTGCCTTAAAATTCTAGCAGAAATCCATTTAGATGCTCTGATCTTGATCCATAGAGGTTGACATTCTTTTGGTCTGACCTTGATGCACGCACATCTTCGCTCGATGCCGGCGGCTATTTGCATTCGAACAAGCTTATAATTTGTTCATTATACTAAATGCTTAGATATAATAAATAAAGTAAACATACTAAGGAGAAAATTAATAAACGGCCTGGGTTTCTCTTTTTGATTAGTAGGACATCCATGTCTGACATCGGCATCATTATTATTATAAGCAGTGAATCTTAGTTGTGATTGTGAATAGACACACTAGCAAACGCAAGAATATTCTTTTGTTGCTGAGGAAATTCAAAATACAAAATGAAAAGAAGAAAACAAGATGGGTCAGTCCAAAAACTCCACGTTATAAAAGGTTAAAGAATCTAGTTGTGGTTAGCATTTGATGACAAATGAATTGTAAGTGGGTTATCATATGTTAGCAAAATTGGTTATATTTTGTGATTAAAAAAATGAGCAGTATTATATTTACATGATTGAGATATAAAATTTAAATTTCAACCGATGTAATTTTTTTTAAATATTATAAAAATTTATTAATATTTATAATTAAAAAATTATGAGAATATATAATAATGATATTTGTTGGCCTGTAGCCCATAAATTTAAACTAAAAAATAATCAAATCTATTTTATTAAAAATTTAAAAAAAAAATTATCCCTACTAAAACATAGAAGAAAACTCAAAATGTAGCCTCTAAATAAAAAATTAATGTGATATTTAATACATCTATTATTGTAAAAAAAACTCTTTAATAACAATTTGTTTGGGATAAGAAAAGATATATACTAAGTATAATTACTTCGAAGTGATGATATTCTGATCAACTTATATTCCTGCCTTATCCATGTTCCTTTTGTCTTGTTTTGACTAATATTTTGCTTGGAACTCAAAAGCATACATAAAGGTTTAGGTATCACTAGATTCTCAAACACACTTGCGTCAAATCAATATAATTCTCTACTTTCCTCTTATTTAAATCAATATAATTCTCTACTTTCCTCTTATTTTTATATATGATGAAAACAGCTTCACGACCCCAACTATTTTTTAAAATATATATATAAAAAGAATTGATTCATGACTCCATCTTGCTAATAAAAGAAAAGAGAAATAGATTGAATAAGGCAAAACTTATTCAAGAAGCGAGCCCAATTTTTTTTTAAAGCCTTATTCAAGAAGCCAGCACAATTTTTTTTTATATAAAAAACACGTAAAAGCAAATTAAGCAAGATTAGTTGTCAATATTCCTTTAACGATTTGGTTTGGGAGGGGCGAAAGAATTCACCCACAAAGGTAATGAAATTCCGAAATGAAAAGATCACGAGAAGAACGTAAAATAAGAATCAAATACACACGATACAAGAATTTATGTGATTTAATAATTATTTATATTTACAATGAATTAATATTTCGACTTCTTTTATTAAACAGTAATTACAAAAGAATTGCTCTAAAAATTATAAAGAAAAATGAAACCTTAAGAGCAAGACTAAAAGGTTTATTGTATAACACAATACTCTTACTCAAAATAACAGGCTATATATATATATACAGGTTCAGGAGCTGGCACTGCAGCCCCATTTCACCATGTTGCCATGACATGATCATGGCGTTGCAGCACTAAGGTTTTGTCATCATGGCATTGTTGCCTGGATCAACTGCGCCGCACGCCTAGGTTCTATCCTAACTTGTTGATTTAGTGCTCCGTGCAACTCTACATCTCTATCACGTGTATTCTCCTTATTGATTTTAACTTAAAATCATATTAAATTATAATTTTTAATCATCAATTTCATAGGAGGTTTGTATTATATTTAATTAAAAAATTGGACCAAAGTCCCCGTATGGAAGTCGTTAAAACACAAAAATAAATATTATAAATTTTGATGCATTGAGCACGAAACTCCTTATATTCAAAAGTTTAGTATTTTTATTTTTATTTTTCTTTTAGCAAATTTTCTATACAAAAATGCGTAACTTGAAAAGTTTTACCTATATGCTCAGCTTAGTTTGACAATATTCTCATAAAGTAAGCCGGCCTTGTGTTTATAGTAGTCAATAGAGAGCAGTGGGTGGTTAAATACCAACATCTAAAACCAAAAATTTAAGAAAGAAATAAAGAAAGAGAGAAGAAAAAAAAAAAGCGACAATTGGTACTGTTGGCAAAAAAATGTAGCTTTCATTGCTACTGTTACTCGTTGATTAAGTAAGTAGCCTAATTTTTTAACATATGTGTAGTATTAATTATGTTCAATATTCCTTTTAAAAAAAATTCCTAATGTAGCTTTTTCAAGTTAAGAAAGATCCTAATTCATAATTAAAAATAAAAAAAATTTGGTCTTCTATTTTTGCCTTGCTTGATTTTGGTCAAAAACAAAATATTGGACAGCTTGAACCCCAAGTGACAAATGAAACAAATCACTAACAATTTATGGATGACAGTCCGAATTTGGCGGCATAGATACGAAAGAATGGAAAATTCGATCAGAAAACAGATATAATAGCAATTGTATTATTCCAAGAATAAATGGGTCAAAATTGGCCTTTTCCGTAAGCATGAACAACTGGTGAGAATAAAACAAAAGAGAAGCCGGCAGCTTGTTTGGTCGTCCTTCTGTACCTAACCAAACATCAAGCTAGCGTTTACAAAAGCGCTTCTAAAGCTTTGCAACAATATACTTTTGTACTTACCAGCTGATGACTTAGCCAACTCCATCTACTTAGCACTATATCTAGAGAGTCACATATTTCAGAATCTCCATTAGCCCGAAACCCTAAGAGCCCTTCATCCGCCAAAACTTTATGCAAACATCTTTATATTTATAGATCCTTACATTCAACCCTAAGCTATAGCAATTTCTATAAAAAAATTTCTAGCTAGAGTTTCCAAAATGGTTCGTTTAAGCTCTATTTTGTTTGTTTTCCTCATTGTTTTAGTCTCTGATATTGCATCTTTCGAAACCAGGAGACTCTCAAACCCAGAAATAAAGGAAGATGATCACAATCAACTTCTTTCTTTGAAGAACAGCTTTGATTTAGATGCTCTTACACAGCGCCCTACACTTACTTATACTCCAAGCAGTAAGGATCATGCCATGGCTGATAATGAAAGGCATTTAACAACTCATCTCGGCAGAGTTGATCGAATTCTAGAGACGTCGGTACCAAGTCCTGGAATTGGTCATTAGACATATTTTTGTCTCCAGCCACTCCCTTATTTATATACATTCTTTATTCTCTCTCACTTATAAATCATTATGTTATGTTTCGATGAAAATTTTCCTATTACATTTGATCATTGGATTATCATTTTGTGTATCATTATGTTATGTTTCAGCTAAGAAAAAATTTCCATATTTTCTTATTTAATCGTCCATTAACGTATGATTTTATTCCTTATTGCTCTATGAACACTTTGTAGTTCTAAAGTAAGTAGCTAGCTACCAATATTAGCTTCTCTTGCATATTTTCAGTCAATAGACTAATGTTTGTTTCTATATTGACACCAAAATAATAGAATTCAACAAATTTATGGTATAATAAGGATATAATACAGGACACAAATTGAGTTTGGGAACCAAAGTTCAGTAATAGAATTAAATAATAAAAATGAAGATAAGTCAAAATTATATCTTCAAGGGTGCCACCTAATTCTTCCTTTTATTAGTTCTTAGGCTCTTTAATTGCACTAGGGTTTAAGTGTATCCCTCTCCACTAGGTTCAATTTTTGGTTGGGCTACACCTCTCCCTAATAAATTTGTAGGAGCTTTTCTCTCCTCTTTGGTCCAATCTTTTAAAGTTTGAAAAAGTCAAAATTTCTAATTGAACTTTATTAACAGTGTAAAGGGCAACAAACAAAAGTATAGCCTAGAACATGGTTTTGTTTTTAGACATTTTAATTTTTTTTTTCCTAGTAACTCTTGTAATTATGTCATTGTTAGTATATTTTTAGGTCTTTGTCCTATTTCAAACAAGTTTCTAACTTTTTAGACCTGATCTGAACTCTTTCAGATCAATATAATGTCCGAAATGTTACAAGCATCTTACCTTATAAAAATAATTAGCGATTTAATGAAATATTTATTTATTACATAAATATGAAATTACAATATTCATATAAAATTTGGATGGAACATAAGCACAAATCTCAACAACTCTCATTTACTCTAGTGCCATTCACAGTGATATCTAATACTGTTTATTTCAATGAGGGATTATGATTTATGATTTGTTCGGCTAGTTCAAATGTTTATACCCACCCATATATAAAAACTTTATGCTATGAAACAAAATTATTTTCCTCCAATTAGAATTCGGAGATTTTTCTAAGGTCTTTTCTTACATATATTTTGCCCACAACGGAAAAAGTCTTCTTTGCAAATTTCAATAATAATTATTGTAATTTTTTTTTTAAAAAAAGCACATAATTGAGATATAAAGTTTATATCTCAACTAATATATTACTAATCAATGATTACCATTTATTAAATAATTATTAATTTTGAATCATTATTAATATAATAGTTATACAATACCAATTAACAATTGACACATTGAATATTACATCAATTAAAATATAGACCTTTTTTTAAAGAAATTAAAATATAGACTTTGTATCTAAAACTTTATATCGAATTATTGTTCAGAATAGTATGCAACATTAAGAGTGTATTTGAATATTTATGGAAAAAAAAAACCCTTGACCTCCCTAGGTTTTGGCTTAATACCTCAACGCCCTCTTACATTTAAGAAAATTACCTCAAAATCCCCCTGTTATAAAGATTATACTATTTGTCAATTTTTTATACACAACTGGATGATTTAACCTCTAATCTTGAGGATAAAACATTACCTTCAAACTACTTAACCATATTTTTTTTCCTTAAATCTTCTATACTCATTATCATATATCCTCTTAAAAAGTTATATGGATAACTATATGTAAATTAAATATCCTTTCAAAAACAAATATGTAAATTAAATGAACGTTAAATTCCAAAAGTTCCTAAAAACAAGCAGCCTTAAGATTTCTAATTAACATCAAATTTAAATAAATGAATCATGAAGATTAAAATTTTGATTTCTATTAAAAACTCATTGTGAAAATTTTTAGAATTCGGATTTATTTATATCTTTTAAATCAACTTGTAAATTAAAAAAATTGACAATTAAACTCATCTAAAAAAATTGTGATCATTAACCAAACTTTTTTTCTATCATGAAAATAATGAAATATATTTTGCATGCTCACAATTGTTCATAATAAAAAGCATTAATGATGAGTACTTGCTGATTTGAATGTTTTTCATTATTCATTACAGAAAAAATTGACTAATAATGTAAAATATTTTTTTAGGATGAATATAATTGTTAATATCTTTAAATGCTATAAAAGTAATTCAAAACAAAGAAAATTATTTTTTTCGTCAATAGTCATAAATTCTAATTCAGAATAATTTTAATTTATTTTCATGATGAAAAAAATAAAGTAATGATGATAAATATATTTTTAATGAATTTAATTACTAATTTTTTATTACTTTAAAAATTAATTAAATGATACAAACAAACCAAAATTTATAAATTTTTCATAATTAGTTTTCATAAACAATCAAATCTTAAATCTTTTTGGTTCTTGTATTTAAAATTGGTGTTAATTAGAAAGCTTTAAGGGGATTATTATTGTTTTCTAAGATTGTTAATTATAGGTAGATTTGTGCTTTGTGTTACAAAAAGCATAATTGTTTTGGAATTTTTTAATGTTACATCTCACATTGTATAGAAATTGTATAGATTTGGATATATATAGATGGGTATATATTATTATTTAACATGCTAATTTTTTGGGTCAATAGTAAACGCTTGAATTGTAACAATTGGTATCAGAACAGACTAGAATTTTTATACGCATTTGAATTCCTAAAATTACCTCAATGAAAATTATCACGCAAAAATGAGTCCCCATGTCTCTAGGGGGATGGGCATTATGAGCCAATGGGGTCTTGAAAATCGTGTCTTGATTTCTAATAGAAATTATCACGTGAGTAGTAAATTTCCTATTTTCAGGAGAATGGGTAATACGAGTCAAGTTGACCACTGAATTTAGGCCAAACCGTGATGAGGATGTCATGTAATTGAGTGGAGGAGAATGTCACTTCTAATTGAAGAAAAATTAAGTAAATCTTGTATATATATAAACGGGTAAGCAACATTATCTAACAGACTAATTTTTTAAGTTAATGACAAATGTTCAGCCCGACATTAAGTAAGCTTAGTGTCACGGACCTTTGACATTAGGCTAATCTTTTGAACTTTGATATTAATACGGTGGAAACTGATTGTATTAATGCGGTCTTTGCAATTAGTTTCAAACTGTATTTTCGCGGCGAGGATAATGTTCTGCTTAGTATTGTTGCTACTATGAATCAGTCTACTGTTGCAATTTGCAAATATATGAAAAGGGAGGCAAATTTTATTGCTCACAATTTGGCCTAAGCTGGTCTAATGTCTGCTGGGAATGTGTTCCTGGTGTGATAATATGTAGATTCATTTCTTCAAATATATTCTTGGATATTTGTCGTGAATAAAAAATCCACTATTTCGAATTTTTATTTTTAAAAAATGAGGTTTTACGATTTTTAAATTTTAACATCCATTTAATCTATATATATATATATATATAGGGGAGGTTTTGAGGTATTTTTGCAAATCAAGGGATTGTTGGGTTATTAGCTCAATCAACCCCAAAAGGGTAAAGAGGTTTTTCCCATAAAATTATTTTAGAAATACTGAACATATATATACATACATATTTTCTCAAGTCTTTTGTGTCCTTATGGAAACATTTTTACTTCTAAATCACGTATCAAGATATCATAAATGTTGCACTTTTCAAAATACGTCAACATTAATCAATATATATGGGCAAAGAGTTGAAGATATATTACTTGCTTGTGTAATTTTTTGGCCCCACTACGCAAAAATTTTGTAGTCATCAAGAACTTGCTGTAATCCACTAAATTCTCATACGCAATCGGCATTATTGCACTACCAAAAATAAGCACTAGCTACTGTCTGTGAATGACTATAAAGCAATGAAGTGACTTCCCATAAATAGTCGATCCATTGAACAAGAGAAACCCTCTGAAATACATAAGAGACTAAGGACAAAACAGTTATATCAAGAACAAACAGTTATAAACTTGCATAAGAAAGCCAAGTAAGATAAAGGATAACCTTTTAACTTTGCGTTACTCTAATCCCATTATCTTGTTTAAATATCTGTGTTTCCAAATGCCCTTCTTTTTTAGGTCAATAATGTAGGGGACTAAGAAAAGCCTGCAAGCCACAGCTTAGTTCAAATGTACCTAACCCAACATTCACAAGGCATTTTCTCTCCGGCAAAATACTCAGAACATTCCCTCTTCTATTTAATATCACTGACAGCAGCCAAACTATTTTGACCCTCGTGCCTTTCTCCCCTTATATATAGTCACATTTACAGCATACATTACAACCAAAAGCAGCGTCTCCTTACAAGAACTTGCTACTTATCTTCTTTGCAAAATCGCCCACATTTTCCCTCCCATCATTTTACATGGCTTCTTTGAGCAAAACTTTTCTCGTATTTTTCCTTGTGACTATCTTCCTTGTGCCTTCTTTTGAAGGTAGAAAGCTCTTGAGCATGAAGAAAATCAAGGTTCCTCTTTTGAAGGACAATTTGGCTCTAAATGCCTTTCATAAGGGAAAATCAACAGCTTCTTTTCAAGAACAGTTTCGTAATAAAATGGCCGCAAACAAAAGGTTGACTACCATGCACATTGCCGAGGCTAAACGAAATTTGGATCAGTCGGTTCCAAGCCCCGGAAACGGCCATTAGATACAAAAATTCTCTGGAAAATAAATATATTATATAAGTTTGTTTAATAAGCCCATCTCTTAATGATTTAGAGTGCGTTATTTAGTTTGATTCTATTCAAAATCAATGTCCGTATAATATTGTATTGCTGGGAATGTATTCCATAGCCTCTGTTTGTCCATGTACATACGGAGCTTGCTGTTGGTAAGTTGATGTTCATTCAGTATGTGACTATAAAATATTATCATTATTATATTTTTCGGGGCCGCGATGATGCATTTTTAAGAGTGCTAGTATTAGTATAGTATATTAGCATTGATGTTCTCCCTATCTCAAAAGTGCAGCTAATAGCATTGATCAGGATACTATTCTAATCTGATATTTTTTTTCTTAATTGTTTTATTAACATGGAGTTGATAATTAATAAAATAAATAAATAAATCTTGATCTCATAAAATCAATGCAAAACACGTGTAAAAAAAATTCTTGAAAAATTAAATAAGATTAGATTAAGAGAATTCGAATCTTAATTCACTTGAAATAAGAGGAGAGTAGTACGAGACGTCACAAATTGTCCAGGAATAAATATATTCAATGAGGCGGCATTTATTGTCTGAATTGTGGATCAAGATCCTCGCCTAATCTAATCTTTTTACTAACATAAAGTTGGTAGTTAAAAAAAATTTGCCCACACATAGTTAATATAAAACACATGTCAAGAAATCTTTAAAAGATTAGATAAAATTATATTAGAAGAGAATTCTAATTTATAAATTGTAGACTAATGAAACAAATGACTTTGAAAATTATGAATCCAACTAATCAATAACACATCATATGGCACGTTATTTGGAAATCAATTTTCAAGATAATGTATGGGATATCCAACACAACCATTGAAATAAATAATATACCACATAAAAATAGGTAATAAATTTTATGTAATATGATTTATGATATACCATATATGCAAAGTCCTTAAATTCCTTTATTAATGGATATTAAATGATTCTCTGAAATATGGGTCACAGGTTTATTATAATAGTAATCACAATTTTTTATTTTTGTTAATCTCCTTTTTTAATTAAAAAAAATGTCTCTAAAATATGTCGTATATCTCTTTTTTTTAAAATAAAATAAAATAATCAGCATCCAATTCAAGTCTCATGATCGGTAAAAATGGGTTGTTTTCTACTCATTATAGCGAAAGAAGATTGAGATTTTTACGAGCTATAAACTGATCCTTTATCAATCAAAATTTATGAGCAGCACCATCAAAATTCTATTTTAAGTTGGTACTCCAACAAAAGATGCCAGTGTTACCCACCTTAATCTACATATAACTTGTCAACAGATCTCACAAACTGCCTCTCATATTAACTTCTCAACCCTTAGGAGTCTAACAATCTGAAACCACACAGACGCAATCGATGGACATAATTGCATTAGCAAAAGCACTTCCATCTTGTGACGATCAAACTCAAGTTGCTTTCCATAAACAATGGATACATTGAACTAGGTAGTCAAATCTTTCAACGCCAAACAGTGGATATAGAATTTGCGTGCTCATTTAAAATTTTCTGCAAATGTGACACATTAGAAAAATAAATTTTGCACTAACCGATTGTTAATCCGATTAAGAGTTGTTAACACTTAAAGAGCTGCGGAATAGTTGTCAAGAGTTTAACATCAGGTCTGCCTTCAATTGAATTGGAATTTAACCATTATAATAACATGAAAGGGCAAATCCTCTAAATTATTTAAAGCCTTACCTAAGGCAAAATAATATAAATTAGGCCTTGTATTTATGTTGTTAAAATAGAATCGTTAATATGAAAAAAGAATTCTTAAATTCTTTCCTTCTAACATTTTAAGATGTAAAAGTCTTTGCTAATCACCCATGCCGCAGTGGTTGATGCCAGCACTTTAACTATTAGGTGTTGAGTTCAAGTCAAAGTTTTTTTAATTATTTACGAGGGTTGTTTATTTTTTAGAATCACTTGGATTGTTAAAAGTCAGGCCAAAGTCATTCTAATTATTTGGGAGAGTTGTTTATTTTTTTATAATTGTAAAAAATTGATATTTTACTAATTTATATTATTGTAATATTGAGATTTGATGTGTATAATACTTGTACTCTTTAAAAAAAAATTAGAAAGTTATTTGGAAGAGTTATTTATTTTTCTCTAATTATAAAGGATTAATATTTTACTAATTTATAATATTGTAATATTGAGATTTGACGTGTATAATACTTGTATTCTTTAAAAAATATAAGAAAATTATTTGGAAGAGTTATTTATTTTTCTCCAATTATAAAGGACTAATATTTTACTAATTTATAATGTTATAATATTGAGATTTGACGTGTATAATACTTGTATTCTTTAAAAAAAATTAGAAAATTATTTAGAAGAGTTATTTATTTTTCTCTAATTATAAAGAATTAATATTTTACTGATTTATAATATTATAATATTAAGATTTAACATATATAATACTTGTATTCTTTTAAAAAAAATAGAAATTCTTTTATTAGTTTTAATATTTACTTTTTGTCTGAAGAAAAAAATTATAGAATTTGTTGTAATAAGAATAAACTCGTGTGTTTATTTTATTCTTTATTTTTTAAGTTACGTGCACCCGTCTCACCCTTTTCCTTTGCATATGCAAACCAAGAATGCAAAATTAGTTTGGATGGGCTTGGCCCAATTAAGAATGGTGAAATTAGCAGCAAACTCGTTAAAATCTACTCGTATTGAAAAGCATTTGATAAGGTTTAAAACATATTTATTACAAGTTTGGTATACAAAATTAAAATTTACAAAATATTTGTTACGGATATGAGTTTGGTGAAAAATCTGTAGATACCTACAACGAGTATACACACATACTACTTTTTAAAAATAAATTAAAAAAAAATAAAAATGAGTTGATTTTTTTTTCATTTATTTTTAGCCCACATCAAAACCAAGTGTAGATTTGGTTTGACGCCGTTCATACCATTCAATAAATAAATAAATAAAATTTTTTCAAATGAACTAATAATTGTAATTGAAATTGAAATTAAAATCATAGCATTTAATGTAATTAAAAATAGAATTAGAATATTTAATATTTAACATAATTAAATTTAAATTTAGAATTATAACATTTAACGTATTTGAAATTGTAATTGTAATTGAAATTAAACATTTAACGTAATTGAAATGAAAAATAAAATTGGATTTGAAATGATAACATTTAATGTAATTGACATTGAAATTAGATTTAAAATTATAACATTTAACACAATTGAAATTGAATTTAGAATTAAAATATTTAATGGTAAATAAAATTAGAATTGTGATTGAAATTAAAATATTTAACATAATTAAAATTAGATTTAGAACTATAATATTTAACATAATTAAAATTGGAATTGGAATAGGAATTATAATATTTAACGTAATTAAAATCAAAATCAAAATTAGAATTATAATTATAATATTTAATGTAATTTATATCGAAATAGAATTATAATTATAACATTTAACGTAATTAAAATCGAAATTGAATTTAAAATTATGACATTTAATATAATTGAAATCATAATTAAAATTGGAACTATGATATTTAATGTAATTGAAATCGAAATTGAATTTGAAATTATAATATTTAACGTAACTGAAATCAATATTAGAATCAAATTTATAATATTTAACGTAATTAAAATCGAAATTAAAATTAAAATTATAACAGTTAACATAATTAAAATTAAATTTGAATTTGAATTATAACATTTAATGTAATTAAAATTTAAAATTTAAAATTTTAATATAATTGAAATCGGATTTGGATTTAAAATTATAACATTTAACATAAGTGAAATCAAAATTGGAATTGAGATTATAATATTTTAATATAATTGAAATCAAAATTAGAATCGAAATTATAATATTTAATGTCATTGATATCTTAATTGAAATTATCATTATAACATTTAACATAATTAAAATTAAAATTGAATTTAAAGTTATAATATTTAACATAATTAAAATCAAATTTAAATTTGAAATTATAACATTTAATGTAATTGAAAGCAAAATTGGAATTAAAATTAAAGTGTTTAATGTAATTAAAATTATAACATTTAACGTAATTAAAATAAAATTTAGATTTAAATTATAACATTTAATGTAATTGAAAGCAAAATTAGAATTAAAATAAAAATATTTAACGTAATTAAAATTATAATATTTAATGTAATTAAAATCAAAATAGAATTTAAAATTATAACATTTAATGTAATTAAAATTAAAAAGTGAAACAAAATTATAATATTTAACGTAAATAAAATTATAATTATAAATGATATTATTTTAATTGCTATATTTTATAAATTTTTAATTAAATTAAGATTATAATTTTATTTTTTTATTATATTAATTTAAAACCCGCTTAAAATCACGAATAACTTGTTGTGGGTTTACTAATAAATATACACTCATTAATGTGGGTTTGGTAATGAAACTCCAAACCCACAATGAATTTGAAAAATATTTAATATTTTATTTTTTAATCGGATGCAAATATGAGTTTAGAAATATTCGTTCGAAATCTGATCCACTGTCATCCTTAGGTCCAACTATAAAAACTCTATAATAATGCTACATTCAAATTATAAAAATTCTACAATAATACTAAATATTCTAAATCACTATCCCAATTTTTTCATTCTAAATAATTTATTATTTATTTATTAGATGATAAAAATGTTTGATTGATTATTTTAAAAACTATTAATATTTATCATCTAATTAATTATTGATGCATCACTTAAAATTTAAAAAAAAAAAGCTTTTAGACATTACATAAATACCCTCTAGTAATGTTTAATATCACAAATATCCAATAATTTATAAAATTAGCAACAATGTGCAATTGTTAAAGAATTTTTCATAAAAGATAACAAAAAAAAAATGATAGTATTGTCATTTCACTATTGTGTCTACCTTCTTTCAATTTCATGTATTAAGACCTATCAAATCAAATCCATTATTATTCAATTTATTAATTGTTACCAACTTATTTTTATTTTTTTGACTATTAATAAAATAAAACTTAAAAACGTGGCTAAGTTAATAGCCCATGGACGACACCTGATAAATAGCTTTTAGTAAAAAATACATGACTGATATATTAAACTAGAGTACATGTGCACTTTATTATAAATAAATAATATAAGATGAGTAGAATATTATTTTTATGAGAAATTTTTATTATTAATAAATTGTTAAGTATTAAAATTGTATCATCTTACTTTTATATAAACAATTAAAAATTAAAGTAAATTAATCTAGTACTAATGAATTAAGTAAATAATGTAAAGGTAAGCCAAAGATTACAATTATCAAATAACTAATATAAAAAATTCTAGGATTACAATTGTCCTTTAATTATTTTATTTAAATTTAAGTAATCCTCTTATCTTAATCTGTCAATATCAATTGTTAATAAAAAATTCTAAATATTTATAAGCCTCATCCAATTGTCAAATAAATATATCTTATCTAAATAATTATTTATATTCTTATAGTAATTAGATTAAAATAAGATTTATTAAAATTAGGTCTTATAACAGTTATATATATCATATAAGTATAATCTTATCTCATATGAAACTTACATCTATTATATTATGATCATACATTAATCTATTCATCGTCTCATACCAAAACTCTTTTTTTCCAAGTTTGTTTAAGTTTTCAAATCAATCTGTTAATTGATTGTGTAATTAGGAGCATTAAACATAGAATGGAATGAACAATTTATTATAATTTCATAAAATAAGAAAAAGAAAGAATTCAAATTGTATAATTGAGTATAAATTGTAACCTTAAAAAATAAATTTAACTTATAATGACAAATAGAGTTTTAGAGCACAAAATGATCAATATCATAGAGAATAACAATCTAAGATAGAAAATAAGAAAATAGATAGTGCCCTGCAATATTTGGTCTTCAATCTCTTCCTCTCCTTGAAAGTCTTATCTTGAATCTCCAAAATGGCTTTAAACTCTTGATGACTTACTTCTCTTGTGTTCTCTCTTAATTACCCTTTATACTGGCTGAAATGGTGGTTATTTATAAGTATTAGTATTCTAATTAAAGCCAACTTTGTGTCTAAGGTAAGTTAGATTTTTCTAGTTTAATACCCAACGTCGGGCTCGCACTACCCAACTTTACGGCACTGGTTTGATTTTGCTTTAGTACTATAGTGTTGACATTTTGACTTCTTGGTGATTTCAAGTCACATTGGCACTGCAGCTCTATGTCTGAGTGCCACAACGCCCATGTTTTGATTTTGGGAAGATTTTTCATTGTTCCAACTCTGTGGCCTTGGCATGATTGTATTGCAACACTGGCCTTAAGATTCTACTTGGGTGGCCTTGACTCTAGAGCTGCGACACTAGCCCTCTTTTTGCTTGGATTTAGTTGAGTTACTCATTTTTTATCGGATTTTAATCTTTCTTTGACTTTACAAAATAACTCTGAAATGTGTAGTTTATGAACAACTACTAAGTTTATGGAAATGAAAAGAATAAATATAAAATGCACCAGTCAATAACATGTTTGTAAATGATATAAAAATGCATTAATAAGTCAAAAATAAAGCAGTTATTAATATAGGTTGATGATAGGATGAGTGCATCTTATTTATTAAAGCATGGATTTAAATTTTGACAAAAAGTCATGTCCAAAAAGTATGTCAAAAAATAAACTAAAAGAAAAATTATAATACTTTTATACTAAAATTGGAGTTTAAGAGTCAAGAAACACTCCTACGCTTTCGATCTCCGCTTAAGAGCATGAAAGCATTCAAAATTGATGGTGTTGTCTATGATAAGTCGTCCAAGAATAAAAACACTCTAAAAGTTAGAGATAATGTCACCCAAAATAACTCGAAGTCTGTTGGTCAATATCTTAATAAATAACTTTGGATAAACTAATAGGGTGAAAGCCAAGACCCCGTTCAGCTCATTATGTTTGGGAATCATGACAACTAAGGTTTCCTTAATCTTACTGAGATCATAGCTACCATTCAAAACTTGTAAACAAACACTAGTGATATCCTTTTCAATCTCTCCCCAAAACCTCTAATAGAACAAAATAGGAAAACCATCCAAACCCGAAGCTTTCGCAAGGAATATTTAAAATTGAATTTTTTTTAACCTCATCTAATACAAATAGAGCATCCAATATCCCATTAGATGCTTTAAAAACTCTAGGTTGAACACAACTTAAGACTTCTCTCTAAATCCGCAGATGAACAGGGCAAAGAAGAGAAAAGCCCAAAAAAATAATCCATTATCACCTATGCCATAGAATCAGTCTCCTCGTGCCAAACCATGTTGCTATCTATGAGGCCCAGAATCTTATTTCTAACTTTTCTACTAGAAGTTGTGTAATGAAAATACAGTTTGTTCCTAGCCCCGTGCTGTAGCCAATACACCCTTGAACGCTGATGCTAATAAAACTTTTTTTTTTTCCAAAAGAGTATCCACCTCTCTTTCAATAGGTCGTAACTTAACTCAAGAGGAAGCAAAAATATCCAGATCGAGACCAGTAGAAATTGTTGCTTCTTACGGAGAGAATGTGTTAGGTAGTTGAAATTTGTAAAATTCCATTTATTAGCTGCGTCCTAATATTAGTAAGATTCCTCTGGACAACGTCAAGTGAACTGCTTGGTGAAGCCCAACCCTTTAGATAGATATCAAACCATGAACTTTCTTAAATGGATGTTAAGTGATATACTATGCAAATAGATTAGAAAAATAAGTATTTTTTTAAAAAAAAAAATTAGTTCATTCAAATAACTAAGCAGCAAAATTTTAGAATTTAAAGCCTGATTCCCAAAGATTTATAGATTTAAAGGTGTATAAAATTCTCTTCTTAAAAAAAAGGGATGACATTTTTTTATTTATTGTTGATTTTCTATAAGATTGTTTTTAAGAAATGGAACATTAGTTTTCAATTTTAATAGACATTTGAATTTTTAACATTTTAATAAAGGGACTAGCACTTTCTTATAGTATAAAAATCTAAAAAATACACTAATTTATTATAGTTTTCATGTGTACACAACAACAAAAAAAAAAAAGTAATATCGTACATTTATTATAACAAGATACGTGGCATAATATAATAGATTTGTTTTAATTTTTAATTTAAAATTTTTATCAAATAAGTTGTATAAAACTTAAAAATAAAAAAATAAACCACTACCACGAATCATTGTCCATTGTGGTAGAACGTCTCACTGTTAACAACATCAAACTCTAAATTTCATTAATAACCTAATTGTAAAATTATTTTTAACAATAGAACATTAAAAAAGTGACAAACATAACAAGATGAGTAACAACCATCATAACATCACTATTAAATGATAGCAAGTTGAGATACGTCGGAACCTTTATTAAAATCCCCAACTAGCTATCTACTCGATGGAGGCAGATTGCACTTTAACATGTCACTAATTGATAGCTATATTATGATGGTTGCCACCCTTGTCATCGTGTTTGACACTCTTGTAATATTCTATTGTAGAAAATAATTTTACCATTATATAAATCATGAAATTTGGCATCTAGTAATGGCAATGGTACCATTATCTCTAATTTATTTTTTTTATTAGAGACCTATGTACTCCTTTATACATTTTTTAAATATTATTTTATTCAATTTATTTTATACACTTTTTATCAAAAAAAATAAAAAAAAGAGCTATTAAATTGTGCCACAAGCTTTTTTTTTTAATTCATTTAATTATTCAATATTCTATTAGAAAAAATAAATGAATGTATAAGATTATGTTCAAATGTTATAAATCGTTAGTATATAAAAATCTACAAAAGTCTAAGTGCAAACTTGCATGCATACTTAAGTACATAAAACAAAGGCATGTGGGCTAAAGTTACTTTTCGAGACACAACTTATTGGTTGCGATTAAGTATAGACTTGTATTAAATAAAATCCAAATATGTGGACTATCAAATTAAAATCCACTAAGAGTATTATTTTGAACAAAATAAGGGTAAGCTCATATTACTAAATTAATATAGAAACATAGTCACAATATGAAACTATTTAGCCATTGGACTCTTTTTTAAAACAAAAATTGGTAACTTTCTTATTTAAATTAGTATATAATAAGCATATTAGTGTTTTATTTGTAATAAAATTGTATCTTGCCACTTTTATTTATTAAATTCATTTTTTTTCTTTTAGATGAATAAAACTCATTAAATAAACTAAATTCTAAGATAAAAAATAGGCTAATTAAGCAATTTTGACCTAGTACAATATTCTAGCACTATAAGAATTTCAATTTTTTTTTTATGTGAAACATAACTTTTTTAGACCTAAAAGTATGACTAAACTCTGTCTTCTTCAACCTAGAGTACAAACACATCATACAAATTAAGCCCTAAAAACTACCTTTCATTACAAGTCTTATATGAATTGCCTCTATCTTTTATGTTTTCCACAAAGAAACTCAATCATTATCATTGCTTTTGTCTCTCTTTCATTTTTTTCACAAAAGAACTCAGTCATTATCATTATTGTTCTACCTCAAAGTTTAATTTAACATAGACAAGTTGATAAACTAAAACTATAGGTTAAAGAAGTATGTTCTTATTAACCTTCATAAAGTTAGAGTTCTTGCAGCATGGATACTATATTTGCATTGCATGATACACACCTAACATAAGTTCTATAACATCCTTAAACATGCTTACACCCAACACAGTACTTATGTTTATACATTATTTATTGCACAAGCTCAGATCCCACATTTCTCACAGTCTATGATCAAATTTATTTGTAAAAATCTATTTCACTCAATTTGACTTAATCAAATTTCTAATATTAGCTTCTTAGACTTTAGAAGTTCTTCAGAAGTTTGGTGGACCTTAATCCCAAACTTATAGAAGTGAAGAGGCTAAAATTAATTGTTTGACCCTAAGCCTTATCCTTCATATAGCCTACCATATCAGCATAGAAGCATTACAATTAATAATATTTTGCCACATCATGATCTCCCAAAATTACCTCAAACAAAAGTATTTGAAACTAAATTTAATTTAAAGAGAAAAATAGTTTATTATTTAGATATTAAAAGGGTTTAAACCATCCAAACTCATGAAATCCTATAGTTGATGGGGTCTCTTATGAATTTTTTAATCCCAAAATGAGGTTTAAATCTTTTTTTTTCTATGGAATAAGGAATTTGAGTATCTTATCCTCTTTAGAAAATAGAGTTTTAAAATTTCATTTTTCTAGTTTCCTATAGTTGTTTTTATTTACAAAAAGTAATCTCCAAAATAGTAATATTATACATATAGTTTTTTTTAATACAAATTAATATGGATATATAATTTATTTTATTAATTCTCGTATATTCATTCAGCAAATACTTATATGTCATGTGAATTTATACGAGACATGTTGCAATATTAAATAATCAGCTTTTGTTAAAATAAATAAATAATTTTACACTTTTCAATTTTGATTTTCATTTTAAGTGATATATCAAATAATTGTTGAATAATTGATTTTTGTTACTTCTAAAATGGCAAATTTTTGAAACTCCATCATTTTGCACTTCAAAGTTTACTATTGTGCAATTTTCTTTGACAACACGAATGTCTCCACATTGCAGAGAATCTCGTCGTGACATCAAGAACCATATTCCATTTATAGGAAATCAATGGAGCGGGAAGAAGTCCTATTTGCCATCATTTACAACTACAAGCTCAGCATTACATAAAAATGATGCAAGATCACTTAATGTGTTATGGTACATGATTATTTTACTAAAAAAAATAGAGAATTTTATTCCCTAATATATACAAGAAAGAAAACATTATTTTTATTTTATTAACAATTCTCTTTCTTCTTTTTTTTTATTTTGTTTCATTTTGTTGAAGCGGAAAGGAGGAATTATCAGATGAATTTTACTACATAGTTTTAGAGAGAGAAAGCCAATAATATTGTGCTAAGTAAGAGACAAAAAGCATTCATTGTGATGAATAGTTACATACAGACTATACAGAGGCAACTAATGGTCATGTACCCAAGATAAGATGATGACATCCAAGTAAGAAGGAGATTAGTGTGTTTGTAAAACTTGCCTTTTCATACTCTTTCAAGCACATCGTTTTCCTACACGAAAAAATCTTTCAACACTCAAGTCAGTGTATGTAAGAAAAAAAAAGAGCTCATGTATGGAGTGTTTGTAAGCTAGCAAGATTACGATAATTACTTGTGTATATAAATGGATAGTTTAAACTAAAGGTGGCAAGTGGGCTGTGCCGACCAAAAATTAAACCCATATGGACTGTCGTGTGATACGATATTTTTATATCTTAAAATTGAGTGCAAGTATACAATATTATATGCAAGTAATAAAGGGATGAAAGAATCAGATGTCGAAGGGATAATTTTTACTTTTTAACCAAGTACTAAAATTATGTCTTTCTAGTAATTATTCAGAAAAATAAAAATCTAAGAATGAATATAAAAAATATAAAACTAGTGAAACACTATAAAGAGATTTGTAAGATAGCAATATAGAGGAAACCTATGGTTAATACTATCTCTCAATAAGCTTTCTAATGATTAATCCTCTAATATTTAATTCTCTTAATCTTTGTTATTGATCAAGACATTAATATATTCACAAGCCTCTTCCAAGGTCATGGAAGTATATCTTAATTTACCAATTACCTATATTTCTACGGTATTTATAATAAATTATCTTAAGTCTTATTGATCATACATACCAATTAGGTATATTCCTATTCTAATTTGAAACCTGCATAATTTGAAACTTGTATATGCAACATTGAATGTTACTTTACAATCATGTATCAAATTACCTAGGTCTAAATATAATGATTCCTCTTTTGAGTTTATCAAAATATTACCAATTCATTCACCATATATTGGCCAGATATATTGAAGCATTAAGAACAAGTAATTTGAATAAAAAGTAACTATGTTTATTAAATATTAAAAAGATGTGGCAATTAAGCATACATATTGAGTTCAAGTATTAACTCTAAAAAGAAAATTTAGCTCATGGATACAAGAGAATAATGGCAAAATTAATATAAAAAAATTCATGATACAATCAATAGCAAACCGATATAGACGTCAAATTACTCTTGATTACGCTGCCTAAGAAACTCTTGATGCCAAAGAACGCCTTGAATTTCTCTTTATGGCTGCTTCAATTAAGCTCTAATTGCTTTCTATGACTTATGTTGTGTGCTCTTGATATTCTTGGATGTTCTCTAAAGGTTAGGGATGAGTGACATTTTATAGGGATTATTTTGAGTTTGAAAATCTCAATTCTTGTCGAATTAAGAATCACACTACCGGTGAGGCGCTATGTTGCTGTCGTTGGGACGCTGCGTATAAAAGGCATCATCGCTGAAGCAGTGAAGGTTTGGCACTGGAGCGCTGGGTTATCGTTGGCGTGGTGGCGAGCTAGCGTTGGGACGATAAACTATGACTTAAACATGTCTTTTTTTCTAGTTTCTTATTTATATCACTATTCCAGCACTAGGGCGAAAATCCTTATAAATAATAATAATAATGCACATAAATAACCATTTATTCTCATAAAATAATAAAATATCAAAATAAAAATATGAAAAAATATATGACAAATACGCATTTATCAAATTCTCCCAAATTTAAACATTTGCTTGTCCTCAAGCAACAAAATATAAATTAAGAGAAAACAAAGGGTTATACTTGACTCAAATATCAAACAAAACAAAACACACTAAGTTGGTAAGATGATCAAAATAATTATCTCAAAAAGCTGTTTAAATGGCACAAATCCTTAAGGTAGATAAATAACTATTAATAATTTTAATTATCTTCATTTAGTTCCTCATTCTTCCTCAAAGATAAGGACTATGTGTATGTATGTGCAAACAGCAAGTAATAGCTAAAATCATACTTTGATTTACTTTATACTTTAGTTTGTACATGAAAGATGATGTGTCACGCCCCAAACCCAAAAGATCTGATACATGACATAACTTACACTCATTCAATAATATAATATATAAGTATTTATTCAATAGGGACAAATCAAATATCTTATCCCACATGTCCCCAGATGAAACACTCAGCAACCTAACAACTTAGAGAACCCAAGGAACAGCAGAAGCCTTGCCAAATCCGCTAAGCACACATATACTTTATTTACCTGAAATCACCATAAACTATAATGCGTATAAAACTCAGTAAGCATGCTAATTTTTTATATATCAAATACAAATACATATATGTACACAATGCATATGTATGATATGCTGTGATTAATTAAAATCATAATCTTATCAAATCACATGTCATGTAAGCGTTTACACATTCTTTCAAAATATATTACAAGAATACCATCACTCAACTACTACTTAGTAGGACTTACACATCACATATCACATAATGAGCCAAATGTCACTCGTAGGTGACATACCATATGAGAGGAATAGTACAAGTGAGGTTTAAATTACACATATATAATGCTCAAGCCCAAAGGTAAGAGCCAAACCCTCACCCTGATCATCGGTGAGTCCTCTCACATTCACCAATATGCCACCACACGAATGTGATGACTCAATCTTCCTTCAGGTACCAATAGGATCCTTCCTACATACGGAACACATAACATATACCAATCCCGAAGGAAAGGCTACATATAAAGGCTCCACAAATCATATAAGATGCCTACTAAGTTAACAGTGAGTTCAAGTATCCTCAAAACACAAAATATTTCTCATGGACATATTACACTTCAAAGCTTTCTTTATTAAACACATTTCATTTTGAAAGCTCATTTTCAAAAACACATGTATGTCCATACTCAATGTCAATGTTCACATTCATAAACATATGTCTTTCACATTTCATATCAAATACACTTTGGCATAACATAAACATATTTCTAAGCACATTTACAAAATCATACTTAGATAATTACTATGCTTATTGTGATTTCAGTAAAAAGTCTAGTATATTTACCTCTTAGCACTTTCAGGTACAAGGCTTAATTCTCCTTAACCTATCAATAGAGATTAATCATTTCATAAGCCTCACAATTCACACAAAATAATTTAAATAGCTTACAAAATTATATACAATGCATTTATCACATCAAATTGGTCTAAATACTCGATTTCTCAAAACTTGTCATTCTAACCACTTACACTTAACAAACTTTTCTTATACATCAAATGATGTCCAATTACTCCAAAATCAGAATATACCATTCTTGACTCATATATCCTTCTTATATATGAATATTATATCAAAATTCTTCCACAATCCATTCCATATACACCATCGAATCCAAACTACTAACCTAACAGGATTAAGATACTTATTGAACAGTATTCAATCTCCTAATTTTATAAAATTATATACTAACTCAAAAATTATAAAACTATCACAAAATTATTCTTAACACATATATCAATTTATGATAAATATTTCACTTTCAAATCACTGCCAAAAGTATTTTAAAACTATTTTATTCCATAACTTTAAAAATTTGTTAATCAAATACTGCAATGAGCTGATACACTTTAGAAAATCATAACACTTTAACCACATTGATCTAAATTCTCAATTCCGAGTATATTATATTAGACATATAAAATTATCATATTACATAAATTCATAATTTTTTAAGATCATTCAGCAGGCCAAAAATATTTTCCACTCTATCATACTGTTTATATAGGAAATTTCCAGAATTGTAAGGTCATTTTGGTAAATTCACAAAAAGTTCAATTTCTAGAATTTTCAATCGATTCAAAGTCTCAGATGATCCTAAACATGTCTAATTTAATATAATCAAAATATAAAATCAGAATCGAATCACAACAATTTATAAAATTCTAGATCAAGAGACTATCAAGCAGAAATTCTATAATTCATTATGATTTATCAAGCTATCTACATAGATCATCATCAATTCTCACAAGATCTTACGAAATACACATCAAATTCTCAATTATACATATTTACATAAATCAAAACTTAAAGGAATTAACTTAATTAACACCAATAAATTGAGAAATAATTGTGATATACCTCTTAAGATCCAAAATTCTAATTTCTTCTTTTTCTTCTTCTTCTTCTCTTTCTCTCCCCTTTATTTCTCTCTTCTCACTCTCTAAAGGGATAGCTCGACCCAAAAATGAGTAAATTAGAGTTTTAAAATTGTATTTTTATACTAAGAGGCTAATTTTTAGTATTTACGAATTTACCCCTAAAACTTTCAAAGTATTATAAATTGGTCCCTAAAATAAATCTAAAGTCTTGCAAATAAACCCAATGCTAATAGTATGTCCTTAACCTATACAAACACTACTAATAACAATACATAAATCAAGTATCACCCACATACAAATAAAAAATACGTATATTTATATATATAAATACTTATTCTTACCGGTTGTGGATACTGGTTACTATATGATGTCTCGGCATTTGATTTGTATAATGATACTTCCATAGACTTGTCTTTACTACCACTTTTTACTAATGTAGAAAATCACATGTTTAGGGATCTATTTAGGATTTTACTTATCTTATAATGTACGGCTAGGGTCAAGGTGGGATAAAAGGATGAATAATGTAGGTTAAGTCACTCTAAGAACACTTAGACTTTACCTAGAAACCTCTTGATCTTTCTTTTCTTTGTATTATCTCATCCTCAAAATTTATTGTGTTTTCCATATTTGTTTTAAACCTTTATATTTCAAAGAATTTCTTCTTTTTCTTAAGTTAGGGGTATTTTTTTTTCTTTTTTTGGAATACCCCCAAACTTAGATTGACAAATATTATCAAAACTTATTTTTCTCATATCACCACAATCTTTTTCTTTCAAGAGTATTTATAAGCAATTGCAAGATTTATGGTGGTACGGGTAAATTTCTGGATAAATAAACTTTAAGTCTTGGGTTTGTAATTCGGTTAAATCAAATAATGGGTAATTAGGCTCAAAATAGGGTACTTTGGATAAATATACAATTAAGGTAGGTTAGAAAGGCTCAATCAATGCAAAGATGGCCTAATGTTATTTTCTTATTCATGCGATTCCTAAAATTTCTCCTTAAGTAATAATTAAAGACAAGTTCTAGAGTGTCGATCTTTAAGATTGTGGTGTACTCTCTAAGGCATAAATATCTCTAAGTAATAGTTATAACTATGCATACTTTAATAAGTGCTAAAAAAAGAATGATGATTATAAATAAAGTCGAACTTATTCCTAAACTTGGATAACCAAAATTGTCTCAAGTATCTATCATTTCCTAAAGAATTATGAAAAATAAATTCAATCATGTATTTTTTCTTATCATAGACTAATGATCATCTTAAAAAAACCTAACAAAAAACTAATTAACTAAAAAAGAATTAACCCACAAGAATAACCACTCAAATTATACAGCAAAATAAACATAAGAAAGTGTTTCCCACCCTCAAACTTAATTTAGACAATGTACCCAATGTTGAAAAATAACAAATTGAGAGTAAGAGACTTCCCTAGTAATTGAAATGTAAGTTATGCAACATTGTTGTATGAATGCGGTCTTTTGCTCTCAATGCTTGTAAATGCTCGTGCTGCATTCCTTGGGTGTTTAACTTATTGTTTTATTCCTAAAAAATAAAATAAAGTAACCAAACAAAAATTAAATAAACATAAAAATAAAAAATTACTTGGATTGCCTCCAAATAAGCACTTAATTTAGCGTCGTCGGCTTGACGAGACTTCATATTCTCTTATAGTGAGTCAAAGGTGCTGATGGAAGCATTTGTGTATGTGATCTTCCTAGCTTTCTTCTTTTTCGGCTTCCATATTTTTCTTATTAAACCTCGGGCAATATCTTTTGTTGCATTCTCCTTCTATCTCTCTAGAAAGACTTTAATCTTAGACCGGGGAAGTAGCTCATCCTTTTCTTTCTCTTTACTTGCTTCATCAAGGTGCTACTCTTTCTTCTTCTCTCTTGCCTTCCTATACTTCAATGCCCTTTTTCGGATATAAGGATCCAATGTCTCCATATTTTTTGTTTGCTTGACGTTTAGGTGCATCACATTAATGCAGAAATAATCCTTACTTTCAGTTGGTAACTTGATCTCCTTGAAAACCTTGAAAGTAACCGTATCCTTTTTTACCCTCATGCTCAACTCTTTTTTTCGTTCAAGTCCCTATAAATAATAATAATGCATATAAATAACCATTTACTCTCATAAAATAATAAAATATCAAAATAAAAACATAAAAAATATATGATAAATATGTCCTTATTATCGTGCTGGGTAAGCCCAGGCACAAACAGTATTTGTATTGTGCCGACCCAAGTACGACAACAAAAAATTAGGCCCAAGCACTGCCCACAACATAGCCCATTATGCTGTGGGCCATGTTGTGCTGAGCACGCAGGCCTAATGAGCTAGCCCGTGAGCTATAAAAATAATAAATAATTTTTTTAAAAAGTTATTTTTAAAAATATTATTTTTAAAATAAAAAAGTAAAAAGTAAAAAAAATAATATTATTGTGATGGGGGTCATGTATCTTCTACTTTTGTCTGCTGCTACAGTACTTATAATTTTTTTTTTTACATTGACTCTTTATTAATTATTTAAATTTTGCAATAATTTTTTATTTTTGATTCATATTTTCAAACATATTTGACGTAATTAAAATTAAAATTAGAATTTAAATTATAAACATTTAATAAATTAGAATTAAAATTAAAATTGGAATTATAATATATTATATAATTTAAATTTAAATTTTTATAATAACATTTAATATAATTTAAATTGGAATTAAAATTATAACATTTAACGTAATTGGAATTGAAATTTAAAATTAATTATGATATTTAACCTAATTAGAATTAAAATTATATGATTTAACATAAATAAAATTGAAATTGGATTTAGAATTATAATAATTAATGTAATTGAAATTGATATTAGATTTGGAATTATGACATTTAACATAATTGAAATTAAATATGGATCTAAAATTATAACTTTTAACGTAATTAAAATTAAAATTAAATTTAGAATTATAACATTTAACATAATTAAAAATAAAATTAGATTTGAAATTATAACATTTAACGTAATTGAAACTATAATTGGATTTAAAATTTTAACATTTAACGTAATTAAAATTAAAATTGGGCTTGAAATTATAACATTTAACATAATCGAAATCGAAAATGGACTTTGAATTAACATGTAACGTAATTGGAATCAAAATTGGAATTGAAATTATAACATTTAATATAATTGAATTTGAATTTGGATTTGGATTTGAAATTATAACATATAAAGTAATTGGATTTGGAATTATAACATTTAATGTAATTGAAATTAAAATTGGATTTAAAATTATAACATTTAACATAATTAAAATTAAAACTAGATTTGTAATTATAATATTTAACTTAATTGAAATTAAAATTAGATTTGAAATTATAATATTTAACGTAATTGGAATCAAAAATAAAATTTAAATTAACAATTAACGTAATTGTTGGAGCTGGTGCTCACGTGCCATTCCAATATTGTATGAATATTAATTGTTAATATTTATACAATAAACATTTCGAATAAAGATTGTTAATATCATATTAATATGGTAGAATGCTTGTAACATTACAGACATTGTTTGATCTGAAAGAGTTCAAATCTGATCTAAAGGAGTTTAGATCAGAACTAATAGTTATCAAAGCTGAGAGTTATAAATGGTAATAGTTAGCACTGTTAATAATTATCAGTTTATAAGAGTCAGCGAGGTCTAAAGAGTTAGAACTTTGTCTATAATGAGACAAAGACCTGAGAGTATACTTATAATGATATAGTTGCAATAGGTGCTAAGAAATATCATTATGTAAGTATGTCTCAAATATAATGTTCCTGATCTATGATCACCAATGCGGGTCTGTCGGTGAATTCACAATATATAGATTAGTGTATATCTATATCTGACTAGTTCAGATGGTTGTTCTTAGTTGACCATGAGCTTAGAGCTTGTATAGGTATGCGGGTATCCAGTCAGGACTGGATACTGAACAGACTCATGAGGACCCCAATAGATATCCTATGAAACCGTCAAAGGAAGGTCCTCTCGAGTTGAGTAGTATTCGTGGTCCTTTGACCTGAGCGCCACGGTGGTCTTGTGAGTGATCCATCATGCTTTGGTTCCACATATGTCAGAGACCTTTCATGGTCTGACCGCTATGTGTCGCTAGGTATGGTTTGATGCTCATGGAGTCCGGTGTGCGTAGATACGGGATCCATCAGCTTACGTAGGTAAGTTGTATATCCGATGCTCCGAGATTGTATTTCATAAAGTCTTGTGGCCACAAGCATAAACCCGGGAAAAGAGTTTCCCACAGGGTTAAACAATATAGCAAAAGTGTTTGCGTATATTGTTTATCGAGATACGAATCTAGAGATAAGATTATTGAATGAGCAAATGGAGATTTGATGGTGCTGATCTATATCCCCGCACATCCAGGGTATAAATGATGGAAGGATTATACGTATACGTTATGACCTCAACTTGTATGGTCTAACACACTGATTTGTAATATTCGTAACGTGTGCGTGGGGCATCGATTACGGATTAATGGAATAGTTCCATTTAACAAATCGGGTGTAGACCTAGAGAGTCCCAATATGAAATGTACTCTTTGAGCACTTGGGCAGTGTACTGTATTGAATTGTTCAATACAGTATAATTCAGTAATTACTAAGGTTACGTTAACTAAAGTATATAGTTAAATGGTGGAACCTACTTTAGGTTAATATGGTAACCTAGTAAGGATATAAAAGTAATTTCACTTTATGATTATTTAATTGTTAAATAATTAAAATAAATATTTATTTATTTAATTGTTAAATAAATGATTTAACTTAACTAAGGTTAAAAGTTAATCAAATGGTTAAGTTAAGTTAACCTTACTTAAAGGTTAAGTAAAGGTTAACCTAACCATGGTTAAGTTAGTTAACTATGGTTAAAGTAATTAAATATTTATTAACTTAAGGGTTAAGTTAAAATAATCTAACTATAGTTAAATGTTAACTAAGGTTAGGTTAAGCCAAATGAAATGCAAATGAAATTCAAATTAGTTTGGAATTTATGCATTAGTATATAAAGTGAAATGAAATTAAAAATCATAAGTTTTTTGAAATTGTTTTAGTTTTTAGGTTTTGCATTTTGGGAGCCAATTTAATTTGAGAAATTAAAATTGTTTGTTTTGTGTTTTAAGTGTTAGAACAACAAAACAAATTAGATAAATGGTTACTAAATGTAATAACTAAAAACAAGATTTGTTTTATTTATTCAAGAGTTGAATAAAAGGAAAAACAAATTTAATTAAGTTAAATAGTTTAACTTTGAATCATGTTTAAGAGTTAAACATATATGCTGGATTAAGATGCTGTCATTCTAGACAATCAAACTCACCCTTGTTGATTGCTAGGATTGATCAAAGATTCATTTCATGGTGGACTTCAAAGAAAATTAATTCAAAGGTTTCATTGGTGATATTTTCTTAATCTCGAATTTTCAGTTTAATCAAATGTTATTTTCTGTGTTCATTGTACATAATCTTCCGCTGTGCACATGTATGTATGAGATATGTATATTGTTTGTATGATGAACACAACCCACATGCAAGCACCCTAGTTAATTCGTACAACACTCCCAACAGTAATTAGAATCAAAATTAGAATTGAAATTATAACATTTAACGTAATTAAAATTGAAATTGAATTTGAAATTATAATATTTAATGTAATTGAAATTAAAATTAGATTTAGAATTATAACATTTAACGCAATTGAAATTAAAATTAGATTTGAAATTATAAGATTTAGCGTAATTGAATTTGAAATTATAACATTTAATGTAATTGAAATTGAAATTGGATTTGGAATTATAACAATTAATGAAACTTGAAATTAAAATTGAATTTGATATTATAACATTTAACATAATTGAAATTAAAATTAGATTTAAAATTATAACATTCAACGTAATTGAAATTAAATTTAGATTTGAAATTATAACAGTTAACGTAAATGGAATTGAAATTGGAATTTGAATTATCATTTAACTAATTGGAATTGGAATTGAAATTGGAATTATAACATTTAACGTAATTAAAATTAAAATTTAATTTGAAATTATAACATTTAACACAACTGAAATTAAAATTAAATTTGAAATTATAACATTTAACGTAATTTAAATTAAAATTAAATTTTCAATTATAACATTTAACGTAATTGAAATTAAAATTGGTATTGGTATTATAACATTTAATATCATTGGAATTTAAATTATAACATTTAATGGAATTGGAATTGAAATTGGATTTGGAATTATAATATTTAATTAAAATTAGATTTGAAATTATAATATTTAATATAATTAAAATAAAAAATAGATTTGAAATTATAACTTCTAATGTGAAGGTATTTGAATTTTTTTGAGTATAGATTAGAATAATATAAATAAATATAATTGATTCATTTGCTAAATTTTTATTTCAATTTTATCTTTTACTCATAATAAAATTATATTTCAACGTGTACTATTAATTTTTTTAAAGTACAAATTATAATTGCAATTTTAATAATATATACATTAATGGTAATTCTAATTCTAATTATAATTAGAATGTAATTTCAATTATGATAAAAACACAAATTTAATACAGTTACAATTAACAATAGCAATTAAAATATTTTGAAAAAATAATTTTTGATTTAATTGTATATTCATTTATAACATAAATATTAAATTGGATAAACATTAAATGTAAATATATATTGGTCTAGTGATAACATGTCTTCATTTAATGAAATTCATGGCCATAAAATTTTATGATAAATAGTGACATAAAAATAATGATACTATTGATGAGCCTTACTTGTTGGGTCTGTGATAGGCTTGTGCACGAACCCATAACGGGCTCGTGCCAGCATGCTCCCATGAGCCAACAAATGCAACCTAGGCATGACCCAGCATGCTGGGAGGCCTAGGCACAGCATAATACTATAGTGTGCCTTGGTATCCTAGACACGTTACAATACCATATCGGGCCTTGCTGTGCTAGAGCCACTCAGTCTAGTTGCCACATTTAATTAAAACAATCAATCATTAATGAATCTCTTATCTCTCTGCATGAACAAATAATTGTCCTTATTTATTATATATGAGTTTTAATTCTTTTCAAAGTATGTACAAGCCTTCATATTTAATTATACTTGAGTCAATAAAAATTTAAGTTTTTTAATGAGTCATCAATAAAGGAGAAAGATTTAAATGAGATTTGTTTATTTATGAAATTTTTTTTTTATGCAAAATGATAATTAATTAATTTTATATAAAATAACAATTAATTAATTAAAATTAAAATAAAATTTGAAGTTTAATTTGTCCTCGCATTCTCATAATGTATGTGATCCATACATGAATCCAGAGTTGATAGGTCGAGTTACCTATCAATCTTAGATCTTAAATTTGATTGAATCCTCAGTTTCATAAAATTGGACATTCTTTAATGTAAATTGACTCTTAAAAAAGCCGAACTAAGCGCCAGTTAGATGGGCCTTTTGATAAATGGTTCAATAAAATTAATTAATAATGTTGTATAGTTAATAACTTTGTATTGTTTCAAAATAATATTGTATAACTTAAAAACGACATCGTTAGAAGCTATTTAACATTATTTAGATCCGTTCAAATTAAAAAAAAGGTGTAGACGTCTGTACCAAAAAAAAAAAAATGTATAAAATATGTACACAAAGTTTTGGTTTCAGTTGTATTTTGCAATCAAAGTGCAAGAAAAATTGTCTCACTTAGTTTTAATACGACATATGTCATACTATCGATTATTTTTATTATCTGGCTGCTAGTAGAAAATCGTGCTTTGGGCTTAAATTTCAATTTCACCTTATTGTCTTAAGCAACAAATTTTGTTGTAACAGATAGTCAATGAACTGACCATAAGAAATGGAAGAAAGTGAGTTAACCAAATAGTAATATGTTGTGAAAGATAGAAATGAACAAGAAGGAAGGGAATTATCATGAACACAAAATCACATTATGCTTGGATCAAGCTGAGGCGCCATAATTTGTTTGACCCAGTGGTGAGTTTTTGATGCAACATGAAAGATTCATGTAGTTTTTGTTGCAACAGATGTGATCACTATCAGAAAAATGTGTCTTCTAACAAGGAAGGGAGCTACCTAGTTATTCTGATTGTATAACTAGCAATTCCCAGAAACACAAATATAAATGCATTCTTATCCGTACAGTTCATCTAGGTTCTGACAATGTTGATGAAACCATAGGAGATGAATCACAAGGATTAGCTTCTTGGGGTGTTTCCACATGGAGAAAATTTAAGAAGCTATAATCAGTAACAGGCTCCAAATTTGTCAAACCCTCCAAGACCTTGACCAATGTTGATGCGGAAGGCCTTTTATTCAAATTTGTTTGTAAGCATGAGATGGCAGTTTGGAGCATGTTCGCAGCCTCTTCTTTGTGGCATTGCATATCCTTACTGGCTTTATCAACTAGATCAGAAAGTCGATCCTCTTCTGCCTTGATCTTCACAATATCAATTAAATAATCATCACGCTTGGGATTAGAACTTTTCCTCCCACAAATGATTTCTATGATCACAACTCCGAAGCTGTAAATATCAATCTTTGCAGTGATATTGTTCCCTCTGATCAATTCAGGAGCCATATATCCCGGAGTTCCTTTTGGCATAGTCGAAACATGAGATTCATCCTTCTCAATCAATCTGGCCAATCCAAAATCAGAAATCTTGACATTCAATTCTCTATCCAGAAGAATATTTTGAGGTTTGATGTCAAAGTGAATGATATTTGGATTGCAGAGATCATGCAAATACTCTAGTCCCTTGGCTATTTGAACAATGATTTTCCTTCTTGTTTCCCAAGTAAGACTTTTAGCGCGGTTTTGGTGGAAAATGCATTTATCCAGAGAACCATTGCACATGTACTCGTAAACTAGAAATCTGATTGATCTTTCAGCACAATAACCGGCAAGTTTTACCAGATTAAAATGGTGAATGTTGCCTATTGTCTCAACCTCAGACAGAAACTGTTTCTTTCCCATGTTCTCATTAGAAAATAAGCGTTTCACCGCCACTTTAGTGCCATCATCAAGAAATCCCAAAAAAACAGATCCAAATCCTCCTCGACCAAGCCTAATCTGAAAGTCCCGAGTGATAGATTTCATAGTTTTTAAAGAGAACTTCCTCAAATGGCTGGCCACGTGAACTGAAGATTCATCAACGGAGTTGCCTCTCTTTTGTCTCTTACGCCATCTCATGTAACAGTAAATACTTGCTCCGATAATGGAAACTAGAAAAGCAGAAACAGAGAATACCAACAAGAATAGCAGAAACAGTTTCTTCTTATCTGATTGCATTTGTACCTTGATGAATGTTAACTCTTTATAATGGGAAGTCACTTCGGTACTTTTCCTCAGAGTATAAAGTTCTGTTGGCAAAGAACAATTGCCAATTGAGAGGTTTCCTTGGTGCCGAAACAAGGCAGCTTTGCAAGAACAGTTTCTCAGGCATGCCCCTTTGCAGCTCCCTACATCTGTATTGATAAGATGTGGAACAAATCGAAAGTAAGTAACGTTGTCAAGCTCCAAAAATTGTTGAAGCTGTATGTCTTGGCATGACAAAGGAGTAATTGTCGCACATGATAAACCATACTCCATGTCTTTTAACTGCTTAAAATATCTTGAATTTCCGAAGCTTGCTCCGGGACAACTGCATTGATAATCAGAGCAGACCCCATAATTGCCACAATAAGTGGGGTAAATACAGTTCCCATAATGTTCATCTCTTGAGATGTCAACATTTTCTGTATACCCACCAGCATGTTTATAAACATTTAGATGCCCGTTTGATTCCAAATTCATGTAGTGAAAGTTTTTCCCCTCCGTCAGGTAAGTTACATGATTGGCAGAGTGTTGGAAGACCAACTGGTATGGAAAAGCTTTCTTATAAGGAATTCTTTGATATTTTTGTGCAGTACTCAGATTGAGAAAAATTTGAATGCCTCCAGGAGATAGAGTGAGGAAGAACTTGCCTTTGGCCAGATTTGAATTTGAAATGGTGGAAGTCATTTTTTTGTGAATATGCAAGCGCTGTCGTGGGAGCCATGTGTTAGTTGGGTGATCAAAGGACTGCCAATGCGATTTATTCCGGGCATCACAAAGTTTCAAGTTACCATTTCCATCCAGAGTCATGCGTCTAACTTTCCTGTTAGCAGTTTTGCTAGACCAAACTTTATGACCATCTACATCTCTCAGGAGCAGATCTCCATCAGCAGTAAAATTTAGTTTGGCATTCTCTTTGACAGGAGAATTTCCATTGGCAGTCCAGAGAATTACAGATTGAAGTTCGCGGTGTTGAAGAGATGATCCATATTTTCCTAGGAACCTAATTGTGACAAGATAGAATATCTCATCAGTTGAATTTCTTAAGAAGCCGAAACCAAACCTTGGGTGGCCATTAATGTTGTGTACAAGGATGGTTCTGACCTGAGTACCATCCCTGAACTGGTAACTCTTTTACAGTAAATTGGTTGTTTTGCCACCAAGAGTTGACTTTTGCTGATGAGTGGTTTCCGAGAGTGGCATTTGTGGTATGAAGGCTAAGGAAGATCACGAGTCCTACAATAACACGTACATGTTTTTGAACAAGGATAGCCATAGCTTCTCTCGTTTCCCTTGACAAGCATTTACTAGTTTCAGCTGAAGCAAGAAAGTAAGGTAACTATTACAACTTAATTGCCGATGACTTGTTTCTCTATTTGCATGGACTTTTGCGTAATGGGATATTGTTAGGCGGCAAAATGAAAGCTTTTCTCTTTTATGATGGCTGATGACTAAGCTCTCCAAGTGACCGGCCAGTTTGGTCTCATATAAAAACTTACTTTGTGGTTTTGTATTAAATAAAAGGTGTTGTGGACTACTTTGGTCGGCTCGCGAAAAGTTTAGTAAGACTATTGTTTTATAACTGCTATTAAATTCCCAGATATGGTATGCCTAAGGAGTTTCTTCTAACAAAACATGGATCATAATTATATTAGATTTTAAAAAGTTGGGTGTTATATAACTTAAGTATATAATACAGAACAAGTAATTAAACAAATAAAGAGAGAAAGGTAGAAGAAGAATATATAGAATTTACATAGTTCGGTAACTTGCTTACATCTATGACGGATCAAGATTACATACTCTTATTATTGAATCACAAGGTACTTACAAAATATGTCTTTTACAAAAAAAATTCACAAAGAAAACACTCTCTTGTAATATAAAGATTTTCTCTCACTAAAAATCACAAAATATATTTGATCACAAAGATTTCTTAGGTTATGTTTATAAACCAATAGAGAGCTTTTATATAGGTTTTAAGACGACCTAAGTTTACCATAAATGTGTGGGAGTTGTGTTAGGAAGTCCTGAAACAAGTGGAAGACGAAAATAAATTGTAACAAAATGGAAAACTATTCCCCACTGGGCGCCATAGAGCCCAACCTATGTCGCCGAGGCGCTGGGGCGACTCGTCTGGGCACCACAGTGCTTAAGCTCTGTTTTGGGCACCGCCTCTTATGTCTATCACCTTATTTCGCATTTGTCTTCAATCCTCGCATACCCAACACACTTGACTTGCTCTCCAAATTATATTCTAATGATTTTTAATCAATATTCTCACAAATCCTTTGCTTGATTCAAAATCATTCACAAAGTAACTCAATCTCTCATCTCCGCATCTTTTATCACCTTCACAAAGTAGTGACTCCGGTTAAGTCCCTGCATAGGATGAACTTAACTAAGGACAGTGACTTAATCAACATTTTAGCAGGGTTTTTAGATGACGCTATCTTCGTTAGACTAACTTCACTACTTTGGACAATCTTTCGAATGTAATAGAGCCGTACATCAATGTGTTTCAACCTCTCGTGGAACACTTGATGCTTGCTTAGGTATATGGCACTTTGGTTGTCACAATATGCACCGATGTTCACATCTTCACTAGTCAATACCTCTGCGCATATGCCTTTCAATCACACGACCTCTTTAATAACTTTACCAATAGTTATGTACTCTGCATCTGTAGAAGATAGTGTAACCACATGTTGTAGAACTGATCTCCAACACATACTACACCCAAACACCGTGAATACATAACCTGCCAATGATCTTCTCTTGTCTAGATCACCTGCATAATTTAAGTCTATGTATTCTCTTACCATTACACTACTCTCCTCATCCATTTTATACATCAACCTGTGATTTGACGTCCTCTTGAGATCTCAAAATTCACTTCATTAAAAGCCAGTGATCCTCACCCGAATTTGCTATGTATCTACTCATTACACTCACAGCCTATGCGATGTCTTGTCTTGTACAAACTATTAAATACATGATGCTCTCTACAGCACTTGCATATAGTACTTTACTCATCTGCAGTTTCTCCTTTTTGAATGTCGACAACTGTGCTGTTGAAAGTCTGAAATGTATGGCCAAATGAGTAGAGACAACCTTTACGTTGAACATACCAAACTTATCTAGACTTTTGAGTATATATCGCTGTTGAGACAAAAATATAACCTCTCTTCTTTACAATATCCATACCCAATATTCTCTTTACTGCTCTCAAATCTTTCATCTTAAACTTACCACTTAACTACTTCTTGAGCTTCTATATTTCTTCTATATTCTTACATGCGATCAATATATCATCGATGTATAGAAGCAAATACATCATCCCACAACTTATGTTCTTAAAATACACACATCCATAATACTTTCTCCTACTAAAGCCACAAGCCATCATAAACTTATCAAATCTTTTATACCACTATCTAGGTGATTGCTTTAACCCATATAATGACTTCTTTAGCAAACAAGCATGATCTTCTTTTTTGGGCTCCTTGAACCCTTGCGGTTGTGCCATGTATATCGTCTCTTCAAGCTCTCCATGCAGAAAAGCTATCTTTACATCTATCTGCTCTAGATGTAAATCAAGATTTACATACATGAACAAAATCCTAATGGTTGTGTACTTGACGACTAGAAAGAATATCTTATAAAAGTCAACTCCCTCTCTTTGAGTAAAATTTTGTGCAACTAATCTAGCCTTGAATCTCATAGGCTCTATCCCCAGTATCCCCTCCTTCACCTTATATACCCACTTGCGCCTTACTAGTTTCTTTCGAGGTTTCTCCACCAACTTTTAGGTATTATTTTTTCTAAAAGAACTAATCTTTTCTTCTATGGCCTGCTGTCATTCTTTCTTGTTCTCACTCTTTATCGCCTCACCATAGATCCTAGGCTCATTATACTCAAGAATGTAAGTAGAATTAAAAGCATGAGCAACTAGATCTGCTTGTGTATACTTGATTGGTAGGTTAATCGTTCTATTTAGCCTGTCTCTAGCTAGTTGGTACTCTTCCAATTCTATCTCAGAAGTCCTAGTCCTTCATTGGGTGGACTTGGAGGAACTCACCGGTGTTCTTGGTTCATCTTCAAGGATCTCCTTGTTGAAGTGCTAATTTGAAGGCATATCAGATGCACTATCCACTTCAACTTCTATTGATTCGGGTGCTAAGTCTTTCTTAGGCACAGGTTCTTATTTCTCTTTTTCTTGGGAGGCTTTCAGCATGGTCGTCTCATCAAACATAATGTCATGGCTTATAATACTCCTTGGTGGTGTCAAGTCTTACCACCACACTTTGTATCATTTTACTCATTCAGGATATTCTATAAATACACATTTGATAGTCTGGGTTTTAACTTTCCCTCCTTAACATGTACAAAGGTAGGGCAACCAAATATTTCGAGGTGGTCATACTTAAGAAGATTTCCAAACCATTTTCTCTTTTAGTGTCTTGAAATCTATTGCTGATGAGGGACTTCTATTAATCAAATAAGCTGTAGTCACTACAGTTTCTCTCCAAAATACCTTAGACATCTTTGCATTGGTAAGCATGCATCTAACTCTTTCCAGTAGGGTCATATTCATTTTCTTAGCTACGCCATTCTGTTGTAGTGTTCATCTGACCATTCTATGTCTTGCAATTCTATGTTTTGCACAAAATCCATCAAACTCTTTATTGTAAAACTCAAGGCCATTATCAGTTCTCAACCTCTTCACCCTCTTGCCAGTCTGATTCTTAAAAAAAGCCTTTCAAGTCTTGACACATCAAATATTTGATCCATTCTCTTCAACACATAGACCTACAGCTTCCTTGAATAGTCATCAATCAAACAGAGAAAATACCTAACACCGCTATGAGTAGCTATCTAAGCTGGTCCCTAAAGATCTGAATGTATGTAGCCAAAAGTCCCCTTAGTCTTGTACTCGTAGGTACTAAACCTCACCCTATGTGCTTTCCCAAGCACACAATGCTCACAAAACTCTAATAGCTAGAACCTATTATCACCAAATCCCTTTTGACTAAATAACTCCTTCAGGTTTCTCTTGTTTATCTGTGCTAGTCTAAGATGCCACAACTTGGTTTACAGATTCTCATCATCTACAAAGAATAATGCAGAACCACTTACAACTTCACCCTTAAATACATAAATATCTTTATGCTTCATTCCTCTCATTACCACTATAGAACCCCTTAATACTCTCAAAACTATCGAGGATCTAATATACGTGGGTGTATGTATGTGCAACAGTGTTTATTATATAAAATACATATCTAACATAACAGAATAATTAAATCATACAATAAACACAATAAATAATATATTAATCATATTAATATATTAAGATGGTTGAGAAATCACCATAACGCGTAAGGTTATACACGTGTATCATCGGAGTCCACCTGAAGACTAACTTGTTGGTAGTTCTAGTCACCAACTCGGTGGGCATGGTAAGCTAGAACAACAGCTTCATATCCATCACTAGATTTAACACTTAAAGCCTTAAAATGGCCGGTTGTGTGTATTTTTTTTTTCTTTAAAAGGAAATTAAATGAAATGAAAATTGAAGCAATTCACAATTGCTTCTCACGACACTAAAATAGAGAAATGAAACAATTTTATTTCTTCCATTTCTTCATTCTCTCACTGGGCACCTAAAAGAAAATGAAAATAATTTTCATTTTCTCTCTTTCATTTCTTTCTCACGGTTCACACAGAGGAAAAATGAAACAATTTTTATTTTTTGATCCTACACCGTATCACACACACCTCACACGCATATATATCTCACATTCATTAAAAAATAATATTATATAATATAATAATATATAATAATAAGATATTAGGATTATTTAATAATTAAATAATTATTATATAAAATGACCATTTTGCCCCTTATGAATAGTTATCAAATCTACCCCTTAGTGGGTCCCACCAAATTTCACATTTGAGTAAACTTAACCGAGGGTCCACAATACGCCACATGTCATTATACAATTAGTAAATAACAAATATTGACTAATTGTTGTATTTAACACTTAAATATAGACACGAACGCATTCCTATAGTAGTGCTGGATATTACTAGATTAAACAATTTAATTTAGTATGCTGCCCCAGTGCACAACGAGTACACTCCATATCGCGGGACTCCCTAGGCCCACGCCCAATTCGTCAAATGAAACTATTCCACGAGTCTGTTAACAATGCCCCACGCACATGTCGCGGATATTACAAATCAACGCATTGTAACCTCAACTTGAGGTTACAACGCATACGTATAATCCCTCCGTCATGATTGTTGGAATTTGTGCTTACGTACCATCCCTTTTATGTATAAATATTTGCTTTATGTTTATACATTTATGATTTCAATATATCACTAATTATTTGATTTACAAATATGGTAAGATGCTTGTAACGTTTTAGACATTGTATGATCTGAAAGAGTTCAGATCTGATCTAAAGGAGTTTAGATCAGAACTAAGAGTTAGTTAAATCTAAAGAGTTAAAACCTTATCTAAAATGGGACAAAGACCTAAGAATATATTAGTAATGATATAGTTGTAAATAATGCTAAGAAATGTTGTTATGCAAATATGTTCTTAAATTTAATGTTCCTGATCTATCTTCACTAATGCGGGTCTGTTAGTGAAGACCTTAATATATATAGATCAGTGTATGTCTATATCTGGATAGTCCAGATGATTAGTCTTAGCAGACCATGAGTTTAGTGAAAACTCGTATAGAGATACAAGTATTCAGTAAGGACTGAATATTGAACAGACTCACAAAGATCTCTAATAGACATCTCATAAAGCCATTAATGGAGGATCTTTCGAGTTGAGTAGTATTCGTGGTCCTTAGACCTGAGTGCCACGATGGACTTATGAATGATCCATCATACTTTGGTTCCACACATGCCAGATACCTTTCATGGTCTGACCGCTGGGTGTCGCTGGGTGTGGTCCGATGCTCATGGAGTCCGGTGTGTACAGATATGGGATCCATAAACTTAATTGGGTGAGTAAAATATCCTGCAACTCCAAGATTGTATTTCAGAAAGTCTTATGGCCATAAGCAGATATATCCGAGAATTAATTTTATCCTCGGGAAAATAATATCATAAAAGTGTTTACGGATATTATTTATTAAAATACAAATCTAGAGATAAGTTTGTGGTTGAGCAAATGGAGACTTGACGGTGTTGATCTATATCTCCGCTCTTCAAGGATATTTATGATGGAAGGATTATACGAATATGTTATAACATCAACTTGTATGGTCTAATGCGCCGTTTTTTAATATCTGTAACATGTGTGTGGGACATTGTTTACAGACGTGAGAAAAAGTTTCATATGACAAATCGAGCATGGACCTAGAGAGTCTCACAATATGAAGTGTACTTGTTGTGCACTAGAGCAACAAATTGGATTGAACTATTAATCCAACAATTTCTAGCAAAATGAAAAATGTTTCAAGGTTCCTTTTATTATTCACTTGTTAATAATTGAATATAAAATATATTATTAGTTTACAATAGTTGTTAACTAATAAGAAATTGACAAGTAACGTAATCTTGCTCCATAAATAATTTATCATATATTTACCTATTTACCTTGCTTGGTAAATACATATATGGTAAATGTAAATATTCAAAATAGTTTTGAATTATTAATATTTTATATATTAATCAAATTATTATTATTAATTGGAATAAGTGGCAAACACCATCTACTAATGGAGAATGCACTTGTTATTAATAATAAAGAATGTTGACCACTTAGTAATTCTTAAATGATGCACTAAGAAAGTGGTAAAACTACTTAACATTGTTTAAATATCATTTACTCTCTAGAAATTAATTCAAATGGTTGAATCAAATTGATGAGTGAAAAATATGATTGATTAATGTTTATAATAGCAAACATGGATAAGTGGTGGTGGAGCATTAAGAGTAGTAACCATTCTTTGCACTTAATTAAGAATTGAAAGAGTTCAATTTGTGTAAGTGAGTGTAAAATTCGTTCTAGGAGAAAGGAGAGAGAATTGAGAGCATTTTCTAAGTGTTTTTCTCAAAGTGTTGAGAGAAAATGTAAAGGCTTACCAAGGTTCAACATAAAAAGTTGTAAAGAACTAAAGAAAACACTTCATTCTTCTCATCTCTTGGTAGTAATCATTCATAAGGACAAATTGTTTTAAGTGTTAAAAGAATCCTTTACTGAAAATTCAAGGCTGCCATTCTAGCTTCACAATCCCACCGGATTTAGTTGTAAACTAGAATTGTGCAAGGGAACACTTCAAGGTGAGCTCAACAAATTGAAGTTTGGAGTTCTTTAAGAATTGTAAAGCTACCTTCATAACCGGGTAGGTTATTTACTTACAAGTTATTTTATATCATGAATGAAAATATATATGTGCTTGATTGATCATACATGTAATTACATGCTTGAATTTATTATATTGTGTATAACATATATGAATACTTTCGTTGCGTATTTAATTTTTGAAATTATATGTATCTATACACATCACACACCATGTCAAAACAATGATATCCTGGATGTGCAGAGATATAGATTATCACCATTAAATCCTCATGTGCTCACCCATGTTATATCCCTAGACTTGTATTTGAGTGAACAATATGTGCAAACTCCTTTGCCATATTATTACACCCAGACGAAACACTTTCCTGGGATTAATGCTTGTAGCCACAAGACTTTTTGAGATACAGTCTCAAAGTATATGAATATCTAACTCCTTATGCAAGCTGAAGGATCCCATATCTATACACACCGAACTCTATAAGCATCGAACCATACTCAACGATACCCAGTGGTCACATTATGAAAGGTCTGTGACATGTGTGGAACCAAAGTATAATAGATCACTAATAAGTCCACTATGGCACTCAGGTCAAAGGACCACGTAAACTACTCAACTCAAGAGGACTCTCCGTTAATAGCTTACATAGAGTGTCTATCAGAGGCCCTCGTGAGTCTTTTCTATATTCAGTCCTAACTGGATACTCATATGTCAATACGATCTCCAATCTCACAGTAGGCTAAGAATGACCAACTATACCCTATAGGTACGACATATTCTGATCTATATAAAGGGATCCACCGATAGATCCGTATCGGTAGAAATAGATCAAGAATAATATTCGAGAACATACTTGCGCAATTGACATTTCATAGAACCTAATTGCAACTCTGGTAACTATAAAGTTACTAGTATATTCTCATGTCTATATCCCATTACAGACAAGGCTCCAACTCTTGGATCTTCACTGAGTATTATAACTAACTAACAATTAGCTATGCTAATATTTTTCATTTATATCTCTCAGCATAGCCAACTGTAAGCCCTTATCTGAACTCCTTTAGATGAGATCTGAACTCCTTCATATCATACAATGTCTGTAACGTTACATTGCCTAGTACTATATAAATAGGTATTAGCAATTTAATAGAAACGTACACTTGTATAAATACACGAGTATATATACATTCAAGGATGGCACGTAAGTACCAACCCTAACAAAAACCCATCCATAAATCCTGATGAAACACTCATTCTGGTATAAAGTCCCTAGTGAGATCAAGTTCCTCTTTAGGTTAGGAACATAACTAATATCAATCAACTCTCTCACTTGCCTATCATACAACCTAAGTCTAATCCTACCAATTCCCATTACTTAACATGCAATATCATTATTCATTATTACCTTATCAGAACTAATGGGCTAGAAATTCATAAACCAAGACTTGTATGAGCACATGTGAAATGTACAACCAGAATCAAGAACCTATTATTTAGCATTCTTACCATCAGTAGCGACGAGTGTCTTTGCATTGTCATAGCTATCATCATAGGCAAGCACAGCATCTACTTTCTTCTTGTCTTGTGCTTTCTTCTATAGATAATACTTTATGGAGTGCCCATATTTCTTGTAGTAGTAGCATTTTCTAGGAGTCTTAAACTTCGATCTTGAGCCATTTTTTTCTTCCATCTCTATATGAGAGCCTTCTTCTTACAAATAAGCTTTTTACATTGCCCTCGATTTGCTTCCCCAATAACTTTGAGTTTAATGATGATTTTGTATCGCTCATCGTTAAACTCTCCCTACCGTAGAGTAACGTATCAACAAAGCTCTCATAACTCTTGGGGAGTGAACTCAGTAGAATAATTGCTCTATCTTCATCTTTTATCTTGATGTTGATAAACTCAAGATTAAGAATGATCTTATTAAAGGCGTCTATATAATCTTTCATTGGCGTCCCCTCTGACATAGATAGTTGATACAACTTCTTCTTTATATATAATCTGTCGGCCAACAATTTTTCTATATAAATGGAGACAAGCTTTTTTCAAAGACCAATTACCGTCATCTCACCTGTTACTTCCCTTAATACTTCATTGTTTAATGATAAAGCAATTGTGCTGTGAGCTATTTCTTGAATATCTATTCTTTCTACTTCATCTTTAGATGACTCAGGCGTCTTTTCTTCTTCATTAGATAGAGTTGCAGCCTCCTCTAATGCTGAGCCTAATCATTGACTTATCAATAACACCTTAACCTTCATCTTCCACAGATTGAAGTCATTTGTACTGTTAAATTTCTCTACCTCATACTTAGGTGTGGCCATGTCTACTTAGAATCAAGCTTTGATACCAGTTTGTTGAAGTGAAAGCACACAAACAAGCAATATAACCCAAGTAATATAATGCAGAACAAGTAATTAAGGAACTAAAGAGAGAGAGGTAGAAGAAGAACACATAGAATTTACGTGGTTCGATAACTTGCATATGTCCATAGTGGATCAAGATCACACACTCTTATTATTGAATCACAAGGCACTCATAAAGTATGCCTTTTACAAGAAATATTCACAAAGCAAAACTCTCTTTTATAACCTATGAATTTTCTCTCACTAAGAATCACAAAGTATGTTTGATCAAAAAGATTTCTTAAGTTTTATTTATAAGTCAATATAGAGCCTTTATATAAACTTTAGGACTACCTAGGTTTACCCTAAATATGTTGGAGTCGTGTTAAGGAGTCCTGAAATAAGTGGGAGATGAAAAAAGGTTGTAACAAAATAACATTTATCAAGCCACCATCAATTTATTTCATTCTCGAGCACATTAAAGCTCACCTCTAACACCAAAACTGTCACCATGCTCTGCTCTGCTGATAAGGGCAAAATTGTCATATATTTTCTCATATTTTTATTATTGATATTTTATGATTTTATGAGAATAGATGGCTATTTATATACATTATTGTTATTTATAGGGACTTGAACGAAATTTAAAGAAAGAACGCAAAAGGAGCGAAAACAGGGACTAAAATGTAAGGATTTCAAAGTATGTGTCCATCGCCCCAGCGCCACAAGGATTTTAGCCCCGGCGCTGAAATAGTGATCGAAATAAGAAAAACGACTTGCTTAAGTCGCGTATAGCGCCCCAGCGCCAATATCCCACCGCTCCAGCGGTGAAAGCTTTTTCACGCGTCGCCCCAGCGACAGATGCATAGCGCGCCAGCGGTAGTGCGAGTCCTAGTCCGACGAGAATTGAGATTTTCAAGCTCATATCAATCCCTATATAAAGCCACTCGTTCCCAGCCTTCAAAAAAGAATCCAAGACGACCCAAGAGCACCAAGAATACAGAGCACGAGTCTTGGAGAGCAATAGGAGCTTAATTGAAGCAACTTTAGAGAGAGATACAAGACGTTCTTCGGCATCAAGAGTTCCTAGGCAGCGCAATTAAGAGCAATTCGACGTCTATATCGGTTTGCGATTGATTGTATCATGTTTTATTTTTATTATTTTTACTGCTGTTCTCTTGTAGCCATGAGCTAACTTATTTTCTAGGGTTAATATTTGAACTCAATATGTGCGCTTAAATTGCCATATCCTTTAGTATTTAATAAACTTAGTCTTTTATTATTTAAATTACTTGTGTTTAATGCTTCAATATATCTGGCCAATATATGGTGAATGAGTTGGTAATATTATTGATAAACTCGGAAGAGGAATCATAATATTTAGACCTAGGTAATTTGATGCATGATTGTAGAGTAACATTCAATGTTGCATATGCAAGTTTCAACTTAGGATAGGAATATACCTAATTGGCATGTATGATCAATAAGACCTAATCTTAATGAATCTTAATTTATTACAAGTACCATAGGAATATAGGTATTTGGTAAATTAGGGTATACTTGCATGACCTTGGAAGAGGCTTGTGAATACATTAGTGTCTTGATCAATAATAAAGACTAAGTGAGTTAAATATTAGAGGATTAATTATTAGAAACATATTGAGGGATAATATTAATCCTAGGTTCTCTCTACGTTGCTATATCTTCACATCTCATTGCATTGTGTTTTTACTTTTATATTTTCTACATTCATTCTTGAATTTTTATTTATCTGAATAATTATTAGGAAGATATAATTTTAGTAATTGGTTAAAAAGAAAAAATTATCCCTGTGGGTTCGACATCCGACTTATTTAGTCTCTTTATTACTTGCATACGATAGTGTATACTTGCACTTAATTAATGATATAGAAATATCGCATCATCTGCTTACTTACATCAATCTCTTGTTCGCTCTACTCACCAGTTATGTAGAAGAGCCTTCTCGCAAAGAATTCAAAGTTATTTTTTATTTAGATTGCAAACTTATCAAAAACCTTTAATGTCAAAATGATATTTTGAAAACAATTTGAGGTCTTATTAAAATTTTGAGTAAATTTTGAATGAATTTAAAATTTTACATAAATGTAGAGGCATATTTTTAATTTTACGTAAATATTAAGGGCAGATATGTAGTTTTAAAAATTACGAGACATATCTAATTTTTAAAATTATGAGGGCTTTCAAATATTTTTGTGGTGCAACAAGTTTGTGTTCTTATTGTGCCTTGAAATTTTCTTTGATATTTTGGAATTAAAATTTTTTTAATTTTGGCTCAAGAGAAAATTTGAAGTTTTTTAATTGATTAGGCAAATCCATCCGATGAAAATTTGGTGTTGCAAATCATCAAAAATTCTGATCTTTGGTAACATTTACTCTCTTTACTATTTGCCTATTTTTTCCTAATAATATCGATAAATTTTTATTTTTAAACATTCTGGCTTCAATTTTAGCATCAATGCACTTGTACTCACAATAATTATTTCTAATTTCTTTATCAACGCATTAGCACTAGCAATTATTGTCTTTTTCAATGTACTTGTCACCTCTAACAATATTGTCATTATCTAAAAACACTTACCTCTCTAACAATAGTTGTTTCTTACACATACCATAATAGATTTATTGGTTCAACTATTTTATTATTTTTCTTTCCATTTGCATCTGAGTTTAAATTGTAAACTCAAGTTTTTTTCACATCTTGAGTTTGAGAATGAGTGTTAAAGTTAGAATTATATTAAAGTTTTCTTATTTACTTTATTGTTTACTTAGAATATTTTTCTTTATGTTAATTATCGTCTTATAACCGTAGTTTTATATATCATTATTTTTATATAGGTTAAGAACTTAATGTCTATATAAACTATTATGAGTGAAAGTGCAAAGACTCTAATTTTTAACATAATATCAACGCTTTAGTTCCGTTGGAATTAGTGATTTAAAATTAAGATTGAAACTTGATTTTAAGTTGAAAACCAAAGAGAGTCAACATGTGATCAAAGATACAATGGATAAACAAGAAAGAGATTAAAATGAAAAGTTGGATGCAAGAAATGGTGCAAAGCGCAAGAGGAGACCTACCCAAGCAGGCTTGCCACAGCCTTAAGAATAGTAATTGTAGCACCACATCGTGTAGCCTAGGGTTCTTCTTGCTGTGGTGCTGAAGTGAAATTGCATATTCATCGTAGCAAGAGCCTTGTCTCATTGCAGCAATGCCTATTCGAGAATTTGATAATTTTAGCTTAGATTAACTTTTTAAAGCAAGATTTGGACTCCTACACACATTAACTCTTATTCCAATAAAAAATAATCTCTAGAGACTTTATAAACACTATATAAACCATTTTAACTCCTTAGAATTGAATAAAGTATTAAAGCATCAACAATAGAGAAGATAAAAAGTATAGGTTACACTTAAGTACTTTGAGTGCATAAGATAGTGTTGTATAAATCTTTGGGAGCTTTTAGATATTTGGGTATTCCTCATAATCTCTTGTGAGATCCATCATGGATGTAAATGGTTATTGTTGAGCCACGTATATTGCTTATATTTTCTTTGGTATGTGATTATTTATGTCTTGGTTGTATGATTTTTCTTATTCTTGTTTACTTTTGATTGAAGGTCTTCTACAAAACACTTAAAAAAAATTCAGAATGCACGTTAAAACCTCCAACAAACCCTAATGAGTGGTATTAGAGCTAAGGTACAGGTCAAATGTCAAGCATAGGTTATTCAACTATGGTAAATCACAAGTGTGAGGTTGAGAAGTTAAATAGGCAGAATGATTTCAATTTATGAAAAGTGAAGGTTATGGCTCTACTCATGAGTTAATGGTTAAATTCAACCCTTGAGAAAACTCAAGCAACAATCAAAGAAGAGAAAAACTCAACAAAATTTAGATCTGAGGCAGATAGGAAAACCATAAAGAGGAAGGCCCATAGCACCATAGTTCTATCTTTAAGTGATGAATTTCTAAGGGAAGTAGTTGGAGAAGACGACATTAGGTCTTTAAAAGAAATTTGACACCCTCTACATGACAAAGTCTTTAACGAATCGTCTATATGTTAAGAAGAAATTATATCTGTTGTCTATGGTTTCAAGAACAACAAAGAAAGACCATATTGACGCCTTTAATAATATTATCATGAATCTTGAGATGATAGACATTAAGATTAAAGATAAGGATAAGGAAATAATCTTTTTGTGTTCTTTGCTTATAAATTATGAACACTTCGTAGATACACTCATATATAGCAGGGAGACTTTAATTATGGCAGATGTTAAAATTTTGTTGAACTCTAAAATATTAGGAAAAAGATCATAATCTGGTAATGCTACTAAGTTAGTTGCAAGAGAAAGAGACATTAGGAATAATCAATAGGGCAAATCTAATGATTGCTATTATTTTAATAAGGAAGGGCACTTGAAGAAGGATTGCCTAGAAAGAAAGGCAAAAAAAAGGTAGTAGATCTGCAATAATCATTGGTAGCTTTTAGTGAGAAGTATGCTAGGGAATAAATAGTTGATTTCAGCTGTAGTTACCATATGTGTCCAAACAAATCTTTGTTTACAAATTATAAAATCATTAAGGGAAGAAAAATACTAATGGGAATGATATAGTTTGTAAAGTCATGAGGATTAGTAGTATCAAGATGATGATGCATGATGGAAAGATTACGGAGTTGCATAATGTAAGGTATGTTCCTGGAGTTATGAGGAATTTAATATCCCTAAAAGTGTTAGATCAAGAAGGGTGTTCATTCAGAGCAAAAGAAAAAAAAAGAATACTAGAGACAAAATAAAGATCTATAGAAGTAATGAGAGATAAGAAGAACAAGAGGCTGTATGTTCTTGATGGCAATGCTGTAGGTGGCTTAATATAGGATTTCGGGGGGATGCATACCAAATGGCAGCATTAAAGATTTGCTCATCATGGTGATATAAGTCTAAAGAAAACGTATGAAAAAGCTATTACTAGCAAGGTTATGTTACAAATGTAATGTGATGGTGTCAAGAACTATATAGGAGATCAAAATACAAGGACCGCCTAAGAAAATATGCATTCGTATCTTTGAAGACCAAAGTAATGACAAATATTTAATTGATATTAAAGTTAGGTGATAAAGCGTTGGAGTGGATGGATCTTAGTTAAAGCTTCTTAGAGAGACTTTAAAATTAATGGGAGAGGGGGTTGCTGGAATTGGTAATTCAAACTCAAAGTTGAAATTTGATTTTAAGTTGAAAATTAATTGAAAGGTGAAAGGGCAAGAGGAGACTTGCCCAAGCAAGCTCGCCGCGATGTTGAGTTCCTAGTGTTGCAATGGTAGGAATAGTAGCCACGACGCAAGGTTCTTCTTGATCGCGAGACTAAGGTAAAATCATGTATTTTCCATAGCGAGGGCCTTGCCTCGCTGCAGTGCTGCCTATTCGAGAATTTGATGATTTTAGTTCGGATTGACTTTTGAGTAGAATTTAAATTCTTACATGCATAGAGTCTTATTCGAATTAAAAATAGAGTTTTTAAAGATCTTATAAACACTATATAAACCCTTATAACCCTCTTCGAATTTAATAAAGCATTAAAGCGTCAATAAGAAATAAAAAGAGAATAAAGAGTTTATGCTATACTTGAATACTTTAAGTGCACAAAATAATGTGGTATAAATCTTTGAAAGCTTTTGGGTATTTGAATATTCCTTATAATCTCTTATGATAATTCTTTATATAAAATAATTAAATAAAATAAATTAAGATCATGAAATTTACTATGAACTTAAATTGTTATTGCCATAAGTGATTGTTTATGTCTTAAATATGTGATTTTTTTTTGTTTATTTGTAATTGAAAAGTTTTTACAAAACACCTAGAAATTTTATTTGGTGTACACTAAAAATTTCAATGAGTTCAAATTTATCTAGTAGTTAATAAAGAACAATTCAGGTTTTTCCACATCTATTAAAAATTGTCTTTCGAGAAATATATATATATATATATATATATCTAATGTTGACAAAAGTAATTCCTAAACCATCTAAATCAGTTGACTAGTTCTCACTTTAGTGGCTGTAATACGAAGAAAACGAAATTGTGTTATACATCATTATTAGTCTATTCATATAACTTAATACCTTTAAAAAGAAAAAGAAAAAATGGATCAAGTCCATGAACACAAGCAATATTGGTTTCTATCAATATTAAACATTAAAACTCTACATTTATTCTACTAATAATTAATTTTTACAATCCATCAAACCTAAAAGGCTAAAACAAAAGTCAAGGCATCTCGTGTTATGATGGTAGCCCAAATGGCTAGACAGTAGAAGCAGATTATGACTCAAAAAAATTTTAATTAAATTATAGGTCGGCAATCCCACCAACGCAAAGACAGGAAACATGAGAATTTTAAAATAAAATTTGCTTCTTCATAACAAATTGTATTCAGAAAACTCAAAACATTCTAATAAATTAAATGAGGTGAACGTTGAGATTAACGATTCAAAATTCTCTTTGCGGTCATTCAGTTTGGCTATACCAATATTAATAAAACCTTTTAGCTATCTGGAGTACTTAAGACAAGAACTATAGATAATTTGTTTTAAATTTATTTTCATTCCCTCGATCCTAATTATATAAAAGCCATGCATGATGAAACAATTTAAATGGCCAACTATCTCAATGATTCAATAATTAGTGTTGGCACTTCTAATATCAAAATGTTGGATTACAAGTCCCTCTCTTTATCTAAAATATCAAAGTGTTGCATTATTAGTTTATTTGATAGAGAATCAAATGGATTTATCGACGAATCATGAAAAACTATGATTCTTAAATATGATTTAAAATTCTCGATATGGTTCTTAAATATGATTTGTAATTAATTGAAAAATAATTCACGAAATTAAGCACTCTTTAATATTCTAATTACAATGAAAAGAAAAAGGAAAAAAAAAGAAGAAAGAAGAAGGTAGCTGATTGACTCTAGCCTATTCTGAAATAAACAATTAGCGCATCCTCCTTTTTCCATAAAATATCATCGTACAAAATATTACAGTTAGATTTATCAGATTTGTTGCTAAATTGTAGATATTAAACTCGAAACTCGTAGTGAATGGCCAGTGAACAGAGCGGAGCATTAACATTCTATTATATTAGCATTTTCTTACGTACATAAAGCTTTTTTGTCACAAATGCCACTCCAAGAAACCACGCAACAGCAAGACACAAAACTTCGTGGCAAAACAACCAATGTACTGCAAGAAATAGTTACCATTTCATCCATGGTACTCAATTCACAACCATCCTTTATGCGTACGATTAAGAACAACAGCAACCCAAAATTTGGTTTCGGCTTTTTAAGAAATTCAACGGATGAAATCTTCTATCTTGTGACAATTAGATTCCTAGGAAAGATCAATTCATCCCCCCGAACACCGGAATCTTCCACCAGTAACTCTGGTCTGCCAATGGCTATTCTCCCCTTAAAGAGAACGCCACACTAAATTTTACTGTTGATGGAGATTTGATCCTGAGAGATGTTGATGGTCGTCAAGTTTGGCCCACAAGTACCTCTGGCTGCATAGTCACACGCTTGACTTTGGATGGAAATGGGAACTTGAAGTTTGTTAATGCTAAAAAGAATCAGCATTGGAAGTCCTTTGACCACCCAACAAACACATGGCTGCCAAAACAGAACTTGCATGTTCACAAAAGTTGACTTCAACAGTTTCAGATTCAAATCTGTCAACAGGCATGTTCTTTTTCACTTTATCTGAAGACAGCATTCATGTTTAATTCATCATGAATACTGCACAACAATATCAGACTATTCCTTATGGATTGGTATTTAATCACTCTTCCAATCATGTGACTTACAAGACACAGGCGAAAGGCTTTTACTACATAAGGCTGGAACAAATGGACACCTGAATATTTACCAATGTGCTACTATGAGGCCTAAAAATTTTGAATCTCTCAAGAGATGAGTATTACGGGAACTGCATTTACCGCACTAGTTGTGGCAATTACGGGGTATGCTCCGCTGGTAAATGCTGTTGTCCTGAATTAAGCATCGGAGATTCATGCTATTTTAAGCAGCTATATAATACTGGGTATGGTTTTTCATGTGCACAAAGTTACTCCTTTGTCTTGCCTTGACATTGAGCTTCATAATCTTAGCGTCATTGACAATCTCACTTACTTGTCATTCGTCCCTCATTTTGTCAATAGAGATGAAGAGGTGCAAAAGGGAATGCCTCAGAAATTGTTCTTGTAAAGCTGCTTTTTTTCCAATACCAAGACAACTTGTAAATTGGCCATTGTTCTTTACACGCAGAAGTTTATTTCTCTGAGGAATAGTACAAAAGCTATTTTCCAATATAAAGGGTTGGCGTTCATCAAGGTACAAGGGCCATCAGATAAAATGAAATCCCCTCTTTTATTATTGCTTACGTTGTCTGGTTCTTCTTTCCTAGTTCTCATTATTGGAGCATGGTACTTCACTGTGAGATGGAAAAAGAAAATAGGTGCTGGGGGACAAAAGAGAGGCAATTCCTCCGAATCATCAGTGCAAGTGATCAGCATTTGGATGAAGTGCTCTTTGGCAGATTTAAAATCTGCTACACGTGATTTCAGGTCAGGCTTGGCCGAGGAGGATTTGGGTCTGTTTTGGAAGGTACTTAGGATGATGGAACAAAAATTGCAGTGAAACGGTTGAGTTCTGAAGTGAACCAAGGAAGAAAGAGTTTCTGTCAGAGGTCAAGACAATAGGTAGCGTTCACCATGTTAATTTGGTAAGACTTGTTGGTTATTGTGCTTCAAGGTCAAACAGACGTTTGGTTTATGAGTACATGTCGAATGGGTCCTTGGATAAATGGATTTTCCATCAAGACTAACCACAAACTCTTTCCTGGGAAACAAGAATAATCATTGTTCAAATAGCCAGGGGACTGGAATACTTGCATGACCATTGCTATCCAAATATCATTCATTTTGACATTAAACCTCAAAATATCCTCCTGGATGATAATTTTAATGCCAAAATTTCTGATTTGGATAAGCCAGATTGATTCATAAGGATCAAACGAATGTGTTGACTATGCCGAAGGGAACTCCAGGATGTATGACCCTGAGTTGATTAGGGGCAGAAATAATACAGTGAAGATTGATATCTACAGCTTTGGAGTTGTGATCCTGGAAATCATTTGCAGGAGGAAAAGTTCAAACCTACTGTACCGTTGACTATCTAATTGATGCCGTGAAGATCAAGACATAAGAGGATAAGCTTTCTGATCTAGTCGACGATGCTGTGAAGACGATCCAGATTGCCATTTCATGCTTACAGAGAAACTTGCATAAAAGACCTTCTGCTTCAATGTTGGTGAAGGTCTTGGAGGGTTTGATAAATTGGGAACCTGTTACAGATTATAGCTTCTTGAATTATGTCCATGTTGAAACACCACAAGAGGCCAATCCAGGCACTCATCTCCTATTATGGCATCAACTCTGTCAGGGCCTAATTGATCGATCTGCGCAGATAAGATTGTTATTTATGTTTGTATATTATGAATTTGTTAAAAAATATCTTGTGCCACAGATAAAATATATTTTTTTTTAACTCATTTATACCCCAGCTTATGCAACAGATTATACTGATCAAACCCCTTCTAACTACATGCCAGGTTATGTTGAAATGACATTTTAATTGAGTATAAATTTCAGGTCGTAATTTGATGTGAATTGAAGAGAGTTCCTGAAGTTTGTTGATTTGGAGAGGGTTGCAAAAATATTGAGCAGAAAATGTTCTAAAATGTAAGTGAAAAAAATATATGTTAAAGGCCCCCCTAGGATTCGGCCCAAGCCCCAAGCAGCCCCTCCCCATTCTAAAATTTCATTCTAAGCTCATCTCCCCAAAGGCTCAATGTGGTCCTGAAGTTTGAATGTCGAAAACACTTCACTCAAGGCTTATAATTGATCCTAGCAAAGCCCATCATGAAAATATCTTTAGGGCACATTTGCAAGCCTCGACCTTAAATATCGACACTAGCAAATACTCTTCGGCACCAACAACTAGTCTTCAGTAACAAGCATTGACTGAGCAAACATGTAGCTCTCTGTATGAAGCCGGTTACTCTTTTCCTCCATGAGAATGAGAAGGCATTCATTTGCAACCTGTCGATGGCTAGCCTTAGACCAACTTGAAGACACTTATTTATCATTAATCGAGGAACTAGAATAACTAGCTCGAAAACTCGAACTTCCCCTTATCACCAAAAAAACTCAAGATTTTAAGAATCTTGGCATTGACCCTCCTCTTGCAATCTTAAGCTTATTGCCAAATAAAAAAAATAACAGCTTGCCTTAATCCTATGAGTATTTAACTATCAAGTTTAACAACATTTATAAAAAAGGAATCATTAACATAGAAATGGATCTTCTTCTTCTTCTTCTTTCCCCTCCTTGAGGGAACTTTTTTCTTCTTTTGGATTCTGGAAAAGCAGTTGATAGCCTCTAAAGGCTTCATCATAACTTTCCAAGGCTATCTTATAGCCTCAAGGCTAATTATTTCATAATTAATTATTTGTAAAGGCCATGACTCTTTGTACTCCTACTATAAAAACTATCATTTAATAATCCCATCTAAGTGAGCCAAGACTCAATGAAGTGGATATAGGCTCATATGGAGCGAAACAACTATAATCTCATCTTGTGTGTTATAATTATTCTCCATTTATTTTTTATTGAATCCAAGATTCCAAATAGTTCAACACATGCCTTAAGCCCACTAAACACTACACATAGTTATTTTGTTCAAGCTCATTAAAAACCCAAGCACAATTCTCAAAAGAACATAAATTTACTTGTTGGCGTAAGACAACCCAAAATCTAGGGTTAATGATTTGGCACTATCTGTGGAAATAGAACTAAAGCTATAAAAGTCATCCTTCGAAGGTACATGAAGATTATGAATGCCCAAGTGTGTAAGAATCAAGGAAGAAGAAGCAACAAGGACAAAGATAACGAATGCTAGAAGAAGTCTTCGGCCATGCTCAATAAAAACCTTTATGAGTCACCTAAGAGAATTAAATGTTTGTAAGATTTGAACACAAGTTCATGTATCGTAAACAAATAATATAATGAAGTATTTTTCTCACGAGAAATTATTATTAAATTTGTTAAGTAATAAAATTACATCTTCTTACTCTTGTCAAAATAAGAAAAAATTTAATAAACTAATTAACAAGAACTAATGCAGAGATAAACTAAAGAAATAATTATCAATTCACTAATATAAAAAGAACCTAAGATTATAATTATCCCTTAATACTTCACTTGAATCTAGTTACTCCCTTTAATTTATTCAATCAATATTAATTATTCACTAAAATACTTAATAGTCAAGTAAAAATATCTTACCTAATCACTTATCTATATTCCTATGATAATTAGATTAAAGCAAAATTTATTAAGAATAGGTTCTCCAAACAATTATATATGTCATGTAAGTATATTTCAATCACATATGAAACTCAAAATTTTTAGACATTGATCATACATCAATCTATCCAAGTCCAAACACAAAAATATATTTTTTAAGTTCATTAAATTTTCTCTAATCAATTAATTAGTGATCAAGTAATTAGAAATATTAAGCACATAATAGAATGAACAACTCTGTATTGACTTCATAAATATTAAGGATATAATAAAGTGATCAAGTAAATCAATTCAAGCAAAATATTGAGTTCAAATTGTAATTATAGAAAAGAAAATTAGCCCATGATGAAATAAAGAGTTTTGAGCACATTAAGTTAAACATCATAAAGATAATAAATAAACTAAGAAAGATAAAGAGAAAAAAAAATAAAGTTGTAATGCTCTAAATTCTTCAGTCTTTAATCTCTTCTTCTCTTGATTTTCTCTTTTTGATTCTCCAAAATTTTGCTCTAAACTCTTAGAAAGTTTTTCTCTATTGCTTTCTCTCCTTTCTTGTTTTACTCTTGAAATAGGCTTTTTTGTCATCTTCAATTTATAGGCTTTCATTCAAAATAAGGCAATACTCTAACATCGCAGCCTTGCATTCCCAATGCTGACCTAATAAACTCCATTACTGAGGCCTTGGTTTAGAGCATTGCAACGCTTACTTTTTATCGCACCTAGCGCTATAGCACTGACATTCTGTCAACTCTATTCCAATACTATTTCAAGTACTATAGTAGGTATTTTTTTCATCAATGCAATGCTGATTCCTAGTGTTGTAGCCTTGAGTTTTTGCGCAGATTTACTTCTTTTGGCGTCTCCAACACTGCAACTTCAATACCAGGGCTGTGATGCTAAGCTATTGGTTCTAATTTAACAAAAAAAATTATTTTCCTTGAATTTTCATCCCTATCAATTTTATTAACTTTTTAGACTCACAAAATAATAATTAGACACATAAAAAGCCTAAAATTCACATTGAAAATGAACAAATAGTAAGTCTATAAAGCCCAAATAATGAGTATAAAATACACTCATCATCAGACTACTGACATATGAACCTGAGTGCGTGGAGATAAATAAGTCTAGAAACCTCGAAGCCACCGAGAACATTAAATAACACTCCCAATTCAGCAATCAAATAACACATCCAATTCACTATCTAATGATTTTCATTCATAGTTTTATTCATTTATGTTTATTATAATAATGCACACTTATAAGACGTTAAAGTTTTCTTGATAAGAACTTGTAATGATAATCATTTATTTTTCAGAGATTCCATGGTCTTGAAATCAATGATTACCCAATAAAGGCCAATAAAATGGCCAAAAAGATACAGAAAAAGGTCCCTAAAGACCATCTTTGGTAAATGCCTGAAATGCTAAGAGGATACAAGAAAAGGCCTCTAAAAACCCTTCTAGTAGAATGCCCGATAAGCTCAGAGCATATAAAGAAAGGCCCTCAAAGGCCTTTTCAAATAAATGTTTGAAAAGGCAATAGGATATGAGAAAAGGCCCCTAAAAGACCCTTTTAGTTATATGCCTAAAAAATTGAAAGGATAGGGTAAAAGGCCTTTAATGACCCTCTCAGTTGAATGACTGGATAATTAAGAGGATACGGTGAAAGGCCCCTAAAAACTCTCTCCGTTAAATGCCTGAAGAGTCGATAAGATATGAGAAAAGCCCCTAAAGTCCTTCTCGGTTAAATGCCTAAAGAACCAAGGGGATACAGGGCAAGGCCTTAACAACTCCCTTAGTCAATTGATCATTAAAGAACCAATGTGATACGGGCTAAGCTTCTAATGACCCCCTCAGTAAGATAGTTATTGGAAAATCAATAAGGTATAAAGGCAAGGCCACTAAAGACCCTTTGATCAATTACTTAAGTTCGTCTAAGATGCCCAAGAAACATGATAAATATTAAAAAAAATCTGTGAGGGTATGGCCAAAGACCACCGTAAAACCCTTTCAACTAAGGTTCTTAAGCAGTCCTCATATAAGTATCGAATTCTTTTAAATCAAGTACCTGAGTCATTCTTAGATGAATATTTAAAAATTGAAGGAGTCAATGACTTGTATTATCTATTTAAAACTTGCTTAAGGAGACTAAAGAATTCATAGTTTTATACTTTGCATAAAAAGGTTGGAGTAAACACGCATGCAAGCTCATTGAAATGAATTAACGCTAACAAATACAATTAAGAGATAGTATCCACATAAATAAGAACATATGCAAGAAAAAACATCATTAATGCAAACTGTTACATAAGGAGTGGCCTTACCCAGATTACAAAAATCAGCTAAAAGAAAAATTAAAGTTTAACCTTAATGGCCGTGGGTGGATCCACAACAACCGAAAGAGCAGGAAAATTCTTGGCCTGAACATTTCGACCAATCTAAAAAACTCCTACACCAACTTAAGGTGGGCCTTGGCTTTGCTCTCCATTGCCATCGTTTGAGCTTGATCACTTACTCTAGCCAAGCAATGTCTAGATTGCAATAGTGCACCTTAAACACTTCAACGCTTCTTTCGAAGACTAAGTTCACCATATCATCAAACTGGTCTTCAGCCTATGTCGAGGCATTACCTTGAACAGTTTTTAGCTCTCTAGTCAACTTTTCATTCCTCTTCATAAGAGTTGGTACTTTTCTCACGAAGAACTTCGATCAAAGCTTGAGCTTTGCCAACCGCCTTCTTGAGTTGGAGGACTTCTAATTGAAGAGCCAAAACCTTACACCTTTTTTTCTACTGTAGTTGCCTTGATCTCAGTCTCTTCCACCATGATAGCTAGACTTTTATGCTTTTTGCTATCCTCTTAAACCTTTTTATTGGCTTTTAGCAAGGCTCACTAAGTTTGGCAACCTCAACCTTAGCTTATTATAACTTTTTCTTATTCTTAACAATACCAAAGAGCTCATCTCAATACTGAGAAAAGACGAAGACTGCCTGAAAAAGAAAAAGACAAGTGATTAATGGGCAACAAACTGATAAAGCTTTAAAAAAAATCATAAGATATGCCTTAAGTATGTATCCTAGGTCATGTGCTAAGGACTTGAAGATATCATATTTCATCACTAAATCAAAACGAGTAGCTGGGACTGCTCGTTCAGCCTCCCTTACTACAGGCACTATATGCTTGTATTTGTCCTGTTTAACAGTAGGGATATCGAATAACTTAAAAAATAAGTGCCCTGATTTTGTTCGCAATTCGCTCAGGCTGAAGATATTATAGCTTAGGGTTGAAGAATCCAAGACCAATATCTTTATTTCTAAGATGCCCCTACTCTACTACTGCAATAAGGTGTACTCATAAATGAAAGATATGAAGGGGCCTTATCTCGTAGATCCATTAGGACAATAGATAGTTGATTTCATAGATCTATTGAGACAAGAGGTAGTTGATCTTATCAATCCACTAATTCCTTAAAAAGACATTTTCCCCTATAGATCGAGGTATCCCCAAAGACAGTATATCCCTTAATATTTCTTATTGTGGTTTCTCTCCCATTGTACAAGCAAGAAAAGAATGAATTCTCATGCAATTCTTGTTTAAATCCACCAACTCAAGAGTCTCAGAATACCAAGGGCATTTTCAACTACTTTCATCGTGGCCCTTTATGCCAAAAAGAGTGAAAACCAAGGTGAAAATTAAAATTAAAAATTAAAGAAGACCAAATGTTAACAAACTATGAGAATTACCTCTTGATCTTCTTTTCTTCTTTAGTAACTCAGATAGCTTGCCAACCAAGCCTATACTCTTTAAATTCCCTTTGAAAAAAAGCTCATTGATTGGTCCCCTTTATTTTTAAGATTGGACGACTTAATCCTTCTCTTCCCAAGTAAGCTAAAGTTTTAATGTCCAAGTTGTTGCTATAATAATAAAAATGATAAGGTTTTAAACCATTAAACAAGACATTCCTAAGTGCAGAACATAGACGCCAAGAATGGATAAAAAGTTGATCTTGAAAAAACTTGAAGATAACTCACGTGCTCGAGCACTCTTACATGCTCTTAGCCCTACTCTTTACTAGTAAAAAATTACAAGCGCTTCTAATTGTGGTTTTATGAGGGTAGCTCTTGAATGGGAGAAAACTTCTTCTTCCTATCATAAGTAGAGAAAATATGATACCCTTATATCGATCGGTATTCACCCTATATTGATACAGCTATTGGAACTCAAGAAAGGTAGGCCATTATAGCAAGCCTTTAACCACATCATGTGCAAACTAGCTAGTATTCTACACGAATTTAAATCCAACTGCATATTGCTAAGTTTAAATGAGAAAGTATATAAACGAAATAAGGCTAAAAGGGTAGTCTTAACCTTGTCAAAAAAAAAGTGAGATTAAGGACCACCTCCCTAGTAGGTGGCGTGCTCGCATACTCATTTTCCTGAGGATCCCTCAATGTAACTGTAGTCGATATATTAAACTTTTCCATTAACTTATTAAGACCCTCCTCCCGCATACTAGAGGAATGATAAGGTGGGCATTTTAATTCGAAAGGAATCTCCTCATTAAGCTATAAAACAAGTGTCTTCTTTTTCTTCTTCTTAGGCCTGCTCAGCTGACCAGAAGTTTGTACTTACCTCTAAGGGCCCTAGTGACACTACATCAATAGGTATTCTCTCTTAGTCACTATGACCCTCAAACAATACAATCACACCCCTTCCTCGAGTAAGCCCCCCTAACAGTCAAACAGAGGCCTTAGACTTCCCGAGCACTCACTCTACCTACTTCTCGAGTTGAGCTACTCCCTACTGTCAAGTTGGTACAAAGTTACCGAGATTACAACTAAACATCTTCCGAAGTCATAAACTAATGACATAGATCTAATAAATAAAAAAATACATATAATCTATAAATAAACTATTATGTCGAGCACTCAATGAGAGCGCTCAAACTTTGAAAGAAAAACTCAAAATGATGCACTAAATGCAGAAAAAATGCCAAATACTCAAAGCAGTAAAAGAAATAGTTTATAAATAAATATTAGCATGGAATATTACTTACTTGTTTGAAGATATTTATAGATGAACTGAAGAATTTTGAATTATTGTAAAAAATCTCTCTCAAACAAGCCAAATGATGTAAAAGTGAAGGATTAAAAGACACTACTCTTATTTATAGAGAGCTCTCAGTACCATCGTAACCATCGATTTACGATTTGAGGGTTGAGGAGTTCAAATGAGTCAAACGTCCTCTCAACTGGCACGACCCATCAACGAGTGCCCATTAACCATCCAATCAATATTAAGGGCCTAAGATCTGGCTACGTCATTAAAAATACAAAAGGACATAACTGTTCACCTATCCTCCTGTTAGTTCATATCTCTTAAAGGGTCACCCCGCATTAAATTTGCTTTTGGCTTCAATTTCAAATTTTAGAGTTTAACATTGGTGTGACTGGACAATCAAGTGTACAACCACGTCATGTATGTTGTTGGGGATCTAATATATATGGGTGTATGCATATACAATTGTGTCTATTACCAAAAATAAATATCATATACATATTAAAAGTGGCGGAAGCGTAAAAATTACAATAAATAAAATATATTAATTACATTAATATATTTGTGGTGTTGAGAACTCACCTGAACGTGTAATGTTATACACTTATTTTTTCGAAGTCCACATAGAGACCAACTCGTGGGCAATTTTAGTCACCAACATAGTAGGCTTGGTGAGCTAGAATAACAACCCTATATTCAGCATAGAGTTTAACTCTTAAACCCTAAAATGGTTAGGTGTATATTTTTATCCTTTTCTCTAAAAAGATAAAAAAAAATAGAGATTTAAAGTAATCTACTATTACTTCAATTAGAACCATAAAAAAAAAAAATCATTTTTTTTCCCTTTTTTTTTTTTTCTTCTTCTTTTGTTCCTCTTCTTTTCTCTCAGCCACCTTTTTTTTTTCTTTTTCTTTTCTTCATTTCCTTTATGTTTCTCTCGGCCAAATCAATGTAATTGAAACAATTTCAATTTTCTTTTTCCTTTGCTGACACCAACACACACTACACTTTCTTTCTCTTTATATATAAAAAATAAAATAATAATTTAATATATTATATAATATTAAATAATAATCTAAAATAAATAATATTATATTAATAAATGCCAACTATATGGCACCATTAAATAAAATATTAATATATAATATTATATTATATAATATAATTATAGTATAAAGATATATTTATGATTATTTAATAATTAAATAATCATAATGTAAAATGATCATATTACCCCTTATAAATAGTTACCAAGTCTACCCCTAGTAAGTCCCACCAAATCCCACACTTTGATAAACTTAACCGAGGGTTCACAATGCGCCACGTATCATTATACAATTAGTAAAGAATAATTATTGATTAATTATTGTATTTAACACTTAAATACAAACAAGTGCGCATTTCCGTGGTATTGCTGAATATTACTGGATTAAATACTTTAATTCGGCACGCTGCCCCAATGCACAACGAGTACACTCTATATCGCGGGACTCCCTAGGTCCTACACCTAATTAGTCAAATGGAACTATTCTATAAGTCTGTGAGCAATGCCCCACGCACACGTCATGAATAAACAAATCAGCACGTTGAACCATGCAAGGTGAGGTTATAACACATACGTATAGTTCTTCTATCATGACATCCTGGATCTACGGGGATATAGATTATAACCATTAAATCCCCTAGTGTGTCATTCATGTCTTATCTCCAGACTCATATCTCACTGAATAATATGTACAAACTCCTTTGCCATATTATTCTACCCTGACGGAACTCTTTTCCGGAATTAATACTTGTGGCCACAATATTTTTCGAGATACAGTCTAAAAGCATCTGGATATCAAACTTTCTATGCGAGCTGACGTATCCCACATCTGTACACATCGGACTCCATAAGCATCGGATTATACCCAGCGACACTTAATAGTCACACTTAAAGGTCTGTGACATGCGTGGAACCAAAGTATGGTGGATCACTTATAAGCCCACCGTGGCATTCAAGTCAAAGGACCACGTATACTACTCAACTTGAGAGGACCCTCCGTTGACGGTTTACATAGGATGTCTATCAGAGGCCCTCATGAGTCTGTACCATATCCAGTCCTAATTGGATAATCATATGTCAATACGAGCTCTAAGCTCATGGTCGGCTAAGAACGACCATCTATACCCAATAGGTACGACATATGCTAATCTATATATAAATGTATCTACCGACAGACCCGCATTGGTAGAAATAGATCAGGGACAATAATTTGAAAGCATACTTGCGTAACTTGCATTTTCTGTCACCCGATTGCAACTATATAGTTATTAGTATATTCCCAGGTCTATATCCTATTACAGATAAGGCTCAAATTCTTATATCTGCTGAGTATTATAACTAGGTAACACTTAACTGTGCTAACATTTAGCATTTATATCTCTCAGCATGGTTAACTGTAGGCTCTTATCTAAACTCTTTTAGATCTGATTTGAACTCCTTCAGATCGTACAATGTCTGCAATGTTACATTACATGGTACCATATTAGTGGGTATTAGCGATTTAATAGGAATGTACACTTGTATAAATACACAAGTATATGTACATTCAGAGATGGCACGTAAGCACCAACCCCAACAATGTAGTCCCACAAACACGTAATTTATAAACACTTTGCTCATATTGAAGAGCCCATCATCTAACCTCAAGGACAACGACAAGATGTCAAACTAATGAATACAAAGTTTTTAGTATCAATAAGTTAATACTAAAAACTAAAGAATCTCTGCTCCTCCCTAGGATTCGGCCTAAGCCACCCTAGGATTTTGGCCTAAGCCCATCTCCTCTAGAGGCTTAATTTGACTTTGAAGTTAAAGATCCCAAGAACACCTCACCCGAGGTTTATAGCCGATCTTGACAAAGTCCATCATTAAGATATCCTTGGGGCACATTCGCGAACCTCAATTTTGAATATCAATACTAGCAAGTACTTTTTGATGCTATAGCTTGTCTTCAGCAGCCAGCATTAACCGAGCAAACCACACAAGCCTTTTGCACAAATCCAACCACTCTTTTCCATCATGATGAGGAAAAGGTCTCCATCTGCTACATACCGAAGGCCAGTCTTAGACCAACATGAAGATGCTTATTTACCACTGATCGAGAAACTAGAATAACCAGTTCAAAGACTCAAACATCCCCTTATCACCGAGAACCTCAAGATTCCAAGAATCTTGACGTTGACCCTTTTATAATCTTGAAATTTGGCATAAATGGAAAATCCTTTTACTATCTTGAGATTTTGGCCAAAATTGCTTGTTCTAGCTATACAAAGATTCAACTATCAAGTTCAATAGCATTTGTAAATAAAGAGCTCGTTAACACAGAAAGTAATCTTCTTCTTCTTCTTTTTCTTTTTTCCCCACCTTAAGGGGACTCTTTTCTTCTTTTGGATTATGGCCAAGTAGTTGATAGCCTCCAAAAACTTCATCATAGCTTTTCAAGACTATCTTACACCCTCAAGACCGTAAGGCAAATTATTTTGTAAGTCATTATTTGTAAAGGCCGTATCTCTTTATACTCCAACTATAAAAAAAAATTATTATTTAATAGTTTCGTCTGACTAAGTCGAGGCTCGATAAAGTAAAGAAGCTGAATCACTATAATCTCCTGTCTTACATGTGTTATGATTATTATCCATTTATTTTTAATTAAATTTCAGCTCATGCCTCAAGCCGTAAACACTGGCGAATAGTCATTCTATTCAAGCATATTAAAGGTCTAATCATTGTTTTCATAACATAAATCTAACTTATTGATCTAAAATGACTTAAAACCTGAGATTAATCATTAAAATTAAAATTACAATCAAAATTCTAAGATAAGAACTTTGAACTAACTCCAAAGATGATGTACTATGTATAACGAAATTCACGTTTTTGTGACACTGAATTTATTCTAACACTCGGCTAGAAGATGACCAAACATTATTAATACTTTTGTAAAATAGATATAAACCTCCAAACCAGCTGGAGAAAAAGAAAGAAGGAAAGCAACTTGTAGCTACCAAAAAGAAACTTGGTTGGTTAACATGAAATTTAAAAACAAAATTAAATATTTGAAAAAGATGTGTTATCTTAGATTGGTTTGCTTCCTTATTTTAACACCACAAACTGTCCAATCTTTACATGTTTTTCCGTTATGATGTATAAATATATGAAAGCACTTGTCCCATTTGATTTTCAACAAGTAGCAGATTTTTGGTCTATTTCACTTGTCCTTAACCTTTGACAACTAAACAAAAAAGAAAAACAAAATTTTTAGAAAGTGACACTCACCTACCGTTTGAAGATATAATGGTAAGTTTAGGAGGGTGAGTAACAGTTCACGAGTTCTGTTGAATTTACGTTACTAACTCCCAAAACACTTGAGTTTCTAAAATTCTCCCCCTTAAAATTTGATATTCATATACTTAGGACTTTTTTTTAATTTTGCGAAAAAAAAAACAAAAAAAATCGGAAGGAAAAGAACTATTGCGTTCGGTGATCTTAGAAATGTAACATATTTATTTGTTTATATAAATGATCAAATTTATTAATTAACTACAACGAGATGGAAGGATTTTTTTGGGGGGATGCTTAAGCAAATCTGAAGCTTCTTCGGGCAAACATTTTTCAATGATAATGTTGGACTCATTATTTAAACGTCTAATCTGTTCTTAGAGAGCTCAACCTTTGAAAGGACTCTAGATTTAAGATATAGCATGCTAAGTAATTGAACTCAACAAACCATAGATAGTACAAATAGGTCATGAATATTATAAAAAAGGCAGAAACGAATTAAATTTTAAGTCTTATTTAAATTTAGATTGATTAATTATTGTTCTATATAAAGAATGATTTTTTATAAATATATAAATTTTATTTAAATTCTTCTCTGTGGTTGAAATGGAATAAAATTCTTAATTAATTCAGATTTAATACTTTGACACATTTGAATTTATACACTATAAAAATGTAATAGAACCTTGCTTGTAATTCATTCTATCCACAATTGATTGTATTGAGAAAAAAAAAATCACTGCTTTACATGTTTGTGCAAACCCTCTTTCATGCATAGCAACTTTTTCTTTAAATAAACACTGATTTGAGTAACAATGTATTTTTTTTAACAAGAAAATAGTTCGCAAAGGCAAGCTAATAATTGATATGGAGGTTCTAAACCCAGGAGCATTGATATTGTTTCTTGCTAGAGGATGGTGCGCTTTCATAAATCAAAATAGTTCGTAAGAGAAAGATGATAATTAATACAAAGGTTTTAAACTTAAAATTTTAGTGGCACTATTTATGAAAAAATTTGGATGAAAAGCCAACTTCCAACAACCACTTACAATAAAAAAAATAAATAAGGATTATATATCCAAAAACAAAAGAAATTAAAATTAGGAAAAAAATTATATTTGAAACTAAAAAAAAAAAAGGAAGCAGTAAATGTCCCGGGTTCAAACTTGGGTCGCTAGCATAGTAGGTGGAAATACTTAAAACTAAACTATAATAAATTTATTAAAATTGTACAAAAACACAAAAACAAAAATGAAAAGAATAGAAACACTAGCCAACATATGAGTTACCGCTCGCCGCCATCTATTGTTGCGTCAGTCGTCGTTCACCACAAATCAGCACTTTGGTCGACTCAGAAACGGTCAACCAACCGATCCCTGATTCCCGCTGCCATAATCATTGAAAATGAACAAAACCAGAATAAGCTATCACCTTTCAATCCCATCATTTCAACCGTCATTCATCGTTGATCAACTTCTAAAGGGTCTGGTAACTCTTACCTGAAATCCTTGCAGTCATTCATCATTGCAATCATCGAAAACAAACCAAAACCCAATCAATTGTTGTCTATTCGATCTTATTATTTTAACTATAGTTGAAGCCAACCAAGACATCCCCTCAACTCAGCAACACACGAGTGAATAGTCTCAAGCATCGACAGTCATTATAGATGATAGAAAAAAAAACTAAGATCACTACAAATCCAAGGCCAAACTACTGCCGCCTCATGGCATATATGTTTCTATCTTTTTAGACTCTACTACCATCGAACAAACTATAAACAACCTTAAACTCTATAGGCTGATTTATCTTAGCTATCCTACCATGAAATTGTTGGGATCAGTGTTTACGTGTCATCTTTGAATGTACATATACTTGTATATTTATACAATTGTACATTCTCATTAAATCACTAATACATATTAATGTGATGCTATACAATATAACGTTACAAACATTGTACGATCTAAAAGAGTTTAGATAAGAGCTCATAATTAGCTACACTGAGAGATATAAATGCTAAATATTAGCACAGCTAAGTGTTAGCTGGTTATAATACTCAACAGATCCAAGAGTTGAAGCCTTATCTGTAATGGGACATAAACCTGGGAATAAACTAGTGACTGCATAGTTGCAAGAGTTACAACCGGGTGCCAGAAAATACTAGTTACACAAGTATGTTCTCGAATAATTGTCCCTGATCTATTTATGCCGATGTGGGTTTGTCGGTGGATACCTTTATATATAGATCAGCATATGTCATACCTATACGGTATAGATGGTTGTTCCTTACCGACCATAAGCTTGGAGCTCGTATTGACATATGGGTATCCAATTAGAACTGGATACGGGATAGACTCACGAGGACCTCCGATAGACATCTTATGTAAGCCATCAATAAAGGGTCCTCTTAAGTTGAGTAGTATATGTGGTCTTTTAACTTGAGTGTCATGGTGGGCTTATAAGTAATCCACCATACTTTGGTTCCACGCATGTCATAGACCTTTCATGGTGTGACTGCTGAGTGTTGTTGGGTATAGTCCGATGCTTATGGAGTCTGGTGCGTACAGATATGGGATCCGTCAGCTCGTATAGGGAGTTTGATATCCAAATGCTTCAAGACTGTATCTCAAAAAGTCTTGTGGCCATAAGCATCAATCCCGAGAAAGAGTTCCGCCAGGATAAAACAATATAGTAAATGAGTTTGCACATATTGTTCATTGAGATACTAGTCTGGAGATACGACATGGATGAGCATTAGGGAATTTGACAATGATAATCTATATCTCCACAAATCCTGGATATCATGACGGAAAGACTATACATATGCTTTGTAACCTCAGCTTGCATGATTCAATGCACTGATTTGTAATATATGTGACGTGTGCGTGGGGCATTGCTCACGGAATCATGAAATAGTTTCATTTGACGAATCGGGCGTGAACCTAGGGAGTTCTGCGATATGGAGTGTACTTGTTGTACACTGGTGCAGTATGCCAGATTAAATTATTTAATCCAGCAATATTCAACACTACCACGGGAATGCTTGCGTGTCTGTATTTAAGTGTTAAATACAATAATTAATCAATAATTATTATTTACTAATTATATAATGACACGTAGCGCATTGTGAACCCTCGGTTGAGTTTACCTAAGTACGAGTTTGGTGGGACCCACTAGAAGTATACTTGGTAACTATTTATGAGGGGCAAAATGATCATTTCACACTTTAATTATGTAATTATTAAATAATCATAATATCTCATTATTTTATTATATTATATATTATTATATTATATAATAATATTATATTTTGGATACTAAATAGTTGGCACCTATTATTATTATTAATATTCTATAATATATTATATTATTATAATACATATGAGATATATATATATTTATGTGCGTGACGTGGTGTATTTGGTGTGTCGACAATGAAATAAAAAATTGAAAGTTTCAATTTTCCTTTGTGTCGCCGAGAGAGAGGCAAAGGAAATGGAGAAAAGAAAGAAGAAGGAAAAGGCACCGAGAGAAGAAAAAAGAAAAAGAACGAGAAAAAAATAATAGCGAAAAATAAAATTGTTTTATTTTTCTTCGTGGTGTCAATTGAAGCAATTGTGAATTATTTGAAATTCTCTATTTTCTTATCCTTTTAGAGATAATGGGGAATAGACACACCCGACTATTTTGTGGATTGAGAGTTAATCATGTGCTAGATATAGAGCCGCCGTTCTAGCTCACCAAGTCCACCGTATTGATGACTAGAACTGTCCGCAAGTTGGTCTCCATGCGAACTTCGAGAAAATACGTGTATGACGTTACACGTTAAGGTGAGTTCTCTACCCTATTAATATATTAATGTGATTAATATATTTAATATTGTGTTTATTGTATAATTCATGATTCCGTCGCGTTTAATATGTATATGATACGTATGTTAGACAATAGACACAATTACACATGCATACACTCACATATATTAAATCCCTGACATAAATATTGTCAAAAATATTTCAAACCCACGGTATGAATGCTTTAAAGCTATCACAGCTTGCCTATCACCAATTCTGCACCACTGATAATCCAAAATGGCAACAAAAGCTCGAATGCAAATATCACTACATCAAATTACCATCAAACAACTTTGCAAATTTGGTAAAATCTTTCTTTGCATGCTAAATTCATTTAAAATTAGTTAAAACCTACTCTCAAACTTGCAAAACAAATATATGAATGCATGATTATTAATAATCTAGGCATGTTTCCTTGAAGATGGTTGATACTAGCCTAGACATTATGATTCGATGTTTAATGCATTATTGCTAAAGCTAAAATATGTCGGGCTAAAGTGTTCATCTGTTACAATAGATGTTTTAAATTGTTGTTGAATAACAATTAGCATATGATAGTTAGACGTATATAGATTCACTATATATTCTTTCCTAGTTGAGTCATATTGTGTCATAAGACTAGTGTGGGGAGGCCCTCTTTAAAGTTATTACAATTTAACTAATAATCAGGACTTAATTCCTCTAAGACAGCAAATACTAGCCTAGATAGAAATATTTGACCAATAATCTAGGTTTGCATCCTCAGTGACTGTTGATACTAGTCTGAATATGATGATCTAACTGATAATTTACAAAGAGTCTTCCCATGAAGGATTGTATGCCATAAAGCCACCATTCACTAGAAGTACAATACTAGAAAAGACTTCTTTATAAGGGTCGTGTACTATAAGCCACCCTTAAAAGTATGGAAAGGCATCATAGTCAGGGTCGTGTACCCATAAAGCCATCATTTTCCTAGAAGCTCAATATCAAAAAAGACTTCCTATCAAAGGTCATGTTCCATAAGTCACCCTTGAAAACATAGAAAGACTTACTATAATGAGTCATGTGCTCATAAACCCACCATTTCCTCGAAGCATAAAATTAAAAAAAAAAAAAAGACTCACTTGTAAAAGTTATGTGTCATAGGCAGCCCTTAGAAACATAGAAAGATTTTTTAAGAATGGTCATATGCCCATAAAGTTACCTTTCCACAAGAGTAAAGATATGAGAAAGACTTCCCGACAGAAGCACAACACCAAAAAAGACTTTCTATGAAGGGTTGTGTACCCATAAGGCTACCCTTCCCAGAAGCATGAATACCAGAATGACTTCCCTAAGAGAAAGCGTGACACTAAAAAGACTTTCTAGAAATATTTGTATACCCGTAAAGTCACTTTTCTTCAGAAAGCACATATATCAAAAATATTTCCTTAAGCAAAAGCACGGGACTAAAAAGACTTCCTGGGAAGGGTTGTGTACTTGTAAAGCACCCTTCCCCAAAACCACAAATATCAGAAAGACTTTCCTAGGCGAAAGCACAATACCAAAATAACTTCCTAGGAAAGAGTCATATACCCATAAAGTCACCATTCACTGAAAACACAGATATTAGAAAGACTTCCTATGAAGGGTTGTGTGCTATAGGTCACCTTTGAAAGCACAAAAAGACTTCCTAAGAAAATGTATATTAATATAAGTTTAGGAGTACATGAAAAAAAAAAGATGAAAAGAAAGGAAAAGTGTTTAAATGCATAAATACCCCCAGGTTAAGAAAAATAAGAAATTCTTTGCAAGAGTGATTAAAAGAAAGATGAGAATATCATGAGTTTGGAAAAGAAGATAAGTCAATGAGAAAAGATCAAGAAGTTCTAAGTAAAACTAAGTGTTCATAGTGTGAGTTACATTTCATATTTATGTATCTTTATATCACACCTTGACCCTAACTTTACATTACAAGTTAAATAAAGTCTAAATAGATCTCTAAGCATATGTATTTCTACATTAGTGGAGAACGGTATTAACAGCAAGTTTATGATAGTGTTATAATTGAAAATATGACGAGATATCATCTTCATGTATTTTTTAAGTATTGAGTAAATCTATGTTCTATTTAGATTTTTGTGGTGATCTTAATAAGCTCTAGAACTCTTTGATTCATTATAACCTAAGTTTTTTTTTTTTATTTTTAGGTTTAGACTTTGAACATAAGTATGTAGTTAGATTTTATTACTTCTTAGTTTGTGAACTTAATGTATATAATTGATTCATTCTATCTTATGTTTATTGCTTTTAATATATCTGGCCAATATTTTAAATGATTGAGGAACCATGATGAACTTAAAAAAAAGATTCATGTATTTAGCCTACGATAGTTTGACGCATGATCATAGGATAACAACTATGAGTTTCATGTAGAATAAACATATACCTAGATGGCATGTATGATATTATTTAGAATTAATCTTAATGAATTACATTTTGATTTGATTACTATAGGCATATAAGTGATTGTTAGAAAGTGTAATATAGTCACTTGATTATCGAAAAAGGCTTGTGATGAGATTAGTGTCTAAGCCAATTAATTAGTATTAAAGGATTAACTAAGATATTAATGAGTCCAATAAAATATTATGGGATGAGTCTATACTCTAGATTAATATCTTTTGGTGAATTTATCTCTTATTTGTTACTATTTAAGATGATTTAATTAATAGAATTAGGTTAGTTAATTAAATTCCAAATTTTAGTTTTTTGAATAAAAGTTAAGTAGTTATAATTTTAGTATTTGATTGAAATAATTAGATCGCATAGTCCCTATGGGATCGATACTTAGACTTAAAATCATATATTACTTAATACGATAGCATGCACTTGCACTTAACTACTATAACCATAATCAAGTTTTTGATGTCATTGCTGAGGATCTATTAATCTTAGTTTATGACATAAAAAAAAATTGAGATGAAAAGAAAAGAAAAGTGTTAATATGCATAATATACCCCAGCTTGAGAAATAGAAATTTTTTTTTGCAATAGTGATTAAAAGAAAGATGAGAATTCATAAATTTAGGGGAAGAGATAAGTCAAGAAAAAACTATCAAGAAGCTCTAAATAAAGTTAAGTGTTCATGGTGTGTAACTACAAGAACTCTTGTGTCACTAAGAATTCTAAAGCTTATTAAGAATAAGAACTATGAGTTTAAAGAAAACTATAAAGATAAAGAATTGAAAAGATATAACTAATTTGTCTGTAGCCTTCAATCAAGAGTTCACCCATAACACCATGAAAATAAAAAATAAAAAATAAAAACTACTTATAGTTGATCAAGATCATGTGCTCCATCTAAGCTTAACCTACTAACTTGATTGATGCTATAGTATTTAATTGCAATAGAATAACAACATGAAAATCAAAGAAAACTACTTATAGTTGTTACCTTATGAGTTTTAACTTTACAACTATGAGTTATAACACATGATCATAGGGTAACAACTATGAGTTCTAACTTTATAGTCTTGATAAGCTTGGATCTGGCATTGGAAATAGAATCTGTCACACACTCAGACATAGAATTACCCCTCCCAACAAGTTCTATTAGAACCTTCAAATTCAACTCATCAGCCTTATGTGGCCTCGGCTATAGCCTCAGAAAACATGATTGTATCTGATAAGCTTCCAAAATTGACACCTTAGCCTCGGATGATACAATCTCAATCTTAAGAATTGTACCCCATTGTAGCAGGCTCAAAGGTCTTATACTTTTTTATTGAAGAGGCCCCTAAGCTAAGACCCTCAGATACGTCTTGGATACCTTTTTTCTTGCTCTTAACATCCTTACTCTTTTAGGCCCCTATCAACCAAAATATGGAAGCACCTCTAGAAGATCTTGTAAGACTGTGGTGGAGCTCACCAACACCTTAGTCCAACCAGTGGCTGACACCTCGGCGCCTACTTGCGCACCACACAAAGAATCTACATGTTATCTACGCCCTCAACCAATGTCGAACCTGGAATCTCATTTCTTATAGGTCTTTAAGGTTCGATGGTTGTACCCATCAGGCTAACCTAGCCTGATGGGTACAACCATCGAACCTTAAAGGCATATAAGGCCTCTATAGAGATAGGGGAGGGGGTTCAAATCCTTGGGGGTGTAGGTAACTTAAAGGGATTATGTGGGTGCGCCGGTGGCTCTGAGGTGTCATCCAGCCGGTGGACTAAAGAGTTGGTAGGCCCTACATAAGTCTAACAAAAAGGCCGGCCTTTTTGTAAGACTGTGGTAGAGCCTACCAACACCTTGGTCCAACCAGTGGCTAACACCTTAACGCCAACTAACGCACCACACACAGAATCTGCAGGTTACCTATGCCCTCAACCAATGTCGAACTTGGGATCTCATCCCTTATAGGCCTTTAAGGTTTGATGGTTGTACCCATCGAGCTGGTCAACCTAATGGGTATAAGGACGAACCTCTAAAGGCTTATAAAACCTCTATGGAGATAGGGGCGGGGGTTCGAATCCTTGGGGGTGCAGGTAACCTAAGGGGATTATGTGGGTGCGCTGGTGACTCTGAGGTGTCATCCATCTGATGAACTAAAGAGTTGGTGGACCTCACATAAGTCGAACATATCTTCCATAAAGACCTGGAGATTTACAGAGAGAGGGAGAGAGAGAAAGAGAAATAAAAATAGAAATAGAGAGTGAAATAGTAACACTAGAAAAGAAACGAGAAATATGAATATTTTTAGTACACATAGCACTTGTTGATTGAAAAGTAAAGAAGTGTGTCTAGAAACACTTCCATTAAAATGACACACTCCTTCACTAATAAAGAGACATCTGTTAAGCCCATTATCTAAAGACTCAACCAACTCACACATAGCCCAATCATTTAAAAGGACTCAACCTAGATTTTAGATCTAGTATTCTAAGTAATCAAACCCACTATCCCATGGACCCTACAAACATGTCACAAACATCATAGGGAGGCAAGAACTAATTAAACTTTGAATCCTATTAAAATTTTGATTGATTATTATTATTCTATATAAAGAAGGATTTCTCACAAGTTGATAAATTTTATTTAAATCCTTCTCTTTAATTGAAATAGATTAGAATTTCTAGTTAACTCAAATTTAATTAGATTCATACTTTATATGTATGGAATCTTTCTCGTAATTCATTCTATCCACAATTGATTCTATTCTGATACCCAATTCATGATAAACATTCACATTCATCATCCATTCATATAGAAAATACTATTGCCCTGCTTGTTCGTGAAAACACTCTTTCACACATAGCACTTTCTTCTTCAAATAAACACTAACTTGAACATCGTAATATTTTTCTTATAAAAAGATGATGCACTTTCTTAAATTAAAGGAATTTGCAAAGGCAAATTAATAACTAACAGAAAAATTTTAAACTTGGAATCTTCAATTATATAAATCTCACAAATGGGGATATTTAAATCCTCGTCAAAAGAGTTATACATCCTTCATTCTTAAACATATTTATTGCTTTTCTTTAATTTATTATTTTAAACTAAATTATAAAAAAAATGATACTAAATAGTTATTGCTTTTATTTTTAAAATTTTATTATTAGAAAAACCAAATTTAATCCTTAGAATTTTAATATGAAATAGTTAAATTTAGATGGTTTTTTATTATTATTTTAATTTAAGCTCCAAATTTTTCATTTTGTTAGCTAAAAAATGAGATACGAGGACAATGCCATTTTCTCCTCCAATTCACTCAATTCATTTTCTCCCATATTAAAATACTTTATTTCATTAAAAATACATTTTCATTCTCATAAAACCAAAATCATTGTAAATATCAAATTAAAAACATGATAAAACAACCCATCAACATACTCAAATTACACTGAATTAAGTAAACCCGCCGCTTCTAAATCAAGTGCTTGACCATCAAAATGTTTTATTTGAGTGGGTAGATCAAGTACTTTTATTAAATTTTTGGGTTGAGTTTTCTAATGATTTGGCGTTTTTATATCTTCAAGATTGTGTTTTTAGTGAGAACCAACGCTAGAGAAAATGGGTTAAAGAAGTATTTGTATTTTTTTAATTGTGTTTTTGTACCGAAAAGAGACCCAGCATTGGGTGAAGTGATGTTAACCCATCAAACAATCTCGTCGTCAGCCTTTTAATAAGAGTGATGAGAGAGAAGTGTCGTATTAATTTGGCAGCACATTCACATACCTCTCCAGGACCGACCAAATTTAACAAGAAGTAGATCTCTGCATTTGGACCCAATTGTAAAGCTTTTAATATTTGTCTGTACCTAACCCCATTAATCTCAATTTTGAATACAATATTCAAAGGAAACAATTTCAAATTTTCTAAGAATTTCTCTGCAATTTGATCCACGTCCGGACTCCGGCTGATATATTATTTAACTACATGTCCTCGAGTATTACATTTAAAAAATAATGTTACATATATTAAATAATTATTTAAATATAATAAATAATTTAAAATTTTATATAATTTTATTATTTAATATATTATTATTTAATATATAATTTAAAATATGTAACATTATTTTTCATACAAAACCACGACGACAAGAACTATGCAAGTTGGACAGAGTACTTGTTATCACTTGGAACAAAAACATTTAATGTCATTTGCTATAAAAAAAAACATAAATATAGAAATATTTGTTAATTACGGGGAAACCTCATTGTATGTGTATAATGATTTGTGTATAGTTGGTTAGAGTTTTTTATTTAAATTTAATTAATGTTTGATTTGATGATTTTTTTTTTTTTTTTGATTTGTTAGGTACAAGGGAACAGTTCATATAACATAGCAATCAAAAATCATATTATTTAGTTTCTAAAGATTTTTAATTATGTAGATTCCATCTATTTTAAGAAATTTATCTTATTTTGCTCTTTTTAGAAATGACTATTCAAAACTTTTCCTTCACAACCATCCAAGAATCATTGTTAAAAAAATATATTTAAAAAGACAAAAATATATATATATATATATTCCCATAATGTTTTTTAATTAAAAAAAATAAAAAGGGAAAATAGAGGCATGAAGCAACAACATGAAAGCTAGACAAGTGACAAGTCGTACTGGCAATACGATACATGACAAAGCATCCAAAGCTGTATCTGCAAAAATTATTAACCAATTAATCAGTAATCACCCATGAAAAATAATTGATGAGTGATTACTGAATGGTTATCCAATGTTTCTTTTCTTTTATACATTTATGTTAGATATAAGTGAATAATACTCCATGCGTTACCAATCAAAATCGTATATCAATAAATTTTATTAAAAAAAATTGTAATTATGTAGTTTTTATCAATTTTAAGGAATTATATTATAAATTGTGCACAAAAATCTCACTTGGGTGGTCTTATTAGAAAGGAATATTCAAATCTATGCTTCAAAACCATCCAAAAATATTTATTATTAAACAAATAATAAATAAATAACAGAGAGACCGTCAGAGAGAGATCTAACTCTAAGCCATAATAGAAAAACAAATTGAAAAGAAAAAAAAAAGAAAGAGCCATGAAACTGCATAAAAGCTAGACACCATTTTGCTGGAAATACAATACATAATACATGGGAAAGCATCCAAAGCTTATATCTATACAAAATTATAAACATAGAATATACTGGAACTTCCCACTTAAAAACTACTATGTACATAAAAATAACATCAAAATAAATAAAACTAAAAATGCAAAACAGCTAACATTCCTCCGTCGTAGGCCTAATATTTAACAAAATTGGGACTCTTGTCTCTTACAGAATTTAAGAACTATAATCATTTCCAACGGTCTAACAACTACGCGGTTCCGCGGAAACAACCAGACAAAAACCCAGGTAACAATGTTCATAGTCCATACAACAACACTCATCAACCAGCCATAATAACCATTTGTCTGATCTTAATTTAATCAAAATAAATCATCATACAATGGCCTTTCCAGATCAATCATTCCTTGGTGTTGTGGGCGCCGATGAATGGCAACCGTGCAAATGGTGTGTGTGATCAACGGCTTCGGTTGTTTTGGAGCTGGGACAGATAAACCTGGCACTGTAGAACGGTTTTACCAATCCTGAAACCTGGAACAATTGTGAAAGCCACTCCAGGGTCTGACAATTCCTGAGAATTTTCGGATGAAAAAAAGGCTTCGTCAGCTACGCTGTCCATGTAAACTTCCGAAAATCGACACCCTTTTGTTACTTGAAAGATTGAGGCTTCAGGCTGGAAAGAAAAGGCCAAGCAATGAAGGAGCCAAACCCTTTTTGCCATTTCTGCAAATGAGGTGAAGAATGCAGTGTCTGGAAATTCACCAGAATTTACAAGGCTCCTTTGGCTTAGATTGCCAAAAAATGATGATTCCATCTTCGGGTGAATCACTTGCAGGTACTTGGCTCGGCAAAATTTCGCGAATGTTGATTTAGGCTTCCTGGAAAGGAACTCCTTTGCTTTAACAGACTTTAGTTCTGTGAATCTCTCAAAGAAGAGCTGCTGTTGTTGCTGTTTCTTTTTCTCTGGCAATGCCTCGTTTGAGGGTGAGTATTTGGGGTAATGAAAAGTGTCGAACATCTCCCTGCAAATAAAGGATTCAAATGCAAAACATTTGTGATCAGCTATGTAGAACACCACATTTGGTTGAATTGAATTGGCCGCCGCATCAATATCCCATCCAGCTGATTTCATTTCATCAATCATCAGCCTGACAAAACTTCTAATAGCTTTAACCGCGTGTCGAAAAATTGTTATGAAATGGCTAGGACTTAACCCTGATAGATGAAGTTTGTCAAGCATAAACAATTGACCACTTTGATTCATTCTCTTCTCCAGTAACTTGTTCTGTTTATTTGACTCCTCTAACTTCTCTTTAAGGAACATGATTTCAGAATCCTTGAGCTTCAACTGAGATTCCAACCTTTTCCCCATTACTTCATATGTCTTCAAAACACTCTTCAGCTCTTGAATTTCAGCAGAAACCATTGTTTTCTCTGGGGAAAAATCAAACTGTTTCTTCAAGAAACACTGCTTCAATTCAGACAAATTCTTCAACTCTGAGACCACCGACTCATCAGCAGCCTGAATACCATCAGCATCATAAGGAGACTGTGCATACTGTAACTGAACATAAGACGCTTTAACTGACGAAATGGTAGCAAACAACTTGGCAAGAAAAGCTTCCAAGGCCATTCTGTATTCAAGCTTCTTATCATCATCTTTGCCAAATAGCTGAGACCAATTAACTTTAGCTTTAACAGGACCCTGATCATCCTTGAACTTTTCTCGAGGCTTGGCGTTCTGAACTTTCTCAACTTTCTGAACTCCGTCAACCGGAGCAATACCGGTGACTGCTCGAATATGAAGTACCTTTGCAAACGTACGTGCCAGTTTACTCTTTGCCGGAGTCATCGCCGAAGGTTTCACCGATTCCATCTGCATAAAAACTATAAAATGATGAAGCGGATGATGACAGTAAAGAGCAAATATAAGTTTTTTAATTGATCCCAGATTAAAAAAGCACAAAAAATAAAGTAAAGATTTGGGGGTAATGATGATGATGATGAGCGTGTCGAAGGATCGAAGAAAAAGCAATATGCTTTAACACTTAGACCGAGGCCATAGCCATCACAGGGCCACTGGAATATCTTTTTTGTTTTGGGTCTCTCAAAGCTTTTTTGAGAGTTTCCAATTTGCTTCTTTAAAGTAGTAGAAAAGCGGTCAGAAGAAGTAGGAGAAAACAGAAGCAGAAGCACAATAGTAGGTACCAGCTCTAGCTGGAGAGTGTGGAGGGAGATGATTCCAACTTCCAAGAACACGCTTAGTTTAATAGACGCGTTAAAGTTATAACTTCGAAGTGCTTTCTCTGTTTAGAAAAACAAGTTGGTTGTCAGAAATTACAATTATGCAAAAAGAATCGAAGGAGAGAAATAGCATTTGGATTTGGAGGAATTATCAACTTCTGATTCACAACCTGTGTATCCATCCATATAGGCTTATGCTGTTCTTCTTACTTTTACAGTTTATCATCTTTTTGGTTCAAAATATTCCTACCATTCAATTCAATAATCTCCCAAAACCAATCTTTTTAATATTAAATAATTGAAGAGCAGCCATGTGTTCCATCTCAAAATTGTTTTCAAACAGAATACTAAATTTTAATAAAAGAAAAAGAAAATCAAGTGATATTGTACCTCCTTTCCGTAAACATTATAACTCTTTACAAAGATTAAGATTGAGACTCATTTTCATGATTTTTTAGGATTAAGAATGACGAAGTAAAACAAGTTATCAAATGTATTCTTATATGAATTAACTTTTAATATTTATTTTATAAAGTTAATTTCAGACAAAATTTCATGAAACCCTTTACACATCAGCTCTTAGTACTCTCGCAATGACCTTGTTAAAAAAGATTTCACTTCTCAAGCAACCCACAACTTCCCAGTTCCCACTTGTGACAATTGTGCTTTATTACATTTTTTTTGTTTAAATCATTTAAGAAAAAGAATTATTTTAACAACATAAAAAGGCCATGTTGATCCATTAAAAGCTTTTTTTTTTTTTTTTTTAAAGGAAGAGAGAAAACACAATGAATAAAGTAAAAGGGCTGAATCATGAAACAGTAACTCATCATCTAAAAGTAGAATCTATAGAAATAGGACAGAGACTACAGTGAAGATCAAATTTGATCATTTACTGCCATACTGAATACTTGGCCAAAAATCACGTGACCCCGATCAAGTACTCCTCAGAATTATATACTTGTCCTTATGACACGGTCACATAAAAGCTTTCAAAAGTTGATCTAGGTAGGGACTACATTTATATCCGTTGGATTGGATTTTCAGAAACACTCAAATATTTATAGGGATTCAAACCCATTTGATTTGAATCACTCTTTGCAATGCAACGGACAAAAGTTAGCCTTTGCACACCTAATCGTATGTAACATTTAATTTAATAAGCATTCAAAATGCCTCATAATAATTTTTAAGAAAACCAAATAAAACACTCCTAAAAGTTTTCTATAATAATAATAATTAAAAACACAATTAAATTAAGGCAAAAATAAGTTCTCAATAAAATACTAAATAAACAAAGAGCTGAAACGAAATTTTCTTGGCAACAACATTTGTCGTTTGTCCCTCCCCAAGTCAACATCTAAAGCAGGTGTTATCATCATCAATTGATATGGGGCCCATATGTTACCAGAGTCATTGATCACAATTTTTCATTGGCGATACAAAGAAAAATCCGCTATCAGTTGATTTTAGTCCTGACAGAAAATAAATACCACCAATTCTTATTAATGAATGTATCTCAAAATGATTTGGGAGTCAGCAAAATTCCACTTGGATTTGCTTACTGATGATCCAAAAATCACGGGTTAATATTAATTATGCAATAATTGCACTTTTATGTATAAAACAAAACCAATTCTATTCCTTTCAGATTTTGGAAAGAGGTTATTATATTTTTAATTGATATTTAAATTTTTTATTTTAATTTGTGTTAAATAATTATTAAATAATATAAATTTTAAAATTATTTATTATATTATTTTATTATTTAATAAATTATTTAAAATAAAAATTTGAGATATTATTTAAATTCTTTTACAAAATATACAAATTAATTAGTGATATAAAATGTTAAATTTATAGTATTATGTATCGAATTTATAATGAAATATAGAACGTTAAATTTATTAAGAGCAAATATTAAACATCATATTTTATATTATAAAATAGAGCACTTATACTTTTGGAGACTCAAAGACTATACGTGGCAAGTAGTATGCAAACTATCATTAGGCATTCATGCACTCAACCACACACAATCCCTACCAAAGATGAGCGGCTAACATGCGAATTCTAGCAAATCAATTAAATTCGTTTCTAAGAGTTATTACAAGTGTATTTTAGAATAATTGTAATTATATATTTTTTGGCAAATGTAGTAGGAAATGTTTTTTAAAAAGAACAAAAAATACCTATAAACATTCTGAAAATTGCTTAATTTAAAATAGTAAATAAAATTTATTCTCCAAAAATAGTAATTAAAATATTGGGAGAGATTATAATTAATTTTAAAAATTACCTTGAGAATCACCACCAGAGATCTCGAAAAGCGGTATTAAGTCACGAAATTTTGCTACTTCATGATAGCGAGAATATCAAGAAAAACACAACGACAAAAACTCCGCAACAGCAATTCAAAAGCGACCTTTGAATCTGCCGCCCCTGCAACTACAACTAGAAACAGCAATAAGAAGAAATGAAAAACATCAGAAAACAATCTCAAAACGCAGAACAAAATCAAATCCAGAAAACATGAGGAACAAAAAAACAATGAGAAGAAGCTTGAAACAGAAATTTACATAACTTTTAAGGAAAACGAAAAAAAAAAAAATTGTTTTTATGGAAAAACAGAGTTGAAACAAAATAGAAATGCTGGAAAGAAACTGAAGCGAAAACATAGAATCAATGGAGAAATCGAAAACGGAAAAGCAATAGCATGAAACTACTTTACCTTTCAAAAAATATTAAACAAGATGAACCTTAAACCCTGCAAAACCCCTTATTTTCAGAAATGATATCAAACAGAGGATGCAGAAACTTATTTCTTGGCTCTTTATATAAAATTTCAACCACCTACTATGAACCTTCCTTACTTTTAAAAATGGCGAACAAAATCACACAATTATGAAAACAAAAAAAAAAGAATCAAATATAACGAATTAAGTAATACGAATATATGAAGTTTCTAGACTTCTTTCTTAAGTTACCTTACACAGAACCTTCCTTTGATGGACTCCAAAACAAAAACGAAAACAAAAATAAAAAAAATTAAATAAGATATTAAAACACAATCTCTGCGGTTCAAATATTTCTTTGCGCTTTATAATTATTGATCAGAATTTGTTTTCTAAAGCAGAGACTTCACTGGTTTTGGAATTTCTTTTTATTTATTTTCTTTCTTGATTTTGAGAGAGAACGAGAATTAAGAACAAGGACCGGCGGAGAGAGAATATCAGGGATTGAAGTATTTTTTACAATGACGAAAAAGGACACTTTCCGACGTGGGAGCAGCATCGGGGGACTTAAAAGAAAGAGGTCTAGGTCGGGTCGCTCTCTCATTACGGTTTTGCCCTTTCCAACTACGATATTTACACGGCCGTTGTGAAAATGCTCGGCTATAAAATGGGGAAATACATAAGGGTATTTTAGGTATCCAATTTAAAATCTGAGCGTGTTTTTGCAGTTCATACGACGTGCATATTTGGACGGTTGGACTTTTGAAAAATGGACGGTCCAATTTTTGTCCAAAGTAAAAGAGTGTGTTTGTGTGAGAGAGATAGAGAGAGGTCAGACGGGACACGTGTGACGTAAAAGTCGGACACGTGTGTTATATGGGTCCCACTTCTTAGCTGATTTTTAGGTGATTCAGAGAATCAGCCGTGGCGCGGTCGACAACACTGATTATTGAGCATTCCGCTCAGAAATTTTTGGGATGCTCTGAATTTTCAACAGAACAAATCCCGTGTGATGTTTTATATTTAATTTTAAATAGTTTAGAGCTTATTTGGTGAATTTTTTTATTATTTTTTAATTTAAAAAATTTTATTAGAATGTTTTACAGGTGTTTAGTTATAAATTAAAAAATAGAATAAAAAACCTATTTTACCTTTATCAGAAATATTTTAATTTTTAAGCTTTTTAAATAAATATTAACTAACTTTTTTAAAGTGTTCAATTATCTTTAAATATCTTTTTATTTTAAAATTTTTATATTAATTCTCTTATAAAATAACATAAAAGAAATTACCTATTAAAGTTCTTATACAATTTTTTTTAAAAATTATAAATGACAATCAAATAATTCATAATTTTTCTTAAAAATTTTATTTATAAAAATTTTATTTAAACAAATTATACTTGTAAAATCATACCAAACAAATTTTATTTAAATAATGGACCCAACAAATATCTACCTTTTAAGTGAAGGAGTGTGACGTTTTAAATAGAAAGCTTTTCGGCTTCTTCCCTTACAACCAACATGTGCCACGTGTTCACTAAAACTTTTCATTTTCCACTCATTATTTTATTTTCCCTATTTAAATATTTAGCCACTATTTCTTTTTTTTTTTCATAATCCCCAAATTTGAAAAAAAAAACTAACTTTCTTTTAGGCTCTCTATTCTTAGCTTCAACAGTTATCTTTTAAAAATTAATTTGTAGACAGACCTTTCTAAAAATAAAGATTGTGAGAGGTTTAAATATTTTTGTCTTATTAGAATTGAAGTCATTATTCCAATTTTCTTCTCGAGTGGATATTTGAAATCTCCTAGTGAGTGAACCAAGCGCAAATCCTCCATCTATAAGGCTTAGAAAACTTCCCCTATTTAAGAAGCATCTTCTTTGCTTCTAATTTCTTATTCTCCCAATTATCCATGAATTTCTCTATATAACTGGTCTTTTCTCCTATAAATTCATCCAAATATCTTTTATTTTTTTTGCAAAATGTGGTCCTTCTAAACCACATGACCCTCTTCTATATAATCTGACCTTCTTCTTGACATATAACTTTTAGCATTTGAGGAAGAACTATTAGTGGTCTCTAAAGGGGGAGTGGAAGATGTTTTTTGATTTACACAAAAAAAAAAGGATGACTTTAAGAAGCATGTGGTGGTGATGGTGAGTGGCAACTGGAAAAGACCAGGCTACTCCTATGAATCGGATGCTTCCTTCGGGAATTTTAACTAGAATGTCAGTTTGACCCTTACTTTCATCTCAGGAAAGGAGAGATTTTTGAAGTTTTTCTAGAAAAGATCATCTCACACAAACATCTATACCACATGGAGTTGCTATGACAGTATACTCACCACTACAAGGTATGCCATCTACCGCGAGCCTTAATTTTTTAAGATAGGTTATTGACTTTAACTCTTCATGACTTGTGATCTATAAGAAGGGCTCTCACCTTTGATGTTCATGAATTTCGTACCTAAGTGAAGCTCCACTAAATCATTCACGAAGACATCTTTTTCCTTTCGGTCTAAGATGATGCAGCAACAACGATAAGGCTAACTATCGTTGCTTTACTTACCATTGGTTCTTTTCTGATATAAATGAAAAAAAAAATCTTTTTTAATATCTTTTACGAATACCTTGCCTTTTTTTGGTTTCAAAATTGTGGTTCTCATTGCAACCATGAATAATAGAGCCGTTCACGTCACTAGTGTAGGTGCAGAGCTTGCTGATGAGGGCTATGCCTCAAATAGTGCTCCTTAGGATCTCCCTATTGTTTCTTGTCCTTCTATTCATGATCCTTCTATGGCTGGACCCTTTATAACCTTTTTTTCTCCAAAACCTTTACAATCAGTTCTCCTTGTTAAGGATTGCCCTTAATGTCAATCCTTTTACGGTCGATCTATTTATTCCTTCCTAGAAAGTTCCATATCTATGAGGAGTTAGACCTTTCAAGGAGGCGTCAATTGTTTCTCTAACAAGTGTTGCTTTTGCATAAAAATGTGAGTTGGTATCAGCTTTTTGTTTCCTTAATGGTTGCTTATTCTCTTTTAATTTTTTGCTTCCTTATATCGTAGATCTTCAAGCTTTTATGGAAGACTTTCATAAGGTAATTTCATACTTCATTCACTAAGCCCTTAAAAAAGAAAAAATGCCAAGAAAGAGAAAAATAAAGTATCAAATGACATTCTTGATGGTTTTGGCTCTAGGGTCTCTCCAATCAAAAGGCAAAGAATCTCTGAGCCTGTTATAGTGGATGTGGTTCTTAGGACCATGACTTGGTCATTTAAGGTTGAGAGGCCGATTCAAAGGCTCTAATAGAATCAGTTGTTCCTAACGTTACTTTAAAGTCTCCTTTAAGGGAAGAGCCAGTTCCAAAGGTTCCAAGGGAACCTATTGGGGAGGGAAATCCCATGCCTAAATTTGTGGCAGGTCCTTCCCAGACTTATATTGCTTTAACTTCTATTACAAATCCTACTTCAAAAATTTTTATCCCTTTAAGTCTGTTATTTTATTTGTCCATGGTTTTATTCTTTTCTTTCTTTTCTTGGTTCAAATTCTTCTTAGTCTTGTTCTTATAGAGGAACCAATAAAATTTAAGAGTGACTCAAAGAATCCTACTCTCCCCTAGAACGAGAGTGGAAAGAGGAGAAAATTCTACACCAACTCTTTCAATAAGAGCAAAATTAAGGAGGGAAAAAGGTTCTACTAGTGACCACCAGGAATCTCCTCTTAGAAAACTCTGAATAGGGTACCTCTGTTTCATGATGAGTTTGCTCCTTAATTCATAAAGGGAAACAAGGATGTTGTGAAGGAGTTCAACATCCTTTGCATGGAAAAAGAGAGTTTTATTATAATACTATGGAGGCTCTTTATACAGGCTAATATAGAGCTACTTTTAATGATGAGTAGGGCAGACTAAAAATGAAAGAACTATTCATTAATAGTCAAAGAGAGTTTAACTTTATATATTTCCTAATTTAAATGCTAATGTGTTTTGTTTTACTTTTTGTGTTTTTTCAAGCTTTGTAGGATGGATTGTGTACGATCAAAGTGTACAAGAATGAGATAAAGGCTTCCCAACATAAGTTGCAGGAGCTACGGGAGAAAGAAAAGTTAATGACCAAGGATAATCTCTTACTGCAAGAGCAGAGTCACATATTTCGAAGTGATCTGGGGAAGATAAAATAGTAAAATATGAGGATACATGTGGATCTGGCAGAGACATCCACAGCTACCGAGTTAAGGTAGGTGGTGTTTCATATGACTATAAAGTGTTGGAGCTAGTACTTATGTGCCATTCAAATATTGTATCAATATTAATTGTTTAATATTTATACAATAAACATTTCAAATAAAAATTATTAATTTTATAATTATATGGTATAATGCTTATAATACTACAGACATTTTATGATCTGAAAGAGTTCAAATCTAGTGTAAAGGAGTTTAGACTAGGGTTAAGAGTTAGCAATGCTGAGAGTTACAAATACTAAGAGTTAGTAGTGCTGAAAGTTATAAATACTAAGAGTTAGCACTACTAAAAGCTAGTATGTTATAAGAGTCAGCAAAATGCTGAGAGTTAGAAGCCTTATCTGAAATGGGACAAAGACCTGAGAATATAATAGTAATGACATAGTTGCAATAAATGTTAGGAAAAGTCATTGTATAAGTATGTTTCAAATATTATGTTGCTAATCTATGTTCACCAATGTGGGTCTATCGATGAATCATTACTATATAAATCAGCATATGTCTATATTTGTATGATACAGATGACTGTTCTTAGCTGACCATGAGCTTAGAGCTTGTATAGGCATACGGGTATTCATTCAGGATTGGATACTGAATAGACTCATGAAGACCCCAATATATATTATATGAAACAGTCAAAGGATGGTCCTTTTAAATTGGGTGGTCCTTTAACCTGAGAGTTACGGTAGGCTTGTGAGTGATCCACCATACTTTGGTTTCATATATGTCAGAGATCTTTTATAGTCTGACCGCTATGTGTCGCTATGTATGGTCCGATAATCATAGAGTCCGATATGCGTAGATACAGGATCCGTCAGCTTACGTAGGTAAGTTATATATCCGATACTCCAAGATTTTATTTTATAAAGTCTTATGGCCATAAGCATAAACTCAAGAAAAGATTTTTTTACGGGGTTAACAATATCACAAAAGTATTTGCATATATTGTTTATCGTGATACAAATCTGGAGATAAGTTCAAGGATAGGCTTACAGGAATTTGACGGTACTAATCTATATCTCTGCATATCTAGGATATAAATGATAGAAGGATTATACATATGCGTTGTTACCTCAACTTAGATGATCTAATACATTGATTTGTAATATCTATAACGTGTGCGTGGGAGCATCGATTATGGACTCATGAAATAGTTCTACTTGAAAAATCAAGTGTGGACCTAGAGAGTCCCACAATATGAAATGTATTCATTATGCACTTGTGCAGCGTACTGTATTGAATGGTTCAATACAGTAAAATTCAATAATTTACTATAATTAAATTAACTAAAGTATATGGTTAAATGGTGGGACCCATCTTGGGTTAACTTAGTAACCTAGTAAAGATATAAAAGTAATTTCACATAATAATTATTTAATTATTAAATAATCAAAATAAATATTTATTTATTTAATTGTTAAATAAATAATTTAACTTAACTATGGTTAAAAGTTAACCATATGGTTAAGTTAATTAGATATTAACCTTACTTAATGGTTAAGTAATGGTTAACTTAACCATGATTAAATTAATTAATTAGAGTTAGGTTAAGTTAGTTCTAACTCAACTAAAGTTAAAAGTTAATTTTGGTTAAGTTAAATATCTAAATTCAAGTGAAATTAAAATCAAATGCATGTTAAATTAAGTGTTAATTAAATGTATTTGGTTTATATTAGTAAAATGAATCAATTTTAATTGATTAAGTGTTTTAGGATGGCCAGCAAATTTGAGAGAGAAATTGAGAATAAAAATTATAATATTTTTAATAGTTGAAAATATATTCTATTCATCATCTTCTCTAATTAATGTTAGTCATTAAAATATTAATTAAATTTATTTTTGTTCAAGAGTTGAATAAATAAATAACAAATTTAACTATGTTAAAGAGTTTAATTTTAAATTTAGTTTAAGAGATAAACTAATTGCTGGATTAATATATTGTTATTTTAGACAATTAATCCCACCATTTGTTGATTGTTAAAATTGGCAAAGTTTACATTTTAGGTGAACTTCAAGCAATTTTAATCTAAAGGTTTTATGGGTTAAATTCTCAATCTGATGTATTAATTTGATTAATATGTAATAACTGTGTTTATTATCAATTTTTAGACTTCTCCTGTGTAAATATATATGTACGTGATACGTATTTTTAATGATAAATACATCTCACATACATGCACCATTTATTAATCAATACCCAACATAAAGATCGTAAAATTATTGAAGACCAATAAGGGAGTTCCTTCATAGATTCTATGAATGAGTTTTGGTTTACCTTCCGTGCTTAGGACATTGTGTCCTCAATGATTCTGACCTTTCTTACTGTCCAATATAACTTGCTAACTTTCTTCATGATTGCTGCTTTTATATCTTGATCTCCATTTGTTTTTCTTATCACATTTGTTGTTTTCTTCCTCCCTCCATTATCTAAAGATTGCTCACACTAGTTTTTCCTTGGCCCATTGTCACAATGCAAGACTTCCTCGAGATCGGGGTTTAATTCTTCATATTCTTCCATCAATGTCAATTTATCTCTCAATTCCCAATTCTCCTTCCAGCCTCCTTTAGTTGTTTAAGAATCTTAGTCAAGATGTGTGTCATGTTGACGAGGACCTTGCTTCCCAAAGTGACCAAGTCTAGGTTGCTTGGATCCTCGTTCTAGCTATTGTTTGGAAGCTTTAAGTTACGAGGATTTTCATGTGTTGCCATATTAGTTTCTAGTAATTTCAAAGGTTGTATAGTCTATTTTTTGTTTAAAACTTTCCCACAAATAACACCATCAAAGTTTTTAATTTTAGAATCTCTATGTCAATTATCGTTATACCTTTGCATACTTCATTTAATAAAAATAAATAAATCATTCTTGTGTAAGAAAAAATATTCCAATGCTCAAGTCACTATTTATTCGAGAAAAAGAATCTTGTGTGTGAGGGATTATTTATAAAGACAAACAGGATCAATGATGTTTGCCATGTAGATTGTAATTGCTAATAAATTAATAAAATAATGAATATCGAATGTTGAATGAATCACGAACAAATAAATCGCCTTGATTTATACTGCTTGAGTTCTAATTCCTTTCAAAATATATATGAGCACTCATACTTAATTAATCCAAGTTAGTAAAAGCTTAAATTCATTAATGAGTCATCATTAAAAAGAATGATGTAAGTAGAATTCATCTATCAATAAAAAATTATCTTTCATGCAAACAACAATTAATCAATCAAAATTAAAATAAAATAAAAAGTTTAATTTGTTCACACTTCCTCATAGCTCTCATGACCTATTTGAGAGATCCATAAGTTATTGGTTCGGTTATCTAACATGTTGAACCTAAAATTTAAGCTTAAATCATTAAATCTATACCTTTTAGGCATATCTTTAATGTGGACTAATACTTAAGAAAACAACATTAAATACGGGTGGATCTTTAGATAATAGACCCATCAACGTTAATTCTAATTTTTCTCCAGCACAAATGTTAGTATTTAAAAAAAGTTATTAAAAAAAATTTTCACTTAAAAAGATGACAATAATTGTTACTTTTACGTATTAAAATTTAAAGATTGTATTCAAATTAATGCAGCAATACATTTAACATCACTACAGGAATGTGAAAAAAAAAAATAAAGATAACTAACTAGCAAACATATGATACTTTCTAATAAAATTATATCTTATGCTATTGGGCGACAAATTTCCTATTTCAACTTTACAGACATGATCATATTAATTAGATAACAACACTATTTAGTGAGTAAAAGAGAATTTGAAGCGTACTTTAAAATGTAAATTTAAAATAATTAGTGCCACTTATAAATTGCATGGACTAAAAAATTTAATTCAAACTATTTATAAAAAGTTTATATCGTAAAATAACATGTAAATAGACAAATAATTTTTCCCTTGAACGTACTTTACATAATTATAAATGTGTTTTACATTCACATTAACCTAAATTTGTATAAAGATAATGATTAATGTTTAGTAAGTGGAATTTCTCATCCAACCTAAGTCTTAAAAAAAAATAAGGTGAACAATTTATAAAAATATAATATCAAAGTGTACTATAACACTTAACATTTTTTATTAAAAAAAAAGATATATATGAGTGTCTATTAAGAGATGGCAAATAATAAAACATGATAGTATATTCTGATTGATGTTGATTGTGGGGATGATAATAATAAAAAGATTTAGGTTTATATATATATATATATACAAATTTAAGTAAAATCTTTTTCTTCTTATGCATAATTTATTTTATTAAAAAAAAGAAAAGAAAAATACAAATTAAACAAAATTTTAGAGCATTTTATACATTAAAATACAATAAATCTCGTTTCATAAAACTATTTAAAAAAATAAATTCCAATTACTTCTTTGTAACTGTTCATAGTGCTATTTTTTTAAATAGAGAATAGTTTTCATGAATTTCATTCAAATACGACTTTTTTTTTATTACTATACTCAAATATTATTGATAATAATATCATTTTTATGATCATCTCTCTTCAAATCTAAAATTCGAACACTTAAATTCCAATGAAAATGACATGGGAACCAATAGAGGTTCTGTGGAGGGCTTTTGCTTTTCTCATATTCAGTATTTTTTTTACCCTTCTTTTTGTAATTATGTCAAAATTGTCATGACATGAAAATGTTGTTTTCATGACAATTTCTTAAACAAAGAAATGGGCTCCTAAAGTCAAAGATTGATAGTTAGCATGAATGGTCCAATGTCGC